>JAKFAO010000006.1:0-1200000 GCA_021527695.1 Naematelia aurantialba
CCTAACCCCCTAACCCCCTAACCCCCTAACCCCCTAACCCCCTAACCCCCTAACCCCCTAACCCCCTAACCCATTCCATGCATGATCATTCGGTGCCCCCGTCCCGGAATCGGGTTGTAACCACCATACATGGAGTCAGGAGGAGGGGACAGGCTTGCCTGAAGATGATACAGAGGATGTCCACTGTCCCCAGGGAAGAGGTGGGAGGATTCAGGCTGGAGGTCACTGTGCAGGCTACCACACTGGCTGCTGCCAGGAGGATGGTGGACAGCACCCCCTTCCTGGATATCAACTTCTGGAGGGACCCAAAAGGAGAGGGGACAGAACCATACAAGGTGGACATCAAAGTCACAACAAAGAAAGCCCTGCTGGACAATGCCTACTGGGTCTACCAGAAAGCAGTGGACACTGGGGTGTTCACAGGAAGGGATTCAAACAAACCCACACCTGTCCACCTTCAGGGGACAGCAGATGTCCTTGCTTCTTTTGGGTGGAATGCTGGAAGGAGAGCCCCAACCAAGTCCCTGTCCCCTATAGCCTGGTGGACAGGGACAACAGGACAGGGGGACACCATCAACAAGATCACCACATTGGCCCATCTCCACACTACCTTCCAAGGCAAGCAAGGCATCAAGTCCCTCCTCAGTATTCTCAGACAGAAGAGCCAGCTTGGATATGTCCCCTGTCAGAGGGACAGGGGAGGGGACAAGCACAGTTATCAAGTCAAAGACTGGAAACCATTTACCTTGCGCTGTGGACGCCAGTCCTGTCGCCACCATCTCAACACTGCAGAGTCCTACAGATGGTTTGCCCAGTTGGTGGACAAGGGACATGTCACCAAGGAGGCAGTGAACTTGTCCACTCCCATACAGGGACACCCAGTGAGTCCTCCAATGCAGATGTCCCCTCACTGGTGGACTGACCTGGCTTCAGATTAGAACTGGTCCCAGGCTTGTGGTAGAGGTGTCCATTCCTGTCAGAGGACGGATGTTCCTCCCGAGTACAAGACACACAGTAAGCTGTCCACCATATTGTCCCCTCATCGGTGGACTGATGTGTATCACTTAGGCAAGTCCTCCCAGCCAGCCAGTCAACACCCTCTCAGGTCTGGCCGTCCACCAAGTCCACCGTGTCCCCTCCATCCCTCCTGCATTCCATACAAGGTGGACAAGAGGGGACGGCAACTGTATGTTTACAGCATTTGCCAGGGCACTAGGGGATGGCACCAAGACACACAGTGAAGTCAGGAGTGCTGCCGTCCACTGGATGAGGGACCACCCAGGGGACTTTGTCCACTTTGTCCCCAGCAGCCAAGGTGGACAGCCTCAAGACTTCACTGGCTACCTGGCAAGCATGGCACAGCTGGGACAGTGGGGGGACAACCTCACTCTGCAGGCATTGTGCAAGGTATACAAGGCCCAAGTCTTTGTCCTCAAGAAGGGACAGCAGGGGGACTTAATCTGGATGGAGGTCGGGGACAAGACCAACACACAGTCTGTGTTCTGGCTCTACTTGGACAAGAATCACTATGAGAACCTTGTAGCAGCCAGCCAAATCATCTTTAGATAGTCTCCAATGAAGTCCCCTGATCTGTCCACCCAGCCATCAGAATCGTCCACCACTCCGGTGGACAGTACCCTTGTCACCAGAGATGTCCCCTCAAATGTCCCCTCGGTGTCCACCGACATGGTGGACATGCTTACGAAATGACTTAGCCAAATTTTCTCTGAAATGTCCACCGTTCTGTCCCCTTTTCAGCCGATTTTGTCCACCGAATCAAAGGGGACATCTGTGAAGAATCTGGTTTTTTGCTTATAGCGTCGTCAGTTTTGCGCCCCTTGCCAAGCGGGTTACAGATTCAGAATCGGCTTGAAAAGGCCTATCTAACGGTATAGAGACCATGGCCCATAGTGCGTTCGTTCAAAAACCCCCCCCCCCCGGAACCACCCTATAACCCTTTTCAGCCGATTTTGTCCACCGAATCAAAGGGGACATCTGTGAAGAATCCGGTTTTTTGCTTATAGCGTCGTCAGTTTTGCACCCCTTGCCAAGCGGGTTACAGATTCAGAATTGGCTTGAAAAGGCCTATCTAACGGTATATAGAACATGGCCCATAGTGCGTTCATTCAAAAACCCCCCCCCCCGGGACCACCCTATAACCCCTAAGTTACGACTCGTACCCGGCAGGCTGAAAACCGGAGACGACGTGGAAAGCGACGGTGGGAGAGTCGTAAACTCGAGGACTGGGATCACGTCTAGTGATCCGTAAACTTGTGACTTGGTCGACGGCTGTTGGGTCAAAGCAGGACGAGTGGCGAGGAGGCCGCAACCTCAAGAGCTCGGAAGGATTCCCCGTAGAGAGTTGGATGGGGCGAGCACGAAATATATGGTCTAGTCTATGAACGCAGGAGAGAGCCTGTGACTATGTAACCTATGATAATTTGATCCTTAGGGAAGAAGACAGGAGGGAGTGGTACGCTGCATCTTATATACTCGGAGGTCCCCACCATATGGCACACTTCCTGCCATCTGGCACTGGCTGGCACTCCACCCATCCGTATGGCAGTTACTCCAATAAGTAATAAAAAGGCCATGCCAGGTGGTCCCATGTGGTGGGGGTGGTGCCATATGGTCGAGGGTGGCTCCGTATGTTGCCTGGTGGCATGGACATGGATGCTAGGTGTTACGAGCCTGTTACGTAACCAATTGGTTGATGGCAGTGTCCTGACAGGGTCGTAACAGCAACAGTATGCTACAAGTGGAAGTACATGTATATGCAGATGCGGCGCCGTCAAACAAGTCTGAGCAAATGTCGTACACCGTCGTTCGGTCTCTTGCGGACAACGCCACACTCGTCTTCAAGCTTAAGCTTTTGTCGGCTTCGCGCGGTGCTACGGATGATAACGAAGGCTAATGGCCATGCCGATGTCCCGGGACGAGGTTCGCCCCATTGTTCTTAAGAAGCACCTGTTGTCGACCTGCCATGACTAGGCTCACTGTCAAACCAAGGCTTCCCATTCGTGCAGGCGTTGCCATTGATCGCCTGTCAGGTGCGGTGCCGAGACACACCCGGGAAGGAGTCGACTGCTTGTCCCCTACACTTGATATAAGACTTGGCGGCAACAAAGTCGTTGCGAGAGAAGCCCTTATCGTCAACCGAATTCCTCTCAAACATGTCCGCTCCTTTCGTCCCCCCCACACCAAGGGACCCTCAACCAGACCTTCCTGAATGGAATCGTCCTGCCGCAACTCAGATCGAGTGCGACTGGGCACAGCTTCGTACAATTGAGTTGTCGCTGCTCGACTCGCCTGACCCTGCGGTCGTGCAGAAGCTGGTCGAAACGGCTACTGCTGCCATCAAGGAGGACGGGTTTCTGTACTTGACCAATTATGGCGTATCACTTGAACAGGTGAGCACCCGCTGCACACTAGTCCTGTCGTCTTTATCTGAGAACCAGGTACATCGACAATTCGCTATTGCGCAGTATCTGCACACCAATATCTCGGACGAGGACAAGCAGAGACTGTGCTGGGACCCAATCAACACGGGTCGTTTTGCAGGATGGAAACCAGGTTTCGGAATCCCTGTGAGTGGAAGCACGCGATACTCATCGTGCTAATGATCATGACTTAGAATAAGGACGCCAAAATTGACGGGATCGAGCAGTTCAACTTCTATGCCAGTCAGTTCGAGTCGCTAGACGCCGTGCCAAAGTGTATCTATCCGTTCATGGACGAGGTGGCCGCGTTCTGCACCTATCTGCACGAGTCTGTCAATCGACGCCTGCTCAAGCTGCTCTCCAAGGTCCTTGAATTGCCAGACGACTACCTCTGGGAGAAGGTCGAGAGTCACGGTGGGCCGGTTGGTCAGGGTTACTTCCGTCACGCCCTCTTCTACCCACTCACGAAGAACCTGCAGACGGTGGGCGATGGCCAACGTATGCTTGGGTAAGTCAGCACTGGCTCCACTAAGATTGAGCAACCTGACCGCATGGCAGTCACACCGATTTTGGGACGACCACACTCCTGTTCTCCGTGCCCATCAGCTGCTTGCAAATTTGGGGTAGAGATCAAAAGTGGCGTTATGTCAAGTACAACCCCGGCTCATTAGTTGTGAACATTGGGGAGACTCTCGAAAGTGCGACCATCTTGTCCTGTGTCTGATTTTCTTCGTTGATGTCCTCCAGTCGTCTCTGCTGGTCACTTCAAGGCCACTCGCCATCGCGTGCACACACCTCCTGAGGATCAGATGGGAGAACAACGTCTCTCCATTGTCCAATTCAACGCTTCTCAAGGCTCACTGCGCATGGAGCCTGCCTATGGTAAGTGGATGGATGGTGCTTCTTGCAAGTCAGGCGCTGACAAGAATAGAATCGCCGCTGATCAAGCGCGAAGGCCCCGTTGATTACCAGGGCGCTTTCCGCGAGTTCACTGCGTTGAGGAAAAAGGGCATGCCCGTCAGTTTGCGCTCGCCTTTTCACCGTTCCGCTCAGCTCATGGCGATGCGTCTGTAGGTCCCCTCGAACAAAGAGTGGCGTGAAATCCACATTGCCAATTCGCATTTGTTCAAGGTCGACCCCAGGTCGAAGCCAGTCTTGGTGGAGGGGGTGAAGATGCTGGAAAGGGAGTTCCTCGGCGTCAAGATTCTTCTACCTGTATAGGTTTTCCGGCGCCGCGGGGATTTTCACTACCTCGCGCTGCATTGCTCTGCCATTTGGTGAATGGCCCAAGATCAGATGTGAAAACACAGTGCAGTTGCTTGATACATCAGCTTTGTAGTTTAGGTGCTAAATGTCGGACCGTATTCGCTCGCTGTTCCAAGGGGAAGTCTAGCAAACAATGCATATGCCTTGTCCTTGTTCGGCCCTTGGGACCACCGGGTCCATTCTCACGTGAGTCTCCCAACCACGTCGTATCCTAGTACGATTGTAGTGGCTAGAGCCGATTCCAAAGGCGCAGTGGAACAAAGGTAGACTGACATTGGAATTTTTGGCAAGCACGGATCCGAAACCAAGCTTAGGAGAAATTGCGGATGCGGTAACTTGGACACAGACAACAGTAGGCATGCATCTGGGGCTACAAACGAGATTCACAGCCACTCGAGACTTGATGGATCCGTTCGAAACGGCTCTTTGTACGGTTACCTTGAAAACAAGGCGACCTGCTCTACTTATGCCTTCTCGTTCTGGTCGGTCTCGTCGGCCTCGGCGGAGATGATCGATGGAGGAGGTGGAAGCTTCTGGAAGAGCACGTATCTCTTGATGACCCAAGGAAGCCATACTTTGGTCTCGTACGAAAGGTACTCGGACGTTGGGACGGAAAAGACCTCTGCGCATAGCATAAGCTGACCTGCAGTGGTGGCAACAAGATACTTACGATCCAACTCCTCAAGGGTGAGCTGTTTGGTCTCGCGAACAAAGGCGAATATCATAAACCAGGCAATGAGATTGAGGCCGGCATAGAATCCGACTGCGAACGTTCATCAGTTACATCGTTAAAGCATCGCAATAGCGATCCCACTCACAGGCACCAGTAGGCGTCATCACCGTTTGCATACGAGGGAATGTGATACTCAGAACCCCAGCTAAAAGAATCAGCTTGACTCTAGCGCATCCCCTCGCACGCTCACCAAAGAAGTTGTTGATAAAGACCGCCCAAGCCATCCCCTGTTCTCGTTGGATCGTCGGGAACACTTCCGCAGAATACTGGAAAGCAACAGGACCTTCCCCAAGCGAGTAGCAGATGGTGAAGAGGTACACAAATCTGAATGTCTATAAGCCCACCTTCTTCGGGCGGAAAGAAGGACTCACAGGACCACCGGCCCTACACGGGATGCCTTGCTTCCAGAATCTTTCAAGAGGGACAGACCAGCTGCAAGCAGGAAAATACACATCCCAGGGAAGGTCTGCACGGCGTCAACACTTTGTCTAAATTGGCTTGGCAATGAAGCACCCACCATCAAGCAAAGCTTGCGACGCCCAACCGTGTCGATGAGGAACAGGGTAGGGATTGTGAAGACGACCTGAACCGCACCATACCCGAGGGACGCGTACAAAGCCTGGACATCGGTATAGCCAGCGTTGGAGAAGATGGTGGAGCTGTAGAAGGAAATGACTAATTCGTCAGCTAGCACTGCGCTGAGCAGGACTCACTATTAATACCGCACATCTGCTGAGCAATCATCACGGTCGAGGCACCGTAGTTGGCGCGTCGGATTCGGGGGATCCGGAAGCAGTCCCACATTCGGGTCCAGTAGTTGGAACCACCGGCGATGACACGCTCCTCCTCGTAGATAACATGCGAGTAGTAGTAATCACGGGCGGCGATGATGGGATGGGCGCGTAGCTTCAAAAAGGAGGCAAAGGCCTTGTCGTACTTGCCGTGCTTCATGAGCCAACGAGGCGATTCGGGGGTGAACCAAATGCCCAGCATGAGGATGAATGCAGGGATGAAGGCCGAGCCCAGCTGGAGTCGCCATGCAATCTTGCCAGCGTCCTTGACGATAACATTGGCGCAGAAGCCAAGGAAGATGCCTGCAAGATTTCAGGATTGCAACGGACATCGTTGGATTGCACTCACCAGCGACGACCCACAGCTGCCAGAACATGACCAAAGCACCTCGAATCCTAGCCGGTGCAAGCTCGGCCGAAAAGATAGGGACTGTAGCATTCTTCGCTCCAATGCCGATCCCCATCACGAAGCGGACTGCAAAAAGGGCCTGCCACGAGTGCGTGAAACCCGATGCGATCGGGGTGGCGGTGAGACAGCAACCTGTGAGGAAGATCTCTCCTCGACGTCCCAAATAATAGTTGAGCGGGTCAACGATGAATGCTCCGCTGTGAACGGGGTCAACGACGCCGCCAACGTGATGCAAAAAAAAATCTCACATGCAGCCAGCGGTCAAGAAGATGATAGAATTGATCGCGCCAACGATCCATTCATCACGGCCTGTACCCGAGATGCCAAACTCCTCGGGGAAGGAGAGATTTGCTCTGAGAGTCGAGGTCAACCAACTGGCCCCCCGATTATTCAGCACACGTACCCATTACTACCAGTTTGGTCCCATCCTACCGAGGTGTTCAGCATTCACCACGGCACGACAGACGCTCACTCACCCTGAGTCGCAGCGCCAACAGCACAGAGGATGATAGAATACCAGAGCATGAATGGGCCATGCCACTTGTGGTCTCTCTCATACGCGAGTGCAGTCTTCTCTTCCTCTGACAACTGAGGGATCGACTCGAACGTCTTGTGGTCCCGTGCAACGAGGGCAGCCCGACCAAAGAGATCACGGTATTCACCGAGGTTGTGAGTATCGGCAAAGAGATGGGCATCTTCGACAACCTTCTCCCGAGCAAATTTCTGGGGGAAAGGGTGGGGGGATCAGCGGTGGGAATCTCGCAATGTTCGGACGCGACTTACATGCAGCGGGTTGTGGATGATGTTGAGGGCTGCGACATTCCCAGTGGTGTGCGAGTCGCGCTCGATATGCACGGTATCTGGCTTGGGTTCCTCGTTCATGGCTGGCAGTAGTATGCTGTGGCTCAATGAGTAAGAGAGAAGCGAGAAGAAAAAGAAAGATGTGGGAGCGAGGGGGGGTCTTGGTGGGGAGGGATGGGAGCGCCTGGCCTATAAAGGGGGATGCTTTCCAGTGCCGCAAGAAACCGAGTGGCGTTGGGCGATCGGGGGCGCGTGACGCCGGCGGGGAACAAGCCATTGGGGGGGGAGTTGGAAGGGAGGGGGGGGGGGACCCACTTTAGGCCGCGTTGCCCGGGGAATTTACCGACGCAAGGCGCAGGAGCAGAGGGTTGGCTTTAGCCGGCGGGCTCCACATGCTTCTCTTCCCACGCTGAATTGCCTAATCGGGTAAGCTCGGCGCGGCTTTGGCACACGTCTCTCCGCTGCCAAGGTTTCGGTTAGCCATAGCCGGTTTTGGGTTCTTTAAGGGCGGGGGTGGGGCAACCACGAGGCGCCAGTTCTGGCGGAGATCCCAACCCCGGGGGGGGCGGGGGGGCGGTCGCGCGACGGGTCCCTCGAACAACTTTTGAAGGGATCGTCACGCTGTTCTTGAAGCAAAAGCCACTGCTGCGGGATTCAACTTCCTGTTCCTTGTAGTACCTGGGCAGGACTCTGCGATGCATTCACGACAGGGCTCCACAAAACTATGGACGCGCACCCTCACAGCTCACCAAGCAGTGACGGGTTCCAAGAAGCCGCGCTTCTGTAGGTTCCTCCACATGGCATAGTTGACGGAAACGAGAAACACCGGCACGAGACTGGCCAGTTCGCCCAGACCTGCATACCGAGGCGGAATGGCCCAACCGGTCACCCCGCTGGCAAGCAAAATGGCAGCAGTAAAGTACAGTGCGCAACAGGCGAGACTACCGATGACGTGCATCCGGGTGAGGGTCGATATCTGCATGACGTCCCGGATGGATTGAGGAACGTCGTTTGATAGCATCACGATCGACGAGGATGCATTGCATGCTGCCCCAATGGCGATGGAAATGTCAGCTGCGGATAATGCGATGGTGTCGTTGATGCCATCGCCCACAAACGAAACGGGACCGGGATGATGTCGCGTCTGAAGGCTGCCCAAAACTTCGGCTTTCGACGCTGGTGTCTGAGCTGCATACACGGACGCCGGAGGCAGGCCGATTTGTCGAGCAAACGACTCGACAGCAAGCGGGTTATCACCAGAAATGAGAGCGGTCTCAATTCCAGAGCGTTTCAAGGCGGTCATTAGACCGTTCGCGCCTTTCCTAGGCCGGTCTTGCATGCCGAAGAGAGCGATCAGCTGATGGCCGATGGTGACGGCTAAAATAGACATTCCTTGCTGATGATATTCCTCGACGAGCGGGTGCCCTTCAATCTGCGTGTGTTTTGCATTCCCAGCTCGGATTGGGTAACCACAAAATTCTCCAACGAGACCACTGCCTGCAATGACGTGGACGTTGTCGAGCTGCACTCTAGATGCGGGATCATAGGTATCGAGTTCCTCGATATGTCGTCGCACTGTTTCCGAGGCCGGATGCATACTTTGGCTGGTGATGGCATGGATGATCTGAATGGATAATGGAGTTTTCTCGTAGTTGGATAGGGCAATACTCATGATGCCTTGCGAAAGGGTTCCTGTCTTGTCGAAAGCAAAAGCTTTTACGGCCTGAATCTGGAGGAGGGCTTGGTTGGAACGGAACAGAATACCCTCTTTGACAGACATTGCCATCGATACGGATGTGACCAAATTGACCTAGCCGGAATCAGCACGTACGATACCTACCGTTCGAGCAACCTGCAGACTCACAGAGATAGCCAAAGCGCAAGGGCACGCAACCGCTGCGATGGCGATAGCATACCCCCAAGCCGTTGTAACGGCCCGTGCCCAGTTTTGGTTACCCTTATATCGCCCGTACAGCATCCATCCAATCAAGGCAGAGAAGCAGCATAAACCCGCCACAAACAGGAGCCATCCGGCCATCGTATCTGCCAGCTCTTGGTATGTAGACCCGGATGACTGTGCTTGTTGAACAGCTTTCATGATGGACGAAATAAAGTTATCCGGTACAAGATGGGTGACGATAATATCGATCTCTCCGTTGACAATTTGAGAACCAGATGAAACTGTTGACCCGGAGCTCTTGTCGACAGGAATGGGCTCGCCAGTAAGAGCTGATTCATCGATAGTAGCTTGTCCTCTCAGAATGACACCATCAGTCGGCACGATCTCCCCTGCGCAAACGCGGAGCACATCGTCGTATTGAAGTAATCTAATTGGTAAGTTAAGGAGAGGGATAAGCATGGGTACTGACCTGACATCGATGAGCTGTTCGCTATCGTCGCACTGTAGCAATTTGGCCTCCTCCGGCTGCAGTTTACCCAGACTGCCAATGGCTCTCATTCCCAGCTGCCGCATGCTAGCTTGAAGAGTTCGACCGGCAAGTATCAAGGTTATCAATAGACCGACTGTCTCGAAAAATGAGTCGCCAATATCGTGACCAGCTGCTTGGAAGCCGAAGACGACAACCGAAAACAAGTAGCTCGACATAGTAGAGAAGGACGTGAGGACGCCCAGGTCTGCTTGATGCAGATACCAAGCAGATCTGAATGAGCCGGAATAGATTGGGTATGCGACCACCATGAGAGCTGAGGCCAAACCGAGCTGCACGGAGCGCGCAGCGATTGTCGACAACAGCGTACGTGTCGACCAAGCGAGGACGAGTATTGGGATGGTGAAGACGAGTGCGATGCAGGTCCGAAGAGCGATGGCAACTAGATCCCGGGTAATTCGAACTTGGTCATCATCTTGTTTGCGAGGGCCCAGAGACACGCCATATTGAACAAAGGCGCCAAGGATTTCGCGAGGTCGTGGAGCAGATGCTCGGCTAATACGCAGGTGGAAGTCAATCTCGAAACTGTTTGTCTCGTGTTTTGGCTCGAGCTCATTGGGTCTGCGGCTTCCCCGACTTCTCCTCCTCCACATGCGGGACACCTTTCGTATGTTGCGTACATCATATTGGTCTAGAATTTGCTGGGGCGGAAGTTGAGTGAAGCGGAGGGGAAGTATGAGACCAGGCTGGCCATCATCTGCGAGATCCAGGAGATTGATGGTGAATCTGGAAGCTCGAGAGGCGAATGCTCTGATAGACTGGAGGTTGGTTATTTCTGTTGATGAGCAAATTAGCCTGATGCGGTGTAGGCGACACTCACCTGGGTCGTATGTCACATCCACCAAGCCACGTACACCGTCTCCATTCAGAACCTCCACTCCATTCAGCTTCTTGACTGCCTTGTACACCTTGTTTAAACAGTCTGGGCAGTCCATTCCGATGACCTCCAAGGTGACCCTTTCCTTTCCGCAAGCTCTACTGGTCTTTTCAGTCTCTCCAGTTGACCCATACGTAGGAAGCACTGCAGCTGGGACATCTTGTATTTCTGAAAAAACCGACGTGTTCCGAAGAAGACTTGCCCCCTCGTGATCTTGACACCCAGAAGAACAGCAATCACTTGACGAGATCTGAATCTTGGAGCTTGCACAACAAGCGCGAGCAAAAGCTAAGCAGCATCTGCGAAGCTCGTCTTGTGCATCGGCAACGCGAGAGATCAGCGTGTCAAATACTGAAACAGAGTCTTCTTCAGCTCTAAATCGAGAACATCGAGGAGAACTCACCATCCTGACTCGACGCTAGTAAGGTCTTCACGCAACACGGACACATGACCTCGTTTGCGGGAGATGGACGCGCTGTAGGATCAGTAAACTAACGAGGTGGGAACTCACATTTGCCAAGTGATGTCTTTGAATTGTATCTTCTATTTCCTGCTACATGCGCCTTCTCAGACAGGGACGACTCTTCGCAGCATCCTTTTTCCTTGCGTCCATCACATTCTCCCCCGCCGTCCCCGCAGCAGGCGTTTGCGGGAGGCTTCTGTTCATCGTCACAGCAAGCTTCTTTACAGCCGAGCGAGGAAGGTTTCTTGGACGCGGAAACATCCTGCGAGATCATTGATTGAGCGTCGTCGGAACAGCAGCTTCCTCCACAGCACCCCTCTGACTCTGCAACTTCCTCTCCGCCCTCATCATTCTCACAGCCTTTCTCTTCGCAACAGGGGGAACGACCCTCGGCCAAAGAGCTGCGCGTGTTGGTGTCTAGAGAGGCGGTCACATTGACAAGTTTGTCGGAAGTGTAGTCATCGACGTGACTGTCCTTGTCAGGACTGTGGCAGCTATCCTCTCGAAGATGATGGCGTGCAAAAGACGCTCGACCACAGCAACTGTCTTCCTCCACGATATCCTTTTGGCTTTTGAGACACTCCTGGACAGCAGCATCCTGATTCCCCTTACAGCAACCAATCTCGCAGCTCGCAGAGGCGCAAGCTTCATCAGCCCCATCCAGCTCCATGATGGGCTGTCGTGAGGATGTTGTTTGAACCAAAGAATTGACCTTGGAGGTTGAGAATCAGACAACCAAGGCGGCGGCATATTGGTCGCGTAGCAGGCAATCGTTACGTAAGCGAACGCAGGCGTGAGGGCTTGGCATTAGCTTGAAGCCTTGAAGCTGATGCTCATTCGGGATTCTGTTTGTAATGCTCAAAACACCGTAGTCTCTGCTGCGCCTCGACAATGTCAGCAGAGGAGGAGTGCCGCCAGGGGTCTCCGACAGGCTTTCATGCATGACATGGGGAATTTTTGGTCAAGCAAGAATCTGGGTTTCAAGCTGGCGGCCTTGATTTCCTGTTGACGGCGTGCAACAACGGGTTTCCCTAGAGTCCGTAGAGACAAACCTACGCCAGTCTATTGGTGCCCCAAGCTCCAACCCGTCGACGGTGGATCGGAGCACCGTGGCACCTGATCCTAGGGATTCGCGGTGAGATGGCACGAACGTCCCTCCTCTCTTACCGCAGAGTGGTCCACGGTACAGGCTCTTCTTGTCGTGGTCTATGCCTTCTCGATCCTGCTCGGTCATTGCACATAGCGCTGCAAGCTTCTGCGCGGCTGCATGGAGGCTCGCCAGACTTTGGCAACGTCTCAGATCTGCAATGCACCTGACTGAAGTCCTCACGCGAGACCCCCTCTCTCCCCTCCACTACAACGTCACAACACAACGTCATCGTCACAACCTTGTCGTGCTCCGGTGATCACGATCTAGATAGCTCCACCCATCTCGTCACGAGTCTCCAATTCGTCTTTCTCCTTTCGAGAAAAACACCCCTTGTCGAGCAGCACGTCTTGTCACATTGCAGTGCGTTCACGACCATGTCTCGGGTTTCCATGCAAAGCGGCCGCTTCCTCGCTTCACGAGCTTTTTCCACCGCCAAGCCGCGGTTCTTCCCCGCCAACCCGACCGCTGGTCCAAATGCGAGCGCCGATACCGGGCGCATCTCGCGCGACAAGCAAGGTGCAGCCGAGCCAGATCAGCCTCATCCCGGAGGATCCGCACAGGGTGGTCCCTCTGGAGGCGGCAGTGGGAGTCCCGAAGAGCAGACCGGAATGCCTGATCCCTGAGTAGGAGGCAAAGATGCCGCCAAGGCGAAAAAGGGGATGACGTCGGGAGCAGACAAGCCAGCGAGACATTGAGGGGTTCGATGTGAGCGCCCTTCGCTGTTCCGCGGTGCCGTGGTTGCAGCCTCCATTCCGCTTCATGCGGATTCCAAGTCTCATCTTGTCGCAAAATATCCTAATGTCCATGCTGACTTTACAGTGTCAGGCGCGTAGGGTATGAAGGGGAGGGGATGAGAATGCGAAAGCGATGACCTCGATGTATTCGCACGCATACATTGGTCCGTCAAACGGAATACATTACAAATCTTTACCTGTCAGCCTTGACATCGGAGAGTACATGTCTCATATCCCTTTGACACGATAAGCGGCATCTCCACCTTGCCACCGACTTTCGGCCTGACGAGTCCGAGGCTTTACACGTGAGCACGATAGGCCAATCGGCAACTCACCCTCCAAACTTGGTAAATTCCGGTCTAGAGTCGACTTCGCTGAATGTCACCTCCCTGCAGAGGGCAAACAAAACTGCCTTGATCTCTGCGATTGCAAAACGTGATCCTCTTCGCTGTCAGCTAAAGCAACTGACTGGTAGCTCACATGCAATGCCGAACACCGCCGCCAAACGTCTGTATAGCCTCCCCTAGTGCTTCTTTCTGCAAGAATCGCTCAGGCTTGAAGGTTTCCGCATCACGCCCCCAAACAGCTGGATCCAGGTTCATGCGACCGTAATCTTCCGTTAGTTTGACCCCGTGATCACACCTACCTATATGTATGGTGTCACCCTTGCTCACGGTGACGTGATCCATTTCGTAGCCGTTGCGGCCACGCACTGGACGTGCCAGTGGCACGATGGTGGCCGTCTTGGCCACACGGAATAGCGTCGGGGCTGCTGGGTATACTCGCAACAGTTCGCGAACAAAGGCGTCGAGATAGGGCAAGGCATCCAGCGTATCCCTAGGATTTTAGGGCATGTCTGACGGGTCCTGACCTACCAGTCCGGTCGGTCTGTGGCAACGTTTTGCACCTCTTGTCGAAGCGACGCGGCGATATTGGCATGCTTGGACAGCAATCCCGCAGCCCACGTCAGAGTGACGGCCACCGTGGTGTTGCCAGCGAAAAGCTTGAGTCAACATGTGCACAGGAGCATTAGACTTACAAAGAGCGGAATCTGCGCAAGAACCTCCTCATCTGACATCCTCTGAGACTCTTTCACGTCTGTGGCCACATTTGCACGTACTTTGAGGTCAGCAAGGCCGGGTGAGTGGAGCCTCACGGATGTTGGATATGAGGTCTCCTTCGACCAGGTCGGCCTTCTTGACTTCCAACCCAACTTCGGCTAGCACTCTTCGACGTTTATCATCGATGAGTCGCTATGCATCAGTTTGGAGCATGGCGCATTCCTACCTGACCAATACGTTTCATCATAGACGACGCATTCTCCAACGACTCGGACCGCTCCGTCTTCTAGCATTGTAAGTCACTGCAGCAAGTCGTGACGTACCAAGAATCCAGAAAGGGGTACGCCCATGCGTTGCAGCATAGTCACGATGCCACTGTCGTGGTTACCCATCATCATTCGCTTCCAAGCTTCGAGGAGCTCGTTTCCCTCGCCACGCATTGCGCCAAAGTCGCAGTCAAATGCAGCGAGACCGATGACGTCGACCGTGAGCTGATGCATCACCTTGACGAGGTCTACCTGACCGGGCATGCTAGAAAGCTTTTGGGATAACTCGTATGCCTTAGCGAGCAGCATGGGAGTCATGTGCCGTATCTGCGCGGGTCCGAAACTCGGCGCGATGGCTCGTCTCTGGCGTCGATGAGCAGGACCCTCGACACCAATCAAGCTTGGGCCTTGGTTCTCGAGCGCAAATTTGATAATAGACTCTGGCTGCAGGAAGATCTCAGAGTGTTGATGCACGTGCCTCACGGCCAACGGGTCGATGGTGAGTATCACCGGGCGTCGCCACATCCCTACGTAACGCAAGGTGTCACCGTAACGAGCGAACCATGTCTTCTGCAGCGAGCCATGGGGGGCGCGCAACAGTTCACGCTGATGTCCAAAGATGATGCTGGCAGGTGGTGGTCCTGGATATTCAGTAAAATATCGCCCACGGGGCTCACCATCGAGATTCCGCGCGGGCCAAGAGAGCTCGTGGAGGAAATAGACGGCCGCACCGATAGCAGCAAAGACGCCCAGCGCTCCGAGCGCATGCCACAGGCCGGAATATGGGAGCACTGTCAACATTGCAACAGTCAAGACGGCTAAGTAACGGTATCAGAGAACAGGACTACATCTCGCGGGATGACTGGTATCGGACACCGGGACGCCGTGTGGTACCAGATATATCCATGCCGATAAGCTCCGACAGGTCCGCAACACCGTACAGGGCGGCGTGCTTGTCGAATCCTCTGCGGTCGACGACAAAGAAGCAGGCCAGTAGTGTCTATCGAGACCTCGGGACGTGAAGCGGCTGTCCCCACACGGTGAACACCACTCGACCAATGCGAAAGCTCAAGGATAGCCGCCATCCCGCAGGCAGATTCATTGGTCAGACTGCCGACAGAATATGTCACCGACGACCTGTCGGCAAACTGGCCGACATGATCCTGGCCTTCAGGCCTCGGGGAGATTTCACCGACTTTTGTAACGACGTTAGGATTGAACTTGTACGTACACGGCGACTCTGGTATGGGATTTTCTACAGGTACGCGCTACCTCATGCGCTCGTAACGTGCTCATCATGTGTCAGATTACGGTGCTCTCACAGGTAGCCCTGCGTGTCGAGATGCCTCTTGTTCCTGAACAAGCCCCTACTGGGGTACCTCCCAGACTGAACGAGTCGTTTGACTGGACCACCAACGGCTGGCCAGCCATCCCCACATCGTAGTGCAGATGTATATATTAGTTATACAGTACATACACACAATCCAATGTTACATGGCGGTTGTTCGGTTAAAAGCAACGGCGCCGAGCTACCGGATGAAGGGGCGACTTGTCCGGCTGTTGGCCCCCTCGTGTGTTTACCCTTATACTTCGCATGCTCAGGTGGGGGCTCTATCAATGTATATATTAACGGATGTGGGAAGGGGTATGCATACGTCCGCACCGAGACATCTACCAGTTGTCAGTCATAGTCCGACCAGTGCAGTTTAATCATGCCTATCGCAACTGCCGCAACGGCGTCGGCAGTTCCTCCCCTTCTGTCCCAATACGAGGACCAGTACGACCCATCCAAGGTCCTCAAGCACCCCGACTTTAAAATTTTGGACGAGTCTTCACCAGAGCTCAAGGACAAGAATGCCAATATCGCCTGCGCGTACAACCCAGCCCATCAAGTACACCTCATCCACAAACCTCGCTTTGCCCCTCGTCCTCACGAGGTCATTGTCCATGTGCGCGCCACCGGTATCTGCGGGTACGTGATCAGAGATGTCACTTTTGGACTACTCCTGACGCGAGCAACAGATCTGATGTGCACTTTTGGAAGCACGGACATATTGGTCCGACCATGATTGTCACAGACGAGTGTGGAGCCGGCCACGAGTCGGCTGGGGAGATCATTGAGCTGGGAGAGGGTGTCACTCAGTTCAAAGTTGGAGACCGAGTAGCTATCGAGGCGGGTGTCCCATGTGGTCAGGCAGACTGTGACCCCTGTCGCACTGGGCGCTACAATGCGTGTAAGTGGTGTAGCTACAATACGGTCACGCACAACATTGACATCAGCGCAGGCCAACGAGTCGTCTTCTTCTCAACCCCTCCCTACCACGGCACTCTCACTCGCTTCCACGCCCATCCGGCGGCTTGGCTGCACAAGCTCCCTGACAGCGTATCGTACGAAGAAGGATCGCTGTGTGAGCCACTGGCTGTTGCACTCGCCGGTATGGAACGAGCGGGCGTCAGACTGGGTGACCCTATCGTGATCTGGTAAGCTTTGTTGATGCGAGCTCTTACAGGTCTGCTCTGATGATCGCAGCGGAGCAGGCCCCATTGGCCTCATCACACTGCTCTGTGCCCATGCGGCAGGCTGCACGCCCATTGTCATTACTGATCTCGTCCCGTCCCGACTTGCTTTCGCCCAGACGTTGGTTCCGACCGTCAAGACGGTCTGCATCCAGAAAGGCTGGTCCGCCGAAGAGACGGCTGAAGCCATCAAAACTGCGGCTGGAGTCTCCATTCGTGTAGCTCTAGAGTGCACTGGGTTCGAGTCGTCCATCAGAGCAGCCATCTTTGTGAGTCTGGGCTCCATCTCATCACCTCAGGAAGCTGTACTGAATCGTATAGTCCGTCTGCTTCGGTGGAAAGGTGTTTGTCATTGGCGTTGGTCCATCCGAGCAGAGCGTGAGCTATTCGCTAGTAGTCGAGCTGACATGCAGTATCCGTTTGGCTATTGCTCTGCAAACGAGATCGACCTTCAATACCAGTACCGCTACGCCAACCAAGTATGTCGCCGCGGTGATCCTGTATATGCTAACCCGGCCCAGTACCCCAAAGCCCTTCGCCTAGTTTCTGGTGGTCTGATCGACCTCAAGCCCCTCGTCACCCATCGATTCCCGCTTGAGCGTGCCGTAGAGGCTTTCCACGTCGCCTCGGACCCGTCCAAGGGTGCTATCAAGGTGCAGATTCAGGATTGATTGGATGGGTTTCTGGGCAAATGGAATTCACTGGACTTTATGCATGCATCTGATGGTTTCTTGGGCAGCCAGAAAAGTACTCTGAGGTGGGATCCATGTAACTAGAACACCGAGAGCACCTCGCTCTGCAAACGGTTTGAGACCAGACGGTGGACCAATGTTCCAGAAGGAGCAAGGTGGCGCGTCCGACAGGAGTCGACCTCTCTCAGCGGAGGGTTAGTAGCCAGGTCAAGATAATGTTCATGTTGTGCATAGACTTGCCGAGCAGCAAGATGCCATAGCTTCTGCGGAACAGTAGCAGCATGGGTCTAGTAACTCCAGCCCGTCAAATCCTATCCCCTCGGCGTCTCGTTCTCATCGGTCTGACCCTCTGCCTGGTCTTGCTCTATCGCCGGTCCTCACGTCCAGCCCCAACGTCGCGATTCCTCGAATCATCGACGCCACGATGGGATCCGGGTCAACACCACGCCCTCATCGCGACGCTCCCACATTGGCATGCCGATGTCTGGCTTTGGTTGGCCGGAACACTGTCTCGCATGGACGTCGGCGTAGACGTTTTTGCTGAATGCGATGGATATCTGGGCGTGGACAACAACGACACTTGTATTCAGTATGGCTTGGTGGAGTTTGCGCGGGAGGCTGGGATATGGGAAGGCAGTAAGCACCACCCCACTCCCGCCATGAACTGTGCTGAGGACACGAATCAAGTCTTGAAGCATAAGAGCGAGCTATTTGACCAAGTCAACAAGCCGCTCCCAGATGGCAGGTTGTCGGATATTGTCTTTTTGGTCACTGAAAAGGAGGAGTGAGCCCATGTCGGTCCGAGTTGGAGCAGATCTTGACTAACGGTGCAGTCTTCCATGGGTGAATGAGAAACTGCTGGAGCTTTGGCAGGAGCGTCCAGAAGATCAAAAGTTCAAGCTGGTGCCCATCTATCATGAGGCATCAGATAACGTCGAGGGCGACGCCAAGTGGTGGGTCCCGACCGGAGCTCTGGTACGTCTCGCCATGCAGCATTACGGCGACTCCGCTGACGCCATACACAACAGAGTTTCTTGACCATCTCCCAGCAGTAGGTCCCAGATACAGTCTCATAAAACATCCGGCAGTCCCATGCGCTTGGCTGACCACACAGTGTGAACGACGATCTCCTGCATCACTTTGATGTCCTTACTCGCGATCCCGACTACACCTCTCTTGGGTTCGAGCACCTCCAGTCACGGGTGGTGATCCCCTACTTGGACGTGGCGGATCGGATACGTCTGGGACCCGACAGTACAGAAGTGCCGAGGGAACAACATCCTATTCTCTCGCGTGCCGTCATTGCTGGCATGGTTACTCTGGGCAGGAGGGACTATTATGCCATCTTCGAGGAGCTCGAGTTTCTCATGAGCGGTTCGTCTTCTGTCTGGCTGTCCATGGCGATGTGACGACGCTCATAATCCCAGATGAACCTGAAATGTGGGGCTACTTCTTCAACGAGACGACGCAAGTGTATGATCCCATCGACCCGACCGACCCAGATACTTTTAAGTTGCAGCTCGTTGGGGAAAAGTCTTCCGACATGCCTGATACCGATGTGCTCAGCAATGTCGTCGAGCTCATAATGGGAGAGACGCAGGAGGAGTTCTACCAGATCATGGCGGGGACGGATGTGCTGCTCCTGGCTTGGAAACCGGGAGGCAAGTGTGAGTCCGACTCTCCCTTGTTCATGACTGGTGCTGAAGAGGTATAGACTACGAAACCCAGGCGAGCGGAGGGGTCGTCGTGAGTCCATGCTTGTGCCTGCATCTCGAGTGCTCCAAATAACGTACATAGCGCTCTATCGAAGTAGGAGTACCGCTTCTGACTACCCAAACGATTCTCGACAAGTACTCATTTCTTGATACGACGGTCGCCATTGGACGACCCGTAGCTATCTCGGAGATTGGGGCGGTTCGATGGTTCCGCAAGTATGCTCACCTGGATCTGCCTCGCATGTCGGTCGATGAAGTTGTGGAGGTCATCCGTCCCGACCTGCCAGAGGACCACCATTGGAAATTGCCCATCGAGGTCGCTGAGATGCTGAAACATGGCTGGAAGCGGAGTGCGATGGACTTTGAAAGGAGGAGAAGGGAGATCGAGGCCTCGAACCAGAGAGCACTGCGAGAGGTCATGATGACTCTTGTAGGACCGTAGTTGATGCATTGTTACGCTTCCTCATCGCCTTGCGCAGCGAGTAACCGAGACACACTCCCGCCCCCCGTGACGTACTCTCCGCTCGTTGAGACACCGCTCGTGCTTTCCCATCCATACATCGACTTTGATGGGTTGGGCCTTCCTTGACTGCGCTCCTCGTCGTCAACACCATCCAGCTTGACAGACGGCAAATGGCCTTGGACCGTCGCGGACCATCTCCGTTCGCCTTGATCGTTCACCCCACCCGTCGCACGCTCCGCATATACGCCCTCCTGCTCGCCGGATCCATCACAGTCTGGCTGCTTTCCAGTAGCGGCAGCATAGCACCCTCCGGTCTTGGTCTAGACGAACTCTATGCTCGCACAGCCAGCACCTCTAGAGCTTTCGACGGGGCGGACAGCAAAGTGCACAAGTTTAGGAAGCAGTTTCCGGCGTTGCGGGGCGTGGACCAGAGGGGGGTAGCGGATGAGGCAAACCGACTGCCCAGGCGTGCATGGGCAGGGAGTGGAGTATTCGATTGGCCAAGGACAACCAAGATGTTTGTGTTGTGAGTGGGGTCTTTGACCGGCGAACAGTGCAGGACTGACGGAGCGCAGCGGCGATTCGTACTGTAAGGCTAGCTAGCAGCACTGAACGGACCACACGCTGAATCCCTCTCTCTCTTTGTCGCTCTATGCAGCCACCATTGAGTGAGTAAATCGCTTATTTGCTCATGAAGAAGCGGTTGCTGACATCAACAGTTCTGACTACAGGAAGAATGGTGTAGACGGGGGTCATCATGAACGCTTTGTGAGTGCTTCTGTCAATGGAAAGATCGCAGGCTGATATGCTCTAGCACCACAAGGCGACGGACATGAAGTGGGCAGACTACCTCTACGCGTTGGTACAATCCTCCGAGTGATCTCCACTGTACTGACGCTTGTCACGCAGGGTGTTTCACGACTTCCACAGTAAGCTCCACACCACTATCGGAAAAGCAGACCAGCTCAGGTTGTGTAGTCCTACAGTACTACAACTTTGCTCGACCAGGGGCAACAGTCGCGCAGGACATGTAAGCACCTTCTGCCAGGACTAGGGATTGGCTAGCTAAGCATAGTATCGTTCTCAGCATCCCACCGGGACTGGAAAAGTACGGCACATATACCACACAGCTACAAGAGTTCGAGGATCTCTTCAGCCCACTACCTGGACCTCCACGAGTCAACTGGCACCACAACGACACCCTTTTTGTTGTCTTCTTTGGCATCAACGATATGGTACGTCATGCACCAGCCGACAGTTGCCGCGCTAACGAGTCTTGCAGGGACGGATGAATGTAAGTCGTGCTGCCATTGGCCATCGTGCTGAGCGAGCAGCGAGAGGATATCGGACGAATGGACATCCCCGAGACGTCGACTCGGTTGGCACGTTCAGTGGTGGACCAGACCAAGAGGCTCTATAGTCTGGGAGCGCGTTCCTTCCTGTTCCTCAACCTACCACCTCTCGACCGCTCACCAAAGTACAATCTTCCTAGCGAGGTGGGAATCAGGTCGCACGACCTCATCAAGCAGAGCACCGACGTATTCAATGATCAGCTCGAGGTAGCCGTGGAAGAATGGAAAGTGGAGTTGAGAGCAAAGGAAGATCCGGCCGAGGTCATGCTCTTCGATCTTCACAGCTTCTATTCAACAGTTCTTGAATACCCAGAGCTATTCGGCATGACCGAGTGCGGGAGGTACCAGATGACGGTGGATGGGAAACGGCCAAATCTGGGGCGCATGGGTTACTGGTGAGTCTCTCGGTTTGCTGGTTCCGTCGCTGATTACCCTTGAGCTATCACGATAATCAGCATATCAGCTGGTCAGCGGCCGAGTGAGCATGCTTGACGACGTGGAGTAGTCTGTGTCAGCTAACCTCGTCAGGGTGATCGCTCGCTCCGTCAACGGCTTGTTGCATCGTCATTCCAATTCCTTCCAACGTTCCAACGCGACAGAGACAGCACTTCACGCATAATTACTACATGATCGGGCAATTCAGCTCTGCATGTGACGGTGATGCATAGCATTCAAAAGACAGACTGCCGCCTACTTTGCATCGTCCTTGCCGTAGGCCCGCTTCATGCGGAGGTTGAAGAATTCTCCACTAGACATGCAGCCCTCAGCGACAGCTGGTCGGCCAGATTTGTCGATTGGTGTGAGCATCTGCCTTGATCAGCCGGCGTTCTTCAGAGATGATTTGCGACGTACGACGTTGTGGTCAGGGATCATAAAGAATACAACGCTTTTGCGACCAGGCAAGACGGCTCCCGGAGCCAGCTCTGGCGGGTTGGGGCATGTGACTCGATGCCAAGTCGCTTTGAATTGCGATCCCGACCAAATGTCCATGCTGACTCCAACTGCAGCCGTCAGCGAGCTCGAAACAGTGGTATGCCAAATGACACACCATTGACTAAAATGCTACCGCCTTCTGCGAGTCCCTCAGGCTGTGGTGCTGGAATCCACCAGCCTTTCCTCCCACTTTGGTCTGGTGCTTCCGATGGGCCGTCCTCTCGGGCCACGAAGATCTCCAGACCCTCCACGGCCGTCGGCTGACCAGCTTCGTCAGGAGGAGACTGGAAGAGCAATGTGCTATGGGCTGGTCAGCCTTGTCGATATCAAGGTTCTGTCAAGCCTCACGCAGATCCAAAGTCCTGATGAGCACCTGCTCGGATGTCTAGCTCCCCTATCTTCAGTTTTGACCACGACGTCTCTTTCCCTTGGTCCGCTTCGTCCTCTGCAGAAGCTCGGGGGAATGCAGGATAGTGGATCAATCGCAAACTCTCGTTGTTGTGGTAGTTGTGGCGTGAGCGAAAGTACTTTGGGTCGCCGTCGGGTGTCTTGAGGGCGATTGTGAACAGGTCAAGGAGTCGTAGTCCACATGCGAAGCATGCACGGCGGAATGCTTCGATGCGGGGAACAAGGGTATGGTTCGGCAGCGAAGCAGGAAGGGAGGCTGTGGTAGATGGGCCGATTGAGAAGGACTCTTTGAGGTCACCACGAAAGCGATCCGCCTTGGAACCAGTTGTCTGGCCCATCATCGAGGTGTAGCTATGTTTCTCAGCCCTGCGGGATGGAAATGGCAAGATATAGCCTTACCCTTCACCGGTGGAGACATTGAATCCCACTGCCTCCTTCTGTTCGAGAGGGAGATCAAACAGTTCTGTTCCAGCTGCAAAGATATCGCGGACATGAGGCAGGTCGAGACCCGCGCCCGGGTTCAGGACATGTAGGAAGCCCACGGTATTGAGCGCCTCGAGTAGGGTAGCGGCTAGCTCACCGTCGGTCTTGCCGGAGAACGGGGAGAGGTCGATGCTGGGGATGTGGAGCCTTGGCGGCTGAGACGCGACTGGCATCGTAAACACTTGAGATCAGCTTGGCCAGTGCAACTTTATCATCAGGGTGGAATCTATAGGCGTTCGGAAAAACCAGACTCTTGGCAGAGTCTGCTGATAACTGCGCCGTCGGCAAGGACCATGAGATAGGGTTTAAGCGCCCGCTCCTCATCCCAAAGACCGAAGACACGCATCCTGACTGGACCCAAGTGATGCATGTCAGCGTCCGGGAGACGAGCGTCGTGGGAGACGTACTGTAGCTCAACTCCCCCAATGAGGAGATAAGGTCCGGAAGGCAGGCGTCTCCTCGTTATGCCGCCGGCCAAGGCCAGGCGTCGTCCTCCCCCTCCCACATAATGTTGCAACTGGCCCCGGGCCGGTACCTTCGTCAGCGCGTCCTGGTGACTTTCGGCTCCAAAGAGGGTTTCAAGACAGGTGTGCCATCCTTTATTTGATGTGCTGCCAAAGGCTGATACCTAACTAGCACTGCTGGTCCAGCGGTCGGACGGTTTTGCAGCGTCTTCTTCTGGATGCAACGATGAGCAGCAAAATGAACCAAGAACACTTGAATGGTAGCACGTCTGCCGATACAGACAGTATGTTTTAGTCCGTCGAAGAGTCAGCCGGGGCTCTCACCCTGTACCTCACTTGTTGTCTTGGGCTGAATTATGCTCTAAAACGAAAGCTTGAACAAATATCTTCTATTGATTCGCCAGCTCTGGGCACTCGAGCGATCTCGAGACTACTCAATCGACTGGACTAGTTCTGCTGGGGCGAGAGGCCACTTTTGGGAGGCTGAGGGGACAAGTGAGTAAGTGGCGCAGAGCCTGTGCAGCTCTCATACTGCGACAAAGGAGACAACAGATGCTGGACGTCGCATCAGGGGACGGATGGCTTCAGAAGAGCTGTCACTGGCAAATAAGCCTCGTTGCCTCATGTCGAACATGAAGAGATCACGAGCAGTATGTATCGGTTTCTTTCATCTCACGAATTTCTCCACCATACCACTGGTAGATACAGGCGGGACTCCAACTCAGACGTGTGTCGCAAGGTTCTGGAAGGCTATAAGAGTACGCCAAGGGACCAAAGGCTCCTCTCAGCGTGACCGTTTAGGCCATCGAGGTTATGCGACGCCTCGTCCCCTCGGTGCAACCCTCACAGATCCTGTCTCTTCGTCTGAGGGACTGTCGGTGGCTCCCTCGGTCAACCTATTGTTCTCGGACGGAACCCTTGTCTCTGGTGGCTCGGTTTCTGGACTCGTCTGGTTTCCATACCAATCCCACTGTCGGAAGTCTGGTAGGGGTCTCTCGTGTGTCCGATGGGAATTGTATTCGGCCGCTGCAAATGTGCTGCTGACCACCAAGGCTGTCAGCCCAGTATACCCCTCTTTCTTCAACAGGAAATCACGGGCAGCTTTCAGGCGCGGCCTCCAGGCGTCGTCGGCGGCGAGTTGTCCGCTCTCTATTGAAGCGACTGTGTCATCGTCCAAGCGAAAGAATCGGCTGTCAGCCCGGTCATCGAGGAGAGCAGAGAATTCTTGTTTGAACTTGTGACGCATGTCCTTGTGGCGCGTTCGCTCTTCCCCGCTCAAGCCAGGCTGCTGAAAGGCGTACAGAACAGTCAAGGGATCACACCTGTAAACCTGACCGCGTTCCGTGTTCACGTACTCGTGTGAGCAAATGAGTACGGTTGTAGCGTTTCTCGTAAATGAGGAGTCCTCGTATGGGGAATCTTCAATCTCGTATGAGGAATCTTCAAGCCCCTCGGATTGGACCTGGTGTTCGAGCCCCCCTCCAGCATCGACATTTGTGCCATCTTCGTGAGTGTCAAAGGACTGGGACATGTTTGGACACACGTGTGTGAGTATACCGAGTGGCGAGTGATGTGTGTCAGAGCAATTCTCAGCGATAAAGTCTTTGTGAATGTTGTGAAAGACCAGTTGAGCTGGTATTTGAGGCTATTTATGCTTTCCCTAACTGGAGCCCAGAGGCCATGCTTGGTTCTGCCGAATTCTGCCGAAAGCCGCAACAGATTGACCGCAAGGCTGGATGTATTGCAACAACGTTGATAACAACCTTCATCCCTTTCAGGGGCGGAGCTCTTTCGCAGTGCCCTGCGGAGCATCTCTTTACCTTCTCACGGGATCTCGTACAGAGAAGAGGGCATCTCAGGAAGGGAAGGACGTTTTGAAGTGGCAAAAAGAAGTCTCGACCGCCTCGTTGTCCCAGAAGCAATGTAGACAAAATGTCAATGGTGATGCCATTTGCAGGAGCATCCAGCACACTCTCTTCCTGTACTGCAAGGTCCCGGCCGGATTGACTGCCCTCCTTGGGGTGCATTCTACATATAGGACGATTGTGTGCGAGGTGGTTCGGTAGACAGGACTAAAGCTTACCCCTCGAATCCCAGCCCCGATCCCCCGAGCCCTCGAGAAGGGGAGTTTCCACTTCAGTCTCCACGTCTTCCATCTGCTGCGGCTCTGTCTCGCCCTCTTTGGCCTCCGTTCTGTCCGTCAGGAAGTTCCTCTGCGCGGCTCCTTTGGGCAGGACGTGGGCAGACTGGGCGGCACTTTCCAGCGCTTCCTCTCCCTCCCTGGTTCGGGAGTCCTTCGTCCGAGCATCGTTCACCGGGGCCGCTTCCGTCTGATTCTGGCCGAGCAGCTGCAGTTTCCCAACTTTGTCTTGGCTCCGGCTCGTAGGGAGTGCCGGCAGAGGGCGTACAAGCCGGGAGTATTGATATTCCGCATCGGCAAAGGCGCGGGTCACAACCCACGCCCTCAAACCGCGGTATTGAGTCTGGTACTTGTATGCAGTCAAGACAAAATTACGAATCAACTTGAGCGGAGGTCCCCAGGCCTCTTCAGCCGTCAGTTCGCCCTGTAAGACTGACCCGCGTGACGTTGGGCTCATTTGGAAACACCGGTATTCCGGTCGCACAGAAGCATCAGTGTTGGATTTGAAGTCTAGTGTGAATTCCCCACACATCTGAATCTGCCCGTCCTCTGACACTCGATCAGAACCCAGGTAGTTGTCAAATCGCAGCTCGGCATTCAGCCTGTCGTGTTGCAGAAAGAGAGTTTTCGACGAAATCAGAACGCTGGTTTGGTTCCTATCAAAGTATTGGTTCTCAAAGAGCGGGGGATACAACGACGGCTCCGGGCCAGCATGGAATGAGGCTTCATCGTAAGTCTGGTTATTGTAAGGGGATCGCAGAGTGCACGGGTTACACAGATCAGACGCAGCTGTGTAAAGGCTACTCAGAATCATTGGCCCGGTGCGAGCTGATATAAGGCCAATTGTTTCGAACGTATGTCCTTGTCAACGAGGACAACGAGGATGATTAATAGCAGACTGACCTCTCCAATACGATTTATTTCGATCTGCCTTTCCTTGGGCTCGAAGGCTGTCCTCGGTGTATGACGGGGAGGCCATGCAGCCTTCAAAAGCCGCATCTTAAGCAGGAGGCGATGCACATCTGCAGCCGGTCAGTGGATCCTGCCAGACAAAATTACAATCGCCGAAACGCCTTCTTGGGCTGACTGATGACTTCATCGCAGGTTCACGGCACACAGCACTCACTGTAAATCATGTCCAAAATTGTTGAAAGGAGCTCGTCTTCTTCGGGGTAAGTGCTAACCAAGCCCGATCTAGTCCCAGGCGGATGTCCCCGTTCCAGTACTTTGCTTGCGTGGCCGCCACTCTCGATCAATGATGAGCTGGGGGTCCTTCCGGCCACGGTGAGCGTTGTGGGCTCTTCCGGATTGTCAAGTCCGGTGGACATTGCCTCTTTAGTCCCCATTCTTGCAACCCTGCAAAACTTTCAGGAGGGAAATTGTCTTATCGTTAGGGGCCTTCACGCTCCAGAAGACATAGCCTTCTAGCAGTCAGTCACAGGTCAGTCCTTGCAATACCATGTCAAGTTTTAGCAGGCCGTCAACACCTGGATCCCGAGCTCCAAGGGCCTGAAGAGTGAATCAGCGTGCCATCGAGCGATAGGACACATCAATCGTTAGCACGAGAAACAGTCATATCCAAAATGGCATGCATGCATGAGCTACGGCCTCTTCCCTAGTGATGGAACTAAAAATTGTCAGTGAAATTCCCCATGACAATGTATCGGCTCACCAGGCGCAGGTTGGTGTGGCAGAACACCATATCTGCCTCATTGGCGGCTTTGATGCACTCTGCATCCATAATACTACCGCTGGGCGCAGCAAGGTAGGTTGCGCCACTCCGACGTGCCCTATGCACATTGTCGGGGAAGGGGAAGAACGCATCAGAGGAACAGCAGACGCCCTTGAGCTCGGCCAAGTGCTGTGCCTTCTCCTCTGCCGTGAGTGGTTCCGGAGTCTCTTCGAAGAGGCTTTCCCATTGCGCCCGCTCGCCACCCTCAGCAGTGAATGCCTGACCAGTGACAAACAGGTCGATGGCATTGGCTTTGTCGGCACGCTTGGTTCCCTTCTTAAAAGGCAGCGCGAGGACTCGAGGGTGATGTCGAAGCCACCAGTTGTCCGCCTTGTCTCCAGCTAAACGAGTACAGTGGATGCGGGATTGCTGACCAGCGCCAAGCCCAATGACAGTGCCGTCGAGGGCATAACAGACAGAGTTTGATTGGGTGTATTTTAGGGCAAGGGTGGCGACAACCAGGTCAATGACGGCGGATGGGGGGAGCTACCGGCCGTGAGATTCTGACCTCCGTCACAATGGCAAGGAGCTCACATTCTTGTTCTTGGTGACTATGTTTTGGAAGAGGGAGGAATCGATTTTGCAGTCGTTTCGCCGTTGTTGCAAGGAGATCCCGTATACTTGACGAGTCTCTATCTCGGGAGGTGTATAAGTCGGATCCATCTAGACGCATAAGTAACAAGTCGCCGAGAAGAGCAGTTGAGCTTACCTGCAAGACGCAGTACTTTCCACCCTTCTTCTTCGACAGAATCTCCAGAGCCTCTTTCTCGTAGCCAGGTGCAATGACACCGTCTGAAACTTCCCGCGAAATGATCTTGGCGGTTGGGGTATCGACAGTGTGGGAAAGGGCAATAAAGTCACCGAAAGATGACATTCTGTCCGCTCCTACAATAGCATGAGAAAGATGTTCCGGATCGATAATCGAGTGCTAACCTCGGGCACGAGCATATGCGCAGGCCAAAGGTGACAGGTTCTTGAGGTCTTCCACACCAAACACTTTGGCTGCACGCTCGTCCAAGGGGAGACCAACGGCTGCTCCTGCAGGTGACACGTGCTTGAACGAAGCGGCTGCGGGGAGATTCATCGCTTCCGAGAGCTCCTTGACGAGGGCCCAGGAGTTAAGAGCGTCAAGCAGGTTGATGTATCCAGGAGAGCCGGAAAGGACTATCCCATCAGCAGGTTGTAGTTTTTCTTTGTATATGTGATCGTCGGCCTAATGCTCACTGTTGACGGGCATCTCGCCCTGTTCGACAAATGCCTGAGCAGGCTTTTGGTGCGGGTTTGCGCCGTATCTCAATGGCAGCTGCTGATATCCGACTCCTGCACCAGCCTTCATGTCCTCGTCCACATCGACGCTGGCATAGATTTTGCGAAAGTAATCCGAGATTGCTTCGTCGTAGCTCTTTGTGCTCTCGAATGCTTTTAGCGCAAGCCCGCGCTTGGTAGTGTCTGAAACAGTGCCGCTCGCCTTCCACTCGTCCAGAATGACCTGGTAATCCGCCGGAGAAGAGATGATAGACACTCGCGCGTGGTTTTTGGCCGCAGCTCGAAGCAGAGTCACACCACCGATATCAATCTCCTCGATGGCCCCGGCAAGGGTACAGTCGGGCTTGGCTGTCTGCAAGACAAAGGGGTACAGGTTGCAGACGACAAGAGTGATGGGGGAGATCGAGTTGGTCGCTAGGTCGGCTAGATCGGAAGGGATCTCGCGGGACAGAATGCCTAGGAGACATCAGCACCAAAGGGCTGACATGTAAGTAGCCTAAGACTCACCGCCGTGGACAGCAGGGTGAAGGGTTTTTACTCGACCGCCGAGCATTTCGGGAGCTTTGGTGATCGACGAGACATCCCTATTATCTCGTCAGGATGTGTCACGAACACCAAGCGGGCCGCCCACTCGATGTCAATACCAGCTTCCCGGATCTGCTTGGCCGTACCACCGCTGCCTAGCAGCCGGAAGCCGAGCTCCTTCAGCCCCTTGGCAAACGGGAGCAGGCCAGTCTTGTCGTACACCGACAAAAGAGCTATGCACGGCGTTAGATCGTTCTCCTCACCCACTCTCAGGCTCGCTTACCGATTGGAGCTTCAGAGGACATTGTTGTTCCAGTGGTATCTCCTTGGAGACTCTTGCTATTACATGAGTTACTGACTTTCCGGAAAAAACGTGGGCTGATAATGATGCAGCCTTTTGCCACGTCATCCTGTACCGAAAGGGCAAGATGCAGCAAAACACTAGTACTCCATAGTCTAGGCTATGCATGCAATGCAGTATCTCCTCACCATATCAACGTCTCGCTGCCAGTGCCATGCGAGCAATTTTCCTGATCTCATCAGTGATCACGCTGGGGGTGACCCGGATGTCATCCGAGTTGATCCCAGCCGAGTAATTTTCGTCTCGAATGCAACCCCGTTGAGGACAGTCGACTGGATGACAGAAGCTGAAAGGGCTGTGAATTGGTGTTTTGTCTAGTGTTAATATGAGCTCACGTCGTTTCATGGACCATATAGTGCGTTACTCCTGCCGCCACAGCCAAGGGGCTATAATCTGTCTAGGCGATTGTCAACGGCAATCCCAGTGTCAGGTCGGAATGGCTCACTATAGTACAGACCGCCGGCTGCATCTCAAAGACGGCTTTATCGGGGCCGGGACTCATCCAGATGGTATGAGTGAGTCCGTTTCCGTGGACACCAATTAGAATCTGTCGATGGTAGCAGGGATTCGCGTCGTGTGTGCATTGTGAGCGCTCACATCAACTGTGGATATCTTCGCCACTTGTTCTGCGAATGGCACGGCTGACGTGAAAGTCTCGATGACAACGTCGACTACACGCTCCTGATGCAATTGCTCCAGTGCTTCCACCAGTCGCTCGTGATCCTCGTCTCGCAGACTGCGCCCATGCTCCTGACGCTCGAGGTACATGACTTTGAGTAAGTCCGTCTTCTTCTTCCTCAAGTCGACTGCCCCTGCATAGCCATCCAATACACGATCACGAAGCTGAGTGAGCCAGTCATGCATGACGGGAAGGCGAAAGACATCGCCCCATGGTTTCCACGCGGAGAAAGGGCCGCTGTGTCCCCCTGCGCGGTCGGCGATAACAGCAAGCGGTAACCGGTAGATCTGCAAAGTGTCCGCACGAGCCTCCCAGTCGGTCCGAGACTCTATGTTGGCCCCAGGGCTCGAAGCGTCAGTTTATGGGCTACACTTACTGACGTCTTTGGCCATTGGCGCGCTCTTCGCGTCCTCACAAATCCTTCACAACTCACAAGAACTTTTCGGTAAACCATTTGTTCGCACCAGGATTGTCCTCCCAACAATCTCCCGCGCCGCGTCCCTTTGGTTTATCGGCACAGTGCCATTGCCGGATGAAGGCTACAGTCTTGAAGTCGGGTAGGACTTGCCCGCTTCGCCAGGCATAATTTGACCAAATTCGCCATGCACCGAGAAACGTCTCGCCGATCCAGTGATACACTAACGACGTTAGTGGGAGAGCATGAAGGGCAACAGGATAGTCAAGACACGAGACAACGCGTGCTTGGACAATTCTCGGTTGTCCAATCGAGCCCCAAGGGCACAACTCACTGTGATTCACAACTAGAACGCGCACAGCATGAGCACCAGTCTCGCTTCGTCGGGAGGTCACGCACAATTATCGTCATCATTGATCAGCTGGACGTCATCAGCAACGATCGGCCCCGTTCTCCCACGACAACGCACGATTGGAGACGCGAGATCGATCGCGCTGCCAAACTTCTGGACGGCCTCGTCAAATGAGATACTCGTCCCGAATTGGGGATCTTGATCTAGGACATTAGGCGCTATAGGCTCCCCTCGTATTGCCCAAATTTGCGCCGCAAGGATTCCGAGTGTGGGTTGCCCTGTTGGTTCGAACGAAAGAGACGCAAAGTGCCGCAACTTTGGTATCTCCCATGGCTGGTCTGTTAGGATATAGTATGTATAATTGCGCCAGTATCTAAGTATCCCTAAGGTCAAACCGTTGCTCCCTTCTCACGCCGAGAACATACAGGTTCTCTACCACTGAGAAGCCAGGAGCATGTGAGAGGAACTTGGTGATTTTGAGCTTGTGTCTGAACACTCGGGTGGACTCGTCACGCGATCGTAGCGTATATGTCGTGCTTGTATTGAGAAGACTAGAGGGGGCGAGTTGGAGAGTCAGGACGCTAGCGAATGAGATGAGAAGGTGCACAAAAACAGCTGCGCATGCACCAAAGAGGAGGGTGCGCGAGAGATTTCTTGCTCCTGGCATGTCGGGGCAGGAGGTTGCTTTAGCCTGTCAATGGCAGCATTTGTTCATGGTGACGGTCCTTGGTCCCACACTGTTTATATTCCATTGTTGACGGGAGGGCCGAGAGATCGACGACTGCGCGGATCAGTTCCCATCAGCTGCAACTTTCCCACGGTAGACGTGTCTCCTTAGCGTGGATCAACGTCCCCACGTTATACTCTTCCTTCTCTTGTCATCCTTCTCTCTCTCTCTCTCTCTCTCTCTAGACTGCTCATTCTACACTCGAGTCTCACGCCGCCGACATAGACTACAGTGGGATCGACTGGTTCTCTTGCGCTACACCGGGAAAGGCGCACTACTTTACCTAGAGGGCGGTAGCCCCTTTGCCATCGTTGCTATCGCAACCATGTTTGGCTTTCGCTATTCTCGCCTTCCTTCCGATTCGGCAACCACCAAACCCACATTCAATTCTATACTCTACTTCATTCGCCGTCGTTCTACCCTCCAAATCCTACTGGCTCTCACCGCAGCTGTTGTGCTCCTTTCTTCGCTCCACCCAAAAGTACAAACAGCCGCCTCCTCACTGGGCACACAAGTTGCCAATAAAATTCCTGCATCATGGAGTACCTTTAGTCCAGGTGGCTGGGTGGGCGGTTCAGGATACTCGAGCGATCCCTTCGAGTGGGACCCTAGGGAGGACCCAGATCTCAGAGCCCGCCAATTGAGTCAGTACAACATGTTGATGGCAGAGGATGGCCGGTACAATGGGTCTTTGTGAGTACCACCGATAGTAGCAAGACGGCGCCGATGTTCATGCTTGCATAGCCGAGGAATTGCCCGTGAGCACAATGAGCAGGCTGCCGCCAAGTTGGGACAATGTCTTCGAGGGGAAATCAAGTGTCCAAAGCGGCCTGTCATTCTATCAACATACATCTATGTTGGGTTTTACTACGAAGACCAAGCTCCTGGTGGGGAGATGATCTGGCTAAGTAGTATCGTGCGTCTTTTGCATATCCCTCGCAGTCTTATCACTGATTCCCCCCAGGTACCAGCAATAGAGCAAACCGGATACATCATCCTACACGCACACTATGGCTTCTCTGGGCCGTCAAAAATCATCCCAGACCTCGTGCATATGTACTGGGGTGATGAGAAGCGTGCACCGTCTTGCGCCTCAGATCCTCGTTGCATAGCAGAGTACGAACCCACGGAAGGCTGGGAGGACCTCAGTATTGGCATGCCGGAGGAGGAGCGAGGAGTGATTCCTATCGCCAGACTGTTTGCGCCGTCTTGGGTGAGCCTCGAGTAACATCTCTGCCTGTTGATAGCAGAAAGACTCCCTTTCGCTTCCATCGAGACATGTGCAAACTGACGACCTCTAGTGGGGTTGCTATCCACAACCATGGGGGCATGCGTCGGCCTTCATCATTGGTCCCAAAACCCCTGATTGGTGTTGGCAACCCATGGGTCAGCAATGGGCTTTGACGTATGCCGATATTGTCCCTTGATAGTTGCCTTGGCTGACCAAGTTAGCCCGTTCAATTATCCAAACAACTCTTTCCTACCATGGTCGATCGAGGACAACTGCATGAAGATTGAGACAGTACCATGGGAGGAACGGACGGACACAGCTTTGATCTATGCCAAGCTGGCCTGTGAGTTTCGTTTGTCATTCAACCTCACGCATGCGTCGTCTAGCGAATTCAAATGATGGGGATCGGAATGGATCACTGCTGACCTCTTTTCAAGCCTACTTCAAGATCTCCAAACTGGATCGAGAATTCTGGAACACAGACGAAGTCAAAGCTCAACCGTGGAAGTTCCTCTCTACGGCAGAGCAAGATGGTGAAAAGTCCATCATTCCGGAAGGACTGGAGTCAATCGGACGGCAAACACGAGATGACTACAATCGCCTACTGTCGAGTGTCAAGGTGGTTGTTGGAGTTGATTTGCCGAAAGTGTCGCCTACAGTCTATGCGGCATTGTTCGTTCTCCTTCCTCGTGTCCAGAACATTGCTGACGTCCATAGATGTCAAGGAACCCCAGTCGTTTTGCCGTACTATCGGGAGCTGACTGATCCAAGTGATCCGGCTGGAGCATTTGGCCTGTGAGTCCTTTTCGCTTAGGTTGAGACCGGGAGCTGACTGGCGTCAGTGCGTATGGGCAACATCCTATGGCAACAGCTCTTGGGCCACCTTGGGTGTACGGCTACCAGGCAGGAAACGGAACGGATCTTATTGCCAAGATCAACGAGGCTATGCAACGGCCGATTCCCCGATTGTAAGTTTGTTTCTCAAGGTTTCAGAGCTATGGAGTGGACTGTGGAGCTCTTGCTGACCCCTCAGTATTCCGCCTTTCATGAAGCAAGACTTTGTCCATTCCCACATTCGCGAAGTTTTGACCTTTGACTTTGAGGCGCTGGCGGCGGAAAAGATCGCTGCAAATGGTGGCAAACGCCCCGTAATACCTGACTACTCTCTGCAGGCCTTGGAGAAACACAACTCGCTTTGGCTCGAGAAACCGGGAGAACAGGTCCGGTGGGATCGCAGTCAGTGGTACCGAGATTATCTCGACGGCGAGGCAGAGGGTATCTTAGAAGAGGAAGAAGGATTTTTGGGTTGATGCATAGATGTTGTCTTTGGAGAATCAACTGATTTTTTTTTCAAGATCGAAGAGCTCTCGTGACTGTAAATTACAAACGCTGAGGGCGATGATACATCAAACTAAATCCTACAAGATCGGGGGCTGAAGCATTTCAGATTGGCTGATCATCCAAGCGGACGACTTCGGCTCAAACTCAACTCTGAACCAGAGCGTTCTTCAGGATTGCTGAAGCTTCGCGGCTGAGCTGCCCTAGAGGCTCTTTCAACTCTCTGACTTCGATGACACCGTCCGGTCTACCAATGATCCCAACACGTCCGAATCGCTTGGTGACCGCTACGATGAAATGCAGAATCCCGGCGACCTTATCGACTGCGGGCCTGTTCTCTTCTCGAAACGGTGCCAGCTCTGGGCCATCGATATGGAGCTTGAGCAATGGATGAACTGAAAAGTCGCCGTTGCGATGCAGAGCCAGGTATAAGTGGGACAATTGCGAGTAGAGGAGCTGATGATACATCTGTGAGGGTTCGTGCAACTTCGTGAGGTCCAAAGGGTCAGTCCTAGTGGGATCACGCGATTTGGAATAGCTTGACGGCATTGCACTTGTGATATTCTCTTCAGTATCAGAAGCAAGGTTGATCAGATCAGTCACCTCGACGGACGCTTCGAGATCAGGAGCTGAGGCGGCCGGCTCTGCAGGCAACGGGTTCCGTCCGGTACGCCGCCCGTGATTTTCGACGCTGGACCGCAGGAAGCAAGGAACCCGTTTGTCCTGGACGTAAGTGGGCGGAGGCAGCCCTCGGGTCTTGATTGTGATCAGGGCGTCTTGAGGAGGGTGGGCCAGGCTGGTGTGCAGTATGACTAAGCCTGTCGATGTCGTCGTAGTGCCGATCCTTGTCGTCCAAGGATCAAGTTGGGCATCATTGTCGGGTGGGACAGAGCCATGAGTAGCTTCTGTGGATATGCTTCGGTCTGACCGTACTGAGCAGTCACTCGTCACGGATTGACAGTCTGTCTGGTCAGCTTCCACTTGATCCCTTTGGTCGACCTCGGTCTGTAAGTCGAGCCAGGCCATCTCGGAGGGCTGTGGCAAGTACGCGTCGCAGTCAAACTTGACCAAGACGCCGACTCCACCGAATGTATATCGGACAAGCCGCTGGCACCCTGGAGTCCTGTCTGAACCACCAAGGGACGGCCTCGTGGCTTGTTCATGGTAAGACAGGTGCCAGCTGAGAGGTGGGCGTGGGCGACGTTGGCGCGGTGGTTCCCAGCGGTCGAGAAGGACCAAATCAGTCCCCGGTGCCAGGTGCGCAGCGATTCGGAACCCTTCACGAACAGGACGGAGGGTGGAGTCAGTTGTTGAGCCCGAAGAAGAGTGGCAGAATACGTGAAGCTTGCGAAGGTTGTTACGCCCTGTGACGATGGACAACGTGGGGAGGATCACGTTCGGGCGCTCGAGTGCCAGAATTGTGGGATCGTGCTGCGATGAGCCTTCCGGTAGATGGGCGGTATGATCTAGGCAATCTGGTCTCAGCTGCGATACGGTCCACGAGGGACAGCGAGGTTTTGAGAATGAGGACGCACAATCTGGCCATTCCTGATTTCCGGGAAGGGCGATGTCTTTGCAGATTGAACCAATCATCGCTTGCTGTTCTAGCCAGATATCAGGTACATGTCATGGAATCCATCGCACTTCCCCTTTTAGGATATATCGTCTAAGGGAACCCGTATCGCCCCGAACGTGCCCCGTCCCTTAGTAATCCATTCGATGAGTCCCTGTAGGGTGACGTAGTCCCTCGTATATAGCAGATCAACTCTGTCTCGATATCCTCATCGAATGTATCGCATCTCATCTCAAGTATACATCCGTTCTATATAGAAACCGTTCGTCCACGCCAGGTATACCACCGCCGTAACCCGTACCACAGCCCGTGACAGTACAGCTGGATCACGTCGTCTCGTCAGCTACCCTTCTTTGCAGGTGATCCACTCTCACCTGGAATGGCGATTGTGGGTCTTGCTCCTTCGACCCACTTGAAGCCGCCACACGCGATCACCTCTTCGAATTTGGCATCGTCTACTCTGGGGATCTGCTCAACGTCCAATACCAACAGTTGTCGTCCCAGCCCGACCTGAAGACCAGTGGCCAATGGGCGATCGTTGGAAGGATACACTGGCAGTGTGAGACTCGAACCCAAGGCAACCAGGTTCTTTTGGCGATTCCGTAGATGAGGAGGTATATACAGTGCAGCCGACTCAGTCGAGGAAGGATCAGTAGACTTTGACTGGGTGATACGGGAGGCTACGGTAGGCTCGTCGGGGGGCGAGTGGCGAGAGTTGTGGATCGCGAGAGGGGTAGTAAATACTTTGGTTGCACGGAAGACGTGAGAATGCTCGGCGGATGTCCTTGTAGTTGAAGGCGCCGCCCCAAAGTAGGTGGTAGTTGCACGCTCTGAGTCCTGGGAGCTGGAAAACGCTGACATGGTGAGGAGTGAGCCCGTCCAGTTTGGGCACTGTCGATTCTGAAGGAGCTGGGACAAGATGATTACTCTCACAAGACTGCTCAAAAAAGCGAAAGAGAATGAAGCAAGTTTGTTCGACTATCAAGGGTAATTGGGCCAAGGTCAAGGTGAGCATGAGCGGAAGGTGGGCATGCCCAGGGGAGCGTAGCTCAGCCACCCACATGCCGCACGGACGGCTTTCAGCTTCCATCGGGACCGCTGAGTGGGTCCCCTGAACAATATAGGCGGTGGTCCTTGTGCACAATTGCACTGTCTTCGTATACCTGTGGCTATATTGAGGGCATCGTCGGGCTCAAACAAGTCGACACGTCCCTTCTCGCTGCGGACACACGATCTGAGATGCCTTGCAGGCTCGCAGAATGGAGAGAATAATCGCCACGAATCCCCAGTTTTACGTTTCCCTGGGTACTCGTGAACCCTGATCATGCTTATCTTGTCGTATAGTTTGACAGCAGCAGCAGCGGTAGCAGTGGCAGCAGCAGCAGTATCAGCAGCAGCGGCAACAGCAGCCTATCAGCTCGCATCAAGAGCATGCTCCCAGCATGTACGTAGCACTCTCGAGTGATCAGCGGCGGTTCGTCATACCAGTTGGTGAGTGGATTCGTTTGGGCTGCGGATACGAGTGACGGCCCTGACACGAGCTTGTTTTTCCTCGCAGTCACATTTACTCTGGTCTTGCTTGGCGTGGTCTACTACTCAATCTCGACATCGCATCGCTTGCGCTTGCCTCCACCGATAGAACTGCACCGGGACAGATGTGTGCGACCGTCCACGGGGACCAGTCGGGTCGTCAGGGGGATTCCGGGATTTTGGGTCTTTGAACATGTATGGTTTCATGATGATTCATTCTGTGAGCTGCGCCGCCTCTGATGACCCAATCACTCCATCACTGATGTGCTGCTATGGCAGACTTCTTCACAGATGATGGAACACGGATACCGGTGAAGGACAGGGTCGTGCGCGGGCCTGTGGGGTTCAAGGTAGGACCATGGGACGAAGACATGTCAGCAGACAAGGCGCAATGCATGCCTGACTCGACTCGTGAGGCGTTTCACAAGTGCTTATGGGAGACGAACAACCGCTGACCAGCGGTTGCTGCCGATCAGTGCTGCTGACGGATGGGCTCGAGGGCGGCTGGAACGGGTTGCATCATTATTACCACTTCGCGGCGGAAAACTTGCTGGGCGGCGTGGCTGCGATGGGCATGGGAGGAGGCGACTGGCATGGGGCAGGCGCGGTCGATCGACTGGCTATACCCTGGCGAGAGGATTGGCAAGACACCTACGGGATGAACGACGAGGTCGTCCGCGGGTTGTTCGGGAAGAGTGAGTCCTCATCCCTGCTCGGTGCCCCTTTCACATGTCTTCCTGTCCCACCCGGCGTACTTTTGTATCCTGCGCGGCCGAACTCACAGAAAGCTGAGAACGACCAGATGTCATCGAGGCCAAAACCTGGCGGGAGCTCACCAGTCGAGGCGCGAGGCAGCAAGGTCGAGGCTGGCTTGCGTTCGAGCGACGTGAGTCCAGGTGGACATGCCTCCTATCCTATCTCCAATGCAGCCACTTTCCGCGGCTCTGGTATCTACTGACGCCTCCATGGGCAATAGTCATCATTGTGGACCGTCTAGTGGCGCATGCGCATGGGAACCTCGCCAAAGCGTTCAACAAGATGTCGATGGACGCATTTGCGGAACCGCTCGTCCCGCATTTCTTCTCGCCGTCGCGCGTACGGTTCGCACACCATCTTCGTGCGCCCGCACGACATCGCCCGTGGCCTGGCGTGGCGCTTGCTCCGATCCCCAAGATAGTCTACGTCGACCGGCAAGGGAGGGACGAGACGGAATGGAACGATCGGCGCTTGGTCACTGCAGATCATCTTGCGCTGCTCGCTGTTCTCGCCGAGCTCAAGAAACACCGCCGCGCCACCGTCACCCGCGCTCGCCTGGGCGAGATGGACAAGCACGCCCAGTTTGCAACGATGATGGATGCAGATGTGATCATTGGCGTTCACGGCAATGGTCTTACGCATGCCATGTGGATGCCGGAAGGCGGCGTCATCATCGAGGTGAGCCTTCTCCCTCCTCTTCCCTGTTCCCTGTTCCCCTTCCTTCTTCCTTCCTCCTCTTCCTTCTTCTTCTTCCTCTTAACTTTTCCCTGCGTATCCGTTCCTGCTCATTATCTCCCTCTCACCCTCGGGCTCCCAGCTCCGGCACATCAGGCAGGCTCGTCGCGCAATCCACAAGCTCAGCTAAATCCGCACAGCTCTTCCCACCCCGAAGCTTCCTCGCAGACTATGCGATCGTGGCAGACGTGCTCGACCATCAACACCATGTGGTTGTAAGTTCCATTCCGACAATCGCCCACGAACTTGACGGGAGTGTAGTGGAACGATATTGTCGTGTCTCGGTACGACTGGGAGCGAGAGACTCGCGAAGGAACGCTCGATAACGAGCTGCTTCACAATGGGACGCACATCCCGGTAAGCCATACGCTCCCTCTGCTAATCTTCCCGAAACTTATGACGGTTGATAGCTCGATTCTGCCTTTATCAGCGCACTCTTGGACCACACCTTGCGATCGTTGTCGATGCCACCGGACTAGGAAAGATCCCGTGTTTTCATTTTTGGTTGAAGCGAGTTTAGATGTCGAATTCGGAAGTAGCTTTCTTGCGTACAGAACCGAGCATCTCAGTGCTTTCACCAATGCATGTCATGGTGCTCGCCGTGGAGTGGAGTCTGAGCCATACCAGACGAAACTATAACTCTCCGCTCTGGTCCTTCCCTCTTTCTCGGCCGCAGCTTCAGGACCAGTACCTGTACCCGTCCCTTTGGCCTGAGTATGCCTCAACCCGCTGGCACCGGGACTCGGGGTACGACCTCTTGTCGTCGCTCCACTGATACCCGGCGGCGGGGTGCCTCGTCTCGACATGGGCGGAGTCGGCGTCATCGTCCGGTTCAGACTGGGAGCCGTTCCGCTCTCCGTTAAGACTGGCTTCTGCTTGTTGTGCGCCGCAAAACCAAACCATCTCCCCCTGCTTGCTAAGCGTGCCTCTTCTCTCGCCTTTTCTTCCCGCCGCCGCTCAAAGGCAGCACGGTACCGCTCGTATCCCTCGCGAAAAGACCGGTCGACGCGGGATGAGAAGATGAGCTCGCCACGGGGGTTGTTGGAAGGTGGGATAGTGGCCATGACGCCGTTCGAAGGGGTCCGCCGGGCCTTCGTCGATGTAGGCTGGGACGAGGGTTTGAGCAGCCCTCCAACTTGTGCTTGGGATGCGGCGGGGGTGAGGTATGGGATGGGGAATGGGAGGTATGCGAGTAATGTTGCAAGGGTTAGGCGGGGACGTTTCATATTGAGATGCATGTTGAGTGGGCGGAGCGCTTTGTTGGAGTGATTAATGTAGCTGTGCAGTATGAGGCCCTGATCTGACTAATTCTCAGTCGAGGACAGACGTACCTGAGTGCGTAGCGGATTTTCTCCTCGTACATGCCACTTGCAAAGAACAGGACGAGGGTAATGATGACGACGGCGAGCATAGCCTGTATTGCGCGCATCGTGAGAAGATCCTACGTGGGTTCTCATCAGCACTTGAAAGAGAAACAGGGACCTCTGGACATACCTGTGGGGGATGGAGGATGAGCCGGTGAGCCGTGAAGAAGAGAACGGCAAGGCAGGAGTAGAGGAATGCTGAAAGAGTCAGCTGGCGCTCGTGATCGCTCGTGGGTAAATGTCCTTGAAAGCATTCCAGCATCTGAAGACTATGAAACGCATCAATCTACTCCTTCTGACCTCCCTTGTCCTGAACTTCGATGTGCTGGCGGATTACACTCGACGGTCTCTTTCCGTCCGTCGTACATCGCATCGCCGTTCTCTGCGATCTCTGCTCCTTCGCTGTGTCTACCGAGAGAAAGGAGGACCAAGAGAAGACCTGCTAAGCTCACCACTATAACGCCTCCTCCTACGTCTGAGCATCTCGGCATTCATCTTGAGCCGTTCCTCGAAGAGCAGCAAATCGCGGTACGTCGCCGTATCCGCCGCAGGATGGAAGGGGGCAGTCGCTGCTGGCCTGCTGGGAGTCGGTGAGCGCGAGTCGGGTGTCAATCCTCCCTTAGATGGGAGAATGTCCAAGACCGACGCGCGAGGATTAGGAGTGGGTTCCTTCCGAACGGTCAGCATGCGACGGGAGAGGAATCAAGAGATGAAAGGACGGCAAGCGGATACTGACAAGTGGTCGGGGCATTTTTGTGGAAGCCTCCGTAGTTCGGAGGGATGCGCGAGACGACCGACGCTTCTCGGACCAGGGAGTAGCTACGAGCTGGATGGGATGCTATTTTGACATTATAAAAGCGGTTTGACAATGCAGAGATCCGACAAACGAGGTGAGCTGCAGTTGCCGTGCAGTGGGGACAACAAGTGGAGGGGCAAATGACGTGGCATAAAGCATCAAAGCCTGGCGATGATACAGGAGACATGTGTGAGCATAATATGCATGTGTCAGCTGGTGTAGTCCAAGGTAGTAGTCTATATAAAGGTGACATCCCTGCCATCCTATCTATGGATGCACTCTAAACACTGCAGATCAGCAAACTGCCTATTCCCAGGAGCTCACCTCATGACCGAAATGATCCTAAACTCGTGCCCTCCTTCTGGATCGTCTGTCTCCTCCAACAGCTCGCAATGGAGCGTATGTTGCCCTCGCTCAATGTCCTCGAACTGCAACCCTCTATGCCGGCATCAGAATTCGAAGACGGGGGGGACGAGGAGCAAATTCCGTGGACTGACTGGCCGATACTGTAGTTGTTCGACCAGTATCCGTCTGCTCGCTTGGAATTCTTCTTGTCTCTGTCGATCCAGCACATGACACTTCCCAAGCCGTACTCGGCGGAACGCAGATAATGGAAAGTAACGGTACCCAAAGCTACGGAGAATGTGAAGGAAATGGTCGATCCTGGCTTGTCGGCGACAAGATAATGCTGTCACGCTTCAGTGGATATTCGCCACTCTGTCTCTCAGACTTACCTTGTGTTCCCAATTCCACTCCCGCCTGGCGAATCAGCGTGACCTACGACGGGAAAAATGACGCCAGTAGAGGCGGAATTCAGAACGTCACAGGGCCAAAAGGTTTGGAATGGACAGCCAACTGACCACCCGTTAGCTTCAAGAGGGACGAGCTTGTGCTTCTCCGCATTGGCCGACCAGCATTCAGGCTCGATCTTGGGCGTGATCGTCTCTCGGTCCCATTGTTGCATGAGACGTAGCTGCGCCTGTGAGCACCGCCACGACGAGGCTCCACGCTTACGCGTGGTAATGGGGGGACCAAGGCTGTCTTGTCTGGCTTGTCCCTCTTCATTTGACACCTTACCGTGTCCAGATACGCGTTCGTCAGGTCCCCCATGAGTCTGTGACCCTGCCATGACAGCTGCCTTCATTAGAGACACTCAAACCCCCGCAAAGATAAGGGCTCACATGCCGCTTGTCGACGTTCGACAGATCATCTTCAGGCACATCGCCTGCATAGACATGGAAGTATTCCCCGACCAACGTGTTGTTTGCGAGGATGTCGGGCAGGACAACATTCCTGAGAGATATGATGGGGATGTCGTAATACTAGAAGTGCCGTCAGGACGTGACGTGCAGATTCGGATCAAAACCTGCCTGTGCGACCGATTCATGCTGGACAGAGCCGTCAACAACATACCTCTCGATGAGGCGACTCACCAAATCACCTCCGAGACCAATACGACTGAACATGAGAGCTAGGATCCTGTTAGGTCAACTCGTCTCTCCATCTTGTTGCATGGCCGGGTTCTCACTGAAGGTTGATGATGGCGGGCTGGTTGGGCATGTCGAGCAGGCCTCGGACCATGAGCTCGTACGAGTCTATGCGATTGAAGATCCTGCCTCGAGCATTAGTTCTTCATGTGGATCCTTGGATACAGCTTACATCTCGTCGTTGATGGCTTGGGGGATCACGTCAGCGGGGCAGCCCGTGGGAAAGGGGCTGCTTACAGAGCTCAATGAGGATCAAATCGACATCCAGGGGAATATGCTCCTTGAAACACAAGGAAAAGTAACCAGAACCTATCTGGATGAGCTGGTATTCCTAATGCAGTGCATGTCGACGAGGAGAGAAGGACCTGCCAGTACCACCCTGTGCGCCATTGATGAAGCCATTCTTTCCTCCCCCGTCTTCGTTTCCGCTCTTCCCAAGGGCAATGCCGTTGGGTGCAGGATACAGCGCGTCGAGGTGATCGAAGATGATACGTGCGAGGTTGCGCGGATTGTGTTCGTTGGTCACACCTGGCTGGTTGAGACCGTGTCCCTTGGCCACTGATGGTGTGGCATCGCGTGAGGAGGATGATGAGGAGAGATCACCAGGCAAAGGTCGATAGTAGCGAAGATGATGAATACCAGAAACCGTCGCGTGAGCCCTCACCCCGCCCGTCTTGAATGCGACTGACCTGAGCCGCCAATCACTCCTACGGTGAACCCTTGTCCTGTTGCTGCCTTTTCGAGAAACCTCTGCAACCTGACATTGGAGCCTGCATCATCAGGCTTGCCTCACGAAGCAGTCTCACCGCTGTAACCGATAGCTTGCTGGAGCTTCCCCTCCCTACGACGGTGTTCCTCAGCATAATCATGTCTGTTAACAGCAGCAACACTGTGTTGCAGCTAGCACCTACCCGAGGTCAGTGCAGAGTCTGGGGGCGACATCACACATCCCGCAACTGATCCTTCCCTCCCGTACCGTTTCTTCAGAAGCTTCGGTCCTCGCCGCCAACCATCCATATGTATGCAGGGAGTCTGCAACAGAGGCCCAGTGGCCACCATCTGATTCATGGAGGTTGAAAGATTGGGGCGAGTCGAGACAGACGAAAAGGACTATCAGGACATTGAGGAAGAGGGATACGCCGAGGTAGAGGCGGCCACGAAGACTGGGGACCATGGATAAGCCGCGCTCGTCGTGGTCAAGGCGATCAGCAGGGGATCAGAAGGCGTTTGTAGTGCGCAAGATGCACGTTGGGTATGTGTCCACTGAGACCCCAAAGCAGAGGAGATGGATCAAAGGCATTGCAGCGTCGGGACGGTAGGGATGAGGTATTGATGGGGGTTTGGCCGACGACACCCCGGAATAGCCAGTACATGAGCTAAACATCAGCCTGTCATGAGAAAGCGCAGCCAGTGGGATTGATTGGGGGGGTCCATGCTTGGCTCGTTTGACCCCCCTCTGGTAAGGCTGGACCGTGCTCTACAGTGACCTTTGCAGATCATTCAAACGACACTGGGGTTACCGGCCACGGGTCGCCATGTCCGACAGACTGTTGGCTGCGAGAGGGTCATCTCCATATGGGCAGGAGGGTCGCTGCTGTCATGAAGACGACGCTTTGGCTGCTTCGAGGAGCCAGGTGCTGCTACTGACCCCCACTGATGAAACCGACAGCAATGAAGAGACACTCTCGACGTCGTCGGGTCTGGCCGAAGATAGATCGCATGTCCAACTCCGTCCTCTTAGGCAGGTCCTGGGTTGTTCAGCCCCTCGCTACCTTGCCTCTCGTTCTGTAGCCCAGTCCAGCATCGTGACGAGCAATGCAGCTGAGCGTACTCCTCGTCGTTCTGGCCAGTTTGGTTGGCGTGCTCGCCAAGCAGCCGAAAGCTCAATACCGAGACCTACCCACACTTCGGAGACAGGATGAGCTCGAGCAAGCTTGGGTGCAGAAGCGATACGAGCTGATCCCCTCTATACTCAAGAAGCAGTACGTTACATTTGTCATTCTGGACGCAGTTGCATATGACTCCCATGTCTCTCTGTTCTCGTCTTCCTGTCTTCCTTCCTTCAAAGGAATCACTGGTCATTCCTCTGTTCATCCAGATGCTGATGTGGTGCTGCAGCGGATATGACGCGTGGATCCTGTCCATGCGCGAGTACGCAGAAGACACGGCCTTTCGCGCGCTTGTATCCAGCACGACAACATTCTCGGCCCGACGACGTACGCTGTTCATGTTCCATACGGATCCGACAGTGCCCAGTCCGTTCCACTACATTGAGCTCAAGGAGGAACTATGGGACGCTCTGAATGAGACTCTGCACAAAGTGGACCCCAAAAAGATTGCCGTCAACGTATGTTGTTTCTCTGCCTTCCTCTTTCATGGCGGCTGTGGCTTGGGGTACCACTAACCAAGGCAGATCGACGAGGACATGGCATTCTCGGATGGACTGCACACAGGCGAGGGCCGACTTTTACTCTCCAAGCTGGGCCCATATGCCGATCGCGTATCGAGCGAGCGTGCCATTGGCGTCGAGACAGTCGCTGCGCGTGTGGGCGGGGCAGAGCAGCTGGGGATGTACAAGCTCATGATGGAGAATGTATGGGCAATGATCCAGGAGGGATTCAGCGAGCGCGTCGTCGAAATCGGCAAGACCACGAGCAGTGACCTTGAGTGGTGGTTCAGGGACGTCATGCGATGGCGAGTAAGTCGGACGTGGCGGAATGGACAAGAACAGCTAATTTCATATGGTAGCTGGGCACCGGAACGTGGTTCCCTCCGTCTGTTACCATCTACCGGTCGCCAACAGAGCCGAGCGTAGACCAGGATCCTTACATGCGTCCAGGCGGTGAGCTGCCCACCTCCATAGGTACAGTGCTGAAACGTTGGGACAGATCTCCTGCACGTGGACATTGGCATCACGGCGATGGGAATGAATACCGATACTCAGCACCTTGGCTACATCCTTCGTTCGAACGAGACGTCTCCTCCCGGATCCTTGATCAAGGGCCTACACGACGCCAACAAGTTACAAGACTTTGTGCGGCACCAGATGGTACCAGGTCGGACGGGGGACGAGGTGTTGGAGAAGGTGTTTGAGGATATGAAGGATGCAGGCCTGAAAGGGAGGATCTATAGCCATCCGATCGGCGATTACGGGCATAGTGCCGGAGCAGTGATTGGGATGGCCAACAACCAGGGTCGTGAGTCCACGAAGAGCCAGATTTCAGGTCGTATTAATCCATGTTAGCGATTTCAGGCGGTGGCACAAACAAGGTGCTTAAAAACTACTGGACGAGTGTCGAGCTCGCTGGCGTCACGTATATTCCCGAGTGGGGCGTTGAACAAGCAGTAAGTTCGACGCCGGGAGGATTCCATAACAACACTTCCTCTTCTGCCGAAACTGTACCTTATCCCACGCGGTGGTCAACCACGCTGACATGCCTCAGTTTGAGCTGGAAGAAGATGTCTACTGGAATCCAGAGAGCAGCACGTTCGAGTGGGTATTTGGTCAACAGACCGAGATACATCTCGTCAAGCCAAACTACAAGAAACACGGCTGGATCGGTGCGGCGGCTGCGAGGCTGGGGGTAGACGTCGTCAAGTGGCAATAGGGTATGACGGACAGCATAAAGGGGACACCAGCAGCAAAAGGAGGGACCTATGGTAGAAAAATCGGACTGGGCGTCGGTGTGCACGTCCAGTAACGGACAATACGGTGGATGAGGTCTTTACATACAACAAAAGTATACTGTGCATCGACGCGTGCTAAAATGCCACGTCAGAACAAGCTTCTCGGTGACGATCAGGAACCGGACACCGTGACAGCCAACTCGATTTCATTCCGAGTTTGGAAATATCAACATACAGCTACACTTCACCATTCCACAGCTATAACATTCAACGACTGGCAGTAGGCATTCCGTGCACCCGGGGAGGGACTGTCCCGCCGGTCCCATCCCTGTGGTGTGGGACACCACCCGGTCAGCAGCGGTACACGGACCGGAAACCATCTACCAGACCATATCTCCCTTCAAACCCCTGGGGCCACGGCACGCCCTGTCGGCTTTACACCGGCGAGTGAGACGCCTGTTCATGAGGCCAATTCCTGTCCGGACACGCACCCTCCTCGCGGCAGTGACGGTGGGATTGATCCTCCTAGGCGTCTTCTCCTCGTCGCATGCAAGTCCGCGGCCCCAGACGAATATCTCAGGTCTACGGATAGCAGTCATCGAGCATACGCCGTACCACGATGGTGAGTCTCATTCGTGCGTGGTCATTGGCCGCTGACGTGGGTAGAGGTGATTGGTGGAGTGGTGACTGCCTTGCATGACGCCGGGGCAAACTACGACTTTTACCGTAAGTCGCGGTAACCTGAGTTTGGACACTGGGAGGAGCAGAGCTGAAGGTTGAAAGGGAATGGACTGAATTGGGGCTTTGACAAGATCTTGTCCGACGTGCATCCGGATCCACCAATACCACAACGCGAGCTCGTCACAGCTCTCAACGAGGGAAAGTACGATGTGCTCGTGCTTACTACGGGTACGTACGCAACCCTACTTGCTGTCCGAGGCGCCTTGCCAACTGGGCAGATCATGAGCACGAGCGACCTTGCCCATTTGATAACCTCAGTCGACGCCAGGCTGCAGAGAGGCTGACCCGACGCAGGAGACAAAAAGTTCTGGCCCGGGGAGGATCCCCTGCTCACAGCAATGCGACGGTCCACATCAACACACATCATTTGCCTAATACATGAGATAGAGAGCTACGGCATGCCCCAAGACCTCGAGATGATAGCGAACTACGCGGCTGAGGAGCGCCTCACGCTGCTCACCCTCGGTCGCCATAGTGCCAGGCTGCTCGAGAGCAAGTTGACCCGGTGGGCCTGGGAGCGCGGAGAGCCAATGTGGGAGAACGTGGATGTCGTGCACTTTGCTCCGGTAAGTCGGCCACACCAGGTCACCCTCATACACCTCCCGGTGCATGGAGGACTATTCTGGGAGAACCCAGCAGTGGGCCATAGCGGTCCTCCCCATTCAAAGGATGGCCGCGCTGCGCTCGTTCCTAAAAGACAACAACTTGCAGGAGACTGACAACTGCAGGTGTTCAGAATGCCAGCCTCTGCGAAACCTGAAGCACCCGTCATTCCCCGCTCGAACACGCCACGCGGTGGACCCCCTTCCCGTGCGGCAATCCTAGGGCGGATCCATCAGAGCAGTAGGGACTATGAGAGGATACTGAGCGACCTGGTGGCGGTCATGAAGGGTGAGTTGCGACCTGACGATTCTGCCAGAATCTGGGTATGCGAAGCAAAGTGGTGGTAGCCTCGTGGACGTGGGATGGTATAAGAAGCAGATTGGAGGGTGGCAGCGTGGATCGTCTGTCGTCGGGAATGCTTTCCTCCAACGACCAAGTCTTAGCCTAGAGTAGTACAGCTAACGCATGTTCTTGCTTTCACAGACGACCCGAAACCATGGGGCTACAAGCTTGTCCCTTACACCAGCCGGCAGCTCGTCGAGCTTGCTGAACGTGCTCCTGACGAGCCACATCCGACACACCGTTTTGTCCCTCGCGAGCACGCCGACCCGCCGCCATTCACGCTCCACTTGATCGGCAAGGACGACGGACTGGTGCCTATTCCACTTGAGCTGAGGGACCCCGAACACCCGGTGGTACGGATCCATTCCAACCTCGACTACCGGGAGTTTTACGATCTTCTCGGCGAGATGGTACGTTGCAGTTGTGCTTGCCAGGAGGGAGGTCGGCGCTGATAGAAGCAGGACCTGATGTTGCCCGCGTTCAGCACGTTCATTTACCTCGACGCACGATCCTCGGCCGCCATTCCAGCTGCAGTCATCGCGCGGGTGAGTTTGTGCCTGCCGATGAGATTGCGAGCTGACGTTTCCAGACTCAAATACTCGCCTCGCCCGCTCTGCTCAATAGCTACACCTACCTCTCACCCCCTTCCTACGTACTCGCGCCACTAGCCGTCTCTGAAATATATTCCATTGCGCTCCTGCGCCAGGGTCTGGACCCGTGGCTCGAGACCTTTCCTCGAAGTCAGAAGGTTGTCGGGGGAAATGTGGGTAGTTGGGAGGATTACGAGCGAAGGCTGGCGCAGAAGAACGGCGATGTCTGGAGATCGATGCTGGCGCGCACCAGTCGGCCGAGAGGCATCTCGGCGGATGCTCGCGCGCAGGTAGAAGAGCGACTCCAGGTCATGCAGGTTGACGAGTGAGCGGCGCGAATCGTGCGTCGCGCGAGAATGGGCAGATGGCTTCGCACCGGTCTGGAAAGAGGCATGTTGCATACATCAACCATATCATGGGTTAGTGCCGTTGGCGACTATAGAGATGTGCGCAGTAGCGATGTATGATCTGTCTAAACAGCCACGAGGGTTTATGCAGCGTGTCATTGAGCGAATCAGTGTTTCCACTGGATGTCATTGAGCGATCAGGCCTGCGGTCGCCGGGTCGCGGGCAGTCGAGGTGCGCGCAGTAACCTGCCTTGCTGTAGTCTTATCATCCCCACCAGAAAGCCAGTCACGGTGGGTCAGCATTATCACTGGATCAAGCCGCCCGTTGTCAACGGCGCTCCCTCTTTCTTCTATGGGAACCTGAGAGAGTTGGAGCGGGGTGGGCGATGGGATTCCCAGGACACGATCGACAGCGGCTCAGATCGGGAGCAAGGTCTGTATGGGATGATTAGGCCGTCAACAGCAGCGCGCCTTTGGCGTAGTCGTTGAACAAGCAGAGCCCCATCGTGAGGAGGATCTGAAGATCGTGGTACTTGTACCAAGTGGCATTCATCGCCGGCGAATGCTCACCTGCTCATTCTCGTAAGCTGGCGTTGTCCAGCCAAACGAGCCGACATGCCGAGGCGTTGCCGAACGTCCGCGGTCGAGACCGGGCGCTACGCCTGCCGAGAGCCAGCTCGTGCTCGTGCCGACAGGAAAAGAGATGTACGTGGGGCATTACGTGCGCCATGGTCGCCGTGGACTTGCTTGAAACCTTGTCGTCTGGCTGCGGACGTTACAGATTTAGACACGCGTCGACGCGTCTTCCCAGGCTGGCAACAGCCGGAACACTTTGTGCACCGTGACAGCAGCCGCAAGAGTGACAGTAGTGACAGCAGTGACAGCAGTGACAGCAGTGACAGCAGTGACAGCAGTGACGACAGGGGTAGCAGTGACAGCAGTGACGGCAGAGACAGCAGTGCGTACACCCATCGCGTCGAAACGCAACGTCGTAAGACAAGCAGATGAAACGACACGCACAACACGTTACTGGAATAGGTTGTTGTGTGGATGTTTCAGCTCGCCAGAGATGGCAAGCCGTCGACGACATACCTTGGAGGGGGGGGATCTCTCGCCCTGAGTGAAGATCTCTGTTCGGTAGAGCCGAGACTGGCGCTCTTTTGGTTTCGGTGCATTGTGTAGAGCCCCGGTCATACGATCGCCAGCCCCCAATGGGCAAACTCCCCGGATCTCAGAAGACAGTCACCGTGTCTGTCGATCACTTTTCGATCACCCAGCCAGCTTTCTGCCGCCACATTGGATGACGCTCGTTCAAAGAGCGACAGAATGCACCTCTTTTGGACCAAGGTTGCGGTTGGGGTGGGACTTAGAGACGCCTCCTCGCGGTAATGGCTAGCGCGAGTCGGCTGTGCGTCATGGCCAGCTGGGAACTCGGACGGGAGGGGAATCAACTGCCCGGTGACGCGCTTGTCGACCGGCTCGGGAGGCGCATACAACTGCCCGGAAGAGCGAGACAAGCCAGAGGTTGATCCGCCAAGGTTGACTCGGAGCCACCGTGGTGCCATCCGATTGACGAATTGCTGCCAAGAGACTTTAGAGTTCTCGCTACTAGTCAAGGCCCTTGGCAGCTGCTGCGGGGCCTGACGTGGCTGGTTCCAGACCTGGGGGGGCGCTGGGATGGCGGTAGATGGCAGCGGCGAAACCGCTTATTACACTTTGGACAGCCCATTCGTAATAATAATACAACAGAGAACAAGTGCAACTACCACTACTAGTACTTGGCATGCGGAGGCAGAGAGCAAAATTCCACATCCGGTCAATGAATTGCCAAGGACGAAATTCTAGACGACAAGGTGTTTACACAATGTCAATGTCTCCTGGTGCATGGCATGGCTTCCGCAAACAGCAGTTTTCTGCACCCCTCGGTTTATTGACATCTACAACCGCCGGAATAGGGAAAGAGACCCTCAGGTTTAGCCCCTCGGAGGTTTCGTCAGCACCACCACCACCACCGCGGCGGCGGCGGCCGCCACCACCACCACCACCATCACCGGCCAAGCAAACTGGCCAAGGGCCCATTGTTTGCGCAAGCCCGTCCAGTGGCAGACGTCGTGCACGACGACTCCCCCGCTGCGCTCTCTGGTGTGCTGCGGCCAGAGCATTCAAACACCAAGTTTGAATACCCATACACGTCCCCTGCTGAATGCGCCACTGCTGACAAGTAAAACCCCTTGCGTCAGAGGATTCCAGCGGGCGTTGGCCCGGGACCTGGTGTCCCCCCCCTCTCAGCTGCTCCGCTGCCGGCAAGAGCAAGAGGGCACGCAGAGGGGCACGCATAGGGGCAGCGCAAGAGGTAGCGACCCCCGGGAGGAATCGCGACTGCCCCCCCCCCCCCTCCCTCTCTCTTCAGGGCCCAAAGCCAGACGAGGCAAAGTTGACACAGTTAGAGTTTCCAGGGCTTGCGTACCTATCGCGTCCCATCGTTCAACAACAACAAACAATTGGGGTGGTTGTGTACCCCCCCCAGGACCGGCCATGCAGGAACCCCCGTTATTCTGGGATGCCATGCGCCACAACGTGAGTATCTGAGACACGAGCGGCGAACCAAACGGAGCCACCCTGAAAGCACCACTTCGATCTGCAAGCCTTGAATTGGAGCCTCACAGTTCAAGAAACCAAAATTATACCAACGCATCGGTGTCTCTCATCAACGTCACCGCCATCCACATTCTCTTGAAATACCCCCCCCTCGTCCAACTGGGCTAGTGTCATCGTCCTCGTCTCTCTTGTACAAGACGCTCTTCTACTGACGACCGTCGCTGGACGACTTTTACTCGGCAGCAAGACTCTTTTGTATCATCGAGCACTCGAGCATCGTCGACACCCCCTCTGTCACTCTTTGATCCCCACGTAGCCATCGGCCCATCCTGCAGCGACAGGTCGACGCTCACACTTATACACACATACCCCCACACCCCTAGCGGGCTCGCCACCTATCATGTACCGCCTGCTCACCCTCCTCCCGCTTGCCATCCTCGCACTCCTCCAGCCAGTGAGGGGTGTCGTCGACGCATGGCATCTCGACTACATCTACGATCTAGTCAACGAGGAGCTGGACCCCATCGTCACCCCAAATGCCCAGGGTACCCACATGCACAAGGTGTTTGGTGAGTCCTCCCCCATCTCTCCCGCTGTCCAACTGCCCTTGCTGATTCTGGCCCTATTCTAGGTGGTAGCGCCTTTGGTGCATCGTACAACTACGACACGTACTCGAACGCTTCGTGCTCGACCTGCCGGATTCAGATCGACAAATCCAACTACTGGGTGCCCACGTTGTACTGGTACGACCCGAAGATGTCAAAGCCCTTCACGCCCATCCCAGCCCACTTCCGATTCTATTACCAGCTCGCACGAAACTCGGCCGCGCAATACGTCTCCCCCTTCCCCAAGGGTCTGCGTATGCTGGTGGGCAACCCCAACTTGAAGACCGCACCCGTCAACGTCGGCTTCGGTTGTCTTGTTGCCGCCGACAACACCTTTGGCGGCACATGTAGCGGGTTCAACTGTAACCGCGACTGTCCCTACGGTCTCAAGATCGAGCTCTACTATCCCAATTGCTGGGACGGTATCAACCTCTACAAGTCGGACGGCTCGCACATGTCGTACCCGACTGGTACTGAGCTCCGAACCGGTAACTGCCCCTGGTCGCACCCTATCCGTATCCCCACGATCCAGCTCGAGACCGTCTGGTGGACCTCGCAGTACATGCCGGGTGTTGCTCTCGCCGGCAACCTCGTGTGGTCCAACGGTGACACGACCGGTTTCGGTGCCCACGCCGACTTTGTCAACGGATGGGACCTGGACGTGCTGTCCAAGGCACTCGTCACCCCCGGCTGCGTCGACATCAACTCTGAGCTGCCGATGGAGGACTGCTCGGTCCTCGGCCCATACTTTGACGACGCCAAGGCCAAGGCATGCAAGCCCACTCTCGGAACACTCACCGAGCGTACTGGCAACGCCGACCTGGTCTCCATTGCCGCTTTGCCAGGATGCAACCCTGTCTGGTCCAATGGAACCAAGCCCACTTGCAGCCCTGCCGTGACTCCCCTCGACGTCACCGCCTTCAAGGGCACCGACGGTCCTCTCGTAGCCTCGGACGCGGACCGCAAAGATTTCGTATGGCCCACTGATAACGGATGGCACGACATCGAATGCTTCGTTGCCGAGACTCCGTTCAACTCTAGCGACAAGTACGATTTCGAGGCGCCGTCCCTCACCGTCGAGTCCTGCCAGTCTGCCTGTCTTGCGTCTGGCTACTCCTACGCCGCCATGATGCAAAAGTTCTCGACCTGGAAGTGCCAGTGTGGTCATTCCATCGTGTCGACTGCATCGGTCGCTCCGCTCATGTGCAACTTGACCTGCCCGGGCAACGCTTCCGAAACCTGTGGAGGCCAGTTCTACGAGAAGGTCACCTACAACGTCGGCGGCATCAACAACACTGCCGCTAGTTGGTACGCCGGCTGTCTTCAGGACTCGACCAACGGTCTCGCCACCCGACCTACCTACACCTTCACTTCCACTGCGATGACCACCGAGGTCTGCAACCAGGCTTGTGTCAACCGAAACGCAACCTGGGCGCTCACCCGCAAGGGCACAACTTGCATGTGCGGTGTCGACAGTTCGCTCTACGACGGCGGCTACGTCCCCGACAGCTACTGTAGCATAAAGTGTAACGGAAACTCGTCGGAAATCTGTGGTGACACGAGCCGATCTTCCGTCTGGAACATCACCAACTCGGACCTGGCCATCGTTCACGGTGACCACCCCGCAGGCTGGCAAGGCTGTTACGCCAACCCATCCTCGGGTCTGGCGCTTTCGAACAACTCGTGGACCTCGAGTTCGCTCACCGCCACCAACTGTCTTGATGGTTGCATGTCGCTCGGCTACAACTATTCGGCAGTCACCAACGGCAACACCTGCATGTGTGGCAACGTGTTTAACAGTGGTCAACAGCTGCCTGCGACACAGTGCGCCAAAGCATGTACTGGTGGCAACAACCAGACTTGTGGTGGTGTCTCGTCTGTTGAACTCTACCTTACCTCGGCATCGACTCTCAATATCGCCGAGGTCCAGGCCAACCACTCGACTGGTTGGGTAGGATGTTACACCAACTCGGGCACCAACAGTCCATTCTCCAACCAGTACTCGTACACCTCGACATCGATGACTGTCGAGACGTGCCAGACTGGTTGCGCTCAGCTCGGCTACCCATACGCGGGTCTGTCGATCGGCAAGCAATGCAACTGTGGTACGACCGCACCGCTCAGTACCGTCGTACCCTACTACCGCTGCACCACGGCGTGTGCTGGTAACTCTTCCGAGACTTGTGGTGACAGCGGTTACGCCGACATCTACAAGTCTATCAACTCGACCTCAACCGTGCCCAAGGGTGCAGTGGGCGGCTACAAGGGCTGCTACCAGGACAACGGCCTCAAGGGTCTTTCGTCCTACAGCTGGAAATCCTCCGTCCTCACCCTCGAGAACTGTATCAGCGGTTGCAAGGAACTCGGCTACTCTCTCGGCTCGGCGGCTCAGGGCAATCTCTGCTACTGCGGTAACCAGTGGGCGGGTGGTATCCAGCTCCCCGACTCGTCCTGCACCATCGCATGTGGCGGCAACTCGAGCGAGATCTGCGGTGCCAACTCGATTCAGAGTCTGTACGACACTTCGGTCTTTGCGGACCCCGTCAAGCCTACTGGCTGGCAGGGTTGTTACAGTGACAGCAGTGGTTCTCGCGAGCTTTCGGCGTACTCGTACTCGCAGTCGACGATGACTATCAACGTCTGTCGAGCGGCCTGTCAGCTCAAGAGCTACACCTTCGCTGGGCTCGAAGCTGGTACCACTTGCTACTGTGACAACGCTGTTGGAACCAATGCTCGCGTCCCCGCTATGATGTGTGCCACCGCCTGCGCGGGTAATAACACTCAGCTCTGCGGTGGTAGCGGTTACATCGACGTCTACAACGCTACCGGTGCGACCCCCAAGTCGAACGGTCTTTCAGGTTACGTCGGCTGCTTCAACGACTACACCAAGCTCTCTGGATACACGTTCACCTCGGACATGATGTCGAGCGAGATGTGCCAGCAGATCTGTATCCAACGTAATGCGACCTACTGCGGTCTCCGAGCAGGCAACACGTGCATGTGCGGAACGGTACTGCCTTCGTCCCTTACTCCCACGTCGGCATGCTCGGTGGCTTGCGTGGGTGCCGCCAACGAGACGTGCGGTAACACGGATGTTGCAAGTGTCTACGACCTGTCCCAGACTAGCATCTCGACTGGCGCGATTGACACGACATCCAACTCGACCGGATACGTCGGCTGTTTCATCTCTGCTACTTCGTACCCGCTGAACGTGACACTGTACACTTCCAACACGGCCATGACGATTGAGTCTTGTGCCGCTTCGTGCGGCGAGTTCGGCTACAAGTACGCGGGTCTGTACTACGGGAACGGATGCAAGTGCGGCAACTCGCTCGACGCCAGCTCGCTCTCGTACCGTGTCTTGGCGACCAACTGTAACACGCGTTGCACGGGTAACAGCCTCGAGTTTTGTGGATCGGGTAACAAGATGTCCGTCTTTGAGCTTTCCAAGCTGGGCGTCGCCGCATCCTCCACAACCGTCGAGGGCTACAAGGGCTGTTACAATCCCGGAACCTTCTTCACGGCCGCCAACTACACGTTCAGCGACGCTTCGGTCACCGCCACCCTGTGTCGACGAATCTGTCACACCAAGGGCATGCCTTACGCCGGCATCTACAACGCACGCAACTGTGCTTGCGACAGCACGCCCAACTTCGGTAGCCAACTTCCGCTCAACCAGTGTACCATGGCTTGTGCCGGGAACAGCTCTGAGATCTGTGGTTCCAACGCGTATGCGTCCATTTACGACACGACTGGTCCGGGCGCATACCCGCCAACAACGGGCTACGCTACCGGTTACGTCGGCTGTTTCGTCTCGGACACGACCAGTCTGACCAGTTACACCTACACGAGCGGCGGTATGACCGCCGAGCTCTGTGGGTCGGTCTGTGCGGGCAAAGGATACAACATCTATGGCGTTCGCACCACTTCTTGTTTCTGTGGCTCCACGTACCCGAACGTGCAGATCCGCGACGCCAGTTGCTCGTCCAAGTGCCCAGGTAACACGGCAGAGTACTGTGGTTCCAATGGCCAGGTCTCGGTCTTCTCGTCCACCAACGTCAAGTATGTCGCGCCATCGTCTTCGGTGGCCTCGTCTTCAGCGGCCTCGAGCTCCAAGGTCGCCAATGCCACGAGCAGCGTGGCGAGCACCTCCAAGGCTGCCAACGTCACCGCCGGCGTCACCGCAAGCAGCACCTCCAAGGTTGCCAACGTCACCAGCAGCGTTACCAGCATCGCCGCTAGCAGCACCTCCAAGGCTGCCAACGTCACCAGCAGCGTCACCAGCGTGTCTGCGAGCAGCACCTCTAAGGTTGCCAACGTCACCAGCAGCGTCACCAGCATGGCCGCGAGCAGCTCTTCCAAGGCAGCCAACGCCGCCGGCGCCGCCGCCGCGAGCAGCTCTTCCAAGGCGGCCAATGCTACCAGCAGCGCCAGTGCATCGCCATCGGTCACTGTCATCGGCTCCGCTAGCACCTCGAAGACTGCATCGTCTAGCGCCGCTGCATCGTCTTCCTCGTCCAAGTCTGCCTCTGTGACCTCGGTCAGCTCGTCCAAGTCTGTCTCGGTTACTTCGGTCAGCTCGTCCAAGGCTTCAAGCGCGTCTGTTGCGTTGAACAGCACGTCATCGAGCATCAAGCCTTCATCCAGCTCGGTGTCCGCGTCGGCGTCCAAGACTTCGAGTGTCACTTCGGCTAGCTCGGCCAAGGTGTCGTCTACTAGCACTTCCAAGGCGGCCTCGTCCTCGACTACTTCGTCCGCCGCCGCCGCTACCAGCTCGCTCGGCAGTGTTGGCCTCGCCAACTCTGCTGTGCCTTTGGGCTGTTACATCGGCGGCCGATCGGGTGCATTCACCGAGGCGACCATGACTTGCTCGTCTTTGACCCCTGTCATGTGTCGCATGTGGTGTAATGTCAACGGCTATGCCTACGCCGGTGCCAAGGGCGGCAACTTCTGCGGTTGCTCGGCGAGCTTGAGCGGCCTGACCAGTGGTTCGGCTAGCGACTGTACGACGCCTTGTGTCAACGATGCCGACACGTCCGACGTGTGTGGTGGTACCACCTACTTCTCGGTGTACAACGCCACTCTGGACGGAATCGTCGCGCGTGACTTGACGCTCGACTTGAGCCAGATCACCGTCTTGCAACCGGACGACGACACACCGGTAGACGCAGAGGCATATGTCCAGGAGGGCACGAAGAAGTGGACCGGTCACACTCGCAGGCACTTCCGTAACAGGAGGCACGAGTAGACGGGAGGGAGGAGGATCAGGGGAGGAGAGAATCTAAAATGGATATTTGAGAAGCGCATGGTTGAGAATCGGAAAGGTTAATGGTGGTGGTGGAGAGTCAGAGAGGAAGTAGCTGGTCTACTGTGCTCGGCCCCGGGCAGTGAACCTCTATGACTCTAGCCTAGACATGTAGCTAGTATGCATTGTTTGTAAGTCCGCCAGTACAAGCGAGCAGACCGGCGGCCCTACTGACATGATTGGCATTGTTGACGAGATCGGCGCTGCTTGGCATGAAGGGACACTACTGACGTTGTCACTACTGACTTAGTCCTAACGGGAGAAGAGCTCCAAATCCAAGTTTCAGACTAGACATCTGTTGCTCGTGTCCGGCCAGTCGGCCTGATGGCATGGCCTTCAAGCCGGTTTGCCCTTCCCTCCTCGTCAAGAAGCACGACATGCTGAACGTTTGGGGACACGCGATGCATGTCGTCGTGGTTGATCGTTCTGCTCACCTACTAAAGGTTCATCCAGCACGACCGCTCTGATAGTAGGATGGGGTCAAGAATTGTCGCATTTCTTCTGTCCGATACGAGAGTGCTCGGTGTCTACTGGGTTTGGGTGGTCCTGGCCGCCGTGGTGACGCTCTGCATTGCCTTGTTCAGCGCCGCGGCGAGTCTCCTTTGGCGAGAGTGGACTGTTGCGCACTACAATCTCGATGGTGGGCTCTCGTCCGCGCACAAGTACAAACACAGGTACAAGATCGATGCTGACCTGCCTGCGCAGGCCCGCATCGCTCTCACTGGCTCTACGGGGAGCTCAAGCGACTTGTCGAAGCTCCGACCGGGAGTCTGCAGGCATCGTGGGTGGCCGAGTACGGGCCTGTCGTAGCGTACAGCTCCCTCTTCAGGCGCCCCCACATCCTGGTCACCGACGCCCATGCGATTCGGTACATGTACACGCATTCCGATCTGTTCGACCCCGAACAATGCGGCACCAAGCGACTACGAGATCTCACGGAGCACAGCCTTGTAGCCCCTGAAGAAGCGGTCCACCATCGCTGGCGCAACGGTGCCGTGCCCTCCTTCGGCCCGGCACATATCGAGGAGCTCATGACGATCGTCTACTTAAAGACGTGCGAGCTCAAAGACAACCTTCTGGAGCGTCTGGATGACCGCAATGGCGAGGGTGATGGAGCAGGGGAGCGCGTAGGCGTCCAAATCGATGTATGGAAGTATCTCAACCAGGCTACGAGGGACATCGTTGGTCTCGGCGGCGTTTCTCACGACTGGGAGACGCTCGCCAAGGAACGCAACGAGCTGCTGGAGAGTTGGGACGAGATGCGCGCCGGATTCCTAACCAGGCCGTGGTTGTTCATCTGCCAGTTTTTGCCCCGGGCGGACTGGCTCGGCGTGAGTTTTCATGACCCTAGTAACGGCTCTGGCGCATCGGGCTCATCGGCAGGACTTTACCAAACGGCAAACGAGGGCAAAGGCGGCGCGCGATACCATGTTCGCCAACAGTCAGGCAAGTAGATTCCCGACCTACCCACGAGGGCTTGCCCCGCTGAGACAGAGCAGAAAGTCGTGCAAGAGAAGAAACGGCTCATTCAGGCGGAAGCGCAAGGGGAAGTTGAGAAAGCCGATGTGCAGGGGACGGACCTCTTGACCGCGCTTGGTAGAGTTGTCCACTGGCGACACCTGCTGTTTACACTGACCGTGCAAGTGAGGGCCAACATGGCGCCTGACGTCAAGTCCGAAGAGCGCCTCACGGACCAGGAGCTCGATTCCCAGATCCCGCTCTCTGTCAGTATCACAACCCCCCTCACAGCAGGCAGATGCCGGCGCCTGATGACCCCCACCGCAGTTGATCGAGGGGAGCCAAACAATCGCTTTGGCGCTCACCTGGGCCCTCATCATGCTCGCCAAGCACCATGGGATCCAAGACGCGCTGCGGGTCGACTGCCAGAGTCTCGCCGATGAGCAGCCATCCTTGTCAGTCTGAGTCTGCTCCCCGCGCATATCTCCTTGCTGCCCAAGTGACCCGTCACAGGGACGAGCTCGACACCCTCCCCTACCTCGAAGCATTCACACGCGAGATCCTGCGCGTCTACCCGCCTATACCATGCAGCATGCATCAACCGCGCCGAGACATCATCCTGCCACTTTCGACGTCCGTCAGAGGCAAAAACGGGGTGATGATGGACGCAATCAACGTCAAGACCGGCACCGGCTTGATGCTCGGTCAGACCCAAGTCCCTATTGCAGCTTGTCTTGTGTGTGTGCTGACCCGGCGGTTGAGATCATAGCAATGTACAATGTCAATACGTCGACGAGCGTGTTTGGCCCGGATGCAGCAGAGTTCCGCCCGGAGCGGTGGCTACATCCAGAGACCATGCCAGAGCACGTCAAGTCCGTACGGGGTGCTTGGGCGAATTTGTTGACTTTCGGAAGTGGCTCCAGGTCGCGCATGTGAGTAGTCGAGCGCGGCGAGCCATACCCGTGGTCAATCTTCAACAAGGTCACGGACTGTACTTCGATACTCTCCGCTGACATCCACTCAGCGGATATCGCTTCGAACTGGCCGAGATCAAAGCCATCTTGTTCACCCTCATCCGGCACTTGGCATTCGAAGAGATCGAAGCGGATCATGAGATTGTCCGCGTCGGAGCGTGAGCGTTGTGTCTTATCTGACTCAGCTCGTCGGCTAACGTCTCAGCATTGGTGCCTCGCGGCCAATGATGCCGGGCAGACAGGACGCTATTCCAATCATGATTCGCCGTTTGATTTGAACTGGAGTCGCTGCTTGTGTATAGATAGGTGCTGTACGTATATAGAGACGTTGAGTGTGCCAGAGTCGGAATCTGTAGAGTCGTTACATGTGTGTAAGTAGCTTCCATACTACCATGCCACTGTGCGCACCCCTGTTTCCGTAATGCTCTCACTCGCCATCGCCCCGGAGAGGATAGGGTGGAACTGAAGAAGACGGCAAACAGATGCGGTCTCTTACGGGAAGTTCAGGGCCGAGTAGAGGCATCCATTGCCGCGAGTCTTCAGGACGTACAGACTATTCCAGATAGGGGTGAATACCACACTCGGAGAGCATGATTGCCTGGAACGTGTGTGGGTCGGCCAGCCAGATTCAGCTCGACACTTTACCAGTTGAACGCACAGCTGGAAGGATGTATGGTAAACTAGCAGTGCATGCATAGACCCACGACTCGATGCTCAATGCTCTCGAATACCCAAGATCGATGCTCACATGACGAAGATCTCACCACCGCCCTCCTGAGTCTCCATGCCCGCTTTCCTCTGCTCGAGGATCCATTCCGCCCGCGACTTCCAATCGGTCGACATGAACTCGCCGACAATCTGCTCTTGCCTCTCACGGACAGTCCACGGAAGCTGCGTCCTATGACATAGAAATGAGCTCTATTTGTGGAATCTGCCCAGACCTGAGAAATCCACTGACTGCTCGATCGGAGTACGCAGCGCCTGCCTGATCCCTTCCACAAAACTCGTGTAATTGGCACGCTTGATATGGTACACATATCTGACGTCTGTCAGTGCAGACAGCGATATGAGTAGGAGATCCTGTACATACGGAGGGTCTAGATACATCATACCGTGGTGTTGCGAGTTCCTCCAGGACCCACGGTCATGATCTTTTGACGAGGGATGGTTGTTCAGATCATACTAAGAGCGTCAGTCAGCTTGGAAACTGGAAACCGGGCTAGCGGTCAAGAAGATCAGAGAGCAACATTGGAAGAGGCGACCCACAGGGTTGAGGAAGGGGACACCCTAATATCTTTATGAGCTGGATAGACTGACGCGGGTATCGTGAGACCCACCAAGCTCAGAGCGTTATGCGGACTGGGACTCTCTGTTGGCCAGCCGATCCCCAGCATGCCCCTTGACAGAGCTACTTCCTTCTCGAACTCCACATGTGGTAGATTGATGCCGACGATGCGAATTCCGTCGGGCAGTTGCATCGGCACCTTCTCCTTTTCCTGTTCGTTTCGATCATCCTTACATGCGCCAACAAATTCGAACCCCGGAAACTCGGCTTGCAAGTCGGCGGATGCTCTGGAGAAGAAATCGAGAGGCCAAGCTGGATTGGAGCCAGGGTAGAAGTAGCGTATGAATTTGGCTAGCACCCAGATTCGCAAAGGTCGCTCGGCTGGCGGGATATGCGGAGGAGATGGGGGAATCTCGATGGTATAGGGCAAATATGTCCAGGCTAGTATCGTCAATAGACAAGCGATATTGCAGTAACAGCAGATAGCAACGCACACCGTTCCAAATGGTCGATACTGTCTCGCGAAAACCCAGATTCAGAGTTCACATTCCAGTGATCACCGACAATACTGGCCTTGTGGCCCGGCATGTAATTGTACACAAACAACTGCGCGCATCAGTCGCTCACGCATGCGTGGAATGTTTGTAGGCCTGATGGGCGATGGGATGCACATACCTTCCAAGCAGGGATGCCGTATGGCCGGTTTTCGGTTTTACGATACTCTTCGAATTTGCCTTTCCCATGCGGGTAGGCTAAAATGAACTGTCGTCTAATCAGTCACACGGCCAGCAGGATTGCCCACCTTGACAAGATCAGGGATCTGGTTGTATATGTACCAGATATAGTCTTGAGTACCCATCAGCGAAGTCCCTTGGGAAGTCAAATGACTCACGCCAGTCATCACGCGCGTGAAGGATAGTATAGCCGAACTTTCTAAGTGTTGCATCCTGTTTGAAGTTTCAATCGAGTACCCGGTCCCCATGAAGACAACCTACTACGGAGTTAACCCTGTCGATACATCAGTACTCGTCACGAGCAGGAAGAAGGTAGATCGATAGGAAGATAGCTTGGAAAATTATGAGAAAATTCACCAAACACCCTCACCAGCCCCATATCCCTCGTATATTGCCCAATGGGCATGTATATGCCCGTATATTACTACCTGCCCGATGTCAGCGTTCGGGGCAGACCATCACTCCCAAGTCTAGCAGCAGCTCACGGTCGTTTGATTCTCTCTGCAAGTGTTCGTCGCTATGCATACGGCCAATTTCCGCATCTCAGCCTCGGTATACTGCTTGTAATTGTCCCAACCCCACAGGTCGGCAGGTCGATCTGTGGGGAAATAGGGCTCGAGCGCCGCAGCGTAGGCCTCGGCCTTTCGGGCGTTGACATCATCATGTGTGGAAGGGTAAAGGACGGCCAGGTAAGGGGACGAGGGATGATGTCGACTGAAGACGGCCAAGACGATCAAGGGCACCAGCACGAGGGCGACTCGGCGAGACAGGTGCGGAGCCATGTCGAAAGGAGGATGACGATCACCGGCATCGACGGTGATCAGGGGATCCAATTGCCCGCCATCAGGAGCAGTAGGCCTCGGTGAGGAGAGTGTTGAACAGAGGGTGCGAAATGGGGAGAGGGGAGTGCGAACTGATCGGCGAACAGCCAAGGGAGGGGGGGGCTCGAGCGGGGATCGCCGCCGGCAGAACCACGTGGCGTCTCCAGCAAGTCCCTGAGCTTGACACACCACTCGGCCACCTCTACTCGCGCGCATTGAAAGGGCTCGCTCACACCACTGGAAGACCGTTTCTTGCCTTTGTTGTTTGTGATAATCGGGTCGTCATCATCATCTGATCTTCATACATCCCGTCTTGACCACCCTTGAATGCCTTCAACTTCACCCTCGAGGCTTAAACCCAGGAGACAAAGTGGCGGCATGGTCAAGCGAAAGTCACCAACACTGCTCTTCGTCCTCGTCTCGCTGATGGGCGCCGCCATTTTCTGGGCCAGCACTTCATCATCCTCTCCTGCGACACGCGTGTTCTCGACACGCCATTACTCTGCGTCTTCTCAATCGTCAGTATACGTGCCGATCAACGGAGAGAAGACAAACTTCGTCAATGGAATAGCGGGAACCAGTCAGTTGTGACCGCTTCTCTGTTTCTTTCCTTCCCTCCCGCTGTCTCTTTCTTTCCCTACCTCTTTCACTTTCATTCTCTGTCCTTCTCTCCCCATCCGAAACCGACTACGAGTGATGCTAATGGCCATCAGCACTCTGGGAGAACATCTACCTCCGCAACGGCACCTGGTATGTCGTGACCTCACATCCGCAAACAATGCCAGAGATCGGCACCATTCTCTGTGCAGAACCTCTGCCAGAGCGAAAACACATTCCAGCTGGCCCAGACCGTTTTCAGTACATCAACCCTAGCGAGGCAGGAGAGATACTAGGGAAAGTGGCAGTGAGGAAGGCGGGGTTATCGGTAAGAACCACCGGGCCTACTCACGCGGACATGCTGACGAGGAAGATGTTCTTCAACGACGAGCCTGGACCCAACGGTCAGAGCTTTTTGGCTCACTACTTCCATTGTGAGTCTGAGAGCATGCGCCGAGCTGACCGTCTCAGTCAGTACGCTAGCATTTTAGAGCTCTAGACCAGATTACGTAGCTAACGTAATCGATCTTTCCCCAACTCAGTTGGTAAGTTTCGCTCCGTTGCTCGACGATGAGAAATATGCTGATGACCGCAGCCGAGGTTTTCCTCTCCGCATGGCGGCTAGTGACATCGACATACGGTACCATACCTCTTCCTGAACGACTCATGTATCGCACTGTCCCTGACGATTGGGTACGTTCCTTACCAATCCATATGGCGCTTGAGCTGTCTGACGACGCGCAGCGGGATAAGGCGGGTTTGACCACTTGGTTTCAGCAGAGTGTGATGCCGAATACCATCATCGAGGACGCACCGGTTTGGCAGGATAGGAAGGCTGCTCAGACCACATTCGTCTTCGACAAGGTATGTCCGTGGAACTTGTGCGACTCTGGGAGGATCTAGCTGATGTGTACAGCTGGTCATCGTGGACGTGAGTTCTTGTAACAGACAGCGGATGCCCCATGCTTGCTCCCTCTCCCCACCCCCCCGTCCTCGTCTCACAAGCTCACATACCATAGCGCTTCGCTGCTCACATGTTTGGTCATGACGTCGGTTTATGGAACAAAATGACTGCAGATCTGCCTACCTTGCCAGTTCCAAAAGACTGGATGTTACCACTACGCAACTCGCTCAAGAATTTCGTGCTCGCCCAAGGCTGTGACCTAGAAAGAGAGAACTCCCGAGTGCCGATCTTGACCTATGTTAATAGGTACATCTACCTTTCCGCTTGTACAGTTGTCCATACTGACACGGAGATCAGACAAACGACCAAACGGAGACTGGAAGAGGGAGATGCTGATCTCCTCCTCGAGAGCTTGAACGAGCTGCATGCAAAGGGCGAAGTCGAGTTCCACAACGCCATCATGGAGAACATGCCGCGGGCGGACCAATTTTGCCTTGCCCTGAAATCCGACGTGAGTACCGTCATCCGGAGCGTCTTTCCACGAACCGAGCTGATCGTGGTAGATTTTGGTCGGAGTCCATGGGAACGGTTTGTCACATCAGTTGTGGATGAAACCGGGGTCCGCTGTGCTAGAGGTATGTCCATGCGAACTGGCCGCGAGGGTGAGCTTATGGGAGACAGATAATGGACAGCGGGGGTTTCGCCATGGTGAGATAATTTCCAGCATAGCAGCATCCCAACGCTTGTCCATCATCACCATTCCCACCCGCCGAGTATCGGTGTCCCTTTACACTAGACGCCCTGTTTGATCTTTGCAGCACTGACTTGATCAGGACTACGCACTCCCGGCAGACCTGATGGGCCACGAATACTACGCGATCCACAACGACACCTATCTGCCGCGGTCGGAGTGGATCCTGCCGGACGGACGAGCGATGGTGCGTTGGCGTCCCTCGTCCTCCTCCCAATGGAGCTTCTGACGGTAACACACTGACGGTCACAGCAACAAGGCAAGAACTTCCACAATAACAACATTCGGGTACGTCTAGTCACCATACTCCTCAAACAATATCTTTCCGCTTGGAAATCTCCAGGAGGCATTGTTGAGCTTACGACACAGACATACGGGCCATACATTGCATCCCTCATTTCGCGACTCGCAAAGGACCGGAGTAAGCCTGTAGACAAGTCATCACTGTGATACCTCCCTTTACGTGGCGGAAGAGCAAGGCGAGAACAGGACAACACCAATGAGCATGGGCAAAGGTATACGCGTGTGAACTGTGGGCTTTTGGACTCGGGGGTCATCATCTTTCATTTTCGTAGACATGCATCACTAGTCTTGCGTGACGGTTTGGCGCGACGGCGCGTGCGCATGGCTTGAATCTGATGTGGTGGCTTGTATCTGACATGGCGTGCGCTCGACTGTTGCCATTCGAGCAGACTACGCCCGCCAAGATTAAGCGACCCTCGCCTAGGCCAGTCGACTACCCCGGTGTGGCAGTGATGGCCAGTCAAGTGGGCCGGCGATAGTACGACCACGCAGACCGACGCCCGGGACGCTGTGCTCGGAGAGTCCGAAATCATTAAAGAGACGAAGAGACGCAAGGACAGCTCAGCCCTATGCCCTATGCCCATTGCGCCATGTTCAATGCCCCATGCCGTATGACCCATGCCTACGCTCTATGCCTACGCTCTATGCCTATGCCTATGCCTATGCCTATGCCTATGCCTATGCCTATGCCTATGCTCTATGCAAGTCAAAATGCATGCAAATTGTGCCCGGCCTACGCAGCCATCTTGGTCCTACCACGGTAACGGCGGCTCGACGACCTCCCGTCTCTCGTCTGCCATCTGACGCACCAAGCTCGCCAAGAAGGGCGCATCGACCTGCGACGCACGTCAGCCTCAGCGCGGCTCCAGCTTGGCCGCGGCCTCGTGTCTCGTAGTTGCCAAGGACAACGAGGACCCAAAGACCGAGACTAACACCCAACACCCAACACCCAACACCAACACCAACACCAACACCAACACCAACACCAACACCAACACCAACACCAACACCAACACCAACACCAACACCAACACCAACACCAACACCAACACCAACACCAACACCAACACCAACACCAACACCAACACCAACACCAACACCAACACCAACACCAACACCAACACCAACACCAAACACCACGACCAACACCAAGCTCAAGCTTTAAGACCCGTGCACAAGAAACAAAGACAGCACGAAAGTTCCGTTTTGACTGGTAACCAATGTAGGCAAGGGCGAAGACGCAGACGCGAGACCAGACCCAACTCACCCGAATGTTGCTGCCGTGAAAGCCTGGGCCCTGATCGACCGCCCATTTATCGGGTCTTCTCCACCTACCGATACAGTCAGCTTCGGTTGCGCCCACCGCCACCACACCTCGACGATGGTCGACGGCAATGCACCCCACACCGCCTCCGCAACTCGGCGATGGTTGACTGGGGCGGGGAGAACAAGTAACGTATCCGGGAGGGGCGACAGACCTACTTTTCAGGTGGGAACGTCGTGTCGTTGTGAATGGCGTAGTATTCATGCGACATGAGTTCAGCGAGCATCGCGTAGTCCTGCACGAACACGCATGTCAGCGGATTCTCCTTGGTCGAAACGTGGAAAGTCATGTCAGCAGGATGTCAACTGACCCTCGCAAAGCCGCCGGGATTCATGATCTACGATCGACTGTCAGCACGACGAACTCCCCACCCAGCCATCCTCACCTCGAGGACGCCCGAGCCGGGCTTCATCCACAACTGATGGCTAAGCCCATTCCCGTGGACGCCAAGCATGATCTGCGGCAACAGATCAGTGTCGTTTCCCTTCTATCAGATCGGCTCCTCACATCTGTGCGGAGTGCAAGGCAGAACTGAGGCGCCAACATCAGCAAAGAAAACGGCCAGGTAGCCTGCTCTCCTCCGTGTTGACGATCACCCACCTGCCGTGTCCGCGTCATCGTCTCCATCTGAGCATCGTCAAACTCAATAACGCCCTCGGCATGCAGTGCCCGCATCTCGTCAAGCAGCTCCTCGGCATCATCAGTATTCAATCGTCGGTTGGTCAGTTGCCTGATCGGTTCCCTCAGCCTCAGTTGCTATTATGGCAAAATTGCTAGTAGGCGAATCCCACACGCACCGGTTGATATAGGTCACAATGGGGATGCCTGGGTCTTGCCGTTCCACCATGCATCCATCGGCGATCACAAGCCGTTTGAGCGAGTCTCGCATTGGGTCCATCCAGTTCAGCGGCACGGCCAATGTCGGCAGGTCAGCGGTGGCCTTGTTCCAATATCTGACGTCGTCGCCATTCTTATGGGCTGCCCAGCGCTGCAAATTCGTCAGACAGGCGCACCTCTAACTCCGCAAAGCTCCGGGAGCATCAGAGCCGCGGAACAACTCACGTCGACGATACTGATCTTGTCAAATAGGAATGTCATGCCCCCTGCTGTGCGATCCTCGAATATGCTTTGCTCTTCAATCAGTGTATCAGGCAGTACCGCCTGCTGAAACCAAGCGGTCAGACCTGACTCGGTTTCAGCAATGGCACGCTATGTATGGCTCCCTGACCGACCTGCTTTGTCCCGCTGTGGACTGGTCAGCTCGCAGTGTCTGCCAGAGATAAGGGTTCTGAGCTCACCCAGTCTTTTGGTGTCGTGCGGTACATAATACGGGTAGGAAGCTCCGTGTCACCTGCAGCTGCTACCAGGCGCCACGACCCGAGGAACATCTCCCCTGAGCTCATGAGTTTGGAACATCCTCATTAAGGATCCACTCACCGACTGTAATGGAGGAGAAGGAGCAGGCATCAGCAATGGCATGGATGTACATTAGGACATACTGACTACCAGCTGGTCAGTGTGCATATCGCGACAGGGAAGTATGCTCACAATGAAAGTAATGGTTCAGAAAAGAATGCGTCTTTGCACCAGGAGCGTCATTGAACCACATCTGCAGCGAACTCAGCGCTCCGACCGATGCCGCGGACTCTACCTGGCAGTGGCAGCCAAGTAGGGATCCTCCATGGAAGGCAACGAGGGGCCCAGCTACCAGCCGAGGCAGGGACACTCACGCTGACTCCAGCTTTCCGCACCGCAACGTTACCAAAAATCTCCCGTGCTGCAGTAGGGTCCACGACCCGCCACCTGTCCTCTCCAGCAGGTGGTTTTGCGCGCCCGTCATCGTCGGGCCCCAGGTCGGCGGTCATAATATACCCCGCTCCCTTTTCGGTGAGGACCTCGGGGAAGGGCGCGGGGTCGGTGGTCACGAAATGGAAGGTTCCACCATATAGGTAAAGATTGTGAAAGTAATCTGAGGGAGCAGTCAGTGCGTTCCGAAGGAGACGTGAGGATCCGAAGATGCCAGAGAAGAGGGACATGTCGAAGCGGGATGTATGGGGCGGGTGAGTTCGATCCATGGTGGGAGCACAAGACACGAGGGAACGAAGCGTGATGATAGGTCAAGGCAGATGGCAGGCTCCGGACTCACTAAACCCCGCTACTCCCACTATGTATTCAGACTCTGGCATGTCTTCAGTCAATGGGACATAACGCGGACCGGCCGAGCGCGAGGTGGAGGACGCCAGCAGTCCACGGACGGACTGGTATGTCTGAAGCCAAGTCAGTGAGACCGTATAGCAAATGAGGCGCCGAGTTCAATATCGGGCGGTGGGAGGAGTATGAGAGGAGGCTGGGCACGACCACTCACTTGGGTTGCATGGGGAACGCTGCTGCCGCGAATGATAAACAGGACGAAGAAAAGGACAGCCAGACCCGCGCCCGCTCTCAGAGCGGATCGCGAGACCATGGCAGTGGTGCACACCGCTCAAGTACGAGCTTGCGTGCGCAGCTGTATGCACGTCTGGAATGGGGGAATGATACGAAAAAAAAGTTGTTCAAATGATCATCGCTGTTGGGAGAGAGATGCTAAACCAAGAGATCGACAGCGTGTGAAGCCAACTTTGTATTTCCCAGGCACAATCTACCGAAAAGCGTGTGGGGATCTCTTTTGGTTCGGCAAACCAGACGACGAGGTTGCGGATCGTTTCGTTGCTGGACGAGCTAGGCAGTGTGGACGAGCTGGACGACGCGCACGCTGGACAGCGCCATGACAGGCAGGCCTGCCAACTTGTATGCATGGGATTGTGGTTTCTGACACTCGGTATAATAGGCAATAACGAATCTGCAGGCGGACAGATTTGCTTCCCTGATCCCTGCAAACAACGGCTGATCATGCTCATTCATACACTCTGGGTATATACTATGAAGAAAACGCTGCTGGCATGCAGACATGCGCGAGGTCCAAGGGCAAAATCATGATGAGAGCGAAACTATAACCGCAGGAAACTAACCGGGGAAAGGTGTATTCTGTTACTCTCATCAGCGATCCGCCCCCCAAGTGTGAATCGACACAGTCCGGGAGAGGAGGAGAGATCAGAGATTGTTCACAAAGAATCATGGCCGCAGCTCAGCAACAGCCTTCTAGTTAAAAAGATTTTCTTACATCACGAGTGTGGGGGACAGGAAGAGGGAAGCGGGGGGGAATGTGACCGACATACACCAAGCCTACGCACGGTGGTCCGAGACGACCACGGCCCAGACTGAAGCGATGAGACACTCACATGCGAGGCGCGAGACAGAGTCGACGACAGACCGTCAACAGGATGAGAAGATCGATCAAGAGAAATTTCGCTCAGAGGAGGACAATGTACCAAAATGCGGAGTCTGTTCAAACTCCGCGTCTCCACGTGGCGAGATGACCTCACTAACGGCAAGAATTAATTTCGCCCCCCTTTTTGGGAATTTAGCCCTGGGCTCAGCCGACTTTGTTCTTTTTCACCAGCAACTTTGCACTTTTTTTCCCGACCAGCTTGATATTGCCAGCAACTTCATGCAGGTACAAATTCTACCCTCGAATTGCCCAGTATCAATCTCGAAACGACATAGAAAGATGTTCTGTACTGATTCGATCTCTGCTATGGTGACCGCCGGCTCCCAAATGCAGTTCCTACGATCCCGGACCCCAAACCAAAGGCTCCTTTCACTGCTGATCTGTGTTTGTTTGTATGTATGCATTTTCTCACATGCATGTACTGATGCAAGTACTGATGTATACACGACTTAATGTTTGCTCTGAATACTATACACACCTGTATACCGATTGCTACAGCTGTATGACTCATCTGATGACCTCCAAGAAAGATACACAGATACTCGGATCCCTGCCAAGGGGCGCCCTCTTGAATGCCGTCTCTCCTCGGAGGGGGCCCGGACGACCTCGAAAGTACTACAAACCACCTCCATTGCCCATCATCACGACTCCTACAGCAATTCGAAGCGGTTCGAATGCATCCGAGATCGCAAAAAGCTCTCCCAACAATTCCCCGAAACGAGTCGTCCATTCTAAACCAATACTCCCTGCCCTCAAAATCGATGAAAGCGACGAGGGAATCTCCGAAGTCCTCAATACCCATTCTTCGGGATGGTCGTCCACACGAGAAATACAGCCTACTATTGGCCCTTCTGGTCTAGTTCGGCAAACTCCAAATCGATGCAGTGCAACCTCTATCGATTCGAGGCGCCGGGATCCTTCATTGTCTGAGGTCGATAGAGCTGTCGGACAATCACACTGTGAGAACCTCGATCCCTCTCTTCAGTACCCTACTACACCACTGGACGAGTTTCGAAGACCTCTGAGTTCAAGCCGGACATATTCAAGTAGCAATCTTCTGTCGGTGCCGTCAGTGCATCGCATTGCATCTAGAAGAGAACGGAACCTCATCGAATCATCTGTTCATTGCCAGATTAACGTGCCAGAGACAATTGTTTCCCGCCTTGAAAGACACACGGTTCATCCTGCTCGACTTGTCGGGGTTCAAGTGTCAAAGGGCTATCTTTTCAAGAGACCTTCTTCCCTCCGCCTGCCAGAGAAGTTCAGGAAGACAGAGATACCACAAGATGAGTTCCCTGCATACCACGATAGAATGGTATGTGAAAAGGATTAATGGCAATCTGATGGTCTGTAGCAACACCAATGGCATGTCGCACGTCAGACAGCTTCATCAAATGTTCGAATCGAGTTTCTTGATCCTCCTGGTCAGCGTCCTTCGGATCTGCGAGCTCGACGCTGCACCTTCCATCACGAAGCGGGTGCCCAGCCATATGAGGAGGAGTGTATCTTGTGGAGGACTTTCTATTCGTGTGCCGGGGCATGCCAACAAGTTCGAAGTCGGGAAACGTACCCCGATCCGAAGACCTTCAAAGATGAAGTCTTGCTGGTGGCAGATATCCTCCGAAAAGGATTACAAGAGGAGGAATCCGATGACGAAAAAGTGGAACGATCAAGGAATAGGTTTTCATGTGGAGCACAACTGATTGTGAGCATTTTCCAAGCTGTGAGATGGAAAGCTCATTGTGTGCAGCTACAGGTCAGCGTAGCCCAAACCTTGACCAAGACATGCACAATTCTCGAAACTCCTGGTCACTCGCCATGTGATGACAAGCAGCTTCTTGACATTTCTCCCACCTTACGCCGAATTCTGTTCGACATGGCCTCTATATTTGCTTCGACCCCAGCACAGTTAAAGAGGCGTAAGTTCGAATTCGATCCCAGCTAGCTTGAACCTTCTACGGGAGCCCGAATTGACGTCGAAACCCATTTAGAATGGCAAGAGTTGTCTAAAGACCATCCTCACGCTCGATTCGTGGAAGACCAGTGTCCATGGCGGCGCCCAAAAGACAGAGACTTTCAATATGCAGTCATTGCCACAGCACGGACAAAGCGCCTTGATCAGAACCCTTTGGTTGCCATCGAGATTCTAGCTAGGCGTGCCCCAGAGGCATTCTTACAGTATGTCTCTCCTACCTTTCTCTCCAGGGGGATGTCTCGCTGAAAGATATATACAGTACCGAATACCCCAAATTATCTGATCCAGAGGTCCAATTCACTCCTGGGGACCAATTCGAATGCATTATCGGCCCGAAATCTGGTCTCAGGAATGCTCTTTTGCATGCAGTGCAACTGTCATGACCCGACTCACCTCGATTTACCTCGAATACTCTCGACTTACTTTTCAACCTCTCGATCTATCTCGATTATTACTTGAATCACCTCGACACTCTCTTTGTCACTCATTCAAATCTCAATAACTTACTTCATCACTCGTTTACTCTCGATTCCTCAATTCAACCTCCTCGAAAACCTCGAATTGATGCTTAGTAATAATATTGGAAATAGGTGATTCTATTGGCAACAACAGCATTGGAAATAGATAAGATGCTGCAATATATAAGTAGATAGATCTGCCTTGATCCCCCCAGGGATCAAAACTCGTATGTTACTCTCGATATCATTTCGATTTCCTCGATTCACCTCGATTGTCGATAGTTTGACAAATCTTCAGCCGAAAGCCTTCCGCTTCCGGTTCGAGACTATTTCGGTATAGTCGAATCGCCCGATTACCCGTTTACTCTGTCGAATCATCAGAGACACGGCCGTAACAGCAACGCGGCATGTACATGGACTCCTCCTGGCGTAACAAGAATGCTTTTCGATGTCCCATGACTATATTGAGCACGATCAACGAATACCACCGAATGATTCCCAGTATGTTCGATTCCTGTTACAAGAGCAGGTTCTGAGCTGATGGTATAGTTGCGGTTATGGTATCGAATACGGCGACCGAGCAGACATACACGTTGTTCCTACGAACAGTCCTCGAAAATGTTAACCGGCTTGCTTCTGAGCTGGTCCTCGAACGATCCAATCTAGATCAAAGAGAACTCCAAGATGATGATGAACTGCTATACCTTCGGGCACTTGCTGTCTCGGGAGATGACGGGGATGGCTTCTGCCCGGCATTCATGATGATCGACCGCAGCGCAGCAGAACGAAATGCGATACAGACTGTCTTTCCAGGCATACCGATTCGCGTGTGCCAATTCCACTTCATGCAGGCCTGCAAATCAAACGGCCAAACCGCATTTCTGCGAGACAAACGCGGTGTTGCTCAGCTGAATGCTTACATGAAAGCCCTTCGGAAAGCTCAAAGGTGCCCAACAGAGGCCGAATGGCCCATGTACTTCGAACGTTTAGAGGCCGATGTCAATTCAATCGGAAATGATGATGGAAGAGCTTGGAGCAACATTGGCCCATATCTCTCGAAATATTGGTTCGTCGATAGCTGGCGCCCGTACTGTGTAGATTACGGAATTCCTCCGCATTACAATCGAGATGGTCCTTGGTCAACTAATAATTATGCGGAAGTGGCGTTTCGAGTGTTTGACCGGACTTTCCTGTGTTGTCGAGTAAATAAACGGTAGGTTTCGACCTGAAATCGACAATATTCTGGATACTGACACCTCGAATAGCCTGGACCGCTTGATTCAGATTATTTTGACCAAATACTTTCCCTACTATGAGCTTTTCGAGCACAAACAAGCACGACCGGATCCGAACGTGATCAACTCTGCCAAAATCGGTCTGGACATGTGGCAACAAGATTTGATCGATCCCACCACACCCAGCGGGCTCACATACCAGTTGGGCGCTCTCGAATCAGCCTTTCGGGTGGAGCCAATAATTAATAACTCTGTGTGCAGTGGCTCTGATTCCTCCCTTACACACTTTTGTGGTACGCTCGAATCCAATCAACGTGAGATTTGCACTTGCGGGCAATTTCAGCAAACGGGAAAACGCTGTCCACACTTATATGCCATGGTGGTCTTCCGTATCGCTGGTCGAATTGATTCATATGAGGAAGACGCCGCCTACATTGCTAGCAAGCTATTTCGGAAGCAATTTGGTCATTCGAATCGAGAGCAAGAGAGCTGTGCAGAACGAAAAAGTCAAAAGAAACTGGATGTTCTGATTCAGGATGATGTTCACGATGCTGCGGACTTCTGGAAGTGCCCTGTGACTTCTTGGCAGCTGAGAGATCAGCCCGACTTGGAATTCAACAGAAATACGAGTCGATTCGAGAGGACGGAAGACGATCATTCTGAAGAAGAGCACTTTCGAATTGCCACATCACCGATCTCCAGGCGTAGTAATGCTGGCAAGAGGAGTTGGCAAGATTTGGAAGATGAAGAATCTGTTCCGAGTGTCCACAATGAGCAAGTTAAAGTGGATCAAACTCTTGCAGAGCTGTGTGTCACCACGCCGTCTATGGCAGGCCGACCTCGAAAACTAGTTCCACTGCACCCGGGCAGAAAAGGTCAACGAAGCTCCCTTGCCGTCAAGAATTCAGAACCACCAAAAGTGACATTACCCGCACGAAATCCTGGTGGACTCAGTCATGTCTTAACTGTCTTTCATTTGTTGAGCCAGCAATCATACATAGTCATGGGTCTCGAATCAATCGAAACTCTTTCCTGCGGACGAAATTCACGCATACTACGTGCTTGGCAGGCATTCCATGCAAATGGACTCAGAAAACATGTCATTGACGTTCCGAATTTACGAATCTGCCTCGAAGGTATGTGTTCTTGCCAGAGACTCTTAGATATTTGCTGATTCGATTTAGATGAGCTCCTCCTCCATGGCCCTGCAAACCCTGGGGACTTCTTCGACAGGATGATGGCCTTGATTATTCAGGGTAAACACGGCGACATTGCTCGGGGCTTCTTCAACATTCAGGCAACCACCATCGATAGTTGTGCCAGTTGCAATGCAACCCGCAAGCAAACCGAAGAACGTTGTTCGATCCCCTTACTGGCTTCCACATTCCTTGAAAAACAAAGCCCAACGCATACCAGCTCATTGCGAGAGCTGTTCGAAGATTTTCTGAAATTTGAAACGCAGAGAACTTGCGCAATCTGCCACAAGACGGGGTTGTTCAAGCACACAATTGAATTCGAGTCCAGACCGGCAGTTGTTTTCCTCCGCATGATCTGGAGCAAGAAGGAGCCTCGCATGCTGGGAGAGCATTCTCGAGAACTCCATAGGAGAGCGAGAGAGTTCCTGCTCATCAATTCGGAAATATCAATCCCCGTGAGGACTGAACCGGCCGGCAGTCGTGCCCTGAGATATCATATTGGTGGTATTATCTGCCAGCAATTGAATCACAAGTCCACACCCCATCACACCGTCTTTGTTCATAAGAACGAGGAGTGGTATGAGATCGATGACGAAAAAGCACGTCAGATTGATCTTCTTTCCGATGCATTCGAATTCGGTCGAATCCCCGTGGCCTTTTGGTACGTGCGCTCCGACATATGGAATGTGTCCCCAAGCGACAAGGTTCCAGGCAGGAAGAGGCGGAGTGAGCTTGATCTCCCATAAATAAATGCTCTGCTGACGCCTGGAAAGAACTTCCTGTTGCAGTCAAAGACGTCGAATTGGATGGTCGACATGAAATCACAGAGACCCCGGAAGAAGCTGCAATCCGTCGATTCGAATTGGTCGAATGCTTGGAGACCAGTTCAACAAATCCCATGGTGACTACTCAGGTGCCCGAATCTCCCAAGCACTATACTCCAAACTCATTGCGAAAAATCCTGCAGCACCTTTCGGCATCTCGACAAGCACGCCTGAGATTCCAGGACTATGAGGCCGAACATAATATTGTTATCATCTTAGGGGTGCGATTGTCACTGCCACTTGCCACTCTCGAAACAGGTCTCAGCCCTACAGCGTGGTGGAGTGATGAATGGATGGAGGCCCTAGTAATGATAGGGATAGCTGTGGAGGAGAGACGAGGAGCACAAGCAAAGAGAGTCGAAACGGCATATCAGGGCCCAATGAGCATCAGGAAGGGGCTGAAGCTCGGGCGGTGGAGTGTGAGAGATAATCCAGACGATCCTTCTCTCTACATTTCAGCAGGAGGTCCCGTCCCATCCGAATGGTTATTAGGGAAGTCTTCAGAGTGGTGTCATGACCCGACTCACCTCGATTTACCTCGAATACTCTCGACTTACTTTTCAACCTTTTCAGCCTCTCGATCTATCTCAATTAGTACTTGAATCACCTCGACACTCTCTTCGTCACTCATTCACATCTCGATAACTTACTTCGTCACTCGTTTACTCTCGATCCCTCAATTCAACCTCCTCGAAAACCTCGAATTGATGCTTAGTAATAATATTGGAAATAGGTGATTCTATTGGCAACAACAGCATTGGAAATAGATAAGATGCTGCAATATATAAGTAGATAGATCTGCCTTGATCCCCCCAGGGATCAAAACTCGTATGTTACTCTCGATATCATTTCGATTTCCTCGATTCACCTCGATTGTCGATAGTTTGACAAATCTTCAGCCGAAAGCCTTCCGCTTCCGGTTCGAGACTATTTCGGTATAGTCGAATCGCCCGATTACCCGTTTCCTCTGTCGAATCATCAGAGACACGGCCGTAACAAGTGGTTAGAACGCACTACGGTAGCGTTCGTTCATGAGAACTCTCATTGGTCCCTCATGGTCATCTTTGGCCCGGAAAAAATTGTCATGCGTTATGATAGTATGAGTGGCAAACAGGATTCGAAAAAATTGCAGCGGGTGAGATATGCTGGTAAACATGTCATACTGATTCACCTAATATCAGAGTATTCCTAAAATATTTCAGACACGATTCGACTATGAGATGGAGCGGAATGGTGTGGACAGCAGTCTCATGGCGGATTGGGTTTTTGCTCCGAATACATCGGTGAGTGCCAAATTGGCATTGCTGATTGCCAAAGAACATGATGCAGCTACTTGATTGGCCTCAACAGGAAGACGGACATAGCTGTGGGCCGCTCACTGTAGCAGCAGCTCTCCTGCTTGTGCAGAACGTCATGCCTTCTAGAACGGCTCTCGGTATGCCTGGGAGAAGTTTCGGCATCAGGCGGGCGGAGGACTTGAGGCATTCTTTGATTCAGTTCTTCATGTCTTGCTGGCTTTCACAGCCAGTCTTGAGTTCAGTCTGGGAAGCGCCTAATATCAGCAAAACCGTTAGAAAATTTGCTAGAGAGATGTGAATGTGATGCGTGTTTGTCCTTAGCTTGCAGATGCCAATGTTATCGACAGAAGAATTTCTAAATTAATTCGAATTGTCTCAGGGTATGAACCAGAGTTCAGTCACTTCCGGAGAAGCAAATGTAAGACTCTTCGAAGGAATCGATGTATTGCACAAGTGATTTCGAAGCGATACGTTGCATGACTGAAAATGATATATGAATTCCAAAACCTCTACGTCATATTTCTACCTCCTCCTCTCTGATCTCCTGACCGAAGGAGTCGGTGGTACAGGAGCTGGAGCAGAGACAGAGGCAACTGGCGGATCGGGTGTGAGAGCTTCCTCTTGATTCTTGTCAAGTTTCTTGCGCAACTCTCCTGCTTCAGCTCGAAGTGTTTCTGCCTCAGCTCGAATTCTCTCGGCCTCGATTCGAAGCTCCTCTTGCGCTGTCTCGGCGTTTGTCCTTGCCCGATTTGCGGACTCCAACTCTTTCTCAGCCCGTTCTCTCTTTTCTTCCGCCTCAGCCAGCTGTGATTCGAGCTTCTTCCTATCCAAAGCAGTTTCTTCTTTCCCCTGCTCGGCCTGTGTGAGAGAAGTCTTCGTGATGTTATGAGCAGTTTGTTCCGCTTCGAATCTCTCTTCAGCCAGCTTGAGGTTTCGCTCAAGGTCTTCAGTCTGAGCTTTGAGGGCATTGAGACTATTGGTCGATTCTTCCAGATCCTGCTTGCTTAGCAGCGAGTCGAAGGATGGCACAGTTCGAAGTTCTTCGAGCTCCTTCTCAGCTTGGATTTTAGCCTGTGAAGCCTCTTCACCAGCCCGAATTGCCTCTGACTGCTTCTGAATTGCTGCATCTCGCTCCCCAATGGCCGCATCTCGCTCCCGAATAGCCGCATCTCGCTCCCGAATAGCCACATCTCGCTCCCGAATAGCCACATCTCGCTCCCGAATTGCTGCATCTTGCTCCTGGTGTGCCAAATTGAGAGTCTCTCTGAGCTGATCCACCTCTCGAAGGACATCCTGGGTTTGCATTTCGGCATCATCCCTGTCCTTGATGGCTTTGCGGAAGCGTTCCTCCACTGTCTTGAGCTCTTGTTTGACCAAGTGTGCCTCTTTGCGACTATCCGAATCGATAGATTGAAGCTGGGTTTGCAGGGCCTCGATTTCTTGGTCCTTCTTTTCGATTTGCCCCAGCAAGTCTGCCAGACGACGGTCCAGGTCCCTCATTGTCAGTTCGGAACTTTCAGCATGGCTTCGAGCCAGATCCAGGTTATGCCGAGCCTCTTCTAGCTCATGTTCGAAAGCTCCAACCGCTGTAGCCACCGCTCTGTTGTTGTCCGCGTGCCACATACCAAGCTGTCCAAGTTGTGTACCCACTCGAATCAAATCATTGGACACAGCAGCATATTCAGGAGGGACTTGGTTGAGACTAACCGAAATCCGGTCTCGAATCGAAGAATAGATTGTATCATTTAGCAACATATCCGAAGAGGTCGATTCGACTGAGGGCAAATTAATTGGAAGAAGCATTTGTGATGGCACATTGAACAGAGGTTCGTTCGAAACGTAGGCTCGGGGGTCATTGGGATGAAGAGTAGTTTCGGAGTCGAATTGAATATAGTCAATGTATTGGGGCTTGCCTCGCGTAGAAACGTGCTTCTTGACCTGAGGAGTCGAAGGAGTAGATTTCACAGGCTGCGTTGGGACTGAAGCCGAAGTTGCTGCAGGACGCTTTCCTGGAGGAGGTGCCGTCGCTGGAGATGCCGGAGCTGGATCAGGTGCTGTTGCTGGAGGAATCCTTGGCTCTGACCTGCTTGGAGCTTCTCGAATTGGGCCAGAAGACTGAATGGCAGATTTCGGGCGGGTTGTAGTCGATTTGAGCGGTAAATTGCTCGCTGCAGACACTTTCACTGTTGGTACTGACTTCCAAGAGCTAATACCTTTAGAGGGACTGGATGGTGCAGCTTGTTGAGCTTGTTTCGAGCTTTCTGCCACCTTAGAAATGACTGTGAAGGCCGGCTGAAGTGTCCAGTTGTCGCTGCCCTCGAAAGCCGTTTCGGAAACATGATCGTCGTCGCGTTTCAGCTCGTCCTGCTCCTGCTCGTCCAGCTCGTCCTCCTCCTCTTCGTCGTCTTCCTCCTGTCCGTAATCGATCTCCTCCTCACCCTCCTGAGTCAAATCCACGACTCCTGCCGAGCTCTGCAACTTTCTCTTCAACCTGCGATCGAATCGTGGAGTTGGGGACGAGGATATCTCCTGAATCACAGCTCGTTTCTTTCCCTTTCGGTCGAATTGACCTCCTGAAGCGTGATCAGATAAATTCGAACTGCTTTCGATGTTGGAAAGACGTGTGGAGGCAGTTCTAGCTCCGGAAATATTCGATTCGAGTTTCTGACGTTTTCGAGGAGTGGTGACACTTGCAAGCGAAGCCTTTCTGACTGTCCGATTTGTATGCTTGTCCCAGTATCGGTCGCGCTGTTCTGGTAGTGTTCGGAGGATATGCCAGAGGCCGCGGTAGGGTAGCTGGATGTTCTTAATTGCGCAGGTGGTTTCCGGTTTCACGTAACAATGAAGACAGACATTGGCTTTGCTGTTGAGTTGCCACTTTGTAATAAAAGTCTTCCCGTGTATCGGTTCGGAGTTGGGGCAGATGAGATTAGGATCTCTGCTGCTATCAGCTAGATTCGAGAACAAAGTTTAGAATCTAGCTTACTCATAAATAAAAGCCGGATGACAATTCGAGATATGGTCCTTCTTTCCAGACCCTTCACAACTAACTCCGCGATGAGCCGTCTTTGGAATCGTAAGTAGATCGGGGTCTTCCAGGTTGACTCGACGCAAACCGAGCCGCACGGCGGATGGTGGGAAGTACCTGTCGGCAGAACACTGCCAGTCTTGCACTGGACCTCCGAAGCGTGCTTCGAATCGTCTCCTGGCGGCTGGACTTTGCCATACGGGATCTTCGCGAATCCCCTTGACCCATTCCATAGCGTGCGGTCCGATGGCGGCAGCTTGTTGGAGCTCGGAAGGAGTTGCCATCTTGGTTCTTGTCTCGAATCTAATGCTTGAGTGGGTGGTATGGGCTGAAAGGCTTTGAATCCACTTTTCACGAAGTATTCTATGTGATGGTAAGATGCTTAACGTGCAAGGATTCGTTCAACCATCCGTTGTTTACCAGAGTTCATTGATGTTCTACATTAGTTGATCTCGCTAGCCCGAAACATCCACAGATTGAGCAGTCCCCTTATGAGCAATCCCTTAGGAGGTTTCAACGCGCAATTTGACATAACTGTGACCTTACAGGTTAGATTCATTCAATGCACCTGAAGGGTATGGAAGATGGATTGATAAACCGATTCGATTCACTGTTCCTGAACTCTCCGAATCCAATTTGGACAATACCGGTAGCTAGAATCAAGCATGGAGTTCATGCATGCATGGATTCCATTGCATTACATGCATGAATCAGGCTCGAATCGAGATTGCATGTAGTTGCTGGCAATATCAAGCTGGTCGGGAAAAAAAGTGCAAAGTTGCTGGTGAAAAAGAACAAAGTCGGCTGAGCCCAGGGCTAAATTCCCAAAAAGGGGGGCAAAATTATACTTGCTCACTAACGGAATCTCTGTCGTTCAAGGTATACCATGTCTTGACTCTATCTCTGTGCTTGCTCTTTCGGCGACCAGCGCATTCGAGTTGTGTATCCAGATGGCAGTGTACGAGGCGGTCGTGGTGGGCGCTGGCCCGGGCGGGCTAGCTACGACGGCGGCACTGCTCGATGCTGGCTTGTCGAGCATCTTGTGGATCGATCCAACGTTTGGCGGAGGTCGGCTCAATGAGCTGTATCGCGAGATCTCGTCGTGCGTCGTCTTGTCCCTGTCAGCGTTCTACGTACTACGTATTCCGCTTCAATGCTACTTGTGTGTCCCTTTCGACGTACCCAAACCCCGGGTACCGTCCATTGTCCACAGCAGCCTAGGGCTCCCATGTCGCTGTTGGTTTGCGTGACCCAGGCTGATAGAAATCCTACTAGGAACACCAAAGTGGGTATCTACCTCGACGCTATCCACTCATCCCCGACCTGTCGACGCATCGTCGACGGCACAGCGCGACCCAACGCCGTGAGCCGCCTGGAGGAGATGGGCAGGGACGAGACGTGTCAACTCGAGCTGGCGGGGGATATGGTCATGCTGCTCCTTGAGGGGCTGCTAGCGCTGCCTGGCGTGGACAAGTTGGTGGACGAGGTGGAGGAAGCGCGATTCGAGGTACGTTTCAGCGCGTTCCCTGTCCTGTACGGCGATGCTGATCTCAGCCCCAGGAGGCAGCATGGAAGGTCAAGGCGGCTTCGCCCAACGCGCTAGTCTCAGCCACACAGTTACACTTGTGCACCGGCTCCCATCCCATCTGCACTGCCCAGCATACCGCATACAACCCGAATCTAATCACCCTGGACCTGGACGAGTGCCTGCGCGCGTCACATCTGCCCTCGCTCCTCCCTACAGACTCGCATGCCACCGTCGCCGTGATCGGCAATTCGCACTCGGGCGTCTTGGCCTGTCGCAATCTGTGCGAGCTGGCCCATGACACGTCACACTCGGCATCCACGTTGACATCATCACACTCGGCATCCACGTCGACATCAGAGTCGACATCAAACACGTCGACACCGTGTGGCCACTCGCTGTCCATTCTCAACTTCCGGCGCGGTCCCATCAAGTTTGCGGAATACAGGAACGACGGGATCGTATGGGACAACTCTGGGCTCAAGGGTGCCACTGCCGAGTGGGCCAAGGCCGTGCTCGTCGACTCGACGTCCGCCGAGCCTGTACCTACACTTACACCTACACTTACACCTACACCAGCACCTAGTGAAGGTGCGACGGGAAATCGTAGTCCCAATCCTCGGGACTCTGAGCGCATCCTGCGGCAGATCGATCTGGGAACAGACGAGTCGTCGGTTTACGCCGAGTATCTTCCCCGATGCACGCATATCATCTATGCTATCGGGTACACACCGTCTCCCCTCCCACGGCTGTACCTCGGCGGAACCAGGATAGACCAAAACGAAAGCGACCACGACCACGACGACCACGACCACGACCACGACCATGACCACCACCACGACCGAGATCGGAAGGGCAATTCCGCGCACGTACCCCAATCCGGCCGCTTGGCCTTCGACCAGCACTCGTCAGGATTCACATTCGATGGACAGCGCGTGACAGGGCTGTACGGGGCTGGTATTGCCTTTCCTGAACAAGTGGAGGATCCAGAGGGCCACGTAGAGGCCGCGGTGGGGGTCGCCAAGTTTTTCAAGTTCACCCAGAGGGTTAAAGGGGACTGGGCGAGGGTGAGATAGCCACGAATTACGTCACACGGCACGACACGCAACACTGCACAACGCACCCGACACTGCACACAACACACAACACACAACGCACAACACACAACACACAACGCACAATACACGTCACAACACAGCACACAGCATGGACACCCCGACATGTAACACCAACAATGCATAGGAGGAAGAAAGTCTGTGCGGGACTATCTCGAAAGACTTGCCTCCTGTTCCCGTTTGCATCTTTCACCCTATGTCGATTCGACTCTGGGAAGAAGCAGACCCCTGCCGCTGTCTAGAATGGACGAGCGGGTTGGATAGACGAGCGGAAGAATAGACGAGCGGGTCAGATAGACGAGCGGCAATCTGTAATCAGAGTCACTGTATGCATTGTACCGATCCATGCAGATGCAGATGCCGTAACCCCAAAACTCCGCATTCCCCCTCTACATGACAAACTTTTCGAGATTCTTCCCGTTCTCCGTCTCTGCCTCGCCAGCCACTCTGCGCGCCAGGATCTCTTCGGCGCGACTCCGCCAGTCGGTCGCCATCCACGCGCCGATCGCCCACTTGACGTTCTGCGGCATGGCGTAGTCGAATCTGAATCTGGTGGTGTTAGTTGCTGCTTCGGTTTATTTGTCGCTGCGTTGTAGTGCTGTCTTACCACAAGCGCACGAGCAGAAAATGAGAAGGGACAGAAGGCAGCGGAGAAGGGGCCAGGGGAGACGGAAGGATATAGCGTAGGGCAGAAAGCAGGGCATATGGTACAGACAGAGGCAGAGCAGGGTAGACATACTGTGGTATTGGCGTTGCCATGGCACCACGCAGAGCGTTGACAAAGCTCGTATAATTCCCTCGTTCGGCGTGATACACGAACCTGCGCAATCGCGGTCAGCCGTCGCCCGTCCGGCGAGAAGGTGAGAATTGCGAATCGGACATGATGTGGACCTCAAGCAGAGGTAACGCGATGTGGACACCAAGTAGATGTAACGCGATGTGGACACCAAGTAGACTTGACGTGATGTGGACACCAAGTAGTGTAACGTGACGTGGTGATGTGTGGCGACTCACGGAGGATCCAACGCCTTGAGCGTGTCGTGTTGTGTCTGTGCCCAGGTCGTCTTGTCCTCGTACGTGGACCAGCCCCACAGCGAGTACTGCCGGGTCAGCGATCGATCGGATACTCAAACACCACGGAGTGATCAGAAGCTTACCGGGGAAATGAATGGCATGCCCTGGGTGGGTACGATTAGCCGGTACTCTGCCGATGTAGTGTCAGTGGACTCACCAAATTGAGCGCCTGATGCGGACTGGGACTGAGGGTTGGCCACCCGATCCCCAACAGGGCTCTGGAAATCTTCAACTGCTCCTCAAACTCTTCTTTCCCCATCCGCCCTAGGTTCCGCACACCTTCCGGAAGAGTCATTGGCTGCTCCGCCTGCGCCTCTTTCGTCCGATCGTCATAACATCCCACGACGAATTCGAACCCTGGAAACTCGACTTCCAGCTCGGCCTTGGCCGCTGAGAAAAAGGTCACATTCTCCCATGCGGGGATGTACCATGGTTTCTCGGTGTGGTAGAAATATCGCAGAAACTTGGCGAGGATGTAGACGCGATATGGCCGGTCCTCCGTCGGGACGTACGCGGGTGGTTGGGGGAGTTCCAGTTCGTATCTGGGGCACATGAGCACGAGTCCAGAGTATGGCAGACGGAGCACGAGTCTGAGCATGGCACACGGTAAGAGTGACATACGGCAAGAAAGTGAAATCTGCGAAATCATCAGCCGGGTCGTTCTACCTTTAGAGGCAGGACAGAAGCAGCTCACTGGGTTTTGCAAGACCATAACCAAGCTCCGAATGCACGTTCCACGCATCGCCCACTGGGGAATCATAGTGATATGGGAAATAATTATACAGGAAGATCTGCGGTCTTTAGCTAGCATGCAGCGAGTAGCCGGGGTGGACGCACTTTCCACGCGGGTATGCCATCCGGTTTGCGGTCCGTCTTCATATAGTCTTTCATAGTCCCGTATTGGCCGCCGGGGTAGGCGAGGACGGCCTGCGGAATGAGCTGGCAGTCCAACTGGATTTGAAGGCCAGGGCGGAGCTGTGCACGCACCTTGACCATATCTGGGATCTGGTTGTAAATGTACCACATGTAGTCTGGGGCAGGTCAGAGCAGCTTCACGCGATTGAAGAGAGACAGCGAGGAGACGAGCCTCTCCGGTAAGGACAAACAAGGGGCCATGGGGAGCAGACTCACGCCAGTCGTCGCGTGCGTGTAAGATGGTGTAGCCATATTCGTCCAGATATTTCGTCTACCTCATTCAGCTATTTACTAGCAGGAGATGGATGCGACGCGGGCTAACCAGTGAAGAGACCCTGCAAGTTGCATCAGTTGCGCGTCAAGCGAACCTGTGAAACTGAGCTTACCAGATACCCTCTCCTCCCATGTATCCATTATAGAGGTGGAAGTGGGCATGGATGAAGCCGTATATCACGACCTGCTGCATCAGCCACGGCCCCAGCTCACTAGTCCATTTACTGCCAGGGCTCGGATCTACGGGCTGCAGACTGCTACGAGCCGCAGACTGTGAACTGCAAACTCACAGTGGTCTGGTTCTCGCGACAAGTGTCCGTGGCAATGCACACCGCAAGCTCTCTTAGCTTGCGCTCGGTGTGGTGTTTGTAGTCCTCGCGGCCGTGGATAGACCACTCGTGTGCCGGAAAGTACGGCTCGAGCTTGCTCCCGACGTACTGCTGTATCCGGTCTGGCGGGTCGCGGGACAAGAAATGGTCGAGCGATGACGGGCGGTACGAGGCGGGGAGGAACAGCAGCAGGGCTGTGAGGGACAGAATGACGAGGGGCAGCCGTGTCCGCCGGAGGGGGATCATTCCGTCCGGACCACACGGGCCACAGACCGGGACGACCGGGACGACCGGGACAGGGACCCCCGAGACTCGGCAGATGGGCCGCGAGCAGAGACGCAGCGCAGGGCGATTATCGTCCGCTAAAAGAGCATACAGCGCGGCCGGCTCGTTGCACAGACCACGTCGAGTGAGGACAAGGGCTGCTCGACGAGAGATGAACCTTAACAGTTGGCTGCTTGTGGCGCGTGAGAAGGGTGCCCCAGTTTCCCACGGTGGATCCCCCGCAGCGCACGGACAAATGTCGAGGTGACTACCAGCAGTCTCTGACGATCTGATGATCAAAGGGCCATTCCTTGATGTGCGTGATCGACATGACCCAGCATGCTCGTGAGGCAAGCATAGCCGCCTTTCCATCTATAGATAAATGTATGACATGCAGCCACCACTTCACAGACAGCACGTCGTAATGCAGGGCAGCACGCTACCCAATCGCCACTTGAACTGGAAGGTTGCCTCGTCACGGACTTACCACAGGCCTGATCTGTCTTGTGAGCCGGAGCGTGGTCAGCTATACCCCTCATTGGATGTGATGTTGGGGACGTATGAGATTGGGATGCAAATGGAAGGAGAAGACGGCTCACTGCTCCTATCACTCGTGGGCCCTCCGACCTCTCATCGAGGTCCCGGCATGGCGGAGACTCTCAGAAAAGAACACGTCAATTCTCGACGTCAAATCTGATATTCCAGCAGTGCACATCTTATGCGTCCTGGTGCTGGCACACGTACGCGTGAACCGATATGAACACACCGACACTCATATGATATCCAGCATGCAAGATCAATGTACCCTATGAACGATAGCCCTCGTCGCCCGACCGGCTCTTCGCCGTGCTCAGGCAATCGCCTTCAAAACCCTGCCCCACACTTCGACGTTCTCAGCGTCCAGTCTCCCCTGATACCGCCTCCACACTTTCGCGCTCGCGCGCCGCAATTGCCATTGATCACCACTCGTCCGCAGCCGCTGGATTGCCGCAATCTCAGACTCCACTACGGAGTGCGTCACGATCGCCGGTGGGGCGAGGTAGGTGTACGCGCTGAGGTGGCGCTCTGTCACCAGTGCGGGGACCTTGAAGACGAGTCAGCCATGTTGCCCGGCGAGTCCTAGAAAGAAGATTAAACACCCACGCGAACGATGACAGCTGCCGCTATGGATGAAGACGCCGTGTCTTCGTATGGCCCATTCTGGCCGAATGCAGGTATGATCAGGTCCTGCAAATGTAAGCATATAGACTCTCTGTCCTCTGGACCGTTCCCTCCTGACAACCAGATTTTCCTGGCGTCGTCCCAGCCTAGCTCACGATACTGAGCCGAGCACGGGCGACCTCGGCGTTGCCTGCCTGTGACAAACAAAATACACTCACCACTCCGTTTAGAAACTCGTAAAACTGAGGATAACTCAGATCAGGGTGAATCTGCACCACATCCTCAATCTCCTTCTTGATCTCCACTGGATGCTGTTCATTCCGCCTTCCAAGCAAGTGCAAGGTGAACGGTGATCCGCTCGGATCCTCGACGAATTTTCCCTGCGCTGTGTCCCACTTCCATCCCCAAATGGCCGGGTCCGCCGTGATGGCTTCAGTCAGGTGTCTAAGAATGGCGTCGTATTTCCTCCGACCGGGCTCGATGTTGCCTTGGATCACAACTCTGGAGGGGAAAATGGCGGGTGAGGGGGGAGTCGGGTTTGCAGGATAGTCGAACGTCTATCAAGAGTCAGACGCAACCTCGGGAAGACGAATAGTTATCAGATGCGATCGTTGGGCAGACGTGTGGCAAACGTCCGTTCGGTTGAGTAAAGGGGGTGCGGATGCGTGCAAGACTCACAGGCACCAAGACCTCGACGGGCATGTCCAGCCAGGCATCCTCGGCTTCCTTCTCTGCCCATTGTAATATCTCGCGATGCAGTCTTCGCCTGACGTGCTCCCCCAGAACCAACAAGCCTATTCGCCGCTGCTGCGCAAGTCCCAGGATCAAGGGCTTGATTTCTCTGTAAGCCGGCTGACCGGAATGGTGGACCACGCAGACTACCCGAGTCTTCTGCGGTTCAAGATGCGAGAGCAGTTTTGGTAGAGCTTGTGAACCTGACCAAAGTGTCAGCTGGACCACAATGCAAGCTGAATCAAGGGGCATACAAGTAGTAAGGACGAGCAGGTCGACCTCGCCATTGTCTATGCGTGTTTCGACAGAAACCTCTTTGGGCATGCGGTATGGAGATTGGATTCGGGGCACGAGGGGGTAGGTGAGATTTCCGAGGATCTCTTCGAAGCCATAGCGGAAGGAGCCTTAGTCTTCAGCGACGTGTTCGCCACGCATGCTTACAGATGAACAACGGGTCAAAGCCAGCTAAAACCAAGCTGTTCCCAAGTGCGCCGTTGACCTCTGCAAAACATGAGTATGAGACAGCCAACGGGCTCACCATCGTGTATGGCAGACTCGAAGACGACGACGCCATCCCTGCGCACGTTCGGTAGAGTCGCTGCGACGTCGGTGTACCGGGTGGAGCGTAATGGGGAGAAGAACAAGAACCCGAGCACGCCTGTGACGGCTAGGACAATCAGAAAGAGTCTACGGCGTTTGAGGATCGGTGGAGCTGCAGGCATGGTGGGAGCGGGATGGCGGGCGGGTGGTTTGTTTTGTGAGCTCGAGGTGGTTCTATTGGAGAGCACAGACATGTAGAGGTTGGGAGGGGAGACCGGGGAGGAAGAGAAGGTTGCAAGTTTAGTGACTGGAAACTGGTCGTGCGCGTGGGGAAAGAAACAGGAAGATCATGGCCCCCACGTGGCTGCAAGAGGAAAGAAATGTTAGGAAATGCCACGCTCGGAGTTTGATTAGCAGTCCAAAGTACGAGGTCCTTACGATCTCGTACGACTCGAAACTATCTCTTCGAATGCACCATCGTATAAGAAGAATCCGACAGATTAAAAGTCGAATGCTCTAACCAACTGAGTGCATACAATCCTGCTCAACTGTTCGACTAGTGCACTGCGCTCCGCACGACTAGGTCGACTTTGATCGCAGCGTATACGATGGCATCCCGGACTGAGCGTACGCTCAGCCTCGATTCGGTTCCCCTACTAGGGAACCTTGCGACTTATCACAAGTGGAAGCTTGCGGTTGAGAACTACCTCCTTATCAATGGATGCCTTGGTATCATTGAGGGAACAGACGTCAAACCGTATGCACAGCATACCTCTACGATAGACGAACACGGCGAGGAACATACGATCACGCTACCTCGCACACAGCGTGCTGGCTCAACTGTGCCAGAGACGCATGCAATTGAACATCGCGAACTCACCTCGAAGGAACTCGAAAGGTGGGATGATTGGCGCAAGCGCGAGTTGCGAGCGCAAGGTACGATCCTGGGAACAGTGGAACCTGGACTCATGGTGGACTTACGATCGTACAAGACCGCACACGAGATGTGGTTATTCCTTGCGGATGACATGCAACTTACTACTTCAGAGCATCGAACCGAAGTCGAGCGCAAGCTACGCAACTTGATCCTGCGACCAAACGCAAGCGCAGAAGAGATGACCACTCATCTATCAACCTTCAACATGCTATGGTTGGAGGCTCAAGACTCTGGCTGTTCAGTCAATGAGCACATACGTGCGACTTGGTTCTTGGATACGCTTCCTTCGGACTTCAAAGTCCTACGATCACTATTCATCAACTTGCCTACGATATCGAAGACTTGGAACGAGCTTCGACGAATGTATCAGACCGAAATCATGGATCGCACAAGGACAGGCATGCGATCTGCAGAGGTTCAAGCCCTACGACTCGATGTCGCAAACGCAGGCACAAAAGGCAAGAAGGATGACTGGGTCAAAGAGGCAGAGTGTCATTACTGCCACAAGAAGGGACATATCAAGAAGGACTGTCGCAAGCGCATGCGAGACGAAAAGCGTAACAAGGGAAATCAACCAAAGCATCAAGCGCATTCGATCGGATCGCATCCCAAGGTGGACCAGTATTGGGCTGCTTCAGCTAGTCTGATCCTGAGTGACTACGTCTGTAGTTACGCCTCTTCGATCGCACCCCATTTCCTTCTCGATAGTGGTGCGACTCACCACCTTACGCCTGATCGCAACCTTCTGTCGAATACGATCAAGCTCGATCCTCCAGTTCGATTTGGCTTGGCTGATTCGAATTCAAAGATGGAAGCGTATGAGAAGGGTGAGATCGTACTCAAGCTACCATCTGGTCAAGGCATACGACTCATGGATGTATACTACATCCCACACGCAAGACAGAACATTCTTTCAACTGGTTTGCTACGACAGCACGGCTGGACAATTGACTTTAAGAATCGTACAGTCAATCGTGGTCAAGAGAAGGTGCCAATTGTGGATGAAGGAGTGTTATCTTTCGTTCGAATGGGTACGCTTGTGAGTACAGAGGGTACGATCAGTCATGCAGAGCGCATGAGTCCCCTGCAACTCGAACACAATCGCTTGGGCCACATTGGTCGCAAGAAGATACTCGAACTCGCACGCTTGGGTGAGCTGCGATACGATATCAAGGACTTGGAGAATGATCCTTTCAAGTCTACGGACTGTGCGACTTGCCAAGAACGCAAGGCAATTCGATTGCCTAAGGACGACACGAGTCCACATGGTACGCGCGACTGCGAAGTCATACACTCAGACATATCTGGGCCAGTCAACCCCTCTGCGACTGGATCGCGATACATCATTACGATGTACGACGACTATTCCAAGGTCAATCGTGTCGTAACCACACCAGATCGCAAATGGACTCTTTCCTACCTTCAAGAGTTTGTCAATAAGATCGAAAGGCAACTTGGTCAGAAGGTATGCTTCTGTCACGATGCTCCGGTCTAACTTCGGCGACCTGGGACCGCTGCACAACGACTGGCTTGGAAGTGGACGAGTTCCGCGCGAACTCGTTGAGAGAATGAGGAAAGCCTTGACTTGGGACTGGGACGTGGAGTTGGGGGGACGTGGACTGAGACCTGGGCGATCTAGAAGAACTCAGATGAGTGGTTGTAGACCCGTCGAAGTTAGAGCGAGATCGTTGGGTCTTGGACTATGGGACTCAATCGAGGATCGCTGAGGAACCTCACTACAATCCGGTAAATTCTATATACTCTCGTCGAGACGAGTAGATACTCGCTCAACCTAGACGAGTTCCTCAAGCCCCACGTGACAGCCATGCCGCCATCCCGGTCGCGTGGATAGTCACGTGACGACTCGACGACGTCTCCGTCATGACACTCTGCCCACCATTATGGTCGAGCTCCTGCGAGACTAGACCATTCCTCCCGTATGCACCACCATGCACCATGGCGGCAAGCTATCAGTGGCACTGCCATCGCTGTCGCCGTCGCCATGCTTGCCACGCTCGACTAATCCCGAGAGTCGCCGTAGCGTAGATGGCACGGTAACCTGGCGACAGCACAGACCATAAAGGACTCGGCGAGAACGAAACCACTCACCGTAGAACTCCCCATCTCTCTTCTTTCTTTCTCTCTCCCTCTCTCTCTCTCTCTCTCTCTCTCTCTCTCTCTCTCTCTCTCTCTCTCTCTGTTTCTCGTTCTCTACCACGTCAAATTTTAAGGTAAGACTCACTGACACTTAGGTACCATCGACGAAATCTTCAAGGATGCCCGCGACTCGACGAGATGCGTCCCGCCGTGCCAGTACGCAAACTCGCTTTGCTGGTCGGTTCGTCCACGCGCACAACATTGCTGTGGTTCCCTACGGCGGCCCACGCCCCGTCGAGGTTGTGGTGGTGGAGGATTCGGATGATGAGATCGAGGAAATTGGGGCCCTAGGTGAGTACTCGACGAGGACTCACTAACTCGACCAGTTCCTTATGCGTCCGGTCAGAACCGGTTGCAGTCCCGTTCTCCCCCACCGCCCTACCACCAGCGGCAGCAGCCGCAGCAGCAGCAGCCGTCTCGTTCCGGGCCCACTTGGGCCACCGACAACTCGGACCCAGTCGTTGTGGAAGTCGACGAGATCTTCGACATCCGGACCCCTGACCACGACTCCTCTACTCTCCCGCCCGGAGAGCCCACTACCCCCACGCCCAACCCCGACAGCTCTGCCCGGGCCCGCCGCCGCAGCCGCAACGAGACCAGAACAGATCAGTATATTTTGGTGAGCACTCAACGATTCGTCACAACTCTCGACGAAAATAGAAAGAACTCAGCTAATTCCCAGACTGCCTGGCCCTCTGCGACTCCTGGCGAGCCGAAATGTGATACTTGTCTGGCCGAATCGCGTACCTGTTGGCGAGTCTCGACTCATGTGAAGTGTTTGACTTGTGCCTCCAAGTATTGTTCGCTTTACTCTCGACCAAGTCGTCTCTTTCGCCAAGGCTCGGGACCTCCTCAAGCCTCGACGAGTTCTCCTACCTTTTCGACGACTTCGGGTGTTGCGTTGGGTGCTACTCTCCATGAGCTCTTCTCAGTTGTTGCCCTCGCCCGCCAGAACACGGGCATGACCCGGACCTATATGGTCCAGCGCGCTCGACGACTGGCGACGTCACTGGGTACGGATCTCGACGAGATCGTTGACGACTTTATTGGCGAGGGTGAGGCAGGTGGGTCTGGCACGGTGGGTGGGTCTGGTGGGAATACCGGGCCAGGCTCGGAGTGAATCTAGTCCCTGTAGCCTCTACATGTCTGTATCTTTAGTATTATCAATTAGCATCATCAGTCTGTACATGGTATATGGATTAGATTCGACGACTCAGCTGGTTATGGCCCAGGTTTCTCGGGATGATTCAAGTGGAACGCCTCAATGGTTTCCCGGGCCCCTTCACAATTCTCAGCCAACTCCCAAGTCACTGCCTCATCTGTTCCTTCATACCCCAACCATTCGACGAGATACTCAAGCTTGCCCCGCCGATTTCGACGAGAGTCAACGATTCCTGAGATTTCGAACGAATCGCCCACTTCCTCGTCGATCTCGACAGGTCCTGGTGGTACATAACTTTGCCCTGGGAATTCAGCTGCTCTAAATGGACGAAGCAAGGATACATGGAAGACATTGTGAATCTTCATACTCTCTGGAAGACTTAACCTATACGCTCTGGTCCCTACCTTGGCCATAACTCGGTATGGCCCTCCATATCGGATATCCATTTTCTTCATGGGTCGACGAGTCTTGACGTTTTCCAATGAAAGCATTACCAAATCGTCTACCTTGAAGGTTGGTCCCTCTTGTCGACGACGGTTATACTGCTTGGCATACTCCTGATTCGCCAACTCGATGTTCCGCTTACACAGGTCGTGAACCTCCGTCAGGGATTTGACCTTTTCGACGACTGGTGGAACGTCGCTCTCGAACTCGTCGATTTCCTCGACCCATCGAGCGTTATAGCCGAAATTGGCGAAGAACGGTGACATCTTTATGGTCGAGTGAATCGAGTTGTTGTAGGAAAAGGCCGCTCTGGATAGCAGACTCGACCAATTATCTTGATTGTAATCGACGAATACCCTCAAGTATTGCTCAAGGATTTGGTTCACTCTCTCAGTCTGCCCATCTGTCTGGGGATGAAACGCAGTAGAGAGACAGACCTTAGTCCCCAATGCTTGATTCATGGCCACCCACAACCTGCTGGTAAACTTGGAGCCCCGATCAGAGATGATACTCTTAGGGAAACCATGCTGGGTGACTACGTTGTCGATGACTAAGTCGACGAGTTTGGCGGTCGATAAACGAGTCGTTGTGGGAACGAATATGGCCCATTTCGTCAACCGGTCGACCACCACTAGGATTGAGTTGTAACCACTCGATTTTGGCAACTCCTCGATGAAATCCATGGAGATCGACGTCCATGGTCCATCGGCAATCTCCAGGGATTGAAGAAATCCATGGGGACTCTGCCGACTGGGCTTCGTTCGCTGGCACACCGCACACCCACGAACGAATCGTTCGACATCTCGTCTAAGTCCAAGCCAACAGTACTCTCTTTGGACCAGTTCCAGCATTTTACTCACTCCCGGGTGGCCAGCCAGGCTTGACTCATGGCGAGACTTGAGTATCTTCAACCGCAAGTCTTTATGGTTGGGAATGTATAACCTTCCCCCCACCCGGAGCAAACCTCGCCCCGACTGCTCGACCTTGGTACCATCTGGCATCCCAAGTCGACGACAGAATCCGGTGAGTCGACGAGTTCCTTCGGTACTCGACGAATCCTCCTCTGACTCGACAACCTCTGTACTCAACTCGACTCTCACCTGCTCCAACTCGGGATCCTCATCTACTCCTTCGGCCATATCCTCGATGGATATCAAACCGCCGTCGTCGTCTCCAAGGGAATCCGCTTCGTGAGTCTCGTCGATGCCCTCGCCATCAACAACGTCCTCGTTGTTCCCATCATCATCAACCACTGTCAACGCTCTAATCATATGGGACAAGGACGTTGTAACGGTAGAGGATTCGTTGAGACTCGGGAGGGCTTGGACGAGAGTCTCCTCCTGCTCGGCGAGTGGTCCAGGTTGGTAGTCGGGTCGTCGAGAGAGAGCATCTGGGTAGGTAGCATGTACCCCTGGACGATAGACAATATTGTAGTCGAATCCCGACAGTAGATCCACCCACCTGGCCTGCCTAGGATTAAGCTGCCTCGGCTCCATCCAATATGTCAAGTTCAAATGATCCGTGATCACAGTCGACTTGACCTGCATGAGCAGATGGCGCTTTCGACGAAAGGCCATCACGATCGCCAAGAACTCTTTCTCGGTCACTGTATAGTTAAGCTCAGACCCTTGAAACGCACCAGACTCGATTGCCACTGGATGCTCATGCCCCGTTTCCGAGTTGATCTGCGAAATTACGAACCCCCATCCGTATAGGGATGCATCCGCCTGAACGATCGTCTCAAACTCGGGACTGAAGTGGGCGAGTACCGGTGCGGTCGTCATGAGTCGTTTGATATCGTCGAATGCTGCCTGCTGTCCCTTTTCCCAGACGAATGGGACGTCCTTGCCTGTCAACTTATGGAGGGGTCCCGCGATCTTGGCAAAATGAGGGACGAATCGACGATAATAGCTTGCCATCCCCAGGAATCGTCGAACCTGCCGAACCGTTCGAGGTGCCGGGAAGTCGACTATGCCTTGAACATACTCGGAATTCGCTCCCACCCCGTTATTAGACACCACGAAGCCCAAGAATGTCACGCTCTCCTTTTCAAATTCGCACTTGCTGGCTTTCAGGAAGAGCGACGTCTTTCTAACAATGTCGAATACTCGTCGAGTGAGATCACGTAACTCGTCGAGTGTCGACGCGTGGATAAGGATATCGTCGATATATATCGTAACTCCTCGCCCGATAAGATCTCGGAAGACTTCGTTGAGGAAATGTTGGAATACCGCAGGAGCATTCTTGAGACCGTCCCGCACCACCAGTGACTCAAACATTCCCAATTGAGTCCTGAACGCTGTAAGATGTTCATTCCCCGGTGCCACCCTCAAGAGTTGGTACGCCCCCACCAAGTCTAACTTGGTGAAATACTTGGATTGGCCCAATTCGTTGATGATTTGGCTAATCAATGGCAATGGATACGCATCCGGGACGGTTGCCTGATTGAGTCGACGAAAATCGACGACCATTCGACTTCGTCCATCTTTCTTGGGGACAAAGAAGGTCGGCGATCCATATGGCGAGTTGCTTGGCCTAATTCGTCCAGCAGCCAATTCCCTCTCAATGGTTGATCTCAAAACCTCCACCTGAGACGGGTTCAGCTCGTACAATGGCGCCAGACGAAGCTTAGCCTCAGGTTTCAGCGAGAACTTCAAGTCATACTCCCTATGAGGTGGCAAGGTCTCGGTTCCCCATCTAGGATGGAATATATCAAGGTAACCTTGGTATGTCACGGGAACTTGACTTGTGATCTCGTCTAATTCCTCGGGAGTCAACTCGAGTTCACCGAAGCTCGGCAACGTCTCTACTCCGACGAAGGATTGGTCGAATTCTGGCGACTCGTCGACTGCACACAGTCGCTCGACGCTTTCCTCTCGATTTCCTGTAGGAGCGTCACGAGATATCCAACGACTAGGTTGTCTCACCGGTATGCTGTTAGGAAACCTGAGGACTCCTCCAGGAATCCTGACATCCGGGGTCATTCCCTCCCTGAACCTGACCTTGGACCTTGAACGATTCGACGACTTGGACTTGAACGCGCTCTTGAGCTCGACGACTCCCTTGATGGAACCGAGCGACTCCTCGCGTCCCCTGAGCATGGGGGCTGGCTTGGAACTTGACTTGGGACTGGACGTGGACGTGGGCTTGGACATGGAATTGGACGAATCCAATGCTGGGACTGTGGCGATGGGGGTCTTAGCCTCGGGCATGGGCAAGGGCATGGATTTGCTCGGGGACGATGGTATTTTGACGACTATTGGTTCGTCACTCGACGAAAGCATTCTCGATCGTCGAGTCGAAACCAATCGTTCACCGAAGTCGAGAGTTACTCCGTGCTCTTTGAGCCAGGAGTAACCGAGAACAATGTCCGCCCCTGATAGGCGAGTAACATCGAATCTTTCAACCCTGGTCGATCCCACTACTGTGAGCGGGGCCTCGACGTACCACTTGATTGGTCCCGCTTTGCTTGGCTCCCCGTCAAACAAGGTTAGTCGACGAGGTTTGGTATGTGGGTATTTGTCGAATCCCTCGGAGTCGACGAAACCCTCGTCGATGAAGTTACCACTAGCTCCGGAATCAAGGAGTATCGTGGCCAACGAATCGGACTCGCCTAGTTGCCCAGCAACGACAGCCTGGTCTTTGGAGAGTCTAAAAGGCTCACCACAATTCAAAGATATATTTCGTTTGTCGATGATCGACGAATGGGTATCTTGACTCGACGAATGTACAGTTTTTGTCGAGTCGATGTCTACAAGTGAGTCCGAACTATCCATAGTACGAGCTAAGGAGGTAGCAGAGAGCACTAAATTGGCGGGATATGTAGTCTCTGCGGCAAGCATATCCCTCAATCTTTTGGCTCCTCCTTGGTGCCCGGTCCGGGGACAGGAGAAGGTCTGCTGGGAGTGGGCGGGAGTGGACGAGATCCCATCCTCGTAAGGGGACAGTTTGGGAGGAAATGCCCCGATTGTCCACACCTGTAACAGGCGTTTTCTACTCGCCGCCTCTCTCTCTCTCTCTCGGGGAGAGATCCCCGAGGCACAGGCCCCAAAGAACTCGACGAGTTCTCAACCGGTGGGCGAGGTCCTTGAAGCTCTCGCCCAAGGTTGGAAGGGGTGGCCGAAGAAGAAGAGGGAGTAGGCGGGAGGAAGGGCTTAGTCAATGGGGCCCTTCCCGCCTCCGGCCTGCGCGCCGACTCGGCCTTTCTCTCCTGGTCCCGGACACGGAGACGATTGTCGAGAGGGACAACAAATCGGATTAACTCGTCGAAACTCTCAAACTCTCGGCCATGTCGAGCCAGTTCGTCTTTCATAGTTGACGAGAGACCATCTATAGCCTTGTCAACTATAGGTTCCTGGTCTCTCCAACCCAGGACTGCAATCAGCTCTCTCATTCGAGCGAAGTACTCAGAGGCAGTTCCCGTCTGTCTCAACTCCTTGAGATTTCGACGAGCCGTACCCCTCTCGTCGGGGTCCCCGAAATTATCCTTAAGATACCTCACAAAGGCATCTCTCGACGAAAGCTCGATAGCCGGGGGAACTGCTGTTGCCAATGGTCGAACGGCGTCGAGAGCTACACCTCGTAAGTAACTCATCATGAACGTCACCTTGATCTCCTCAGTGTAGTACCGAGAGGGCTGAAGCTTGAACACCAGATCACATTCCATAATGAACTGGTTGAGTTTCTCGGGAGCTCGACCATTGAAGGTATCGGGCTCTCGAGCTTTTGGTTCCTTGAAGTTTGACGAGGGACTCGACGAATCCCTGACGAATCGCTCGCGCTCCCACTGTTGGTGTTGCTGCTGTGTGGCTATGGCGCTCATATACGCCATCATTTGCTGTTGGAAAACAGCAGGGTCTATGACAGGCGGGACGAAAGGGGTGTGGGAGGCTCGCTCCGGGCTCTGTTGTGGGGAAGGATCTCGTCGAGACCCCTCTTGTCGCTCGTCGATCTGCTCACCGAAGTCGACGAACGAACCCGAACCCTCGGGGTCCTCTTGAACCCCAGAGTTCAATCGTCCCTGATCTCGCGCTGCTTGGCGAGTGACTCGTGAGGAAGGTGGAATGGACATGGCGTTAACTTGGCTTGATGGTTGTGCGCGGTAACAGCGATCCTCGATACTGTCACGATGCTCCGGTCTAACTTCGGCGACCTGGGACCGCTGCACAACGACTGGCTTGGAAGTGGACGAGTTCCGCGCGAACTCGTTGAGAGAATGAGGAAAGCCTTGACTTGGGACTGGGACGTGGAGTTGGGGGGACGTGGACTGAGACCTGGGCGATCTAGAAGAACTCAGATGAGTGGTTGTAGACCCGTCGAAGTTAGAGCGAGATCGTTGGGTCTTGGACTATGGGACTCAATCGAGGATCGCTGAGGAACCTCACTACAATCCGGTAAATTCTATATACTCTCGTCGAGACGAGTAGATACTCGCTCAACCTAGACGAGTTCCTCAAGCCCCACGTGACAGCCATGCCGCCATCCCGGTCGCGTGGATAGTCACGTGACGACTCGACGACGTCTCCGTCATGACAGCTTCATTCGATCAGATGGAGGAGGCGAATACGTTAGCGATCGTGCAAACGTATGGTACTCTATGAAGGGTATTATACATCAAGTCTCGCCACGATATACGCCCGAGTTAAATGGTACGGCTGAACGATTCAACCGTACGCTCAAAGAGATGGCTGCTTCGATGCTATCTACAGCTTCGCTCAATCACGACTATTGGGATTATGCTGTACGATACGCTTCAGTCATGCTTATGAAGACAAGTCAAAATCGAGAGGGCGTAAATGCATGGTTCAACCTCACTGGTCGAAAGCCTCACCTTGCAAAGTCGTTCGCATTCGGCGAGTTCGTATACGTTCAGATCCCTTCTGAAACTCGCAACAAATCGCAACTAGACTTCAACAAGGGAGAGTTGGCCAGAGTACTGGGACAGTATGAGGGCATGAGTGGGTGGATCGTACGATTCGAACGAGATGGACATATCCTAGTCAGCAGGGATGTCAAAAGCGCAAACGTAATGCCTATGCCCATACGACCGCACACACCACCTACGAGTACGCCTCAGAGCGTACAGCCTCAGCCTATAGTGGTACCTCAGCCACTGGTAGTAGAACCTCTACCAGCACCACAACCAGTACGACCACCTACGCCCCCTCAAGTCGTAACACCCATACCTGCAGTCGAACGTATGGTAACTCCACCCCCTGTGGACCCTACACCTATCCTTGAGACTCCTGTAGAGGAGGTGCGTGCGCCTGTGCGTATGCTCCCTGCAAGGCAAAGTCAAAGGTTGAGGGAGAAAGGGGAGAACAGGGGGAGCGTATCGCATACGACTTGGCACGGAGCGAATGCAAGGGCTGCATACCTTGCATCAGAGGTCGCAATGATACTTGCGATTAAAGGTGATACGACTGCACCTACAACAGCTACAGAAGCACTTGCGAGTGCGGATCGAAAGCACTGGATCGAAGCTATGGAGAAAGAGCTTACAAATATCGAAGGCAAAGACACTTGGGAAGAAACAGTACTCCCACACGATCGAAAGGCTATCGACTCACGATGGGTCTTTGCGATCAAGCGCGATGCAAATGGACGCATCGTGAAGTACAAAGCGAGATTGGTTGCAAAAGGCTTCTCTCAACAGCCTGGAGTTGATTACGAAGAAACGTATGCTCCAGTTGGTCGCATGGTCAGTCTGCGGCTACTCCTCACAATCGCAGCCGCATACGATCTGGAACTACATCAGGCAGATGTAGAGGGAGCCTACCTGAATGGGAGGCTAGAAGAGGAGATCTACATGCGATATCCCGATGCGGTCGTACATGCACCTGGGTGCAATGCATTACGACTCAAAGGTTCGCTTTACGGTCTCAAACAGTCCGCACGCATATGGTGGACAGAACTGGGTGATGCGCTTGCATACCTAGGCTTTGTTCGATTGGAATCTGACTGGGGAATGTACTACAAGTCTTCGACTCGATCGAATGGCCCTATCATTCTACTCGCATACGTGGACGATTTGGTCATTGCAGCGCACGACCAACATACGATCAATACACTTATGGACCATCTTAAGGCCAAGTGGTCTATGACAGAGATGGGAGAGATGACCCAGATCCTAGGCCTGAAGGTTAATCGTGATCGTACACGCAAGGTCATAACTCTCAGTCAACCAGCATACATCGAACAGGTTGCAACACGATTCGATACCACAAAACAATCGTATACGACTCCTCTCCCAGCATATTCGGGAGACATCGTACACGATACAGACACTACGACTGCAATCCAAACCACCTTCCAAGAGCTCATAGGCTGCTTGATGTGGATCGCAGGTTCGACGCGACCCAACATATGCTACGCTGCACGCTACCTATCACGATTTAGTGCGAAACCATTCGAGACCCACTGGCAGCTTGCAAAGCGCACGCTTTCGTACCTCTTACGCACGAAAGACTACGCTCTTACGCTTGGAGGTCAACCTAGTCCCTTGCAGGGGTGGGTTGATGCTGACTATGCTGGATGTAAGGAAACTCGAAAGTCTACGACCGGATACGTCTTCAAGTTCTGCGACAGTACGATTAACTGGCAATCGAAGCGACAATCTACGGTTGCGCAGTCTACGCTCGAAGCTGAGTATATCGCAGCATCCGAAGCCGCACGTGAGGCTACATGGCTGCGATCACTTCTCTCTGAACTTGGATTCAAACAAGATACGACTCGATTGCATTGTGATAACAAGGGTGCAATAATACTCGCAAACAATCCGGGAACGCACGCACGATCGAAGCACATCGATGTGCGATACCACTACATTCGTAGTAAGGTGGATGCAGGTGAACTGAACCTGGTCTACATTCAAAGTGGATTACAAGATGCAGACATGCTTACGAAGGCATTGCCTCGCGATTCGCATGAACGCAATTGCCAGCGCATACGATTGGAGGCCCCATGCTTGCACGATAAAGGGTCACACACAAACACGAGCGCGTTTATGATCTCGAACACGAGCGCGTTTGAGATCTCAAACATGATTCCTACGACTCTCTCGGATCCCATGATATCAAACACAACTCCTACACTCTCGAACTCAAACGCAACTCCGCACGACATGAGCGCAAAAATCGACAAGCGTGAGGTGAATGCCTTGTTCATCCTTGAACATGGTCACCCTGCGATCGAACCATGCATGCGATGCATTCGACTCAAGCACGAATGCGTCTTCCTCATGCGATTCGATGCGGATGCAAACAAAATCTTCAAGTGTGCCAAGTGCACAAGGGCAGGTCAGGCCTGCATTGTAAATGACGAAGATGTGCGATACACCGACCGCATGCACGAACTCGCACGACCACGATCGGAAGTCGTGCGACCACGAGCTGCGAAGGTTACGGCCTCGATTCCAGCAAAGCACATACGCTTCGAGGACTACGACAATACTACGCACGATGCACACAAGGATACCGATGCGTACGAGACTGCACATGACATGCTAAAGGATACGACAATCGAGACCGCTCACGATGCGTGCGATCACATCCTCAAGGCCATCAACAACCAAAATGTACCGGGTCATATACAGAGCCAGTTGGCAAGAGTACTTGAACAGTTCGAGTACGAGCTCGAGTACGAGTAGCGAACACGTTCGCTTTCGGAATTCACATAGACATTCATTTCGCTCGACCTTTACCACCCTCGACAATCCGTACGATCCGTACGCTCGCTCACTCGCACTCACTCTCTCTGTCTCTCTCTTTCTTGTACTCCAAGCTGGCATAGGGGGAGTGTTAGGAAATGCCACGCTCGGAGTTTGATTAGCAGTCCAAAGTACGAGGTCCTTACGATCTCGTACGACTCGAAACTATCTCTTCGAATGCACCATCGTATAAGAAGAATCCGACAAGAAAGAGATTAGATCAGGCGGGGTGGCTGCCTCTTTCCTTCCTGAGGCCCAACATCTCCCAGCGACTGTTGGTTGCTCGACTGCATGTTCTCCAGGCGATGCATATGCCATCCTGCCCAAGCTTCACAGCAAGTAGACATTTGCAATGAAGAGTTTGGCTACTGTTGCTTGCTTGCTCGACGGGGGGCTTCACATCGGAAATTCCCACGCGCGGCTGGGCGTTTTGTATGCGTGCCTGAATCCAAGCTCCAGCCTTTTGATCTCTCTGTGCTATTACAATTCTGATTCTCATCAATCACCGGATCATTCCGCTGATCCCAAAGGCCTCGTCGTCGTCGTCGTGCTCGTGCTCGTGCTCGTCCCCCCCCGTCCCCCTCGTCATGTCCATACCCTCACATCTCGGCTTACGGTCAATGTCAAAACCTTCCTACGCCATCGCGCTCGCCGTGTTGCTGACCGTGGTCTTTTTCCTCGTGTCCACATCCCATTCTTCCACCCATTCCTCCCCAGATTGGTATTCCCTCCTCCTTCCTTCCGACGCCAAGTCAGACGACAGGGGACCCTTTGACTTGGATTGGCGGCTCGAGCAGTTCCGCTCGAGACCAGTGTGGGAGCATGCAGAGTTGCAATACCCTTCACGATATGCCTGTACGCCTCTCTCTCTGTCTCTGTTTCTTTCGTTCTCTCTCTCTTTTTTTTTTCTCTGCGACAAGACTGCATGTACTGACCCGATGCAGGCCCCTTGACGACGTTTAATCGAGACGAATACTTTTTCAATCGGTGGAGACTGGAAAAATGGCCGGCAATACGGGCGTCCCAGCTCCGAGAATGGCGACAAGAGTTGTTCGACTACATCTCAGAGTGCAAATCCGCCGGCGTTCCCCTCGTATGGTCAGACGACATGCTGGAAGGGATGCCGCCGCAGCGTGGTGTCCTGTATGCAGGAGGGGATGGCAAGGCGTTGAAGCGGTTACGGCTGAGTCTGCACGTTCTGCGAAACGTCGTCAAGAGCGAGTTGCCCGTGGAGATTTATCACTATCCGGACGAGTTCCAAGGAGAGGGTGTGAAGGACGGGCTGTTGACGGATTTTGGACCGGGGATCCGACTGGTTGAAGTCGGCGGCAAGCACGAGGGGAAGAACTGGCGTGAGTGTGGAGGCTCACCCGTCCACTTGCCACCTATGCGTTGACACTTTGCTGACGAGCGTTCCCGTCACTCGTTGCTCTCTGTTCACCGTGATTCACATGTGCTTGCTGTCTGTCACTCTGCGGACGCCGCCGATTTGTTCTGCTTCGACTCTTTACTCTGCAGAGGTCAAAATCTCCGCCTTTCTCTCCACTGCATTCACCGAATTCGTCTGGCTCGACACGGACAACTTTCCGCTGATCGACCCTGCCGAGCTCTTCGATACGATCGAGTACCGCGCGTCGAGGCACGTGTTCTGGTCGGACCTGAACAAGGATCATCCTGATAACGCCATATGGCGGCTCGTCGGCCAGCCGTGCTCGGACCGCCATTGGCCTGCCGAGACCGGGCAGGTGGTCTTTGACAAGCGGGGGAATGGGGGGCTGAATTACGCGGTTCTGCGTATTGCATGGCACATGATGGACAAGAGCAAGACGTGGGGTGAACTCATCTACGGCGACAAGGACACTTTTGTGAGTCGATCGTGAGGGGAAACAAGGGGTGGGGTGGGGATCGTAGCGGAGAGAGAGCGAGGGAGGGCTGACAAAGGCAGAGATTTGCAATGTACATTCTTGGTTTGGATTACCAGATGGCCCCACGCGTCTTCACCTCGACCGGCGGGTATGTCGCCCCCACCACGGGTGAGGACATCAAGACGTTTTGCGGGCATTCCAGTGAGTGTGCTTGCGAGTCTTGAGTATGCAGAGTCTTTGATATGACTGCTGGCGAGTCTTGAGTATGCCGAAATTTGGTATGACTGCTTGCGAGTCTTTGATATGACTGCGTGCAAGTCGTACTCTACCATGTGCCATCTGTTCTGCTGTCGATTCCCAGTACCTCATGTGGACGGCCTGGGGTCGCGGACGCCGCTAACCCCCGCAGTGATGCACTACGAGCCGACTCCCTGGTCGGAGCGCCACAACCCCGACTACCGGCACCGCCCGGCGTTTATGCACACGATCCTCGGCAAACATTCCGCCAAACTGCAAGCGTCCAAGCTATTCTCCAACCTGTCCCGCCCATTGTTGGACGGCATCTCCGAGCCGGCCCTCGTGCGCACGCCGGCACGGTGGAGCGGGAGCTGCTTTGACTTTCTGCGGCAGGGGCCGAGCGGGCTTGCCGGCGTGGAGGGCGGGTTCAACGACGGCCAGGACGTGGTGTTTTGGCCGATTGAAGAGGCGTTCAAAGACCAGTATGGTAGGGTGCGGGCGGAGGGGCTGGAGACTATACGCGCGCTCCAGGCGCTCGGCGAGGACTTTATGGCGGTGCATCTGGCATGATCGTGGCTGCGACGGTGGCAGTGGCGACCGTTGCTGACGGTGGGATTGGAGATGGGCACGGGAATGGCCGAGATAGACGATATATAGCTGTCGTCGGACGAGGCGCGGCTAGGCGACGCCGAGCGCATCCGCGCATCATGGCGGTTGGGCAGACCGCCACTGGCCATGTTGTATCTGTATGTCCTTGCAGGCTAGCAGGAGCATGCAATTTCACTGGATTCGTCCTGCTACTAGTCGTCACTGGATAGGTCCCGCTGTTGCCACAGGCATGTCCGGCTACACGGCAGGGCTCGCGACGAGCAGTGATCAGGGATTGATACACACAGATCAAGACACACGCCGCAGGACACCCACCCACAGCAGAGCCCAACCACAGCAGAGCCCGATAACACCACAGCAGAGCACGATAAATGACCAAAGCAGCACCGCACGGAGCCCTAGACACGCCTGGAGCACTCGACACGAACAGAGCCATGAAAGACAAAGACGCAAAGAGCACGCAACCCCACACCCAGGACGCATGAGCACGCATGAGCATGAAAATGATGCCATCCTAGCCTACAAAACGCCCCTACTCGTCGCCCTCCACGAGGACCGTCTGCAAGCCCTGCGATGGGTTAGCGCTGCTCATACTCTCGGTCGCTATCTCCGCTTTCCTCTCTCCTCTCTCCCTCCCACTCTAGTCTCCGGCCATGCTCGCACGAGACACACGTCCTCGACTACTGAACACCGCATGCCGCAGATAGACCTCGTGAGCCTCACGTTCTCGGGCATCACCACTGCACCCGCCCATCTCCATCTACGCCCACCACAATTCCATCTCGCGCCGTGCTGCCCCCCTCCAGCCACGCCCGCACGTCCTGCTCCTACCCCGCACCTGCCTCTACCCGACAACCATCCCCTCAACGCTCTCATCTCGAGTCGCCTCGACCTAAACCGTCACAAGCTCACCTTGAAGCTGGTCACACCCTCGACGACCGAGGCCGACACGTAGAGCTTCTCCTTTGCGCCCTCGTCGTCATTTCGCTTTCGCTCGAGACGCACGCGGATACGGCGAGGGGGGGAGCGGATACCCTGTGCCCAGATGGCCTGGTTGAGACCGGGGGAGATGCGCACGTCCTTGACGCCCATTGTCTTCTGTGCGAATTCGACCACCGCCTTGACGGCTTTGGGTGCCTCTGCGGATTGTGAGTTTCAGGCTTCAGTTGTAGGAAGGATCACCATCAAGGTGTCTAGAGTTGCAACAGAGAGCAAGACTGCGGAGGCAGAGCTGAGATGAGGGATCGGTGGGTGAGACATGAAAGATATTGGAGATAATGCGGTGAGACATGAGATATAGGTGATGAGGGGCGAACGACCAGAACGAGACAGAAACCAGTCGACGCACTCTTCTTGAAGGACAGGTCGTGCACGCGCTTGTGCAGGTGGATAGTGTACTCGCGGGTCACGACATCACGGAGCGCCGAACGGGTTTTGGGAGCCTAAGCGGGTCAGCAAAGGCCAAGTGGTTTGCGCATTGCGCGGGTGCCGCAGGACTAGAGGGCAGAGGAAGAGTAGCTCATGACAAGGGGTACTATATTTTGATCCATCCATGTCCAACCAGCACGGCCACGCAGCCGAGTCTAGCCTCCTCCCCTGCCTGCAGCCCACGCTCTCGGGACCACCACCTCCTCGGCGTCACTTTACACGTCTGAGGGACGAGGGAAGAAAGGCATATCCGGGAGGAGGACGGAAGGATCATATGAATTCGCGAAGAAACCGACCTTGCGTTCCTTGGTGGGAGCCTACACGAATCAGCAAAGCTCTACATTGTCCACGTCGCATGTCCCACGGCCCCTCCTGCTGAGCAATATCCAAGCCTCCGCCTGCGTAGCCACTGACTCGCCTGTCATGTGCGGACACGAGCGAGCCAAGGGCAAGCGTTGATGTGACCCGAGATGCAAGGCACACTGATAGGTCCGACACCACATGCTCTCTCGCGAATCTCGTCGAGCGCCAGTCCTCCAGCTCGCCCGAGCTGAGTCGAAACGCTGAAGGCTCGTCTCCACACCCATCCAGTTCCTCTACCGCATCGTCACCCATCCACATCCACATTCGCACAACTTGCATTCAGCCCATCCTCTCTCGCCCCCCATCTCTTCTTCAGATCGCATGCTCGCCGCTCACAGCCGCCATCCCGTCCGACAAGCCCAGACGCGAACAAAACTCACCATCTTGCCTACTCCTTTTGCTCAAGACTTGAGGGATAAAGAGCCTGCAAGCTATCGACGATCTTTTACGCCTGGCAGCAACGAGACAAGCAAAAGACCGCAGAACGCCGGCCACCGAGGCGACCGGGGATTAAATGTGGCAGTTAGATACCAATCGGATTTTACAACAGCTCTTATCTCCGATTTTAGCGTTTCTAACGCCCTCGACGGATCACTGTTTTTTGTCCATCTTCGCCTTGGGCGCGGTTCTCACATATGCATATGTATTCCTCCTAGAGACCCACAAGATTGATACTGCAATGACCCATCCAAGATAGACTGGAATTCTCTCGCAACACCAGAGACAACCAGCCGACAACTGCTTCTTCCAGCGACCCTCCTCGACGCACCGTCTCATTGTGGTTGCGGCCACGGTTGCCACTGCGCCTGCGCCGTTGCCTGCGCTTGTGCTTTCGCCTGCGCAATCTGCTGCTCCTGCGTAAGGTTCTGTTTAAACTGCTCCGCTATATGCCGGAACTCTGCAATCGCGTCGCCTGTCTGCCCGTTTGGCATATGCGGTGGCGGGTCTCGGTTCATCCCGTTGCCCAAACTGGATCGGCGGAGATCCGCCATCTGAGGCTGGGTGGTTGCGGCTCTCTCGTACATCCTTGGCGGTGTAGGAATGCGGCTGGTCAGAGGTACTATGGGTGGGGGCTGTGATCCTGGGCGTGTGACGTCTCCGGGACCATATGCATACACCGCCGTCGATACCGCCGCGGGATGGTACCCGCTGACGTTGGGTTGGTAGACGTGCGGTGGCTGCTGAGCGGTATTCGGAGCATTAATGGGAACCACTGGTAGCTGAGGCGGGGAGGGTCGGTACTGTTGGACTGGCTGTGCCATCGGGTAGACTGGTTGAGGTACGACCAAGGGAGCCTGCTGCCCGTTGGCCGGCGTAGGCAGTCCAGTGGAACCGATAGAAGGGGAGACGTGCGGCAACTGGGCTGCTTGAGTACTTGGTGTGGAGTGGGGTAGAGTGCTGGAGGGGATAAGAGGCGTAGCTTGACCATTCAGCTCCTCAGTCTCCGGCACGCTGGGCAAGGCTTTCGCCGCCCTCATGGACGCTGCAGCACGGGAGATCTCCTGGAGCATAGTCAGCCTGAGTCGCGAAGCGCGCAGAATACTGAGCATGCCGAGTTCACATACCTTGCGAACCAGATCCGGGAGGTCCTTTTTGGTCGCTGTCAGGATGTGCTTGGCCATCTCCAGCTCGCGTTGACTCTTTGTCGCTCGTTCAGCTTCAAGCTCCTTTCTCAACGCTTGCACTTCGTCCGCCAGAGCCTGTATGCCTGGTTTGGTATCCTCTCCATCAGACTGTCCGTTGGTTGTCGTGTTTCTCAGTGCCTCGACTTCTCTCTTCAAGGCTTGCACCTCGAGAGCGAGATCGAGTGCCGACTGGTCTGTCGTGCCAGCCACAACTGGATTGCGTTTGCTTTCCAAAAGCGCCCATTCGTCTTCATCGTTGTTCTCTTGGTCCTGCCCTTTGATCTCATCCCCGCCCTCCTGGGCTTTGGCCTCGAGCCACCTTTTCCCTTTCAGTCGCTTCTTCTCCAGTGCTCGCCAGCTCATGTCCCGAACTGTGGCATCATCTCCCAGAGCGAGCCACATCTCATTCTCCATATCGTCGCATCTTTCTTCCAGGTAGGTTTTGAGCTGCTCCACAGACTCGACACGGGTGATGAGGTCATTGAGCAGCTCTTTCGCGCGACTGCGCTTCTCTTGTCGAGTAGGCCGATCTGACGAGTCGACCGCAGTAGGATCCTCTTTGGCGGCCGCCATCCCACCTGGAGCCATCTCGACATCTTCTGTTACCGGAAGAGGAGGCGGAGCAGTACTCGGTGCCGGCGGGGTTCCTATAGGCATAGATTGCGTCGGGCTCTCTTCTAGCTTGGCCAGCCGCTCGCGTATCCCGTCAAGCTCTAGATTCCGCACATCTCCTTCAGCGACACCAGGCACGGCTATTGCGCGTTTGAGCAAGACGGTGAGAGCATCTTGCAGCTCGATCATCCGCCGGTTCAGCTCTCTCTCGGTTTCGTCGACACGTCGTTGTGCTTCGGACAACGCCAGACCGGCCGACGAGAACACGAAGGGGCGGGAAAATGAGCGCATGCGGGTGAGGTGTCGAGCGGCGAGGGCGAGGCTCGACGTAGAAACGAGGGCGGCATGCATTGTTCTGCACGTACTCAGCATGCTGCGCGTGCCAATCGTGCTACACAATCCTCAGAAGAGACACGGACCTCGTGAATTCTTGTAATCCTAGTGCAACCGAGCCCGGCTCTCCCCTCAGCACACCGTCATCCCCACGACTCGAACTTTGTGACCGCACCGGCCTCTTCCCCGCATCTTGCAAATTCCCTCTTGAGCGTGATCCTTCGTAGTCCGCCCCACCGGGCGAGCGCGACCTCTTCCGTGGAGCTAGATAAGACGTAGATGGTCTCGAGTCGGAGCCTTCACGCGGACGCTCGGGAGAGCGTGACCGCCGGGCGGCGATCTCTCCAGGTTCAGTGCTAGAACCTCGTGTCCTGCTAAGGATTAATCTCCAATCACAAAATTACACATCCAGAAGCCAAACTGAAGGCTTGCCAGCAGACTCAGAGATGACAGACGTACCTCGTCTCCAGCTGGCGATAGACGTCGGACATCGTCCTCGGGGGGCTCCTGGGCTTGGGTAGTCCTGCGCTCTCGGAACCTTTGATGGGACTCGTGACTTTGCGGAAGTTTCGGTCTGGACTAGAAAGTCGTCGAGGCGACCCAACGGGAGGAGGACGCGAACTGGAGCTCCCGTCGGCAGGCCAGCCCGCGCGCCTCTGGGTTTCCCAGTACCGCTCATCCCTTGGGTGCGTCTTCTGTCGCCACGCTTCCCACGAGCGTTCGTCGTCGGGTCGTGGCGGGGGAGCCATGGAACGCAAGAATCCAAGATATGAGAGACGTGATCTGGTTTACACTACTCAGACCGAGCACGGAAGTATTTCTGCCAGGTGACCTCGGCTGTCAACAGTTGAGGTTCCCAATGGCAGTTGTAGGGGGCCGGTGATGCTTCTCATTAGAGGACGGGGGGTGGTTGCAGGTAATTCTCTAGCACCCGACACGACGGCTGGGAGATTAAGACATGAGCCATGCATCTCTCTCTCTCTCCTCTCACTTGCCAGCGCAGACCTATGCCTTGGGACCGGCAACCAAGTCCTGTAAAGCAATTTGCCACCGCGATCTCTCGGCGTCATCCGCTGTAAGCTGGTACGCGTTTGAACTCACTCGATTCTTTCCTCTCTGTATACAGTTCCAAGATGTCTGGTCCAGCAGCTGAAGGCGGTCCTGCATCGCCAGCTGGAGCGCCTTCCTCGGAGCCGGCAGCTGCTACGGCTGCCTCGGGCAATCCGGCGCCGGCAACTGCAGCTGCAACGGCGCAACAACGGCGAGAACGGCTAGCAGCGCTGCCTCCAGGTGTGCTGATGGATGGGCAAACGCCAGTGCAGCCTCCACGGCCCAACCTCGGCTCGATGCTCTTCTTGACTGCTTTCTTCTTCTTCATGTCAGGTGGAAACAACATGCCCGAGACTCGTATTGTCGTAGGGCCGGATGGACAGATCAGGCAAAGGGTCACCGAACTCGACATGGCAAGGACGTACGTGGACGAGTATACCGGCTGGATGAATGGGACTGGCAACTGGACCGAGGTGAGTTTACAGAGTCAACGGACACTCTACAGCGAGCAGGGCGATATGTCGGATTGTTGCTCATCATATGACAGCCTGCAGCCCCAGTAATCCTCCCATCATCGATCCTACCACCCGAGTACCAACATGACCCTTCCAATTCATTCTTCACCAACATGACCGGGTTCTACCGTGAAGCCAAAGTTCACGTTGTCAACCTTCTGGATCCACAGGCTTCCGATTCCCCATTCTTTCGTCAGGTCGATCTTCCAAACCTGAACACGTCGAGCTGGAACGAGACATTGGCGGAAGAGCTGCGCGGTTCATGGGAGTGGGCAGCAGTAGATAGATGGGATATGAACATTCGAGAGCGGGAGGTGGAAGCCAACACGACCAATTGGACTTGGATCAGGGGCTCTGCAACGATCTATGCCGGCGAAGACAGCAGCATCGACTACAACTTCTACGGTTTACATCACCTTGCCAACGGGACGTACGAGCTGTTTGCTCAACCAGACGGAGTCAAGATCGACATTCGCAATATTCCGAGACTGTACACGGCACACCACAACGAGTCCGCTCAGATTATATTAGCGGAACTGGAGAAAGAGCTGTCAATCCAGGAAGGAAACATCCTGTTAACCGACGCCAAGCTGGATGGTAGGTCACAGATAGCGTCGAGGCTGAAGCGCAGAACCCACGGAAACAAAGTGTTCCCTCCTGATCCACCTCGCATTGCCTCCCTTACCTGCTGGATGGGCGAGCGAGGATATAGAATTGTACGAGAGCGAGATGCGAGTTCCCACGGGCATCCGATCGAGTCTCGCTCGTCCGCCAAACTACTGGGACGGCGTCGGGCTTGGTGGGGTCGTGATTGCCGACGAGTGTGGTTGGGCTATTGGGCTGGATCGAGGCACGGGTGTCAAGATCGACGACTTTTGGCGCAAATCCATCGATTGTGAGTGTTCGGCATCCCCTGCACCCAAGGTGATCAGTCCCGTTAACGCTATCTCAAGATGCCGCCTTTGCGACGGTGTGTCAATTGGCTGTCCTGGTCCTGCTCGTCCGCCAGATGGAGGCTACTCGGACCCCATCGACGCTGGCCAAGGTGTCGCTGTGGACCATCGTTCTCATGGGAATCTCCGACTCTTGGATATTCTCCGCCCACGTCGTCGTAGGCATTATGAGCGATAACCGAGCCAGCATGGCCATGTTGGTTCCTGGCTTCTTGTGTCTGTGCAGCGCTATTGTCTTTGGCCCGGTCAGCTATCCCTCTCTCGGCTCGCCAAATGTTTGCTGACGCACATAGCGATACGCGGTGTTGCTTCACCGCATTCAAGCGCCTGAGCGGGTGATCCCACCCCGACCGACGCCATCTCCCTCGCCCCCACCGCCGGCTACAGCACCTGGCACCCTCCCTACCCCCGCTGTACAGCCGAACCCGGCGCCACCTCCAGAACCCATCTCTACTCGCGCAAGGAACCTATTCGCAGATCACCCTGGCGTGCGCTGTGAGTACCTCGTCCTTCAGCCCCTATTCCTGGCCATTCAGCGGACGTGGGATGTGACAGGGCTGATGGAACCAGGGCTCGGAGGATTGTTCCTCATCTTCGTCGTGTTTCAAGTTGCACTCGTGCCGCCGATCGTCCCATTCTTCCTCTTCACTATGTACTCGTTCTGGATCCCGCAGATATGGCGGAATGCCAGGCGCGGTACATCGCATGCGCTGGATCATACTTTTGTTATTGGCACTTCGATCGGTCGACTCGGCCTCCCGCTCTGTAAGTTGCCGTTGCCGCTACCCTTCCATCTCCCAGTCCTCCACCCCTACCCTTTCACCCCTCCTTGCCTACCTCTGCCTAGACGCCTACTACCTCTTCCCCCTCTGCTTCTTGCGAGTGGTCCATCTTCGGGCGGGGAACCCGATCCGGATCGCAGCTGAGCAGCCAGACGCATTCGCATGTCCCGAGAACGTCTTCTTCATCAAGACAACGCAGTGGGTTTGGGGCCTCGTAGCATGGCAGTGGTTCCAGATCATGGTGATGATTGCGCAAGAGCGTTTCGGCCCTGCATTCTTGTACGTCCGCCATTGGTTCAACAGCAAACGAGCGAACGCTGATGTAGAACCTCAGTCTGCCCAAGAGCGTGAGTGACTGTCACGCCTCGAATGAGACTATACATTCCGTCTGTGGTCGTTGTGGTTGCGTCGTGGTCGTGGTCGCGGTGTGATCGTGGTTGTGGCGGTGGTTGCGTTGTCGTCGTGGTTGCGTTGTGTTTTGGCTATGGTCAGGGGGAGGAGGGGAGGAGGGGAGGAGGGGAGGTGGGGAGGAGGGGAGGGGAGGGGGGAAGCGGAGGAGGAGGGGCCGTCGTGGCTGCTGTGCTGTGCTGATGTGCTCAGTTCGCCCCGGAAGAACTATACAACTACCACCCCCTGCTCCCTTCGCCCGACCCGGAAAACCCCTCGTCACCATTCACAGGCCCAGACCGAGACGGCCTCGGACCGGGCACCGACGAAAAAACATGTTCGATCTGTATGGAAGAGGTGGACACGCGCCCGGGACCCTCGTCAGAGGTCTTACTCGGCATCAATCCACGTCGCTCGTATGCGCTCGCGCCGTGTCATCACTTGTTTCACACAAAGTGTCTCCAGCAGTGGCTGGCTATCAAAGTGGGCTTCTCCCCTCCCTTTCTGCCTCTCCCCCTCTCCCCTCGCTCTCCCCCTCTCCCTCTCGCTCTCCCCCTCTCCCCCTCTCGCTCTCCACGCCCTCCCTCTGCGACCGCAATTGCGTCAGACGACCAAACATTCGCTAACAATCAACAGACAATCTGTCCGCTCTGCAAGAGGAGCTTGCCACCCTTGTGACATTCCACCAGCCATATCAGCATACACTCTCATTGTTGTAATCTATCATATCATCGCATGCATGGGAATCCAGCACACGGGGCCCAAAAGAAAAATATCAACAGTTTCAGATGTCCTTGTGCATGATTTTACCTCCTGCCCCACCCCAGTCCATTACCGTTCACCTTTGCTGTCCCACAGCAAACTTCTTTCTCAATGCTTCTTTATCGTTCGCCTCCGCTTTACGGTCGGTTCCACACTGGCGCTGCGTGCCCGTTGTGATTCCTGCGTAGCAAACTCTAGATCGAAATCAAAATTGTCGACGTCCATCGCCCGAGTAAGATCTATCTCCATGTCGAGCCCTGGCAATACTGCGTCATCCGGGGAATCCGCTTCTTGAGCAGGCGCTGGCCGCTTGCTAGGAGTAGCTTGTTGCGGTGGTGGCGAGAAAGTAAGCGAACGAGTACGCTCTCGATCAAGCCCATTCCGATTCCCATTGGCATTCCCATTCCCATTAACAGCCGCCCCACCCTCCTCGTCGCCGTCGGTCTCATCGCCAAGGGTCACTGCATCACCCTCGCCGCTCGTGCTTGCAGCTCTCGCTCCATCCTGCATCATCTTAGCGCTCGCCAACTTGACATTGGGATCCTTTCCGGCGATATTCAACAACCGTTTCTCGTACAGTCTGTATCCGTCCCAGGCCTTGTTGGCATTCACTTCGAGGCCCGCCCTTGAGATACCCTCTTCTAGCTGGGTTTTGAGCTTCAACGCGCCTTGACCCGTGATTGGGCCTAGCAAGGGAATCAAGATTTTGAGTAGAGTAAGACTCTGAGCACGTTTCTTGGCGAGCCGCGTCTTGGCATCACGGTTCTTCGTCGCCATCTCTTGCTTGACAAGACTCGATAGCTTCCGCGATAAGAAGTCAAGTAAGGCGACGTGCATGTCGCTCGCGTCGTCGGGATGTATCTGCCTGAGGACCGTGAAGTGCGTGCCGTGTATGATGAAGGCTGAAGCGATGACCTTGGCGAGAGCCGTAGTCGCCACCGGTTCATCAGCGTCAGAGTCGAGAAAGATGGTGAAGGACTAAATCGATCAGCTCGTGTTACCATCCAGACTGCACCGACTCACACTCTGCAACGCAGAACTTGAGACGTGCTGCACTGTATCGGCTTGCTTGTTGTAAATACCCTCGTCACGAAGAACATCTACTAATTTCCGAACAATGGCGTCGTATGTTGAGTCGAACCGTCCATACTGTGCCAGCGGTTCTTTGGCATGCTCGACATCCAGCACTCCGCATCGGATGGCGCCAACAAATACCGAAACTAGTTGAAGGAAGAGGAAGTCGTCCTGCGCACGCTTGAGTGGCTCGTCTGCTATGATTAGAAAGCATAAGGACGGAAATGAGGTCAACACACCATGTTCGTCATCTGCAGCCCCAAGGGTCTCTTCCAAATCGGTAGCGTACCGTTCGACTGCAGCCTGGAATGCTCCGCCTAAACGGTGCTGTACTTCGTCGGCCATGGTAATTGGGCAAGCCTTGGCAGCTGGGGCCGAGGACCGAGATGAGAACAAGACATGCAGGTTGACGAAGGAAATGAAGGCCTGTGAAGCACGGATATCAGCCTGGGTTCTGACTGACTCGAAGGAACGCATGTACCTGCCGTCGGACAGCTTCGGTAGCATTCGTACGGTCTCTCAACGATAACCTCTGGAAGACTTCAATGGCACGATCGCGCCGCACGGACAGCTTGTCTGCTGCGTTTGGATTTTCAGAATCTTCCTGTGTAAAACGCTTGAAAAGCCAAGTCATGTGAAGGAAGACGAGCTGAATGGCGTATTCAACCATCTACAGATCTTAGCTCGCGGCAGAGCACAGAACAGAACGAACCTGTGCTTCCTCCTTGTACCCCACTTCTCCGCGTTCGGCGAATGAGCACACGATATCCCAGCCGCTAGATTGTTGGTCGTCATCTTCCATCACCTCTGTCAAGTCCCGACTCCGTGCTAACAAGACCGCTCGAAGGATGATAGCCTCTAATTGTGCTAGCCGATCTTCATCCAGCGTCATCGTTGAGACCTCCTCGCCGTCTATAGCGTCTCTCAAGCTAGCAAAAACGCTATCTTGCAGTTCTGCCAACTTGGCCGAATTAGCAGCTACCATAGCTTGATTTGCGGCAAGGTGATTGATGGCTCGGATTGCGGCTGTAAGGACGCCTTGATTCGTTTGTTTGAGGAATTGCGCAGAGACGTCGTCCCACAGCTTATCGTACGCCGTTCCCATGCGCATGTCGAGATACAGTTCCAACTTCATCTGTTCCACAATGGACAGGATACCTGCCATGCGCGTAACATCGGTCTGGTGTTTGGTGAAGAGTCGAGGCAGAACATTTATGAGCACTTTGGTTTTCTCCTCGCCATCCTCCTAATACTTGTCAGTCAGATCCCGTTTGGTACGCTTACATTATGTTCCCGCTTGATACAAGCTATGAGAATCTGAAGCATGAAATTTTCCTCCGCTTCATCTAGGAGCCACATATCCTTGTCCGCAGTGGAATGATCCAGCAAGAGGTATTCAACCAACCCTTGCCATTGTTGCAAGGACTCGACTTCGGCATAGAGAGCCTCCACCGCCGCACTTGCTCGGTTGATCGACTGTAGGGGTGAAGACAGTAGCGTTGCGTGTTTTGATGTGCTGGGATCGTCGGCAGAGTCCAGGGAATCGGCTGTCTTAACAAGAATGGAGGCGAAAGCTTTCCACTCGAGATAGCCAATCATTTGGTCATCGGTGATTTTGCCAGCTCGCTTCTTCGCACTGCCCCGAGCCCCATCCCATCTGGACTTCAGTTCCTCCTCTTCTTCGTCCCACATGCCAATGACAAATCCGGCCGCAGCCTTGCGGACACGAGGCTCCTGGTCAAACAGAAGTCGTGCCACTTGTGCTCTGCGTCGCTGACCATCCTGCCCATCCCGCAAGATGCCCGTCTTGTCGATCGATGTCACTGCAGTGAGCGCATTGACACGCACGGAGACATCGATATCCCGTAAAGTCATTTCCACAAGTCGGGGGGCAAGTCTCATCGTATCCGTTCGGGCAGAGTCGATAAACGTGTCCTTCGAATACAGGGCGGCGAATGCCTTGGCAGTCTCAAGACGGGCATGCGAGTTCTATGGCTCGGTTAGGCCAGTTTCGCGATAGGGCACCCGGACTTACGGGGTCGTTGCAACCTCTGACAAGGTAGCTCAGGTGAGCAGAGTCTATGTAGAGGGCAGGGTACTTTTTGAGCCAGATCCCGAGCTCTTTCAAGCAATCGGTTCGGACGAGCGGGTCGGCATCACGAACTCGGTGGACCAAGACGCTAAGGATTAGAAAAGTTGTGATTATTTGCACTCACGTATCGAAACCTTGCCCCATGTACTCCTCGAGGCGGACTTTGCGCTCGTGCGCCTCGCTCACCCTCTTCTCCGCGTCCTGTAAGCGCTTCTGAGCGGCTGCCCCAATGCCGCCCTTCTTCTGCTCTGACTCTCGCTGCCTCTGAGCCAAACTCAAATCCTTGCTGACGTTTGCGGCCACGTCGCAAAGAGCAGAGTTTATCTTGAGAGAGAGATAGGTGGAAGTATGGCGAATTGGTCGGAGGGGGGACGAAGTCATCGAGTGAAGCCACGTCAACATCAGGGGAAGGATAGGTTGGGTGTGCCGAGTTGTGTCGGGAGTCTCGTAGAGCATCGGGGTCTGTGAAAGGGTGGTGATGAGGGAGGGAAGGAAGATGTTCAAATTGAGCCGGAAGGTACGAAAGGTCTTGGTCTTGGAAATGAGGGGATATGAAGCAAGACTGGTCTGCACAGGGCGTCAATTCGTCATCATCGGTCTCACCACTCGTCCAAACTTGCCTTGACGCTCGCATCCTGTATTCTTTCAATGACGTCCACAACGCCATCCAAGTCCAGCGCTTCTCCTTCCTCGACATCCGCTGCCAGTCCACAACACCGGAAGAAGAAGACAACCAATTCGTGCACTGCAGCTCGCTCGGAAACCTCGTCGTCTACAGCGGATTGGTAGTTATCCACCCAATCTTCAATGACAGGTTGCAGGGCGATGTCTGGAGACAGGAGCGCGTCTAGGTGTCAACTATGGCCAACTGTGGGGACGCACTGAAGAGCGGGTTGTCCGTCTTGGGGCCTTCAGCGAGGTCCGGCTCGGCATCATCGTCGTCGTGAGTCTTCCTGGCACCGGCGGGTTTCTGTGGTTTTCTCAAAGCGGTCGGGGCTTTGGTTCTGGCAGCCCCGTTGCTGATCCGCTTCTTTGACCTCGCCGGCCTAGCTTCCTCCTCAGACTCTTCATCTGATTCCTCGTCCTGTCCGTGTCAGGCTAGCTCTGCCTAAACACTTCAAAGCAAGCCATCTTACTTCTTCATCACTCTCTTCATCATCGTGCGCAAGCTTCCGTCTGCCCTTGGCTGCTGTCACAGACCGTCAGTTTGGCCACCAGAGACGGCGCGGGCTCTTCCGCGGCAGAGGGCAAGGACGTACCAGCACCGCTGATCTCAAACTTCTGCACCTGCTTCCTGAGTCTTGATCCGCGTCGTGGTTGCTCGTCCTCTTCCATATGTGGACTTGAGCGCGACATGGTTTGCAGGACAGAGAGGACAAGGAGAAGGAAATGGTCAGAAATGGAAGGAAAGTCTACCCGACGCGTCGAGGATGATCGGACCACGCGTCATGCCATCTGATATACCTTATTCGGTCCCCCTCGAACGAGTTGACTTGGTTTCCTTTGGCTGTCTGTGCGCCTGCACTATAGTTGATCGTTGATCGTCGACACGGGCACTGCTCAGCTCCGTATTGCTCGGTGAAGCGATGGAAGCCGTGGCATGCCTGCCACTCGACGCTCGACGCGACATGCAGCGCAATCACCACCGTCACATTCATCACTCCTACCATCCTCACTGCATACCGGTGTGCCGACGACGCGAGAGCCAGAGCCCGAGTCATGGGCGTCAGCTTCGACCGCCACCCTCCCGGCACGGTATACCATCGCCCTAGCCCTGCCTGCTGATGCATCTCCTCTGCCTTTGGAATGCGCTGGCGCAGAGTACGTGCGTGGGGAAGAGGCGCTGAACGATGCGTGGAGGCGGAAGGAGGAGCACGAAGGGCGCCTTGCGGATGTACGAGTGCGGTTGAGAAGATGTGTTCGGCACGGCGGGGACCACGATATCGGCGCCTCGACACAGCCCGAAGAAACAGTCGATGAGAGTGACGATGCTGCGCGGCCTTTATGGTATACAGCTGGTCTGGTCTACGCCTGTACCTGTTAGTCAATGCCGCATACCTCAAACGTCGAAGACCATGTAGCTCACCGAGTGTCCACAGGTCAGCTCGTCCGGATTTCTCGGGTTTACTCTCCCGCTTTTCCTCCACCCACCCTCGATGTTCTGCAACCTCTCTCGCCTCTCACTTCAAGGGCCACTGTGCCCTTGGTGCACGACGACCTGCCGGACTGGTCGACAGACCTGGGTGCAGACCTGGACGCCGTTCAGGACGAGCTTGAGGAGTTCGTTACTTGCTGGAAAGGAGCAGATGGCTCTGGCTGGGGCGCACAAGGATCATGCGAGGACCTGGAACTGGGAATCATGCCGATGCCCACCACTGACGCAAACACTGAAAAATCAGCCGACGCGAGGCGGATCCACAAAGGAAAATTCAGAGCTACCGACCACGAAGACGGCGACACTCCAGATGCGCTTGCTGCTGGAGAAAACGATGTCGGGGCGGAGTCATGGAAGGCTCGAAGAGAGCGTTGGCGGATACTTATCAATTCGGATACAAGCTATGGAAAGATCTGGACTATACTCCCTCGTGTATGTATGCTCTGTCGAATCCGTTCCGTTCCCCGGCGCTTCCTGGCGTAACGTCGAACACCTCGCGTGTCCGCTGACAGAACTAGCCACATCGTCTAGACTCGCCTCCTCCCAGACGGCAAAAGCCCCCTGCGCCTACTCCCCCTCCACCGCCAGACTACGTTCTCCCTCGTTTCCTCTTACCAGCATCCTCTGCCAGTGCTGTAGTGCACCCGTATCACCCCGACCTGCCGAATTATATCCGGTGCAATCCTGCCGCCCGCGTCTACTGGCTTATACCGTTACATGGACCTGTCCTGATCCCATCCCTCCAGCCCGTCACCACGCACGACACCGAACAAGTCAAAGAGGCGAAACACTCGAGGTGGGAAATCCCGGCACCATCTATTGGCCAACTCGCCGACACGTTGCCCACACCGGCAATCACCAAGACCCGCCCAGCGCCTCTAGTATGGACGGCGGCGTCGCTGCGATACCTCTGGCAAGCATTTCTCGAGCCGCTTGTCTCACACTCCCCGGCGAGCCCCTTCGGCCGCCTTGCCGTGAGACTATCCGGCCCCAAACCAGATCCATTCATCGCGCTATTGCCGCCACCTCGACTGGACCAACACGTTCATGTACCCCCGGGCCATGCTTCACGGGGTCAAGATATCGACGGAGCAGATGAGGGTGCAGAGTCCCGTCCGGAAAGTGTAGAAGCAGGCGATCATCTTCGGATCTACGTGGATGCCAGGAGAGCGCTGGCTTTGCGCACCTGGCTACATGGTATCGAGGTTGATCTGGGCGCTGTTCCCTCGTCGAAGTCGGACAAGGCGGACAAGGCGGACCTGGTACTTGCAATCCAGGGAGGGGGAGGGGGCCTGCTAAACCAAGAGGGAGCAGCTTCCGACGTGGCAAACCAAGGAGGAGGGGGAGCTGGCCTGCCAGACCAAGAGGGCAGTAGCAGAAATCTAGTGGAGAAAGACGAGACCTGGCGCCCATTTCACAAAGTCAGGCTATGCCTCGTTGGCGAGAGAGGCGAGGTTCTTGTCGTTGCTTGATACCTTGCACGTTGCATACCCTTCTTGGTGTCTTCCCCACGCTTCACGGGCTGTCACCTTGCCTCGCCTGCATGAGTCTTACAGGTTTGATTACCAACAGTCAACAGTACAGGTAACAGTCAACAGTGCCGTTAACAGTCAACAGTCGACCAACAGCCATTCTCGCTTGACAAGCTTTAGTCGCAGACACGTCATAGCTCTTGCCTAGATGCATCACCCGCTGCAGACCGTTCACGCAGGCCTTCTGACAAGTGGCAACTGGAAACGCACAAACGCATCGACGTAGACCAGGACCATGAATAGAAACGGTTACATAGATGCGGTATCGATGCTGATGGGTACAGAGCACGATGGGGTACAACGGAGCGCGGGCTCATGAATCATGCTGATGCAGCGGAAAATGCAGATAGTACCGGCTCCCAGGGGACGATAGGACCCTGGTCCCAGAAAGTGCACGGGAAGGGAGTGCCTGGATCCTGGGACCGGCCACAGAGACACGGCAGGGAGAGGTCAAGCGGGCAAGGTGGTGATGGTGATGTTCCCTGCGATGGCGCAGTAGCTTAAGCTGGGATGGCAGCGCCTGCTCCTGATGATCCCGGTGTCTCTTCCTCCAATTCCAGCTCTTCTGGCTTATCGATCCAAGACCACTCGACGGTTTGCTACGCTCGTTCGTCAGCTGTGAACCGAGGAAATGCAAAAACGGATAGCTGACCTTGACTTTGCGTTCGTACTCCTTTGCATTCTCCTTGAACAGCTGAGCGGCTTCGACGTTTGCCGGGCTGCGAAGCGTCAGCGCATGACTTGCGGTCCCTGTATCACCGAAGCAACGACACCGGTCACCCGCGGGCGAAGATCACAGGTGGACATTGGCTGTCGTTCAAGAAGTTCTCGAAAGCCTTCGACACCTATCTAAAAACACTATCCGGGCCATCTTTCTCGCTGCTTCCTTCACTCGCTCGAACAGTGCCCAGCTCGTTGTCCAACCGTTCGATGACTCACCTGCTAGGATTCGGATCATTCAGCAGACTCTGCACACTCGTCAAAACCGCCGCGACATCGTAGGTCGGGCTCCAGCGATTCTGCAGAATATCCAAGCACAGCTCGCCGTTGTTGTAGATGTTGGGATGGAACATCTTGGAAACGAAGCGGACGGTGGGCGGTTTGTTCGGGTAGGCATCGGTGAATGTCAGGGTGAGGCGGAACGAGCCGTCCTCGAATGGCGTGTCCGCTGAGAAGGGTCAGCTGCGCACGAAGCGGGAGCTAGAGAACGAAGGGAGGTCACGCGAGCGTAGGGATCAGTGTCGTGATATGTAGGTCGCGAAGAGTCATGTGGCTCTGCCGAGAAGAGAAGTGGTGTGCAACTAAATGGGGTTTGCAGTGGGCTACGGGATACTGTAACGCTTCCTGTGGAATGGCAGATTGGTAGGCCCAGTGACACCTCGTCTGACTCAGGAACAGGGGCACCAGACGATCCGTATGTCTCCCTCGACGCCCGATGGGAGGCTCAAGACGACGACAAAGTCACTTACGAGGCCCAAAGATGACGGCGTTCCAGATCATGATGTTGTCCGGATTCGGGCTGCCCGAGATCCCAATTGGGGGGTCAGATGCGAGCCGCTTAAAGTCGCGGATAAGTCTTCTCTTCGCCGCTGTAGACTACTGCTGTCAGCGCTTGCCAAGCTGCTTCGTCCGACGCTACACAATGGACATACCATGACGGGTTCCGACGACTAGGCAGTTAGACGATTAGAGTGCAAAAGGGGGTAGGAAGGCAATCCAAGGCAGTAAGAGACGGACCCGCGCGATTCGGTGGAGAAAGGAGTGTATTGTGCTGTCTAGAGTGGATGGAGCACAGTGTCAAGGGCGGTTACCTGGGCAGGTGGGACAAGTCCGAGCGTCAATGTGATTAGTGTCGAGTGCGCTGGCTGGCTACAGAGTCTACGAGTGCGAACAATACAGGCTGACAAATAAAAAAACGAGGGAGCGAGCACAGAGAGAGAGAAAACAGCGGGCTAATGATGGAAGCGGCGGTGGCGGAAGCAATTTCTAGAAGATGGCGCTCCCATATTGTCCCTTCAGCCATCTGGGGCTAGCCAACATTAGGGGGGAGGATATTCACAACGGGGCGCTATACCATCTCTTTTCAAGATCAGGGTGCATACTTGTCAGCTCTCAGATATCGATGAAGCACCCCAGATCATGATGCCGGCCTGCTCGACCTCATCTCATGCTCTTCAAGCCAACGGTTCTGTGGCGCATTCGGCGCTCGCCTTTCTTTTTATTTATCCAGACGTCAGCTTTCTGTCCAACGACCTGCATGATTGTCCTGAGTTTGGTATCTTCCGCTCCCGTGAGACCTCCTGTGACCAACAGCGCGGCGCCAGCTACCGAGGGCAAGGCGACTACCCTCTCTCACAAATTCACCGCAATTACCAACTCCCAAGAGAACGGGCTACGATGACAGGATACATAGCAGCACGCGAGCACTAATGAGCAGCAAAGCAGCATGTAAAGTCTGCCTGGTTCACATGCACGTGAGGATAGGGGAGCCTCGGTGAAATTAGGCATGCAAGATCATTATGCACCTAATCAGATTTGCAAGGCCCGCGCAGGCACGCGCCTGCCGTTTCCGACCTTTTCAGAGCCGTGAACCTCTTTCAGTCAAGCTTTCAGGCGGACCATGGATGGTGGTCTTGCATACACAAACCGCTGGGCGCAGTGACAACCTGCTCTATCCCCCTCGTTGTGACTGTTTGACCCTGCTGATCATACTGCTCGCACTCGTCGAAGCGGTGGTCGTTGAGAGGCAGAGACAAGACGCGTCTTAGGCGTCGAAAGGGGGCCCGTGCTGCGCTGTGTAGCCTCTCCCAGCACCTCACAGGTCCGTACAACTCGAGTCTATCGTCTTGGTGATTTACCTGTGTTGATCGTCGCTCAGCATTTCAGAGCCGTCCGCGCAAAGCAGGAGCAGGAACATGGACCTGGATGCACACCACGACGAGATGCCCTCTCCTTCCCTGTCGCCTTCGCCTCCGCAAACCCGCTCGAGACGGTCCAGCCTCGCGTCGCCGCAACTCAGCACGCCCAACCCAGCAATCCCCAATATTTTCCCCCCGTCGTCCATTCAGGCCACGAAGCAGCCTCAAGACGTCTTCTCGCCTGCGCCCCCCAACGCGCTCCTGGCTCCCATTCACGCGACTGATCCCTCCGCTGTCCCCGCGCACCGAACCTCGTCAACCGCCTCTCGCGCACGCAGTATCCCACCACCCCCGGTACGGCGGACCACATTCGGCTCGACGCGCGCGCCTCCGCCACCGCCCATCCTCGTCCGCAGGCCGACAGAACTTGGCAGCAACCGAGTCACGGATGTCGAGGTTCCCCTCCGTCCGTCTTCAGGCGCCAGCCCCCGATCAGGCCGGGGGCTGAACATCTCTGGTATCCCACGGAGCCCAGGCACAGTTGAATGCGAGTCGCTTGACCGTCTACCTGAGCTCGCGCCGACTCCCTCGCCGAGACGAACGACTTTCCGCACAGCAACGGCACCGAGCCCCGCTTGGGCCCCATTTGACGCTGGGCCACTGTCGCCTCCACGATTTGGCGCTTCCACACTGGAAGTGCCACTCCACTCACCGTCTGCTCAACATGTGCATCGCTTTGACCCCACACCGCAGCATGGTCTTCATGCCCGCAATCTCTCGCTCTACTTTCCTCAGCCCGGACAGGCTCCTGCGCGTTCAGCACCGGGCACACCAATGGTACAAAGTCCCGAGCATATGCCGGAAGTGCTCGTCCCCCCATCTCAGAGGGGGGTGTTTGGTGGCGGGGACAACTGGAGCTTTGGGATATCCCGCAAAGACATGATAGACCCGCCGCCGTCTGATGAAGTCAAGCGCAGCAAACGTAGAGGACACCACGTGCGTGAAGACCCTTTCACTTTTGCAAGACATTCTCTGTCCTCATTCGTTTTCTTTCTCTGTCAATTACGTCCATGCTTATTGCTTTCAGCATAAACACTCTCTCTCGCACAATTTCTTCTCTTTTCTCGATCCGACCGAAACGAATCCCCAGCTGGCCGCTCCGATTCAACCGCCCCCTTCGCCATCTCCAGTATCGGATGTCCCTCTTCCCGTACCCATGCCACTCACATCTGTCGCCAGCAACTCGCTTTCGCTCCTGCCCAGACCCAAGTCGGATCCGCAGATCCAGTTCCTCTCGTCTTTCGCCCTGCTGGAATTCTTGATCGGGGCGGGACTATGGGTCGAGGGGCAGATGTCCGGGTGGCGGTGTCTCGCTGGTGTAGGCTACCTCGTCGTCTTTGACGCCCTGGGCGTTGGCATCGAGGTCGTTGCTCAGCGCGGAGACGCTGCAGGTAGTCTCAGGAGAGCATACGGGTATGTTCGCGTTTCGCATCGTTTTCATGTCAAGCCATGCTGATATGAGCCTAGCACATCCCGCTTACTCGCACTTTTGTACTTTGCTCAATGCCTCTTCCTCGCCTTCTCTGCAGTGTACATTGCCAAAGAATCTATAGAGCAGGTCGTTCTTGGCTCACATGCGCATGGCGAAGCGGGTGCCGGTGCACATTCACATGGCGGTGCAGAGCTTGACGGCGATGAGCGGTGAGTGCTAGCCCGAGTCAGGGGATGATGAGCTGATGGTTGCTTGTGCGTAGCCCGTTCCCGGTCTTGCTTCTTTTCCTTGCGGGGTTGGCATCTCTGTTTTCCGGAACGTTCATGCCCAACCATGCGAAACTTGTGGATGGTGAGTCCGTTGCAACGAGAGGTCGGATTTGTAGCTGACAGGCTCAGCTGTCGGGCCGCTCTTCCTCCCGTCTCGTTGGACGTCGCTCGCCGCTGCAAGAGCAGTACCCTTCTTGTCCAATCCATTCACCATAGGCGTGACTGGAGCAAGCTTTGGTGTGATGCTGGGCTCACTAGTCGTCCCACCGTGAGTACCTGTGCCTGGACTCGAGGCTTCATGTCCGGGAGACTTGACCAGTAGGGCTAACATAGTAAAGGGACTCTCTCCACAGCCTCGACTCTGCCCTGTCTCTAGGCCTGACACTCTTGACGGTCGCGCTGTCGTACCCCCCTGTCAAAGCGTTTGGGCTCGTTCTTCTCCAGACCGCGCCTGGTACCTCCCAGTCCCAAATGGCGACGCTACAACGCTCTCTAAAGGAGATTCGCGAGGACCGCCGAGTGCTCGGTGTTGGCAGACTCAGATGTTGGGCCATTACACATGGGCACCTAGAGCCGGATAGCTATTCGGCTCCTCCCACTCCGAGCTCGATGCCTGGCTCGCCCGCGTCGCCTTCTCCGCCTAGTTTCCCTCGAAAGTTTTCGCCACCGAGCCCTGCAGCGCTGCACGATGCCTTCCGCCACGGCCAGGCGGCCTATTCAGCCCCATCCTCGCGCTCTCGGGACACTCGGCAGGGCGATGTGCCTCTGGTAGTGACGCTCGAGGTGCATGTCAGTGAGGATCTGTCTGACAGGGAGGTGCTGGATGTGACGAGGTATGTATGGAGCAAGGTCAGCGCTGCGGTGAGAGTCAAAGGACGTGCTACTGGGACGACGGAGGGTGAAGTGACGGTGGCTGTGAAGCGGGGATGGGTGGGTATGGACGTGGATTAGTGCATACAAGAGTTGTGGTGCAGCGTTAGAGCTGTTGTGTATCAGATCATATCCTGTAGCATGTAACAACACTGTTGTCTCGCTGTTGACGTTGTCGCCACTCGCCACCGAAAACTAGGCGGTGCCTGGCATGTTACAGTGACGAACGTGCGTTGCCAAGTCGAGTCTTTTGCTCGTGTGATGCTTGCTTTTTTTTATTTTTGGGTGGTGAGAAGTAGGATGAGCATGCAACGTTTTTGTGTCGTTGGCTGCGAGAGCAGCGGTCCAACGGATAGTTCAGTGGTGTCTCGTAGACTTCCACGGCAAGGCAGCGCAGCGTATCAAGATAGAGCGGGGGGCCAGTGCACCAGCCATCACTGGCCAGCAACGACGAGGCAAAGCAGGTCGCGCGACCGTCCCTTTGTTCTTCATTGCCGTCTCTCGAGTCCTTCCCTTCCGAAACCTATCGACGTCTGCATCCCGTCGGGCGCGCTGTCGCCGCCGTCATCCCTCGTGCTCTTGCAGTGGTGAGCTAGTCGGTAGGTCGGTAGAACCAGGCGACGTCGCCCGTCTCCCACTCGCTTGGCAGCGACACACGCACATAGGCAAAGGGGGGAAGCGAACCGCAAAACGGGGACGCAGAGACAGACGAGGACGCACGTTCGAAAGTGTTTTGGGCGGTCTCGTGCGCTCTCGAATCGACGCTGCACGCTCACACGAGCGACACACGAGCACGTACCCGCCTGCGATTGGACGAGACGGCGCGTGCGCCGAGTCTCACCGCGCTATCCATGGACGTCGCTGCTGCATTTACGTCTCCGACCTATCCTCGGCCTCCAGCGTTTCCTGTATCCTCTACCCCCACAGCTACATCCACAACCACGTCCACTTGTCCATCCTCGTCCACCTTTGCTCCAGATCCCTGCTCGGCATCTACTGTGGCCTGTGCGCCGTCGTCCCGAACGCTATCGCCATCACCCTCGTCGTCGTCGCTCTTGTCGCCATATCCTGCAGCAGCGGCCCCTGGCACGACGCAGTACGATCCCACCATGCCCCCGCCGATGTCGGTCGCGCCCAACCGGAAACGCAAGATCGCGCCGCTCGCAGCTGCTGCACGGGACGAGTCGTCCCCTTCCGCCTCGGCATCGACGTCCGCCTCGCCCGTGTCTGAAGATCCTGATCCAGAGTATGCGCCGCGCCCGTCCTTGCGCGCTAGCAAGCGAGTTTCCGGAGTTGGCCCAGGTATGGCACCGGCCGCGGGTACCGGTACAGGAGGCGGGAGTGGGAGAGTACCTGGTGCTGGAGCCGCTGCGAGTGCCGGAGGAGGGGAACGTGGCGGTGGGAGAGGCGCGGCCGGGTATGGTGGCGGCGACAACAGAGGAGGAGCAGGAGGAAAGGGAGGCGGCGGAGGTGGCGGAGGCGGAGTAGGAGGAGGACGCGCGCTCTCGCGAGAGCAACTACGGAAAGCCAACCACAGCCTCATCGAGCGGCGGAGGCGGGAAAAGATCAATGCGGCGCTGGGCGAGCTGAGGGAGATGGTTCCGGCGCTCAGTGCCGAGGGGGACGGTGCCAAGGGCGGCGAGTTCAAGCTCGAGGTGGGTGTGCTTGGTTCCCGGTCTCTCTCGACTCCTGGACGCCCTTTGTTTCCTGCGGCGCTTGTTTCTTGGTCGCGCTAGACTCCGGATCTGTCACTCGTCCCCTCTTCCGCACGCTTGGTTTCCTAGGCCACCTGGAGCGCTCTGCCACTTGAACTGTGTTTCTGCCACTTTCAGTGCTCTGCCACGTCGGCCGCTCTGCCACCGAATGGCTGCCACTCTCCTCCCGTCCGAGGAATTTCCCCCGCTGACGGAACAGGTGCTGGAACGGACCGTCGAGCACATGCGCGAACTCAAGGCACACATTGTTCAGCTGGAGAAACGGCTCGAGCACCTCTCTCTCCCAGTGTCGGCGGACGGTAGGGCCCGCCATGCTCCCAAGGCCAAGCACGAGCCAAGGAGGGATGACAAGCCTGTGGTAGCGGCCGAGGGGCAGGGCTCGCCTCGAAAGGCATCATCTTCTCCGCCAACACCGTCGATGTCGCCTGTCGATCCGGATGAGACCGAGTCGGAAGCTGGCGTGCCACTTGGTTCGTTGGCGTCGCGCGGCACTCGGCCGGCAACGTATAGCCAGCATGAAAAATATCGTCACGGCGGTAGGCAGGATCACTTCAATCCGAGTCAGAGCGGTCTCCACGACTACACCTACAACGGAAACAGCGGCAACAACGGCCACAGTGGCAACAGCGGCAACAACGGGCACGACCCACACGAGAGAGATCCCCGGCGCGACGCGCACAACATGGGCACCACGTCTTCCGGCTCGCGCGCCACCACCGCTTCCGTCTCTCCGAGTCAGCCCACCATCGCATCGCTGCTCGCCTCTGCCCGCGCTCCACCACACGTTCCCTCGACCCGCCCCGCCCCCTCCGCGCAGGCCAACAACCCAAACCTCTACCTCCCTTTCCCGACCCCGTCGCCGACATCGCCGTTCCTGTCCTACCCCTCTGGCTCGGGGTCGAGCTCCAACTCCAACTCTGTGCCTGAACCCTCTCCGTTCCTCGCGCCCTTGCAAAACATGGCGCTTTTTGGCGGGGCATTGTCACTCGATGCTGTCGTCGAGCAACCCACGTCTCTCGCCCCCTCGTCCACCTCCACATCGACCTCCACATCAAACGCTTCTACATCCTTCCCCTCCAGACCCGTCTCCTCCTCCAGCTTGAACGCTACCCACCCACTTGCAGGATCCGGAAAGGGGGGAGGAAATTCCTCGAAATCGTCGTCGCCTCCCAACCACCTGGCCCCGCCCAACCTCAAAGACATGCCGACGGAAGAAGCAGCCAACATCCTCCTGGCATTCTCGAGCCCCGAAACCCTCCGCCCCGCACCGTCGCCACTCGTCGACCCGAGGCGCAGAGGCACGTTTGAAGGCGAGGAATTCAGCTTGGATGGCGGAGTGGCCGGCGTGCAGGATAAGCAGAAGGGCGTGGGCAGGGCGGCGACGGGGCTGGGTGTGGGCATGGGCATGGGCGTGGGGTTCGCGCCCGGGAACGGGGTGAACGCTGTGGGCATGGTCGGGAAGACGGCGAGAGATATCTTGAGGATGTAGTTTGTTGAGCTGTGTTTCACTGGCTTGCACCACTGGGTGGTGGCCAGATTACTACGACGCTGTGGAGGGGGTGTCAGACAATGGCATGCATGCCCAGCACTACTGTTTGCATAGTGGTGCGCGCGGACCTCGTCGCGCAGCCACTCGAATTACTGCGAGAGTGTCCCTGGGAAACGTCGGCGTTATCTGCTAGGTGATCTGCTAGGTGAAGATCGAAGGCTGTCGGCACGCCACATGCGTTAGTGGCAAATGCAGATTAGATACGTTAGTGCGGAGAACGGCGGGTATTGAGGAAGACGGCTATCCCAGGTTTGGACGTAATGCTGCGAGACAGGCGAGACTCTTTCGCTGCATCAATCAAGACTGAAGGTTAGGTGACGGCCAGAAGGCCGAAGCAAGCAAAGTTTCTCTGGGATTGCAGCAACGACGCGACGAGCCGAAACAGTCAGAGTGAGATGAACCTCATTGGTCGCATATCTCTTCTTAACATGCATGCGATTCTATATCTTCCCCTTGAGCAGATTTGATATCATCTCGCGCGCCGTGATGCGGATCGTGTTATACAGCGTCGGCCAGTCGAGTGTAGAGAAGAAGGTATCCGCAAAGCCGAACGGCAGCATGAGCGGAATCCAGCCTGAGCTCATCAGTGCTTTCCCACTTCCGCATGACAAGTATCTCACCGCGAGCGTACTCGAGCGCCCAGCTCTCGGGACCCATGGCGTACTGCTTGACGGTGCCTCGGGGGAGGTAATGCACGTCCCCAGGGTTGTAGATCTCTCGGGTGAGCGCGCCAGCCGCAAACGCCGTCTGTTGGCCAGTGAGAATGTGGAAGTAGTCGTCGGCCGTGTGCCGGCCGGTATGGCCCTCTGTCCCAACGGCTGTGCCGAAGATGATCAAGTACCTGGAGGGTAAATTAGTGCCGTCGCGGTTGTGTATCACTTGAGGAAGAAGAAGCAGAAGGATGAATATATGAAAGGACAGATGGTTAGGCCTCCTCATATGACGAGGGGAGGGGAAATCAGACTCACTCGGTGATACTGGCGTGAATGATGAACATGCTCCCCATGGCGCCTCCAGCGTTATTCAGGACCCATTCTCGGGGGTTCTGGAAATCGGTCGCAAAGCTCGCATCTGGATGTTGCTCAACCAGCTGTGATAGCAGAGTAGAGATGATCAGGGACGCGTTGGCGGACCCTGACACATCGGACGATGCTGCCAACGCGAGTGAGGTTTTGACGGACTCGTGTAATGACGCCGGCGTGAGGATGTAGAATCGGTCCTACATGGATCAGCTCGCAATCAACATCAGCCACATAGGCTCCCTAGCCAACCCGCAAATCTACCTGTAAAGAGGGACGAGGGGCGCAGAGAACGGACCCACGTTAATGGTATTCAGCCAGGCGCATAGTGCTACCAAACTGGCGAGAGCAATAGCGATGATGCCACGCTTGGACGAGGAGCCCTCGTGGCCCTTGCCAGCCTTTGGTATGACAGACGAGGCCATGATTCGCTCCGTCACTGCTGGTCGAGTGACCACAACTCGAGATACTTGCAAGATTGAATACCCAGGTTCTTGTATGCCAGAGGAAAAAGTCGAGAAATAACGAACCGCCAGGCACGAGCCAAATCGTACGACAACAAAGGCGACCGGATTTTGATTCCGCTTCGTCCTTCATGACTGGGATACCCCCTCTCGGTATGCATTGAATAGACAAGTACACCAGCGATATAGGAGACGCTCAAGCTATGTACGCCGTGTGAGATATACCGATGCCGACCTCGTTGTTGCTCCAGCTCAAGGACCAATCTGTACCGACGAAAGTGTCCTCTTCGCCACTCGCACGGCCTCCTAGCACGATGGTCGCGAGTCTGCACAATTGAATGCACCGATGAAGCACAAACGGGATGGCTCAGAGACAGTCCTATGACCTCAACAGCTCTTATATCGGTATTACTTGGTCTCAGTTCGCACACCTATTGCGTTGCATTCACGACCCTCTTCGAACAAACACCTCCCCCCGGGTCCTGCGTCTTGCATCTTTTGAACACGATATATGTGGTTTCGACAGCCTTTCAAGCATCTTCGGCCATCGGATCTTGGAAACGCCGTATCCCGTTCGCTCTGCGCAGCTAAGCAAGATGCCGCTCAGTCAGTAGGAAGGTGGGGGACCACTTCCGAATCCTGGGTGCTGAAGTTTTTGTTTCTGTCTAGAGCGAGAGCTGTTGGCCACTTTGGGCCAGGCAAAATGTGCTGAGAACCACCCAAGCGGCTATAACGGGAGATGAGCTATTCCATGTCACTTTGTGCCTAACAGTGCAGGCCGATAGGCGCTGTTGTGAGAGAACATTACGACTTCTGTTGGACTCGTGAGCGCTCACGAGTCCACAAGTCGTTTCAGCAATGCCAAAGATAGTGTTGCCACAACAACGCAACCTCACAGGCGCATAGCTTCGGACCCGCCCAGATCTCCGCTGCTCACAGCCGGCCGTGCGTACCACCCCGCTGGTTCAAGGCAGCAGTGACAGCCTCGAACCCGTAAAGTCTAGTCCAGCACGCCTTGCCCGTCCGATGGGAACTGCGGGCGATTTCCCGTTTGGAAGAGGAAAATCAGTCGCGCCGCTCGCCACCTGCTTCTTCCCTGACAAACACACCTGGGTGCACTGATCCTCCCATACATCTGTCCGCACATCTGCATCTCTCGAGACGTGTCTCTACCGCACGACGATCATACGCGGCCACGTCCAGCTCCAACACGGTCTTTACGTCCAGCATTGCTCTCTCTTTTCCATCTTTGCATCGCACACGAGAACCCACGATCTTCTTGAACTGGTCCAACAGGTATACTCGACATGTACCAGGGCCCATGTCTCCTATAATGTCGGCCATCGAATAACACCCATCAAGGCGCAGCCATCTCTCGTGCAACATTCTACTCGCCAGCTTCGAACAGTGCGTGTCTTCGTGTGCGACATTGCGATTCCGACTGACCCACTTATCAGCAATGTCCACACCGCCTACCACACCCCGACGAGCTCGCCCATCTTCCGACCTCGGCACGCCCACTATCGCTCGTCAACCATTCGGTCCGTTGCGTACAGTTTCTAGCCCTCAGTCCCCATCTACTCCACGCCGCTTACAGCCTCTCCCATCCGCCAAAACGACTTCGTCTTCGCCAACGACCTCGGTTCAGGCGTTTCAGCGCCGCCATGCGGCCGAGTACGCACATCTGCACAAACATTCGTCAGAGTCGCTTCGGAAGGCTCGGCTCGCAGCTGAAGAGGCGAGACTGGCATACGAGCGGAGACTGGGCCGGGAGAAGAGGGCGAGCATGTCCATGTCCAGTCGATCCCGCGAGACCGACGGAAATCGCCGACGTTCCAAAGACGCCTGGCGGCCCTTGAGCCTTCTTCAGCACCGACAAGCAGGCGGCAAAGGCCATGGCAGGAGCATGTCGACTGATCATGGGGGGGCTATGCATAACGCTGGGGGTATGAGGGCGACCTCACAGCCCACCCGTGTCAGGCGGTTATCGGTGGCTCCAAGAGTACGCTCAATTTCCGACCGTCCCCCCCTTCCACCAGCAAGACCATCGTCAATGCTCGAGGTCTTGGTCGAAACTCAATCTTCTCCTCCCCCGACCCCTCCACACTCTACGATCTCCCATTCATCATCCATGGTCTCTAAACCCGGCTCGACATACTCCTGGGCAACCTCCTTCTCCGGGGAGACGTGCGAGCTACGCCTGGCCTCGCACTATGTCCCTTCTGCGCCGCCTTCGCCTGAGAAAAGCGAGGTGCTTTCAAGTGCGGAGAAAACGCAGAGAAGGCGGAAACGTGTCGTCGCTATCGCCCATACCGCGAGGCAGCTCGAGGGAGTGGGTAGTCGGAATCAGGAGGATCCCGAGCTGTACTGGACGTTACAGCGGGCTTGGAATGAGCGGCCCGGTGCGGTAGCCCAAGCCGAGTTGCTACCTGTTGCCGAACTGCCTGCTCGCCCACGGCCCGCGACCGGTCTGTTCCCTCGTCCAGCAGCCGAGGGCTACGATCTCCCCCCCGGGGCCGCACCAGCCTTGACGTATTCGCCAAACACCTCGCCTGCCGAACCATACTTTGCGACTCCGATCAACCAAGAGGTCGCCTACTGCGATCCATCGACATATCCATCCCTTTCTCAAGCATCTCGGACCTCGGGGAGGACAGGTCGGTCAAGCGTGCGATACTCGTTTGCGTCGACTTTGCATGACCTGGCTGTGGACGGAGGCTTTGAAGTCGGCCAACGCCTGATGAGCGAAAAGGCGTGGTTACGAACACCTCAGTCCGATGGGATAGACTGGGAGGAAAGCCTGCCAACACAGTCTGTGTTGTCTGGCCCGTCTGGCGATGCACAGTCAACACCACGAGCCAGGCGTTCGAATGACGGCGACTGCTCTCCGAAGAAGACGACCCCGGAGCGCGCCCTTCGGAAGCATGTCAAACCGATCCAACGGATAGATCTTGAGCCGCCCAAGAGCAATCCACTTTCGGATGCACCTCCTGCACTATTGTCCTCGGGCCCGCTTTCAACTGCAGGCAAGGGCTGGGGTTTGGGATTATCTTCTTGGTGGACTTCCAAACCTGCTGCTGTCAGCCCGGATTTTCACTTGGAACCGGAGCCCACTCCGCCGGATATACCTCTGCCACCCACTCCCCCTTGCCCTCAGATGAAGAAGAGGATCTCGAAGGACTCGTCAGGCGACCTTACCGTGGAGATCGAGGTGGAAAGCAGCATACGCCACCAGCCAAGAGAAACAACCGCGTCTCTGTCCTCGAGCCCCTTCCGACAGACCTGGACCCACTGGAGCACCTTGTCCCTTCTCCCGCGGGATTCGGAAGCAGAAGTCATGGTTTCTGGGACCTTGTCGGAGAGATCCTCGTCCCCATCCATGCAGAATCCGCCGCCATCGAGCCTGGAAGCAGGCACCGAGAGCATACATCTACCGCAGAACCAACAAGGCCAACAAGCACCGAGTATGGTAGGCGCCATGGAGGTGGAGTCGCCGATCATACGGACAGAGTCGCGGAGTGCGCCAGCACAGATCGAGCAGGAGGGGTCCGAGTCGACTGCTCCCGAACCGATTTCGCCAGCCGAGTCGGGTACCCTGGACCCCACACAGCCTGTGCCTACATGGATGACAGCCGAGGCATTCGGACAGCCTCGTTCTCCTCGGGAGGGTCGACGGCGACTCTCGCTACCCCTCCTCTCAGGCCCCTTGTTCTCCCCTCCCGCATGTCTCGGCTCTTCTCAGCTGCGGGACGAGGGAGCAAGGTGGACCGAAGATCCACTCGGATCGCGATACCTCACTCGTGGGCAGAGGACGATGAGCTTGCCCATACCGAAGACGAGACGTGACTCGGTCGTCCCTGAGACCTCGAGGCAGACGAGGGATGAGCGCGACGAAGAGGCTCAGGTAGCGGTACAGCAGGTCGACGAAGGACGGCTGGTATGGGAGTACCAGCGTGCCGCAGCAGCCATGAGCCGTCATCGACCGCTCAGCCGGACCCTGCAAGGCGATATCGAGCGGGCGATGCCTGCGTCTGCTGAGGAAGGACAACCGGCGCCTGCACGCCGAGCGAAGACGCTCTTCTGGCTCGGGTGGATCCTGCCATTCCTCTGGCTCGTGGGCGGGTGGTTCTCACACTCGCCTGCGCCTGCGTCGGCGCCCTCGTCCTGGCCTTCCAACCTCGAGTCTCGCACATGGGCTGCAGATCCGGAGCTGGGCATCGCGGCCAAGCTGACGGGCAAGGATGGCACCATGGGAGCGTGGTACCTCGCCTGGGCACGGGACCCCGACCCATGGGTCCGGCGCTGTCGGATCGCAGCGGTGTCGTCGACAGTGGTGGTGGTGGCGGTGGTGGTGGCTGTCGTGGTATACCTGGCGGTGACGTTTGGGTGAATATCAGAGACTGACTACTGGATTAATGAATTTGATGGTGGATCGGCGCATGGGGATCTTGACAATCACGATAATCTGGATCATAAAGTAACGAGATGCTTGGACAGTCACGAAGATAAGGGCACGGACACGGCGAGGTGTAGCATTAGGCATGATTATAATGATAAATCTTATTCTACCTGCGTTGCAGTGCGTGTTTGCTCAGCTGGAGCTGTCTGGCACCAGTGACCAGCGAATCAGCACAGCCCACTGACCAGTGGCCTATCAAGCACAGAACCAGAACGGTTACCACAGCGAACAGTAGGCGAGTCTTTGTGATACTCGGCAACACGAACCGACGGCTTGATCCGACCAAGTCGTCAATGCCTTGAGGCGTCAGTAGCAGTCACCAGCGAGTCGAGCCGGTCATGTATGCTAGCACAATTTCCGCCAGCATGAAAAGTCTCCACGATATTAGGCAGGTCAGATCACGCGACTTTTCCGAGACGCCAGCGGACATGCGTCGAAGATGGTCTGCATCGAATGGAATGCACAACACTGAAAAAGCCTGCGCCTCGCGACCGCGCCCGCGACCGCGACGCCCTCGCCCTCGCCCCCGCTCCTCCCACCGGCTGGTCCTGCTGCTTATCCGGATCCCGACTTGCCGAGCGCTTGCTTGTTCCTGTACCACGCGTCAGCATGGCCGCGTTGCAACACGGAACTGCGTGGTGCAATGCAACAACGCGCAGCCGGGACAGTGTATCGTCAAGGAGGGAACAAAGAGGTTCAGATAGGAGCGAAAGACTATTGATGCTATGTTGTCGATCATGTTTAGGTCTGATTGAACTATGCTTGAATTTGTGGATCATCCAGAGTTGTACGGACAGTGGGCCATTGCTGTCCTTGGGCGGAACGCAGAGGGACAGCAACGGCCGAAAGAGATGAGGATCGGGACAGGGAGGCACAGTGATTCGAGAAGGATGGATCACTCACATCGAGCGCTTGCCGTTGGGTCCGAGGGTGACGTTGACGAATCGTCGGTTCTGCGCGAATCAGCAACTTATCAAGCGGGAGGCAGCTACGAGTGTCGGCACTCACGTATTGCATCCTCTTCTCTGGAGGGGAAAATCGTCAGTACTGCTTCACGGTCAAGTGTGCTGTCCCGCGCGCCGGCAATCCGCTCCCAATGCCCCAACCCCAGCAACCCGTACAATGCCCATCCGCAATGTGCCGCGATACACGCAAACCACAACACGCCAGCCATCCTCTGAACACTTATCCGCATCGAAGGGCCGCATCGAACTATCCAATCCGTAAACTCACTTGCTCGGCCCTTGGGGGTCTTCTTCTTCTCCTGCTTCTCGACCTTGGGGGCCTGGACACGTCAGCAAGTGCCAACAACACGCTTCCTTTCGCTGCATCTCCACGAATCGCCTCGTCCCGTCTTCTGCTCATTCTGACGATCTGCCCCTCCTCTGATTCTCCGCTCGTCCGTTTCGCAGTAAATGGAAGGTATCCAACTCACCTGAGACCTGACTTTACCGGCACGAGCGAGGGATCCGTGGACTTTACCCATGATGACTGGAGGATGGGCAGATTGCGGGGTACAGGACGCGTTGACGGTTGAAAGTGGAATGAATTCCAAGAGCGAAAGCAGGATGAGACGGCTGCAGTCAGCACACGAGCGGCACGAGCAGCAGAGAGCAGCAGGGACAATGTACGCACGAGATGTGAGTGTGTTGAAGGCTAACAGAAAGACTGGACTTGAGCGATTCGATGCAGAGCGTTGGGTGGCGCCGGGGTTTCGAAAGGGCGGCGATTTGCGGGAAAATGAAATTTCGGATATGTGGCACCCTGGCGACTGCCTTTGCAGAGGATATTGTTGTTTTCGCTGCTCGGCATACAGGAATCGCTGCTGCGTACGGAGAGGAGACAAGCGACAGGAGGAAGATGCAAGATGGGGAGACGCACGCCGAGGCCAACTCGTCCAAGCGGAGGAGGACGGGGAGCGGCTCTGCAGAAGTCATTGCGTATCTCGGACCGCAGGGGACGTATGGACACCAAGTGAGCATCATGCTAGGTTACCAGAGACATAGACGTCTGGATGCGCCCGACTTCGCAACATGTCACCACTGCCAGATGTTTAGCTCACGGTCGTCAGGTCGCCATGCGCTTTCATGCCTTGCTGCCATCTACGCCACCTACTCGCCTCGAGCCATGTCCTACGATCTCAGGTCGGTCATTCTCAGATATCTCGCCGATAAAATACTGAACAGGTCTCCCCTCATATGGTTCCTCATCACTCCCCCTTCTCTCCTCTTGTTGCACTCTCTTTTGGACCCATTTTCTCTCTCTCGTCGCTGCACAGCCGTCCTCACCCACCAGACCGCGAGACACAAGATCATCCCTCTTGAAAACTCGCTGTACGGCAGCGTGACCGAGACGCTCGACACGCTTCTCCGCTCCTCTTTCTCCACGTCATCGTCCGGTCCGCCCGCTTCTTCATCTGCGCCATCCTCCCCCTCCGACTCGGCATCTTCAAGCTCAGCCTCTTCCTCTCGACACGCTTTGGGCGGGGTGCAGATTGTCGGCGAGATCACCTTGAGGATACAACACGTTCTTGTGGCGCGGCGGGGTGTGTCATTAGAGGATGTTCGCTGGGTCCGCAGTCACGAGCAGGCAAGTCCATTTCCATACTGGCTCATCATGTGACTCTCATCGCGGTCCCTATCTCGCCCGCCTTTCTTGCCAAATTGCCGCCTTCCACCTCTTGTTCTTGTTCCCTCCGCCGCCCTTCCTTCCGTCTGCCTCCACGTATTCTCCCATCTTCCCTTACTGTGTCTCTCCAGTCCTCTCCGCCTGGAGACGTGATTGTGGACAAGAAGAGCTGCAAACCGTACTGGCACAGGATACGGGCTAACACACATCGTAGGCGCTGGGTCAATGCAAGCGCTTCCTGAGCACTCGTATGCCGCACGCACAGATCCAGAAATGGGCCTCAACAGCCGGAGCAGCGGCTTCCTTGCTGTCAGAGCAGGAGGGGTTCGCAGGGCAATCTGGCTCGGAAGATGAGCCGGATACAGCTGCAGGAGCGGCAATATGCTCCCGAGCGGCGTTGGACGCTCTGGACGGGCTGGACATTATCGCCGAGGACGTCCAAGACAACCCAAGTGAGTCCCTCCCCCCCCCCTCCTCTCCCTGTGCCTATTGCCATCTCTCTTCACGGGCGGGTGTGAAAGTACGACGCTGAACAGACACCAGACAACTACACCCGCTTCCTCGTCCTGTCCCGTGATCCCTCGCTGTCCGAACTTGCTCCTCCAGGAGGAGCCGCCGACCCAACGAGCTTCTGGGCATTGCCCACCCTTTCCGACCTCGCACATCCCCACGCCAGTCGTCCAGCACCAGCACCACTCGTAGCTGCCTACTCGCGACCAGCGCCCCCAGATCCCAGACAGCCGCAAGTACGCACACCCAAGTGGTACATCGTCGAATACGCAGGTAACGTCACCCCGGGTCCAGATACAACAGGCGTCTACCTCGGTATCTCGTCGTGGCGTATCGAGGTGAACGACGCGGCCGAGCGAAATGGAAGCAAGGCGATCATGCTAGAGGGACGGTCCATGGAGAAACATGCATAATTGTCTAATATGTACAGATGCTCGTGTGAGGACCTCAACCATGCCATTGTCCACGTCGCCGTCACCATACACTCGTCATGGTCTAATCTGCCTGCCACGTCCTCCAATTTACGTTGTTGTACAATCCCTCTGATTGGGTATATCATTTGCCACTCTTCCTCGCCTTCGTCGGCTTTCTTGGTTGGGACGATTGCAACTGCGCCAGGTTGGCGATGGCCTCGACAGTTGGCTGCGAGAGCAACGGCGAGATTGCCGACCGCGGAGAGATTGATGGACCCGGCGTGCCGAGATCAAGTAGAGAGGGCAGGTCCCCTTGCTCCAGATGGCAAAGCAGATGTTCTTGGCTGTTTAGCGTCTGTGCAGAGCTCGACGCACCGCTGCCCGAGTACGCCTGCAGGTATTCTTGAACAGTCGCCTGTAGCCGACCGTTCCGCCCGCGCTCTTGGTCCACGCATCGTTCCAGGACGAGGATGTGGTCCCTTAGAGTACGGGTTTCATCACGGTCGTTGTCATGCCCACTTCGTTCAGCAGAAACTTGAAAGCCACTCTAGGTCAGCAGTCAGCTCGTACAACTCAGCGAATGATGGATAGAATGCTGACATCTCTGACTGGCGGTGGTTGGGACAAGTTGCGCGCCGAACGCCGGACGGGTAGACTGAGCGTCGTGCGGGGCGAAGCTTCGCGCCGCGGAATGTCTTTCATGCCGCTATACCAATCGTCGTTCTGTATTTTGGTTCCCCTTCGGGTACTTAGCCAAACCACAGCCAACGCGAATTGCAAGCTTACTTGACCCCTTTTACTTCGAATGCCCTGCGCTTGAAACCGTATCTGAATAGGTAAGCCCAATATTGATATGCAGCATAGCTCACGAGTAAAGCTGCCGGACAAAGCTCTCGAACTGAGTCGCGTCGTAATACTCTGGCAACACTGATGATTCGTGAGATGCATTGCCACAAAACAGCGCTACTGACCATTTTCCGCAAACTGTGGCGAGAGAGAATCAGCGCATCTCCACTAGAGAAGAAAGAGCATCTCACCGCTTCGGTGTCGGGTATGACAATTGTCTTCCCCGGCTTGTCCCAGTGGATCCATCTCTTGTTTTTAGCATCGGTTAGGATTCTGCGCGGACTCAGCAGTGACGATATCAAATTTTCGGTGTTACTCACTGGAACAGCTTCTCATCAAACTTCCTCTCTCTTCCCCACCGCTTTCTCTTGACACGCCAGTCTTCTCCATTCTCCTTAAGGCGCTCTTCGATACTTCCTCGTACATCTACTTCGGACCTGGCCCTGGAGTTGGATGTGTTCCCAGAGGATTCTCGAGACTTTCTGGCGCCTTTCCCTCTGACTGGTCTAAGAGACGGATCGATATTGATATCGCTTGCGGGGCTGTTCGGTGGGGCGGAGTCGACTTCACCGCCAGGCGGCCTGAAATCGAAGGGATTAATGGGGTAATCGAAACAATCAGGCATCACAGTGAGATCGCTTGCCGGAGTTTGCTCCGAGCTGTTCGGAGAACAGGAGTAAGAGGTGGAATTTTGGGATGGACTGTGGCTTTGCGGATGACCCCGCTCGGAAAAGGTTGTAGGGCTTGAGACATCCATGTGGACGGTGTCGTGCGGGCTTTCAAGATGATATAGTCCCCTGACCCTACTGGGCGTGATGGTACGGGGACTAAAGTCGGGCTGCATTTGAGGGATTCCTTGCTCGCGATGGTGTTCCGCGAGGACGGTGCGAGTATATTCCGCACTTGACTGATCATGCTGGTTCTGTCTCTCTTGATACCGGCAGAGATCGTCTATTGAGTGCATGACATGAAGCGGGGAGTGCACAGGAGGGAGCGGTGAGCGCGCATGGAACGATGAGCGCTCAGTCCGAAGAGGACCATGAGGGAGTAAGTCATGAGCGTCATCCGGAAGGGGACAATTAGTGCCTTGGCCGTCATGGGCGGCATCGTTGTCAGTACTATCGCCAGGAGAGCTAGAGAGGTTGAGCCACTGCGAGGCATGGGGATCAGGCCCTCCCTGCGCTGTATAAGCCGCGTCAGACATATCAGTGGAGCCGGCACCAAAGGGAGCGCCTCGACGCCTTGGATTCGCTCGTCGTCAGAGAGAGGAATCCGGAGCGGGTCAGCGAAGCGCCTGAGCGCGATGAGCTTGCAGAGGTGTTGTCACGAGCAAGCGAGAACGTGTATGGTGAATGGAGAACAGGACAGGAGGAAGGAAGGAAAGCAACACCAAAGAAAAAAAGTCGCGAAAGAAATGGAAATCCGTGGGAAACGACAAAACGTGGCGAAAGGATGGTGTTACCAACGCACGGACCAGCGACTCCTGCCGACGATTCTGTGAGGGCAGGTCATAAACTTGGCAGGGCTTTTCCAACGGTCTTGGGTGCATAAATCTGAGGAGAACATGGTGTCATAGTTACAGTCATGCATGTATCTGAGAACTGGAGCACTGGCCCACAACGAGACCTTTTTGTTTGAAGGCAAAAGTTCTAAGCGCTCTACCGTTTCTTTCGTCACTTGATTGAAGGCCGTGACCTCTTCCTAACGATAGTCCTCTGCTCTTTTGGAGTTCCGCGACCAGATGACTTCTCTCTTTCCCCCTGTATGGGACCGCCGTAGCATCCCTCATGAAGTCGCTCGACAGATACTGGGTTCGTTCGCTTGCTTAGGGTCCGAGTTGCGTGCTCCAAATCGGTAATCTGCTGCTCTGCATGGGTTTGTCCAGCCTTACGGGGCGAGGAGGTCCGCCTCGAACGTTGTAAGTTGCTATCAAGCTGGCTCACTATGATTTATCAACCAAAAAACCCACCTCGCAACAGTGCAGGACAGGAACACTCACGTAGTTGCTGATTATGCAATTCAAGCTCTCCTATATTTTTGTGCAGACTCGCAATGAGCTCCGCCTTCTCGCGACATTCGAACCGTGCATTTTGGAGGTGAACAGTGAGAAGTTTGGTATGAGCCGACCGGCTATTTTTGATGCCCTAAAAGGAGCCTCGTCAGTAAAGTCGATTCAGTTTGCAAAATCGCCAAGTGAACTAACGAGGGGATTTACTGCGAGAAGCGGCGGCGGAAGGAGCCTGACTTTCTCCCAGAGTCCAGGGTAGTCCCTTCGTAGGCCGGGGTAAGAAATATGATGGCCTCTTAAAACAGGACGTCAGCCAGCCTGTCTTGCATGCATATGTGGCAGAATAAAACGCACTTGACACCCTCTTCAGATACTCGGCACTTCCTGTCCCATTTGTAGCTAGAAGCGAGTTAGTTCAAGTCCCTCCCGAGAGGAACACTCACTTGCTCAACTGCTTGATGACGGAGCTGAAGCTAGAAGACCGCATGAAGTGAGGCAAGACTGCTCAGCTTAGCCTTCTAGTCTCAAGCTGTCTAGACAGACAGACCGTTCTTTTCAAACTGCAGAACGGTCAGAATGGAGCCTCGAGTAGATCTGGGGAGTTTGTGCTCACTGCCTGTTCGTCCGGGATTATGATCGAGACACCCTCATCATCCCAATAAATCCATTCTTTATATTTATCATCCAGCATGATCCTACATGAGTTTAGCTAACGCCACACCTCGAGGCCGTTGGTGGACTGGGTCGTGTAAAACATTCAACTCACTGAAAGAACTTCTCGTCAAACTGAGTCTCTGACGACTTTCTTGGTTTCCCAGAAAGCATATGATATTCGCGCAGCTCTTCTCGTGTAGACGGGAGCCATGTGGGTCCCATATGGCTCACTATAATGTCGTGCAGAGTCCCAGAATGGTCAGAGGGCCTTTTGTCTTCCAAGCCGCCTTCGTCTTCCCTGACAACTCCGGCGTGTTCCCCAGCACTGAATACGGGACTGCGCCTGGCGGTGGCTTTGGTCCGGAGGTGCGACACGGGATGAGCCAGTCGCGACCGATTGCTGATCACGGGGGAGGTGGCCGACTTTCGGGTACGGGGCTTGAAAGTTCTGGTCTTACGAGCGGTCTTGATGCGGCGCGTATGAGCTTTGAGGGGTGTTGCCGGCGAGTAGTCGTCGTCGGTTTCCTTGTTGGTGTTATGCTGCTCCGAGTCTGACACCAAAACAGCTTGGTGTTCCAGAATCTTTTCGGAGAGGTTATCTTCAGAGTCGGAGAGGACTGTCGCATTACTATTGTGGTCTTCATCTTGCTCCAAAGTCTCTGAGGACGTAGAAGTGTGGCCTTTCTCGACGTGGAGGCTGGGCTCGCTGTGTGCAGGACTACCGACCTCATCCAGTAACTCCGGCTCAACTTCCGTTGCAACGCCATCATCGTCGTCAATGTCGCTGTCCCAATCGTTATCTTCTTCAATGTTTCCAAGCTTCGATCGGAACTCGGCCGGGGTGATACTGCCATCAGACAGTTGGGAGCTCTCGCTGAGTTCGCTTCCTTCTCCTTCAACTTGGACATTCAAGTTGGAGAATCGACGAGGATTGTATCCTTTGGTTGCCCATGAGGACGACGCGAGCCCTTGCAACGACGGTCGAACAGGGCTGTGTTGAGCAACCCTTAGTTCTGCTGCACGAGTGGCGAGAGATGCGGGAGCTTGAATTTTAAGATAGGAACTTTCGTTTCCGTTTCGGAAGACGTGAGCTCGAATATGCTCTGGATAGATAGGGCTTCGTAAGGCAGTCTCAGCATGACTACGTGGGAAGCATCGGCCACACCCACAGTTCCGGTGATTTTGCTGTAAAATCAAGGTACTCTTCATACGCAAGCTCTCCCGGGGCGCACGCGTGGGCCAGCAACGTAACGTCAAGCGCGAGACTATCATGTTGGCTGAGATGGTCGGAATCGGTCGAACGAGTTTGACTGGCCACTTTCTGTACAAAGGTCTCGGGCTGGACGAAATTATCTGCTTTCTGAAGCCGCGCCGGCGCTCTCTCGTCCCGGCTGTTGACCGCACTCCCAGGAGGAGCAGGGGGCCGGAATATCCATGGTGTGCTCATGGACGTGTTCGCTGTCAACTTGCATCAGAGGCCAAGGACGGGAAGGAAGACAGGAAAAAAGAGAGGAAGGAAGAGAGGAGGGGAGAGGTTGAGGCAATAGAAAGGAAAACGGGGAAGGCCAGGAAGGAAGCGAGGAAGGAAGGTGCAAGGATACAGCAAAGGGAGAGGCAACCCTGTGTGGGTGTGGGTGCGGCTGTGTCTCGAGAATCGGGACTCACGCCTCGACATCGATTCCATATGCCTGACGTTTGTCTCGCCACGCAGAATTGGGACGACAGCTGACATGCGAACAAGGCGGCGGTCCTGCGGCGGAGTGGGCGAACCCAGCACGGAGGGGGAGGCCGTCGACTGGTCCATGCCTTGGGGGTACAGCATGAGCAGCAACCCAGCGGGTCAATCACAGGAGCTCGACGAGAGAGGCAAGGCCTTCCAAAACCGATGGAAAGAAACGACGAACCACGGGGTAGTATAGTCTCTTGACCATGTACTAGACGGAAGGAAGCTGCCTGCAGCCATCCGTCTGGCCCACCTATCTAGTCTCTCGATACAACGCCTCATGTCCCTCCACGCGCATACCATACCGCGAACGCTAGTCTCCTCGCTGCTACAGCGCGCGTCCCTCCTCTCCCCCTCCACGTAAAACCACCGAACTTCACACGGCGCAATCACGCGGATCCCTTCTGCAGGCCAACGCGCGGTGTACCGTATCGGCGCTCCTGCCTCGCAGTCTTCTGGCAAGCGTGGAATGGGGGGCGTCCTTTCGAGCTTTGCAGACTTCGGTGGCAGTGGTGCCATGACAGATCGGCGCCTACGCCCTCGCCGTCACTCCATCCCCTCCCCTCCTCGCTTCGCTCGTGCCCGTCCCTCCTCTCTGCCGCTGCGGGTTCTGCTCCTCTCTGCCTCTCAAAATCAAGCTGTCACACCTCGCGAGCTCATTGCGCTAGCGACTAGGAACCCGAAAAGATCCTCCGATCAGAAGGATGCATTCCCCAATCCCGACAGTGATCAGCGCGAGCGCCCCCGTTTCCCATTCTTAAAGGCTCCGAGGGGGGCTGGCGAGGCGGTGGTGATCAGCGGCTTCGCGAACGCAGTCCGTCAGACGTCGAGGCACAAGGGCAGGCAGAGACGGCTGCATCCGTACCATACTTGAGAATTCCGGAGACTGTACGATCAACTTCATGGGCATCAGTACGATCCGTCCTCGCGCGGGTACTACGATCAAAGGACCTGACAGCGCGACGCAAACGGTAAAGTCGTACGACACGATGGTAGGCGAACCTCCTCGCAAGTCAGGATGACAGAGTCAGCTTTCGGGCTGGGTGGGGACCGAAGAGTCAGCGAGAGGAACGTCACTGAGAAATAAAGTGAGGCCTAGTGGTGTGGAGTGATCCTGCTCGCGTTGAGGGCCTTCAGCGAACATGTCTTTAGCAGACAATGCCTCTTTAGCTCAGTAATGCCCCGATCAGTCTTCCAGTCACCACAAGGCCGGATAATGCGTATCCCGTGGTGGTGTCCACTAGGGGTCAGAGCATGATGATATACATCTCCGCCTCGTCCCAACTATCCCGTGACTCTACTTCTTGCCCCCAGCAGCCTTCGCCTTGAGCACACGCTTGACGATGGTCGCCTCCTCGATCAGGAATGCTCGGGTGATTCTGGTGTGTTGAGCAGCGCAGATGAAAGTAATGAAGTGATTTGTATGTCCAGAGTGCGATATAGACAGCAAAGTCCAGGAAGAGCAGGGAAGGAGGCGCGGGAAGAGGTCGGGAAAAGACGTAGAGAGAATCACAGATCAGCAATTGTGGCTTGCGCGGGGCGTTGAAAAACTCACCGCTGCTTCACGCACTTGGCGCAGACGGAACCGCCGTATGCCCGGTTGACAGTCTTTTGACGTTTGGAGAGGGTGGCGTCTGGAGAGAGTCAGTATGCGAGCTTGTAGACTGTGCGAATATGCGACTATGAAGGCTCATTCGGTTGGCAACAAAGGCCAGTACTACTCTGCGCCTTCCTGCAGTACCACGCGGCTGGAGCTTGTAGTAGGGGTCGGATGGATAAGATGTACGTCGGCGTGACGGAATATTATACAAGGGAGGGTACAAGGGAGGGTACAAGGGAGGGTGACAGAGCGAATGTGATGGGGCAAAAGGAAATCACGGTCCACACTGACATTTGCGGGGTCGGAGAGCAGGGATCTACCACCCAGTCAGTATTGCTTCTGTAGCCGTGAGACACAGTACTTACACCAGCAAGAGCGTCGCCGCAGTCACCGCACTTGGGCGAGCCCTGTATCCGTCGTCAGCGTCCGTCTCTGTTGCCTGCTCAGTCCCACCCCGACTGTCACGTCTGCCGTCACGCCTGACATCCCCTCCTGTGCGTCTCCAGTGGCCGAGGGAATCTTGCCAGTCGTACCCCCGCATCCCCTGCATGGCCGCTATGGAGCGAGCGCCCTGCCACCGTCCGCCGGCATCACTGTTCCCATGCCCGCCCCTCCATCATCCAATCCCGCCGAGCTGACCATGCTCCACAGTCACCACAGGCACCACCGATCGTCACCAATCAACGCAGCATCCCGCATCAACACGCCTGATACCGGCATCGTGTTCGTAGCGGCAGCCATTCTGCTTCGTCCATCTTCTGCCATCCGGAGATCATCGTCGCAGGACAACACCATCCAGAGACCATGTCGTAGGACAACACGCATCCAGGGCTCATCGTCGGAGGACAACACCATCCAGAGCTCATGTCGCAGGACACCGCTCCAGACGGCGCAAAGCATCGCAGCCAAAACTCACAGCAAGCTTCTTGATGTGGTGAACGACCAACTTCCCACCAGGGGTCTTGACGACCCTCCTCCTGGCAGAGGTGGTGTTGTACGGCTGGCGTTTGCGGAGGGTAACTCGTTGGGCCATTTTTGCGTGTCGACGATGCTTGGAGGCTACAACAGATGCTTTCGAGGTTTTTGCTACAGACCACACTGGCTGGGCGGCGATGGCGGGAATATGCGAAACTGACGGCCAGTGGAGGTGTGTGGCGGAATTTGTCTTTCTGGGGACACTAGAAGAGGTTCGGCTATAACAGTGCTAGGTTAACTCCGACAATCCCGTTCCCGTGTTTACCGGCATCGACACATCATCCAAGACGCAGCAAAGGCAAACATGTCGTGAACAACATACAAAGGTCGCATCAACAAGCACTTTGCAACACTCATCCTGTCCATCATGCAAGTCGTTATATAATCGTCGTTCGCCGAAATCAGTCCGACTCCCTAGCCTCAGCCCGGCTCGTAGCTTGTGACACCATCCGTCACAACCGTACCAGCAGCTACAAGGACAACGCTCGCGATCTGACCGTCCCTCAGCTACAAGGACAACGCTCTCGACCTGACAGTCCCTCTCTCAGCAGCATCATCCCTCATGCCTTTCGCACTTTCACCACCAGCATGCACCGTGTCATCTGACCCGTCCCGCATATGCCTATGCTTCTCGGTCCGATCAGACTCGCCCGAGTCGACCGAGATGTCCTGCAAGTGGCCATAACGCGTTTCCAGCGGGTGAGGTGACTTGAACGTCCAGCCCTTGAACGCCAGGCTAGCCCATCAGCTCAAATCACACAATCCAAGTATATCAAAAGGTCAGAATGAAGACCATGTGATGTGTGACCTGTGAACTTCTGAACCGAGCGAACGTACTCTTTGCGAATCTCTAGCAAGGCCGCACCGTGCATCGTGTTGCGCAGCAGCGGATCCTTCGTCGCATTCCCGGCCGCACCATTTGCAGGTGCGAGTGGCTACAGGATCACATCAGGATTCCTATACTTGTGCTCGCGTGCTCTGTTGTCGATAAGACGGAACTCACCTCGCTTGGAATGTCGTCGTCAAAGTGGCGTGTGTCGTCGTCGGTGGAGAGATCAGGATGATACGGCGGCGTCGCTTTGTGCAGGTCTACGTTCCTCTCAGTCTCTGCGCAATCCAATCGCGGGCAAGGATGTGAGAATCTTGACTCACTGTCCCAGTCAATCCCGGCAAACCACGGATGCGCTTTGATCTGCGCCGCCCCGTCCGTGCCTAGACCGCGGAACGTCGACGTCCGGCCCATCGAGCGCGCCGAGATGAAGGATGCTGAGGGGCCACCTGCCGAGCCGATACGGTCTTCTGGCTCGCACAGTAGCTGGGTCATCAGGTCCAAACACTGCGCAGAGAGGCGTGGCTTGGTCGGAAATTTGAGTGTCGTCTTCCAGTTGAGTCTGCCATGGGTGTGAGCGAGATTGCGAGGGGAGGCACCAGGCTCTCACATCTTCTGACGGGTCACATGTCGCTGCACATATCAGCAATGCCAAGGATACAGGAGACAGGACATACTGAAGAGCTGACGAAAGGAGGATATCCGTAGAGCGACTCGTACACTGATCGTCATTGGCAACCACTCGGAGGTGACTTGGATCCGGCACTCACTGATCACGCCAAGGCTCCACCAATCACAACTGAACCCATAACCTTGGCCTCTGATCACCTCGGGAGCTAATACTTCAGCCCGACCCCTCCGCTGCCAGCGACCACCCGCCGACTTACCCATGTATGAATTTGTCCTGCACGAACATCGCATCCGTCAACCCACTTGACGAAACGCACAAACACAGAGCGGAAAGAGCGGCAGCAGGAGAGGGCGGTGAGAAGGGGAAGCACGACTCACCCGCAGACCGAGTACGCCAGCTTCTTCCGGTTCCCATCCCGCCACGTCAATACACCCTTGCCCTCTTCGAGCCACTCCTTGCCCATGATACGCTCGACTTGCTCCCGCTTCATCTTTTGCGTCCGCCTACCCTCGCCCATCTCAAGGTCGATCCCGTGCTTCCGCAGCAACGCCAACCTCTGTTGCTCGTAGTAGCTCGTATCGTGCGCCCAATGCAGATCAGTCGCCAGCCCAAAGTCGCTCACCCGCACATGCCCTTCCGGAGTGAACAAGAAATTGTCAGGCTTGATATCGCGGTGGATATACCCTAGACTATGCGTCTCCTCGAGAGCGAGGATCATCTCGGCCACGTAGAATTTCGTCATGGACTCCGGGAACGTATCACGCTCAACGAGAAGGTTGAGCAGGTCCCCGCCACCCATGTACTCCAGCACCAGGTACAGGTGATCTGCGTCTTGAAAGGCGTAAAACAGCTGCACGATCCATGACGGCGCTCCGGTGGTTGTCGTCTGAGATGCTGCGGCAGCGAGAATATCTTTCTCCGCTTTGACATGCCCTTCCTGTGACTTGCGAAGCATGCTGCAATGATGAGTGTCATACTCTACGATGCTGTGGCAGAAAAAAGACTCACTCAGATTTGCGCAACTAAGCACTGGTCAGCTCTGAGCCGATAGCACTGATTGCCTACTGACCTCCTTCATAGCCACAAGCCTACCAGAGTTCCTCTCCCTAGCAATCCTAACCACTCCAAAAGCCCCATGGCCGATGACTCGACCCATTTCGAAAGCCTTGACGTCCACCTTCTTCCTTCGATCTCTCAGCACCCTCGTTTCCTCCCTAATGAGTTCTTCACGCCTTGCCTCCTTCTCACCGTCCGACATAAAGCGGTTTTCCGGCAAACGGAACGTTGCTTCAAGCTGCGCCAGCCGACGAGCCCGAGACAGAACATAGTTGCCGGGATGCACTGGGGGACTTGAAGTAGACGATGATGGGCCAGCTGCCTTCAGAAGGGCGTGGTAGTACTGCTCGAAGAACACTGCAACGGACATGGCTCTCTCCAGCGTCGGTAGGGACGGCTTGACGACTCGGAAAGGCATGACCTGAAGGAGATCCTCATCATTCTTGCCCGCCGGAACGCCACCAGAACGGCGCTTCCAGCTGGTAGCTCGTACCAATTGCATCGACTCAGCCTTCTCAGCTGACTTGCTCGTATCCTCGTCCTCGTCGACACGCTGGATAGGTGGGGATGACTTCTTCCGGATCTGCAGGGGACCAGTTTTGCGCTTAGGTAGCACAGGCCTCACCTCTACCGATGCTGCCTGAGCAACAAGCGGCGTTGCGAATGGATTGGCAAGTGGACTACTAGGTGTTTTGAGCCCCGAAGGGAGGCTATCAAACGTATCGAATGCCGCGATGAGGTTCGGCGTCGACGCACCGGCCAAGATGGGCGAGATGGACGTGTGGGCCGTATTATGTATCTGAGGCAAGGTGCTTGTAGTCGTAGAGTAGATGGAAGACGGCAGTCCATTGACAACATGCAATTCGCCTGGTCGTGCTCTGCGCGATCCGACGAATCAGCAATGATGACCTCGAGCCCAGGATACACAGACAGATACGTACTGAGTTTTGGAGCTTCCAACGAGTCTGCCACGCACAGTCGCTTCGACCACAGCCGCGATAGCTCTGGCTTGCTGTTCCCTTGCCCGCGCCTTGACGAGCTCTTTGATCGGGTATGCCCATGCGGGATCTAAGGGCATCAACGAGCGTCAAAGAGCATTCAACCGCAAGACATCAAGGGATCGGGTGTAAGCCTAAACTGACCGCCAAGCTTATCTCCCACACCTTCGATCGACCACCTCAGCAACAGTTCTGTAGCCTCCTCAAATGTAGTTGCATGGAAGATATGCCTTGCCTCATGAGCTTGACTACTTACCTAGTGGGCAAGAACTCACCTGAAGTCTTTGGGGTGTCCAATGAGGCGTTTATCGACCTTTCTCTTCCTCAGCTCGCCATGTTTCCAGTCCTCCCACCCTGTTGTGTCTCCGGCTTTCCCGCCGCGGCCTCGACGTGGTGCACCCATCACTCTCCTTCCCCGTAAGGCTGGCCCGGCTGCCCCATCCTTTGCAGCTGGCACGGAGGTGGAACGGGCCGCCGTCGCTTCGTACCGCACTCCCACCAGCTCGTCAGCATCTACCAGCTCCCACCGATCCTTGGCCTTTCTTCCTAAACCTGATACAGCCGACGAAGGGGTGGGAATGAGCAAGCGGCTATTCGACGCTAGGTTGGCGCCGAGGCGCGAGGGCGTCGAAGCGACCAGGTTGAGCAGGTCATGGAAACCTGAATGGGCCAAATGGGAGCGAGACGGCTTGGCGGTCATACTGACGTCGATCCACTGCGAAGTCACCTGCGATCTATAGGCGTCAGCACGTCAACAGTTGAGTAGCATGGAAAGTAACAAGCTTCGGCAGGAGCTGGCTTGTTGTGGCATTCCAACTTGGCCTGCCGCGGGATCCGTAGTAGCAAGCCTCTGCTGGGCGCCTGAACTCACGGGTATGAATCCGCGAACTTATCCTGCCTGTTCGAGTCACCACAAATGAGCAAGTTGTAGAATACATCATACTGTACATCATGAGGACCTCGCCACCGATAAGCTATGAAAGATGGAACGTCCGCCATCAGCGTCTCGTCAGCGCGATCAGCGGGGCAGCAGTCGAGTCGCAGACAAACAGGGTGTCCGTGTATGTCATTGATGGGATAGCACCTGGGCGTTCTATCAGAGGTCAGCACGTCTGTAGAACGTTGTTCTGCGCCATGACCGTTTCCGCCTCCCTGGGCAGTCCCAGGCTGTGAAGCCTTTAGCAGACCGCCCGTGATTGATGATCATGAGCCATGAGGTGCCAATCGATGGCATCAAGATGGGCTTACAAGACCACGCCGACGGCACGGGCACACATAGGATGGCCGAGAGTGGGGTGTCGAGCTTGCCAGCAGGAATGGGGCAGCACTCAGCTGAAGGAGAACTCTTGACACTACGGTGAAATGGTTCGCCCGGAACACCGGCAATGTTCCGGAGAGCCGTTTTGACGAAGGAGTCCATACCGAAGACGAACGACCGCCTTAGGCATCGCAAGCATACAACTCGTACAGCTTCAACATGGCGATGCATTCCTGCAGATGACCATGAGCAATCACCGAACACTATCTGTCGGTCAAGTTGTCGGGTCCAACTTGCCGGGCAAGCGATGACCGGCTCGAGAACGTCGTCGAACACCGCCTCGCTTTCGTGCTAAGGATCGATTCCAAATGGCCGATGACCCCGTGTCATCAGGCTGCAACCACGAGGTCGCCAATGCCAAGACATGTACAGCAAGCATCACAAAGACTCTTCAAGAGCGGCTTGTTCATGCGGACCTCTGCTGGGCTGGACATGCGACAGCTGTATAAGACGATCATGTTGGACCTGTTGCTGGTGGGACTCTGTTACCTCTGGATTCCCCACTGATACGAATTAACTAACATGTTTGCTTGTCTTGCCTTGGCTGCTCTCGTGTCGCTGTCTTTGGCAGGCGCTGTACCCTCGCCTAGCAAGCGGACTACGCCTCTCAACTGTGTCCAATTTCAATATGCCGGGCCCTTCGCCTCCTTCGGTACCTCGCTTCTTTCCCCTCTTTCTTCCTTGCCCCTGCCTTCGACAACGCATCACGCTGATAAGTGACGTAGGGGAGGGAGGTTTGATCCATTTCTACGCCAATATCACGCAGAACGATCCCGAAACACACGAGTTCACGTTCAACGAGACCCGTCTCGGGCTGGTGAATGGCACGATCGACAATTGCGGGGAATGCCGCACGACCGAGCTGTTTGGCTTTGAAGTGTGTGAGACCTCTGATGGGTACGGGTACAACGGCCTGTACGTGCTCGTTCTTCAAATGTCTCCCTTCTCCAATCCATCGGTGCCGCTGAGGCTGGTCTCGGTAGTCTGGTGAGGTCATTGTGCTGAGACTGTTCGTAGCAAGAACTCAGCCACAGAGTTCTACGGCCATGTGACGTATTCAAACGTAGGCTCGCCGAAGCAGTGTGTTCAAGCTGCTACGACGCCGGTGAATGGGAGCATGTTGGTACTCGCCGAATGCCTGTATGAATACGAGTCGGCTGGTTCCTCGGCCCAGTACTTTCAGTATGTTGACATCGCTCCTTCCTTCCTTCCTTCCTTCCTTCCTTCCTTCCTTCCTTCCTTCCTTCCTTCCTTCCTTCCTTCCTCCCTTCCTTCCTTCCTCCCTTCCTTCCTTCCTTCCTTCCTTCCTTCCTTCCATCCTTCCTGCCTGCCGTCCTTCCATCTTCGTCTCCCTTATCCTTTTTATATGCTATTTCCTCATTCCTTCCAGTGCAGAACTTAGATGGCGACGTTTCCTTGTCCCATCTAGTTGGCAGACCCAAATCCAGCCAGGGGGGTCACGACGCGCACACTGACATGACACAGCACAGAATTAAGCGACGGGGGGTACCCCGTAACCCTACTGGTTGTCGGCCAATCAGAGTGAGCCGCAGCCCTAGAAAGCAAGAATGATCGCGCTGATGCGCATGACTCGTAGGACGTACGGACCCAACCCATCCCTCGATCAGGGCGAGCCGCTGAGCTTCTTTGACGGACCGGCCATCGGACCCTTCACGTACTTTGGCTACAAAGCGCCGGTATTCTGAGCGTCTGAGGACTAAGATCATGGCGAGGTACTCGATTATGCATGTGCGTACGAGAGTGCTCCTCGTGTATATCGCCGTATGTAGAGGTATACCAGACGCATGCACATCGTCGAACACCAGCAGGAACCACTAGTGACTCGGATCCGAAGATCTCGGCGTCGTCCGTCGGATCCGCAAGCGTTCGTCCAGTTGTAATGTCGAGTGCAGTGTGGCTTTGAGCAAGTCGACCCAGCTCAGATATATCTGTTAACCTCCCCTGGCTCTCCAGCAGCACGCTCCATCACCCTTGTACGCTCCCGCAAACTCCTATCTCAACGTGGGGCGAAACGATCATGAGCTCAGTCAGTCTGCCCTTCCTTGTCCGCCTGTCGCCGTCTTCTTCCCCCGTGTCTTCCATCGCGAACAGCAACTGACCGTCTACTTCTGTACTCATACAACAGCCTGAGACTCCACCTTCTATTCGGATACATCCATTGACACGTTCACCTCCTCAATCATCTCCCTTATCGATCATCGATTCTTCCGTCGCCAACTACACCATCTGTGGCGCACTGTGGCTCTTTCCCCGTCTATCCTCATCCGCATCCAAGTCCACCTCCCCCTCCCCAAGCACATCCATATACACCCGAGACGCCCTGCTCTACTCGCTGTCAACGATCCTCGATGCGTACCCACAATGGTGCGGCCGCCTGCACATCCCTCCATACGATGCTCAAGCTGCAAGGAACGACTATACTCGCCGTTACGGGCGTGTCTGGCTTAGTTGGGGCGGGGACGACGACCCGGGAGCAGACGTGACGTTCGCGGAGCATGCGAAGAACATCGATTCTGTCCTGCCGCCTAAGGTTCAGGGTGTTCGAGGGGTGCACGATGCGAGCTCGTTGGGGAGTGAGCTGTTTGTCGACTCGAGCCGGCTGGTCGACCTTCGTGCACCGTCATCAGAAGGGACCAAGTCCGCACCATGTATGTTGGTCAAGATCACGTTCTTCGCCGACGGGGGCGTTGGGATCGCTGCCGGCCTGCACCACACGCTCTCGGACGCGCAGTGCCTTGCACGATTCATGACCGATTGGGCAGAGGTGCATCGAGCACAAACACATGCAGCCCACTCGACCAAGGACGAGGGAAAACACCGACAGGTCGGGATTGTCTTACCTTGTCGGCCATTTGCGCCACTCGAGCTGGACAAATACGCAGCGGGGTGTCTGAATGATACAAATGAAGACGAGGTCCTGAGAAGTAGAGCATTGCAACTGCCTCAGATCAGACTGGATATGTGGGCTTCGGGAGACGGGAAACCAGGGATGATCACCTCGCCTACTCGGCCGCCTGCGGAAGTTGCTCAGCTCGACACGGCGTTGGGGTCGGTGAGAGGGCGGCCTATCCCTTGGTCGACCTGGGAGTACGAGAAACCGGTCAGAGACTACGTGCTGGACTTTACGCCAGAGCAGATGCAGCGAATCTGGTCACAGGCGTCAGTTCCGACGCCCGAACAGGAGAATGAGAATGGCAAGGAGAATAGCGCGGGCGGAGACGGCGAGGAGGGCACAGGTACAGACAGCGATCACCCCCCCAGTGGAGGCGCGAGGATATCCCGGCTCGACGCGCTGCTCGCTCATCTCTGGCGACTTTCCGTCCGAGCGCGGCGCATCCCCGCAAACGAACTCTGCTCACTTGACATGTCAGTCGGGCTCCGTCCGCGCCTCGGCCTGCCCCCAACCTTCCTAGGCAGCCCACTCAACAACTTCTCCGCCGCCCTCTCAGCAGGAACCATCACCTCCCCTTCTCCCTCGTCCGCGTTCTCGACGGCCCAAGCAATCCGCAACGTCGTCTCTTCCGTCAATGCCGATACGATGCCGCCACTGCTACACCACCATGCCTTTGCCCTGGACCCGATCCGGGAGAGGAACGCGTTCATGGGTGGACGGCATATGCTAGTCACGGGCTGGCTTGGGATCGGGTCCTACGACGTTGATTTTGGAGGCGGCCCGCCGGTGCTGATGGTCAGCCAGATGTGGGCTATCGACGGGCTCGTCGTGGTCATGGAGGTACCCGCAGCGACCTCCGTGGTGGCGGCTCTTGACTCTAAATCTCAAGCGCCAAAGTGGTACGACCACGGCGTCCGGGTCAGGATGTTCTGCCAGAACGAGGTCATGGACCGCTTGATAGCGGATCCGGAGCTGTATGCTTAACGATCCTTCTCATAACGTACATGCCTGACGAAAATCGTGTCACGATAGACGTCAGCTGCGATAGACACAAAGAGCGGCTGGGCTTCTTCGCGTCTCGCCTAGAGACTTGTCGACTGGATGTTGCGTATCGCAGATTGCGACCGGACTCGGGATTCGTGGATTACAAACTGCATCATCCGTATTGTAGCATATGCATGATCACCCGGGAAGCGTCAAAAGGATATCCGACAACGGCTACAGATCTAGCGCAGGTATCAAGCTGTGATGGTGTATGTGCAGCTGAAGCTGGTACATGAAGGTCGTCAGGGTCGTTCACGGGGCAAGCGGGCGGGTGGGGGGTGTTGGGGATTGTTGCGGGGAAAAGGTGGTTATCAACATCCGAGGCGAGTCTACTCGAAGATCTAAAAGCGGAGTCACGGGTGACTGGGAGCGTGGCAGCCCTGGGTCTCAGCGAAGCGGGTATTGGTGGCGCTAAGGCCACTTGAGTGGATTTCACAATGTCGAGCTGCGCTGCACTATGAGAGGAGGTAGTTGGTCGATGCCAGCCACAACCAGATAATGGCCCCGCTTAGGATCGGCAGAGTCAGATTGTCGTCGAGCCCGAGATCTGTAGCCCATCAGCTCTGCCTTGTACACATGGGACGGAACTGACCAAGTGCCTCTACGATCGCACCGCCAACACCAACCACGACGGCGGTCAAGCCGACCCCTGCACCACCCGTCTCGAGAATCGCCCAGTGTCCACTGCCCCCGTGCCACCAGAACCCAATACAGATCAGAGCGCCAGTCACTGTAGCCGCTAGGAAGCCGGCTAGGGATTTACGAGGCGCGAACGGGAGAATGTTGATGCCTGGCACATGGGCGGGGAGGGGAGGCGTGTACTTGCCCCACAGGCGGCCGATCGTCGATGCCGTCGTGTCGGACCATGATAGACTAGAACGCGTCAGCTAAAGCTGTCGATCGAAGAACGCGAGTCAGCAGACGTACGTCAGGATGGACACGACGGCAATGTCTCGTGGGTACAGGCCGAGCACAAAGATGACTCCGAAGAGGTACCACACCACGCCGTTGATCTTGTTGCGCTCCGACTCGCGCATGAGGAAGCCGAGATATGCCTCCCATACTTCGGCAAATGAGGGAAAGTTGAGCCGAAGTAGATCCGTGCTGAGGACAGTCACGAGCATTGTTGACAGCATCGTAAGGAGCGGTTTGAGAGTTGGTGGATCGAGGTGGTTGAGCGCTAACGTCAAGAAGCCTGGTCACGCGAGTCAGTCGCCGAAAAAGAGGCCAAGAATGGGACAGGACGAACCGATAGAGCTATGGAGAGCCTTTCGTGGAATCTCCCAGTCGACAGCTTTAGTCGGCGTCACGCCCGGGCTGGGCTTGCGCTTGATACTACTACTGCGTCTCTTGCGAGCAGGGGGTCTGACTCCCTCCACTGACGCGTTGGCAGAGGGAGCGGGAGGAGGAGGCGGCCGGTTGGTAGGCTGGACCGGCGATTCTGGATCCGCTGGGATGGTAGGGAGAGTCGGAAGACCGTTGTATGGTGACGTCGGTGCTGATGTAGGTCCAGGCCCTGGAGACTTGCTGGCCCTCGTAGATCTAGGCACATTTTTACGGATCTTGACATCCTCTTCTTCGCGATCTACACTCCCGTCTCTCCAGGCCTTGCCGCCGCCATTTCCCATATCTCGCTCCAGCCTGGGAATCCCATTGGCTTTGGGCGCCACGTCAGCCATACCGGTGCCCGATGCGCCCGATGCACTCGATGGCGAGCGGGCGATGGGCTCGTTCTCCTGATTGTCCCGCTTCCTGAGGCGGCTGGACGGGGCCGGGCGGCTCGTAGGTGGCGGCGACACGGATGCGGACAGGGACGAGCGTGACGTTCGCGGTGATGAGGGCGATAAGCGCGAAGGGCCGTCTCCCAGCCTAGGTAAAGGTGAAGGAGAAGGCGATAACGAGATGGCTTGTGCCATGAGGCTCTAGTCGGTTCGGCGGAGCGGTGTGTGCAAGTGTCACCGAGGTGGTAGGTGGACGCAGGTAATACTGACGTACAGGTATGCAGAATCCCAGTGATTGCACTGAAAACGTCGACGAGTCTTGTGCGCGAAGATATTGGCCCCTTGTGTTTTATGAAAAAGAAATTAGTCGTGCCAATCACCGTGACGCGCCTCTCAAGAGAAAGGCGCGCGCTGCTGTAACTCCGTGTATTACCGATACGTGGCAGTCGAGCAGAGGTGGAGGTTGAACCGTCTCTATACGTTTTCTTGATTCTTTCTCGAGCTAGACGTCTGTAATCTACATGTCGATATCTGCCGACCCAGTAGCCACGTCCAGCGACGTAGCAGAGTCGTCGTCAGCTGCTGCTACTGCTTCTTCTGCCGCCAATGCCGCTGCAATCTTCGCTCGTCTACATCCCGACCAATACCTCTCCAGATTCCTATCAAAAGGCTTCAGACCAGACGGGCGGACAGTGAGCGAGTGGAGAGATGTATCGATCAATCACGGTTGGTCACTGCTTCGGATTGCACTATGACGGTTTATTTCTGATCGCTTGTAGACCCCGTATCGACGGCAGATGGTTCAGCTCTCGTGCGTATAGGAGAGACGACGATGATATGTGGAGTCAAGGCGGAGATTGCGGAACCAGACCTTGCTCGTCCCAACGAGGGGTTCGTCGGTACGCACTTCGCTGTCGTCCCCCGGGCCGATCGGTTGATTTGCGGTTGTAGTCCCAAATATTGATTTGCCGGCTCTCTGTTCGCCTCGCTTCAAACCCGGACCACCGAGTGACGAGGCGCAGACATTATCAAACTGGCTAAACGATCTCATCGTATCGTATGCTTAAGCACAAGTATCTCGCGAGCAAAGCTGATTGGATCCAGATCTCGAACCATATCTCCTCGCAAGCTCTGTATTGTCCCTGGTAAGGCGGTTTGGGCAATATACATCGATGTGACCTGCATCAATTACGACGGGAATGCGTTTGACGCCGCCGTTTTGGCCGTCATGGCTGCGCTGCGGAAGAGTGAGTTGTATTGTCTGTGTTCATCACCGCGCCCCCTTCCCCCCCACTTCTCCCTTGGGCGCCGTTCCTCCTGCGAATTCTGTTCCGCCTTTAGGTCGCAGATGAAGTCCAAAAATGTGGGCCGCAGTCTAATGCGAGCAGCGCGGATCCCTGGAGCCCGTTGGGACGAAGCGAGCAGTCGAGTTCTATGCTCGCGTACCGACAAGTATGCATTGCCGCTCGGCCGCATCCCGCTATCCTGCTCGTTTGGCGTCTTCCAGTCGTAAGCCTTGAAAGCCTTGCTTCTATCGCCGGCTGCAAGCTAAGACCATGGTACAGGAAGTACCTCTTGCCCGATCCAACTGCATTCGAGATGCCATTAATAGGTACGACGATGACAGTTGCGCTCGACGAGGAGGGCTTTGCGAGTCTGGTGAGGCATGAAGGCCTCGGCGGGATTGAGGGAGTCGGTGGGGAGAGGTTGGTTGGTGAAGCTTGGGCGATGGCGGAAGAGCGAGTTAAAGTCCTGAGGAGCGTTATGAGTGAGAGCGACTGAGGTAATTCATGATGGTACAGTGTTGAACATGTTGTATGCATAACACTTGAATTCCTGTCCGATCGATCACCTCGGCGTGTGGCACCCCCCCTCTCCCCCCAAGTGAACAACGCAATTCGCCACCGGGCTTGTCAGAGTTATACCACGTCATCGAGGAATTTCTTAATTGTTGCACGTCCACTCTACGTCTGTCTCAATTCTCGTTGCGTAGATCTTCAGATACTGTTTTGCCCAAGAGCTGCTACACTGTCGTCGACATGTCTAGTGTAGCTACTTCGTCGTCTCATGCTCCCGACCTCATCGCCTCGCTCACCAAGCACAACGAGACGTTCACTACCCTCCTCTCCCTGATTCCTTCGCGTTACTACATCGCCCCTACCCAGCAAGAGGTAAGTCCCGGGCCGCCTCCAACCAAGCCCCAGTGCCCTTGCCCAGACCGCTCCACGACTCTTACATGTGATCCTCTTTCGTCTTGGTATGCTGCTGACCAAACGCGTCTAGGCCGACTCGAAATGGATGAAGAACAAGAAGCGCAAGACAGGGGAGGAGCTGAAGGAGCATAAACGGCGTGCTAAGCAGGAGAAGGTGAGAGATCGCTTCGCCCTCCTTCAATATCTTCTTTCCTCGTCCTTGGTACTTCTGAGCCACTCACATCACTTTCATCCCGTCCCTCTTCACCTTCTTGGCCCTTTTGGGCCGACTTCGCTCACTGTCCACTGTCCGGAAGCTGATATCGCCGCCAGCTCGACCCAGAGAACAACAAAACCACAGCCGAGATCCTCTTTCCGTCCGATGGCGTTGTCGACACTGTATCAGCGCAACTGGCAGAGGCGGGCCCATCCACTCTGACCCTACTTCCACCTACGATCCGTCCTCTCCCCCCTACGGCATCCATCTCGGACCTCAGGGCAAAGCTGCATTCCAAGCTCGATGGATTCAGAAAAGACCGGGGCGCGGATGAGTCGCGCGATGCATTGGAGCAGGAGCGGCGTAGGAAACGCGGGGAGCTGAGGGATAATCGCAGAGCTAGGCGGAAGGAGGAGGTCAAGCGGGCCAAGGAGTCGGGTTCAAAGCCGGCGGCTGTGAGTACCGCTGGACCCTCGCCATCCGTCTCATTCCCTCTCGTCATCACCCTCTAAGCAAACCCCCAATTTCATAATCCATTCGCTCCGCTACCAACGAGACAACTCGCATTCGTCGTGCTTGTCGGAGGTGTGCTGACAACATCCAGACACAACTGATCGTCCCTGCCCTACCCAAACCAACTTCCGACCCCATATCATTCCCCGCGGTCGCTCTCCCGTCGTCGAAAGGCCAAAAACCGTCCAAGCAATTCAAACACATCTCGAACCCAGCCCAAGCGCTGTCGCACCTAGAGAAACACAAGGAGAAGCTCGCCAGTATGGATCCGGAGAAACGCAAGGAAGTGGAGGAGCGGGAGAGATGGGCCAAGGCCGAGGCGAGGGCGTTGGGTGAGAAGGTGGCTGATGAGACGGGGACCCTCAAGAAGGCTGTCAAGCGGCTCGAGAAAGGCAAGGCCAAGTCTGGCAAGGAATGGTGAGTGTCGGCACTCACTCCCCTCCTTTTTATCCCCTTCTCCGCCGTCTCCACCTTCTCCACCCACGCCCCCATCCTCTCTCGCACTTCTCATTCCAGATCGCAACTCTACCTCAGTTTCTCTGGCCCCAGAGTCGGGCGTGATGGCTAATGCCAATGCCCATCAGGTCGGAACGGAAAAAGACGCTCGAAAAGTCCCAAGCGACGGCGATCAAGAAACGCAACGACAACATTGCGTCTCGCGCCGAAGCGAGGCGAGACAAGAAATTCGGCAACAAGGGCAAGAGCAAGGACAAGAGCAAGAAGAAGGGCCGGCCGGGATTCGAGGGCGGTAAGAAGGGCGGCAAGGGCAATGCCAAGGGGAGATCGTAGTGTCGCCGTGCCTCCGCTGGGATCACGGCCGGCGATATGGACAGGGGACAGAGGGCACGGGGCTGGTAGGAATGTGTCTGGCTTTGGTGTCATTCTGTACTATATCATGTACGTCATGCAGTGCGCAGTTGGGGAGGAGCACATGTGATTGCTATCTCGCTATCAAGCACCGACAAGCGGGCAAGCTCAGCAGCACAGTGACATGCTCCGAGATGTGCAGGTCTCGGCAACATTTGCTGGCCATCTCGGTGCAGACAATCTATGCATGATTATAAGGAGGTATGCATGTCGCGGGCCCCGGCACCTCGAGACTGTTGATCCTGGCCCTTGCTAACGCTTTCCTGGAGAAGAGGTGTGGTGTCAGCGATTGAGTGCCAATGTCACGTCGCACTACTCACTGCCGACAATTTTGACGAGAGCTGATCGGAGGCCCTGTGCAGCCTTTTCCACGTCCTTCTTGCTCATTGCGCCCGAGATGCAGACCTTGAGACTCGGCTCGGGTTCAAACTGCTCTTGGCCGCGCACCCGTCTTGCACGGGTGACGAGAACGCCAGAAGTGGACAGCGTCTCGTCGACCACTTCTTGCAGTAATCTCTCCTCTGCCTCTATCGAGTCGGGCGGGTGGAGGAGGAAGATGTGAACGAGCGCTGAAGAAGGGTGCGATGGGACGTGGATGATCGCGTCCTTGTTGGGCTGCGGGGACGACGTCGAGTCGGGTTCAGGCAGAGACACGGGCTCAATCTTGGAGAGGTGGTGTCGGAAGATGCCGACATTGGTCGCTAGCGAAGTGAACAGCGATGGATCGGCTTGCATGAACCCGATGGCCGTGGAAGAAGCCGTCGCGAGAAGCGCAGGTAACGACGCGGAAAAGACAGACGCCGATGAGTTGATTCGCTGAGGGGAGGGCTGTCAACCAAAAGTAGGACGCCACATGTACTAGATGCAGGCATACCTGATGCTGACAGACCACTGCAGAGCCGGCGCAAAATCCTCCACCCGTGGCGAGACTCGTCGCCAAAGATCCCACGATCATGTCGACCTCCTTTGCCTGAAAGAGTCGATGATCAGACGACGATGCTCAGTGATTGATTCAAACCGAGAGAGACATACAGGAAAGTTGTAGAACTCGGTGACACCGCGGCCGTGTTTCCCGATCATTCCCATCGACTGGCTCTCGTCGAGGATCAAGCGGTACTTGAATTTCTTCTTCAGCTCGCACTAGACACCTCATCAGCACTGGGTACCACTGCGTCAAGGGATGATTCTGCGCACGACTTTTGGCAGGTCGAGCATCATTCCATCGTTCTCAAATACCCCCTCGGCGACGATAAACTTCTTTGTCAATTTGTTGCCTTTGCGTTTCTGCTCTCGCTCGACCTGCTGCAGAACCCGCTCGAGGTCCTTCATATCGCCATGGGCGTAGAAACGGATTTGTGAACGACTGATTTGCAGCCCCTTGTGGATCGCAAAGTTCACGCCTCGATCGGCGACGATGATATCCCCCCGCTTTGCGAATGCAGGGATGACGGACGAAATGGTTGCGAAGCCTTGGCCGTACAAGATGCAAGCGTCCATTCCGAGAAACGAGGCAATTTCCTCTTCGCAGCGCATATGCACATCTACATGGATCAGCATTGAGACAACATACTCGCAGGGGGACGCACCGAGGTAGCCGTAAAAGCCGGCAGGGCCACAGGTACCTACCCCATAATGGCGGAGGGTATTGATGGCGACCTCTTTCATCTTTTCATTCTCGATCAAGCCCGTCCAGTTGGGTGTAGCCATGTTGAGGACTGGTTTTGCAGTGGGCGACAGCTTAACCCTGATGCCATTCGGACCATAGACGGTAGGAATCGTATCGAGGGTTTCCTCGTCGACCTCGCCCGGGGCGTCGACGAGCGGTAACGGCTGCCATTCATCCACCAGCTCGTCAATCTCCTTTTCTGTCAACTTGATCCAGTTCTTCCCGGCGCCTTCTTCGCGCGTCCGTCCCTTCAAAAGCGTGCGGAGAGCAAAAGCGAGCAGGAGCACTTCGAGAAGCGATCGGTACGGGTCATCTTGGTACGACGACTGGATGTAGCGGACGATGATTGGTGAGCCTGGTATCCGCCGGAACAGATCCTGGAGGAACAGGAATGCCGAGGAGAGGATCGAGAGCAGTGGGAGAAGGGGTGTGGGGATCTCGGTTGTCGAATGTGAACTAGTGTTGACGTCGGACATCGTGCAGTCAGTGCTTGACTCTGTGATGTGGAATGCTTTCAAAGACACTGGCAAAACAACAGGAGACGTGGGTGCAATTTAGGCGCGTGTGAGGCCGCGCCTAACATGGAGACACGCGCCTAACAAGGGGAGTCACTTTCTGGGGCTCCGCATTTTGGCATGATCAGTGTGTCCATCCGTCCTGTTGCTTTCTGGGTGGACTTTTCCAGCGTCGCCTACGCTACAACGCACTCGTAAAGAGCTGCAGAGATAAGAGGGCAGCTTAAGGACCACTGCTCAAGTCTAGAGGAAAGATGGCGGACACTCCAGAGGAGCGCGCTCATTGGCGATCCGTACTCCGAGCGTTCGATGGGTATATGCAGTACCACGTATGTCCTCTGCGTAGTTGCACGACAATCACAGACCCTTGCGGTGTTGTCGAGTAGTGAGGTTTCTGTTGCTGGGGCTTATGACAACAGCTATCCGCCAATCATGCTCGTCGAATGGCTTTTTTGCAGCTTCCCAGAGAAGCGAAGCAGATGTACGAGGCGATTGGATATCGCGACAAGCTCGCGGCGGTTGATGAAGGGATCCGCAGGTCAGTGCTGGCCATATATCTCGGAGATCCCATTATAACGCGCATCTTTTGCTAAACGCATGGTAGGAATGCAGAGTTCATCGACGACTTGATTGCCGATCCTGTCTTCGCCGACATGCTGTCGGAGCCCTGACAACTGCCCACTTCCCACGGACATGAGCACTGACCATAGCCCATTCATGCATCGCCTTCACCTTCCCACTCCCATTCCCATTCCCACTCCCATTCCAATGCTCACTCAGCTTCCAATTCTCACTCTCGATCGGCGTCACAAACGTACACCAACGGGGAGAAGAGACCGTCGCAAAGCGAGCTGGACGTGGCGCAAGATAAAGTCCGGTCGACATTACGCTCCTTCGTGCGGGACTGGTCAGACGAGGGCTTGGCCGAGCGTCAGGCATGCTACGATCCCTGCCTGGAAGCGCTGGAGGCGCACTGGAAGGGCAAGGGTAGAGAGAAGAGGGACATCGAGGTGCTTGTTCCGGGTTGCGGATTGGGGAGACTCGCGATGGAGATCGCTGCCCGCGGTATGTGTTGGCTTCTGGACGCCATACTCCGAGGCTGAGCAGCTTGCAGGTTTCGCCTCACAAGGCAATGAGTTTTCAACGTACATGCTGCTCGCATCTCACTTTGTGCTGAATCAGTGGGTTGCCTCACCTCCCCCATTCTCTGAGTGTCAGGAGGAAAGGTAGAATCCAGATTGACAAGCAGAACGAGCCAGGCCAGATCGCACTCTATCCACCCATACGTGCACTCTTTCTCCAACCAGCCTACAACCGGTGAACACCTGCTACGCCGAGTGAACATCCCGGATATTTGTCCGGCCGACGTCCTGGGGGAAGGCAAGGGCGGGCCATTCAGCCTCGTGGCCGGCGACTTTGAGGAGATTTACGGAGAGGCCAACTGGGACCAAGGGGACGGCAGAGACGGGAGTCGTGTCGCCCAACGACGGCGATGGGGTGCAGTCGTCACGTGTTTCTTCATCGACTGTGTGAGTCGCCGTACGTGTCAACCAACACAGTCACCTGATCGATCGCAGGCGCGAAACGTGTTGACATTCTTGAACATCATACATACAATCTTGGAAGACGACGGTGTTTGGATCAACATCGGTCAGTGTCTCTACATGCAATCACCATGCCGATCAACAGCTCTCCGGGCCGGCATACGGTAGTCGGTCGCCTGCAGACAGTAGACGGTAGTCGGTCGCCTGCAGACAGTAGACAGTAGACGGTGGCCTGCAGACAGTAGACCGTAGACGGTAGACCTGCAGACGGTAGACGAGGCGGTAGCGAGCTGACACAGTTCAGGCCCGCTCCTGTGGCATTTCGAAAACTCGCCCACTCCGTCGGCCAAGGGCGAAGGGTCGATAGAGCTGAGTCTGGACGAGGTGAAAGATCTCGCCCGGATGGTCGGCTTTGAGCTCCACGTGAGTCCACGGAACCAGCGTGGCTCCCCACCCGCGCAGCGAGCGCCCTTGACGCTGACGCGGGGACTTTTAGGAGGAACGGACGATCAGTACGACTTATACGGGTATACCGGGCGGCATGCTCAAGCACGAATACCAAGCGGCGTTCTGGACAGCCACCAAAACATAACCTCTGGGCATGCGTGGCATGAATTACGTCGGCCTCCGATGTGGTGAGGTCCATCTACTTTCAATTGGCAAATAGCACAGCAAGTAGGAGCGGTATCGGTATCGCTGGTACAGCTGCATATCTGAATCATCGCGGGACCATCACACCAACTTCTCTATTCATACGAGCATCACAGACAATGCATGTAACAAACCACAATGATAAATTGTATCCCTTTTCAGATGCATGACATCGCTCACACCTCGACGTCCATGACACAGCGCGACATCCAAGTCTCACCTTGATAATCATGCTATATCTCGACATCATGTCTCCACTTCACACCTCGACATCCAAGTCTCACCTTGACAATTATGCCATACCGCGCCATCATGTCTCCACGTCACACCTCGATAATCACGCCACACTCAACAATCATGTCACACCTCGATATCCAGGCCGGCCCGCCTCCACCGCCACGTCCTGCCCACCAGACCACCTCGACCGACCCTCCAATCGACCTTGCCGACCTGCACCCGCGCCTCGTCGAGGTCCAGACTCAACATGTCCTGTACGACGCGCCTGGCACTTCCTATGCAACCTTCCAGCAGGGGGATGCCTGGATGGGCATATGATCCCGCCAGATAGAGGATACGGTTGTTGGACGAAGGCCGGGGATGCAAGATCTGTAATGTGGTTTTCGGGTCTCGTAGCGGCAGTGCTCTGTTCGGCACTGTGTCAGCCCGCGCAATTACCGATTTTCCATAAGGAAGGTGAGCGCCACAGGGCCGGGCGAGGAGGGAAGACGATTTAGAGGTGGCTGGCATAGAGTAGAGATAGGACAGCCAAGGGGACGGAGGGCGGCAACGGTAGAGACGAGGAGAGGGAGAAGGGGAAAATACGCACCTTTCGAACTGAGAAACTGCCAGTATACCGTCCCGGATCTCCACCACCGGATTGGTAGTCTGGAAGACCGGATCCACCGGCGAGCCCCAGTCTGAGGCCGAACGAGGTGGGTTGACAATGTGCGTGCCCATGGTGTACACCTTTTCTGCGCTTGGCGGGAAATGGGGGCATTGTTTAAGAGGGAGCGGCGTACCGTCGGGAGGTGTTGCCAGAGTCGTGTTCGAGTCGGTATCTGATTCGCGCTCACCTTCGCCGTCTTGGGCGTGGGCATGGGTACCGTTGCGGGTCGGAGTCGTCGTTGTCCACGTCGATTTGATTGGGCATTGGCGATCGTCCGATAGAGTGGTCGGGGGGAGGGGAGAAGGGGAGGTGAAAGGCGTTGCGGGTGACCGAAGGTGAGGCGCGGGGGGAGTGGGAGGGAGGACGAGGTTGATGGCTTGTCTGTCCGAGGTGCTGGGGAGGACGGAAGCATCACGGTGCGTCACCACAATCGTGTCCTGTGTCGTCAGCTTCGCTAGTTCAGATGTTAAGTTGGCTCGTTGAGACGTAGAGTAGAACGCTCAGCAGTACGACGCAGATACAGGACACGACAGTGTATGTCGGAAATGTCGGCGCAAGCAAAGATGGATGCTCAACGCCACGCCCGCTTCCGACTTACCCTGTACTCCACGTCGCCCAGTGCTGCGATCATCTGCTCGACCCTATTCTTCTCCGACCCAGCCAACGTCTCTAGCAAATTTGATGCGAGCCGGCGCGCTGCACTCGCCTGGGTCGCAAGCACGACTCGATCCACCACGACGGTCTCCCCGCCACCGCGAAAACCAAGCTCGATCTGTCCCTGTTGCTCTTCCTCTCCAACCCCTCGAAAGCCGAGCTCGATCTCTCCCTCTCCCTCCTCTCCCGCTCCCCCTTGCCACCTCAGATGCACGATTTCCTCTCCGAGCCGGAGATGATCTCTACCCTGCTCTAGGACAGGCTGCACCAGCAAGCTCGCGACGTCTCGCGCCGAGAACCCTGGACCGAGAGTATAGTGTGGTGTGCCGACTGTGGAATGGACATAGTCTAGCAGCTGGGGCAGAGGAGAGTTCAAGACGTCGGCGGTCGTCATGGTCCCCACCGCGCCGAAGACGGGCACAATCAGGTCGTGAGTGAACCGCGCCCAGAGTGACCCCAGTATGGGCACAGTGGAAAATGCGAATACCAAGTCGGACAGGGTGTTGAACGGCAGGAGCCGATGCCACGAGAGGAAGGAAAGTAGAATGAACAAAACTTGACAAACCGCCATGCCGAGAAAGTCGAGTACAGTGAAGATGAAGGCCGAGAGCGAGATGTATGCCTGTGAAGGGAGATTGGGGATCGAGAGGCCCGACGCGCCAGAGTACAGAAAGTAGGTCGAGCCCGGCGAGTTCCCGCGGGAGAAGGAAAAAGTGTAGTAGACTTTGCGGATCGGCAGGCCGAGGTGCTTGTATAGCGCGAACAGGCCCGGGTAGTATCCTGGCGTACGGGTGATTAGCCTTCCTGCTTCCAGGTTGGTATGTTGAGATGAGGTGGGGAAGGACGAAGGAACGTACCGCCTTGGAACGACCGCATGGGCGCATCGATAGTCCATACCCCCGGTGCGCCACTAGACCCAGCACCAGCCGAGCCTTTGCCAGAAGGCACATTGAGAGGCACATCGACGGACGCTGCGTGGAAGCCGAGAGTGTCCGCCTGCATCGTCAGCACCGTCTCTCCAGCATGTCAAGGAAGTGCACAAGTGATGCACAAGGGCTTGATGACCCCGGAATGGAAGGCAGGAATGCAAGACGAGGGACGAGCATCGATAGGTCAAAGGAGCGACCAAGCGAGAGGCCAGAGACACGGAGAAGGCAAGGGAGAGGATGTGGGAGAAGAGGGGAGAGAGCTTGAAGGCCTCATGACAACGCGGGACCTGAAGCGAAGTGCAGAGCAAGAAGAGAACGAAGAGCGAAGAGAACGAAGAGAACGAAGAGTGAAGAGAACGAAGAGAACGAAAAGCAAGACCAAGAACAAGAAGGCCAAGACAACGCGAACACCTGGGCCCAACCAACCCGGAAAGCGAGAGCCCGACGCTCGACGACGACACAACGCACCTTCTCAACGAGCCATACCTCGCACCCCTCCCGACAGAGGAGGTACGCCGTCGTGAGCCCCGCCAAGCCCGACCCGACCACCGCTACACGCAGGGGGCTGGGCGCAGCGCGACAACATCCGTCTTGGTGCGGCGGGTGTTGAAGTTCAGGCTGCAGACTTGGGCGCTGTTGGCTCTGCTGGTGCTCTTCGTGTGATTTATGTTGCTGTTGTTCTTGCGGTTGTCGCTGCTGTAATTCTTGGTGTTGATGCTGTAATTGTGGTTGTTGTCGATGAAGATGTGGTGGTTGTTGTTGGTGTTGCAGTAGCTGTGGTTGTTGTTGGTGTTGCCCTTGCTGTGGTTGTTGCTGTCCTTGATGGGCATGGAGGCCATACGGCCGCCCGAGCCGCTGTTGTCGATCCTGCTCAAGTGCATCGACCATGCCTCGCTGGTGTTGACCGTCACCCCGTCTTGATATCCGCCGTTGCTGCTGCCTATCCAGTCGAGACAATCTGCCGCTCCGACTATCTAGATGATGACTCTGACTCTGCTATCCGCAGACCAGCACGTACTCCCAGGCATGCTCTTTAACCCGTTGTCAATGTCCCCAAAAGGCGCAGTTGAAGACTGCCTGGAAGACCCGAATCGAAGCCCGACGACTCCAAGCCCCATGCAATGAATAGACGAACAGATGAATACTCGCCAAGAACAAGAACAAGAATGCCCATGGCACGATTCAGAGGCGACCGGCGTCGTTGGCCGCGTTTACCGGAACCCAAGCGACGGACAAGTCTTCTCCGTTCTTTACTCGAGAGCTCATGCTGATCCAACTCGTTCATGGCGACTGGGCCAAGGGCGCACAACTTCCCTTGGCCTACCGACGATCGGGCAGTCCATTGTAGCACGTTCGATCCCAGCCTGCCTTGGCCATCTTATAGCTTTGCACACCGTCATTCAATCGTCCCCAGAATTCCCAATCCTTTCATCAGGTCATGCTCGCAAGAGCAGTCCTCTGTCAGGCCAGGAATCCCGACTGGAGCAGCCTTCGGTCAGGCCAGGAATCCCAACTCGAGCAGTCTTCGGTCAGGCTAGGAATCCCGGCTCGGAAACTCTTCTGGCATACTTGCAATCCCTTGTCATAGCACCCGCCTCTACGCAAGATGTGCATGCAATCACGTCCATACGCAAAGTCCAGCAAACACCCTACGATAGCTTCCTAATTCTCCACTGTTCCTCTACGTCGTGAAGCTGTCATCGTCAGTCTATGCACCATCTCTTCGCAAGCAATGCGCGAGGTGCTCGTCGCTCAACTCACATGCCTAGAATTTTAAACGGCGGCGAGCTCGTGCCTGCCTCGCCCATGAGTTGGCATTCGACAAAGTGCGATCCCCGCGACACGCCTCGGTCAATCATCACCAGCCTAAGAATTGGCGGTCAGTCTACGATCGGTCGTCACGAGACAAAGCGGCTGCAAGACAAAGGGGCAACGCAACAAACAGGCAACGAGACAAAGAGCCGCCAAACAGGCAACGAGAATTGATGCTGTGAGCGAAGAGGTCACGAGACCGAGGGGTCGTGTGACAAGGGCAAAGAGACGGAGAAGCTGCGAGGCAACGTGCAACGAGACAAAGGCGAGGTCCAAGCACTCACGTCGCGATGACGTCCTCGACTTCAGCGGTACCGTGCAGCTCCTTCCCACCGGCAAAGTTATCGTCGACCCAGCACTTGACCACGCCCAGCGGTTTGTCCTGCGGCGATTGCAGGAAATACACCCCAACGTCTCCCGCACCAAGCTTAAGTGGGATACGCAATCGCGCTGTCGGTTGTTCCGCGTACCTAGTCGATGAGTTTCAATCCAACGTGAACCAGCGAGTCTCGTGACTTACCAGTAATGTCTGTCCTCGACGACAGCCGTCTTGGGCGGATGGTAAGTGTGCCAGCCTGACCCGTAAAAGAGACTCGGCGGAAGGGGATTGATCAGATCACTAGCCGCCACGCAGAACGGCTCGATCTCTCGGAAATTCTGAATATCGTGTGGCCGGTCCGCCAACCTTGCTTGCGGGATGCGGAGTCCCTGGTACCGGTCGGTCAAGGCGCTACCCGCGCTGTCACCGTCGCCCGGATTCTGCCCAGGCATACCCTTGCGCAAGCCGACGCCACCTAGCAAAGACGGCCCGGCTGTCGTGCCATCACCGTCGACGCCGAGGTCTGGAACGTCGTACGAGTGACCCTGGAGCGTGGACCAGCCAGAGCAGATTTGTGACATCATGTAGGAGATGAGAACGTCGGCAATCAAGTCGTGTCCATCCGAATTGGCATGGTTAGGGTCAGAGTAGAATGTCGAGCGCGCCTGCTCTGGTGTTTGGAGGTACTGGTCATAGATGACTCCCTTGACACTGAGCAGTTATGAACACATGTCCTAATGGAGGGGATCAGAGAGCTCACCTGATATGTGGGACGTCGTAAAACTGCGCCACGACATTGTGAAGGAGCTCTGGTCCAGCGAAACCGTTCTGAGCCTGGACTTGGGGGCTGAAGTGGCCGAGAATGATGACAGCCGGCATATCCGCACGAACGAGGATGGACCGCACGAGGAGCTCGAAGTGCTGTAGCCATTCGGGATCGCTGTACAAGTCAGTATATCGCTGCTGGCTACCTTGCGCCGCCTGTAACAGCATGGTGCCGCTCTAGGTCATGCAATTGGAAGTGGTGACAGTTGGACGCGAAACGCGACTCACTTTGGGTCCGCAGCGTCAAACTCGAGAATGACCAGATCCGTTTGGTCCGGCATATGATGCGCGTTGCAGTAGGCGTAGTACGCACTGTCAGTCTTTCTTGTCGCGCCATTCGTGAGCTCGTTGGCAGGGTGAGGAAAGACGCTGTTCCACCAGTGGAAGAATTTTGAGGGGTAGCACTTTTCCCCGACAGGGTCGTCCCCGGCGCCGTAGCATGCGGAGACTGGATGGACTATCAGCTTCTATCTCAATGACACTGCAAGGAGTAAAAAGGAACACAAGACTGTTGCAGGATGCTACACGCGCGATACTGGCAGAACAGAGAATGGAGATGAAGTCAGTCTACTCACTGGATCCACCGAGAATAGACATGGTGACCGGCGCCCCGCTCATAGCTTTCTGCAGGACGCGCTGCACACGCGCCCCAGTGCCGAGGTGTAACCTCGACTTGAGCAGCTCAAACTGCCCGCGACGGGCGGCGATCGCATCGCCAGGCCCGAAGACGGGGCAAAACTCGAATGGAGCAGGATCGATACGTGAGTTGTTTAAATAATCCCGGGGAATGAGGTTGTGCGGGTCGCGTGAGTGCGCGTGGAGGGCTGGGGTGTGATCGGATGCTGTGCAAGAGCGGTGAGCGATGAGTGGGCACAAGTGAGTTGTGACTTGGTATGAGAGCTGAGAGCAGAGTTGGGAGGTGAGGTGGGATGGTGGATGGCATGCGGGACTCACGGAAAAGCAGCTTGGAGAGCAAGATGAATCCGACGATGATAGTCACGAGCATCCACGCGCGGTGCGACAGGCCTGGGGGATTAGCTTGGCAGGCAGAGGATGGTAGGTGGAGGGGAGTAGAGGGAAGGAAGGAGAGGAGGGAAGGAAGGAGAGGAGGGAAGGAAAGAAGAGAGGGAAGATGCGGAGGGAGGAAGACGGGGAAGGAAGGAAGCGGGAAGGGAAGGAGAGAGGAGAGAAGAAGAAGCGAGGAAGAAGAGAGGAGAGAGAAACAAGAGAGGAAGACGAAGAAGGAGAGAGAAGACGAAGAAGGAGAGAGATTGGATAGGGATGGAGGAGAACCTACCAAGCCGACCGCCTTTTTTCTTCCCGCCCGAGAGTCCAAACGGACTGAGATCGAGACTCGGCATCCTCTCTCCTCTTCGACTTGCCAGTCCCGAGGGACTGCCCCTCCTCGATCCTGGCGCTCCGAGCCCGCCTCCTGCGCCCGCTGCCAGTCCTGCGGTGCCGCTCCCGCCTGCGCTTCCGAGCGGCGACGGCGCCGTCACCGATACAGACACGCCCGTGGCGATGGTGGTTGTCGTGGCCGTGCCGGCGGGCTGGTCGAGTCTCGATCCAGCCACGTCGAGGGGGTTGGGATCTTCGACGGGCGCGACGGCCGACGAACGGCGATACGAGTAGTGCGCGAGCGGCGTGTCTGGCTCAGGTGTACCCGATACGGAGCCTGATCCACCGCCCGCAGCACCAGGACTGACACCGCCCAGTCCGCCCGACCCGCCGGGACCGCTCACGCCTGACCGCGGGGGGCTGCCGCCCAGGGCGGCCGAGCCATCCGAGTTTGTAGATGCGTGTGCGCGCGGTCGCAGCATCCCAGAACCACTTGACAAGACCGAGCTCGCGTCCATATACGAGCGATGGCTTCGTTGGCTTCGTCACGGAGGGGACGAGTGTCCAGTTTGGTATGGGGCTAAACGAGTGTCGGGTTTGGTAAGAGAGAGACGAGTGTAAAGGTCGGTATGAGAGCAGACGGGTGTCTAATTCCGTATTCGATATGAGACCGCCAATGTCCAGTTGGTACGAGAGCAGCCGTTCAGCTCGGTATGGGTAATATCAAGCGCCACGACCAGACTGTTGCGCTGGTACTGCGTCGACCGTCGTCCCTGTCGTGGTACTGCGTCGAGCGTCCCTGTCGTGGTACTGCGTCGACCGTCGTCCCTGTCCTGGTCCTGCGTCGAGCGTTATCCCTGTCCTGGTCCTGCGTCGAGCGTTATCCCTGTCCTGAATGGCTCGGCGACTCTACTCCAAGTCACGCGCCTGCAGTGACGGTGCCCTGGGAAGATGCGCTCGGAGAGCAAAATATGCACGATGCACGATGCACGATGCAGCGATGCAGCGATGTTGGGATGTCGGGGTGGGATGCAGCAATGCAGCAATGCGGCAATCGTGGATTCAAGCGACGTTGGGATGTAGGAAAACCACACGCCTAGGCCACCTGGGAAAAGCGACGGTGAACCGAGCAACAGACGCGCGCCCCAATTTCAATTCTTCCGCAAAGTGGCACTCTAAGACTACTACTAGTCCTACGAGTATACCAAGACTACTCTGAATACTCTGGATACTCTCCCTACACTGGCTACTCTGGCTCTCATTACGCTGGTTACTCTGACTCTTCATAACGCTGGGGCCTTACGTCTGGTGTTATCGTATGTTGGCGTCACATCCCACCACGCAGCCATAACGAATACATGAATCACCACTACTCGGACAACGTAGCATACTCGTATACCCTAGCTTGAAATTCACCAGTCACGATCTCCCCAACCGTCCACTCGACTGGCCTGCTCAGCAGCGCCCCCAGGCTACGCCTGTCTGCGCTGTCGCCCCATCGTGGTTTTACAAACACGTCTCCACCAGCTTCCAGCACGGTCTCGCCATGACGCCGTATAATTCGCCTGACACTACTGAGCAATCGCCATCGACTGCAGGCACCACCACCCCATCACCACCACCACCCAGCCATCATCATCAAGAGCTATCTCACCACCAAACCACCATCTCCGGGGCGATTCCTTCCGCATCGTGGAGACTCGAAGAGAAGAAACCTTTTCAAGCGCCAAATCCTAGTGGAACATCTTCTTCTTCGGCTTCTCGTCCTGGACAACCTTGATATGGCTGTGGCTGCTCGGTTTTCCCACATGGTGCGAGCAACACTCGATCCCCTGGACCCAAGCATCGCCTTCATCCTCCTCTTCCGGGCTCACACCCGTCACCTCCGCAGGCGGCGCACTGACGTTCCCGCCACAGTCTGGCGAGCCGCACGAACACATCATCGTGTCCTTGCCCCTACCAACAAGTAGGTCGCTGAACGTGCATCGGATCGACGGTTCGACAGCCAACATCCGCATGAGCGCCGAGCGCGACTCGCGCGGAAGGAGCCTGAAGATCGACTCGGCCCCGCCAGTCTGGAACGTTCGTGTCGACGAGATGGATGCGGCTCGTTCTCGACGCGCCTGCACTTCCTGCTTAGAGCGGGTGGGATTTGGCGCCTCGATCGGCGGCGTGCCTACCGGAGACGAGACTGCGCGGTTTCGGCCTTGAGGGTTGCTAGCTGGTGCGGTCAGTCGGTCCATGCTTGGCGACGCAGCCGGCAGAGGGGCCTTGCGATGCTTAGGTTGGTGGATCGCACCGTGTGCTACGCCAGGAACACTGACAGCCGTGTCGGATCGTCGGGGGAAGTATTGATCACTCGGATCTTGGATGGTGGTCGGACTCTGTCGCAAGGTTAGATGCGACAGGCTGGCAGCCTCGGTATCGGTAGAAGATGACGAGTCGTCATTGGAGCCCTTGCGAGCATCCTTGCGGACCTCCCGTTCGGGACTTTCAACCTTTGCTGCATTTACGGCCGTGCTCGTCGTCGACGTCACAGATGGAGTTCGGAAAGGCAACGAGCTCGATCCATCGGGCATGAGACCGTGGTGTCCACCTAGTTTGTTGTGTAGGCCTTCGTGTCCATTGGCGATGGTCGGAGCCGGAGTCGGCGCGGCAGGTTTGGCACACAGCTCGGGGTGAGTGTTGACATAGAGCCGGTACGACATGTCTGTCTTGTAGTCTGGGATCTTCCACGGGAAGCGCCGCAGAACCATACACATGAAGATGATGGCTACGCTCCAAACGTCGGTCAAACGAGGATCGTATGTCTCCTTCTGTAGGACTTCGGGCGCAAGGTACGGATCTGAGCCAACCACACCAGATGCCGGGATCTGGTGCTTGCCTGGATAGTGGAACACGGTCGCGGTGCCAAAGTCGATGAGCTTGACAATGTTGTCAGCAGTCATGACACAATTATCGAGCTTGAGATCCCGATGTGCCAGACCCATATTGTGCAGATAGTTGACGCCATCAATGATTTGGCGGAAGACGCAATAGATCTCGGGACGTGACATCTTGCCAGACATGACGACGGAGAACAGATCGTAAGGGGCATACTCCATGATCTAGTCTCATCAGCACGTTGCTCGTCAGGCATAGCTGAAGACGTACCTCGTAGAAATGACCATGGTCATTGACAATATCCACAGTCTCTATAACGTTCACGTGTCGCAAGGTAACACCTACGCAAAACTCTGCCGTGACCTTTCTTTGATATTCCTTCTCCGTCTCGCCTTGACGCCTTGGCCTGAATTCCTTGACCGCATACGTCGTACCGCCCGACTTTGAACTCGCCTTGATGAGTCGGACTGTACCTCCTGCACCCGAACCGAGAACCTTGCCCCACTTGCCATACTTTTTCGACAAGTGCGCGTGCGTCGCCTCGTGCAGGGACGGATGTGTTAATGCTACGACAGGATGAGGGACACCAGGATAATCATTGGCATTCTTCGGCGTTGAAATGTCTGGCGTATGAGCCGGTGAAGGGATGGGCGACGATGCAACAGATTGATGGGGTTCGACCTCAGCCATATGCAACGTCGAGGTCCTGCTCGGGGCAGCACTGGGCACTCGTGACTCGGTCGGGGTCTTGTCCCCTTTTTTGTGATGTCCAAAGAAGCTAGCCAAACTTGAATGCGATTTCTCGCCTTCCTTTTCCTTGTGATGATGCTTCATGAAACCCATGAGATGCGCCGAGTTGGCGCCGTGATCTTTCTCGCGATGAACATCATGCGCCGCACTCGTGGCAGGCGGAGCTACGCCGTTGCCAGTGTGATGTGCGAGGCCACCAAAGCCGCTGCCTCGTCTCTGCATTGCGGGAGTGGCCGCACCGTGGGTGGGCGATCCAGGCGTCGATGTCACAGGCGTCTCGTTGAGATGTGAGTGCAGAGCCTGCGAGGCGACCGAGTCCTGATGGACTCCGGGCTTTTCTTTGTGCTCATTGTGCCCAATGTGGTGGTTCAAGAACCGACGCAGATCATGGAGGGGTCCAGCATGGTGCTTTGCATGCCTGGTAGCATTCGGCGAGCCATGAGGGCTGCTGGGTGCGGTCTTGGCAGTGAGAATGTTGCTATAGCTGTCGCTTCGGGAGGGTACAGGTGACGCCGCATGAGCAGGCGGGGACGGGGTCGCAGGGGTAAATGAGAGGCCCGAGGGGACAAGAGGGCGGTGTGCGGGCGCCGGTGCGGCGGCAAAGTCTTCAATTTTGATGTGCGGAGAGCGGGACCGACGGGCCAGCGCAGGCGGTGCCGGTTCAGGCTGTGATAGGTCAGCATGGATTCTACCGCAGTTGTGGATTCACGGCCAGAATTACGGAGGAACGGCGACTCTCCACGGTGATCCGTCTGGGCACATCACGTGGTTCAGTCCGCCGGCCTACGGGCAGGGAGAACCAGCGATGCCTAGGAGAAGACTGCGGTCGAGACGACAGTCCGGGACAGACGCCTCCGTCCATGGCATGCAGGACCAACACGATCGCGAGTACTACCTCCTCTACAAAGACTGTACAAGAGCGGGTTGACACGACAGAAGAATCGAGAACAACGCCCAAGCAACTGAGATTGCGGCTGACAAAGAGGTCGGGGAATGTTGCGGAGGGTTTGGAACCGGTGCAAAGGAGAGAGCCGCCGAATGCGCCGTTGCCCACAAAGGACGGGGAAGGATACTCCGACACGCATGGAATCATGCTGGCTGGGGTAGATGATGGCCAGTGGTGCCAGTAACCAGAGGTGGAAACAATGTAGTGTGAAGAGTCTGTGAGAACAAAGACATGCAGGTCGCGGACACGAGATCGTCGAGGAACGATAACAGACCTCGCCGAGCCGCCGAAAGGGAGAGAGGAATCACACTCACCACATCATGCCATATGCCACCACGACTGGGGACCTTTTGGAGCGTGGCAAAGTGGTTGCCATGTTCGTCGTCGCCGACGTCACCGGTATCGCTACCGCGGCCGCTGACGGGCTCTGAGCCGCTCTCGCTGCCGGTGGGAGACATGCCGTAGTGCGGTGTCGTGCCCTGCGGGGTACCCGAGATGGGCGTGAGGTGTTCGGGCGACGGGAGGCCGTCGTGTGTCGTGAGCAGCTCGCGCCCATGTTCGGTCACGAGCGAGAGGCGCCGGCGGTTCGGGTCGTGGAAGTTGATGGAGGAGATGGGGACGGCAGGGCTAGACGACAACATATTGGCGGTGCGGTAGGACTAGATAGTCGGCCGCGGGGTGTATGTATGCGCGATATATGGATGGGTGAAATTGGCGCGGCGGGGTATGCTTATAGGCAAGTGGGGCGCGTAGTCGTGCGGGTCGGTGCCATGGGTGTGTTTGTACTACTGTGGAGCTTGCCGAGTGGGTTGCTTGGTGAGCTTGGTGGGTGTCGAGCTCGGGTTCGTATAAACAGGAGAAGAGGGCAAGAGGGGGGAAGAGGGAAACGGGGGGGTTGTGGAAAGAAATCGAAGCCGCGGCAGCCGGGATTGGGGATGCGCTGGTTCACAAGGGAGTCTTTCGCGAGTCGGAGCTCGGCACCATTGACCACGGTCGTTGCGCGACGATAGATATCACACGAATTACACGGAGAGTGGTGTGGTGGATCGCGAGCGGACGGATATGCACCGCGACGGACACCAATGTGGTGAGATGCGAGATGTGAGATGCGAAAGCGAGAAACAAGGCCGTTGGGGTCAAACGGTACGGTGTGCGAGGGAAGCGAGATTTCTGCCGCCCCTGGATTACAGTGGCTCTGTCTATCGGTGGCCGAAGCCCGCTTTCGCCGCGACTCGCGGGATCAGTGGATGACACACTCCCACTCGCAGAACAGCCAAGCGAGCAACGAGTGATAGCCAAAAGCGAAATCGATATGGACGTGGACGTGGACGCGGACGTGTACGGATGAGTGGATGAATGGAGAAGGGAGAATGGAATGGATGATCCAGGACTGACAAAGCAGAACGAGCACAGCCGGCCCAAGGGTCACCATGTGCCGCAAATAATCCCTTCCTTCCTCCTTCCTTGCCTTTCCTTCTCTCTTTCTCCCGCCATTGTCTCCCCCATGTTCGGCCTACGCCCAGCTCGGCCCAATGAACCCCACACCCAAGAATCACCCGAGCACACGGCCAGAGCCAAAATATCCAGCAACAGGGCCAAGGGGCCAAGCCGCAGGGAACCGCGCCGTAATTCCCGCCGATGCAGAGGATGCGTCGGTGGTGACGTCTCGGCCGCGAGACGGAGACGGCCATCGCCGCACGCCCGCGGCTTTTCCTCGCGACCAGTCGCGCCTGTTTGCCCCGCTCTTTGTACATCAAGCCACTGCCACTGCTCTGCCACGGTCTCTGCCACTACTCTGGCTGCATCTCTACATGCGAGAACCAAAGGACACCGAAAAGACGGTCCGTCTCTTCTGTAGTCCTCAATGCAGCTTGTCTCTCAAATTACGATCAGACCGAGACAAAAACCCCCACAAAACAAGAGAGATGCCGACGCACTCGCCATTACGTCATGGGCGGACGTGGGCTACTCGTATGTGGCACTTGTGTGGCATATTGCCCGTCCTGGACGCTTTTTTGCTTGTTCTCAGTTCCACTTACGCAAATAGTCGTAAAGTACCGTCTCGGATGCATGAACATGCACTCGTTCATGCATCAGATGCATATTTAGTTGCATCAGATGCATATTTAGTTGCATCAGATGCATATTTAGTTGCATCAGATGCATATTTAGTTGCATCAAATACATGTCTAATTCGTGCACCATATGCATGACTGCTGAATAGATGTCCACACAGCTAACCTCACACAACCTACATGCCCTCTCTCCTCACGGGCATTCCCCTGCTTTCGAGACCCTTCTTGACCTCGCCAATCCCAACCTCGCTTCTGTGGAAAATACCAGCCGCCAATGCCGCCTCCACTCCCGTCTCCCTAAATACCTCTTCAAAGTCGCCTACCGAGCCGGCCCCGGAGCTCGCAACTACCGGTATGCTCACAGCCTGCTTGACGAGCCTCACGAGATCTAGGTCAAAGCCCAGTCCGCTGCCATCCCTATCTACCGAGTTGAGCAGGATCTCGCCCGCGCCCAGTTTTTCCACCCCCCTAGCTAGCTGGACCACGTCGAGATCTTTGGTCGCGCGGCCGCCAGAGATCGTGCATTGGTACCACCATGCTTTGCCGCGCTCAGAGTCTCGTGTCCGAGTCGACGCCTGCTCCCCTATCACCAAGCACGGTCGGTGGGGCACTGGCACATCCTCGATCCAATTTGGGACAGTCGTGTCGTAATAGACCCGCTTGGGGTCGATAGAAACCACCACAGCCTGGCTGCCGTATCCTTCCGAGATGGTTTCTATGCCCGTCCTTCCCGTACACGCCGGCTCCCCACGCTGCTCTCTTGCCAGCATGTCCTCGACTGCCAATACTGCTTCACTTCCGATAGACACCTTGTCGGCACCGCTGCGGAAATATGCACCGGCCACTTCCAATGCACTGCGTCGGGTCCCGTCCGGGTCGACCGTGTCTTTGATACCCCCGCCGACAGTGAGCGGCACAAATACCGTCTCAGCGGCCGCGCGCACAACAGCCAGCATCGGCTGATCCTGCAGTGCTGAAGAACGGAACGACGTGATATTGAGGAAACAAATCTCGTCCGCTCCTTCAGTGTAATATCGCCTCGCAAGGTCTACTGGTTTTCCCAGATTCCGGACCCCTCGTGAATCGTCCTTCTCCCGCACGTCGTACTGATCGCCTTTGGTCACCACCAGATCTCCGGCATCATTTGAGCGCACATCGAGGCACGCGACGATACGATTGGTCGGTCCCCTTCCGCTTCGACGTGTGGTATCAGGATTTGACGGGATCCATTGCCGAGCCGAAGTTGACGGCGTGTCCGAGACCGCCTCGGTAGGCGCTTCAAGCCATTTCCGAAGTACTTCAAGCCCTGCTTTGCCCGACTTTTCCGGATGAAACTGCGTGCCAAAGACATTCTTCCATCGCACACTGGACACAAACGTTTCATCTCCATACCTCGAGAGAGTGTGAACGAAGGGTGCCACGCTGCCTCCTTGTTCGCCGGGAGGGATGATTGCCGCATACGAGTGCACAAAGTAGTAGTCGTCCCCGTCGTTCAGGAAACTTGGTCCGCCGTGCTGTGATGGCGACGAAGAACCAGTCGATACTGCTTGCGCCGCGAAGCCATTGGGTGCTGCAAAATCACTTCCATCCTTCCACGCAGTCCAGGCATCGTTCCACCCCATGTGCGGTACCGTTTTGCTGTCGGCCCGGAACTTGGAGATGGGGTAATCGATCAGCCCTATACCCTGTGCGCCAGGAGATTCGGTGGATGAAGCAAACAGCATCTGCATTCCAATGCATATTCCAAAGTAGGGCCGGCCGGATCGGATGTAGTCGAGCAAGGGGTGAACGAGACCGGAGGCGCGAAGAGAGGCTGTGGCTTGGCCAAAGGCGCCGACGCCTGGGAAGATGAGTTTCTGGGGATCAGCGGCTGCGGAGAGATACCGTGTATGTATTGCTCGAAGGTCCCGAGACATGGCAGTAGTGAGAAGAGGACAAGATAACGCGGGTATGAAGAGCGCGCGAGAGGGGGGGAGCATCTGGGTGTGAGAGTGGAGCGAGAGAAGAAACGAGAGAAAGGGACGAGAGCTCGACTAAAAGAGAATAATAGTTTAAAATCCAAGTTATAGCAGGCGTGGAAACAGGAAGGACAGAGTTGTGACATAGTTCTCGTGAGAAACAAGAATGTGATGCTTGTCAAGGATGGAAAGTGCAGAGTAATCATTCAAGCAACGACTCACTTCTGCTTTATCAAAGTCCGACACATCTTTGATCCACTCAAATTCATATCCAAGCTTCTTGATCGAATTCGCGAGACTGCGAGACCATGTCAGCCCATGCGTGGGGGTGGTAGGCAATTACACCGTAGGGAAACCTTCAGAGCAGAGAGTGAAGGCCAGTGTTGAGCAGGGCAAGACGCACTAGGTCACTAAACCCGAGAGAAAAAGTAGAACGAGACGGGGGAATGAAAGTAGAATCGAGGCAGAGGAATAAAGTAGAATGGAGAAAGATGAACGAAAGTCGAATGGAGAAAGGGGAATACGATACAAGGAAGCGGGGCAAACAGGAAAACAGGAAGAGGCATATGATATTGAGCGTGGAGCATGAGCATACAGCACGGGCGGAGGGCGCTGCATGGCGACGGGCAAGGCAAGGGAGACATGGTGAAGGGAAAGGCAAGGCAGACATGGCAATGGGCAAGGCAAGGGGAACAGACCCACCTGCGGACATTCCCCGCCCCATAATCAAGCACATACAGCCTCGGGCGGGACGGCGACGAGCTCGCCTGGCTGCCGGCTGGCTGGGTGATGGGCGGGATGGGCAGAGTGGTTTGTGCCATGATCGTGCTAGTGAGGCGTTCGTATTGTGCAGGCCCGAATGATGCTCGAGCCTGTATGATGCTGCTGATGCTGTTCGAAGGTTGCTCGCGCTAATGGTGCTCGTGCTGGCTTCGTGCTCGTGCTGCTCCTATGCTGGTACTGTGGCCACGGAGAAGCTGATAGCGGCGGCAGCAGGGCACGGGCGACGGATCTGATCACTGGTTTTAACGTTAATAGCTCGGTGTCGGTTTTGCAGCTCGGAGAGAAAGAGTTCGAGGGGAGAGCGGACAGCCAAGACAGAAACGCCGAGAGTAACGAGGGGAGACGAGAGAGCGAAGACGAGACTGCGGGTAGCTGATAGAACAGCAAGAGAAGCTGGCGCGCCTGCTATGTGAGAGCTGAAGCTGAATCTACGTCCCTACGATCTGCAGAACAGGTAGGCAAAGTGGAATGTGGAAATGAGCGCCGAGTCAGACTTTGCGACTTTTGGTCCAGGTCAATTTCAGGCACGCCGCTGCGTCCTTGTCCTCTTACTTGCATACTGTACATGCCAATGCTCCAATGTCCTTTGCATCCAGTCCCAATGTATTTAGCGTTTACTTTCCACGCTTCGGCCCCAGATCCATACTGCCAGTGCTCCCAAATGCGAACGTACAAGCACTGGACATGGGAACAAACAGTAGCCTGCAAAACCTGTCGAATGCCTTGCTTGACTAATTCTGATCACTCTGTTCACTCAGCCACGCTGAGTTGGTTCGAGACCACTGTTGAAAGAGAAGAATCACTTTCTCCAGCTTGGAATCCCAAGTGGTATGGACACCGCTCAGTCAAGTGGTGAATTTTCCGCTTTGTGGATGTCAGTAGCATGGATTGCAGCAGTATCCGGTTAAGAATCCTTAGGCAGCAGCAAAGGTGCAGCATTTCTTACATGCACAAAACTCTGCACCGAGCCATACACAGTTGATCCTTTTCAATTCTCACACTTTTTCCACAATCTTGGCGCAAAGCCGACGGTGAGTTGTTTACGAAGTCACTGTTCCAAGTAAGCATCTTGCCCTGAACAATGCGGTAAGGCCAATGCTCACTGTAAGTGGATGGGTCGACAGTGTCAGGCAGAGTTGGGATGGCAACCGTGAACCTTTCCTGGATCTTTTGCAGGACCTCCTGATCTGCCTCGCTTGCTACAAATGTGATAGCTATCCGCATATTCAGCCAAACACACGTATGCCATAGCAGGGGACGTACCAAGACCCTTGGTTCCGAAACGACCAGCACGACCGACGCGGTGCAAATACGAGTCCGCATCGGAGGGAGCGTCCTGCGTGTGTTAACAAACGATACTGACAAGTGGCGCGGGCTTACGTAGTTGATCACAACGTTCACCCGTTCAACATCAATACCACGACCAAAGATGTCAGTGGCAACGAGGATTCGCTTCTCAAATGCTTTGAACTGCTGGAAGCGAGAGATGCTGATACGACATCAACTCGTTGCCTGCCACCATAGGAAGTTCCTCACCGTTCTGGTTGAGGCAAGGCGGAGTGGATGCAGATAGACGGGAAGTTGCACTCTTGCAGCAGGGCGTCGAGTTGCGTCGCTCGCGCAACAGACTTGACGAAGATGCAAACCTGGTTGAACTCGAGGTTGTCGAGCAAATCGTTCAGCTTCCGGTTCTTTTCCTTCTCCTCCAGCTTCAAGTAGTACTGCTGCAAGCCGTGAAGAGTGAGCTTCGTCTCGTCGTCGACGTAAATCTCAAGAGGCTATATCCGATCAGTATATACTGGCACAAGGCGGCTGAGGAAACTCACGCTCTGCATGAACTTCTTGCAAGTGGTTCGGATGTCCTTCGACAAGGTTGCCGAGAACATCATGACTTGCTTGTGGTGAGGAGTGGAGCGGAAGATCTCCTGCACATCTCGTCGCATGTCTGTCGTCGAAAGTCGTCCGAACAGAAGGTCGCAGTACATTTCGGATTGATGGAAGTGAAATGACCGAGAGTTGGAGCGCAAATGTTGTCAAGAGGAGTGGAAAACAAAAAACAAGGTAAGCGCCTGTTCAGTCTCTGATCCATTCAAGTCCTAGCACACTGCTGATATCGGCCTCCGCCCGTCGACGCCAACTTCGTCATAATTACCAGTCCTAGGAGACGGGTTTCCTACTGCCATATCATGAAGTCCCAGCGCCATAGAGCGCCGATGATGGCCGATAATGGTACGTTTGTCTGACACGACAAAGCAGTCGAGATGCTCCGCCGCTGACAGCCTGTCGTATCGAAGAGAAATTCGCTTGAAAGTATGGTCGAAGAAGAAAAAACTAACCGAGTGCCTCGAGCATTTTGTCGCATTCGTCCAGGACAAAGTGCTTGACCTTGCTGGCATTCAATTTCTTGTCCCGCACCAAAGCCATCATACGGCCTGGGGTGCCGACAGCAATGTGAGGGCACTTCTCCTTGTCGGCCAAGGTGGCCTGGTCGGCGGAGATGGGAGTGCCACCGTAGAACACCGAAGTCCGCACTTGAGGCATAAACTTGGAGAATCGCGCAAACTCATTGCGAATCTGATATGCGAGCTCTCGGGTATGGCAGAGAATAACAATGCCAACCTCGCCATCAACAGGCTCACTGCGAGCGATCAGTAAACTGCAACGGACAAGAGAGTGGTACGAACATCTGCTGCAGGCATGCCAAGACGAACACGGCCGTCTTACCCATACCAGACTTGGCCTGGCAAAGAACATCGGTGCCCAGGATAGCCTGAGGAATACATTCTTGCTGCACTGCATAGAATTAGTCGGGACATCTTTCCGTCTGAATGGGTCCTCCACTCACCTTCAGAAGGGTGCTCGAAACCGAGGTCAGAGATGGCACGGAGGAGCTCGGGCTTCAACAAAAAGTCCCTGCAGTGCGCTCAGTCATAGCCCGAAGGTGTCAGATTGTGCTCTCACCTGAAACCTGTCGAGTGGATACCGACATAAGAGCCCTTCTTGTCAGCGCCATCCTTAGCACCAGCCGCGGCGGGGGCGGCAAAGGTCTCCTCGGCGGCCTCGTCGTAGTCGACAAGTTCTTCCTCATCAGGGCGAGACATCTTGTTGGTCTTTTTGTTTAGTCGGGCTGTGAGGGTGGATGCGAAGAATCAAAGGTGAGACGGGTGGCAAGAGGGAAAGAAGAAGGAGAGAGGGGAGAAAACGTCGTAAGCCGATGTCGCTTGACCATGCTGAGTCGCCTCGACGAAGGAGCAGCGATGTTTGAGGTACCCACGTTGGTTTTAGTCAGCTGGGAGAAGGGGAACGAGAACACTTGTGAATAGCAAGTTGGAGGATGAAAGAGACAGGCTGGAAGAGAAGAAGAAAGATGAGAAGGAACGAGCGCGTTGGGCGGGATTGTCACGGGATTATAGTTTTGTGGCCTTTTTCCAGTATTGCCCAATTGGGGCATTTGCCACTCCAAGCGCGTGCTGTCCAAAATCGCTTCTCGTGTCTGAACCAGCACCAGAGGACAAGCTTTTTATTTCCCGCGTTCGGGTTTCGCTCTCCCTATAGCCGCAGCTGTCCCAGTTCTGACTGTCTGCCAAGGAGTGAAGTATAGGAGAGCCCCCCTTTTATCCTCTGCCCCCGGGGAAGCAGCAGATCAAAATCATCACCCAAACCCCGGACGGTCCCGGAATCCTTTCACAGAGCTTCCAATCAAAACGGCGAGAGACGAGGACAGACGTGGCTCATTTCGCTCAGGTGAGTCCCCGGATGACGTTTCAACTTTTTGTTATCGATTGTGGGATGATTGTCGGCCCAAAATAACAAAGGGGACCTGAGACCATAGATCCCGCCGGCAGCAAGACAAGGCTGATAACGGGGACTGTGAATCTAGCTCTCGCCGTGTAGACTGCCCCCCAAGCTACTCTGGAACCCCATTCGACAGCTTTCTTCGTCTTTGACAAAGGCCGGTTCGATTTGATCCCGGCGTGTGGACGACGCGTCGAGAGGGTTTTGGGATGGTGGATCGAGGAGGTTGATCGTGTATAGTGAGTGGCCGTCCCGTCTAGCAGTGTGGGGGAAACGCTCCTTGATCCACGGATGTGCTTCATTGAACGCTCCTCCGACTGTGGCTCTTCTTCCCGGCATCCCAGCCCGCCCTTCCTCTAACACGTTGCTCGAGCGGTACTGATTCGTTTAGAAAACCCGGCATGGCGGCTCAGACCCCTCCCAATCAAGCGTCTCCTAGACCTGGGCATCAGCAGCAGTTCGCCTTCCAAAACATGTCAAATCCGCAAGGCATGGTGAACATGGGTTTCAATCCTCAACAATACATGAACATGAACAATCAGGCAGCCGCTGGCCCGGGACCCTCGACGATACTACAGCAGCAGGCTCAACAGCCCAACATGATGCGACCTCCTCTACCTGGCGGCGTGAGCCCCCAACAGCTGGCGATGTTGCAGCAGATGTCGCAGACGCGAGCGCAAAATGGCCAACCTCAGCTAAACGCGCAACAGCTGCAGATGGCCATGTCGCAGATGGCGCAAGTCCAAGGCCAGAATGCGGGACAGCAGGCTTTGTATCAGGCGATGAGGATGGGTCAAGGGCAGCTTGGACAGGGAGGACAGCCGAGACCACAGATGGGCATGGCAGGGCAACAGGCGCAGATGCAGGGGCAAGGCCAAGGACAGAATCAAGCACAAACGCAGGGATCCCAACAACAGCAGCAGCTACAACAACAACAGCACTTGCAGCAGCAACGGATACACCAGCTCATGATGCAGCAACAGCAGCAGCAGCAGCAACAACAGCAGCAGCAACAACAGCAGCAGCAGCAGCAGCAGCAACAACAACAGCAGCAACAACAACAACAACAGGGTGGTTCGATGTCGCCAGCTCAACAGCGGTTAGGAACACCAAATGCTCTTCAGTCTCCCGCACGACCGCCTCAGCAGCTTGGAGCGATGGCACCCCCACCGTTACCGGGCGGACAGTATACTGGCCAGTCTCAGCCGCCAGCTCAGTTCAGCCTCACACCGCAGCAACAGCAGATCATCGCCCAGCAGCGAGCGGCGTTCATGGCCTCGCCCCAATTTCAGGCGCTCCCCCCACAACAGCAGCAGCAACAGGTTGCGATGATGCAGCAAAAGCTGGTCTTAAATATGGCACAGCAGAACCTCTCAGCACAGCATCATCAGCAACAAGTTCAGCTACAACAAGCCATGCAGGCGCGATCGGCAGAAAACAGTCAGCAGTCACCTGTGCACCCGCAGCAAAGTCCGGGAGGTCAACGATCGTCTTTGCCAGGACCTGGCACCCCTTCGCAACCTCTCTCGAGTCTGCCTCAGCATATGGCGCCGCAACGGCCTGGCTCAGCAATGTCCCAACGAGCTGGATCTCCCCATCCTCCTCAAGCGGGATCTCCAGCAAATCGAGTCATTTCCACTGGCACGCCACCTCCGATGCAGCAGCAACTGTATCAGCCACAGCCTGGAACACCTGTCAATCCCTCATCTCCAGCAGGATCGGCACATTCGCAGCAAACACCTCAGCATGGCCCGCCGCCAACGGCCTCTCCTCAGATGCATCAGACCCCTGCTCCTGCTCAAGCTACATCTCAAGCTGTCCCGCAAGCTATCGGCGTCAACGGGCAGGTCCGACCGCCGTATTCTCAACACGTCAATCCACAGGCTGCGATTCAAGCGCTCCAACAGCATGCGCAGAACGCTCAAAGCATGCTGCAATCCGGTCAACTTGGGGCTTCTGGGCAACAGCCGGGCCAATTTACTACAGCAACACCACCGTCCAATCAACATCTCGCCAACGCCATGAGTATCTTCAACGCAGCTCAACAGGCTCAATCCGGGCAACATGTCCGGCCCAACTTACCAATCCGGCCTTCGCTTCCCAACATCAACACCTCGGACTTTCCCTTTGACTGGCGGCTGTTGCCCCATCTCTCCAATCTCAACAACCCCAACTGGCGGCAAGAAATGCAGCAGCGAGCTCCAGCGCTTGTGACGGCTGTACAGAATGCCTCGGCTATGCTTCAATCTGGCACAGTATCAAGCGATGTCATTCACAGGATGCAACAAATGGCATCTCATGCCGCGCGAATGACTCAAGCCAACTTCCGACCTCCGTCAAACATGCAAGCCCAGAGCCTACCCCCACACATGCAGCAGCAGATGAGCCAAGGGGCGATGCAGGGTATGCAGCCTGGTATGCAACAAGCGCGTCCACCGTACATGTCGATGAATCCTCAAGGCGCGGCAGGGGGTGCTCGTCCACCTCCACCTCACTTACCGCCGAACGCATCGAGCCATGATTCGATGCCACCCAATTCACGACGCACGTCTGTCGGCAAGGATCGTGCCGCTCGTGATCGCACGCCGAACCAAGCTGCCATGCCCCCACCAGCGTGGATTCCATCTCATGGAGCTCCCGGCCGGCCGCCAGGGTTCGAAAACACGCCGCCCGCACCTGCACCTCCGCCAGCGGTTCCCGTCAAAGAATGGGAATCGCGTCTACGCCTAGATATCCCTATCACCTCCATCACACCGTTGGGAGCTGAATCCGATGACCCCACGTTCTCAGGCAGGCTGCCTGAGCTGTCCACCGGCGAGAAACAAAATATCAAATCTTGGATCGAGACGGACGTCGAATACGTCAAAGACATGGAGGTGCATCGGCAAAAAATGCGGTCCAAAACGCTCAAGTGGACAAAGGCGAATGATATGGAGACTCCGTGGTGGGAAATGCGGAAAGGAGAACCGATGCGCATGCCCCGCGAACGACTGACAATCATCTGGCCCCAGGATAGAGCTAGGATGCGCGCCAGGTCAAGTCATAAAGGCAGACATGAGACGCGGTTGTATGTTTCTCCCTTGCGCTCCTGCTAAGCCTTTGGCTGACTGATTTGCAGCACCCAGGCTCAGATGAGAGCAATGGCGGCGGTCGAGGATCATGTTATACCTGTCCGCATAGACCTGGAGCACGACAATTGGAAGCTCAAAGACACCTTCATGTGGAATTGTTCTGGTAAGTCTCACCCCGCCGTGGTAACTCCCATGATCCGCTACCCTATGTTCGACCACATCGTGATTGGTCACACTGTGAGCCAACTTGTAGCTGACTTTAACTCAGATACCGTGGTCACGCCTGATCTGTTTGCGCAAACGCTGTGCGAGGACTTTCAAGTGCCCCCTCAACACTTTGCCTCCAAAATTGTCACTGCTATTTTGGAACGCATTCAGGAGTATCGCAATCAAGTGCTCCCGCTCGTTTCTCGCTCAAGCAAAGAACCTTGTCGAGGTATCCTCGAACCCGATGGTGACGGCGAAGGGAAAGCGATCTTCGAGGTGTTTAGGCGGCTGCGCGAGGGTTCCGAAGAGATAAAGACTGAGTCTGGACACGAGGACGACTCTCAAGTCCGCATCATCCTTCCGGATGATGAGGATGATGTACTGGGCCATGAGGTGGAGCGGCCGATGACGGTGGAAGAGATCATGGAGAGCCATCAGAGCGACAAGAGTGCTGAGATGCAGGACGATTTGCGTATCTTGATCAAGGTAGGTTGCGTGCGATGCCGGAGCACAGTGCGTGACACTGATCAATCTGGCAGGTGGACATCATCGTTGGCACTCAGAATTTGTCGGATACCTTTGAGTGGGACCTCAACTCGACAATCACGCCGGAAGAATTCGCTCAGTCCTACACCAAGGAATTGGGGTTGAGCGGGGAGTTTGCGTAAGCCCACCAATCGCGCACAGGGATCGTTCACTGACCCAGCAGTACCGCCATCGCGCATGATATCCACGAGCAAGCGATGGTGCACAAGAGATGCCTCTTCTTGACTGGACACGCGCCTGGATCCGGGTTCATCCAAGACGACGAGGTTCGATCGGCCTTCCTCCCTCCCCTGACGGACTCGACGGTTCTTCGCAAAGAGGATGTGGCAATGTCCTCTTACACGCCCATCTTCGCCACATTCACAGAAGAGGATATCGTCGCGATTGAGCGTGAGCGTGAGCGAGAGACCAAGCGCCGGAAACGGACCACGCGGGCACGGCGGGGCATACAACTTCCCGATCGCGAGCCGAACAAGACGCATCGATCGCTGCTCAACCCACTGGGTCCGGATGGCACGGCGCCGGCCCCTCTGCCGGACGCGACGCCAGCTCCAATAGCGACAACAAGCCGACGGGCGGCTGCCATCGCCGCTCAGGCAAATATCAACCTCCTCGCTCAAGACTTGCCTCTTCCTCAACCTCCTTCGCCTGTCCTCGCTCCTGTTCAGAACAACAAACCTCGTATCGGCCGTCCACCACGAAACGCTCGTGGTGCGAGCCGGGCGAGCCCGTCATCTACTCGTGAAGGATCGGTCTTTGGCGAAATCAGCAGCGCCACGACCCCGCAGGTTTCGGCTATCAAGCGGCAGTTCAGGGAAGACAGCGCTTCCGAAGTGGCCAGTCCGATGCCGCGGAAACGAGCGCACCACCCCACCGACACGCCTGATGTCGACAACACCACTGCCGTTGCCGCCACAACTGCTGTCAACAACAACAACAACAACAACAGCGGTGCAGTCACACTGAAGGTGGAAAGCGCTGGTCGGAATGGAGCGTCGCCGGACAGTCATGGTTCGAGCAGCACCGCTGCGTCTGAGGGCAAGGGCGGCAGTCGGGTCCAACGCCAGGGACATGCCGACAAGAAATCGCGGAAAGACGAGGCTTTCGAGGCGAGCTCGCCGTCCAAGAGCTCTGATTCGGACAGCGACGACGATTCTGGTTCCGTGGGACCGGTTTCGCGGCAGAAGAAAGGGTCGACAACGCTCAAGATTAATACGGCCCTGGCGGGGAGCGCGACGCCGGCACCGATACCGGCGCCGGCGAAGCCAAAGGTGAGTAGTTTCGTACCTGACTCGTTCCTCTTACCTTCAGACCAAGAGGGACCATTTGGAAGTGGAAGTGGAAGGGAGTGGAAGTAAAAGGCAGAGGAAGGATGCGGACATGCTAACGCGGCATTAGCATTTGGCAGCCCCGGCACCATCGCCGCCAGCGTGGGTAGACCGTGCTGTCGATGAGTTGAAGAGCCGGTTTCCGAAAGACGATTTCTTCATCTGGCTCAAACCAAAGCCGCCTGGTCAGCCGCCTGGAGAGCCTGAATGGAGGGCAAAGTGCCGCGACTGGTGAGTCTAGCCCGAGTCGCATGCGATGTGTGATCGTGCTGGAGAGCCGAGCTAATGTCTCGATAGTCCTGGCAAAGTGTATTCTCTGGGGCCGGGAGAGACGTTGCAGAATTTCGAGGTGCACCTGAAGAATAGCCTGCACAGGGCCAATAGGGACAAGAGGGCGGGCGGCAAGTAGGCTGCCTGACTCGGTCGCCTGACCAACGGGGAGATACGAGGGATCGCGGGGTGCTGTCATGGGATATATCTACAGAGTGTACATGTGGATTACGGGTATGTTATAGTGCGACTAGTGCATCTGCATCATTTGCATCGAGTGTCGTGCAGCGTTCGTGGGGTGTCGCCGCCTCACGACTTCGAGTATCGCTGGCGTTGTTGGCGCACCGTCATGCCACTAGTGGCAGGCTCCTGCCCGCTCATACGGAGCAGATTTGTTCAGCCGATACGTTCGTCCTCCAAGTATTAATTAGGACGCGTTGTCGCTCTCGCGTCATTGTCACTGCAACTGTCAACGTAGAACGTCGACATCAGCATGGGACTAGCGGTAACAGTGCGCAGGGCTAGCATCGTAGCAGTAGCATAGGACAGTAGCGTAACAGCACCAGAGCAACTCTATACGTCTGCCCGTAACAGCACCAGTGCAACTCTATAGGTCTGCCAGTAACAGTACCAGTGCAACTCTTTGCGTCTTCCACTACAGCACGATCGACTCGTGTGAGCGGGCTCTCGGACGGCTTGGAGTCCCGTCGTCGTCAAGTTCGTCAAGTGTGCCCCGACCCGAGATGAATTCGTCGTGTAAGCGCTGTTCTTCGCGCCAGACCTGGTGAGCCCACTCGTTGATCGTCTCGACACGCTGCACTTTGTCGGACATGCCCTCTTCGCCTCTGAGTGATTCTCGCCGCCTGGCAGCGCGCTGCTTGAGCTCGATCGCTTGGTCAAAATTGTCTGTGTGGCGTCAGGCAGTCAGCTGACTGGTGAAGTCATGGATGGTAGGTAGGTAGGTAGGAACGAGATGGATACTGTACAGTACTGACAGTTTTGGTCGAGGATGTGCAGCGCCCAGTCGTTCATATCTGCTGCCTGGGCGGCGGCGAGCTCCATGTCGCCGGGCGAATGGACACGGCCCTCGCTGTACTTGCTGGTCAGGCGCGAGCGGTTCCTGTCCCACCCGAGCTTGCTCGGCCGAGTAGCTGCCAATGCTGCTGTGGAGAAGGTAGTAGCGGACGATGACGCAGCGTCCGGTTGACGTGTCACGTCGTTGGCGGCCGCACGACCGTCAGGAACCCAGGTCGAGTCAACTGCTGGCTGCTCTGGACGATGTGGATCTGCAGTCTCGCTGGGAGCACTGGGGTTCAGCGACGACTGTGCCGCCGGGAAGGCTGCGTTGGTGGTGGCTGTCCTGCAGGCGCGAAATGGCATCAGCTTCAAGGCGGACACGGGAAGGATGTTTCCGAGGACAGAAACAAGAACAGGAACGAGAACGAGAACGAGAACGAGAACGAGAACGAGAACGAGAACGAGAACGAGAACGAGAACGAGAACGAGAACGAGAACGAGAACGAGAACGAGAACGAGAACGAGAACGAGAACGAGAACGAGAACGAGAACGAGAACGAGAACGAGAACGAGAACGAGAACGAGAACGTTAGAGGCTGCTGAACCAGGCCGCATGAGGGTCTGGGTCTGGATGGGTAGGTTCGCAAATCGTTTGCGTACTCACTGGTCGGCACTCGACCAGGACTGGAACGACTCGTCCGCCTGATACCGCACCGTTTCAAGCGAGGATCCCAGAGCCTCATTAACGCTTGGGTCCGAGGTGCGGAACGCCAATGCGGTAAAGGGACTGGACGACGTCTCGGCGGCTCCAAACCTTGGGCTGAACATTCGAAGAGAAGATGGTCTGTGGGGCTTTAAGGCGTGTTCAAGTATTGGCTACTTTCGAGGCCAAAAAGCCAGTTAGGTAGGGATGGGTACTGTAGGATTTGCGGCGGAAGGGCTTTCTCAGCAAAGCCGCTGCTCTCGCGCTTCAAACGCCTATGCATGCAAGTAGAAGACAATGGTATGGAGGCCGCCTAAGCGGACATGACGCGCACACCGTCTGTACCGGGAAGACGTGCTTCCTCCTTTCTTTACGCAGCCTTCGTTGTCGGAATGGGTGGCGAATATGTTGACTCCTGTGCGGCTAGTCTGCAGCAAGCCTCTACCGGAGCCGCTATCGCGTTTGGGAGGGGTTGTACGAGGGAGATGTAAGGCTCAAACGCACTATCGAGGTGGGTATGTGCTCGCAAAGCGCCTGCGTAGAGTTGAATGCATGCACTTGGGTGCGTAAGAAACACAAGGCAAGAAGATCATTCACCATAAACAGTGAGAGCTCGCCGTGTCCGCAAGCCGCAGACGATGAGTGGCGAATGTCACGGGAGCGAATCGCAGTGTCGACTTCCCTCTGTAACGTACATCACATGCCTCAAGGAAGTAAAGAGACAGAGACATCCGCCGTGGAGGCGCTACGGGGAGAACCTCAGGCTCGAGGCGCGCGTCTTCCCTGCTCAAACTGCTCTGCATCTGCCGCAAATCCTCGCATGGCTTCGACAGTGTCGTCCAGGGTATCCAGCAATCTCAGGAAAGCCGGATGGGCACGCTGGGCGCGCGATGTCTCTTGCGTCGGTGTTTCAGGATCCCGCCGCGCAGACACGGTCGGGGCATTCTTCAGACGGCCGATCCAGGCCATAAGTGCTTCCGAGTCGCTCATGGAACGATCAGGGGGCTGGGGCTGCGACGTGCCTGCGTCTCGGGCCGTCTCGCTGCCGTCGGGAACTCTCACTCTGGAACCACAGCTTGGACGGTCCACCGTCTGCGACGCTCGCCAGAGCCTGTGCGATTCTTCCTGGATATCACGCAAGACACTGGATTCGCCACCCAAACTTGTCTCGGAATGCGACGTGCCACTGCCCTTGCCCTTGCCCTTGCCAGTGGTGGAAGCGCGTCGAATCCGCTGCATCACAATGGGCAAGTTGTAGGCGCAGTGCTCGTCGTTCCACGAATGTGCCGCAGCCTCCGCAATGTTCATGCTGAAGATATTCAGTGGCTCCCTTTACCAGCACCGAAGCAGCACTTACAAGACTCGAGGATCGTCGTACATGCTGCCCACGGTCATGATGAAGATCTCGTGCGAAGCGCGTAAGATGTCGGACGGGAGGTGCTGCTCTAGCTCTGCCACGACCGTCTGTGTGATCCCGAGTACGGGTCTTTCCTGGGTGCTGCACCCTTCTGGGAGCGACTGTTTCCTACGGACCGCGGACGCTTTCTGCGACGGAGACCGTTCTGGAATCGCCCACTCGGTCTGCATCATGGACTCTTCATCGATCGCAGAGCCTTCGCGAACAGCGGACTCGGTCTGCATTGTGGACTCCGCTTCGCGTGCGGACTTGTTGTGGACCGCGGACTCTCGTTGAGCCCAGAAAGACGCCGCCACCGATGCGAGCATGCTAGACCGGTCAAGACAAGCACAGTACGAACAAGACACTCACCGATTGGCGACGTAACGTTCCTTCGGTCCCTCAATGCCCACTTTGGTAAAGTATGTGTCTCTGACATTCTCCCAGTCTAAATCGTCAGCAATCAGCCCAGGCGCCGCCAGGCACTGAATACTGAACAAACTCACACCACAAGTCGCGAATATCATGCATCGTGGTGATGGCAAATTCAGCCAAGGACGGTCCCTTCCCGTGTCCATGGTTGTGTCCCAGAATGGTGTCGCTCACGAATCTCCCAAGTGCGCTCATGTTTCGTTCCAAGGCCTTGCCTCTTACCTGACGCAATGTCTCAAGCCTTGATGCACATTCAGCCAGAACCTCAACGACAGACAATGACAAATGGACTTACTTGTCAGCTGTAGTCAGAGAAGTCACTTGCGTGCACCTCATAAAGTGCTCCCCAAAGTTCCTGCTCACGGCCTCAATGACGTCGGGAGGAACATGGTGTTCGAAGAGGTCTATGAACGATAGCGTATCGTCCCCGTCGCAGTCGTCGTACGTCGTCCCGTTGTTATTCGTCCCTTCACCGATCGTTCCACTGCGAAGGCTCGTGTTGTCGTTCGTTCCCTCGGCATTATGGACGTCCACACTCTTTCTCTCGCCGTTTACTTTACTGTCGCTAGTATTATTATCAGCGATCTTGGTGTTGCTGTTTCCTTTGGTATGGTCTTCCCCGTTGTTGAGCCTGTGTGGCCTGAATGGTCTCGCCAGCCAGATGGTATAGAGGTAGCTAAACGACGGTCAGCACCAGCCAAAGACGAATAATGCCCGCTTACTCCATCGCTGTTGCAGTCAGTACCCCCTGACCAGCTCCCAGCCCAGCATCCGTCAGAAATCTGGTAATTGGTGCTGGGGGTGTATAGTGCGTGCACACAGAAACGTCGGTGGCTCTTGACTCGTGAGTCGCAGACTGACTCGCTCCAGTAGTTCTCGCGGCACGTTTGGCCCTTTCGGCGTCTAGAAGGGTCTTCAAGCATTGCGAGGACTGTGGTGGCAACCTCACTTCTATAGGGGATCCCGAGTTTGGGCACTTTGTGGGGAGAACGACGGACATGATCAGAATACAAGTAGAGCGACGTTTCCTCGAAGAGCCAGAGACGTATGTGAGAAACTGAAAGCAGCTATGCGAGACGATTGTATGCAGTCAGAGACGCCAGAGAGTGAAGGGCTTCACCTCGCTTTATAACTTTATAGCCAACAGGCAAGTTTCGCCTCGTCGCCTCCGGGCTTCCGGAGGGGTGTATTCTCGGGCTGAAAGGTGAGCATTACCACGGAAGGCACATAGATAGAGAGAGAGAGAGAACGAACGCTCGCTTCATGCCTCTAAGATGTTCCAGAGAGTCATGCCAAACGAAACCCTCACACCCTCCAATGTTCCGCCAATGTTTCCATCCATCATGTCACGCCACGCCCAAGGTTCTGCCATGCCTTCCAAATTCCTGACTCTGCCTACTTTAAGAGCTGAACTGCCCCTCAGGCCTCAGTACTCAGTGGCCACTCCCCGTCCTCCGCTTTGAATGTGTCCGAACCCGGTTCGTCAACTTGAACTGGGCTCTTCTCTGGATTTATCCCTGGACAGTCTCGACATGACACTTTGCTCTAGCTCCGATTTCTGGGTCGAAAGGAGCATGAGGGCTTGATCTGCCATAACTTGATCCAGAGTGTCGCAAACCCTCTGGAGTCCCGGATGCTTTGGTTCCGGGAGCCTCTCGCTGGGTTCCCGGGGCTCGAACAATACCAATCCTTTGATCCAGGAGCACAACTCATCCGGAATGCCAGAGTACTCCCCCTCAACTTCAGTGGTGCTTCGCCCAGTCGGCGTTGAGCCGTCATATGAGTTGGCACCAGATGCACCCGGACCAGATGCGTGGGTAAAAGCGGTGCTCGTCCAGTCGTGGAAGCTTGCAGGACCAGAGTGATCAGGTCGCTCAGAGTAATTGGATGTCCCGCTGCAATATGCCTCGTGACTCGCACCCCTGCTCCGCTCATAGCCGGAGGAGCGGCGGCGTCTTAAAGGTTCCGCGTTGGTGCCAGTTACAAGCGCAGGGGGCGGCGGGCCGAGCGGTTCTGTATTAGTACCAGTTGCTAACCCGTACGAGGCAGTCTGACTTGAATGGGCAGACCGACCACGTGCCCTGGGAAATGCACTCCTGTTTGAATATGATCGATCGGGGTCGTACGGGTAGGGTCGAAAGGCATTGGCTCGCCGCTGGTACTGGCGGGACGTAGAATGACCGCTCCAGACAGGCGCCTGGTTGTGGCCCCTGACTCGGTCTCGATTGCGTTCTCCACCATGGCTGGGACGTTCTTGCGAATGTCGCCTCGATGGAAGAGATAAACGGCTCGGCGGAGTGAGGGATCTTGCAACTCGGTATGTGGGAGAATTGTGGTCAGTGGGACAGTTGCTTACAGTGCGAGCTGCCTGGCGGCCCCTGCGGCGATTTGTCCGTTGGAGCGACATGCTGTTGAAAGATCTTGAGTGGCGGTCAGGGGGACCGTTGTCCGAATACCTGCGAGAACTCGGGTCTCCACTATCCATTTCGGTTTACAGCAGCGATGACAGCGTAGGTCGATCAGTAGCGGCTACGAGTTCTTCCGTGGGTGGAGAGTATGTTGTTGCAAGGCTGAACTGGGGTCAGACAGGATGGTGATTGCCACGGTTCTCATTATTTCGAATCGAAGACTTCAACTGAAAGGACACTTCCGGTGAGTCAACAAAGGATAGTAAGCGGTGCCGTTCGCGGGCCGCTATGCAGTGATCCAGGAATCTTCACTGCGGTCAGTGAATTCTGCTTCAGAGACCGCAAGCGTTTCGCCGAGAAGCAAATTCACCGCCGCGATCATATCATCGGTGTTGCGGAGTGTGCCTTGGAATTTCGGTGAAGCCGCAGGAGTTTTCATGCCAGGACCGTCAGTCCGAGAGGCCGCCATGACCAACGGTACCTTTTTGGCATCGAATGTGCCTTGGATGCGCTGCATGGGCACTCCCGAAACGTCAGTTCTGGCGGGAAAGAGAATTTTGCCACTTCCCTCCCTTGCCACACGGCACTACCATCGCTCACTCCTCTCCCCCCGCCTCACCGCCTTCGCACGAGACGAAGGAGGGAAACGCCGTCACGGCCGTACCGCTCCTTTTCACCGTCCTTGTCGTCCATTACGACCTCTTGGTCAAAGTGTTTGCGGAGTAGAGCAAAGAACCGTTTATCAGCCTGTATCAAGGGCGGTATCAGCAACTAGAACATTCCGACATTCCGCTCTAAGATGCGCAAGGAAGGATCGCTGAGCACCCCGCGGCTTGGAGTTGGGAGGGGGAGGTAGGGAATTTGCAGGGAGAGGAGAGGACGGAAAACTTGCTTTTCTCCGCTTCTTCCAACAGAAGAGCACCTCGACGGCGTTCCCCAAGGGCGCGAGGTCGCACAAGGTCTTGACGAGAAGCGGAAAGGCCGGCTACACGATCCCGTCAGTATGCCTCATGCAGATGATGAAGGGAGGACCTGCCTCGAAGTAGACGCAGTCTGCAGCGAGGATCAGATTCGCTTGTTTGGCTGGGATTTCTTCGGGTATTGGCTCGCCCCAGTCCAGCTCGGCGATGTGTATGTTTGAGTGTCCAGGGAGATTGAGCTTCGCATTGACCCGCATGAGGTCTAGTAGCTGTCTATACATCGTTAACAGGTCACAGAGCAGGGGTGAAACGGCTCAGCCGGAGAAGCAGAGTAGAGTGTGGCTGAAAAGGGTAGAGCTGTATGGCGGACAGTGAAGGAGACTGAAACACCAGAGAGGACGAAAGCACAGGACAATGAGAGATGTAGTAGACGCGTGACATAGCGAGGATACCGATTTGGGCGAGGAGAGTCATTGACGTACTGCTGGTCTGTGACCCAGACATTTGCGCTCGCCTCGAGCATCGCAGCAACGATACCCACCAGCCCCGTCCCGCTACCCAGCTCGATGATCGTCTGGTCCCGCAGCATATCGGGGTCACGCCCATGCCTGTATGCCAGATACCGCGACAGCACCTGGCCACCCAGCCGAGTCAGCGGTTACCCTCTAAATGGCGGAACAGTCACTGGGATCGGGTTCGGGGTTTCGCTCACCTCGCCTGCTGGCCACGCGATGCCTCCGCATCCCGGTCCGGCGTCTACTCTGAGCCGCACATCTCTCTGCAGACCCGGAACGACGAGCTGGGTCTCCTCGCTCTCTGTTGTGGTGGGTGGCCGGGGCGGCGCGAGAGCTTCAAAGGAAGGCAGAGCCGCAGTGGACGATGTGGACGACACGGATGAGGCTCTTGAGCGAGACGACGCTGTTGCTGCCGGTACAGATTCCCGTGTCCGTGCTGCTGCCGACGGCGGTGGCGAGATGGCCATTCCTCTGCTCTCTGCTCTACGGCAGGAGCGAGGATGTCAAGTGGACGTCAGGCAACAAATACTTTCACGCTCAAGATCTCGGCCGGGATTATCAATCCCTGGAGCCCCGAGTACGGCTCAAGACACACTTGACCATGGTGGGCTCAGACTCGGACGATGTATGCATAGACTTCGACCACCTGCTCGTTCTTGTGCATAGCATTGTCGATCCACCACCCACTGCAGTCCGAGTGACGCGTTCACACTGCGAAACCCACTGCTGCAAACAACGTCGCAGCAGCGAATCGGCTCCCCTCTGCCGAATTCCCGAAACGTGTCCCAGTCGAGTAACATTCCTAGTCTCCACGGAGCCACAGAGACATTGCAGCAGAACACTTGTCGGCTCTCGACGGGCGACAGAGAGGCAAAGACAAGCCAAGACCAGCAAAGACCAGCAAAGACGAACGGGAACACAGTGGATGCGCAGCGAGTCGCGTCGGCGACGAGATTGACCCATGTCACGGACCTGCTCGACCGTTCGGGGCCTACACGTTCCGCCGGTCATTCGCTTGTCAACAACCCACCGTCCACTATCGTCGCTCTGCCGTTCAAATCTCCTTCCTAGCCGACTGCAACCCACCCCCTCGGCGTTAGCATCAGCAGGCGTGTCTCGAAACAGTGCGAGACTCGTTTTCCGACCGATCCTGCTCTGCGTACCAACGGCCATGTCGCGTCGCGTCGCTAGCAGCAAGTCGAAACCCCGTACCGCTCCTTCGTCCACCGCTCCACACGCCCACACTCAGCCTGACGCACCCTCCCCCGCCTCGACATCGGCACAAAGTCGCCACGACCATGCCGCCCACGACCACGACCATGACCATGATCATGGGAGCGGGATTTTCCACACCCACACACACGACCACTCGGAAGGCGCAGAACAAATCATCAAGGCGCTCAGCTCGGGCAAGGTGGACCGGGGAACCAGAATCACCCTGATCGGTCAGTCCATCCTCACCAGCGGCCCCTCTTCGACAGCCATCTCCTACCGCCCGTGTGCTGACCGTTGTTTGTAGGATTGGGCACCAACGTCGGTCTGACAATATCGAAAGGTCTAGCCGGACTATGGATGAATTCTGCCTCACTCCTTGCAGAAGCGGGTCACAGCTTGTCCGACCTTCTCGGCGTAAGCCTCTCGCTACGTCTGGCACTGCTCGTGCTGACTTGCTAAGGACTTTGTCACACTGGCCACATGGCGGATATCGAGGCGACCACCGACCGACCGCTTTCCGTGGGGATACAGCAAGTTTGAGACTTTTGGGACCATGAGCGTCAGCGTCATCCTTGGTGAGTATCGCCGTCGTCCTCGGTTTCCTCTCTCATCAGAGAGCCCAGTGCGGATGCTGACGACTGCTAGTCGGCGGGGCGATTGGAATCGGCCTTCACTCGTACCACGTCGGTATCGCCTGTCTTGTTTCCTTTCGTGTGTCCCCGACTGATGTTTGTAGCTTCTCCTCCAAACCCTTCTGCCGTACCTCGAGACCCTGCCGCCAGAATCCATGTTCTCCAACCTCGGCGCCTACCTGCCAAACGGCGTGCCGTCCCCTCTGCTGGAGCTGTTCCACTCGCACGGCCCATCGGCGGCGCCGCATGAGCACGGCGGCCTTGGCCACGATCACGGACACGGACACGATCACGGGCAGGTGACGGATGCGGCGGGGGCGATCTTGAATCCCCATGCGGCGTGGTTTGCCCTTGCGAGCGTGTTGATCAAGGAGTATCTGTACCGACTGACCACGCGCGTGGCGGCCGAGGAACATAGTCCTGTGCTCAAGGCGAATGCCTTGCAGTGAGTCGCCCCACGCCACAAGCACCCTCGAAACAGAGTACACGCTGACATGCTCTTGCTCTTGCTTTCCGTAGTCACCGCGCCGACGCGCTGACCTCGCTGGTGGCGCTGACGTCTATCCTGGGCTCGTCGCTAGGGGGCTACCACTTCCTCGACCCGCTCGGCGGGCTCTTCGTCTCCTTCTTCATCCTGCAGCAAGGGCTCGGGTTGTCCAAGCTCGCGCTGCTCGAGCTGCTCGATGCCGGCGTGGACGCCAAGACGCAGCGGTCCATCGAGGCGATCGTGCAGGCCGAAGTCGACGGGACCCAGCTCCTGGGATGCCGAAACGTCCGCGGGGTGCGGTCCGGCGGCCAGACCCACCTCGACCTGACGATCAGCGTCCCGGCAGAGATGACGGTCGGACAGAGCCACGAGGTGGAGAGCCGCGTCCGCGAAGCGGTGATGCGCCAGCGCAGAGAGGTCAGGGAGGTCAAGATACACGTGCATGCGATGGGGAAGGACGAGATCAAGTTGCTGGCGGACGACAGGGCGCGGCTGAAGAACGGGGAGACGGGGACGCAGGCCGGCGGCAAGGACGGGCCCAAGTCGGACTTTGGCGGCGAGTGTTGAGGATTGTGGTAGTGCACGTACAACATGGTGCGGAGTTGTCTGAGCGATGGTGTTGCGAGGCGTGAGGCGCGAGGCGAGATACGAGGGCGAGATACGAGGGCGAGGGCGAGATGGGGAGGTGCGTGGGCTGGGGTGCGAGGGTGGGGCGAGGGCGTTGATGAGGACGATTTCGATGAGGTGTGAGGATACCATGCGCTTGCACTCCCACTGCCGCAGACTGTCCAGCTGGAGAGGAACGGCTACCTCGCTCGGGGCGTGCTCAAGCGCCAGACATGGCAGAACGGAAACCGCGGGGAACCGCGGTCAGCGCAGTCAGTGTAGTCAGCGCAGTCAGTGTAGTCAGCGCAGTCAGTGTAGTCAGTGCAGTCAGTGCAGTCAGTGCAGTCAGTACAGTCAGTGGTGGCTAGTCGTTCGTGGTGGTCGTTACTTCCGGCGTGCCTCCAATCGCGATAGACGCAGATATCAGAGTATGTAGCAGATGCATGTACAGTTCGGCCTAGATGATGTATGATACGCATGCAGTAGATACAGTAGATACACTGCAGTAGGTTGATCTATGACACTATGATACATGGAGCGGCGCTCTCAGTTGTTCTTCCAACTGCCACGGAAGAGATGTTCCACCATTGCCTGCGGATCTGCGCCCAGTCAGCAAGAGCAGGAAGGGCGAAAAGGTGACAGGTGGAAAGGCGACGAGTAGAAAGGCGACGGGTGGAAAGGTGACGGGTGGAAAGGAAACCGACTCACGCCACCCAGGCTGGGAGCCAAAGTTGCCGACGCCCGGACTGAATCCAGTCACTGGCAAGATGACAATCTCGCCGACGCGCAGCGGTTGCCGTAGGTCTTTGAGGTCGGTCCAGTTCATGCCGAACTTGATGCGGAGGTAGCTGCGACCCGAGTCAGCTATTCGTTCGTCGACACCACGCGCCGCACGGCGAATGCGAGCCGATCCAGTCGGACACCCGACAACTAGGACAATATCGACGAAGCGAAGACAATATCGACGAAGCGAAGGCAACATCGACAAAGCGAAGACAATATCTACGAGATGGAACGAATCTCGAGGACGAGGACAATCGAGGGCAAGGACAAATTTGATCCAGCACACTCACCTCAGCACCGCATCGGTCCACACCCCCGGCCCCGTCCACGCCATGACGCCCCCGGCCCCTCCGACCTTTTCGTCATCCAGCACCCGCATGCGCGCGAGCGCCTTGGCCTCCTTGTACCGCCCCAACGTGTTCAGCTGGCGCATGTGGACCGCGTGTTCTTGCGCCCAATCAATCGCGTGTGCTGTTTCGTGTAATACCCGCAGAAGGGCGTTCAGTGCAATGGGGTGGTGAGGCGCCGATGCCATTGTCCACTGCACAATCTGCATCTGGACGATCGTCAGTCGGGCAATCTCGGATAAGGAGCAATGTCAGGATGGTGAGTGTGCGGCATGTGAGGGTGTGCGGCATGTGAGGATGATAGCGATATTATGATATTGGCAACGCTACATGGGGGTGGAAAGACAGTGGCAGTGGGGAATGGGTCGGAGAATGACGACATAACCAGAATAGCAACCTGGAAAGCAGAGCGATCAGACACTCACAGGCCGGGGCCACCAATCAAACCAGTCCTCTCTTCCTCCTACGTCCGCCTCGATCCCAACAATGACGCTCGGCCGTCCGAGCACATCATCGACGTCTTCGCCATCTTCGACGATGCGTTTCCGCCTCGCCTCGTCCAGCCACCCTTCACCGTTGCGCCACAAGGACGCGCTATGACCCCATATACTGGGGTTTTTGAGAAGGCGCGTGTCGGTGTCCGAGTAGATGCCCCCTTCGAGCAGGAGGAGGAGGTACCGCAGTGCGTCGGACCGCTGGCGCACGTCAGCGAGGCGGGGTTGATAAAGGAAGGCGAGAAAGGGGGAGGATGAAGTTGGGAGAACCGGAAGCACAGGACAATAGAAGGACAGCTCGAAAACTCACCAGGATTCCAGTCGGAAAGGCATTCCACATCTGCTCGATCCGCGAGCGTCGCAGCTTCTTGGCCACCCATGCGTCTGCTTTTCTACGGCAGCTCAGCACCCACAACCACGGCCATATGGGTATGTCCCGCTGGGACGAAAATGTCAATGTAAGATGGGGAGAAGGAGGAGAAGAGGAAGAGGAAGAGAAGAGGAAAGAAGAGCAATTGCAAGAGCAAGAGACAAACAATAGCAAGAGGAAGAGGACCCACTTGTCCGTCATGAGCTCCCACTGCCAGCCCTCTGCTTGGGCCACGCCGTCTCGCCAGCTGCCAACCTCGTTCGACTCGGCCTGCCGAGTATCTTTGTCCGTCTGCCACATGCGCTTGTGTACATCCCACGCTTCCAGTTCTGCCCCTGCCTCGTTTTCTTTATCGTCGCCCTTCGCTTGCTCAGATTGCACCTCGTCCTCGCTTTGATCCCAACCTGCCCGGCTACCGAGATACCGCTGCAATCCCGCCTTGAGCTTTGTGGCCTCTGCTTTCGGGAACGCCACTTGGGCAAACTCGCTCATCGCGTCCCGGTACGACTCAAAGTCTGGATGGCCGAGCTTGTACACGTTGTCCGCAAAGGACCCGAGCTCAGATAACGCAGGTGCGTCGGGATCCACGGGGGGATTAGGAGGCCACGGGGTGATACCCCCTACTAGCCTATCTCCGCGCAGGTCGAGGCCCCAGTTCGCCAATGGGTCTGGCGGAACGTCGATTTCAGCTTCAGCTTCCGCCTCGGGCTCAATCTCGGCGCCAAGCTCGGACTCAGACTCGGGATCGGAAATCATGTCGGGTGCGCCGTGGAAGGTCCCGCCCGAGCCGACAAGTACGCCGGGAATGATGAGATCAGTGTCGTCGCCGACGTTGCCTCGCATAGGTGCTGCGGAGCGTCAGCAAGGTCTCTGCAGCAGTCACGGCACATCGATATCGATCCATCTGTCTCTTGTCTGTGTCCTGGGAGGTCGGTGGACACGTTATCTCCCAGCTAGGCTGAGCTGGCATTGGACCTCGACCTGGATTTGGGAGTGGACGGAAAGGCACGCACATTTCTCCCATTGTCGGGGGGACAAGCTTTGCACCTCTGGCAAGCCCAGGTAATACACCCCGCCAAAGAGCATCCCAAGCACCAGAGCCGCCTGGCCCAGCATGCGCCGCTTGCGCAGCCCAATCAACGGAGCCGTCGACACAGAGCCCGTGCGCGAGTGCGATTGCGGGTTGCCATGCCCATGGGAGTGCGAGTGGCGTGCTGCGCCTGGCCCCGGTCCAGGCAGAGACATGCTTGGCAGCTTTTCGTGTAGGCTCGAGTCGCGGGGAGCCGTACTGATCTTCAGAGTGGGGAACGAGAAGGGGATTGGGACTATTTTCGAATTGCGCCGCGTCGACGGCGGTGATGGCGATTGCGAGCGCGAGGTCGAGGATGACCCGGCCGTCATTGACGGCGACGAGATGCTGGTAGCTTGAACATGTACATCGCGGTGTGGTAGCGGATGTATCGGTGACTGAAACTGATGTAGAGATGAGGGGGATGCAGTAGACGCCATTTCTTTTGACATGGTCGCAGCAGCAATCACTGCTGCGGCCGCCTCGAGCAAGGGAAAAAAGGCGCAAAGTTGGATTTCCGTAGTCGGGTCCCCCGCAGTCGGCTCTCGACGAGCCACTGCCAAGAAGAGGGACAAGGTTTGGTTAGTGCCAAGAGTGAGTGCGGCTTGGCTTGGGTACTTGTAGGTGACTGGGTGTCGTGGTCGCTGTCGTTGTCGTTGTCGTTGTTGTTGTTGTTGTGAGACTGAGACTGACAGGCAGAAGGTAGCTGGACTGGAACGAAGATGTCAAAATGACGTAAATAGAACAGGCAAGCGGCGCTATCGGAATACCGACCGTTGCACGCTATCCCACAACGAACATCCCACACAGAGGTAGTCTCTAGTTACTCGTGCATACGGGAACAAGCTGGGCAAGCCCGTCGTCGTTGAAGGTCACACTGTCATGGACAGCTACTCACTGAGAGGACTAAGGCCCGTCGACACCGTGGCGGTCCCCGCATCTTTCGGGAAACTGTGCCTCCCTCCTTTCCCCCGGTACCACAACTACAACCCCCTCTGGCAAAAGTGCACTGTAGCCGAGAGATACCTTGTCGTATCCTTGTCCACTACTGTCCTTTTGCTCGCCCAGAAGACGTGTTCAAGAATGTCCTCGCAAGGAAGACGACGCACCGTAAACGCCGGCATGCATGGTGCCGCCACGGGCCACATGGCGGCGCGCGCCGCTCGACTTGTTCCCGCGCTCAAGCGACCATCGGCTTCTCGTCGTTTTTCCACGGGATACTTTGACAGGCCAGCTCATTGAGCGCGTCAGATGGCCAACGTCGCTCTTTTAGCTTGACCAGCGACGGACGCGACGATCAGCAACGCCGACCGACCAGTGACGCTCAAAGAAAACAATCAGCCACTGCCGGGCGATCGGGCATAGCAACACGCTCACTCGCCGCGCACCGTCCTTTCACCAGCTGGCGGTCGAATCCCCGCGCACAACAAGATATTCCTGCCCCTCCATTCATCGCGATTATCTTTCCGTACTGCGAACACCTTGGGTGGACTAGAAGCAAGACGACATGACGAGCGACAAGAGACACGAGCGGATGTTAGAGGAGGTTCTGCAGCTGCCTGGAAACGGTAAGCCATACGCCAGCAGTCGTGGCTCTTGACTCCTTTTCTCCCAAGCCATCGTGTCTCCTTCCTTTCGAGCGTGTCCTGCCAAGATTGGATTGGCGTACATCACGTCACGACACCACGCATCACACCACATGGACGCTAAGAAATGGGAGCGGGCTGACGTGAGGGCAGAGACGTGTGCGGATTGCCATGCGATAGCACCGAGATGGGCGTCGGTCAACCTCGGCATCTTTCTCTGCGTCGGCTGTGCGTCGATACATCGTAAACTCGGCACCCACAGGTCCCGCGTGTGCGTTGCTTTGTTTCTCGCCTTGGTATGCGCTGACAGTGAGGATTGCGCTCTCCATGACCTTGCATCGCTTTACATGACTTCTCCTTCTCTGCTCATCTTCAACCGTCGACCTCTCACACCTAACCGACGTCATCTCCCACTGGCTTTCTTCACAATGCTTTCCTTTAATCCTACGCCGTCTTCTTATCGCATCCTCCGTCCCTGTTCATCCCTCTTGATCCCATCCTGCTCCGTGGTTTCGCTCTGCAACCTGATCGACGTGCAGCAAATCGGTGACGATGGACACCTGGACGCGCGAGCAAATCACCACGATGCGGCAGATTGGCAACACCGCTTCGAACCGCATTTACAACCCCGACGAGCACCTGCATCCCCCGCCCAGCAACACCATCCACTCTGAGCGCGACTCGGAGATCGAAAAGTACATTCGGCGCAAGTACGAGCAGGGCGCATTCAAGGCTGGTGCAGGTGCGGGTGCGGGGGCTGGGCCGTCTCGACCTGCACCTACGAGCCTGAATCGGGCGCGTGAGGCCCAGGGCCGAGCGACGAGCGTCGGGCTGAACGGCACGACCGACGGATACGTGGGCGGCCGTGTTGCAGGATTCACGGGGGGATACGCGAGCGGGAGTGTGGGCGGGTACTCGGGATACCCCGGCTCAAATGGACTGGGGTTGGGGGCACGCGTCGAGGAGAACAGGCAGAATCCGGAACTGAACGACGTGCTCATCAAGAACCCTGTCAACGGGCTCCCGAAGGGCGAGAGAGAGCTGCCTGCCCTGCCTGTTGTTTCGGGACTGGGTAGTGCGGCGCCGCGGGAACGACCGGGGAGCGCGAATCGGTCCAGAGAGGGCCAGCTCGTCGATCTTTCGGGCGCGGGCGGACTACAGATCAACGGGCAGGCTTCTGGCGCTTCCTTTTGGACCCAAGGGCAGTTTGGACAGCCGCAACAACCACAACCACAACAACCCGCCCGTGCCCAGTCACAACCTACTTCAGCGCTCGCCTCGCCAAACATCAACTCGAACCCTGCGTTTTCGCAGCACACCGCAGGGTTTGCAGTCTACCCGAGCCAGAACCACATCCAGAGCATCCACACCCAGACTCAGAACCAACCCCAGCTGCAGACACAGCCTCAGAACCAACCCCAGCTGCAGACCCAGACCCAGAACCCATCGCAGCGGCAGAACCTGAATGGCAGCTCTGGGACGGCGCTGGTGCAGGGGCAGGGGCAGTACCTGTCTCCCAGCTCGATCGGCTCGGGCGCGTTCGGGCAGTCACCGGGCGCGACGTCGCCGCTTCAGCAGAACGGCCAGTACCTGGCCATGGCGAGTTTCCACACACCGCAACAACAACAGTCACAGCAACAGCAGCAGCAGCAACAGTCACAGCAACAGTTACAGCACCAACAGTCACAGCAACAGCCACTGGGGACTCTGCCCTTCCAGCAGGGAGGGTATCAGACGGCGTCGTTTCAGCAGCCATCTTCGTTTCAGCAACCGTCATCGTTTCAGCAACCGTCATCGTTTCAGCAATCATCTTTTCAGCAACCGTCATCGTTTCAGCAGTCATCTTCATTTCAGCAACCGTCGTCGTTCCAGCAATCATCTTCGTTCCAGCAACCGTCGTCATTCCAGCAATCATCTCCATCGTTCCCGCCATCCTCTGCCCAGTCATCGCCGTTCCAGCAATCCACTTCATTCTCTCAACCGTCATCGTTCCAACAATCATCTTCGTTCTCGCCACCATCGTCGTTCCAACAACCATCGTCGTTTTCTCTCTCGTCGTCCTACCAGATCCCGAGCCAAACGCCGCAAAACCACTCTTACTCGACCCAGTCTTTCTCCAACCAGGCCCAGTCGCCGTTCCCCCACACTCAACAGGCACAGCAGCAGCAGTATACGTTGAACTCGATGAACGGCGCGTACCAGCAGACCAACCCTTTCATGACGGCCCAGGCCCAGGCCCAGGGACAGGGACAGGGAATGCAGGGCATGCCGGGCATGCAAGGATTGCAAGGGGTACAAGGGATGCACGGGATGCAAGGAGGGCAAGGGGTGCAAGGGATGCACGGGATGCAAGGGCTCCAGAACGGCATGTGGGGATTCCAAGGCGGCTTGTGATGCGGCTGGGGGGCTCTGGCGGTACCAGATCCCGAAGAGACACAATTGTGTTGCTATAGTATACCGTAGTGGTGGCTTGCGGGCCTAGTGATTGCCTGCATGCGTAGTGATGTCCTGCAGATCTAGTGACTTGCACGTCTAGTGGCCTGCAGATTTAGTGGCTTGCACTTCTAGTGGCTTGCGTGAACGTATGTCTTGACGATGATGACAGCTAGTGCGGTGGATGCCGTCGAGTACATTGAACAATGTCACAAAGACAGGAATTGGTCGGACGACCGCGATACCTCGCTGTCCTCCGCCGCCTGACTTGTTGGTCGGGGTACCTTGCCATTCCGAACATATTGGCCGTCTGCGCTTGGTGATCGGCAACGGTGGATGGTGGACCGTGCATGAAGATTGGTGAGCCGCGAATTATGGATAATGGATATGAATATGAAGGATGGACGATGATGGATGACGAGCAGCGAACGGTGACGGCGAGGCGACGGCGACGGCGACAACGAACGCGAACCAGATCCTACTAGTTCGGCGTCTACGTTGTCTCTCCACGCCGCCTCAACCTCCCCCGCGCATGGCCGCATCGTACTCGTGCTCTGTCAACTCGTACCCCCACTGCCAGAGACACTGCCTCAACACCCTTCCGACATCTTCGTTTTGCAGGCCTGTGGCCTTGCCGCCTGCCTGCTGGACCTTCTTCAGCAAGGCGCGCTTGAACCGCCCCGTCGGGCCGGCAACTTTGAGCCCTGCGAGTGTCAGCTGGAACTGGTGACGGGTACGTGGGAGATGAGGCAGATCAACGGGATATACAAGCAGGTTGGAGATGGCGAAACCGTGCGATAGAGGGGAAGAACGATGGGGACCGTTGCCCAGACGGGCGGGTCATGTATAATGGCAATAACCGGCAAGGATGCAACGCATCACGGGATATGACGTTAAGCAGTACAGTGCAAGACAATGACGGTATGTAATGACGGAAAACATAAACTTGAAGACGGAGACGATCATGGTGACAGTCGGAAGTGTCGGTGAGAGCGCGGGAGGACAGCAAGACGATGGAACCCACATCGCCGGACCTGCCGCTCATCGTCCTCGCACCGCCGGCCCTCCCAGAACCGGACATACCACTGTGCCCAGCCCCTGGGGTCGCCAGGCCAGATCCAGCCTGCCTTCTCCCATTCCTGCAGGCTCTGACCGGCGCGTACCGCAAAGCGATTCACGTCCGCGTCCGGCACGGGGTTGGCTAGGTGCGTCGCGCGTTGAGTGGGGAGGAGGGTGAATGGGAGCGCGGGGATGTCGATCGTCGATGAGAGAGGGGTTTTGAGGACGTTCGAGTAGGTGTCGCTGGGCATGTCAGCGATTACCAATTGCGGCCGCCCCCTTGTGCGAGTCCAGTCGCACATTGCGATATCATCCCTGGTACTGCCATATACACATGATGCTGGGAAAGGAGATACGCGACAAGGGATCTGGGACGAGGAGGGTCTGGTGTGGCCAGCCGCAGCACTGACATGAAGAAGCTGCCGCCAAACGCCCCCCCAGCGAACATCTCCTCGGGCGTCAGGTTCGGCGTGAACACGCCGCTCCAGCGCTCTTCGAACTGCAGCACGCCAGAAGGCGAGCGAGTCGGCTGGGGCGCGGGGGACGAAAGACCATACGGCGAGTCGGCGTACTTGACGGCAGCGGCTGGGATCTGCGGCGTGCGGCCTTTCGGTAGCGGAGCGAAATGCGGTTGCGGCCGTGACGGCTGCCGGGTTACCAGGCTACGAGCAAGATCAGTCAGAAATCGCTGCCTAGTATCATGTGTCCATGTGGATACGGAGGGAGGAAGCTCACACGTCGGGTGTTCTCGGAGCGCGTCCGGCCACTCTGGCGCTCCTGCGAGTCGGTCGTGCACTCTGGCTGTTGCGCAATTGCATACTGCGAGTGACCTCTCTCGATTCCGTTTCGGCCAGTTTGGGCTTCTTGGGAGGCTTGGGGGGCTTGGGCGGTGGGGGCCGATTTGACGTGGCCATGAAACCAAGTGATGCGAGCAGCGCATCGCGCTGTCTATTCACTTGTCAGCGAGCACCATGGACGCCCTCTGTGTAAGACCACAAAGTAAACCACAGGAGGGACACATCCGGGACAGAGAGAACACCAGCATACAGCCGGCGAGACGCTCACTTGATATTCGCGAGACGCTCTTGCTCGTACGCATCCAGCTCATTCAACTCTTCCGAGCCTGATCTCGAGCCAGAGGCTGAGGTAAGAGGGGAAGCAGAGCGGCGCGTGAGCGGGCGACTGGCGATCGTCGCGTCGACGTCGGGCATGGCAAACGCGTCGCGTACCGCCGTTTCGCGCGAATTTGTAGTCACTCCCACCAGCCAACGAGACACCCAGACGCAGCAGCCAGCGTGACCCGATCTAATGACACGAGAGTAGAACGACGCTCAAGACCCGGTCCAAGATGGGTTGCTTCACAGCATCCGAATCGAAATATATTTTCGTATCCAGGCGACAACAGACGGCCATGACGCATGACGTCACGACTTTGCGCACACGTCCGTGCGCATACATAATCCAGCCTTGGCTGTGGTTTGCACTTGAGCGCGGCCCACTTGAGCGCAGCCTGCTCCTAGGCGGTTGACCAATGACCTCGGCTTACTCCAAGGGGACACATCAGACAGCTGGTGCGTTTGGCCCCCAGATAATGCGGCGAATTGCCCGATTCTAGGGGACAGTCTTAGTCAACGTTCTCGAGCTCCTTTCGCAAGTCTTCGAGGAAACCTCGCCGCTGACTTGAGCAGACATATGAAGGCGAGCTGCCGGAGGTCGCAGACCATAATTCCACCATCAAAGAAGGCAAAAGAAAGAAGGACCGATCGTTCATGGGAAACTGCCCGGATCCGTTGATGGCCAGCAGGTCGCTTGGGTAATGGTCTGAAGAACCGGAGGAGGCGTCCGGGCCTCGGACTCAGACTCTGGTTTCGCTTTGCAACCAGTTGCGTGTATACTTTCATGCTGTGCGCAGCTTACTGGTCTTCTCACCACGACGAGACTTGTCCTAGCAGTCCCGTACGGGGTACACGGCCTTCCTTCCCCCGCAGAACATCCCTGCTTTACAGTTCTCGGCAAATGTGCGCGAGGGCAACGCACGTTCTGCGAAAATTCCCTTTACTCCCGGGAAGACACCCGCAGCAACTCTCTGACAAGTACGGCGCGTTCATGGCAATTGGGTTCGAGGCGGTGAGGTCCGTTTCTCCGTCGGCCAAACCTAGAGCCCACGGCAGAGGTATAAAACACCCCCAGAATTTCATCCTCTCACGACACAGTTCTTCATCACTCTACTACGATACAGGACCCCTCATTAATAGATCCTTGTTCTCAATTCTACATCTTGCAACGTACAATGTCCAGATCTTTGCGGTCCGAACTGGAGTCGACATTTCGGTCCATGAGACCGGGAGGAATGGTCGCTGTTAGAAACGAAGTGGATAGGACATTGTCCTTGTGGTGTGCTGGGCTTGGTCAAGAGGAGCCTCACAGGCAGGACCTGCTCAAAGAGTGAGTCGTGTGACAGACAATGGAAAACATGGAGAGGGCCCTGACGCTCCCCGAACAGGGTGGCGACCGTCAACGTAGCGCTTCGAATCAATGGGTATGAGATTCCCCAACAACTAGATCTCACCGCGGTGATCACTCACGGGATCGCTTCCGAGCTGCAGCAGCTACAGGAACTTCGAGGCCTACAAGCACAGTCCAATCCGAGAGTCTGGGCGACGTGAGTAGATTCCCTTGCATAATCACCCCTCGTGCCCGAGCTCCCCTCCATTCCTTGGCGAATTTCCCTTGTCTATTCAAGTATCTCTGTTCCCCTTCCCCTCTTCTCAAACGTATCTCTCTGTGTATGGGAGCGTTGACCAGCTCAATGGTAGGGGCTATGTAGCCCGTTTCATCTCGGGGCTCAAAGACAATCCTCATGCGCGCCGCGCCTGTAGAACTATGGTCGCCGAAGTGAACAGCTCCTACAAGGTCAAACAAAGTACCCGCTTCAGGCAGAAGTCGCTTGACGGGAAGTCTCATGACAGCACCATGGCATCACTTGGTGCCTCAAGTGAGCTTATGGGCTGGGCGTGGAACTGGGACGGCTCCCCAGAGAGCCAATCCGGATCGTCGTCGGTAGTTGATCCATCGGACTTTGGCGCTTTGGTGTCATCAGGACAATATAGCTCTCACTTTCCTGCAACGATGTCCCCCGCTAACAATGTTTCGCCTCCGATCATGAACTCGGACAATTCTGGCGCGTCGCCTTCGCTTTACGGCTCTGACTGGCCGACGTCAACCCAGCCCCAGGTCGGCAGGTCGCCGACGGACACATTGGAAGGAAGCAATACCAGACGCCGGACCCGAGTTCTGAAGATCAACACCGAATTGGACAAGGTCTTGGGTAACGTTCAGGCAGGCGCGGGCCATGATGCCTGGAGCCCGTCCACGTCGGTCTTGTCCGCTGGAACATCGGGAACCTCTCCGTTCCTTCAGAATGCGCCAGCAGGGTCACCGTCTGAAGCGTTCGGAAGTCCCGGTCCGTCTTCTACCCCAGATATGTTTGGGAGTCCCAGCTCGTCTGCGTATTCACCGACTTGGTCCCCGGGGAGCCAGTCATTGAGCGACAATGAAGCTCGCCTTGCGCGGATGCTGTTTGGCAATTGAATTGCGCGGCGATGTGAGTTGATGGAACATGACTCTTACGAGCTGCTCTGTGTGTAAGGGCTTTGATTGGTACCATTCTGAGGAGTCTCACCACCCTCTGATGTTTATTTGGACAATGCATGAATGGAGCTTCGGTACAGGGTGTCCGAGGCGGGCTCCCCAGAGCCGACAGCCGCTCTCAAGCGACTCTCAACGAAGGGGGATGTCAATGCTTTCAGGCGCTGTGTATTCGGCTCGAGTACCAGGATCTTCCGTCCTAAGTCTCACAACACACCACTGTACAGTACATACCTATTCATCCGTATCCTCACCTCTCTTGGGGATTGTTCTTGTGCGGGACCAATTGGCAGCCGAGTGGCAAGAAAATATACTCTGCGGGGACTTCTTAGACTAGGTTCAAAACTTAAGGTTGTAAACTAGGGAAGCCGTAAGGCCTACAGCTTGTGGTCAAGTGCTGACGGCCGAAAGGAGGATGGTCATCTTCGGCAGGATAGGCTGCCAGACAGAAGTTCTGTCTTTGCTTTGATGGGCTTGTCGAAGGCGATGTCGGAAGGCCAATGTTTAGACTCAGTATTCAACCCGGCCGGGGCCAGCAGCCGTTCGAAGGCCCCCGGCATCCTCGCGAGCAGTAGTTTGCCTCGATGCGAAGGCCTGAAAGGCGTTATTTAGCGCTCGATCTGCTTGCTCTTGTCGCACTCTCAGAACGTGTTCAGAAACCTCTTCGACGCACGTACTGCACAAACATTTCGCCACTGACTATCGTGAGATACGGCACAGCCCGGCATGTCCTTCTTGTACCGCCTCCGGCCGGAAGTCTATCTAGGTTCCCAACAAGTATGGACGACTTTGGCGACATCAGCCGAGAACGTGTGGACGGTGGAAAATGACGGCCTCGACTGCATGACAATGTGGTGCAACAGCCTGGGAATTTCTTCCGGGATCCATCATCAGCAGCTCGAAGAGTGAGACCGCTTGTCCTGCTTTCGAAGCGCCGCTGCCTGCCGCTCATGCCGCTTTTACAGACTTACAACGTTGGTCCTGGCTGCTTGGGAGACAGGCGATGCTTTTCAGAACGAACTCGATGTCTCGAGATACGTCCCAGAGCGGCTGTTACTTCCTTTGCGACCCTCGCTGCTGCCAGAACCGTCGTTCGACATGAACACATGGGCAAGGTATGTCCTCATTGGCTGTTCTTTACTTGCATCTCCTCGCCCTCTGGCCCAGCTGACACTGTGCAGGTCTGTCAGGCACGATTTTGCGGTCTTTTGCAGTGAAGCAGTGGCGGTAGAGAGATACCGATCGTTGATGGCCCAGCTGAGTGTTGCCACCTCGCTACGGGCCTCTGTGGCCACCCGAAAGAGAGCCAGACAAGACGATTACCAACCCGACGATCTCCAGTGGTCACTTTCGGGAAGCAGCACATCAAGTCCCGCTGCGACGACGTCACTAGCGCGCGATCAGTCCGACGACGAAAGGAACTTGCCCTCTGCGACATTATCGTTCAGTACCAAAAGGAAGATGATACCTCCACCGCTGGACCTCAGCGGCACGGGAACCTGTGACTTCCCTTCAAATCAACAGATGCTGCGACCAGAGCCGCAAATGGCATCAACCTCGAACCACACAGACGTGGAGTTGTCAGATTCTGACGTCGAGAGGATTTCAACGCAGGGATATCGACGAGCGATGACTGGGACTTCAGAGTTCCATTCACCGTCCCCATTCGTGGTTGGGAATCTGGTTTTGAGTCCGGATCATGAGATGGATGATATATATAGAGTCTCGATGGGGCAAGGTCCATGAAGGGCGAATGAATGCCTGGTCGCTTGACGGATTATGGGCCATGGTCGAGAGCACGGCGCTAGTCTGATCGTATCTGTTTCGACTTGTCCTTGACTTTTGTCGTTGGGTGTCTCTTTGACATCCATTCACATGGCACAGTCTGCACAGTGGCACTTTCGTATCCCAACAAAAATAACCCAGAGTGCGATACTCTCTTCTCATGGGAGAAACATGAACCCCAGCGTTTGCCGCTGCTTATATACTCCTGGTCGTAAGCTTCCGTGGAGGGACGAATTGGGCTTGGATCGGTCAAGAGGAATGCGACGGGCTTTCCGTCAGAACATTTGAGGAACAGCTCACTCCTCCACGCTATAGGTTCGCTGTCACCAGGATTGCTTCGGGCTGGCCGCCTTCAATAGCACCATTAGATCCATCCCGGTTGAGACCTACACAGCGTAGTTCGTTCAACTGAGTTAACTACTGTAGCTTGTCTTTTTGCCACTTCAGGACAAGGACGCTTCATGCATTCCCTCTGTGATGACGGTCCTGACTTCTGTCTAGTGTTGTTTCTTCTTCTTCTCAGGTGTTACCATGACCAATCACGAGAAGGCTAGCGGCTGGCTCCCACACCCTACAGCCCACTCACCCCGTAGAGGTTCACCCTCCCTTCATCGATGCTATGAGAACTTGGGTAACGGAGAGAATCTCTGGCGTAGAGAAGCAGCTTCTCCGGGCCTTCTCCGGTCAGAATGGGCGGTGTTTTCTGCCACTCTTTTCATCGGTCTCGCCTGTGTTCTGGTTGAGCCTTTCACCCCGAATCCCTGGGATCGACCAGCGGCTCGCCGCTTCCCATGACGTGCCCAGTTCAAGAGTCATAAGGAGGGCTACTAGGACCACATAGCGTTCATTTGTCGCCACTAGCACGAACAGCCTCCAGCATGTCCCGATCAGCCATAAGTGACGAAGAGAACCCGTTGCACTCATATTTGAGTCAGCTCGGCATTTCCAATACGTCGATGTACGCGCCAATCGCGAGGTAAGGAGGCAACGGTCGTGGAAATCGCTTACATGCGTGTCGTGAGGTTCATAGCTCGCTACGAGGCTGAAGAGTGGTACCTTCGTGAAAGGGGGGACCCTGACCCTACTAGGCGCACTCCAGACATTATCAAGACTATGCCTCCAGAAGTGCGCCGCAGTGTTCCCACTGGCTGTCCTTTTCCTCAGCATTTGTATGGTGATCTACCTGCCAACCATTACCGGTGAGTGACATGCAGTCCGAGCCCATCGATGCTGAAATTTCCGCCCGCCGCCCGCTCTTCTCCCCTTGCACCAACCCCAGCCATGTGAGGAGGTGCTATGATTCACACATGGAAGATTATCGTCTCAGAGATGTGGCCCTCGCGGCCGTCGGCATGTGGAGACACGCCGTCGCTTCTGACGCCGGGATTGATATGTCAGATTCGTCACGTATGGGTGATCCATCGGAGCAAGTATGTGACTACCTCAGATTCCACTACACAAGATTGACGCGGCTAGGGACCTCCTCATGGAAGATCTGGTGATCAAACGCGCCATTCTGAAAGTTCTGACGGGCAATTCCCTGGCGACCAAAGACGCCGTTCTTGGGGTTCTGACAACTCTTGGGGGACACTTCCATCCGATGGCGAAGAGGTTTGACCGCTGCATTGATGAGACTGACGTTCACGCCGTAGACAAGCCCTCCCGTGTCTCCAGCATCACCCATTAATCCCAGAGGAGCTTCGCAGCGTCATGAGATCGCAGACACACTGAGCAGCCTCGTAGAGCCAGGTGAAGAGCCAATAACCCGGCCTTCGGGGCCGATCCCAGGAGGAGTGTTTGGTGCGGCTACACCACAGTTTCCGCTTCTTTCCAGTGGGGTACACCGTAAGTGGAAAGCTTGACACCTGCCCTTAGCCCCTCCGCTAAGGAACGGTAGGCTCTCGAGGTGCGGCTGCAACATCGTCAGTGCCCCATGGGTACCCAGCGGCGGCCGCCACGTACCAACCTGGCCCACCTTTGAGCGCAAATCCTGCGAATCCCTGGACCTCTACGGGTAGGCAGTCGGCGACGGGTAGAGATCAGCCTCACGCCTACTCTTTCCCATATGGGGAGCAAACCTACGGTTCTGGCGGTCCGCAGTCGGTAGCTGGAGGGAGAAACAGCACTCAGCGCTCCGACCCGTACTTCAATCCCCACCTTGCCTATGCTCATTCCCGTGGAACTTCTGCATATCCAGCGGGGTCGTCACATCATGGAGCCTCTTCCAGCTCTACGTGGCACGTTATTCCTCCTGGAGTTCCTGCTGCTCCTGATTTCCGACATCCGCCAAGGAACAGTACAAATAGTTCTCACTCCCGGTTTCGAAGTCAAGGTGGCAGTGCCAGCTATGGATCTTGATCTCGCCCAGAAGAGACAGTTACTGCCATCAGGAAGACGGTATGAACTGGGCACGAACGAACTGAAGTCGCCTTCTTTCTCTGTGATGCTAATCCATGTGAAGTTCAAAGTTACCTGTTTGAGCTCTCTCTTTGCGGGATATCCCAACTGCCCACATCCTGACCTGACAGTTGAGAGCACTGAAGTAGATGGAGGATGACATGAGGGATGCTCTAGGTGTTATCTCCTTGGCAACCCCTAGCCTGTCCCCTTCGCACCTTCGTTCCCCGTCAGGAAGCCTCTGCGTGGACTGAGTCTCGATCGAGAACGGGACATTGCGCAGGTTGAAGACCGCACAACAACTTTCATGGGAGTCTGCAGGGCGAGCTAACCCCTCATAGCGGTTTTGCTTGTGCGAGAATGCGCTGTTGTGTGTTTGTGATGGGATGGCAATATACTCACCGGGTTCACGGACCAGAACGGCTCAACTCACTGGGAGTTTCAGAGAGGTACCTGAGCTTGTTAGCAGCGTGTTCTGACAAGCATCAGTCCTGAGCATAAAGGTGTTATGTTGGCCCTGTCTTGCATAGTAGTAACTATTCATTGTCAGTGAAATATGATGAAAGTGATCCTATCCAAGGAGCAGTCCACATTAAATACCCGGCGTATCAATGCGGGCGCGTCATTCCTGCCAGCTTGGCTTGCTGCTGCATTCACTGGCATATTCCCCATTTCGGTACATCGCTCCTTGACAAACACGCAGGACTGAAGGGCTGGCAGTAGTATACAAGGGTCTAGCTTCACTGACTGTATTGGCTTGCGTGGCGAGTGAAGATGAGCAGAAGGGATGTGGACGAAGCAGCTCGTGAGTCGTCCCGTTGCTTGAGCACCTTCGCCGGTCGCTCAACCATTCTAGTGCTCAAGTTGTACGGTATCGCATCTACCAATCCAAAGGTATGGGAGGACGTGAACCACGAGATCGAGGGACCGCTGGCTGGGACGATGACTGGGGAGGATGGAGGACTTGCAGAGGAGACTGATCCGCTGGGCATCAGACCCAAGCTTTCGAGGTTTGTCTGTGCAACAAAGGGTGTCTCATGGTGTCGTAGGTCGGCCAGCTTCGATATCAAGACGCGCAAGTCTGCTTTCCTGGAATCGATGCATAGCTGACCACAAGCAGGTGCAGCCATGTCCCTATCATCAAAGGCCTTTGATCCCAAGGTCTTTCTCTCCGCCCAACATCCAGATGCAGATTACCAAACCCTGCAACGCGGCATCGCACACCTCGAACGGGCCATCGAGTCGCGCTCAGAAGCGGTTCGTATCTTGGTAGAAGAGAACTTTGATCGTTTCGTGGCTGTCAAGGCGTCAAGTGATATAGTGTACAAGGATATGAAAGAGGGCTTCCTCGCCGAGGACACGGATCATGGGACTCGAGAGCTCAGAGAGATATTCAAGAGTGAGCAGTAGCTCACGATGGAATGATCGGCACTCGTACTAAGAGAGCGTAGTCGCCGCACACAGGTCTGACCAAGTCTTCCTCCCTGTCCTTGAGAACGCGGTCAAAGCTCAGAAGCTCCGCTCGACTCTCGGTGTCTTCGAGAAGTCCAAGTTCCTCTTCAACCTCCCAGGCCAGCTCTTGGACTCCCTCCAAGCTGTGAGTCAGCTACGACTGCGCGACTGCTCATGCTGACGCTCTTATAGGGCAAGTATGACCAGGCCCTCCGTGACTACAAGAAGGGCTCCTTCCTCAATACCTCAAGGTCTGGCCAGCTCATTCCTGGCCTCGCCGCAGATACACCTCAACAGAAAGAGCAGCAGAGGCGGATCTTCGATAAGGTCTGGACATCGGTCGAGAAGATCATGGAAGAAATGCGGGCCAAGCTGGACGAGACGCTCAAGGATCATGCGAGACCCATTGAAGAGCAGGAGCGGACCATCGAGTACGTGCTCCCAGATCGCTCGGGAATAGTGGAGTCTGACCAGGCGCAGGATTCTGATCGACCTCGAGGGCTCGGATGAACCTGCTTGGGCGTATCTTGAATATCAACATGCTCACATCATGGACACTATGCGACGGATATACAAACTGGAGGAGGAGAAGGTCAAGGGTAAGTCTTCTGAGGTACTACACTCAGTGTGCTGACGAAGCCAGCCGACATTCGCAAGGCTGCTGAGCAGCCGTCTTCGTCCAATTTTGCGATATACATCCTGAAGAAACAACTGGCCGTACCCGAATACCAGATGAACAGCGCAGCTCGTAAGGCGCCTTGAAAGTGCCCCGAGACTGATATTCCCAGCCACATCCTACGAAGCCGCTTGGCTGGCGATCCAACATCTCGTCAAGCAATTATCTGATTATGTTACACGATCCCTGCCGGGATTCTGGAAGATTGCTAAAGCCTGTATGGATGGGAAATACAGACGTGTAAGTTTATTGGAAGCAGGGTGAGGAATACAAGCTCAGTGTCTGTAGCGCGATTCGACAGGCAGCCTTACTGCGACTCGACGACCCGCTTCAGCATGTAGAAGCATGGCACTGGAGATCATCAAATTGTACAACACCAGTCTGTCTCAATTCTTCACGTTGTCCGATATCGCCTTGGCCGAATCGGTTGTCCGGAAGGAGGGCGAAGATCCGCCTATACCACCGTTTGTCCCAAATGGTACAACTGTCCTGACAGCCTGCTACTTTTCCGAAAAGATAGTAGAAGAGGTCACGGAGTGTGCTGGAGAGCTAGCCGCTGTGGATGTGAGTAGTGAAGCGGGAAGCGGGTTACGCGGAATGCTGGATTCACTGCGCTGGAGGTTCGAAGAGGTTGTCGCTGCGACTTGGGCGCGCGACTCGCGTATCCTCCATCAGCTTGAGGATTGGCAACCGAGCTCCTCCGCGGTCAAAGGGTCTTCGCGATACCTCGACCTCATAGTGGATTTCCAGACGCGGGTGATCGGGTCGGCGAGGAAGATTGCGAGTCGCACCGGTGAGAAGGAAGCGCTGCCCGGCAACTTTAAGCGGCGGATCAAGGAGAACTGGGTGGATACGCTTTGTTTCTTGTTTGATGGTCTCTTGAACTCGGCGATGGCGCCAGGTGAATCTGCGGGTGGCCGGAAGATGATGAGGAGGGCCAGTACACGAGTCACAGTCATCAAAGATGTCGTGAGTTCAGAGTCCTGGGTGTTGATCACTCTGCTGATCCCCTCGAAGGAAACACGCTTGTTGCTCACACTGGCAAAATTCGAGCGACTGAGAGCGTCCATTTTACCGGATGCGATCTCTCGGGTTGGCAAGCTGCTCGAGCTCGATATGGCGAAAGACCAAGGGCTCCTGATGGAGGTCGTCGAGAACATGGACGAGATGGTGTTTGAGGACTATATCAAGCGAAGGTCAGAAGCACTCGTCACAGCCATCCACGGTGGAATACTGGACAGCGGTATTGACTGGCTAAATACTTCCAAGCCAACTGGTGAGTGTGTAACGTGTCTCCAGGGGCGACATACTGAGCCATTGTGTACAGAGGTCCGACCCTATATGCACCGCACGATCCTCTTGCTCGTCGAAGCTCATGCCAGGATCAACGAAGTCGCACCGGGGCTGGTGACAAGAGTGTTAGAAGCGCTGGTTAATGGGGTCACACATATTGCGCTCGGTGCTTTCCAGCAGATCCCCAAGTTTGGTACCGGTGGGATGTTGACGGTCAGTGTCGTGTCAGGTCGCCAAGTCGTAGCTGAATAAGAGCATCAGGCGACTCTTGAGATTGAGTTCTTACATCAGTCGGTGAATCAATATGTTACTGCGCAAGCCAACGATACCCTGTCCAAGATATACGATACGATATCACAGGCATATCGCCGACAGAAGAGCTCGGATGACTTCCAGCGAGAACTGGAGGGTCTGAAGAAGTTGTTGAGTGATTCCAGGCGGGCGACGGGCATGGAGACCTTGTGCTTCAAGGCGCGCAAGGAGGAACGGCCGGCGCCATCGAGGGAGCCATCAGGTATATGAGCGGTGGCAGATGATGACTGGATGTACTGCATGCACTGCGCTTTATCATTGAGAGATGGCCCATTCCAAGTCCTTCCCGGCCCAGAATGGCACGACCTCGACGCCCGCTTGGCCTCTCAGTATCCCCGGTACTTTCGTCTTCACCCTCTTCAGCGTCACACTCTGACCCTCCGCTGCATGCTCTCGGTAAAACTTCCGTCCATGGGCACTGACGAAGCCCTCGAGTTGATCGAGCGCGCCAAAGCTTTCCAGAAGCATAGCGACAAGCGGCACGAGAAACGGACTAGTGTACACGCCGGCAGCACAGGGGCTGGGTTCGCCCTCGTCGGTCAGTCCTGGCGCTTTGCTGCTCGTCGGATGGGGAGCGCTGTCGGAGCCCAGGAAGAACTTGGGGTTCCCGCTCTTCACTGCATCCTGGAGCGCCTGCCGGTCTTTGGGCTCCTTGGCGAGCGGCTTGCAGAAATGATGGGGCTGGGGAGCGACCGTGTCGATGGTCAGCCACAGGTGGTGGGCGGTGATGGTGCAAGCGACGTTGGGCGGCAAGGCCGCGACGGTCGAGATGGCCTCGGCCGTCGTGGCGTGTTCCAAGACGATGCGGAGCTGAGGGAAATCGTGTGCGAGCTTGGTCAAGTGGGTCAGGAAGTGTTTTTCGGCATTCAGGATGGAGATGTTCTGCCAAGACCACCGCGTCAGTCGATTCACAGAGGCTCAGGTGTGGCGAGAGCGTGGGCAGCGTACTTTTGCTGGATCACTAGGTACCTCTCCATGGAGGTTGAGCACCAGGCCTTCTTCCTCCATGGCCTTGAAGACAGGGTAGTAGACCGAGTAATCCTCGATTCCAGAGTTGCTGTTTGTCGTCACGCCGCGCGGATACGACTTGACGCCTTTTATCTCAGTCAGCACCACACCGCCACGTCTGCGACAAGACGATCCGTGCTGTGAAGATAGCACTCAATTGCAGGTACGGTACTGTCGAGCGCACCTTTGATTCCCGCCTTGGCGGCTGTGCGGATCTCGTCGGGCGTGACATCGGGATGCAGGTACAGCGTCATGAGCCACTGCGTGTGTGGGTCTATCCGCTCCAGCTCGGCTCTGTACTCGAGCGCCCGTGCCGTCGACGTGATGGGTGGGACGAGGTTTGGCTGGACGCATCGGTCTGCATACGGAGCTCTACGAACGAGGCGATTGGACATACCATCACATACGCGGTGCGGATGCCGCCCTGCGCAACATGCGGTGTAACCAGCTCGCACATTGCGCCCTGGCGCACGTGGACATGGAAGCTGAAGTGCGCTCAGCGTCCCAGTCCACCCAGCAGGAAGGAGGAGCGCACTCAGCAGGGGATGGAAGCGTGATCGTGTCTGACATGATCTTGCTTGTCGTACAGTCCAGCCAAAATGTCAACGATAATAGGGGTAGTCAATTGCCAAAGGACCCATTACGATTTCAATATTGAAGATTTGACAGCCCTGTCTTACCATTACGATTTGGCATATTACGTAACATATTACGTAAGATGTGCCTGAGATTTGATCCCGCTGTTTACCATCTCGTCTCGCATCTCATTCAACCATTACAACCATATACGTCTTTCTTGTCTCATATCTCAGGTAAATCTCATGCTACATGCTTGAGATCTTGAGAGTATGCCAAACTCGAGTGATAGACAACGCCTGCTGCGAAAAATCGAGCATGAAATCGACCAGTTGTCGCCAACGATCGCCTGGAAACCTGTCCGTCTCCGTCTCAAGTACCTGCTCGCTTTTCATGCCCGTATCAGCCGTGAACGTTATCTAGACCGCCCAGGGACATACCAACACCATAATCTCTCTCTGGACAACTCATATCGCTTCCCACAGGCACCTACTGTTACGGCCGTGTCTCTGATGATTCGACAGAGGAAACGGGTAATCGGGCGATTCGACTATACCGAAATAGTCTCGAACCGGAAGCGGAAGGCTTTCGGCTGAAGATTTGTCAAACTATCGACAATCGAGGTGAATCGAGGAAATCGAAATGATATCGAGAGTAACATACGAGTTTTGATCCCTGGGGGGATCAAGGCAGATCTATCTACTTATATATTGCAGCATCTTATCTATTTCCAATGCTGTTGTTGCCAATAGAATCACCTATTTCCAATATTATTACTAAGCATCAATTCGAGGTTTTCGAGGAGGTTGAATTGAGGAATCGAGAGTAAACGAGTGACGAAGTAAGTTATTGAGATTTGAATGAGTGACAAAGAGAGTGTCGAGGTGATTCAAGTAATAATTGAGATAGATCGAGAGGTTGAAAAGTAAGTCGAGAGTATTCGAGGTAAATCGAGGTGAGTCGGGTCATGACACCTACAGCCCATAAACACCTTCTCCGAGTCTCTCAAAGTGAACTCGCTCGTCTTATCAACCTTTTTGGAGGTGATGACGTCTTTGTATCACGAGGGACGAAGCCCCAGGCCCCTGTAAAGCTTCAAATGGGAGTATTCCTCCATCGCATGGCCCACGGGCATGATATTGGATCCATCGCCACGAGATTTGGCCTCTCAGGTGAGTTTCCCTTCCACCTCACTTGCTCACCTTGTAGTCGGGAATGTAACCCATTTCACCGATAGATGCCTCATCGCAATCAATCGACAGCGCCATCGATACCTCTCCTGGCCCACAGCAGAGCGGCGAGAGCAGATCAAGCAGTTCTATGAGGGAAAGTATCATATTCCCGACTGTGTTGGCTTTATAGATGGCACTCATATCAACCTCGATCGAGCACCGTCTAAATCGCGTACCGAGGCCGCAGCCTTTCACTCAAGGAAAGAGAGGTATGGGATGCTTCTCCTGGCTGTGGTAGATGATGCCAAACGCTTTACATACCTGCATCATGGTTACTCGGCGAGATCGAGCGACATGCGTGCCCAGAGGGCATCTAGGTTACATACCAACCCCGCCGAGCATTTCTCTCATGGGGAATACGTGCTAGGTGATGCTGGGTTCCTCTGTTCGACTCACATTATCCCCATGTACCGCAAGAGCATTGGAGAGGCAGAGTTGACAGGTCATCGAGTGAGTTCATTGATCTCTCAAACTTTCGCCACTTTAGACTCATTTTCTAGTTATACTTCAACAAGAAGGTTTCAGGAGCCCGGGTCGATGTTGAGCATGCTTTTGGGATCCTCAAGGGTCGATGGAACATCCTCCGGAGTGCTCGATTACGCATGAAGACCGACAGGGACGATCAAAGAACGATTCTTGTCATGGTGGCATGCTGCGTCCTCCATAATCTCCTCATTACTACAGCTCGAGACTGTATGGACGAAGCAGAGTTTCAGGAGATCATGCGGCATGAGGACATATACAGGAGACGGCGAGTATGCCTGGCTCGAGACGAGAACTTGCCAGAGCAGGTGAGGCGTAGAGACGATCTATGGCGGGCAATGGTTGAGATTGACCCGGATCCCGTTCATATGGAGGTCTGGTGAGGTGAGTACATGCTCTTACATGGCCATACTACATTATTCATGCACCTGGTACCGTCTCTCTGCTTCCTCCAAGGCTAAATCAAAGTCTAAGGCGGGATCTCGACGGCATCTCGCCTCTGCAACTTTCAAGGCCATCTCTCTCCCTCTCTGCTTCTTCTCCTCCTCTAAACGCTCTCTCTCAAGTCTCAGCTTCTCCTCACGGTACCTGCGAGTGCTCTCCTCTGCAGATTCGCTCTGCTTGAGGCGTTTCCCTCGATATTCGTCTTCTTTCGAGACAAGAGACGCCATTTCCGTCTCAAAGGCATGATCGTGCCTTCTTCGTCTCCCTATGGCCCATAAGTCATGCTATGATGCTCAACTCACCATGATGGATGTCATTAATGCTCCCTGAGGCTCGGGAGCCTTGAGAACGGCTCGATGCTCGACTCCCTCCCCTTCCTCGTGACTGTGAGGGATTCACCTGTATCCCCGTCTCTTCCCTGTCTTCCTCGTCCTCTCTATCGTCTTCTAAGTCTTCCTCTACGTCTTCCTCATCTGTGGGCCATGCAGGAGTGCCTCGAGATGGAGTTTGAAAGGCTGCGAGGACGGGATTGTTCTCATGAATGGTATCTCCTCGATATGCTCGAGTTCCGCCGTCTCCCTCGGCAAATATGCTCCTGAGACGCTCGAAATGAGGGCATTTAGCCTCGCACTCGGCTGTATATCATGAGCAACTCTCATGAGACTCATACATGCTCTCAAATGCTCACCCATCACGTCCTGGGTGACTCTGTCGCGATCTGCCTCGGAGGCGTCTTGTATAGCCTTTCCTCCATCCCCATTGCCTGTATTTGACAGCCAGTCATCAACCTGTCCCCATGTAGCATGGATCTTGTTCATCTGTCTCAAGGGAGAGAGAAAGAGAGAGCCCATAAGCTAAGTTACATCGAGATACAGGGAGAGAACTCACTTTGGTTTGACAGGCCGCCCAACCTCTCTGCGTCGGGCAATAATGGCTCTTAAGCCATTCCTCACACATCTTGGCTCCCTTGGTCTGCGATGAGCCTCTTGCACCACCTTTAAAGAGAGCCCAGTTGCCTGGGAACTCCATCCATTGAAGAAGCAGTTCATATGAGCACGGCGAGTCGAGAGTTGCGTCGTTGTCCCAATCTTTCCTACTAGGCACCCAATATGGCCGTCCCTGAGGGTTAAGTAGAGCCCTACTACGTGTGCCAAGTGCCTGGGAAGAGCCTGTAGATCGAAATGCAGGTATAGGAGGTCGAGATTGAGATGTGAGAGGAGTTGAAGAAGGAGAAGGTTGAGAGAGTTCGGGCGGGACACTGGTTGAAGCAAACGGGGCGATCAAGGTATCATAAGAAAGCCCTGCTCGAGCTGCAGCTGATGGTCTAGGCGGCATATCAATTGGTGGCCTGTAGCCTGAGCAATATGTAATCGTAAGACAATGTCATACATGAAAGATGGAGAAGACGTGTTTCGATTTACGATTTCAAAATTACCGCTTTGGGTAATATTGCGATTTCATCGCATGCTTACGTAAGCCATTTCGTCGCAATTGACTACCCCTAATACGAACCAACTTTTCCGGACAAGCCGAAGATAGCGATATCTATTTATTCCCCCATTTAACAACCGGATATGCAGTGGATGATACTACTGTATCACATGGTGATCACCAGCTAGCCAGTGAGCTGAACAAACTACTCCGGCCACTACCTCGCGCACCCCTCACGCCTGCAGTACGACGCACATGAGCCTTCATAGCACCAATGAGAGAGGCTTTCAAACCTGACAGCATCACTGCCACGGGGCCGCCAAGGGCCCCACGAGAGGTTCGTGGCATGGGCGTCCTGAAGCGACAGCCATCAGCGCCCGAAACCCAACTTCAGCTTGAGAATCTACCTACGACGAGGTGGCGCAGATGATGAAGTCTGCAATTTGTTGTCTGTAGGCGCGTGAGTGAAACGCAGCATGCGCCGCTTCGTCCAGCCTTGAAAAGTCGTCTCTCAACTCGCCACTCGCCACGCACTCGTGCAGCCCGATGCAGAAGGTATACGTCAAGTCTTCCGTCCGAGCTCCCCAGCTCAACCGCCAATGGCCGATGCGCAGCCTGGAGTCGTGACGCGTGATGAGACCGACGCTCCACCCGGTTCTGTCCGCATCGGTGTGTAGGAAAGCAGCTCCTGATCGTCCGCCCGGGACACCGAGATTGAGCGACGTTGATCGACTTGCTGATGTGGCCATGCTGCAGGTGTCACCCACAGGTCGAAGTTTTCGGTTGACAATACCGTGAGCGTCAGTTAACCAGCCGAGCATTCCATATACCCACATGACTGAGGCGCGCCGAAGCCTCGCGCGCCAACTTTTCGGTCCGAAGGAAGGCTAGGTGAGAAACATCCAGATTAGGAAGGCGAGACGGAGTAAGCGATGCTGCGTGTGTAGCCACCCGATGTCTAAACTCCGCCGACTCGTCTGCGTGCACGCTTGACTGGTCGATTATACCCCTCAGCTTGGCGTTTTTGTTGGTGATGAACTTGAGATACAAGGTTCCAAACGCCCTCAGAGTACCACCCTGATGGTCAAGACCACTGGATGTCGCGTCTCACTGTGCTCGATAACTGCCACGCTCGCCAACCTGCTACACAGCTACCCGTCGAGTGCTGCCTGTTCAAGTGGCGAATTCATTGAATGGAGATCCCCCCCGTCGTCATCCGGGGTCCCCGCAAACAACGCGTTGCGTGCGTTCGAAGCAGCTCGGTTTTACTTCGTTGTCCTGCTCCCCCTGCCCCCGGCATGTCTCTCGACCACAGACCAGCGTCTTTGGCATTCCCAGCACCGCCCAGTACGCACCACCTGGTTCCGTCGTCCCGCTCGCCACGGCTGCCTTCTTCCCCTGTCCTCCTCCAGCCGCTACCTCCAGCGAACACCCTACACCGCGAGTCGCTGGCTCAGTCCGAGCTGGAGCTTGACCGGCAGACGCGGCAGCTGCAGCGGGAGCGCGAGCTCGCCGACGCACTGCAGGAGCAGCAGTGGGAGATCCAGCGCCTGTCCGCCCGCAAGGAGATTGGCAGTGACTTTGTGCGCCGTGCCGCTGGCTCGGAGGAACACGGCAAGGGGAAAGGCAAGGAGAACGACGGCGAGAGCAAGCCGTTCTCAAGGCCGCCGCAGGCGTACGAGCTGTATCAGGCTATCGATAAGCATGATATTGACTTTATCATGCGGGTGCGAGACCACGCGTTTGGGCTGTTGCTCGCGAAGAACGCCGGCGAGTTTCCTATCGTCTACGCGGCCAGGATCGGCGACAGTCACAGAGATATCGTGATTCTCCTGATCGGCGCTTTGTCCAGGTACGTGCCTGATACTCTTCTGCAAGTCCCCCAGAGCTGACCGTAAGTCAGATATGTCAACCAGCTGGAAGAAGACGATTTCGCCAAGAAAGAGACCCGCAACACGCTCAAGGCGTTACGCTCCAACGTACGTATCGGTGTCGTCGAGGCAACCCTCCCCTCCCCCCCTTCCCTCTGCTCATTCCTTCCGAATCGCAGCTGAAGCACTCAGCTCAAGCTAGCGATCGATAACGCCCTCCTCCCATCCCACTCGACACACCTGCTCTCCTCATACCTCCAAGTCCTGATCATGTCAGAAGGCGACTCGTGGCTGCACAAAGCAACGTACGATGTCTCCTTGCTCGTTCGGGCGCCGGGGGAGCGGCCGGTCGCCTCGGCTGAAGAGATGGTACGGCGTTTCTGCACCAAGGAGCTGCGTGGCGTAGGTGTCGGCGGAGTGGAGGAGTACATCGCCAACGCCGCGCTGGATCTGGTTATCATGGCTGTCTGGTCGGTGGCCGCCCAGCAGATGCAGGTCGACGCTTTGCCGGTATGTCTGGTCATTCATTGGGTTCTTCTCCACCCACGTCCTTCTCCAACCAATCCTTCTTCGCCAACGTCCTTCTTCGCCAACGTCCTTCTTCGCCAACGTCCTTCTCCATCCACGCCCTCCTCGTATACTCGTATATCTCGTCCTTCTGCCTCAACCAACAGAGTTGCGATCCATCAGCCCTGCAAAATACGAGATAGGAGCTAACGAGACAGACACACACCTTCGCGCGGGACACGCGGACGTGGCAGATGCTCAAAGAAGCTACAGAGGAACATCGTGGTAAACTCCACAAAATCAGCCCGAGGATCCGCAGGCTGGTGGACGTCTTGCTGGACCGGGCGGGGGACAGCAAGAAGAGTATCCCCGGCCGGCTGAGGGACGTCCAAGAGGTGCTCGATGGCGGGTCATGATCTCTACCATTGGAAGCTTCCGTCTGAACCTCCTTGATGCTTTCATCTCAGTAACCATCATATCTTCATCTCAACTGTTGTATTGGCATAGCTATGTACAGTATCGTCTCCTCGCTACCTATCGACTATGCGCAATTCTCGCCTCGCGAAGTCTGCATGATGAGGTTCCCCCTACCCCCATCCCATGTCCCGTTGCTATCTCAGCAATCCTGCTCTTACCTTACCAGTACATCCAAGCGTCACTCTACCAACTTTGTACATCCTGTATGATATCGTATACACATCGCCATCTCACGACAACGTCGCCAAGAGCCTACAGCAGCATTCCTCCGGCTTCCCGATACTTGTCCACTCCCTGTTTGAGCTGTTCCAAAACGAGAAAGCTATCAGAGTCAACACCAGTTTCTGTGTGCGGGGGCAGAATGAACGATCCGACTTACATGAGGATTGTTCTACATTCCCATGAGATGAGCCAGAATTTAATCAGACAATGGAGAATGTACGCACGTAGGCTGTAAACGGGTCCAAGCAGGGACCCATCCCTTGAACATGAACATCGGTCCTTCGTTCGCCAAACTGTATGGTGAGCCCAGAGAGATTCCATTCATGAGAGTGCTCACGAGGTCCGAATGACAGCGAGAGTTGAAGACGACCCGGGTCCATGGGCATTCATGATTCGCGACTTGAGGACGTCGGCTGGTGAGCAGACCGCTGAGACAGAATCAGCTACTCATGCGGAGTATATGAAAGTATTGATAAAGTTTGCTCACTGGTTGCTACCGTACCCTAAAGCATCATCAGCGAAAAGGAAATAGCAGAAGGAGAACGTACCGCTCCAAGCGAAGCGACGAAATGCAGGACGGGACCATCATCCATGAGCTTGTTTCTGATGAGCTCCCTCTTGAACCAATCATAGCTTGCTCGTTTCAGCTCAACCTGCCCGGCTCTCCAACCATTGAAGTTATCGCCACTCACCTAGCCAGCTGGGACATGTTCATCAAGACGGCCCGAAAGGCGTTTGGGACAATACCACGCGTCCAGCTTGAGAAGCCTTCGTCGCGGGTCATTCGGTAGAGACCTTGTACCGAGTTGCGATAATTGTATCTTTCTTTCAATTGTCAGGCAGGGAAACAAACAGGAGGGCTGCACCAGGCATACTTTCAGGTGGCTTTGCCTTATCGGCTTGCATCCGCACCATCATGAGCTCTGCGGGGTTGCCTATGATACCCGCTACACCGCCAGCGATAGAACCAGCGAGGGCCATCTTATAAGCTGGGGGTGGACCTGGGCCTGGAACAGAGTGTCAACCTCTCGACCTCTCGCCGTGAGCGGCACAGTCCAGAGTAGGTTTGATAAGTGGTGACTCACCAGTATGTACGGCGCCCTTCGCCCAATCATACACGGCAAAGCGCATCATCGAGTACGTCATCTGCCTCAGCAGTGTTCCTGTCAGGCCGTCGAACAAGCCTCGAATGCCTGTGTCTCACTTGAGTTCTCTCATCTTCCCACTCTCGAGTGGACACAGATGGTGGAAGTGTACACACCGTTTGCTGCAACAGTTTTTCGAATCGACTGTATCATGCCCCTGTCACCTGAGGTCTGAAGCCGGACCTTGGTGAGGTCGAGGGGATGTGTGATGGACGCTGCTATAGATGCCGCAACGCCTATATGTCGCCAATTTGACAGCGAGAACAGCACACGCACGGCATAACAGAAACAAAGCACAATGTTCAGCAGAGAACCGAACCGCAACAGGAGAGCTACATACCTCCCAGCCAGAAAGGGTGCGGTTTCTTGACCCTCGTCTTGACGGGGTTCCCACTCGGTGGGTTCACTATCCCCGGTTCGGGACCCGTCCGCGGAAACGGCCTCGACATACTGATGTTACAGCGGCTCCAGCAAAGTTACCTATGAACAGACGAAGCCAGTTCCGCGCCTCAGAGAGGCGGCTGGAAGTTCCTCTCGAGTGCCGAGGAGTAAGGAAGGATGTAGAGCGGAGGGAGGAGCAAGGAGGGAGGAAGAAGGAAGAAGGGAAGGAGCAAGGAAAGAAGTTAGGTTCCCCATGGGGATACGACTCTCTCGGCTGGCCGAGTAGCCGCGATCCAGCCGGAATACCCGATCAACGTGATAATCTTTGTTTGTATTGTCTGTTTGGGATCATCGCTGCAACGATGGAGACCTCTGAAGCGGGCAAAAGTTTAGGAGGGAGCGCTCGGGACGAACGCACGAGAGGGCTGTTGGCCTACATATTCATGCATATGTGCAGCTGTCCGAATCCGCTCGGTCCTAACCGCCATCACAGACGACGCACGGCCTTGCCTGGCTAGCCTCGCGCGAGTGCTTCTCTCCCCTCCCAAACACTCGGCACGACCGGTGTATAATACAGTTTCATACGGCACGGGAGCGAGCAGACTCGACTACTGTACTGGCACTTGCACAATTATACGACCAACCCGGTGGGGATAACCTTTACCATAACCCTGTTGTAAAGTCTACACGAATATCCTAAAGCTCCGACGGCACCTGGCACTTGTTCTACTGCACCCTCCAAAGCTTCTACTGCACCCTCGAAAGATTCTGCATATGCACCAGTTCGTACTGTTACCGTCAGCTCTGCTTAGATCTGCGCTCTGGCCTGGCTCTGCGGACATGGAAAGGGGAGGACAACGGCAGCATATTGACAGCTGGGGAGGGTGACGGCTGAGTGTTGAGGTATTCGAACAAGGGCCAGAGAAGAACGACAGCCGAATGTCACTCACGTAATTGCCCCTCTTCGCAAGCAACTCTGCATGCGTGCCCTTCTCCGCCACTCGCCCCTCTGCAAAGCAGTATATGATATCTGCTTTCTGGATGGTCGACAACCGATGCGCAATGGCGATCGTCGTTCGGCCCTTTGCTGCGCGGTCCAACGCGTCCTGCACGACCCGCTCCGACTGGCTGTCGAGGGCCGACGTCGCTTCGTCCAGTAAGAGCACTTTGGGATTCCGTATCAGGGCGCGGGCAATGGCGATACGCTGCTTCTGCCCGCCGGAAAGCTGGCTGCCCTTGCCTCCGACTTGGGTCTCCAAGCCATCGGGCAGCGACATGACAAAGTCGTACTGTCTCCTGTCAGCCCCGATCCATAACATGGAGTCGATTCGATAGGATCTAAAGCTCAGACAAAACACAGCCAACACCGAGAGAGCAGTACCACTCGCTCTCACACCCACACGACCAAACACATAGGCAGGACAGAGACACTGACGATATTGGCGTTCTTGCATGCTTGAATGATCTCCTCCTCGGTGACCTCGTCCATCGGCTTGTTGGCGCCGAGAAGAATGTTGAACCGCACAGTACCAGCGTACAGCGTAGGTTCCTGCGAGACCAGCGCCATTTCAGAGCGGTACGATTGGGGGTTGAGCTCGCGGACGTCCACGCCGTCTAGCGTGACACGCCCAATGAGGGGATCGTAGAACCGCTCAATCATCTGGATAGTCGTCGATTTACCACATCCCGAAGGGCCAACCAACGCCACACTGCGCCCGTCAGCTATCGAGTCGGCATAGTACGCGCAGCGAGCAACTGACTAGGTGCCGGGCGGCACGTCCAAAGTAAGATCACGGAGGACCTTGACACCAGGCCGAGTGGGGTACCTAAAGTGGATGCCCTCCAATCGGATGTGGCCCTTGACCTCGTTGGGGTCGAGGTAGATCCCCTCGGTGGACATCTGATCAACTTCGGGCTTGTAGTCGATAAGACGGAAGATACTGTCCGCAGCCGAGTTGGCCTTGGAAGCATCGGGCACAAATGTGAAGACGTTGCCGGCTTGGATCGATGCGAAGATCTGCCCTGCTCAGCGAAACGGAACACGTCATGATGGCCGAGCGGAAATACTCACGACCGAATTGAGGACGGTGAAGAATGACTCGGTCTCGTATCTGCCCGAGATGATCCAGAGGGCACCAACGTAAAATACAAGGGCAATGATCAGGAAACTGACGCCTTGACTTGCCGCATACAGACACTGCGAACTGACGGACGACCGGCTGTGGGAGATCACGTCAGAACCATAACGCCATACTCAGCTGTGACTTACATGGAAGCCTTGAGTGGTCCCTCGAGTGCGATCGAGTACAGGCGATCCACATCGTCTTCCCTCGTCAGACTTGCAACAGTGCGCACAGCACCAGCCGCCTCGGACGCCATCTGAGCCGACTGAGCATGGATCTTCTTCATCTTTTGATCCTTGAGGACGACCACCTTCAGGCGGATATATCCTCCAGACACCAATAGCGGAATACAAGCAATGCCAATGAGTGCGAGGAGCGGGCCATAAGCGAGACCAATGACGCAACCGCCAATGAGGGTCGCGATGGCCTGAATGATCGTACCCATGGTGGTCCCGAAGAGGCCTTGAACGCGCTGAGGCAAGTCGGAGAGATCAGAAGTGACGGCTCCGGTCTGCAAATCGTAAGTATAGTATAGCCTGTAGCTAGCAAACTCTTACGCACAGAGTGCTTGTCCTCGTCAAACCACTGGATATCGTGGCGCATAGTAGCCGCAAAGATCATGGATCTAAGCTTGCCGGACAACGCCCAGCCGGAACCCGAGAATCCACTGATCTGCACGAGGATGGCAATCATAGCCAGCACAGACGTGATAAAGTAATACCTCCTGCATGATTTCAGCATTGTCGACGAATCGCCACCTGGCTTCACCGCGAGCATCTCAACTCACGCTTTCAACGTCAATTGATGCCTCAGCTCTTCCGTGTCCTGGATCTGGAAACTCGCAATCGCCTTTGCAAACAAGATAGACAGCGCGGGATATACCATACCCGCACATACTGCGCCAATGAATCCTGTGATATACAGCCATTTCTGGTCCTTGTTGATCCTGAGCAGACGGGCGTACATCTTGAAAACATGAGTGGGAACCTTGTCGTCGTCGTCATCATCGGCCTGTCGCTTCGCCTGGATATCGTGCACGGCAGCGCTGGCAAGCGAGCGACCGGTCGCAGCACGTAGCAAGCCGTGGAACTTTTCGGAAACGGGCGAGTCCGGGGGCAGCCGATTCAGCGCCTCGTCGGAAGCGCTGGCTCCCTGGTCGTCTCCGGCTACGGCCACTGCGGCGACCTCACTGACTTTCTGGTTCAGCACCAGCTGTGCATACGGTCCAGATTCGTTGGCAAGGAGCGAGTAGTGCGTGCCCTCCTCGAGAATCTCGCCGCCTCCCATGACGAGGATCTTGTTGGCGTCCTTGATGGTGGATAGTCGGTGAGCGATTGTGATTGTCGTTCGGCCCTTGGACGCGTTGTCCAAAGCATCTTGGACGATGCCTTCGGATTGAGTGTCCAGTGCTGAAGTAGCCTCGTCGAGCAGCAGGATGCGGGGATCCGAGACAATGGCTCGAGCAATGGCGACACGTTGTTTCTGTCCACCCGAGAGGAGCATGCCTCGCTCGCCCACCATGGTGTCATATCCAGAAGGGAGCTTCATGATGAAATCGTGCGCATTTGCATCGACGCAGGCCTTCTTGACGAGCTCAAACTTTTCTTCCGCGGACGCATTCTCCCACCTGGAGCCAATCAAGCCATGCTCGACATTGCCTCGGACCGTCGTGGCGAACAGAGTCGGCTCCTGAGACACCAAACCTGAGGTTTGTCAAGTCAAGGCCATGCACCCCGCGTCAACCGAGCTTACCAATCTGCTGTCTGAGCCACTTGAGGTTGAGCGTCTTGATGTCTCGCCCGTCAAGCTTGATGACGCCCGCCACGGGGTCGTAGAATCTTTCGACTAGGCTGACGACAGTACTCTTCCCGCTGCCACTTGCACCGACCAGGGCGGCAGTGTGTCCAGCGTCGAATTCCGTTGTCAAGCCTTTGAGAATCGGGACGCTGGGGCGAGAAGGATAGTGGAACTGGACGTTTTCAAAAGTGATGTGACCCTGGACGGAGTCTGGCTTGAGACCGGATGGGTCGGCAGAGTCAATAGCAGGGACTCGAGAGATGGTGGCGTAGAGCTTGGCGGCGGCAGCTCGGGCCTTGGAAATGGTGTGCATCTCTGGCGCGAGCATAGCCATCGAGAAGGAGCCGATGAGGATCGCCAGGAAGACGTTGATGACGATACCGGCGTTGGCGCGACCCTGGGCAACGAGAATACCGCCGTAGAAGAATGCAAGGGCGTATGCAGCGTAGATGCTGAAAAACATGGCGGCGATACAGGCTGCTTCAATCCGGGCCGAGATCATGCCGCCAGTCTTGAGCAAGTCGATGTGGTGATCAAAGTTTTCACCGAGGATCTTGGCTTTGCCAAAGGCCTGCACGGTCCGGATGGAGCCAATGACTTCCTCGGCCAAACTGCCCGCTTTGGCGGTGGCATCGAGCGTCTTGGTGGAGAAGCGGGTCATGATGACCGCCATGACCACGCCCACACACAGGATGACTGGGAGGATCGACGAGAGCGCCAGAGCGAGTCGCCACGATCGGGCAAAAGCGAGGGCGAAACCGGTGATAAACGTGCTGAGGTACTGGACGACAAGCGGAACCTTCTCCGACGTCCCATCCTGCACGAGGTGACAGTCTGTCTGAATTCGAGTTGCCACCTCGCCGGCACCAAGGTCGTCAAAGTAGGCGATCTGTCCATGAGTCAGTCGACGCAACACACCCAAGAACGAAGAGTAACGACTTACATCTTGACGGAGGACGGCACGGAGGTAGCGCTCGCGGACACGTTTGGCATTGACTTCACCCGTCCAGTTCCAGATAAACATGTAGCTCCAGGTACAGGCAAACATGCCGATACCGATCGCGAGCAAGTACAGTGCATTGTGGCCCGAGTCGATTTTCAGCTGGTGCTTGGCATCCGCGAGCGCCGCCTGGTATTGTGCATTGTCTGGGTGGCTGGCGATCTCAGCTTGGATGATACCAAAATTGGTGAAGCTCGTTGTGAATCGACCGAAAATGAGGGTCATGAGTGGCTGCGTAGCGCCTGCCCCAGCAGCAAGGATGAGACCGAGGATGTCGAAGAAACGCTCCAACGGGGTCGCGAAACGGAAAAGCTGGAAGAGGCCGATCGGCGGGATGGCATTCGCTTCGTCTTCCTTCTGCTTTGCCTTTTTCTCTTCGGTCTCGAGCTCCTTCTTGTGCCTGCCAAACGGCTTGCGGCGCTTCTTGGGAGGGGCTGCAGCGGGGACCGGACCTGTTTCCTTGGGTTTGGATGGGTTCGCACCAGTCGACGAGCCGCTCAGCGACGGGCGCTTTTCATAGTTCTCCGACGGGGTGGTCGTGCTCCCGTCCATGGGGGCGTGAGCGTGGGTGTTGCCGTTGCCGTTGCCGTGAGCGGTCTTTTCGGGATCGACAGATGCGGTGGGTGTCGAGGACGACGGCTCAGGGGCGCCAATGGTCGGCATCACGCTCACCGCGCCGGGCACCGCTGGGAAGGGAATGCCAACGACGGCCGAGCCTTCTCGCATGACCGTCTCTTTTTCCCCGTCGAGCATTGCATCGTCGCGACGTTGCTGGTCGTGGGTGTTGGAGGGTGGAGAAGTGGGATGCGGTGCGTCGGTTTGAGCAGGGTCGTCGGCGTGTTGAGCCGCTGCCCCATCCACACGAGTCGTGCTGTTGGTAATCGGCGCGCCCAAACTGGGAGCGGCCGCAGACATCGTGTTGGATGTTGGGTGTTGGTGTTGGTGTTGTTGGAGGAGATTGGTTGTTGGAGGGGATTGGTTGTTGGAGGGTATGGGGATGTTGACGGGGATGTTGGATGTTGGAGGGATGGGGATGTTGGATGTTGGCGCAGGATCAAAAGTCCCTACGCTACTCTGGCGCCTAAACACGCCAGTACAGCGCTGTGGAGCGACTCGTGCGCCTGGTGTCTCTGATATGTCACCGGGGCTCCGACCGCGACCTGATCGTTCGTGTACGTTGTTGTTCTAGGCTGGTCGATACTTGCCAACCACCTTGTCCGTGTGTATCCAGCAAATGGGGATGGGATCAAGGAGAAGAGAAAAGAGACAAGAAAGGCAAGGCTGCTGTCGAGTCCGAAAGTAGTGTTTTAAACCGTGTTGGATCGATGCCGAGTGGACCAGGCGTCGCTTTGTGCCGTCGCCGAAAACGAGACGCCAAGATCGAGGCACCGGCGCGGGGCCAGCAGCGACGGCAATCAACAACTCTCAAGGTTTTGTCTGCTGCTGATCTCTAATGGCCACAGGGTTACTGCTTGCCCCCTCTCTCTCTCTCTCTCTCTCTGTCTCTTTCTCTCTCTATACATATATAGCTACTCTCAGCAAAGCGAACAAGTACACGCAGAATGTTTGCAGCCACAACGGACTGCTGGCCGAGGCCTGGGCCGGGCGCCGAAAACGCGGGCACGGCCGACAGTCACAGTCTCGCCCCATAAACGCCAGCGGCAAAAAATCCTCGGCGGGGCCCGACAATGTATTGCATTCACCTGGTAGCCTAGAGCGTCGTCTTCCCAGCTACAGCATCTCCTCTTGTGGTCTCTGCTTGTTCCCGACTCCCGCTCGACACTCAGGGAGCACCGCTCTTGGCCATCTCGACGGCTTTGGAAGCAGCCTCGTCCAGTCCATCTGCGAACGACCGTCAACCACACTCGGCTTGCCACGGCGGGGACCCGGGCACGCGACAATCAATGAAACTCACCAAAAGGGTAGATCTTGAGGCCGCTTTCTCTGATCATCCTGCGGCAAATGCATCAGATTTTTGGCAACGCTTGGCTCGGTCAACCTTTCTGCTTACTGTTTCGCCTCGGCCTCCTTTGTGCCCTGCAGACGCACGACCAGCGGGATGCTGAGCTCGAGCTCCTTGGTTGCTTTGATGATACCCTCTGCAATCACGTCGCAGCGCATAATTCCGCCGACTGGGCTCATCAGTGAAGAGGCTCTTGACAGATCATCATAGGTAGAGTGACACAAAATAGTCAAATGAGTAAAGGTGATAATACCCACAGATGTTGACAAAGATACTTCGAACCTCCTTGGCAGTCAACAGCAGCTCGAAAGCCTTCTTGACAGCATCGGCAGTAGCACCTCCACCGACGTCAAGCTGTGCTCGTCAGCGCTGGCTCCATCTCGTCTGCTCATCGACCGCGGGGAGTGACTAACAAAGTTGGCTGGAGATCCACCGTGCAAGTTGAGCACATCCATAGTAGCCATGGCGAGACCCGCGCCGTTCACGAGGCACCCGATATCTCCGTCAAGCTTGATAAAGTTGAGGCCGTACTGGACGTATCAGCTCTGATCGCTCAGATGTTTAAACTCACCTCCGCAGCTTCTACTTCCTGCGGGTCCTCTTGAGTGGTGTCACGGAGCTTAAACACTTCCTTCTGTCGGAAGTCCGCATTGTCATCAAAGCCAAACTTGGCGTCCATGCTGAGCGGATTAGCGCTCGTAAGCTCGTGCACGTGGAAAACTGGTGCAGTTATTACTGCACAGCTGTACAAGCGACTCACCACAGCACTTGCCCATCCCTCAGCTCTGCCAGCGGGTTGATCTCAATCTGCGTCGCGTCCTTCTCCTTGAAGATCTGATACAGCTGGGAAAACACATTGGCCGCGTTCTTTTGCGCGCGTTTCTTGAAGCCAAGCTTTTTCGCTAGGGCGACCGCGTCAGCGTGGGAGATACCGTTGTCAAAGTCGAGGGTGGTAGTGATGATCGCCTCGGGGGTATCGTGCGCGACGTCCTCGATGTTCATACCCCCCTGGCTAGAGGTGACGAGCACGGGTGCGCCGCGTGCGCGGTCGTTGAGGATGGCGGCGTAGTATTCCTTTTGCGGCGGCATGCGCTGGGCAAGCATGACGGCGTTGCAGATCCGCCCCGCGGCGCCGGTTTGTTTGGTGATCAGCTTGTGCCCTAGCATCTTGGATGCGTATTCTTTCGCTTGCCCGGGGCTGGGGGTGTACCGGGTGGAAGGTGAGAGAGCGAGGTGGGGAGGGAAGCAGGGGGGGTTGAATAGATCAAGAAGGCCAGGAAGGGGATGAATAGAAAGTAAGAGACACAGGCCCGTCAGCGTAGATATCAACAGCGAGCCGTGTAGACCCACGAATCGACCATCTGCACACCGCCCTGGAAGCCAGAATCAAAGTGGCCCTTGCCGCGTCCGCCCGCCAACACCTGCGCCTTGATGACGAGCTCGTTTGTGCCTGCCCGTCAGTGATGCGATGGCCAAGAGGGCGTACCAAAGTCCTTGGCCACTTGCTCTGCTTCTTCTGCCGAGAAGGCAGGGAGGGCCTTGGGCGTCGGGATGCCGTACTGGTGGGGTTAGCGGTTTTCGTCTCATGGTTTGTTGGTCTCCTCTAGTGGGTCTCTCTGTCTCTGTCTCTCTCTCTCTCTCTCTCTCTCTCTCTCTCTATCTCTCTGTCTCTCTCTGTGTGTGTGTGTGTCTGCATCGCGAGCTTCTCCATCCCCCAAGTCACTAGACACGACCACCCCGTCCAGAACACAAGACGCACCGAATTCAGCAGCTGCACCGACTGGTACTCGTGAATCGACAGGTTCCTCCTCTGCACCGCTGACCGCGCCGCGCCAGCACCTTGCAGCACACGGGCAGGACGGAGTGAGCGCATCATCTTGTGCGGCTGGGTTGCGTTCTGTTGGCCTACTCGTCGACGTTGCGCGTCGTGTTGGTGACTTTGTTCTTCCGTGGACTGTCACTGCGATACCCTGAGAGACGTCCGTGGTACTTGACTGTAGTGCTTGACTGTGCTACTTGACCGTGTGTACTTGGCTGTGCTACTTGACTGTGCTACAGTGCAACAGTGTCAACGTGCAGTGTCGTGACGCTAGTCGGGAACGAGTAAGCGGCTAGGCGTATCGCAGGACGGCGATTCGACAACGTAAACCGCGGACCTCGAGACGACCTAGAAGAGCCAACCACAGTACTCTAGAGTGGTAGAGCCGACAATTGCAGAGCTGGAACTGCAAGGCGAGAGTGTAGAATTCGGGCGACGGTGGTGGTGGTGGTGACGGTTTTCCAAAGCGGGATGCCCTTCGCTTCGGGCCTTAGCGCCGACCAACCCCTACACAACCCCGCGCGCCTATCGCCCCTCCCAGCACGCCTTTCCGTTCCGCCCCCTGCTCCAGCCACCTGCGCTCGACACGGCTCACAACAGTATGCTCGCATATGCAGATATACAAGCAAGCACAAGTTTTGCTCCAATGTGCTGTGCTACCCACGCCCAGGCCACACAATGCATCCTCCGGGAATACATGAGTCCAGCGCGCCCCCCCGCACTAGGCAGTAGGAGCGCGGACCTGAGACAGACAGAGCTATGATGCAGATGAGGTCCGTCCACCACCCCACGCCCATCCGCGGCACGCGTGGCAGACGATGCGGAAGATGACAAAGATCAGAACGATGAGACCGAGAACGATGCGATGCAGGTGCCAGATCTGAACCCTATGATAAATCGAAGAATGAAGACACAAAACCCATAGACAAAGAAAGATGTGTCGTGTGCACGCCCGCGCCCACGCGCAGCACTCTGTGCGTGCGTATTCGCGGGCCGTTGCGTACTGCACAGAGCATCTGAGACTCGCTCAGAAGCTCGTTTCGCGCACCGCCCCGTGCCGCCTGGACCGTCCGGCGTGTCTGCCGCCCCAGACGCGTGTGTCCTTGCGCGCCGCCTGTGTGTACACCACAGTCGAGCGTTTGGACGACGAGCTGCCTCCAGTCGCCGTTTTGTATGCCGAAATGAGATCCGTGTTGGCCGTCGTTGTGCCCAGATTGCTCCACTGGTTCAGAATGTCGTCGTAGCTGTCCGAACCAACGTCCACACTCATTGACGGGTAATTTTGCGTCGCCCAGCCGCCCGAGTTCACCGCGCTGTGAGTCCAGAAAGTCCACCAGACCTTGGCGTCGTCAAGCTGCTCGAGATACCAGGTAAGCGTATCGGTATGCGCCATGAATTCGCCAACATAAGTCGGAATATTCAATGCGGTCCACTTTTTAATATCACTGCCGGTCGAAGTCTTGTACGTGGCCTTGTTGGAATCAAGGTCATCGCCCATAAGCAGGTACTCGTGCACAGAGTACATGACGTTGGTCCATCCGTACGTGCTCGGGTCAGTAGAGATAGACTCCATGACGATGATCCGCTTCTCGTCCACCGATCGGATCGCGTCGTATAGGTCCTGCTGCAGCTTGTCACCCGCAGATCCGGTCGGCTCATTGATCGCGTCAAAGGCAGCAATCGTTGACTCTCCATTGTAGTGCGTTGCCACCTTCTCCCAGATAAGCTTGGCCTTGTCGCGTGCCGCCTGCCCAGAGGTCGAGTCCTCGGAAATAAGAGAGTAATCCGAGTCCTGCCCCTCCCAAATGTGGAACACCAATATCACATAAATACCGCGCGATTTCGCCTGGTCGACAGCCCAGTCCATCCGAGTGAAGTCGACGTTGCCCGAGGAATCAGTCTTCCACGTTCCATCCGAGTTTTGTAGAGTGAGGTAGCTGAAAGGAAGTCGCACCACATTGAAGCCTGCGGACTGAATGGTGTCGAAGTCGCTCGACGTCAGGTAGTTTTCCTCCCATGCACTCAGAAGGGTGGCAGTCTTGTCGGCCCCAAATCGTTCCTCGAGCGTTATTTGAGCGAAGCGGTCACCGCGCCCCGTAGAGTCGGAGATGCCACACATCCAGTCCTCGAGAACGAGCCAGCCGCCGAGATTGGCGCCCACCAAAACCACGGCGTTGCCATTCCCGTCTACTACACTGGTCCCGGACGTTTGCAGGTAGCCCGAGGTCGAACTGCTGCCGGTCGTGGAGGACGCAGCACCGGCAGATGAGGTGGCGGACGAAGACGAGTGAGAACTGTGAGAACCCGTGGCAGAACCCGTGGCAGAACCCGTGGCAGAACCCGTAGCATAACCCGTGGCAGACCCGGTGGCCCAGGCATCAGAGCTCGAGTAAGAAGAGCTGTCGGAAGCAGAGCTAGAACCCCCCGATTCGGTACTAGCAGCGTCGGAGGCAGACCAAGTGGCAGAGCTAGAGTGCTTGCGGGAGGTCGATCTACCTGCCCAGAGGTCGTCACCGATCGTGCTACGGCTCGCATTGGCAGAGGCCGTGATGGAAGCAGTCGTTTCGGATGACAGCGAGGCAGCATACGTCGAACTGTTGCTACTGGCGGTGGCCGTCGAGCTGTTGCTACCGAAAGCAGACGTCGAGCTGTTGCTACCGGAAGCAGATGTCGAGCTGTTGCTACCGAAAGCAGATGTCGAGCTGTTGCTACCGGCAATAGACGTCGAGCTGTTGCTACCGGAACCCGTGTCGGAGGCTGGCTACGTCAGCACCTGCTACACAGAGAGATCGAGCACTTACAATCACAGTCGTCAACCTCGTCTACTGCGCCAATGCTCCAGAGCTGATTTGCATTCGAGTTGCCGCAGGTCCAGATCTGCACCTTTGTGCCTTCTTGCGCGACACCGTCGGTGAGGTCGAAGCAGAATTTCGTGGACCAGCGCAAGTTGGCGCCTGAGAAGGCAAACACCTGGTTCTTGTTGTCGGGATAGCAACCCCAGACCTGTGCGACGTTGCCGCTCTTCTTGCGGCCGTTTGTGATGTCCATGCACATGCCCGTCGCCGAGTGCCTGATGGACGCGCCGTCATACGTCCACGCGATGGCATCTGAGCCATCGCAATCCGTGACGATCAGCGGTGAGCCCTCGCTGTCGCCAGAGGGCGCGATGCAGAGATCGGCATCGGCGCCCGGTGAGAGAGAAAAGGTGGAATTCGTGGATGGGTCGGCAAGGACGCCAGGCAGCCAGGAGGCTAGAGTGAACAAGAGACAAGTGGTGATGAATGCAGACATGTCGAGTACCAGACTCGGCGATGTGGTGCTGATGGAAGGAGAGGAGTGTCGTTGCGATGCTTGGCGCGGTAAAGACTGTGGTTCGTCACGGATCGTTCAATGGACTGCACGTATGGGTTTGTGAATTTTGCTCCAACGAGGCTCGAGATGCGACCAGAAGAGAGAAGATAGAGGGAGGAAGCGTCTCTTGTTACAGAGAGATCGGGTAGGTGCGTGTTTGGGACGACGGGAAGAGAGAACAGGGCAGAGAGAGGGGTTGAATCGCCCAGCGCCGGGCTGCGATCACAGAAGGGCTCTTAAGGAATACCTGGTGACAAAGGAATGTTTCACGGGGGACTTTAAGAGGACTCGTCGGGCGGAGCTCGAGGGGAAGGAGGATGAGGACAAGGAGAGAGGAAGCGGGGGGGGGGGGGAAAGGATTCAAGAGGAATGATGATGCAACAAAGTGATGCATCGTTCTGCTTTTTCCTCGCAACCGAGCACAGGACTCGGCCAAGAGGCCGTTTGCCGCCCCCGCCCCAGTCCCCGGAAGGAAGGAAAGAACAAGAGTCACACTGGACGCGTCGAGAATTGTGAAACGCGACACATTCATGTTTTCAGGGTCCAGCTGCAGTGCCTCCGTTGATCTCACCACAGCTTTCCCCCCCAACCCACCGGCTCACGGGGATTGTCCGTCCCTGAATTTCCCGAATTCTCCTGAGACAGAGGGAGAGAGTTCCGGGGACTCAGGCACGCGTCACAGATGTCCTTCAGGTCGAGGCTCGCGCTCCCTTTACTTTGTCCCGCGACTTGCTTTGTTCACGATCCTTGCTGCTGCTCATTCTCTGCTTCGCACTTCACTTTTCCAAACCTACTTCTTGCAAGGTCTGCAGCGACAGCTGCAAGAGCTGTACAAGACACTGATACAGCATAGCACGAGCACTCGAGATGCACCTCCCTCTCTTCCCCTACCTCTCGTCCCCTTTGAGGGGGAGGCCCAAGCGTCGTCTCACCTTGCGGCGGCATGACGCCTTGTGTCTCCTTTGCAAAGGAGGGGCCAGTGGGTGTAGATGGATCCCTCAACGCTTGGAAGATGGTCGCCACCCACTGCACAGTGTAGGCTTTGCTTGGGCTCGGCCACGTTGATGTTGCCTTTGACCACACCACCGTTGACAACGTGCAACTACACGGCGCGTTTGCGACGCACTGCTACTGTCTCCGTCATTGCACTGCGCGTCTCCCCAGCACGCTTCTCCTCCTTCATCCCTGTCTCGCGATATTGGCGGCCCTCGGCTGCGATTCTTGTTGGGAACACGCTGCAAGTCGAGATCAGTCAACCCTACAGGTCGCAGGTCAACAAAGAGACAGGCGAGCGACCGGGAATCGCGCTACGGTGCTGGACTCGCATCTCGAAGATCGCGGTAGACGCCACGCTCTACCAGTCGTGTTGCAGACTCTCGACGACGTCGTCCTTTCATATCCCGCTGAAGTTTCCCCTTGATTGAGGCTCCGCTGCGTCCCACCTCTCCTCTCCATCGATTGCCCAACAACTGCTCTCTGTCCTTCTTAAATACGGCACATCCCCTCTTCTCTCTGCTGGGCCCCAACACATCACCCGGTAATCTCAGGCGTCGGGCGAGCTCAAGCCGGGCACGACAAAGATGCCAGACCCATTCGGCGCCTTCTCATGGATCTGCACGTCCCTCCTACCTTATCTCCAAGCAGTGTGCTGATCTCCCCTGTCTCACAGGCTCCCATACTCCTCTACCGCAATGCAATCTCTTCTTTCAGCAGCTGTACGAGAACGGGGGAGGGGAGGGGCTCGTTCGCATCTTTCCTTCCCAGGGCTTCTTTGGTGGCTATAACGTGGTACGTCCCTCCTTGGCATATTATGATAATGGTGCTTATCGTCGTAGACGACAAACAACGTATTGGACGACCCGAATGTCCTAGCCGCGAGATCGCAGGCCGGTGTCGGTGTCGGAAGCAGCTGCGAGATCGCGCATGTTGGCAATCGTGGCTCTGCAGGGGACGTCGGTATGTCCTGGTGTCCCTAGTTGCGTCCTTGCTGGCCCTTTCCCCTATGTTGCCCTTCGTTCCCATCCGTCTCCTATGTCGCATGCATTCCAAGACCTAGCTTGTGCTGAACATGGTGTAGCATTGGTGGTCATTTCTGGGCTGAGCACATTCTTTGCCATCTATCTCATCTGGCACGCGACCAGGCGGCGCGCAGCTGTAGGGCGTACGGAGCTACGGCTCTTCCTATTCGTTGGTCTTCCTCTATCCCTCTTACTCAGCAGCTGATGAACACCAGGCTTACGCACTGCATTGCGCTCTTCAAACAGTCACCATGTCGTCCATGCTTGAACAAGGTGAGTGATTACATAGTCTAGTCTCGCAGACCGAGGTAGACAGAGCCGTGCACCCTGTGTAGCCTTGGACTTAGCTCAAGTGCAATGTGTGGTAGCTACGACGGCTCTAGGGGTTCTCTCGGCGATTCACATTGCGACGGTTGTAGCGCTCTTCTGGATTCTGCTGGGAAACGGATTGGTTGCAACGCAAGTCGTAGAGTAAGTCGCTTTCATTCCCCTCAACACCGACTACGAGATCACTGGAGTGTCAGTGTTTGTGCAATCTTGTCTGATTGTCTGTGGTTGTGTGGGGTTCTCTGCTTAGTGTTTCTGTCAGTGACGGGTTCGATGCTGATGATGTGACAGAGACGGCACACCCGCTGCCCTTGTGCCAATGGTGATCATTGCAGTGCTGTTCTTCGTGCCATCGCTGTACATCTCGCTCGATACCACTTTCAGCTGGTCACACGCTTTCAGAATGGACGGCCAGGAGGTGACGAATCTGTCGAATATTGCTCTGTTTGTGCTTAGCCTCTTATGGCCTGCTGTGTGAGTTTCTTGTGCCCTTACCAGAGCCACGTCTACCATTCTGCCTTCACCCTGCCCCTCTCTTGTCATTGCCTGTCGTGGCTAGAATCCTGCCTTGATCCTGCCTGATCCTGCCTGATCTTGCTTTGGTCCTGCCTGATTCTGCCTTGTTGGCGATAAAGGCTGACATGTCTAGTGCGGCCGTTGCGTACCTGCTCATCATGTTGTACATCGTGGTGCGGGTGTTGAACGAGCTCAAGCCGGCGTGTGAGTGACGACAAGTCGAGCGTCACGGCACAAGCTGATCAACCTCAGTGCTCTATAGTCTGTCGTTTGCGTTCTTTGCCGGCGCTCAGGTCGTGTTCTTCCTCGCCTCGCAGCCATTATGCAAGGTGCGTACACTACCGCCAGTCGTCCACCACCAGACACGGCCAAGTCAGGAATCAGCTCCTGATACCTCCAGGCATCAAATGGCAAGATCAACGCGTCGTTCCTGAGCTCTCTGTTGGACACGGTCGCAGTGGGCATGCTGTACCTCGCGTGGAAGGTGAGCCCCTCGTGTCATACACCGATGCGGTCTGTGCTTGCATTCTGGGAAAACACGCTGACACACCACTCAGTCGATCACGGAGGACGACTGGCGAGACCAGTACGATATATACTGAGCTTGTGTGCTATGTTATATCTATAGACTATCAGGTGGATCGCTGCGCCATCAACCAGGCATGTAGTACCACAGGTATTTTGTGGTTTATGAGATGCACGTGGTCCAGGGATCCAGGGGTAAGCGGTGACGTATCAGATCGGGATTGAGGTGGCAATGGTGATGCTCGAGTGTGAGCGTTTGCAGCTTTGATCCCAGGGCATCCGGATGAGCACATGCACACACACTGCCGGCATGGATCTGGGTCCTTGCAGATCTCGGGCATCAGCTAATAGATACGGCCGAGTGCGCTGCATGATGGAAGAGAGCACGTGAGACGCCATGCATGCCGGCCGTAATGAGAATGATTACAAAGCCAAATCGCGTTTGTGCCGATCTGCAGCGCCCGATCGCGAGCGGCCAAAAAAAATCGGACACGATGAGTCATAGCGGTCCAGGACAGGCCCCTGAACACCGAGGGGGAATCCTCCGATCTCTCCGATAGACTCTTGTCGGGGCTGTCACCGCGCTGGAAGGCGAGGGGAAAGCCCAGGAAACGCCAGGAGAAATCGCAGAGAAAGAGGAGCGTTCCAGAGGGAGGAGCAAGCCCCGAGGGAGTGGAATCGTAGAGGAAGGCAGGCAGAGGACGGGGAAAATCACAGAGGCAAGGCAGCGAGAGGAGGAGACCGAAGAACTCCCCGAGGGAGCGCAGAGCCCGAGGACGTGCGGAGAGAAGAGCAGAGACGGAAAGTAGGGAAAAGTTGGAATGAAGCGTCGAGGGTTACGGCGTTTGAACTTTGCCACTAAAACGTCTTTTCATTTTTTCATCTTGGAGCGAGTGGTAGGTTTCACCTCGGTGTGGTGTGGACGAGTGCGGTGCCCAAGCAGCCGCGAGACGGGGGATGGGTACGGTCGGGGGAGAGTACGGTGCGATAAGACTGACGGACTGGCTGTGCGCGTCGCCGTCCAGGGAGTGAGTGACTCGGGAAGTAAGACGCGTCACCATGGGCGGGCCCTGCGGCGTCGAGTTGCCCTGTCCTGCGGTGCAACTGCCTACAGGGTAGTCACCGGCGCCACCGCGCCACTGTCGCCGCCCTTCCACGTTCTCCCTCTCGACCCTGCGACGGCTTATTCGCCGAATGAATCATCCATGATATCCTTCTGCCTTGCTGCGCTCGTGCGACCGTCCGTTCTGCTGCTCTGCCATTCTGCTTGTTCTGCTGCTCTGCTGTTTTGCTGCTGTTCTGTTCTGCTGTTCTGCAGCCCCGCGATGATTGTCTGTGCGGCAGCCGTTTGCGGGAGCAGAGGCGACTAGACTAGCTGGTGTGTCGCCGCAGAGCACATCCGTCGGAAGGAGGCCTGGATACAGGGAACGCAGGGCAGGGTCACGCACACTGGCGTCGTACTTGTCCGAACTGCCCGCGATCGACTGCTCGATCACCCATCAGGCGCTTTTGATTTTCCCCGGCGCCCGCCCTTGCTGCCTCTGCCGCCTCGCTGCCCTCGGCTGCCCGTCGTCGCCTTTTGCTGCGTCGCCGTAAATCGGACCGAACGTCGACTGGACAATTATTCCAAGTTTAAATCATCACCCAATGGCCGCTCTTCGGCAGTCTCGAAAAAGTCGTCTCTCCGCTCTGCCGTCGAAAGCAGAGGTATCCATCCCCCTTCCCATACTCCCAGCCCGACACTCTCCCATACTCCCAGCCCGACGCTCTTCCATACTCCCAGCCCGACGCTCTCCCGTTCGCCGGCCGAGGAAACGCGGGTGCCGACACACCACACACCACACTTAGCACACACCCACACCCACACAGCATACCGCCCCGGCGTCGATCCACATCGGGATCTCGTTTCGCTCGGCAGCTCGGCGTGGCGTGCTAGATCCCATAGACACTCATAGACACCGCGTATGCCGCCACCGTCCATCACACTGCGCTTCCCCTCGTGTGTCGGTGCCGGAACGACCGTTGCGGAACGTTGCAACAGGCCCATTTTTCAATTGCCGTCACTCTACCCCCAAGCACACGCACAGTAGTGCTCTGGTCTTGCCCCTCCTCCCGACCACACTTGGCTAGGCGACCCCGATATTTTGGATCGGGTTTAGCGCCCCCCCATCTCCCCTCCCCCCCCCTCCCCTCTCCCCTCTTCTCCCCGAGACCGACCCCTGTTAATATTTTCCTTCCCAACCGCCATCGACACGCATCCACCTTGTATGTGCGCACCGGTTCGGACCCCCGTCATTTCGGCTTAGCCCTCCCCCCTCGTGTCCCCCGAGATCCTCCTCTTCCTCGTCCCTCCTGGTCCTGGTGCTCTCGCTCTCGGTGTGAGCTCCATCGCCGCGACGCAGCTTTTGCCGCCGATTTTTGCGCCTACATTAATTTCACTCGCCACCTCTTCTCCCGGCACGGCGATCTCGTCCATCCACTCCACATCAGCGCCCATCGTCCCACCATACCCTTCCCCTCACCGCCCAACCTCCTTCGGCCAGTCTCTTAGTCAGACTCCGTCGCCCATTGCTGTCGACCCCGTTGTAGCTCTAGTGCACGTACCATACTCTTGCTTCACTAAGCACCGTCGTATCGCACATCCTCCACTCACCGCATCTGGCCCCCAATCCACTTGGTGCGAACCCTTCCAACGGCGGCGCACACGACCGGCATATATAATTACTAAACGGCCGAGGAATGGTAGCCCACTCGTCCTCGAAAAAACCCTCGTCGTCGTCCGACGTCTCTGTTTCCACACTGGGATACAAGATGAACCATAGTGCCTCTATGAGCAACGTCATGCAGGGTGGCGGTGGCAGCCGTGGCGGCAGTGGCGGCGGCGGCAGTGGTGACGGCTTGGAAGACGGAGACAACCGTACTCGCAATGCCAAGGCGCAGCGAAGGCACCGCGAGAAGCGCAAAGCCCACGTTCAAGCTGTACGTCTCCCGCTCTTCGACCACCTGCCTCACTCGGACCTTGTGTTTGTTGCAGAACACCGCTGATACGTGCGTTTCGCAGCTTGAAGAGTCGGTGCAGCTCCTTACTGGGCAGCTAGAAGACGCCCGTCGGCAACTGGGCCAGGCGGCCTACTCCTTGACGGGACGTATCGCCGCCGCCCCTCTTTCTCCCCAGTCCAAGGACTTTACCAACCTCCAAGCAGAGAACGCATATCTTCGCGAGGAGAATGCAGACTTTCGAAGACAGCTGTACGCATATCGCGTGAGCTATGGGCCAATCCCACAGCACGCAGGCCAGGTGGACGGTGGCGAGGTCAAGTCGGAGCCTGGCGGGTTTGGCATGACCTATGGTCAGAGCTCGATGGCGAGTCCGCGTCCGGGCGAGAGACTGAGGCAGTCTGGAGAGTTTGTAAGTCGTCCCTGCGTCTTCTCCCACCACCTCCCTCCTTCGTCTTTCGTTTATCCCCCTTCTTAGTCCTCCTTCTTTCCTCTTCCCCTTCCTCCTTCTGTCTTCGTTCCCCTCCTTATTCATCTTTCTTCTTTCCTCGTTCCTTCTTCTTCGTTCTTCTTCGTTCTTCTTCGTTCTTCTTCGTTCTTCTTCCTCTCTGTTTATTCTTCTCTGTCCTTCCCTCTGTTTCCTTCTCTCCAGCTTCCTACTCTTTCTCCCTCCTTCCGTACTAACAAACCACAGGATAACTCAATACCGTCCACCGCGGAAGGCTCCACTTCATCTTCATCGTCCTACCCCGTCCCACAAAACGACCCATATGGCCGTAATCCCCGCAGTCGCGTGATGTCTTCTTCATCTGTAAGTCTACCACCAACGCCACCCCGCTCCTCGCCGGACACGAAATCGGGACTAACCCCTTTCACTCAGGCTCCTGCAGCGTCACCCTACGTCTCGTCAGTCGCCAACTTTTCCGACCCGCGCCCCACTTCCCTGTCAGGCGCGTCCCCCTCTACCCCTCTGGAGCAGCGGTACACCCCCGTGCGATACGAATCGCACATGTACCCTCCCTCTGCACCAGCGCAACCGCCGCCACATCAGCTACCTCGGGCGGGCGTGTACGACATGTCGCATCAGTATCGCGGTGGTGGCGAGAACGCCACGGAGCATCATACCATGTGGGGACCGGCGGTATGTCTTGTCATTGTCATTGTCACCTGCTCCCCTGACTACTTCCCGTTGCCGTCGTTTGTGATGCCACTGTCGTCCTCCTCGCCACCCACGCCGTCCATGGCGCGGCCACTCGACCAGTGTGTGAGCATGCTGACTGTGATTGTAGAGCGGACCACCACCGTTTCCTGGTACCGTCAACTACTCACTAGGCTTTGGCGATGGCCAGAATACCGAAGAATGGCGGGGCGACCACTAAGCGAATATCCGAATGTCCGAGCATCAGCAAGTATGTCGCGTATCAAATAGTGATCGTGTAAAACCACCTTTTATACCCACAGGGACCCGGGGTAGTACATGGATTTGAGGTGGTGTGTGGACTCGAGGTGGTCAAGCGGAGCGCGCTTGGACGTATTAATCCAAAGGTCTCAATCAGCATCTGGCGGGCTCAGCAGCATAGAACGCCTAGGTCCATTGTAATTCAGTCTGTCGGCATTGGTCTAGGTCGTGTCATATTCATCATCCACGAGCATGCATTTCTGCGTCTGCATGACGGGCATCACATGCATCGTCACGAGCATGCATGTATGTGACGTCTGCGTGAAGGCGGCATGTCCATTATCCACGAGACGCATGTCCGTGCCATTCTGTGATGGTGGTCAATGTCTGCATCATGCACGGGCATGCATGTCCGTGCCGTTCGTGACGACGGCGTCATCTCCATCAAGCACGGGCATGCCAGATCCTGCGTGTAGGTCTTTTTTTTGTACCATCCACGGGCATGCCAGGTCGGCGTCAGTGTGTGGAGAGCGAGTCTCTGCCTCTGGGCGGGATCATGAGCCTACCCGCTGAGAAGTGGGGGTACGAAACAGAGTGGCGCGAGTGGCGTGAGTGGCGTGAGTGGCGTGATGCCCGCGTGTCTGAGGCACGATCTGCTTCCGAGTCCAGCGTTCAGGGGACAAAGATATCCAGGCGCGTTGACGGAGCTGCCGGTGTCGACGACGACGACGACGACGACGACGACGACGACGACGACGACGACGACGACGACGACAACGACAACGACGACGACGACAACGACGACGACGACTGCACGGCTAGCTGAGCAGGCGGAGCGTGCGGGCGTACAGTGCTTCTGTGCGCCACGGACTGACCACTCGTAAGTCCTTGGGAGTTGACGCGATCACCTATCCCCACAGTAACCCGCAATCACCCACTGTCACCCACTGTTACCCACTGTCACCCACTGTCACCCACTGTCACCTACAGCCACCCACTGTCACCTACACTCACCCACACTCGCCTACAGTCACCGACGACCATCCGTGCACACGAGCGATCGACCAGGCAATCTGACCTCCGTAGCACCCCTTGTCCTGCTCGACAAACTGCTTCCTGCTTCATGCACTATTACATATGTAGTATACTGTGATGCAACGTATCCAGCGCAAACAAGCTACGAGCTACAGGTATGCGCCGTCTCTAACTCTCTCGCTCTCTCGCTCTCTCGTCCGAGACGCAACCTGCACACACGCAGTCGTCTCAACCCACACTTCGTCCAGTGCCAAACGCCACGCTGCGCACTGCAACACCGACGCACGACACTGACGCCAAGATGACGCCACGACGACGCCACGACGAGACAACACCGACGAGAACACCGACGCCAAGACGCGACTCTAACCCTGAACCGACGACACCTCGGCCGCCTCGGCGCCTCGGCACCTCGGTGCCTCTCCACGCTACTACGCCCCCACAGCCGCGATCTTGGCGCCCCTCTCGCCGCGCTGTGCCCTCCCATTACCCACTCGCGCCCTCACCCTCGCCCACCGCGAATGCTCTCTGCCCTGTGCGTGCCCTGCCCCTCTCGCTTCAGCTCCCGCCTTGGTCCCATCTCCATCCTCCTCCAGGGTTGGAGTTCCCGGCTCTGATCCCTCCGGCACGACTTCCCGCCCGAGCACCGTCTCGATGACTCTGTCCAGCACAGCCTGCTCACCGCCCAGCTCGGCCGTCTCATCACGTCGTTCCGGAACATAAGTGAACGGCCCCTCTTCGGTCGCGGGATGCGGGTTGAAAATGTGCTCAATCACCACATTCGGCGGCAGCTCGTGCATCCCCGACGTCCGTGGGATACCGCGATCGTGGGGCCGCATATGATGGGTGTGGTGGGTGTGTGCGTGGTGGTGCCGGTGCTGGTGCTGGTACAGCTTGTGCCTCGGGGAAGACAAAGGCGACATGGTGCCTCTGGCGCGACCATGACCACCAGGTTCATGTTCATTCGCAGGCGAGCCCAACCTCGCGCTCGCAGTGGCGCCGGGACTCTCGTAGCCGCTTTCCTGGTCGGGCGTCGTTGGCGTGGAAGAACGAGAAGCACGTCGTTGCGGCGGGTGCGGATTCAGGTCTGGAGGACGGAGGTGGTGCTCGTACGATTTGTAGGCCAGCGGTGGACCAGACGGAACAGGCGGGAGAGAAAGGCTGCTGACGTTTCGCGATAGGTTGAGCGAAGACGCCATCGACGGGTTTGACGGCGACTGCACCGACGAGCCAGAGGAGGAATTAGACGGCGTCTTGGCGAGGTTGAGGTCGTTTTTAAAATTGTCCAGAGTCTCGTAGCCAGCCAAGTCGGTGATCCCAGTCACATGATGGCCTTCCTGCATCGGTGGTGCGACCCAGGCCTCCTCGCCACCGACCCAGCGCATATCCACCGTAAGCTAAGGCAGTCAATCAGTACTGGTTTCACACCGCGGCCCGTATCGAGGCGAGGGACCAGACGGGATCGAGTCGACTCACTTTGACCGTAGCATTGGTCCGACTCCCGCGCAACAGGAACCGCCTCGTCGTCCTGCCTTTGCCTGCGAACGCCGCCAGGTCAACATCGACAATTCCAAACACAGCCTTCTCGCCCGCCGGTCCGCTACTCTTCCTCGTCTCGCTCGAATTCAACCCCTTTTCAAGATTATGCATAGCATTGACCATGCCCGCGGCGCTGTCCTTGTTGGCTCCACTCGTCGAGGAGCCACTGGTCGATGACGGCGTCGGAAGCTGTTCAATGACGATTCGCAAGCCGGACTCGCTTAGCGGTCCTGCTCCTAGGATCGGTAGCGGTGGTCGCGGCGTGCGAGGCGAGGCCGTGCCCGACGTAGGTGCGACGGGAGCAGGTTTCGTCAGCGGGATCCGCATCATGTGATTTAGCTCGTAGTTCCATGTACACGTATGCACTTTGAGTCTTGCGACGGGTGTCGTGCCTTTACGGCTGCTAGAATACAGCGGAGTTCGCGGCTGGGCTGCCGCCATGCCCGAGCTGGAAGCGGCGGATATCGAGCGCTTACGGACGAGAGGACCAGGCCGAGGCTGGATCTGGGAAAGAGACGCGTAGGACGATGCTGCGTCTGACGAGAGTGTAGACGACGAGGCGGTCATTGTGGATGCCCGGCGGGAGGAGGCATCGTGGACCGGTCGAGTCGGTATGTCGTCGCCTTTGCCGGGCACGGGGTCGACGAGCATGCTCGCTGACTGTTGAGCACCGCTGCGTACCTGTCCGTTAGGATGCAGGTACGGCTGGTTGTGCGGATGTCTCCCTGCCAGCAAGTTGAGGAGATGGTGGTGGTGTTCTTTTGATTCTTGAGATTTTGACCTGATCGACGGAGCAATCGAGTCGTCTCTCGAGTGACCGCTCTCGATGCTGGTTCTCTCGCGACCGCGGGAGGTCAATTCCGGGTCCTCGCTAGGTTCCGCCACGACTTCCGGCGAACTGACCTGTGCAGAGGATGCCGCTGGCGAGGGTGATGGCGAGGGCGATGGGCGGACGCTCTGACGAAGGGGAGTCGGGTCCGAGCCTTTCTTAGCCGGTAGGGCGGTAGCGGAGAGCTGGGCTGAGGGCTGTAACGAGGACAGCGGCATGGTGTTGGACTTGCCTCGCGCCAAGGCCATCGAAGGAGGCATCGAGCTCTGTCGTGAGGGGATGGGAGTCTGGGAGGATATAGGCGTGGACGAGTTGGTCGAGGTGGTGCGTACTGAGAGGCTGGATGTGGAAGGGTGGATGGTGGAGAATTTCAGGTTGGGCATGCTGGGCTTGTTGCCGAGTCCTGCGGTGTGAGCTTTTGGCGGGGGAGCTGGAGGACCATGCAGCCGGATAGGAGAGAGTGATAGCTAGAGTGGACGCCAGCAAGTGCATGTAAGGCTAGGTGGGTGGAAGGATGAGACGGCGGAAGGGGCAAGGAGGATGGGTGGAAAGGAGTAGATGGATGAACAGAGTGGATGGAAGGCAAGGCACACGCGCAGCACTCACGATTCCCCGACTCTGCATCTCTGCCCTTTGGCCTCCGTCCTCTAAACTTCCAGCGCGCTGCAAACTGCCCCTCGAGCTGGGGGACATTGCCCAGTTCCTCCAACAACACCGTGGCGGTGAACACGGCGTACCGCTGCGTGTCGAACATGTGGCGCAGTCGCTGGGAAAAGGTGGTATTGTCTTTCCGTGCTCCGCCCCCAGCACCACCACCACTACCACTAGCACTACCGGCTCCGGCTCCGGCTCCCACCGCACCCGCTCCGCCAGCACCGCCGCCGCCGGACGCAGCAGCGGTCGCAGCGAGCGAGGTGGACGAGGATTGGTGGGCTAGTGCCGTCGAGCTTCCATTTGCACCCCCTGCCGCTCTAGCTCCCGACGCCGAGTAAGATGCGGAGGACGACCGCGACGCCGCCTGGCGTCGAGGCGGGCCTGGAGGCTGAAGGTGTGATTGCGACTGAGGTTGAGGTTGAGGTTGAAGTTGGGATTGAGGCTGGGAGCCAAGTGGAGGCTGGCGTTGGGCAGACGAAGATCTCGACGAAGGGTGTGACATTTTTGCCCGACTATTGAAGACTTTTCGCTCGCACGCCGGGGAATGCTGATCGTCTTTGATGGGGCGGCAAAGGATGCTCAACGGCGAGATGGGGACATTGCCCGGTTTGTGGGGGAAAGGACGTGGGTCGATGTCGGTGTCGATCGGTGGCGTAAACCAAGCAGGCAGGCAGCAAAGTAGCAAGTAGGGTGGGTGCGGAGGGAGGGTAGGCTCGGGGCCGAGGGGGTCAAAGGGGGAGGAAGAGGGGGAGGGGCATGATTAATGGTGTGCGGTTTCGACTAGTCGTCAGAGATGCAAGTGGGTTTGGGATGTGGGTTTAGGATGTGGGAATGGGATTGGGATGTGGGAATGAGAATGGGATTAGGATTGGGATGTGGGATTGGGATTGGGATGTTGTATGCGGGGACTCGACTTGATGCTCGACTTTGGCCGCCTGCTCGAGGGTGATCCAGGTACCGTGGACAGCACACGGAGCCGACGTGGGAGACGCGGTGAAGGGAAGCCGACGTGGGAGACGATGTGAAGGGAGCTCAAAGCGTGAGGCGGATGGGAGAAGAACAAGAGGCCGAGGTGCCCGACGGATACCCGAGGTTACTTTCCGTCAACAACGTCTCGCAGTCGTGTCTCGTCTCGTTCTTCGCCACCTTCTTCCTCGTCGTCGTCGTCGCCGTCGCTGTCGGTGTGACTGTGACTGTGACTGCGACTGCTCAGACTACGTGTGTTCGACACTCGACGTCGAGCCTGGCCCTCGTCCTCGTCTGGTACGTGCAAACATCACCGACGGACACTCGCCGACGCACAACCTCGACCTGTCGCTGAGAAATCGCAGCCAAACCCTCCGTCGGCCATGACGTTTTCCGTCCGGCTTTGCTGTGAACACGAGTTTAAAATAAATGCATCCGTCACCCGGCCAGTACCCAAAACAGCAAGAAACAAGGCACCAGCTAAACCTTGTTGGATGCCGCGTCGTCTGGATATCCTCGGCTGGGACGCCTTGCAACCGACAGAACCCCTTTACATGCCCGTGATATATCCATACAACGAGCCCATTCAGCCATAGCCACATCGTCCCAAGGCGACCAAAAGAGCTCCAGACCACTATCCCGCGCCATCTCTACGCGACCACTAGGCCGTGTCTTGACCATCCCGGGCCTACTTGCCCGCAACCTTTGCTTTGACTGACCACGTCAGCAAACCACGTAGGCCGTGAAAACTAAACACTCACTATCTTCCACAACAGAGGGATCAGCAATCGAGCTGAGATCGCCGAGCTGATCGCTCTCTCCAGCGACAATCTTTCTCAGAATCCGCCTCATGATCTTGCCCGATCGCGTCTTTGGCAAGTCTCCCACCAAGAACTGCAACCATCAGCTCCTTGAACATCCCAACGCAAAGGGCATTCTCAGCGTACAATCTTCTTGGGCGCCGCAAACGGACCGATGACCTTGCGGACCTGGATCGCCAACTCTTTCGCAAGATCCGTCTCGTTGGTCGCTTGAAAGTCAAACTCGGGCTTCATGGTGACGAATGCAAACACGGCCTGGCCAGTGATCTCGTCGGCTGATCCGACCACTGCAGTCTCCGCCACACCCTTGTGCAGGATGAGCGCAGATTCCACCTCGGCAGTAGACAGTCGGTGTCCAGACACGCTACGTTTGTCAGTACCGAGGTCTTGACTTCTAACGGGTGGATTTGGAGGAAGGCAAGGCAGACAGAACCCACTTGATGACGTCGTCCACGCGGCCCTTGATCCAGAGGTAGCCGTCAGAATCGCGAGCGGCACCGTCTCCAAAGAAGAAGTATCCGGGGTACGGCTTCATGTACGTCTCGAGGTATCGCTTGTGGTCCTTGAACACTGATCTGGCAAGCGATGGCCACGGCTTCTTGGCAACCAAAACACCCTCTACATCATTGCCTTCGAGGACCTTGCCCGATTGTGGGTCGATGATCGCCAGTTCGAATCCGAAGAATGGGAACGTGGCGGAACCGGGTTTGGTAGAAATAGCACCAGGAAGCGGAGTGACACAGATCGAACCAGTCTCGGTCATCCAGTATGTATCTACAATAGCGCATTGCTGCTTGCCTGCATAGTCGTTGTACCAATGCCATGCTTCGGGGTTGATTGGCTCGCCCACAGACCCAAGGACGCGGAGAGACGACAAGTCGTGGTGCTTGACGTGTTCCTCGCCCATCCTACGGAGCAGTCGGATGGCAGTGGGAGCAGTGTAGAGATGAGTGGCCTTCCACTTGTCGACAAAGTCCCAGTATCGGCTAGCGGTAGGGTAGACCGGCGTGGACTCGAAGATGGTCGTCGTCACACCGTTCGCGAGAGGACCATAGACAATGTAGGTGTGACCGGTGATCCATCCGACATCGGCCATACAGGCGAATCTGTCGTCGGGATGAACGTCAAACACATACTTGACAGTCAAGTACGCGCCGAGCAGGTACCCGGCTGTGCAGTGGACCACTCCTTTGGGTTTACCAGTAGAGCCGGAAGTCTATAATAGTCGCGCGTCAGCCGGGGGAGTGCAGAATTCCAGGCAAGTCGGTGTACTCACGTAGAGGATGAAGAGCGGGTCTTCCGACGACATGGGGGTGCATGGCGCGTAGGTAGGGACCTTGGCACACTCCTCGTCCCACCACTTGTCACGTCCCTCGGTCATGGGCACCTTGTTGCCTGTCCGCCTGAGCACGAGCACATGGTCGACCAGGGGGCACTGCTTGAGGGCGGCATCGACGACTATTCTGGTCAGCTGACACTGCTTGCGAAGAGATAGATGAGGCGGGAAACGAGGGCTCATGCCCAAGGAAGCCGAAGTGAAACAGTCGAGACACCTACTCTGCTTGGTCGCGATACTCTTTCCCCCTCGTCGCCCTTCGTCGGTTGTAATGACGACCTTGCACTCGCAGTCATTGACTCGATCACGCAAACTCTCGGCTGAGAAGCCGGCGAACACGGCGGAATGGACTGCACCAATCCGTGCACACGCCAGGAAGGCTGCAGCGGCTTGCCAAGTCATTGGCAGGCTGGATGTTTGTTAGCAATCGCGTCGACCACGTCTCGAATAGAAGAACGACAAGCTGCAGTAAGGCGAGTAGCAGAACAGATAGTAGAAATGTGTCGCCGACTAGCAGATGCCGCAGACGCGGCAGACGAATGTGGAGATGGACGGGGTTGGAGTTGGTACATGTGGACAGGACTCACTAAACAGAAACGGCATCCCCCTTCTTCACCCCCCAGCTCGTGAGCACATTGGCAACGCGGCACGTCTCACGCATCAATTCGGCATAAGAGATCTCGCGCGACTCGGACCCCTCGTCGGCTTCGTAGATGATTGCTGTTTTTTCTGGGTTTTTGTAGAAATGGCGGTCGAGACAGTTGTACGATGCGTTGAGGGTCCCTTCGGGGCTGGGGCTGTCAGCTGCATGTTTCTCTGTCCACTGTCCCGCTGCCTTCCTTTCTTCTCTCCTTCTGTCTTCTCTCCTCTTCTCTGCGCTTGCCCGCTCGCTGTTCGCATTTCCCACGTAGCGACAGAGCCGAACACCAGGGCCGCCAGGCAGAAGTCGATGAAAGAGCCAACTTACAACCACTGCACATCGCCATGTTCAAATCCGCCCGCCCGCACCGTCTTGAACGGGGTATACCAGTCCAAGCACTCCCTCGCCTTTGTCTCCCACCACTTGTCGGAGTCCGGCCCGACGGTCTGCGTGTACTCGGTGAGGTACGACTGGTAGTCTGGCCCAATGTGGGGCTTGGGCCTTCCGTCTGCGCCCTGCAGTCGGGCGGGGGGAGGGAAGACGTCTTCCGACTCGGGGACAGAGTCGGGCAAGCCGTGCACTTTGTGGTGGGCGGTTCCGTTCGATGTCATTGCGCCGAGTTCACTGTTGCCAATGTGCCCGTGGAGTGGGAGTGGGATGGGAGTAAGTCGTATGGGTAGAGCTGTGAGCTGTGGTGAGTTGGAAAGCGTCCAAGGATTGTATACACGGAAAGCAAAAGGCAGGAAAGATGGAGCTGCAGAAATACACGAGCTATGACTGGGCCCCTTAATGTAATTTCCGCCGAGCCGCCCGGCTTTCTTTCCGTCTCCAATCACGACCCCCACTCGTGATTCTTTCCCCGGTTACGTGTGATAGCCGGGGGATGCTAGAGATATCACAGGGGAATTCCCCCATGGAGTCGTAACCTGCCGAAGAGTTGCTGGGGGCGGGCTGCGAGAGCGTTTGTGACAGTGAGGGGGAGATAGGAGAGGAAGGGACGGAGAAAGGGGGGAAGGGGAGAAGAAGCAGGTGTTCTGTGCGGAGCTCGGCGGGGAAACATAAACCCCAGCAGCGTGGCCCAAGCAGCCTGATTTCATCGCAAACGAACACTGCAGCGGCAGGAGATCAGCGGGTCGTCGAGCCGATTACAGACGATCAGGGCACGGCTTTACTCGGCGATCACGAGCCAAGGCAGAGCGAGTGTGGACACTAGGAAGCAAGAGCGATTGGGTCTGGGGGCTACTGGTTGAACCGCAGAGCTGCGATACTCATAGCGCACCGCTTCGTCCTGCCGCTGTGTGCCAGACGTGCAACGTCCTCAAGGCTACGTCTTCCCTTTTCCGACAGGTCGTGAGACGCCAGTCCCGACGGAGCTGGTGGGGCGGGAGACATTGGAGCTGGAGTGAATGCTGCAGGTACCAGAGCTGGACACGACATGGTCGGGCTGTCAGTTCTAGCACGTGGGGCGCAGCAGAGCGGCCCAATCAGAAATGCGGTCTTCAAGAACCATATTGTGCAACGGGACAGTTATCTCCGCTGATTGTCCATTCTTGCATACTTGGACGGACGGGGCATATGGTGGAATCGTGCGCTTTCACTGATGGAATCCATGTCCCTAACGCTTCTCATACGGATTTGGGCTCGACCATGAGGAGCCCGTCTGTGAGCGTGGGCTAAACCGTGATGCTGCCATTGGTTGCACCAAGCGGACTGCAGCGCACTTGCTTTATGGAATTATGGAATATTGGTACAGGACACTGGCATGGCAACGCCCATCAGTGGATAACATACATACGGGTCCTGGACTCTCTGGAAGGGAGAAGTTACTAGTTTGATGGAACCCGTAGGGAACACTTGGACTGAACCCTTGCCAGATCCCTCTATCTGCGCCCGACTTGGCAGAGGCGGGGCCAACGTCACACTGGCTTGGACTTCGGTCTTGTCTGGCCAGTCAGACCAGTCCGCGGTGGCCGAAAGGCTCGGCTTTTGTGCGACCCTTGTGACGACTGGGTCGCTCGCTCCTGCCGTATTTCACTAAACAGTGACCTGGTTCTCAGGCTTCCCCGGCCGTCGGGCTTAAGATAGAACTCGATCGACCTCCATCCTAGCCCTGAAATCGCGGATAAAGACGAGGGAATGCATGCCTTAGGTTGGGCGGGCCATGCTGCTGCGCACCCCCTCCACTGCACTGCGGACGGAACGTCCAAGTGTGCGGGCATCTCCCATCGCCGGCTGCTAATCCCCGCACACTTTGATGCGCGCCGGACACGGATGGTCCCTCTCGCAAAGGACCGCCTTTTGCCCGTTTCTCGGCCAAGCATCGGTCAGCACGCACATGTCAATATAAGCATAGCCACGTCGTGCCACTGCGCCCACTTGTACAAGGCCGGGCCCCGACGGTGATTTCCCACTGGCGGGGGAGTCTAGCAGTGCCAAGCCCTGGTTGACACGAGTCGAATCGGATCCGGGAACGATTCATCACCTATAGTGTACACGAGTCGAATTAGGATCCGGCAACTACCATTATTTGCTGCACCTACACTGTAGGTGACCCAGAGAAAAGCGCCAAAGAAAGGCAGGGCCAAAGAGTTCAGGGGGGGGGAAACGGTTCGCCGGGCTTCGGGCACGGGCAAAGTTGCCGCATCCTACAAGCGGCTGTGTGTTTCTGTGGTTTTAGCTTCGGCTTTCTGATTTTTTGGGCAAACAAAGCTGGCCAAAGCTACCAACTGGCGCTGACAAATTCCAATCACCTTTCCTTCTTGCATCCTTTTCTTCTTTCCATTCCTCCTTCTCTCTCTCTCTCTGTCTGTTTCAACACCTGCACTGGCGCAAACACTCTCCAGCAAGTAGGACGCACCATGGCGCAAGGTGAGTATACCCTCGCCCCGCCGGTCGGCGACACCACACATGCCAGTGTCGACCCGGCTGCGGACAGTGTCACGACCGACCAGGCGAATGTTACCGCAACGGCGGACCCCTCTACCCCAGCTGTCCCCACTACTCCCTCCGCAGCACCGACTGCCGCCGCTCCGCAGTCCACGCCTCTTGCCGATGGCTCGGCGTCTTCAAACGGCACTCTGGCCGAGGAGCACGACGGATCGGCCCTTGCTCCAGGTGCCGCGGCTGGCGATCAAGGCGAGGGGTTGAAACGCTCGGTCCACTCTTCGTACGAGCATGTGGCAGAACTCGGCGACCACGGCCACGTCTCCGTGCATCGCGGTCGAGAGGAATTCAATGCTCTCGAACGCCGCTTCTCGACCATCTCTCAGAGATCACAAGACCTCCAGCGTCAAACCACACGCCGATCCACCCGTTCTGGCTTTGCCGGCCAAGGCCACCCCGCCGAAAAGACCATCTCGACGACCTCTGCGCCTGACGTCGAAAAGGCAGAAGAGGCGCCGGCAGACTTTGATCTGGCCGACGTGCTGCGAACGGGTCGAGAGAGGAGTGACGAGGCAGGGATCAAGCACAAGGCGGTTGGCGTCGTCTGGGAGGACCTCGAAGTCATTGGCGCAGGCGGTCTCAAGATCAGTATCCGAAACTTCTCGTCCGCCGTCATCGAGCAGTTCCTCATGCCTACCCTCGCTGTGCTCGGACTCTTTGGCTACAAGCCGTTTGCCCCCAAGCCAAAGACAATCCTTTACAAGAACTCGGGTCTCCTCAGGCCCGGGGAAATGTGCCTCGTTCTCGGGCGACCCGGTTCGGGATGTTCCACGTTTCTCAAATCCATCGCCAACCAGCGTGACAGCTTCCTCGAAGTCAACGGCAATGTCGAGTACGCCGGTCTCGGATGGAAGGAGATGCTCAAACACTATTCCGGGTGAGTGAGGAAACGTGCCCCCACTTGGTGACCGAGACATTGTACACAGCTGACCAGCCATGCAGTGAGGTCACGTACAACCAAGAAGACGACGACCACCTGCCCACGCTCACCGTCGCTCAAACCATCCGATTCGCGCTCGAGACTCGTACGCCCAAGATGAGGCTTCCGGGCGTGACAGACAAACAGTTCAAGGAGGAGTGTCTGGACATGCTCCTATCCATGCTCAACATCAAGCACACTGCCAACACTGTGGTCGGTAACGCCTTTATCCGCGGTGTCTCGGGAGGTGAGAGGAAGCGAGTCAGCATTGCAGAAATGTTCTGCGGTGGTGCCTGTGTCGCGTCATGGGACAACTCGACTCGTGGTCTCGATGCGTCTACCGCGCTCGACTATGCAAAGTCCCTCCGCCTCCTCACCGATATCATGCAGATGACCACATTTGTCTCGCTGTATCAAGCCGGAGAGGGCATCTACGATCAGTTTGACAAGGTTCTCGTTCTCAACGAGTCTCGTGTTGTCTACTTTGGCCCAGCCAAGAAGGCCCGCGCATACATGATCGGCCTCGGCTATAAGGTGGGTTGCGTCCCTCCCTCCTTCCCCGCTATCAGCACCCATCGGACGTCGCTCATGTTTGCAGGACCTTCCTCGACAAACCTCCGCCGACTACCTGTCCGGCTGCACGGATGAGAACGAGAGGCAATTTGCAGATGGCAAAGACGCCGAAACGGTCCCTTCCACCTCGGAACGAATGGCGGACGCATACCTCAAGTCAGACATCCATGCAGAGGAGATCAGGAAGAAGGACGAATACAAGGCTCTCATGGAGGCCGACAACAGGGCTCAGCGAGAGTTCCGAGAAGCCGTCTTGGAGCAAAAGTGAGTCGCGGTCGAGCTGGGACGTTTCCATGCTGCGAACTTTCCGTGTCGAACTGCGCTGATGTTGGACAGACACGGCGGTGTCAGCAAGAAGTCCCCATATGTTGTCCCGTTCTACGCGCAGTGTATCGCTATCACCAAGCGTCAGACTATCCTCAAGTTCCAAGACAAGTTTGGTATCTACACTGGCTACGGCACGTCGATTATCATTGCTCTCATTGTCGGTTCCGTCTACTTCCAACTGCCCGCGTCTGCATCTGGCGCATTCACTCGTGGTGGTCTACTCTTCTTGGGTCTTCTCTTCAATGTAAGTTCTGAAACGGAGCTTGCGCCCCTGAGCTAATCGTCAAAAGGCCTTGACTTCGTTCTCAGAGTTGCCCGGTCAGATGATGGGTCGTCCCATCCTGTACCGTCAAGTTGGTTACCGTTTCTACCGTCCTGCAGCGTTCGCAGTTGCCGCTGTCGCTGCCGATGTGCCATTCAACGCGTCCAACATCCTACTCTTCTCGATCATTCTCTACTTTATGGGTGGACTGTATAGCTCAGGGGGTGCATTCTTCATGTTCTACCTCTTTGTCTTCACTACCTTTATGGTCATGGCAGGGTTCTTCCGAACCCTCGGTGTCGCCACCAAGGATTACAACGTTGCGGCGCGGCTTGCCTCGGTGTTGATCTCAATCATGGTCACTTATGCTGGTTATATGGTACGTTGACTCTTCTGACATCTGTGAAGAAAGAGCTACACTCAAATACCTATAGATCCCTGTTTTCTCCATGAAACGATGGCTGTTCTGGCTATTCTACCTGAATCCGCTATCATACGGCTACGAAGCGATCTTTGCCAACGAGTTCTCCCGTATTACGCTTACTTGCGACACGACATACATTATACCGCACAATATCGCGTCGGCTGGAGTCACTGGGTATCCGTGAGTTTGGCGTCTCGTCGCCCTGAGAGGTTTTACTGAGTAAACCAGGGACACCGTTGGTGCCAACCAATTGTGTGCTCTAAGTGGTGCAACGGCCGGTTCAGGCATTGTTACCGGTACAGCCTATATGAATGCAGCTTTCCAGTACTACAAGGTCCACATTTGGCGAAACGTAAGTCGCTCGCATCGTACAGCCACTGCAACCCATTACTCATGCTTCACAGTACGGTATCCTTCTCGGATTCTTTGCCTTCTTCATGTTCTTGCAGATGCTGTTTGTTGAGCGGTTGCAACTTGGCGCTGGCCATCTCGCTATTGTTGTATTCAAGAAGGAAGACAAAGAGCTCAAGAAACTCAACGCCCGTCTTGCTGAACGACGAGACGCTTTCCGACGAGGCGAGCTTGAGCAGGACTTGTCCGGCCTCAAGATGGCACCGCAGCCGTTCACATGGGAAGGACTCAATTATCATGTCCCTGTTCCTGGCGGACAAAAACAGCTTCTCACCGATGTCTACGGTTATGTCAAGCCAGGTACGCTCACCGCGCTTATGGGTGCTTCTGGTGCTGGTAAAACGACGCTTCTTGATGTCCTGGCAAACCGAAAGAGTATTGGAGTCATCGGCGGAGACATCCGTATGAATGGACGGCCTATCGGTGTAGAATTCCAACGTGGATGCGCATACGCTGAACAACTTGATACACACGAATGGACGACCACGGTCCGAGAAGCACTACGATTCTCAGCCTACCTCCGTCAGCCGCAGGACGTACCGAAGGAGGAGAAGGACGCGTACTGTGAAGATATCATTGAACTTTTGGAGCTCCAAGATCTCGCGGACGGTATGATTGGATTCCCAGGCTATGGTCTTTCCGTCGAGGTGAATTTGCAAGCTCGCCCGGAGGGAAGGTAGTGCCAACCTGTCACTTACATTTATCAGGCCCGAAAGCGAGTGACTATCGGGGTCGAGCTTGCCGCTAAGCCTGAGCTCCTGCTATTCTTGGACGAGCCGACTTCAGGTCTCGACGGACAGAGCGCTTACAACATTGTGCGATTCTTGAGGAAGTTGACTGGTAAGTCGAGCGGTTCTCACCACCGTGGCAGTTTCGGGTACCGGACCCTTGGGGTCTGGATCTTGGCGTCTTAGATCCGAATGTTCAACGCTAATCTCCGTAGCCGCTGGTCAAAAGATTCTGTGCACGATCCACCAGCCTAATGGTACGTGTTCTTGATATGTCTATACGTGCGTCTTGACTGATGGCCGTAGCTTTACTGTTCCAGTCTTTCGACCGACTACTGCTCCTGCAACGAGGTGGCGAGACAGTTTACTTTGGGGACATTGGGCCTGACTCGCAAGACCTCATTGCCTATCTCGAAGCTAATGGCGCTCCGGTGCCTCATGACGCTAACCCCGCCGAGTTCATGGTAGGTCACGATACTCCAGCTCCTAACCCTATCTGTAACTAGTCTTTCTTCCAAGACCATCAGGGGACCCTATTCTAGAGTCGGCCTGTTGCTGACGACGCTCCAGCTTGAGGCTATTGGTGCTGGTTCTCGCCGCCGCATCGGTGGTGACTGGCACAAGAAGTGGGTTCAGTCCGAGCTTTTCGCACAGACGAAACGAGAGATCGAGCAGCTCAACGCGGAGGCTTTGGCTGTACCCCTCCCTGACAAGACGCACGATACCGAATACGCCACGTCGTTCATGTTCCAGCTCAAGATTGTTCTCGACCGAAGTAAGTCCCCTGCCCTCTGCCCACCCCCCTGCCACTAATTCCTGTGCCTCCCCCTTCTACCTTCCGCACTACCTCCTTCTGTCTCTTCCACTTCACCTCGCCCCAGGCTAACGTGTACGCCCAAATCCACTGATCGCTGATCAACTGTTTAGCCAATGCGGCACTGTGGCGGAACGCAGATTACCAGTGGACGCGTCTTTTCGCACACATTGCCATCGCTCTCGTTGTCACTCTTACCTTCTTGCAGCTGGACAATTCGCTCAAAAGTCTCCAGTACCGAGTGTTTGCCTTGTTCTTCGTGGGTTCACGTCATATCGCCTCAGCCGCAATAAATGCTGACGCCTTGAACTAGGCTACAATCTTACCTGCTTTGGTACTTGCTCAGAGTGAGTAGTGCTGGCTTCAAGTTTGCGCTGTGCTGATATTCTGCAGTTGAGCCGCAGTTGATCATGGTTCGTCTTCACTCTGCTCTATAAATCACCCTCTTCTCTCGTCAAGGATGACTGAGCTAACATCGTTTCCTTCCGCAGAGTCGAATGACCTTCACTGTGAGTAGAGAATCTATCCCCAAGCGCGTATATCAGCTAATCCCCCTTCAGCGAGAAGCCTCCTCAAAGATGTACTCGGCTTGGGTCTTCGCTATCACGCGTAAGTCAATTTTGGATTGCTGCACGAGCAAGTCCTCACGATCCTTCAGAACTGTTGGCCGAGATTCCGTACTCGATTGGCTGTGCTACCGCCTTCTTCTTGCTGCTTTGGTGAGTAGATCTTCGACATACGATCCCCTGCTGACACTGCATAGGTACGGAGTTGGGCTGCCAGGTGCCTCGACTCGCGCTGGTTACGCCTGGTTGATGATTCTGTTGACCGAGATCTACAGGTCAGTCCTCTACCACTCGTTAACGGTCGAGCTGATTCGATCCAGTGTCACCTTGGGTCAAGCCGTTGCAGCTCTGTCACCTTCGATCATCGTCGCCGCACTGTTCAACCCGTTCTTGCTCGTGCTGTTCTCTGTGTTCTGTGGTGTCACTGCTCCGCCTGCGACTCTGCCATACTTCTGGCGCAGCTGGATGTACCAGCTTGATCCATTCACGCGGCTCATTAGGTACGTCTAGTCGTTTGACCCCCACGGCTATGCTGATGACGTCTCGCAGTGGTCTCGTGGCGTCGGCTCTGCACGAGGTCCCGGTCATTTGTGAATCAGACGAGTTTAGCGTTTTCAGTGAGTCACGCCCCTCGTTCCCACCGTAAGCTCCGTAGGGCTGACCGGTGACTTAGCCGCACCGGATGGGCAGACGTGCTACCAGTGGGCGGGAGGCTTCGCGGACGCGATCGGTGGTTATCTGAACAACCCGAACGCTACCGGCTCATGCGAGTTCTGTCAATACAAAGTGGGCGACAGCTTTTACAACAACCTCGAAATCGAGTACGGCAAGCGGTGGAGAGACTTTGGTATCTTCGTCTGTTACTGCGTGTTCAACATTGGCGTCTTCCTCGTCGCCTCGCGCTTCCTGCGATACTCGAAGCGATAAGGATGTGCTGCTTTGGCGGTGGCGGTGGCAGTGGCAGTGTCAGTGTCAGTAGTAATGGACAGTAGCGGTGGCAGGTGATTTGATAATGAGGAGGAACCAAACGCCTAGCCAATCTCGCTCCAACATAGACTTTCTTTCCCCTAGATGCAGGTGGAGGTCTCGATCCGCTGCGTGCTGTGGTGTAATGGCAGTGGCAAGGAGCGGTAGACAGCCTCCACCCTTATGTTACTAGCGTGCATTGTGTGCAGACGTCTGCGCCGTTCAGTTGCGGGCGTCGACCGATGTCGTCTACGCATCGTGTCCGTCGTGGTGTCATCATCGGTAGACGACCAAGACGAGGACCAGACGTCCGGAACGTGAGACGTAGATCATGATGGGCACATTGCGCACAAGGTGTCAGACGACCACGGTATGGAACATGGTTTCTACAGGTGTACAGATGAGCTGTACAGGTGTACAGGAGAGCTGTACAGGTGAAAGGTAGTAAGCTACACAGGCGGCATGGCGGTAGGAACGATCCGCTTCCTGCCGCTCGGCATGGCGGTCGGCGCAGGCGCGCCAATACCGAGGTCCTGGCTCGGACTCGTCCATGCTCCAAGGCCCGCGTCCATCTTCTCCTCGACCCCGACCCAACCATACTCGTCCCCTCGGTCTCCCCCGGCCTCTCCGTCTCCGAACCCCCCTCCCCGAGCGTCTCCGTCTCCCCATCTCTCTCCGTCTCCCCCGGCCGCTCCGTCTCCAATTCCCTCTCCCCCAGCGTCTCCGTCTCCCCATGCCCCTCTCCCAGCGTCTCCGTTACCCCATGCCCCTCCCCCCGCGCCAGGGTCTTGGCGAGAGTCAAGACGGCTCGTATCTTCCACTTCTACCCTTACGCCACCTTCGTCCAGTATCGTCTCTCTCCGATTCCCACTCCCTCTGGCTCTTCCTCCCCCGCCGCCACCGCCGCCGCCGCCTCCGCCGAGACTGACACCGCCACCGCCGCCATAGCTGTAGCCGTTGAGTTGCAGCTCTTCGAGTGCGCGCTGGAGGTCGTCCGCCAGTGCCAGCGCGTTGGGCGCTTCCTCGACGATCGGCTCCCAGCCCTCTGGCGGGGACCCCGGGGGCGAGATGAGGAAGTTCTTCTCGGGGTGAGGCGGAGCGAGGTGGTGCGTTGATGGGTCCTGGTGGAGCGGTGTATAGGGGAGGGCGAGGAGGCGGAGCGTGATGCTGATAACAAAGGAAGGAGTCAGCCCTGTCCCTCGCTGACACATCAACGGGCCCGCTGAGGACCGTGTTGTAAGAGAATTGTGTCGTAGCGGGTACGGGACGGGAACGGCCATTCTGTCAAGCAAGGCGGTAGGAGGAGGGCCTTTTGAGGTAAAAGAGAGAGGAGAAGGATCAGGCGACTCACCCGTTGGAAGGGCTGGATTTCCGCCGTTTGCGCTGCGGGGAAAAGTAGTTTGGCTCGGCGTCGCTGCTCCCTCTTGCAGCTGCGCCTGCTGCTGATGACGATGATGACCCCGCCTCTATTGCCCCTGCTGCGTTGCCCGCGTGCCGCGCCTGTGCGCCGTGTTGCTGTTCTCGGCTGTGGTCTTTGCCGCCGCCGACGCGGACACCGAGGTCGACGTCAAGGTGCAGCCAGTCGCCACCCGCCTTGGCACGGCGTGCAGCCTCGACCTCTTCCCAAACCACGATGGCCCGCCCAAACCCACGTACAGGCGCCCAATGCGCTATCCTTCCATACTGCGCGTAGTACTCTCGAAGCAGGCTGAGGAGGGGCGGCGAAAACAGCGCCGGATGGGGGAGGAGCAACGCGTAGGTGTTGGTTTCTTCGGGGGGTGAGACAGAGGCGACGAGTGATGGCGGGGACGGGATGGCGATAGATAGCGGCAGGGTGGCTGCCATTTATGGCTTGTCGCTCGACGGAGACGCTGTAAGAGGCGTAGGAATTGATAAAGGCAAGGCAAAAGACAGACAAGAAGAGACAAGAAAGGCAAAGCAGCGACGGGTGCTTGGTGCGGTGCGGTGAATCCCCGACTGGAGCCCCGCAGACAGGAGTGGGATTTGATCCCGTGTCTTTTCACGCGTCTGTCTTCTCGACGGACATTTCAGCTGCAGATAGCAGAACAGAACATCCAACGAGAGCGTCGACTCGGCATGGCGGCGGTGGTCGCAGGTCCCGGGACGATAGAGCAGCCAGGACCGAGCGGGTTTGTCCTACAGCCTCTTCCATACACGCTCGAGACGGCTTGCCCGATTGCGTTGCCAACTCGGGCCGTGACTGGCTCGAAATGGCCGTACCCTATGGCGTGAGTCTGCGTTCCGAGGCTGCTGTCACAGTGCCAACTGGATGTTTACCATGTGCAGCGGTCCAGAGTCGGCGGTGGACGAGCCGATTCAGACGTTCTTGCGTCGGCGGTACCTCGAGACCTTGTACTTGTCCGATGTGAGCTAGTTGGCGCTGGTTACGCTGGCAGTCCTGGCTGACGGCCGCCTGTCCAGCTGTTGTCGCCTCTATCCGCGTTTGCAGTGGACATTCTGCGGTGTCACGCCGATCCGGCCTCCTCTCCAGCAATAGCAGAGCACATTCGGCCCATGTTACTCTCTTTATCTGACATTGAGATACGGCAGCGTAAGACGCTTCAACAACTGATCTCGGCGATCATCGCAGCCAGCAGCTCTACCGGCACGTCGACCGCCCACGCCATCCTCGAGGAAACGGCGAGGTCATCAGGACTGTCGGCGGAGGAGGTACAAGCGGTCAAAGTCGGGGTCGAGTTGCGGCTGAACAGCCGTGCGGCGTCTGAGGGCGCGAATGTGTCTGCTCGCAAGCTGGGAGAAGAGCTCGAGAGGCGAGAGTGAGCCGATGCTGTCTCGTGTACCTGGTGCACACTGTCTAATGAGCAATCTAGGGTCCTCATGCAGATCGTCCTGCTGTTTCACTACATTCCCCATGCTCCGGCTCCCGAGACCGAGACGAAGAAGCGGAAACGGCATGGCCGGAAGAGCAACGCTGCTTCCCCCGCTCCTCCTGCGCCGGTGTACGAGGACCCCAAGGCAGCTGTGGAGCTCTTGATGGACAGACTGAGCGTGTGGCAGGCCGTTGCGGAGCTCGGCATCGGTCTCGACACCGATGTAGAGCGGGCCAAGGGGAAAGTGCGTGACAAAGAGCCCGCGGGCTTCTCGAGCTTGTTCCGGCAGACATGGGATCAAGTGCTCGTTCCATTGTCAGTGCATCTTTCCCGACAGAACCGGCATCGAATCGAGCTGACAGACTGCACTAGCTTTCTGGCCAAGCAGACCGATCTGTGTGCGTCGTTTCATGTCAAAGTTTTCGGCCAACCCATGCCTGCAAAACTCGCGGTCCCGACCACCACCAAGGTCCCACGGAAGCCCAAACTCACCCGCGCGCGTCCTTCTTCCGATACGCTCGCGGTTCCACCACCCCTACCCCAACCGCCCAGGCAGTCGTCCCGGGATCTGTCGGAATTGCGCTCTCTCGAGCCAAGTCAATCGCGTGGACAAAGCATGCGTCGATCCATGTCGAGGACGTCCGACCAGCTACGCCGGTCTCGCAGTCGATCTATCGACCATGCACCACGGGACCATGACCGTGACCGGGATCGGGAGCTGCTTGGCGCCACAGCGCCAGCTGCAAAGAAGACACTGATCAGAGCGCCGAGTGGCAAGGCGCTGTTCCGGGGTCGCGAGGTTGGACTGTTCAGGCGGACGGCGTCTGGGCTCGTCAAGCCCAGAGAAGGGCTGAGCAAAGACGAAAGTCAAAAGTCGGGTCTGCTGGGTAGGAAGACCAGCGATGGAGCCAAAGGGCATACCCGGAGGAACTCGGCCGATGGTCAGTTCCTCGTCGTTTCAGCATCTGACCACTGGCCGATGGGTATATGAGAGCGACGCTGATATGGTGGCAGAATCTCAGATCCAGGAAGCAGGGACGACGATCATATTCGCCACTCCAGCCAAGCCGCGCGGACTGTCTGCGTCGCTCTTTGGCCGGCGGTCGTTTCAAGCGCCTCATGCTACGCCGATCCAAGAGGAGCCGACGAGTCATGAGCGTATCCACCCGCAGTCTATCACCGAGACACCGCAAGTGCCCGGACGGGTTGCCGAGACCCCGGTACAGCCGGCTCGAGTGGCTGAAACCCCTCTAGTGGCCTCCAGGCTCAGCGACATGCCATTGTTCACACTTGCAAGCCGGGATCAGGATGATGGTGACGATGACGGCAACGACGGCAACGACGGCAACGATGACAATGACGACAATGACGACAATGACAATGACGACGACGACGACGGATCCAACGATCCACTGGCGGATTTGATGGTCATGACGGACGAAGAGGATGCGCATGAGGAGAGTGGTGCTCGTGCTGTTGTACCGGACACTCCGGCGAGATGAATGGAATAGATGTACATGTTAGGAGGTACTATGCGAGGCTGACCTGTCCCCCATCCTTGCCCTGCGTCCGTCCATCCTCCTCCTCCTCCTCCTCTTCGTCGTTATTCTCGTCTTCTTCGTCTTCTTCGTCTCCGATCCCGAAGGCCTCAGCTGCCGGAGGTCCGCTGGCTGCAGCACCAGCTCGGACGGGGCTATCAAGACTGCCGCCGACGTCGGACTCTTCTTCCCAGACGTTGCTCCCGACTCTAGGGCGTTGTGGACCGCGCCGCGGTGCTCTCGCATTGCTGGCCGGGAGGTCGTCAAAGTTGTGCACGCGGCCCTGGGCATCTCGATACGTCGTCGATGAGAAGGGCTGGTACAGCCCCGAAAGCTCTTGTCGGCGCCGTGAACGCTGGTGCAGCAGGTGCGCGAGGTAGAGAAACGCCAGTGAGCCCAGGATATTTGCCTGTCCCTCATTAGCATACATTCCTTCCGCATCGGCATTTCCATCCTCAGCCCCGTCTGCATCTCGGTCCCATCCCCTCTGCATCTCAGTCCCATCCCATGAGATGAAAGATAAAAAAGACGCAACGCAACATACCAGGATGTCGCCAGATTGAAATTTCTTCCACTACACCACAAGTGGTCAGCTCAGGTATAGTGCTCGTTGGAAGCAAGGTATCAACGCAGGGTAGGAGCAAGCAGGACGTACAGGTAGCGCAGCCTGGGCGAGCTCTGAGACGATACCCCCAAAGAAAAAGGCAGTGACGAGTGTGAACAACAGCGGCGCACGGCGGATGTACCACACTCGTCGGGCTGGGCTCTCGGGCACATCAATCACAAAGTACAGGAGGAAGGTTGCGAATCCTAGCTGGGCGGGGTTAGCTGTCAGCACGGTCGAACGTGGACACTGTCAGAGACAGCTGCTGACATGGGCTGCCTAGGAGCTTGGACTTCCAGAGAAAGGCTACTGCCAGAGAACGATGCCCTCTTCTGTGGAAAGCGAGAATGGAACCAGCAGCAATCGCACTCACCCCGAAGAAATGTAATGCTTTGTCATTGATGGGCAGCGTTGGCAGTGGTGCCATCCCCAGCACGCCCAGCAGTAGCAACCACGCCGCCGTAGCAAAGATGATAGCCTACACCACAGCCATACATCAGCCCTATTCCCTCCCACGCCACCCTGGTCTCGTAGCCTGCAGCAACAAACACACCGGTCGGATGTTGAGAGGGTAGTCTCGGATGGGGTACGACCGCATCATGTATTCCTCCACCGTGGTGAAGAGGTACTCGAGCATGGCTGTTGGTTGGGGATATCTTCCAAGCGACATGGCGACGTGTGGCCCCTGTGCATGGATGGGCAAAGCCGTGTTACAAGGTGACCAGTGCTCGTCAACAAAATGTGGGTAGACGTGGCCATTTGGGTCGGCGGCGGGAAAGCGTTCCTGGCCAACTGCAACGCCTCGATGGACCAAGTAACTTCTGCTTCTCTCTCACTTGAACTTACTATTGATACACCACATCGACGACTCTTTCAGCACTTTTCACGCACTCGCACGCTGCTGGAGAGATACTCCTGCCTCTCAGCTGCTCGCAGATACCCTGCAGGCCCTACATCGCTTTGTCATCACGACCGCTCCACTGCCGGTCACCCTTCAATGAACCCTCCACATCCATAGGCCAATCACGCTGCATCTCTCAGTCGCCCTCTCCTATCCACGCCCCGCATCCATCCACACATCGCCATGTCTCGCGCACTGCCGACTACGCCTCCACTGTCGACGCTCAGCCTATCCCAGCTACGGGCCATGGCAAACGACATGGACGCCGTCACCGACCGGACACCGCGGGACTGGTTCGAGCGCGCTTGCTACGAGACGGATCGGGCCGTCATCGCCGAGCGCAATCGCAAGAAGGAAGACATGTTCCTCGCCTACACGCGGGCAGCGCAATGCTATGTCAATTGCAGGATGCATCCCGGCTATGCTGCGGAGAAGAAGAAGGATCCCCAATGGGCTAACCGGGTCAAGGACTTCAAAGAGGTGCGTCAGCAGGTTCCTCCACAAGCCTCGACCCTGGTGATTCTGTACCGTGCTGATGAAGGTATGCTTGCAGACATACGAGGCGTTTCTGACCAAGGCGAAAGAAGTCAAGGAGGGTCTCAGAGCCAGGGATGTAGAGAAGGGCTCCAGCGGGTAAGGCACCTCGTGTCTCCAGCGTACATCGGCTCATCTGCCTCAGCACTCCTACCAGGCCGACTTCTCCTCGGCAGCGCTCGGGGACATCGACGCCAAGTGGGCCCGATACAATGTCGGGAGGCAGTATTGCGGACAGGATGAAAGCGCTCAGTGGCAAGGGGTTGGATGTTGGCAACTCGTCCAAGCGATTCAGCAAGGACTTGTCCTCCATATCTATTCCTCCATCATCAAAGGCGAAATACACACCTGAAACACTGGCATCACAGGACGAGCCGCCACCATCCTCACGCGACCAACATGACCAGCACAACGCATCGGCATCAGGACACAAACGGCCATCTGTGCCACCCAAGCCAGAGGGCATTGCAAGGCTGCATCACCAGCCGGGGACCCCTCCCGTCTTGGAGACGACATTCGAAGACCGCCCGAGCCCGGTCTTCCCGACCAAGACGGGATCATCAACAAGATCACGCGCTTCCACTTCAGCGTCGGACAATCTGGCCAAATCATCACCGCCTGCTCTCTCGCCCCACACATCTGGAAATCAAACCAGCACGGGCTCCCCTCAACTGAACACTCCACACCTCCCAGCACCTTCCCCTGCACCAGAAGTCACACCAAATGGCCCACAATCCGCTGGACCCAGTGTCCGGCCTCCGCTACCCACGATCCCGCAGTCTCCGCTGGCTGATCCGGCGAAAGCAGCCCGACTCGATGAGACCACGCCTAGTAGACTGCGCGAATTCGAACAAGCTTTCCCATCTCTCAGCGAATTTGGAAAGCAGTTCGAGTCGGAGGACATGGATACTCTGACCCCCAAAGTGTCGTACCCATTCGAGCGAGACATGCAGCCGAGTTCCGGACTACCGAACGGCAGCACGACCGCTGCTCCGGAAGTTCACTTTCCAGATGTTCCTAGCTTTCCCGACCTGCCTTCCGTACCGACATCACGGCCAGGCCTGCCGCCACCGCCTGATCGACCCGATGAGCTACGACCCTCAGAGGATCAGAGTGCAGGTCCGTCACCGCCCTCACCCGACATGGGCTTGGAACTGCGTCGCCCCGCTAGCACCGCCAATGTTGCGTCGTTGGCTAACGGAGGCGAGCTGTTGAGCAGTTCGCCAGTGCAGACTGGCCCTGCTCAGCCTCCTGAGTCCTCTTCGCGCTCATCTATGCCGAACGGATTGCATCCTGTTCATGCCAGTTCGCTCTCCTTCCCGGTAGCCAAGCCGACTCCGCCGCAACCAGCCCCGTCCAGATTGTCCAATCCCATACAAGAGCCTTTACCAAAACCTAAATTTCCCTTCAGCAATTCCATTGAACCCGACGTCCTTCGAAGCTACTTCCTTAATCCTTCAGTCGACATGCTCCTACTCGACATCCGCTCAGAGGAGGACTTTCAGAAGGGCTATGTGGGTGCGGAATACGAACAAAAGGGCGCCAAGGTCAATGTCGTCCGAATTGACCCTTTGGTGCTCCTCCGCGAGGGTGTCAATTCGACCAAGATCGAGGACGCTCTCTCACTCGCACCCGAAGCTCAAAGATGCGCGTTTGAGAAGCGACACCGTGTTGATCTGGTGGTGGTCTACGATTCACATTCGATGAATTGGCCACGCAGGGGTTCGCCTCCAACTCCGCTCTCGCGGCTCTGGGACGCAATATACGAGCTTGAATTTTCGAAGAAGCTGGAGCGGAACCCGGTGTTGTTGACTGGCGGATACGATGCCTGGCTCAAATTCATCGACTCGAGGGTGAGGAAGCACCAAGCGCATGCTGCAGCAAATGGCCATCGACGGGAGGCTGCAGAGGTGGCCAAGCCCCGGCCGTTAGTGAATGGGAATGGCTTGCCGCTGTAAGTCTGCGCCCGCTGGTGTCGGTTAGTGCTGATGGTTTACAGGAGCCCACGGGAGCAGAATCAGATACCGCTGTCCCCAAGTCGCTCTGCGGACGCTATCACAAAGAGAGCCAACCGCGATGTACCGGTGTATCAGTCTTCCCAGTATGCCAAAAACATCACGGATAGTGTAAGTCGGCCTCAGGAGCAGTCATGTCATGCCGCTAACCCGGCGCAGTTTGGCTATGTCCACGCACCGCAATCCATGACAGGCGAGAATCAGACTAATCAGCCCTCTCATCGGCCTTATGTGACATCTCCTCAATCCTCCCGACCCACACACTCGGCTTCGCTGTCGCTAACGTCCTCTGCCTATGCCTCGGGCAGCACTCCGATTGCAGTACCACCACCTGTGACACAGCATCCTGGCATCGGCGCTCGTCGGCGAAGTAATCTGATCGAGCAGCACGGTCAGCCATATTCTGGCTACACGCCCTCTCAACCGCTGTCGGCACGGCACAGCATCGACTACCCTCAGGCTCATGCTTTGGGGTCGATTCAGCCCCCTCCAGCAGCGCAGACGCACGCTCTGGAGCGCTATGACGCACGGCCATCTGTGGTACGTAGTGGATCGATACGAGGTCTGGACCTCGTGGCGAGGGAGGGCGACGAAGTGAGGTATTGGAACGATGTGGTTCTCGGTCTCACCGGCTTGAAGAATCTCGGCAAGTGGGTATCATCCCTTCTCCTCGAGGGTCGTGCGCTGATGGCATTCTCAGCACCTGCTATATGAATTCCACGCTCCAGTGCCTGAGCGCGACATTTCCTTTCACATCCTTCTTCCTGGATGGAAGCTACAAGAAGTCAATCAACGTGTACAATCCTCTCGGCACCAAGGGCAACCTGGCAAACGCATTTGCAGAGCTGCTCAAGGCGCTGTGGAAGGAGGACTATACTTTCTTGTCGCCGGTCACTTTCCGAGTGAGTCGGGAGAAGTGCCTAGTGTTACGGAATATGGCCCTAGTGTTACGGAACACGGTTGACTTTGGTGCAGAAAAACATCACCACCTTTGCCCATCAGTTCTCTGGTACGGACCAACACGATTCGCAAGAGTTCCTGTCCTTCGTCCTGGATGGCCTGCACGAGGACTTGAATAGAGTGAAACACAAGCCGCCACCTGTCGATATGAGTCCGGAGAGGGAGCACGCATTAGAGACCCTTCCTCCAGAAGTGGCGAGCGAGAAGGAATGGCAGATATATCGGATGAGGAATGATAGTTTCATTGTGGATCTCTTCCAGGGGCAGTATCGGAATCGCCTGGAATGTCTGACTTGTCACAAGGTACGTGGTGGAGCGATGATCGATGGAGGCAAAGGCACTAATCAATGTTCAGACATCGACGACATACGATGCGTTCATGTACATGAGCTTGCCGGTACCGACCAACAAGAGCAAGATGGTGCTGCAGGAACTGATTGACGAGTTTGTCAAGCCTGAAATTATGGAGGGCGACGATGCTTGGTGCGTTTCTACGACTTGTTCCGATACCTCGGTCCAGGTGGCTGTCGCCGGCGCTGACGACGACGCGCAGGAACTGCCCACGGTGTAAAGTCCCCCGTCGAGCCTCCAAGACACTCACGATTGCGCGCCTGCCTCCTGTGCTCCTCATCCAGCTGAAACGATTCACGACGCAAAATGGCGTGTTCTGGGACAAGTCTGAAACGCCCGTCATCTTCCCTGTCAACGGGCTCGACCTGACTCGATACGTTCCTCCGCGGATCCAGTCGGGTAAAGAAGACATGGACGATCCTCGGACCCAGATTGGGCCGTTTAGATATGACCTCTATGGCGTGTCGAACCATATGGGCACGCTGTCGTCTGGTCATTGTGAGTGCTTACGCTGGTCTTCTCTGTCTCGGTCTGCTTTTATGCCCCGTCCTCGTGGGATGAGACATCGGAGTCGAGCTGATCAGCGCAGATACTGCGTTTGTCAAGAGCTCAAAGGGCTGGCAATACGCCGAGGACAGCAAGATCACAAAAGCACAGGAACGAGACGTCGTCGTGAGTGACTTGGTGTGACCCGTACCCGACTGAAATGGGGTCGTGATGAGCGACGAGCGTGGAAGAGACGTCGCTGACGAGATGCAGTCGAAACCGGCGTACATTCTGTTCTACAAGCGGATCCGTACTTGATCAAAGCGGCCAGGGATACTATACCCTGTCATATCTGCATCATTGTTGTATCGTTTCGTATGTGGCATTCATGCACAGACCTCGGCTCTCATGGCGGCGGGTCATGGACAATCACACTGCAGCCCAGATTCATGGACAACCACACCGTAGCCCAGACTCATGGGCAGCCACGCCGCAGCCCAGACTCATGGACAACCACGCCGCCGCCCGTCTCGTAGACCACTGCTCGGCCGCTCGGTCACGCGCCAGTCGCAGCGTGAATTCTCCGAAGCCCGCGAGAGGATCAGACGGGCGCGGGGATGTGGTTGTGGATGTGGTTGTGGTTGTCGGTTGTGGTTGACGGTTGACGGTTGACATCCTCATCCCATCGTCCACTATTGCTCCGTCTCGCCGTGTCCTGACGAAGCCTCGGCGTGTCTGGAAAGGCGCAGAGGCGTGATGGCCCTCGACGGTGATTGATCTCATCTGGCAGTGGCCAACCTTGCGCTCAGGCCGCGTCGCCAGACCTCTCCAAGAGCCTTGTCGACAGCCTTGTCTTCGTATCGTCCAGTCGCCGAAGCGATCGAAAGGTGTGCTGTAGGATATACGGAAAACCAAAGGCAGCACTACACTGAGCGCCCTCGTCCTGGAGACCGGTGAGTACGGTCGTACGGCCGTCACGACTCGCTTCGCCTGCACCACTCTGGCTTTGACGCTACGACTAGCTGCCGCTCGGGCCTGGTCCCCTCATCACTTGTGCCCGCATTGTGCCACTCCTTCCCAGCCTTTTCCACCCCCCTTCACCCCTCACCCTCACCCTCGCCCTTCAGCCTTCCACCCTCGCCCTTGTGATGTGCCCCCCATGGTCCCCTTGGTGTCCGCCGTGGCGCCGGGGCAAAGGAGGGTGCGATGTAGTGATCCTCGGCGATACTAGACTCGCATGTCACACCTGCCGCTGCCTGCTGCGTGATGATCGTGATGCTCGAGGTTTTATGCTCATGATCCGACCCACTAGCTGCGTCCTTCGAGTCGAGGCCTTGACACTCGTACACTTGACCCCGCCCCTGCGAGGTACATCATTTCCATCACCGTCACCGTCCCCCGTTTCTGCAAGTTCCATCACGTTATCAACGAGTGGTCAAGTACACGGTACTCCACGACAAGCTCGGACGTCTCTTACGAACCACTTGGTCAATCTCATCTCCCAATTCCTCCTCCGCAGTTGCTGTGCGCCGTCGAATAATTCACACTAGGCGGCGTCGAGCAGAGCAAGATGGACGCGTCACTGACGCATCTCATGGGCTGGACCGAGAATACAAGGGGCGATGTGCCCCCACCACTCACGGTAAGCGAACGGTCCTTGCCCAACAACCCGTGTGCCGTGGTCCTGGTTCTGGTCTATGCGGGCTGGGCTGAACAACGTAGGGACCGTCCATTACCATCTCGCCGCTCCCTCTACCACACCCGCCGACCGTCTTCCTCTTTGGCGGCAAGTATGTCCAGAACCGCCGGCTGACCAACGAAATGTGGTCGATGGACCTGTCAACGCGTATCTGGGAGAGAGTCGATGCCAGCCGTGGTCCGTCTCCGCGGTACTTTCACTCGATGAACGTCTGTAAGTTGCTTTGCTTCCTGGGCTTAGCCAACCAAAATCCTGAAACCTGCATTGCCGAATTGGACGATGGAGATGCTGATACTCCGAAGGGCAGGACAAACTCGTCTGCTTTGGCGGCATGACTGACACGGAACCCATGTCGGTGCACGACGATTTGTGGTTCTTTGACTGCGTGTCACGCCGATGGTTGCCTCCCCCCACGCCTGCGCCTGGACTCGCCCAGGATCCCGACCTGATCCCGACAGCGAGGTATGCGCATCTCAGCGCGGTGTCTCGCGGCCAATTGGTCGTCTTTGGAGGACAACAGGCGGATAACTCGTGCGTCCGGTTGGCGACATGTCCTCTTCCACATCTCGTACTCAACCTCTCATGCCCCCTTTCACCTATCGTACTCAACTTCTCATGCTCCCTTCCACATATCGTACTCGACCTCGTGCCGCGTCTCCTGTGAAGGCGGCGTTGTGTTTTCGCTGATACAGTTTCCAGGTGGATCTACGAAGTCAACGTGTACGATCTTCAGCGGAAATCGTGGGTTTCCAAGACACCACAACCCGAGCTACAGGGCCAGCACTCGAAAGGCGCATACCGCAGCGTTGCCACATCCTCCAAGTCGAACGTCATCACCCCGAACACAAAGGCCGGCGACTTGAGCGCACATAGCTTCTCCCTCGATGAGGAGGGTGAGGGTGGTGGTGCGTTGTTTACATGGTCGATGTCTGGCCGGCTGACAAGGTGCAGATATCTGGTGTTATTCAAACTACGACTTTGCCAAGGTCCGACGAGAACTCGATCTCATCGCACCTGCCTCTTCTTCCGCAGCGGAGGACTCGCGGTCCGAAAAGTACAGTTCGCCGCCCTCGTTCACCATGCGAGACCAGTCTGGGCTGATGCGCGGGTACTCGCGACCGCCCGGGTTGCGTTTCCCAGCCGGTGGTATAGTGGGACACCACTTCATCCTCTGTGGCCTCTACCTCGCTTCCTCCTCTGCGGCATTCAGCATCTGGGCTCTCAACCTCGAGACGATGGCCTGGAAGCACATCGAGCCTGCCGTGCTTAATTCTGGGAGCTGGAATCGCGCCGTCGTCTGGCCAGAGGCTGCCAAGGTGCTCATCTTCGGTAACACGTCTTACAACCTTGCGGAGGACTACAGCCATCGAGCTGTTAATCTCGACCAAATCGCTGTCATCTCCCTCGAAACCTATGGAATCTACTGTCCGCCCCGCCTCGAGGTCCGTGTCAAGACGCAGGAGCTGGGTCTGGCTATGCTAGACGAAAGACTAGCGTCTGACTTTGAAGTGGCCTGTATTGATGGTCGACGAATCAAGTGTTCGCGCAAAGTCCTCTCGGAGCGATGGCCATGGTTCGCAGAGCAAGAAGACGCGCTTCGAAAGACCGCTGCCGGAATTCTACAAGACGATGTGGCCCTCGACATCAACGATACGCTACTTGGTGCGTTCCGGCCCGCCAAACTCGCTACAACATGCCTCAATCTCCCTGAGCCATTCCCCGTCTGCGTCGCCCTCTTGCAATACTTTTACACCCTCAACTTGGCCACCGCACTACAGAATCGGGCTCCGGTGCTGTCCGCGCTTCTCTTCCTCGCCAAGCAGTACAGAATTGATCGTCTGGCGAAACTCGCCGTGCATGCCCTGCACGAGAGGCTCGAGCCCAGTCTGGCGTTGGGGATATACGAGATTGCCACTTTGAGCGGGGAGCAGAACTTGCAAGTCAGAGCGCTGCAGATGATCCATGTGAGCTGCTTGCAGGGTGGATCTCGAGCCTCGCTGATGAAACAGGCTGCTAAAAACTCGTCCTCCTTCCGAGCCAATCGGCAAGGACCAAGCGGAATAGTCACAGCAGGCGACGACAACTCCAGCCCAAAATCGGCGCATCCTCCTCAGGCCCTCCCTCCACCCTCCGATCCGGCTCCGCCCTCGACGACGGTCGCAGCTGGCGGTGCTGGTACCTCACAGTTCCGCCAAGCCCGCGTCGACTCGCCCGTCCTCCCTGAATCGCCCACCCTCCCCGCGTCGCCCGCCCTTCCTGAATGGGATGATGACGGCGAGGGTGGGGAAGCATTGTTGGCCAGTTTGACTACCGGAGACGACTCGGACATCGAGGCTGAAGAACCCGTTCGTCGAGCAGATACTGCAACACCTCGCAGTTTAGCAAAGCACACTCGGTCTCAGTTGGCCGCACTGGCCGGACCGCTTCCAGTGAGCTTGTACCCCGGACCGGCCCATGCGTCTCTTGGTCCCCTATCCGAGTCTGGGCGCCACCCTTCAAGTCCTACCACCAGCTCGGAAAGCACTGCGTTGTACCCCACCACGCCTGTTGAATCGGTTCGAGGGTTTCCCCGAGTCCCGCACCCAGCGTGGATGGATTCGCGCTCGTCATCTTCGGGTCATGGGTATGGTAATTATGCCACCAGCGACAGCGACGACCACCAACACGGCTACTTTGACCAGCAGCCGCCACCGCCGCCGACTTTTCCATCTCCTCGCCCAAAGCAATTGTCTCCCGAGACGGCCAGCCCTGCGAGTCCCGCACGACTTGCCGCGCTGCCATCGGCTCTGAGCAGCCGACAGGCACAAGCGATCAACCTCGCGCAGCATGGTGCGGTTGGTGTTGATAGTCTTTCGCGTTACCCTTCAACCATAGCCACGGGCAGCATGAGAAGCATCGAGACGCTTTCGCTGCCGTCTGAGACGCTTGACGCACTGGGATTGACACCGGAGCGCGGCAGTCAGCGGGGGGGTGCAACGCTGCTCAAGAAGCCTCTCTGGCAGATGGGCCCTCGCGGTCGTTCCGACTCTTCCGCGAGCGCAGCACTGTCGTATCGCACCCTTGGGTTCGACATGGTCAGCTCGAGCGGGTCCTCGATCGACGTGGCGAGCATTTCGTCCGGCTCGACAGGCGGGTCATCTAAGAAGGCGATGAAGGCGGAACGAAAAGCGTCAGTGGCGCTATGCGTCGAATGACCCAGACCTGTAGACCCCACTGACGTCGTGCAGCATCGCGTCGGCGGAAAAGGCTGCTCGCAAGGCGCAGGCGCAAGCCAAGTTTGAAGCAGACCGAGCGGAACAGCTGCGCAAGCAGAACCTGTCGAGGGCCGAAGCGCAACGGAAGTTGGACGTGGCGAAAGCCGCCAAGGCGCAGGATACTTCGGCGGATGCGCCGGAGAAGAAGTCGAGGTTGGGCAAGTTTGGGGCAAAGTTTACTGAAGCCGTCTTGTTCCCGAGCGGAGGCGAAAAGTCGACCATGTTCTGAGGTGCTTGTGTTTGTGTGTGTTTTGGAGGGAAAGGGATTCTTGGGGATGTAGTCATCGTTGTCATCTACTTGCATATCAGGGCTGTCGATACGTTTGTCCAAGCTGTCATTCAATGCATTGTCTAGAGCTGTAGCTGTGGGCTGCGAACCCGATTCTGGTCAGAATCGATGATCCTGTAGATGGATGTGGAGACCGGCTGAATTGGGCCCCGCATTCTGAGCGGAAAACTTGAAGACAATTGTTGACGTTGCGGTTGTCTGTCTTTGTCGTCGTCGCAGCAACGGTATAACTCGGGCTTGAACGGTACAGCCATGGGCCAAGAGGTGCAAGCGGGCCCGTCGACGCCGGCCCGTCCCAGAGTCGCCAACTTTGATTCGTCCGACTCCGAGTCCGAGTCGACGCCGACACCGTCGCCGTCGCCGAAATCGGTCAATGGAAGCCCGCTGAAGAAACGCACAATCTCGGCGGTCCATGGTGCTGGTCCGTCGAAGCGCAGGCTAGTGAACGGCTCTAGAAATAAGGAGAAGGGAAGTGGGACGGCCACTGGTAGTGGCAGTGGGATGAGGAACGGGAGTAGGAGTAGGAGTAGGAATCGGAGTGGGAGTAGGAATCGGAGTGGGAGCGCGAGGGCGGACCAGGACCAGGACAAGGACGGTGCGAAGCGGCGGAGGAAGGAGGTAGCGGAAGAGCTATTCGAGGTGCGGCAGCACTTGCCGTTCTACCAAGGTACGCATGTGCCTCTGCTCCTCCTCCCCTCGCAAACCACTCGCCCTTGATGGACCGGCTTGCAGGGTTCGTTGTGGTGTATTGGATGAGGGGGTTTCGGCGGCTGATCCCGGCAGGGCGTAGGCAGATCTTAGAGGAGATCATGGGCAACGATACGACTATCGTGCGTATCCTACCGTACAGTGTGCTCTCATCTCTCATGTGCCCTCCATCGGCTCTCATCTCTCCTTCATCTCTCGTCTCTCATTTCTCACTCCTCACCCTCACTCTCACTCTCACCATCACCCTCACCCACACACACACGCACACGCACCTCTCAGCTCATCTCATCACGACACATGACGGCGATGGTGATCCTGACCATCACCACAATGCAACGATGCTGACCACGGCTTAGATCATCGGCGAGACAGGGTGCGGCAAGTCGACGCAACTACCGCAGCTCCTGCGGACCCACGCACTGTCTCTCAACCACTACGGCGCCAACGACCCCCACGCGTCCCGCTTCGCCAGAGGACCTAGTATAGCTGTGACCCAGCCGCGAAGACTGCCGACCATCGCGCTGGCCAATCGGGTGGCCGCCGAGATGGGGTGCGTAGTGGGTGGCGAGGTCGGGTATAGTGTGCGGTTTGAGGATGTTACCGGAAGGGGGACACGGGTGCGATACTTGACAGAGGGTGTCTTGATGCGGTGAGCACTCGCCCGAACTAGCTGCTGTACCGCTCTTCTATATCCAAACCACCTACCCTTTGATTGATTACTTCTACCATTTTCGACTCTGGACGTCGCTCCCTTCACTTCTCAGCTCTGATGGTACCGAGTGAACTAGACGCAGAGACTGACTTGGATGCAACGCAGAGAGCTAGCAAACCCTGATCTTACGAGCACAAAAGTAGAAGGCGGTCTACCCACGCCAGCGCCATCGAGACAGGGAACACAAGATGACGAAGAGGGCAATCTCAACCTTCTGCTGCGGTACGATATTATCGTAATCGACGAAGCGCATGAACGGACGCTGAACACCGATTTTCTCTGTGGTGCTCTCAAGCGGATACAGAAGGCGCGGAAACGGCTCGTGGCAGAAGCTGCTCTGGACAGTAGCAAGGGCAAGTGCAAAGAGCAGGGTGCAGCCGCAGTACGGGAACTCAAGATTGTCGTCATGAGCGCTACCTTGGATCCTAGCAAATTCCAGCGCTTCTTTGAGACGTGAGTCCTCCCTAGATGTACCGCATGATGAGCGGATGCTGAAGGATTTCAGCGAACGAGAAGCATTGTTAGTCAAGGGCCGCATGTTTACAGTCGCGACGTCCTATACTGTCGCTCCGGTCGATGACTTTATCGAAGAAGCGGCGAGAAAGGTCATGCAGATACATTGCTCTAAACAGGAAAACGCAGGGGATGTACTCGTCTTCATGCCGGGTGCGTATCCGCATAGTGCATAGCGAGATATGTGGCTCATGAGTCAGGTGCTGAGGAAATTGAAAACTGCTGTGAAGTGCTGAGGCGAGCGGCGGCAGAGTTGCCGGAAGGACACACGCAGGTATGTCTTGACTCGAGACTCAATAGTTGGTGTTGAGTCCGTCGCAGCTACAGATCCTCCCCTTGTACAGCTCGCTACCCCCTGCAGCACAAGCCAAGATCTTTGCCCCCACAGCCAAGAGCACCCGCCGCGTTATAATTGCAACCAACATCGCCGAGACCTCCATGACGATCCCGGGAGTCTCTTTCGTCGTCGATAGCGGATACAAGAAGGAGAAGGAGTACATCTTCCGTCCTTCCGGCGGTGAGTGCAGTACTACGCATACGCATCGGATGGGCTGATGACGTGCAGCGATCGAACATTTGGCCAAGAAGCCTGTCAGCAAAGCGGCAGCATGGCAACGGACAGGCCGAGCCGGTCGAGAAGTGAGCTTGATGTGGATAGCATATTGGAGACCCGACTGAAGCGTCGTAGCGAGCTGGCGACTGTTATCGTCTGTTCACCCAAAAGGCTTTCGATATGCTTGATGCGTTTGATGCGCCTGAGATACAACGCTGTAATCTCGCGTCGGCCGTGCTTCAATTGGTGGCTATGGGTCTGAATCCATTTACTTTCGACTACATTGATCATCCCGGGCGCGATCCAAGTGAGCCGAGCCGTTTGCTCCGTCGTCCGTCACTCACGTCATTCAGTTGCGGCTGCGTTTCAGACTCTAGCTGGATTGGGAGCGCTTGATTCTCCCACGTGCATCGCACCACTCGGCAAAGCGATGCTGCGCTTCCCCCTGGACCCGGAGCACGCTCGTATCCTCATCGCGTCTTTCGCACTCGGCTGTCCATCAGAGATCATCGATATCCTTTCGCTCATAAACGCTGGACCTGTGTGGATCGATCGCGTCAACGACCGCGACGAAGCTGCAGCGGCGCGTGCCAAATTCTTACACCGCGACGGCGATCATCTGACAGCGATGAAGGTCCTGAGGGAATACATTGACCTCAAGGGACGAGGAGACAAGAGCCTCGCGAGGTGGTGTCGCGAGAACTATGTGAACCAAAAGACAATGACGGCCGCTATCAAAGTGCGAGATCAGCTGCGGGAGTTGGCGGAGCGCGAGGGCAGGGATTGGCGGGTATCGTGTGGGAATGAGACGGATGTGGTTGTGCGGAGTCTCCTTCAAGGGCTGTTCATGAACACCGCGGTGATTCAGAGCGATGGCTCGTATCGACAGACGGCGGGGCCTCAGGTCAGTCTCGAGTTTCTGCTGGATTAACGACCACGAGAGAGGTGCGGTTGACTGATATGGCGTAGCTGGTCAAAATCCATCCATCTTCGGTCCTGATGAGCAAGAAAGTGCCGGCAATCCTCTACGACGAGCTGGTACGTGGTCACCGACATGATTTTCTGGTGTGACGGGTATTGAGCCCGATATATAGGCAATCACGACGTCGGTGTACGCGCGGAACGTGTCGTCGTTTGATCAACACTGGCTGAGCGAGATACCGTGGTTCAAGCAGGCAGGACTGTCGGTCGCGCAAGCAGCAGACAAGACCCTGTTATGAGCTTGATCCCGTCACGTGTCGCCACACCCCTTCGCCCGCGACCATGCTGTGTCGGGTAGGTCTGACGCTCCTCGTTGTGGGCGACGTTTGAGCCCCGCTGGCCTCCTTTCGCCTGCTGGTCCGTGAAAGGATGGTGGCATTCAAGACGAGCAGATCGCCAGGATGCAGGGAGCAGGGAGCAGGCAGGGGCGGGTTGATTGTCTATCGTGCTGGTGTTTATGCATGAGTCTTGAAGTCAAGATAAGAGTACAGTTGAACTACTACCCCGTTCTCGGCCACCCCACAACGCTCGCCACTCGTCGTTCCGCCGATCGAGACTCTCTGCAGCACCTCTAAGTTTCGTTGCGTCCTTGCGTCGTCGTCCTTGAGAGGGGATTGCGAAGGTTCGACCAGCGCCAGACTCCGGTCTCGAGGACGGCCGGCACGAGAGCAGACCGTCTGTAACGCACGTCGTCACGTCCGCGCCTCCATCCTTCCCTCTGCCCGGCGTCGTCGCTCTTGGCCCCATTGCCACTCCGTCTTCATCCCCATCTCCGTCTCAGTCCACCTCGCCGTTCCTCCACCCGCTTGCGATCGGCCTACTCGTACTCGTGTTCCTTGGCTTTCTAGCGACTTTCCACCCCGATACACTCCCATTCAGCCTCAACCGCAACCGCAATCCCAGCCGCAACCCCAACCCAAACCCCAGCCCCAACCCCAATCCAGCTCCCAGCTCCAGCGCCAACCCCACCATGTCTGATCCGCGAGCCAAATCCGCCGACCCGCGCGCGGCTTCGTCCTCGTCTTCGTCCAAAGACCCGCGCGCAGCGTCGTCCTCGTCGTCGTCCAAAGACCCTCGAGCAGCCAGCAGCAGCCGGGGCGATCCCAGGGCCGACCCTCGAGCCGACCCGCGCGCAGCCGGTGCGTCGTCTTCGTCTCGCCCGTCCGGATCGTCCAGCGGTAGTGGCGGTGGCAGCGGCAGTGGCGGGGGGTCAAGCTCGTCGTCGTCGTCGGCGCCAAAGGGCGACCCGCCCACGCCTACGCCGTATATCTCTGCCAATGCGTGGATGTCGTTCTTCCTCTTCTGCTGTCTCGTCCTCATCATCCTCCAGGGCCCGCTCGGCCTCACCGGGGGGACCGGCGTCCTGCCCAGTCTGCCCGGGTTCGGCGGCTTGGGCGGCTTAGGGTTCGGCGGGTTCGGCGGGTTCGGCGGGATCGGCATGGGGGCCGGAAACGTGGGCACAGGCGCAGCGGTTATGGCGGGGTGTGGAGGCGTCGTGGCTGCTGCGATGCCGTGTGCGCAGCAGGTGCAGCCAGCGATGCCGGTGCAGATGGCACCGGTGGTGCAGGTCGCTGCGGCGCCAGTACAGGCGCCAGCAGCGGTGCCGCAGATGGGTGGGCAGGGGAATATCGCGAGCCCGTACGGCGGCGGCGTGTGGAGCTGGTATGCGAATGCAGCCCAGCCACAGCAGCCGCAACAGCTGCAGCCTCAACCACAAGGTGAGACCAAGACGGTGTGACAGCGATGTCTGTGTTAGGAACACAGGATTGAAGGGGGGGAGGGACAGGAGACTGGTAGGGCGCTTAGCGGGGGGATAATGGTGAGGAGGGGAAGGATGTGGAGGTGCATTCCGTACAACGCTGATGGTCTAGGCTACTATTACCAGCCCCAGCCGCCCGACGGATACGTCTACGTCCGTCGGCAACCCCACGCGCACGGATACCAGGCTGTGCAGTACCAGCGCGGCCCGGGGGTACAGGTCCAGCTCGCCGGGAACACAGGTATGCTCTGCTGGTACTACCCCTACCTCTGTACTTCGCTCATCAATTTTGGTTTCCCATGACCGCTTCGTTCGTTGCTTCCTACGCTCGTACTGTTTGTTCTCTCGCTTTCGCTTTCGCTTGCATTCGCCGATTTGTCAATCGTATTTTCGCCACTCGTCTTTCGCCACTCATATTTCGCCACTGTTGTCGTGTCTTCATATCCGTCTTGGTATTTTGTGGGTTGTGTTCGGCAATCCGTGCTTTGTGCTCTCTGGGGTCATCGTCTCGCTCCGCCCTTTCTCTAACCCGTGACATGGTCCCTGCCCAGACGGCGCGCAAGTACAAGTCCAGCAAGGGGGCCCCCGAGTCCAGAGTACGTGTCTCTTCCATTTCTACTTGGACCCCCGCCTCCCCAGCCTTAGCCCCATCTCCAGTCTCAGCCCCAGCCCCTCCACTTCGGCTTACCACGATAAGACACCCAGCTAACCACACGTGCAACTCGTGCGGATGTAGTCGCCGCGCCCGCAGCCGTCCAGCCAGTAACGCCAGCGCCACCGGTGCCGGTACCAGTTCTCTCGCCAGCAGGGATGGCCGGGCTTGCCAACCTCGAGAACGCGTTTTACCCCCTCCTCGTGGGGGCCATCGCGTTGCTTGTGATTTTCGACTATGCCTCTTGAGCCCGAAAGTGCGAGGGGATCGGCTTGTCGGATACCATACTACACATACGTTTGTACGTCACATCATATACCTCTGCATGGCTATCAATGCCTGACGCGACGACGTGGAGGGAGGGTCGCCGCACTTGGCATCACAGCATTCGCGCTTAGCATGTGACTCGGCTGTAATTTGAGCTGTCACTTGCTGGCTGTACCGGTTACAACCCGACCGCAAGACGTTGGACACAACGCATAGTTGAGATGTGCATCTTGTACAAGTCACATTAACCTTTGCTCTCGTAAATCTAGTATGCTTCCATGAAATCTCGCTGCAGATCCACAAAGTCCCCCCTACGTCCGTCCCTGAAAGATTCGTCCGTCTATGCCGCCGCCACCGGCGCGGAGAGGATTGGCATCTTCTCCTGCTTGTACCAGACGACGAACACGAGCCCCGTGAAGAGGATGTAGGCGCCTGTAAAGTAGTACGAGTTCTGGGATGCGACCCAGTCATTGACCGTTCCGTCGCCGGTAGAGAGCAGGCCGGACTGGATGGAGATGCCGATAACGCCGCCGACCTGGAAGATGATGTTTGCAAAACTGCCTCCAATGCCCGCAAATTCGACGGGGAACGCCTGGCCGTGGTGAGCTACGAGCGCCTGATGCATGCAGGGGCACTTACCTGGATGATGACGGTGTTCATAGAGATGAAGATAATCATGCCGCCAGCCGTGCCGATCACTTGGCCGGGGAACATGTATCTCCAGTAGTCGGAGCCTTGGCCGCCGCCCGAGTAGGCGAACAGCATGCTTCCTGCGAAACACAACGCCGACGCGACGGGCTGCACGAATCGCGGCCGCGTGATGAGTTTCGGGATCGCCTGTGTGGCGACGCCGACGACGAGGGCCGTGATGCCCATGGGGAGGAGCTTGACGGCGGCGAGGATCGCCGAGTCGCCGAGCGCCGACTGAAAGTACGTGGCGATACGGAGCTGCGCACATGCGAACCACATGAAGACGGCAGAGGCCTGCAGCATCAGGGGGAAGATGTTTGGGAATCGCCAGATATCGTGCGGGAGCAGCGTGTATCCGCGCGGCATGTATCGCTCAAACACGAGGAAGGCGGCGATCAGGACGACAGAGACCACGAGCGGCGCGATGAAGACGGCCGAGCCCCAGCCCTTGATGGGCGCCTGCGTGAAGCCGAGGATGAAGAGGATCAACGCAGCCGTGAGCATGCCCACACCGCCCAGGTCCATGCGTTTCCACTTTTCAGCGCCGCTGAGCTCCTCGGCCACCGCCTCGACCCGCGGCATGAGGAACCACGCGAGCAGCGCAAAGGGCCCGACGATGATCGTGATGAAGCGGAAGTACCAGCGCCACGAGGCGAGCAGGAACACACCGGCCAGCACCAGGGCGATCGTGTTGGCCAGCGCACCCGCCATGCCGAACAGCGCCAGTTTCTTGCCTTGGTCCTCGGGGTCTGGGTACATCTGGATGATCCTGCCACCATCAGCACCCAACGAAGAGAAAGACACAAAAAGGCAAAATCGGGGAGTCGAGGCTATAGAATACTTACATGTTGATGGACGACGGGATGGTGAGGACGGCCAAGAGGGCCGAGATGGCACGCAGGATGTAGAACGCATACTCGTCCTTCATGAACGAGATGATGAGGTAGAAGACGGCGATACCGATGAACCCGATAGTGTACACGCGGTTAGGCGCATACAGGTCTGCAAGACGACCAGCAAAGAGCACTGTAGCATGTCTGTTAGCGTTGTTGGGTTCTTGGAGGTCGCCGGGAGCCCGGGGGGCCGAAAGCCGAAACAGAAGCACTCACGGGTCGCGGCAAAGATCATCGAGTAGGTACCCAAGATCCATGCCTCGTTGGAAGCGTTGATGTTGAGGTCGGCCGCGATGGGAGCGGTCATCAAGAATGTCGCAGATACACCCGCGGCATCGCTGCGCGCCATCAGCCTCAGTCTCCATGTCTTGTGTCTCGGGCAGGGGTTTTCCCTTTTTTTTTTTTCTTTTTTTTCATACCGGCAGGTTCTTGTGTAGACGACGACTCACATGAACATGGAAAGACAGAAACAGAGGAGGAGGATGTTCTTGCGAGCGGGGGGAAGGGACGACAGCGAGTTGTGCTTGACGGTCGTCTGGCCCTTCTCGGCGAGATCATGCTCGATCCTGCCCAACGTCGACTCGGAGGGCAGCTCCTTGTTCTTGACTGAGCCTTTAGGCGACACCGGGGCATTGAGGTCGGTCACGGTCTTGCCTGGGTCGGCAGTGTTATCCAACTGGATGCTCGTGAGCGTAGGTGAGCGGGTGCCAGTTCGTGGGATCTCCATGGCGGGATCCACCGCGTGCGCGGACGGGTCGACCTGTGCGGACATGGAATTGCTAGTCCGGTGCAGAGTTGTACGGGGAAAGGGTGCCACTGTCAACAGGGAAAACGTCTACCGGCTTCTGGCTTGTTGTTGAGAGCTGTTGAAAGTAGAGATGGCGACGGTTGGCGCAGAAGACAGGGTTGCAGAGAGGGGAGGGTGAAGAGGTGACGTTTATGAAAGGGCGACTGATCCAAGGCGACGTGGTGTCGAGTCGATACACGATGGCCGTGGCCGAGGAGATTATGAGATGCCCCATCGGCCCAAGCAAAGCGTAGACTGACCTTCGGCCTCAGACTAGTCAGACACACATGCTGTCTCTCTCTAGCTCATGTTTGCCTCTCCTCTCCTATCATGCCCTCCCTCCACTCCCTCCACCTCTTCTCCCTCTTCTCCCTCTTCTCCCTCTTCTGCCCCTCTTCTCCCCCTTCTGCCCCTTCTCCTCCCCCTCTGCCCGTTCCCACAACTCTGCTGAATCCAGCCATGTTGCCTCGAGAGAACGTTATTGCAGCTGGTGACAAAGCGACACGAAAATAAACCCTGCGAACCCGAATCACCGATGACACGTGGCAAGGCGCGAGAGCAGAGGGTTTGCGGAGAAATGGACCCTGCGTTCGATCACAACTAGCCCCGAGATCTGGTGCAGATCTCGCCGCGCCTGTGCATTTTGGGCCGACGGTCGAGCTGCCAAAGCATGACAAAGACTCCCCCGTCGGCTTGGCCCTTGGCTCCTGAATACAAAAAGTCGACACGGCTCCGCTGCCCTACACGACGTCCACCACAGCGCTGCGTAGCGTGGATGCTGGGCGATGACCTGCGGGCTGTGAGGTCGGGCAACGGAGGCACGTTTGCTGCCTTCGGCGACCGCTCCGGAGCTGTGATCGGAGGCACTTCAGCCGAAAGGACCCCCCCCATTTTGCGTGTTTCATCGGGCATCGTTGCGGCCGCCGAGTCTCGCCGCCAGGCTTCAGTGCAGCCACCTCTGCAGGAACTGCTAGGCACACTTGTGGCACGCCTTAGTCTCGCACGCCTTGGCTCCGCACGCATTCTAAGCATGCACGCCTATTGTGTCGTTTTAAACGTCCCCCATTTGCCACTGATAGACCGCCCGTGAGAAACTAGCCTTCCGTCACTGGCCTTCGTCCCGGTGTAGGATGGAGAAGAAAGACTCATCCGACATCTCGCGGCGCAACCCATGCCAAAGCATGTGCCGACCTTCAAGCACCTCCTAGCGTCGTCGTCGTCAGGCGATCAGAAGAAGAAACAGACCCCGCGGTCCGTCAATGATCTCCTCGCAAACTCGCGTGCGCAGAGCTCGGCGCGGACGCCGCGGCATGTGGTTGTCGAGCCGGGGATGGGCGTGAGTGGCGTCGAAGATGTCGTGGAGAGTGCCGTGTTACCGTGAGTGCTCGTGATCTCCCTCGTGCTCTTCGTGTCTCTTCCGAATGGCTGCTTTATCTTTCTTCCTCGTCTTCCTTCATGTGTCTTTCTCTTGAAGACCGCAACTTCTCATGTCCCCTTCATGATTCCGTTCGAGGCTAGAGGGATGACTGGAAGGAAGATCTATCCAGAGCTGACTTTGATAGGGCAGAACAGCTCCGCAGACTCCAGGCGGCCCAACGCTCACTTCGGCGAACAATCGCTGGGCCGGCCCCGCCGCCATCGTGGTCGTCTGGCTCGGTAGCTCCCAGTCCCAGCCCCAGTTCCTCAGCTCAACAAGCAGGCGGCAGACGCGAGCCGCCAAGGCGCAGGCGGGTCACTGGACCCCAGCTGGAGAAGGCTTCGGCTGTCCTGAGTCACCGGTTGCCATCGAAGACGCGGCTGGTCGAGCATTGTCTGTTTGCGGTTCTGGTTTATCTGGAGGATGAGACGCCGCTGGCCCTCGAAGGCGAGGGCGAGGGCAGAGACGCGGCGGCCGTGCCGCTGTGCCAGGTGATGCGCGAGCAAGTCGGCTACCTCGTCCCGCACCTGAGGTCCGCCTTACTGGACCTTGCCTCGGTCCAGCCCGAGAACGGGAGGAGACTGAGTGACCACAGTCTGCGGGCGGTCCTAGCTACTGGGGACAGTCTGGAGTTTGAAGCAGAGGCAATGGGGCAACTATCTGTTTCTAGCACTCCAGACGACCTCGATTCTATACATAAGGACATCGCCAAGGATAGCGGCAACTACGACGGCGAGTACCAACGCGACGACAGCTACAGTAATGGCCACACCATCACCGACGACGCCACCAACACCATCACCGACACCATCACCGACACCAACACCGACACCAACACCGACGCCGACGACGACAGCTCGACCAGCTGGGACACCCGTACTCCCTCCCAAACATACCTCGACCTCGCGCACCTCGCGCTCACCCTCCACCCCAATCCCACGTCGTTCCTCCGCCTCTCACTCCAACTAGGCCACCTCGCATTCGTCCCGACCTCGCTCAACCTCGCATACAGCTACGTTGCAGACCTGGGGCGGCTGGTCGACGTGTTGCCGCTGTCGATGAGGGAACTGGGGCTGTGTGGCGTGCGTACGGGGTCGAGCGCGGAGGGTTGGCGACGGGGTCTGGCGGCGCTGGGGCGAAAGATGCTTGTTATCAAAGTGAGTGGCGATGAAGAGTTCCCGCTCGGCTCTTCGCGGCCTGTCTCCTTGGTTGTCCCTCTGATCCTTGTGTCCTTGGGATCTTATGTTCTTTTGTTAGACGCGTGTTGTAGAAGCGCCTGTTTGAGGACGCGCCTCTGGGTTAAGCGTCTTTGCATGGCTGAAACGTCTGCAGGTGCTGGATCTCTCGGAATCGCCATGGCCCATCACGCCGGCATCCCTCGTGTCGCTCTTACATCCCCCGTCGACGCGGCTGCCCTCGCTCCGGCGCCTCGGACTGCGGGGGGCTCTCAGGCGCATGACGCAGGACGTGGACCCTGATGCTGGCCATGAGGGCTCTCGTGCACGCAGCGGCAGTATCCATGATGTAGGTGGAGGCGTACGGGAAGCTGCGAGAGGGGCTAGGGACGTCGCGACGGCGGCACAGGATGCTGGCAGAGACGTACGGCAAGTTGGGAGAGAGGTACGGGAAATTGCGAGAGAGCCACGGGAAGGTGGGAGACGAGGATGTACAATAGAGCCAGGGGGTGCAGCGGGGATATCGGCGGGCGAGAAGGAGACGAAGAAGCGCTTGCTCGAGGTCATCCGGGGAGCTGGGAGGAAGCGGTGGATCGAGGTCATCTGGGACGATGATGGGCTGTAGACAGTGGTGCGTGCCGAAGGGGTTGCGGCCAGGCTTTTTTTCGCTGCAAGGAGATAAGGAGCTGCAGCTGGGATCACGACCCTCTAGCACGACCGTCTACCACGTCCATCTGCCGCGGAACGCGTGTTGTATCCAGTAAACAGCTAGGCTCACGACCCTCTACCACGACGCTCTGCCGTGGCGTGTTGTATGCAGTAGAACACGCTGCATCAGTGCAAATGTGTAGTCATGTAGGACAAGATGAATACGACTAGCCCTGTACTCTATGCATCCAGGTCGACGAGCACGGGACACGTACTCGCTAGTTCCCTGATCGAGCGCGCGCTCATGCTCACTCCATCACGATCATGCTCATCCCATGCTCATGCTCATCCCATGCTCATGCACCCCAGCCCATGCTCACCCCCCTCATGCACCCCAGCTCATACTCACGAGCCCCCTGTCCTACCCCTCTACCTCCCCCTCCCCTCTATATGCGCCAAATCAAACTCACCCCCTCGTCACCAGCACTAACCACGACCTGCCCCAACTTGCCCTCTTCCCCCTCCTGCAGCGGAAACGGCGCAACCGCCACGCCATTGACCACCCCCGCGTGGCCTTTATGTTCCGCGACGAGCGCGCCGGTGCGCACGTCCCATGTTTTCAGAGTGCCGTCAGCCGAGGCGGACGTTACTAGGTGCAGGTACGGGGATGGGTGGGGCGCGAGCGAGGTGATGGGTTCCTATTCCTGTCAGCTTGAGTGCTCCGAATGATTCACCAGGCTTTATTCGAGAGTTCTTCCCCACACTCGACTCGAGAACATCTCCCACCAGACTTGACTCGAGAACGGCTTTCGACCAGACTTGACCAAGGACACGGTCGACCAGACTTGAATCAAGGCTGTACAGCCGTGATGCCGGCAGGCAAGACGATTCAGAGCGCCACCACTCACCTGGTGAGACAGTTCCGCACGGACGCGGCCCGTCGCCACATCCCACACAAATCCCTTACCGTCCGTGCCCGCCGAGACGAGCACGACGCCCTTTCCGCCGCCCCCAGCCCCACCCAGCAAGTCGATAAATACCAGCGCCTCGACGCTCTCGCCTTGGCTATGGCCCTCCATGCGGCCCACGGTATCGCCCTTTGGCAGGCTGACGAGCCGCACTTGCCCGCCGGCGCTGCCGACCGCCGCGAGCTGGCCATTGGGCGCGACGGCGAGCGCGGTGATCCCGTGCGAGGACGGGTCGAGCTCGGGGTTACCAGCGGCGGTGAAGACGCTTGATTTGAAGGCGGGTGCGGAGGACGAGATCTCCCATAGGATGAGGGACGAGTCGAGCGACGACGTGAGCAGCTGTCGCGCGGTAGGGGGCGGGAAGGTGCCGGCAGTTGACGGCATCGTGTGAGAGGAGAGGACCGTCAACGTGTTGCCAGATGGCACTGGATACAAAAGCTCCATCAGCGACGTGAACGCCAATACGGGCAAACCATGTCGACGTACGGTTCCAGAGCCAGACGGACGAGTCTTCGCAGCCGGCTGACAGCACGTTTCCTTTCGGATGCCAAGTGACCCACTATGTACGTTTCAGTGTCATAACTCTTGCGAGCGGCGGACTTGGGATGAGAGAATCAGAGGAAGAAGATGAATATGCACAGGAATCACAGGAAGGTGATCGGTTCTCGGATACTCACCTGGATCTCGCTACCCGTTTCGAGGCTGGTCAGAAACTCCCAAGTGCTCCACGCCTCCACAGCGCCGGTCTGACCGTCCTGAGACCCTCGCCTGGCCTTGACCCGCCTCCATACTCTGACTCGCCCGTCCATTCCGCCCGTAGCGACCATCTCGCCGTCAAAGCTCCATCCCGCAGCGACGACCGAGTCGGTGTGCCCCGTCAGCCGCACGGGCGGGAAAGTGTCGGCGTTGATCATGTCGGCTCCGTCGGCGCTCGTGTTATTTGGCGCTGATGAAGACGACGCAGGAATGGGGCTGAAAATGAAGCCTAGGTCGTCTTCGCCGCCTGAGACTGCGATGGGTGGATTCGGGAACAGTGGGTGGAGGGCGAGTGTGAAGATGGACTGTTGAGAGCCGTGTAAGGCTAAGAGCGAGTCAGCAGGGCAGTCAGCAAGAGTTGAACTCGGGAGCCATCATTATATTATGACGAGTAGAGACCTGTGGAAAGGACTTAGAGGCAGAGTGAACGTAGACGCACAAGTAGCTCCCCAGGAATTATCCTCTCGCCGCTCCGTGTCCTCGCCTTCGAGCTCCATCATCTCCTCCTCTCCAGGCCCAGGACCGCCAATGATGATCTCCCCGTCATACTGCGCATTATCATCGTCGTCTTCGTCCATTGGCACGTTGCCGTCGTCTTCTTCATTGTAGACTTCCACGACGTCTTCGTCCTCGAGCTGAGGCTCCTCGTCATGATCGCCGGGGTTGGACATATCTCTACTTTCTGATTGCAAAAGTGGAAAAGGAACGCCTGTAAAGAACACCCGCAGAATATCTGTGCTCACTGGAGGACAATGTGTCGCTACTTATCCACCGCTGTGTGGTGATATCGAGCGATGAGCAAGCAGAGCTTAGCAATACACCCAGGCGAGAGAAAACCACTTTGCGTTCAACTTTAGAAGACCTCCACTCTGCCACGTCAGCCTCCCTGTAATCCAGGTAGAGCGGAAGCAAACATATCACCGGTGGAATCCCCGGTTCCCCCCCGTGGGGTAAGTAAATGAGTAAATTGAAGAATCACGGGAATTTCAGCCCATCTTTTGCAATGCTGCGATCTACAGTTTGCCTGCTGATTCCCGTTTGCTTTTGCATTCGTCACCACACATCCCTAGTCGGACCAAGTCGTGACCGCTCGGGAGCACCAGGGAACGCTTCACGCAGGATATAAACCGGCACCGGCGCTGCTTCTTCCCCCCCAAACCTCGCGTTTCTTTCCTCACATTGCAACTTGCAACTTGCAACTTGCGACACACATCTCGCCTTGTGCATATTCGCTCGACTTTAACCTCGTCCTCATGTCAACGACCTACAAAGGCCAGACGCTCAAGGTGAGCTCTACACTTCCTGCCCCTGATCCTGCTCCGGGATTCTCCGGTTGAGCTGGTCGAGGCTACCGTTCGCTGACCACGGTCGTAGCGCGTCCTCGTCACTGGTGGCTTGGGCTATATCGGCTCGCACGTCGTCGTCTCACTCCTCCTTACGGGGCTCTACCTCCCCATCGTCATTGACAACTGCCACAATGCATATCCGGAAGCCTTGAAGCGCTGCGCCGAGATCGCTCGCGATGAGATGGGGTGAGTTGGTCGCCTCTACCTCCTAATACCTGCTCCCCTTTCAAGCCATCCTCCTGCTCTGTTGGCGTGCGGACCGAGCTTACGGGTGTAGCCCCGACGCTCCTCAGCCAGAACTCCATCAGGTAGACCTGCGGAACGCCGGGGACATCGATGCCGTGTTCGCCAAATACGCCTCTCAGCCAGGCGGGATCTGGGCAGTCGTGCATCTCGCAGCGCTCAAGGCGGTCGGCGAGTCTGGTGAGATCCCATTGACATACTACAAAGTCAACGTCGGAGGCTCCGTCTCCCTGCTCGAGGTGCGTCCTTAACCCCGTCCGATGCACGACCAAGCTTGCGTCTGATGTCGTTGTCATTGTGTCTCAGGCGATGGAGAAATACAACGTCAAGAACTTCGTCTTCTCCTCGTCTGCCACGGTCTATGGCACACCCAAGATCATCCCTATCCCTGAAACGTCTCCGATCCAGCCAGAGAGCGCGTACGGCCGCACAAAGGGCATGGTCGAGGCCATTCTAGAAGACGCCTGCCGGGCTGAAGTGGCCAAGCTGGGAGAGGGAGCGCTGAGAGCCGTTAGCGTGCGATACTTCAAGTTCGTGCACCGGGATTTCACACAGCATTATGGATTCAACTAATCTCGCACAGTCCCGCTGGCGCACATCCTTCCGGCAAGCTTGGAGAGGAGCCCATGGGCCGCCCGGGCAACTTGCTGCCCCTACTTGCCCAGATGGCCTCCGGGCGGATCAAGCCAGACCTCAAGGTCTTTGGTAACGACTACCCTACTCCGTGAGTCCGGTTCCATAGGAGAATGGGTTCGTGCCTAGACCTGGCAGTGCAATTTCAGTGCGCCAAATGCCGAGCTGACCGGGAGCAGAGACGGCACGTGTGTCCGAGACTACCTGCATGTAATGGACCTCGCAGCTGGTCACGTCCTCGCCCTCGACGCACTTGCCAAGTCGATTTCTGAGCCCGGTATCTTCGCAGCTGTCGATGCCAAGAAGGACGGCTACTTCCGTGCTTTTAATCTCGGCAAGGGCAAGGGAATGAGCGTGTTGGACATGGTCGCGGCGATGCACAAGGCTAGCGGCTTTGAGTACAAATACGAGATCGTCGGACGTCGGTGAGTTCCGCCTCTCCTGCTCCTGTAGTGGCGGTGCACAAAGTGCGAGAGGCTGATGTGGGACAGGCTGGGTGACGTGCCTGAACTCACTGCCGACCCAGCGTTGGCGGAGAAGGAGCTTGGCTTTGTTGCAAAGCACAATCTGGAGGAAATGTGCACTGACCTCTGGAGGTTCCAGACTGCCAACCCTAATGGGTACCGGTCGTAGGTGAGATATGGGTTAGGACAATTTGGATGTGTTCGGAACGTGGAAGCAAGGTTATAATGCCTTGTTAATATACGCAATAGACAACCACTCTGATGGTAAATATGATTGCAAAGATTTCTGCGCGCCCAACGCAGCTTGCGCTGAGGCAGCATACTAGCAGCTGCTCGTAGGCAGGTGCAGACATGCGAGTGCATAAAAGTAGCGATACATGGACAGTTGTTGCTGCTCATAGGTGACTCCCCATCCTCGACCCAAAGGCCTCCACCGGAGTTGTTTTAATCGAGCAGCGCGCCCTCCCTCTCCCCCACGACGGCACCCACGACGGCGCCGCAGCACCGAGGCGAGGCCGCCGTGCGGTCGAACATGAAAGGCTGGGACCCTCGGCGTCTCGTCGACTCTCTGGAAAGAGAAGCGAGAGGCGTGAAAGAGTCCGTTGTCGCTCGAGACGTCCTGTCTGGCCCCGCGGATCTTGTAGAGCTGCACATGGCCAAGAGACCATGGAGCTCGGCGATTGCGAGGAATTTGGGGCGACTTGAAGAAGAGCCAAGAGACGAGCAACGGGAAATTTCAGCGGCGCCGGCCCAGCCAGCGGCAATTTCGAAACGATGATTTCAGAGTTTTCTCCCGCGACACTCGTCGACGAGAGTTGTCCGTTCTTCGTAACTCTCCCAAGCGAAACACTTGCATATCTCTGCAGAGCAAGCGTTTGAAGGGCGGTCATCAGGAGCCTCTCTCGCTGCTAGGCTGTGGAGGCGGACAACAGCGCCTGCGCAGCGACAGCGACAGCGTCGGCGACGGTGCCGAACCAGTCGTCTCGTCGTCCCGATGTCGTCTCCGTTTCCGAAACTCCTTCGCCAATCGACCTTTGCCTCGTTTGACCCGCACATCACGCGGGTCTACAAATCGACGACATCCTCGGTCGCCCGGCATGGCGACTGGGGCTTGAAGTATGCGGTGCACAGCGCGCCGAAACACATCCAGCTCAACAGGCTGGACACAGGGATGAAGTTGATCGGCGGGGACTGGCGGTCTGCCGAGCGGGAAGCACGGTTCATGGATGCGTGGGGACGCGGCCGGCAGAGCTGGATGAGCGAGGAAGACCAGGTCGAGTACTCGCTCTTGCGGTCTGCATCTAACTCGCCCGCGTCGAGCATGTTTGCCGAGTCACAGCTGTTTGCGCACGAGCTGGCGGCGACCGGCGATGTTTCGGCGCGCCAGGAGCCCGAGGTCATGGTCGACGTGAACACCATGCGGGTGGACGAGTTTGAGCGGTACATCGAGCGGATACGGCGGAAACGCAAGAGCTACAGGGAGACAAAGGTCGACATGCTGCGCCGGCACGTCAGGGAGTCGCTGGTGATGCCGCAGGATCGGACGCTCGTCGCCCTCGGCGCACGGGGCCATGTGGCTGATCGAGACGCCGCGTCGTTCCAGGTCGACCTGACCAAGAAGGATATCGAGACCTCGAACAGAATCTACTCCCAGCCCCACAGGCTGCACGGTCTGAGCTACTCGAGGCTCTCGCCTACCGCGCCCAACGCCAACAGCATCCTGCAGCATCCTGGATGGGCACTCGACAAGGTGGGAGCCAACCGGGGCCATAACAGCGCCCCGGCACGCTCCGCCTCGCGATACGGCACCAACATCCCGTGGATCGTCGCGATGGGGAACACGACGGTCAAGACCGACTCGACGCCGCGGCGCATCTCCGACGCGCCGTCTATCGAGCGCGGCGTCGACTTCACCCGCCAGGACCCCGAGCGCGGCGCCGCGAACTGGAGCGTCACTCGCGCTTCGATCCACTCGCCTCCCAAGGTCCTGGGGCTGCGCGACGCCGCCCAGGCGAAGAAATACATGCTCGACAAAGGACGGCCAGTGTCTCTGGCCACGATGCCCAGCCCGCTCGATACCACCCAATTCCATATTGCCGTCAAGCACGCCGGACCGCTCAGCACTCGCCAGTACAACCTCGCCGGCACGCGAGAATGGGTCGGCACAGAAGCGCCTGCGAGCCTGTTGCGAGGCAGAGCGACAGCGGAAGACGTATTGGGTCTGGGCGGGCCGAGGCGGGGGAGAGTACAGGGCGAGGCGGGCGCGACGCTGCGGTCGTATGAGGATAGAAAGGAGGACGAGAAGCGGGCCAAGGAGGTCGCTGCGAAGCGGGTCGCAGATATGCTGAGCAGGCTGGGCGGTTTCGGGGGATAGTTGCAGCGTTTGTATGCTCGCTCGTGGCATTATGCATCGTGCATCTTCATCCATTCATCCATACTGCGGCTGTCTTGCATCAGCATTCGCTTGCATCAGCATTCCCATGCATCAGCTTCCCCCGTATCAGCTTCCCCTGCCAACATTTTCCTGCATGTAGTTGCTGGAATTTCAGCTGCTTCAGCTTTCAGATCCGTCAGGGCGAGGGGTCACGTGACTTTGGATTTTTCCGGCGACCTACTCTTCAATGAAGAGTCTGCCGTCCACTGTCGTTCAGACACCTCGTTGCATACCAGGCAGACCGACCGCATACGGCCAACCACGGAGCAATGGCGTTCGTCAGCAGCCGCGCGTCGTCCTCCAAGCCTCATGGGAGCCGCCCAAACGGGAAAGGTAGAGACGCGGGCAAGGCAAAGGTCAAGGTCAAGACGAACCAGGCTCGTCGAGCCAAGATTGATCAAGAGCTGCAGGAGCTGCAGACTAGTGTGGACAACTATGTACGTCGGCGTGGATTTATGTGGCGCTGTTTTCTCTTGGCCGTTGTCCTTGGTTCTTGGTCCTTGCACTTTGTGGCTCGATCCTTGATCCTTGGCCCTTGGTCCTCCCTGCTTACTGCTTGCTGCTTGCCGAGTGAGTGTACCTGGGATGGCGCTGATTCTACCAGGAGGCTACGGGCGAGATCACTCTGTTCACTCAGCTGCCGCTTTCCTCGCGGACCCAGAAAGGTGAGCCATAGACGCCTGACGTCTTCGTCCCTTCTTTCCCTTGTCGCAATCTCCCACTGGCGTCCGGTGATAAATTCATTCGCCATGAGCCCAGCTGACGATTGTAGGCCTGAAGAGCTCGCACTTCATCGCACCCACGCCGATCCAAGCCCTTGCCATCCCCCTCGCCTTGCAGAAGCGCGACATCCTCGGCTCCGCCCGCACCGGCTCCGGCAAGACGCTCGCCTTCCTCATCCCGCTGTTGGAACGGCTCTACCTGCTCAAATGGGGCCCGCTAGACGGTCTCGGTGCAGTCGTCATCTCGCCGACGAGGGAGCTGGCCGTACAGACGTTCACCCAGTTGAGGGATATTGGGAAATACCACAATTTCTCGGCGGGACTGGTCATTGGCGGCAAGCCGCTCAAGGAGGAGCAGGAGCGGTTGTCGAGGATGAATATCCTCATTGCGACGCCGGGGCGGCTGCTGCAGCATCTCGACAGTACCGTCGGCTTTGAGTCGGCAGGTGTCAAAGTGCTCGGTAAGTGATGCTTGACCTACCTCTCGACAGTGTAGCCTATACGCCTCTCTCTCTCTCTCTCTCTTGCAGTCTATCTCTCTCTTGCAGTTTCTCTCTCTCTTGCAGTCTATCTCTCTCTTGAAGTCTCTCTCTCTCTTGGACAGACGGCGCTCTTGCAGAACACCCAGCTAACCCAGGCAGTGCTAGACGAAGCAGACCGACTACTGGACCTCGGCTTTCTCCCCGCCCTACGAGCGATCGTAAACCACATGTCATTCTCCCACACCCCCGACGGCCGTCCCGAACGCCAGACCATGCTCTTCTCAGCCACGCAGTCCAAAGACCTGGCGGCGCTCGCCAAGCTCTCCCTCCATGATCCAACGTACATCAACTGCAACAAGCCCGGCGAGGAGGGCGTGGTGCCCACCAACCTTGAGCAGTTTTACGCCGTCGTGCCTCTTGATCGGAAACTCGACGCGCTGTGGGGCTTTGTCAAGAGCCACTTGAAGATGAAAGGCGTCGTTTTCGTCACTAGCGGCAAGCAGGTGAGTGCCATCTAAACTTTGTCCTTCTCCCTTCCCCTCCCATTCTTCCGTTCGTCCTGTCCCCTCTATCCCCGTATTCTCAACTTCCTTCTTCTCCATAGCACACGCTCGCACACGCAAACCTCCTCTCCCTGCCTGACAATCCGAGCGCAGCTGACTTGCAGGTCCGCTTCATATTCGAGACGTTCCGCAGACTCCACCCCGGTCTACCACTCCTCCATCTACACGGCAAGCAAAAACAAGCTACCCGACTCGACATCTTCCAGCGCTTCTCATCCTCCAAAGCCGCCCTGCTAATCTGCACGGACGTTGCTGCTCGCGGGCTCGACTTTCCCGCCGTTGACTGGGTCGTCCAGCTCGACTGCCCAGAAGACGTCGATACCTATATCCACCGGATCGGCCGGACGGCGCGATACGAAGCTGAAGGCAAGGCACTGCTCTTCCTCTGCCCAAGCGAGGAAAAGGGTATGTTACAGCGGTTCTCGGAAAAGCAGCTGGAGGTCAAGAGGATCAAGATCAAGGAGAGCAAAATGGGAAATCTCAAGCAGCAGATGCAGAGCTTTGCGTTTCGTGAGCCGGAAATCAAATATCTCGGTCAAAGGGTGAGTTTCGCACAAGTACCGTGGCCACCTTCCGCGTCACTCCCCCTCCCCCCCTCTCCCACAAAATGCACAACCATACAACCCACACCCCCGGTCATGCCAACAGAGCGAAGCGCTGGAGCTCTCGAATGGCTGGACAAGGCTGATTCCGCACAGGCTTTCATCTCATACATGCGCTCGGTACACTTGCAAAAAGACAAGACGATCTTTGTCCTGTCCGAACTCCCCGCAGAGGAATATGCAGCAAGCATGGGTCTACCTGGTGCCCCTCAGATCAAGCTGTCTGAAAAAGCTGGAGGCCAGGCAAAAGCAAGAGGGGGAGACAAAGCACCGGACGGCCCGGTAGTCGTGCACCAAGCCGAGGTGGTTGGGTCCAGCGATGAGGACGAGATCGAGGAAGAGCAGGACGCCGCGGAAGCTGCCAGCTCTGCAGCGTCAAGCGACGAGGAAGAGCACTCTGGAAATGACAGCGATAACAGCGACAACAGCGACAACAGCGACAACAGGGACAACAACGACCGTGAAGACTCGGCAGGTCCATCCACTGAGATTGTAAGTCTCGTCTCAAGGTCAACTTGGGTAGCAGGAGCTCATCCCACCAGCGCCGGCCATCTGCAGTGCGGACCAAGTACGACCGGATGTTCGAGCGGACCAACCAGTCCATCCTGACTCCTCATTACACGGCACTGGTGAACCAAGAAGCAGATGAAGACGACGACAACGGCGATGTCTTCACCCTTCGACGGCGCGATCACGACCTGGAAGAAGAGAACGATCCAGACCTGCTCAAGGAGGATGCATCGGCCACTGCCGTGCCGCAACCGCTCATCTCGTCGGAGGATCTGTCGAAACGCAAGCTCAAGGCCGGGACGTCTCGCAAAGCGCAACTCAAGAATCGACCGGCTCCGGAGAAGCTTGTGTTTGATGAGGAAGGGCGTGCGCGCGATTTCTACGAGCACGGGAAAGCAGCGGAGAGCGGGGCGGGGGATGCCGCTACTCGCCAGGCGTTTGTGGAGCAGGAGAGGGAAAGGATGCGAGCTGCAGACAAGATTGATCGGGAAGTTGCTCGGGAGCGAAAACGCGAGCTCAAACGGAAGAGAAAGGAACGGGAGCGTGAGGTGAGTGCTCCTTCTTTCTCACACGGCGATTCCTCCTTCGCTTTGCGTGCCCGCTTTACGTTCCTCGGTCGTACAGCGCGAGCAATGCTGATGGTGCCGTAGATGGCGGCCGAGGTCTCGGAAAGTGACGGGGCCGGCCCCATCGCTATTATCGGCGGTGCTGGGTCCGATGCGAGCGCGGACGAGGCGGAGCTAGACCACGAGGTTTACGGAAACAAGGGCAAGAAGGCCCGTCGTGTTGAAACCGTCCCTATTGAGGACGAGGAGGAGCTGGCGCTGCGGCTTTTGCAAGGTGCTTGATACGAATCGTAGCTTGCATACGATCTTTGCAGGCGCGTCTGGCATCCCAACAGGCCTTGGAGGGTTAGTGCCATGCGTGACGACCCATGTAGTTGATATGTCTTGGACGTCCAGATCGGGTTAGGAGCCACGCTGCTGATAGCGTGAGAGGCGTGTTCAGAGGGAGGGTCTAACCTCATGTTCTGCAGATCAACATATTAGAGAAGCATGTCAGCCTCTCGTCGTGACTTGCGTCTTTCAACATCCTTTAGAACTTCACTTGCCAGTCACCGACACGACTTGACGAGCTCGCGACATGACCCAGCTTGATATACTCGTTCTGCCCTCTCTGAGCTTTACCAGTCGTTCAGATCTAGTTGCTCAGGATCTATTCGCCTCAATCCCTGGGCCGGCCCGCTTTTCCCAGCTAGATTTAAAGTCTTGGGGACGCGACTACACGTGCACGTCCCGATCACAAGAAGCAATCTCGTGCTATTCCCTGCGTGATTCCCCTCCTCTTCGGTTGGCGCCTAGAAGCTGTCTGAGAGAGATAGAGTACGAGGTGGGCAGCAGAAAGCCGGAGAAGGGCAGAGGGCAGAGGACAACAGGGGAACAGGAAGAAGGCAAAAGTGTGCCAGTCACTCGGCTCGACGCGTCTTGTGCCTGGCCGATATCTTTCTCCGCTTCTTTCTTTCTTTCCTTCCTTCGCTTCCGTTTCTTTCCTTCCCTGTTTCCCTGCAGGTCATCTGCCCCGGCGCCAGCGGGGGGTCTGGCTTAAAACTCTGCGCCATATCTCTCCCGTCGTCGCTCTCTTCGTCTCTTCCCACTCGCCCGACCAGGTGTCGCTGCTCGCTGCCTATCTCTGACTGGTCGCGTCCGTATTTTCACGGCGCGGCTTTGTCAACCGCCCAGCACCCCTGCCATGGTCGGCAGTCACCGCGGGTCGACCGGCGCCATTCACCCTAGCTCGCACGGTGCGGAGCAGCGCTTCAAGCCATATGAGCTGGCCGCCCGTCCCACCCACGCTACTGCTCATGATCACGCTCATTCTCATGTCCACGCTCACGCTCATGCACGACCGACTCTGGCTCTGCCGGGCCCGGGCGACTCCAAGCTGCAGTTGCGCGACTGGCACCCTGTAGACTCTGAAACTGAGAGCGAAGTCGAGGAGCAAATCCTTCCGTTGGCCGCGGACGACCGAGCGGGCAAACGCGCGAGGTGGGTCAGCCCCGACAGCGACGAAGATGTCTTCCAAGTCCACAAGCTGCTTGCTGTGAGTTTATCTCCCAGGAAATGCTTTACTCTTCCCTGCCTGTACTTTCAGCCTCGTGGTTTCTGTGTGCTGCGTGCAGCCTGCTGATGACGCTGTGGCTGACATTTGCAGACGCACAAACTCAGCGCCGATGTCCGCGAGATCACTCGGATGGTGAAGAAACTGGACCCTAGCTTCCCTGTCGTCGGGGAGTCTCCCTCCTCAGTGGAGAGCCAGCTCCGTCAGAGACCGGGGTGTAGTAAGAATCAACGTCGAAAGGGGACCAAGGCCGTCCGACAGCGTCGAGCTGTGCGCAAAGCCAGGCCGACGTTCATTGCGGATGCGGACCCCGTGGCGGAAGGGAAGATGTCGTCCAAGGCGGCTGGGAAGCGCCCTGTCACTGCCAGCATGATGATTACAAGCGACTACGAGCGGGACGCGGAAGCCATGCATGAGGTCGAGCGCGCGATGGGTATAAGCGATCATTGGATTCCTCCGATGAAGAATCGTTACAGGCAGAAACACAGGAACTCGTTTTCGCGTGGCCACCGGTCAAAGCGGCATGTCTCGCACATCCTGCTGCAAGCCGTCGCTGGCCATTTCTGGCTCGAGGCCTTTTATGAGCAGCAAGCAGCACGTAAGATCCGCCTGAACGCTCTTCGAGCCGATCATGACAAAGTTGCCCATATCTCCTTTGCCGCCGTCCTAGCGACCTGGTGGTACCCTGCCGAGTGCCGTTCGCGATCCGCCCCATGGTGGATCGAGCACGGTGTCATGCCGCTCGTATGGCCGTCGGGTGCTTCTTCTGGTGTCCCGCTCTATCCCGCCCAACCGCAGGCGGTCTTCCCCTCTCCCTACGTCCCGACCATGCGTAAGCGCAATGCGGAGAGCGCTTTCCGTCTCCCCCAATTCGAAGCCCCAGGCGACGAGGTCAGCGATCGCTGGGCGAGGCGCAATGAGCTCCGGCTCGGAGAAGAGGTCGTCCCTTTTGCCAATTACATCCGGGACGTGCTTCATGAGTGCCGCTCGATGCGTCTTCGCCAACAAGAGGAAGAAGAGGCAGCGCGGGCGGCCATACGGCTCTCGCCTGCTGAGGAGCTGGTCGAGTCTGAGCTTGTCAGCCTCAGCCCTCCACCCCGATATGCGACTCCGATGCTGCTGCCTCGTCATCTCCGGCCCCGTTGCAACGGGCGTGCACCCGTGGTCAATCTCGATCCGCCGAATTACATCCGTGACATCTTCTCGACGCGAAGTCCCCCACCGCCACCCCCCTACAATGCTTGCACCGATCGCGAGAGTCTGGTGTGTGACGTGCTCGAATCGCCTCGGATGTCGGGCGCGCACTCGTACCCGTACTCTCACCGAGCTGGAGCTCGCGTCGAGGTCATGGACGAGGACGAGGTGGACACGGTCGAGGCGTCGATGGCCCCCATGTCCGTTATCCGAGGATCTGCCTCTCCATCGCTGCGTTACTCGGGAGCCTCGCGCATTCGGTCGTCTCCTCCGCTCACGCTCACCATTGGCGCCTACCCGGCCATCTCGTCGTTGCCGCGCCGCGCCAGAGCGGCAGCCTCGTCGACGCCTATAGTCGCTCCGCGCCCGGTCCGCGCAACAGCACAGCGCGCGATCACGCAATGGGATCACGCTCTGGATCTCGAGGACCAGCCAATCTACGACGTGGACGCGATGTTTGACGAGCACGAGCACGAGCACCCGAGCGGCGCCGAGCGACAGCGACAGCAGAACGCGAACCAGCAGCAGCGCGGACCAGAAGGACAAGAGGCGGCAGCTGCTGCTGGCGTGTCGTCTGGCCTGAGGGCTATCGGGAGGTGGCTGGGCTGGCGCCGCTGATGGTCTGACGAACGTCAAGACAGAGTGTGTATGGGTGCTAGGTGCCGTTGCGTTGCGTTGCGATGCTTGTACCATCGTTCCAGTTTCTCATCTATCATATATCGGTCCCCACCGCATGCCATTTTGGATAACTCCAACTGACCCTAGTCGCTCTTGTATCTTATCACCATCAGGATGTATGTGGTACATCTTGTTGGGACTGCGGTGCGGCGTCTTGTCATCTCGCACACGTAAATGCGTCTTGTCATCTCGCACATGTGTATGCCCAAGCCCTGGCTGGGGCCGCGCCGAATCATCATGCAGGCTCACTTTGCGCAGCGTGAGCCTCAAGAGAGACTGGGAAGCAGTAAAAGAAAGACGCGTGCATGCAGGGTGGGTATGAGCTAGCTATGGGCTATGACGTGTGGGGTATAGGGTAGGGTATGCTAAGCTAGCCGTGCAAGTGAAGGTACGTGTTCTGTGCAATCTTATGACTAACCATGACTCGGCCATGGCTGTTAGGATGACTGTGAGGATGACTGTGAGGATGACTGTGAGGATGACTGTGAGGATGACTGTGAGGATGACTGTGAGGATGACTGTGAGGATGACTGAGGGTGGGTTAGGACGCCTGTGTGGCTGGCTGTGACAACACTGTGACCAAGCTTGTGGCCCACGGAACAATCACCAACCGCCCGTCATCTCGTCGGCTTGGGCAAGCGCGGCCCCCCAATCGCCCAGCATATACTCGCCGTCGTCGAACAGCGTGTCCATGTGGTCCATGTGCACGCCGCTGCTGGGCAGGCGCGCCGACATCGGCGGCGGCGGCAGCTGCGTCGCGTGTGCGGCCTGTGTCTCGTGTATCCCATGCGTCCCGTGTATCCCATGCGTCCCGGGTATCCCATGCGTCCCGTGCGTTCCATATACTGCTGCTCCTGCTATCGACGCGACGGACGTCGTCCGTCCTGGCTGGGAGTGGGCGAACATGGTCATTGTCGGCGACATTGCCGGGCCGTCGAGGTACCCGCTCGTGAAGATCACGTCGCTGCCAAACCGTTGCCCGCTAGCACTGACGTTCGCGTTCCCACCCGAGTGGCGATTATCGCTCGAGTGGTGGGCGTTGGGGTCGTGGGTGGAGCCGTGTTGGAACGCGGTGGGAGGGGAGATGGAAAAATCAAAGCTCGCGCCGGCGGTAGGGGAGAACGGCAGCGCGTGGTCGTAGGTGTAGAAATCGCGCGTCGACTGTAGGCCAAGAGGGGCGAGCGGTTGCGGGTAGAGATACGTCGGGTGGTGCGGAGACTCGTCAAGCGCTGTATACGGTCAACAACGACACGCACGTCATCGTCAGCAGACGTCTGGTGGCGCGGATACCGGTCTGTTACGTGGACACCGGCCTGCTCCGGTGCGATGGGAGCACGGTCCGGAGCAGCGAGGGGTGGCCTGGCGGTGGCAAGGGGGGGGGGAGAAGATGGCACAGCATCCGGAGCCCGACTTACAGTTCTGCGTCTGCGAGTGCGACATACCATGGGAAGGGTAGGTATATCCCTGCGAGATGGACAATCCCGCACCCATGCCGCCTACGTCGTGCTGCTGTGCGAAATCGTAACCCCAGCCGAGGCCGATAGAACCCGTGTGGCCATATACCATCGGCTCTTCCGAGAGGTAGGCCCCACCACCTGCGCCAGGCGGGAAGTTGGCGTCGCTGAGCGCCAAACTGCCTTGGCGGCTGTTGTTGTGGCTGTGCGTTATGCTCTGGCTATCGCCGGCGTCGGACCAGTCGCCATTCGAGGCTTGCGACTGCTGGCGCGCCTGAGCGCGGAGCGCACGGATAGCGCCTTTGGATAGCTCGACGGCGCTGCCCCTGCGCGAGGACGGCCTGGGGTCTGGTCAGTTCGTGTTTGTTCCACACTCCCTCAGACGAGATCTTTCCGCGAGCAAGGAGACAATGAGGATGTAAGGGGGGATCAAGGGCAATGAATCTCCCTTGAGCAGAGGCAGAGAGCAGACGCCATGCTGAACACAGCTGCTCGGAGAGTGGCGATGGCTAGTGGGAGGTAGTGGATAGATGTACTTGCCTTTCACGCTTCGTCGAGCCGTCGGAAGAGTCCGGGCCCTGCTTGATCTTCTCCTTGATCTCATGTTCGAGCGCCACACCACTCTTGCCTTTGAGCAGCAGCTCAGCCACCGAGCGGCACTTTTCCTCTTCGGCCTCGTCCTTGCGCACCCTCCGCCGAATGACGTTGGTGCGCCGGTACACTGGCTACGCAGTGTCAGTCCTGAGGATACATGTCGGCAAACCACCCGGAACCGGTGAGACTCGGGCAGGGAAACAAGGTAGAAAATCAAACAAAAGAACGGCAAGGTACGCAGCCGGGGAATAGATCGAGGGCTGTAGTGGGTGGGGTGTACGCTGCACGCACTTGGTACCTGTACCCAGGGTACTTCTTCATATGTTCATCCTTTTCGATGCGGGCCAGCTCGTTGAAATGCGCCTTTTGCTCTGCTGGGGCCTGTTCCCCCGTCCATCAGTCCTGGTGCAACCGGCGAAATCAAGATACACGCCACGCCGGCGAGGTCATCACGCACCTCACTCCACATCTTGGCGGTGATGATGCTGACGTTCTGGTGACGCATCTCGACGCTTGCGGGGATAAGCTTCGAATCGACAACATGTTTCCTAAACAAGATGAACGCGTTGCGCGGCCGCGGAATGTGTTCCGGGTGTTGCTGAGACTGTGGCCGTCAGCTCGAGCACGGAAAGGCGGAGAGGCGGCAAAGCGGCACTAAGTGCACTAAGTGTGGCGAAGAAACAGATACCGTAGCAACCCTCCGAGGCAGGAGAGTCAAGCTGCGACTTGCCTTGCGCGCATGCGAGGCCTTCTTGCGCTCTTCACTCGACTTGCCCTTTTTAGGCGACTGCTTCGGTCTGGCCGTGGCAACTGCCGCCTCATCCTCGTCCATGTCGCTTGCCGCGCGCTCTCGCGGCTGGAAGAGCCGTGGATCAATCGACAGGCTAGGCTGCCTTCCTATCGTCTGCTGACTGCGTGGGTAATCACGCTGCCCACCGCCACCACCGCCACCACCAGCACCAGCACCAGCACCACCGGCCATCTCTGTAGAGAGGACAATCGGGTCGATCGGGTCGTCGTCGCTGCCTAGCGTGGACCAGCCCGTGCCGCTCGTGGCGCCAGATACATACGAGTCGATCGACGACATGCTCCTGTGCGACCGGAGGGAAAAGGTCGAGTCGGACGGCCGGAGGTGGTGCTCGTGCGTTGGCAGCGTCGATTGAGACGGATGGCCGTGCAGCTGCTGATCCGGGTGTCTCGGAGTAGGAGGCACCACCTGGAAGAATTCATCTTCTCGCCCACCCCTCCATCAGCAACAATGCAACACACAATACCCGACGAGGCAGGAGGAACGAGGGTTGATCAGGCCGCTGATGGGACACAGACTCACCGCGATCATCGTCCAGCGCAGCTGGGCTCGCCATAAACTGCCATTCTACGCTCATGCCGAGTTACCTCTCGTGGGACTTTATCGTCTCCTTTCACAATGGTGCTCGGAGCGTCTTGTCTGTCAAAGAATCGCTTCCTGTGACTGGTTTGAGTGGGATGAAGGATATCGGGATTGGGATTGAATGGGCGGTCAGCGACGAACAAAGGAAACCTCATATCTGCTCAGTACATGTACTGCGCCAAAGCCTCGTCCTCCCGTTGCCGCCTCTCTCAGCCCGCTCATCGCTGCTCGGCAGTCGAGCACTCTTAAAGGGTTTCAAAGCCCCCTCTAGCCACCATTGAGCCCCTCGTCAAAGGCCTGTCCAGACCAGGACTGCCCCGATTCGGAGGGATCGACCGGTGAAAGCCACTTGAGCGACGTAATTTGCAAGGGGCGTGCGCTTGTCGTATTCGACGTCCTTTGAAAGGATGGTGGACGGTTGGCGAAAGGATATTGCCTCGTCAGCTGTTGCCCGCCTTGGCTGTGCTGCTCGCCGGTTCAGGCGGTCAAGGGGCCGCGATGCTTTAGTGTATGATCAGTACGTCCTTGCGGTCAACGCGGCGTCAGAATACACCTCCGCAAACCGGGGAAAAAACACCTCCCCATATCCAGTCACCCGGCATCAGCATTCACAACCCCCACCTGAGTCATGCAGCCATGCCTGGCAGAGGTCTCGATCGCTAAAGTAAAGGACATGGAGATGAGCACAGCTAAGCATGCCCGAGCCGCTTCAGAAGCCTCCAAGTCGTCACGTCATGCATGATGCCGTCAGCGGTACGGGTAGCCCGACTGCGGCTGGTATCCTTGATAGCTTGGCTGAGGAGGTTGGTATCCCCCGTAAGGTTGCTGGGGCGGTGGCGAGCCATACTGAGGTTGCTGGGGCGGTTGTGGTGGTGGCGGTGCATACGAGGGGTACTGGCTGGGAGGGGGCGGCGACGCCGAGTGATACGGCGGCTGTTGAGGCGGAGGAGGGAAGTATGGCACCGACGACTGCTGTTGAGGTGGGGTCGCAGAGTAAGCTTGAGCAGATGGGGGATAAGCTGCCTGTGAAGGAGCAGGAGTAGAGTAGTTGTTGTAGGATTGCGTCTGTGCAGGCCTGGAGCTTGGAGGTGGCGGATATGGATGGCTCGCCGATGGCGGCGGCGGAGGGTACGGGTTGGAAGACGACGAAGAAGGGTAGGAGTACGTCGAGCTATAAGACGATTGTCGCGGCGGGACTGTGGGCTCTGGCCGCGGTGGCGGGTGTGATGGGTACTGCGACGCAGGAGACAGAGGAGACGGAGCGCTTGGTGTGTTTGCTGAGAACGTCGATTGGAGTGATCCAAGGTTGCTAAAGTCGTAAGGGGAAGACGCACTAGCCTGACTAGGAGGAGGCAAGTAGGACGGTGTCGAGGCCTTAGGCGGTGGAGGCGGAAGTCCGGGAGTCGAGGAATAACTCGAGATGCTGGATTGCGGCTGCTGCTGAGGTGGAGGCGAAGTGGTATATGACGATCTGCTTCCATAGCCGTTGGAGTTCAAAGCCAAGCCAGCAAATTGAGCATCAAGACCTCTTGACGTAGACGTAGGAGCGGGGGGTGGATGTGGCGGCGATCCCGCCAACCTTTGCCTCGTTTCGATCTCCGATACCATCCTGTTCCGTTCCTGCTCTCTGTTATTGACAAACGCCTTGACTTCCCGGCCGAGGTCATTCGTGACATTCGTCAGGCTCTCATAGAAGCTCAGACCCTTTGACAGACCAGCCTGGACCACCCCGAATTGCTCGCCGGCTTGTTCGAGCTTGCGTTCCCACTCGCGCATCCGCTTTTGGCGCTCTCGTTGACCACGTTGCCGTTCCTTGACGCCTTTGCCCTTTTCGACTTGGCGAACCAGCATCTCGAGCTCTTGGATGATACTCTGAGAGGCTTGCACGGCAGCAGCTATGCGTCCCTGGTACGGACGAAACTTTTCTAGCTCTGAAGCAAAGAGTTGAGGCTCGACATTCCCAGAGCGTCGGTTCAGCAGAAGAAGTGAGGACACATCATCATTTTGTACCTAAAGCACTTTTAGCCTCGGAACGGACGCAGCCTTCCAGCTGAAAATAGGACTGACCTTTTCCTTCAAATCCTTCAAAACCTCGTCTCGCTCTCTCCTGATCTTGCCAAGCCTGTCCAAGCGCTCCGAAGCATCTGCAACAGCCTTCCTTAATTCCTCCTTCTCGGCTTCTGCCAAGCCATTCTTGCTCCCCACATCGTCTTCCAAATCCAACAGACTCACTCCAGCAGGCGGTGCTGCAGGCATTTTGCCCGCCGCAACCTGCTGAGCAGTGTTTTGTAGGGATGCCTCCCCTGCTGCAAGGGCAGAAACGTCCGGCTGTATACTTTGCCACAGCGCAACTATGTGCGAATCAGACGAAGCCGCTGCGGCGAGAGAGCCGAGGTTCGACGAGATATTCGAGCGGAAATGGGCCGTCTGCGGGCCCGATGGGGACTGAGTAAAGTGTGGGGCGTATTTTGCCTTGCCTCCAGGTCAGCTCCCGAGACATTCACGTAGCTCGAGGGCTCACCCTCATCCTTTCCACCTCGCGACTCTCGGTGTCAAGCATGCTTCCCAGTTCTCGCAGTTCACGTTCGCACCTTTGCCGCTCGGATTCGATTTCTCTCAACATATTCTCAAGACCAGCTCCCTGGACTACACGGGCCAACTTTCGTACATCCGCAGACACCTCGACATCGCCCTGTCCGTTGCCGCTTTCATCTTCGTCCTCGGCGATTCGCCTCCACGTGCTGACGATTCCTGGTAAGCCTAGAGACTCGAGACCAGCTCTTAGTTCCCCTTCGCTCAATTCGACGCGCTCCACCTCTCCACGGACCAATTTTGCCTTTTCCTCTGAATACACTGAGGCTGATTCGTGCACAGCAAGCGGGACCAGCCGGATGAAGATATCAGGGCCGATGAGCTTGGAGACGTCGGGGTTGTTGTAGACTTCTTGAATGGTGATCGGGGCCGCAGCCGGAAGCTTCTCGATTTGAGGCAATGACGCTTCGGAAGGCAGGATGTCGTGGTAAATTAGGTCGTTGTCCTTGACCGCCTGGTCTTTCGCCTCGGTGCAGATGGTCGCATGTGCTTTTGTGATCTCTTGTAGACTTGTCGCGGCGTCATGTGGCAGGCTAGGAGTAGCGGACGACACGAACGAGTAGGCGAAGTTGCTTGCCTGGCGCTGAGCGTCCTGAGCGAGGGTATCGGCGAGGCGCATCCTGACGAGACCAGCACCGTGCTTGCCTGATCCGCTGTCTGCCACAGATCGGTAATACTGCGCGAGGGAGCCGAACAACTTGGCCTTGATCTGCAGCACGTACAGCCAATTGCGGTCGAACACGCCCTTTCCCTGAAACTCTTTCATCTCATCCACCAGGCTCGCGTACATCCCTGCTGCCTGGTTGGCTGAACGGCAGACGAGGGCTGGCGACTTCTTCTCCTCGACAAGCTTTTCCGTAAAGACTTCAGTGGCTTGCGCCATCATGATCCCAATGAGCAGGTGAACGACCTCACGACTCAGATCGGTCGATGGGGCGTGCAGGAAGTTTTCGTTGATGTACGATAACATGCCGGCCGCCGCTCGGGCGTTGAAGTAGGCCCGTTTGACGCCCTCGGGGTCGGCACGAGAGCCAGACGCCGCCAATGAGGACAATACAGATGCGAGCAGGTGGATGATCGAGGCTTTTTCGAACGCTAGCGAGGTTTGCGTGGTAAGCTTGAGAGTGAAGGCATCGTGCCTGTGATCGGTTAGTGACGATACGAGAGAGGAAGCAGCGTTGACGAGAAAGCACGAGAAGGAGCCGTGTAATGGCGACGAAGAAAGACGACTTGCCAGGGAAACGACACTTTGATTTCGGCAAATCTCAGCTCGAGCAGCTCGAGCTGGCCGAAATACTTGTATAGCAGGTCTCTTGCTGCGCCCATCAGTATCTGCATGAGCCTGATCTAGTGCTGAATGATGGGGATCGCCGAGTGGGAAAGATGATGAGGGTTTGGGGTGCGCGGAGGGTCATAGGGTGCACCCAGTGGTACGGAGGTTCGCTCTGCACTGACCGGTCTGATCACTGCCTGCGCCTTTAACAGCATCCTGCCGTATGCGCTGCAAGACCGAGCATTCCTCGGCATATGAATTCGGGTCCTCGCCGTACGACTGCGCGATGACCGATCGGATGGGGTTGGTCCAGTCCACATCGGCGGTCGTCTTGCGCGGAATCGAGATGAGCGGGGACTGGTACGCCATTGCTTATGCTGCGGCTCGTGTCCTGTGGCGATGACGCTTCGAGGCCGCGACGAAAGCGTGCTATCGCTCTCGCCCTCTCTCGTTGACTAGTCGCTGCCTGTCTGGATCGCGTCTTACCTGATCGCTTCTGGACTATCTCGCTACAGACCTCGGAATGCTATCCGAGTCGAATAGGAGGCTAAAGTCACGACTGACGATGGGATCGTCGACGACGAGAACGACAACGACATGCTCCGCCAGTGCGCTGTCGCTGGCAGCGGCGAGCGCCGACGGCTGGCGCGGGATAAATTCCGGATAATATCCCAGAAACTAATCCACCCAGAGCCTTTGTTGCTGCTGTGGCTGTTGCTGCTGTGTGGACAACGTCGAGAGCACAGCGACGAGACCAAGATGGCATCAACACAGGCGACGAGCTCGTCTGGCCGGGTCCCGCAAGGCGAGGTGATCATGGACGTGAGTCTGTGTCTTCTTTGTCGTTCTCGTCATCGTCGTCGTCCTTGTCCTTGTCTTCACCACAGGCAGGCAGCGAGAGTAACCTGAAGCGGGGACAAAGACAAAGACCTGATCCTGACAACGACAACGGCACTGGAGGAGACGTTGGGCTGGGCTAGGGACTGAGATAGATACTGAGCTGGAACAGACACTGATGTTGGAGTAGTTTGCCGATGGCGGCTCATACATCAAACGTGAGGCGCCAAACACACCATCTGCTTGTATCACACGCCACTGACTTTACATCTGCTCAGACCGACTGGAAAACGCCGTGCTCGAGCTCGAGCGCCGCAGGATCGAAAAGGAGAAAGCACAGAACGCCGCCAAAGCCGTCGAGGCTCTGGAGATCAGTAACGGGGCGAGCGGCGTCAAAGCGGAAGACGTCGACTTTATCGTGAGTGATCCCTTTCGCGTCACCGCTGCAGCCCTTGGAACCCTTGCAGCCCTTGGAACCCTTGCAGCGCATTTAACCACTGTAGCGCTTGGAATTCCTGCAGAACGAGAGAATCGCAAGAAGCCCGAACTGATGTACGACCAGGTCGCGCAGCTCGGGATAAAGAAGGACGACGCGCAAAAGGCTTTGAAGGAGGAAAAGGGAGATCTGGTCAAGACGCTCATCAAGCTCGTCCAGCCTAGACCACGCGCAAAGTCCACGAGCGCATGATAGCGAGAGACCACGAGTAAGCTCGACGAGCTCTCGATGGCGAACACACAGGCAGAGCCATAGCTTGCGAGACGCGTTGCCTCCCACATTGGCATGGCGCAACGCCCACCCCACATCCTAGCATCTGATACCCTTGTACAGCATGCACATATGCACATACGCATCCCATACACACCATGCACACCCTGCACATCATGCATACCGTGCCACCATGCACGTCATGGCATCAAGACTGATTGTAATATGGTCCTCTCAGCTCGGCTCATGCGCCGCCTTTCCCCCACATCTAGGCCTTTCCGATCTCCTGCATCGCCTTGAGCATGAGGTTGCCAATCTGTGCTGGACTCTCGGCAATCACCGCACCAGCCTTTTGCAGCGCCTTGACCTTGTCGCTTGCTGCGCCCTTGCCGCCCGAGATGATGGCGCCAGCATGTCCCATGCGTCGACCTGGAGGTGCCGTCCGTCCAGCGATAAAGGCGACAACAGGCTTTCCGCTGGTGTTGTACTGCTCCAAGTACTCTGCTGCATCCTCCTCCATCGATCCACCAATCTCACCAATCAGCACGATGCCATCGGTGCGAGGGTCCTCAAGCAGAACCTTGACCACGTCGATATGCTGCGTGCCCGGGAAGGGGTCACCGCCGATTCCAACAGTCAGCGATTGGCCAAGGCCCACAAGTGTGGTCTGGCTGTAAAGGTCAACAATCGTACACTATGGAAGAACCAGGACGGGACACCCGTCGTGGTCACATGAGGGCGCTGGACCTACTTGACGGCTTCATATGTCAAACTGACGATAATCAGCAAGTGCCTATATCTCTTGCCGAGCGGCTACTCACGTTCCTGACCGCGAGACAACACCAATCTTGCCCTGCTTGAAGATATGTCCCGGCATGATCCCCATCTTACATCCCTCACTGATGATACCTGGACAATTTCCGCCAATCATGCGGCTCTTGCTCTGGCTCTTGAGGGCATTCATGACGCGGATCTGATCGCGCTGCGGGATCCCCTCGGTGATAGTGACGATAAGCTTGATCTCGGCCTCGATCGCCTCGATGATGGCGTCTGCTGCACCGGCGGGGGGCACGTAGATGACACTGGCGTCTGGCTGCGTTTCGCGGACAGCTTCGCGCACCGAGCCAAAGACGGGCCGGCCGAGGTGTGTTGTGCCTGCTTTCTACGCTAGTTGAGTAAAAGTTACGCCCACTCATTCGGCGGAGAAGATGGTATCAGAGGGAGGAAGAAGAAAGGTTAGGGACGGAGAGGAGAGGGAGGGAGGAAGAGGGGTGAGATGGATGCCAACTGACCTTGGGGTTGGTACCACCAATCATGCGTGTACCATAATCGATTGCCTGTTGCGCGTGGAAAGTACCCTAAGCATGGCGTGAGATACTGCTCCACAGACGGTTCCCGGACGAACGGTCTTTCCAGTGAAGCCCTGGACGAGGACCTTTGTGTCCTTGTCTGTACGTGGCGTCAGTATGAGCACTATCCAGAGCACGGGTAGGAGGTAGAGGGGAGACGGACATGTCCTGGTAGGAGGTAGAGGGGAGACGGACATGTCCTGGTAGGAGGTAGAGGGGAGACGGACATGTCCTGGTAGGAGGTAGAGAAGAGACGGATATGTCCTGGTAGGAGGTAGAGGGGAGACGGATATGTCCTGGTAGGAGGTAGAGAAGAGACGGATATGTCCTGGTAGGAGGTAGAGGGGAGACGGACATGTCCTGGTAGGAGGTAGAGGGGAGATGGATATGTTCTGGTTGAAACAGCGTGGAACAATGTCAACGCACTGATGAGGATGTTTTTGATTGTGTCCTCGTACGAGCCACGAGGGGCAGATGTCGAAAACGTCCGTGCAATGCCTATCAAGTCAGCTGCACATTCATTTCTTCTCCCTCCTGTACCTCTCCACTCCTGGCCTCGTCTGCGCCCGACGGTGTAGCGTAGTGGATACACGTCCTCTCTCCTCTTGTTCCGCTTTAGTTCTCTTCCGTGTTTCCTCTCCATGCAACCAAAGCTGAAAGCCTGCCGCCCGCATGTCGTAGATCCCCCAAAAAGGCCTGCGCAGACCAGCTGGATCTGCCACGACCCACTGCCCTGCAACCACCACCACCACCACCACCACCACCACCACCACCACCACCACCACCACCACCATCACTGTCTGGGAGAACGAGAACGAACATGACATACCGGAACGGGCGACGCCGGCCGCAGATAACAGCGAATTTCGAAGCATGGCTAGCACGCGCATCAGCACGACCCTGTACGCCGTCGACGTAGCTACTCACTATGCAGAGGAGAGGAGAAGAGCAAGGGGTCAAGGGGAGGAACGGAGAGGGCAGGATGGAGCAGCGACGACGAAAGAACAGCGGTTACGAGCTGGTTAGCGCCGAGCAACTCCGCTCCCAAAAGTAGTTTATGGGGGCCACGTGGTGTGGCATCTCACAACGCGTCCCAGCAGCGAGCGTTGAAGCGTTGCCTGGTTTCGTCGCGCGACCTTGCAAAGCAGCATACAGCAGAGAGCAAGAGGCTCGAGACGGCGGGCCCACGCATGCCGTAGTCGGCAACGTGAGCTTGGCCGGCAACATTTTATGGCTCGACTGACGGACAAGACGGGACAAGACGACAGACAGGCTGCGGCCCATTCCAGCAAGCTTCTTCACTGCCGACTCCGCCGGGTAAGGATGTACGGCGACCTAGCGCTCCAACTCGTGACTGCCTCGCACCGGTCGACACTCGCCACGACCCCCCAGCTGCCGCTCCCGAAATACGCGCTCCCGCTGATCCTCTCCGTCTGCCTCGAGACGCGGCAGCTCGGCGCGTCCATCACCGCCGCTGCCGAACAACACGGTCAAGTCTCGTTATCCCAAGACCGCGGGTTGGTCTGCGGTCTCACCGTACAGCACCTCGCTGCGCGGCGTAATAAGCGCTGTTTGCTGGCGTACCTCGATACCCGTGTCGGCGGGATCAAGGAACGCTGGTGGGATGCGGGCGGCGGTCTCGCCTTTCTCCTCGGCGGTGCCGGTAGCGCCGGTGGCGCCGGTGGTGGTGGTGGGGGGGGCGGAGGTGGAGGGGGAGGTGGAGGTGGAGGTGGGATGGGCATGGGCATGGGCATGGGGGACGAGAGCGACGACCTGCGGTCCAACCTCTCTCCGCAGGAACTGGATTTCCTCAGGGGATACAACAACCTGCTCTTAGATTACAAGTCGGACTTTCTCGATGTGCTCGACCTGACTGCTGGGATCGACAGGCCGCCAGGCGAGCTCATGGTGGATGTCAGGGTTGTGAGGGACGCGGGCGAGGTCGTGTTGGAAGGTGGGGAGAGGATAGAGTTCAACAAGGGAGAACGGTTCAGGCTCGCCCGGAGTCAGGTCGAGCGGCTGATCGTCCAGGGGTACCTTGAGGAGGTGTAGTACCGCGGCTGGCCGACGTCGTGAGCCACGACCGCACAGGTTGTATATTATGCATCGACATTGCATTTCGAAGCTTCCGGCTCATCCTGCCAGGCATGAGTCGATACCTTCCTTCACAAGCGATCTGAATGAAAAGGAGATCGGTCTCTTCTCGAGATCGTCCCCACTTCCTTTCCCCATAGGATTCCTATGAACTTAATATGCCTAGAGAACAAGATCCAGACGCCGGCCGGTCGACTCAACAGCCTCGCTCTACTCTCTTAGCCGCCAGTCGCCTGCCTTGACCCACAGGTCCATCTGGATCCTTGGGTCAGCCCCCAGCCCCAGCGCATACAACGCCCATTCCACTGGACTGATCCCGCCCTTGGCCAGATCCCCACGCATATGCCCCGCCCACCCATTCTCCATCCACATCGTCACCACCCTTTGCGAGGAGACAAACAAAAACGACCACGTCCACAGCCGTCCCCACGAACCGCCCACGCGCTTGCCCGTTAGTCGGAGGAACATGCGTTCGGCTATCACTCCCAAAGCTGACAGCATGAAGAACTGGATGTACGGGTAGAGGGTGGCGGGGAACTGTGTAGGGTAAGAGAGGACGTGGTGGTATATTGCCGAAACGAGGAAGATGATTATCGGATGTAGGAGGGGTGGAAGGAAAAGCAGCGGGGTGGAGAAGAGGATCAGGACGTGCTGCGCATGTGTGTCAGAGGTTTAAAGGTGAATCTCGAATCAAACGACGTCGTTGAGGGCTCACTCGTAGTGTCTATAGCCGATCAGTCTTGATCATGAGAGATGGAGAAACGACAAGCCTGGTGGTACCGCTTCCCCCAGAGCTCACTGAGGCTGGTAGACAGCCAGGGCTTGTGCATCAACTTTGGCCATTCCTCTCCCGACCACACTCCAGATCCTACCCCCAGCATCGCAAACATGTGAAACATGAGCGCCATCCCGCCGTGGATTGTGAATCCCAAACCCGCAGTACACAACACCCGCACCAGCACCTCTGGTACCCCGTACTTGCGCCACATTTGCGTGAGAAACTCTCCGTAGTCTGCTCCATGGCCAAGCGGGTCACCGACCCCTTTCGGGGCAAGGAGGGCCAGTGGGAGAGTCACGAGATCGTACATTATCAGGTGGACTACCGACATGGCGACGTGGTAGGCCGTGTACCTGAGCCATGAGGTTGTTGTCGCTCGGAGTGGAGGAGAGTATGGCGCGATGTTGATCAAACGGCTCTCGTTGCATAGCAGATCGAGGGATTTAAAGAGGGTCGTATGGCGGAAAAGACGAGCGGGCGGGAACGGAGGTGGACGTGAGAGAGGCTGATACGCTGGTGGTGAGCGGGAAACGGCCCAGCGCGTGGCTGATGAGTACTGCTCGTGTTAGTACCGAGTCATCCTCGGCAACTATCACAGAGGCACACACAAAGTGGAGCTGAAAGTTGCCATTACAGTCAGCAGGCGGTGCGTCGGTCAGGGAGAAATCTCACAACGAGCCACGGTAGAGGTATTGCTTAGTAGAATCAGTCACATTCATCCCTCCCAATGCAGGGGCAAGCAGGGGCACCTACTGCTGTCCGTCTTGATGGTCAATATCGTCCACACCACGCAGACAGTCAATGCAGCCCAGATTCCCAGCCGTAGAGCCCTGGAATTCGGCAAATGAACGAGATAGGTGATCACACATGGAAGGACGAGCGACAGCACAGCGGGAGGGTAGTTCGTTGCTCTGGGCTCGGCGCGAGGCATCCATCCTCCCACGACCTCTTCGGACATGACTGCAAAGTGCAAGTAGACGACCAGTCAGAACTCGGGAATCAGCTCAACATGGACCACGACGCAGACTCCTTTGGCATCGCCGAGTGCCCGAAAGTCCTATTCTGCGACTTGCACGCGAGATGTACGAGTAAAGCAGCTGGCTCAAGGCGGCTCTCCTGCAAGACAGAGAGACTCGACTGCTGTACTTTGAGCACTTGCGTGCCCGGCATGCAGCCGACGAAACCTGACATTTTGAGAACAGTCACCTTGCGGTGACATAGCGCATAATAGAACCCCGTAAAGCGGTGCGTCCACGTGGTAGCCGGTGCCTGAGCCGGGGATCTCTTCCCTCCCGAGCGTCATTGCTGTACTCTTTCTTTCCTTCGATGACTTTTCTTTCCCTCCATGACGTCGTTACCATGACTTTCGGAGCGACAGGGCTGGAGAGTTTCCATGTAATCAAAATCTTTTCAACTCTTGGATTGCTGCTACCATCCTCCATTTCAATTTCCTTGTCATATCGCACCTCCGTCGTACATCCTGCGCACCAGAAAAATGCGCGCTTCTACTACTGCTGCTCTCGCGTTCGGCGCCGCGTCTATGGCCGTCGCGCAGAACGTCACTTCACCGCTCGCCTCGCTCGGTGAAGCGTTCATCGGCCAGTACGTCGCCACCCATTTCCGATGTTCCTGCTGCCCATTCCCGACTCGTTGCCCTAGCATTCCTGCGTTTTTTGTCTGGCTTGTCAAGATCGCGCTGACGTTATCTGCAGGCTCACCCCCTCATGCCAGCTGACCGTGCTGCAACTGGCGTCTGACGCCGAGCTGTCGCAGTGCCTCAACTTCCAGGGCGCACTCGAGGTGATCACGACCAACGGGTCGGTACTGTCGTCGTTTGACGCGTGGTTGACAGACATCTGCGAGTCCAACCCATGCTCCAACACGACCATCGCCAACGTCACGGCGTCGCTTGTCGCCGGCTGCTCTTCGGATCTCGTCAATATCGGTTTGAGCAACGACACCTTTTCTGAGGTCCTCGGATTTTACCCGCTCGCCCGGGAGATCGCGTGCCTCAAGACCGTGCAGCCGTTCTCTGCTCCCAACGCGACTATCCCATCCAACTACACAGGCTACAACTCAACGAACGGCACTTTCTGCGTCACGTCTGAACTCACAAAATTCTCGACTTACCTCGGCGCCAACTTCACCCTTTCCTACCTCACCAACCTGGGTCTAGGTGGCAATACGTCGGCGCTATCGAGCATCGCGGCAATTCCTTTTGTATCCCCCACGACGTTTTGCTCAGACTGTATCTTCGCTGCCATCGACCTGATCGAGCAGGGATACCCCCAGTTGGGCGAGATTGTAGTCAACTCGACGGCCAATATCACTCTTGACCAGTACCTTGATGGCTCGTGCGCCGTCTACGGCTACAACATCACCACCAACGGTACTCTCCCTCTGACGATCGATGAGGTCGCTTTCAACTCGACCTACTTTTACAACGTGACGACCGCCAATACGACTTTTACTGCTCCTCCATACGCTGTCCCAGAGCCAGTGCTCAACGGTACCGCCGTCACAGCTGTCGCCTCGGCCATCTCGACTGCGAGCGAGGCTGCCGCGTCGACCGTAGTTGGCAACGCCACGGCCATGCGGGCGCGATGGATGGGCCAGCGAGGCGACTGAGCGGAGATCAAGCCGACTGAACAGAGATCAAGCCGACAGAGCAGATTTGATGGGAGAAGGAGAGAAGTATGGACAATCTAGACTGATTATAGTGAAAAGGCGAGACCGACGCCAATACATGTAGCAATAGTTACCGTCGTATCTCGAGAGATTGTTCTCTCGCGAGCGATTCGACATGATCCATGCATACAACATTTCGCCCTTGCTACCACTTACATGCAATTATGACTATGCTGCGCTTTGGCCGCGTTCTTCTGGCCAAACACCTCGGCTGTGGCTAAGCCGCCTTGGCCTTGTTCTGGCCAAACAACTTGGTCTGTAGGGCGTCGAAATCGGCGTCACTGATCTCCTACAATACCAAGCGTCAGCCTCAGCGGAGATCTAGCACGGGCCACGCCTGTAGCCCATGTATCGCCACTCTGTAGCGACTACAGTAGAGACACTCAGCTAGGGACAGACACCTACCGGCGCATTATCCTCCGCCTGGTCCTTCTTAGCTCTGCCCTTGGCTCCCCTGGCGCCCTTGGCGCGTTTCTTCGCCTGCGCCTCCTCTTCTATCCGGCGGTACTTGTCTTCCAGCCCTTGCAAGCCTTCCATGCGCTCTCTCTGGCGCTTGAGCATGATTGCCTGTAACGCTCCTTGCCCATCGCCGCCCTCATTCTCCTTCTCGTTCTTGCGCTTGCCATTGACGTCGCCCTTGCCCGTGCCCTTGCCGTCGCCGTCGCCATTGCCCGTGCCCTTGCCTTTCCTGCTCCCCTTGTCGCCGTTTCCGTAAAACTCGTCCCACACGCCCAACTCTTTCGCAGCCTGTTCCGCCTCCTTGGCCTCCTTACCAGCCTTCTTCTTCCGCTGTTCCGCCGCTTTCCCATCTGTACTCGTTTTGGTCCATTGTTTAGTCGTTGTCAGGCGGGATGACGAGATGAGATCGTTGATGGTTTGCACGAAGCGGGGTTCGTCAGAGTTCGTCGAGTGCGGGATACGTTCGAGAAGAAGGGGGAGGGAGCCGGACGTGTCGTTGTATGCGGCGATCAGGTCGTTGGTCTCTTCCTCCGAACCTTGTCGAGTCAGCTTCGCATCACGCAGTGTGGAGCTCTTGAGTGGGGCAGAAGACTATCTACTCGGAAAGCGGATCCTAACTGCGGCACGGACAACTGTCTCTTTGGGAGGGGAGTTTGCCGGGGGAAGGTGGATGACACTTGGAGGCGATCTCAACTTGGCAAGGATGGATGAAGATCGACAGGGCGAAATCACCACTCACCCTGGTACCGCGCCTTGTCCTCGTCGAGCATCCTGCGGTCGATGCGCTCAAACAGGCTCTCAAAGTACGCGTCCCAGCCCATTGCTTCAGCATCGGCAAACTGGCTCTCGTCGGTGCGGCCAGTGTCGTCGTACCTGTCGTCAGTCAGCGCCTGCTTCCGCACCCTTCTGCCTTGTCCTGCTGCCTCGTGTACCCTCCTTCTGTCCTTCTCCTCTTCTAAATATTCCGTCTGTCCTCCCTGGTGGCCTCCTGTTCTCCTCCCGTCCTCGCCCTTATATTGACAGTCAGGCTCCTCTTATCCATCTTTTAGTCCAGAACCAAAGGCCTCATGCCGCTCAATCAGCCCAGGAACGACCTACCTCTTCCGCCTGCCCTCATCACCCAGCACGGCAAACGCGAATCCAACACGCACAAACTCCCGCCCCATCGCCTCCTTCTCGCCCTCGCTCTTCGCAGCATGTTTATCAGGATGGCATCGCAGCGCCTGCCGCCGATACGCCTTTTTGATCTCCTCTGCGCTTGCGGTCGGCGCGGCACCGAGGGTCGTGTACAGGATATCTGGAGTGGAAGCGAGGTCGGGAGGGAAGAATTGGTGGATGGGGTCGGGCGTGTCGTCCATTTCGCAGTGGCCCGAGGTAGCTTGGACTATCTGGCTAGTTTGGACTGTCTAGATTTTCAGTTAGGATGGATGCTGGATACTGGACCAGGATAAAGGACCAGGTGATAATTCACAGAGAACAGAGAGCGGAGATGGACGCGCGACGCGTGATGGTCGGATAGTGCCAGGCATCCGACTCAATCGAAAGGGGCATCGAGTTGCCCTTTGCAGCCCGTACGAGCTGGAAACATGCATCAACGCCCATTTACATGGCTTTTATCCTGTACAGCCTCAAGTAAGACCCTCCTCGGTACTGCATGTAACTTTCCCCTGGCCCACCAGTGACCGAATAGAGAACGAGCGACTACTGAGTCTAGCCGGCCACACCTTGCCGCCACAAGCGTTAACCCCCACGTTTATACACGCTGCTCGGCTGTCCTACCAGCAGTGCATCTTCTACCCTTGCTCTCTTCACACCCTCACCAAGATGGCTCGTCTCTCATTCTTGCCGGTGCTCCTCACCGCGCTGCTGGCGCTGGTGTTCCTCTTCTCGCAGGTGGATGCCTCGAAAGGTCCCATCATCACCAACAAGGTATGCTCTTACCCCCTTTTTCGCTTCGTTCCCTATCCCCCTCCGTTTCTTCTGTCTCCTCTTCCTCTTCTCTTCCCTGCGTTGCTCGCTGCTCTACGTTACTCACTACTTGCGTTGCTATCTTCATGCATTGCTCCCAACTCCTAGCCGTCATATGCTGATTCTCGATTCTTCGCCAGGTCTACTTTGACATTGAGCATGGTGGGAAGCCTGTGGGAAGGATCGTCATGGGGCTGTATGGCAAGTGCGTCGAATATCGTCTCTCAAACCAAGGTGAAAAGCTGAATTATGGTGTAGGACCGTCCCGAAGACAGCTGAAAACTTCCGGGCGCTCTGCACTGGCAAAACTGCGGAAGGAGAGGAGCTCTCGTTCGGCTACGAGGGTAGCAGTTTTCACCGAATCATCAAGAACTTCATGTACGTCTGTGCTGATTACTGCGTTTGACGAGGGTTGACTGGTATCAGGATCCAGGGCGGCGACTTCACCCGTGGAGACGGAACAGGAGGCAAGAGCATCTACGGAAACAAGGCAGGTCGGCCACCATAGCCGGGACCTTGGTGCTGATTTCGCAGTTCCCCGACGAGAACTTCAAGTTGCGCCACACCGGGCCAGGTGTCCTCTGTGAGCTGACAGAATCTGGCAGTTACGGTGAAGCTCACGTCATAGCCATGGCCAATTCGGGCAAGGACACAAATGGCTCGCAATTCTTCATCTGCACCGTGAAAACGTCATGGCTTGACGGCAAACACGTGAGCGACATGCTTGCCAGTTGGGGCGAGCACTAATTGCTCCAGGTCGTGTTTGGGCACGTGCTAGAGGGCCTCGACATACTGACGCAGCTCGAGAATGTCAAAACTAGCAGGGGTGACAAACCCGTCGACGCTGTGACCATCGTCAAGAGTGGAGAGGTGAGTGTCGGGAGGACATTAGAGTGCTCATCACTGACGCGATGCAGCTGCCTCTGGAACAGGAGGTTGACGACGAGGGCAACCAGGTACCTCTTCGCGCCGAGCTCTAACGCGGTACGCTCCGCGTGGGGTGGATCGGTGCGGCTGCTGACCCTCTGCGTGTCTAGCCCGACTACGAGGGTGATGTGGAGGATAGCAGTAGCAAGCACCACGATGATGACGACGACGATGATGACGAAGATGAGGAGGACGATGATGATGATGATGATGACGACGATGATGACGATGACAAGCACAAGCACAAGCGCAAGTCTGGACACCCATTCTTGAAATTCCTGTTCTTCTTCGTCGTCTGTCCTGGCGCAGTCTATTGGTACTTTTATAGAGGCGGTAAACAGCTCATCAAGAGGTGGAGAGAGGGAAAAGCGTACGAGCCGGTCGAGCTGGAGGCGCCTGCTCCTGCTCCCACCGAGGAGGCGTAGTGGGTTGGTCTTTCGTCGATCTTTGTCATGCATTGTGTCGTCGTCCAATTCACCACCGTGCTCGTGTATCATGTCTGGCTCTGCCGTGGCAGACCCATGCTTCTTCCGGCTTGAGCTCTACAGGAATACACCTAAAGCTCATGGTCCTGTCCCGGGCGCGTGCAGAAATGCTTCCGCTCGTCTTGACCTGCTCGAGTACATCTGGTAGCTCGTTACTCGCCTGCTTTAGCGCCCACACTCCTCCTCCCACCATGGCTCTGCTCTCGCCTCGGCCGGATGGCGACCCCCGAGCATCTACGTCGACTGCCCACTCGCTGGACCTGCCGTCACTCCAGCCGCTGTCCCACTCCCATCCTCTCCTTACCGCCCCCGATTTCTCCGCCGACACTTTCCTCCTCTCGCGGATACACATACCGCTCGATGAGCTGCGTGGGGAGCTGCGGCAGTACCTGTCTGTTCTGCGGGAGGAGCTCGTCCAGCTCATCAATGATGATTACGAGGAATTCATCTCGCTGGGCACGGGGTTGAAAGGCGAGGGCGAAAGGCTACGGCGTCTGGAGCGGCCGCTGCGCGCCTTGGCAGAGGATGTGGAGGGCGTCAAGAGCGCTCTGAGCAGGCAGGAGGCTGCTGTCCAAGGAAAGCTGGACGAGCGGGCTGCGCTGCGGGAGGAAAGAGTACGTCAGGATGCTCAGACGAGCAGACTACGTCGGTATGGCTGCTGATGCTGATTGGCAGGCGTTGCTGGACTTGTTACAGCGGCTGTTTGATACCCTCGCTCGGGCGGAGAAGCTGCTAGATAGTCCAGCAGAGGACGATGACAGGTCCAAACTCGTCGCTCGGGTGGCAGGAGAGTATACCCAGGTGGTTTACCTGCTGTCGAAAGCCAAAGCAGAGGGTTGTGCCATTGTCGACTCTGTCGCTCCAGTATGTTCCCGGGCTCAGATCGTGCAGCCGAGATGATCCCGAGCTGAGCCTGCAGCGCGTGAAAACTATACGAGAATCACTGAGCAAGGATCTCTCGACCCTTCTGGTCTCTTCCCTGCAACAGCCGTCAGATTCCCTCCCACAGCTCAAGCAATGTCTGCGAACCTACGAAGTGATCGAGGGTTGGGAAGAGGCCTCGTCCGTCGTCAGGAAAGAAGTCCAGGCCTTCTGCCAAGAAGTGGGTTCCTTGCTGCCAAAACTGTACTGATGGTAGACTATCACTTCCTCTGCCCTGGTCGTCCCGCAAAGTCCCATGGTACCCGTCACACCTCACGGAAATGCCAACCCATTCGACAAGGCGTCTCGACTCGCAGACGACTCTCCCTTGGCATCCCTGTACAACCGCATCCTATCCCAGGTCGAGCTGTACCAGCCGCTCATGACTGTTGCCGAAGACCTGTCTGACCGCTTTGATTTCTTCGCATCCGTCATTTATCCCGAGCTTGCAGTATCTATCAGTGAGAATCTGGGCAGTACCATCTTCGCTGCAGGGCGACCGGACGAGCTTCACAAGGTGAGAAGCCCCTTCCTGCTGCGAGCTGACGGTAGCATTACACCACGACGCACTCATTCATATCCCTGCTGGAGGGGCTAGCTCCATCCACACGCTCAGTTGAAGCCATGCGAGCCTCGTCTGCATACGAAGCTTTTGAACGCAGGTGGCAGCTTCCCGTCTATTACCAACTCCGTTGGAAGGAGATTGTCGGGACGTACGAGAACAGCCTGAGTAATCCTGGATCGGCGGGCGAATGGGCCCTGCCTCAGACAGCCGCGGCCTGGAAAGCACTCGAAACCTGCTGGCGTGACGAGGTGTATATCCCCGAACTGGCTCCTCGGTTCTGGCGCCTGAGCCTGCAAGTGAGTGTCCTTTGTAGTTGCACAGCTGATGCAGATTATTTCCCGTCTGAACGGCTGGCTTAGCACCACGATCGATGGCTACAAGGTGGGCGAGGACGAGTCGACGCAGGAAGACGCCGCGCTCAAGTTCGCCGCGGCCGCGATCGTGGATCTCGACATGTTGTCAAGCAAGGTCCCTCAACTACGAGTGTCCGAAATGGGAGTCGCATCTTACCTGACCTTACCGACCCTGCCATACTCAGAAAAGATCATATACATTCTCTCGCGCCGGTCGATAGAGACACTCAAGCTCGTCCGTTCCGTCGCTTCGCAATTCCGCGCAACCCCCTCCAAGTCCGCTACAATTTCCCCATCGTACTTTATCCCGTCTATCCTGAAACCATTACACGAGCTGTTCGAGTCGCGTCCGATCTTGAAAGAGCGATACCAGGAGGAATGGTCGTCCAACATTGCGGACCAAGTGTTTGTCGCGTACGCCAGTATCCTCGCATCCGTCCGCAAGACGGAAGATCTCTTGCGGAGACATCGCAAGTCAAGAAAAGGGGGATTTAGCCTGTTCGGCAGCTCGGCGCCGGAGAAGGACGATGATAAAGAGGAAGAGAGGTTTCAGAAGCAGATGACGGCGGATATCGAGGCGCTCGCTGCTGATGCGCGGGGGCTGGGGGTCGAGGTAGAGGCACTGGAAGGGTGGAAGGAGCTCGTCGAAGTCGTCAGCCGTCCAGCGGAGTGATTCCTTCCCTCCCCTCCTGTCGAGTGATCAGCCGAAGATGCAGTCAGCCGATGGTGTCTTCGGTCAACGGGGTGATCGGTCGACGGAGTGATCGGTTGACGGGGAGTTCATTATTGACGTCTCTTGGAGCCCGAATCGAGAGACGTCATCTCGTGCTCCTCGTCACGCAGTGTGGGGCGGCCTGCGAACTTGGGGTCTGGGATACAGTGCAGGATGAGCGCCAGGAGAAAGATGATCGCCAGTCCCAATCCGCCGACGGCAAATACCGCTGCGCGTCAGCTCCTTGGCAAAGTCGCATCCCACCTGCTGTGCTCATTATGATATCGAGCGCGGTACTGTATATCTAGCATCCGCAACATACAATGCATATCTATCGTCTACACTGTCTGCACCGTCCCAAGCTCGCAATTGGCAAAAGGAGAGAGGCATAAAGGAGCAGAAGGATGCCATTGGGTGTTGACGAAAGCCACGTCATTTGATTGGCTGGACGTCGAGTGTCCGGCCCAACCCGTGCCTTCGTCTTTTGGCAGCACCCATCTTGTTTTCCCGACTCTCTAATCGACATTCGACATTCGACGCTGAGCTCCTGATCCTCCTCCTCCGGCCTCCCCGTCCTGCCGATCTGCCATGCCGTCGTTTGTCCGTAAACCACAACCTGTAAGCATACGATTCTGGCAATCGTCCAAGGAGGAGGAGGCTGACTCGCGGTGCAGAGCTTTGCAGGCTTCACCCTGGAGTGCGTTGCTCTTCCTCCGTTGCTATCAGCTGTAGTGGTGTTTCTGCACCGACCGTGTTGTCGCGCACGTTAGTTGAGCTGATGTGACTGTTCTCGCTCGTACTATACACCGTCTCTCCTGATACCTCCTGCCTCAATTCACTGATCGTCGACCCGCTCTACTCTGTCGTATCCGCATCGCACCGCACCGCGCCGCACCTATCCTGTCACTGCCGCCCTCCGGTGCCAATACATGTCGGTCAACTCCCCCGCCGGCGTGCTATGACTCGACTCGACTCGACAACTGCAGACGCCTGGGCGGATTCCGACTCTCCCTCCTTGGCTGGGGAGCAGCGGCCGGCGTCGCAGTGTCGTTGTTCATGAGTGATGTCCCCCTCTTCAAGAAGGACGTGCTGAGGAAGATCCCTGTGGTGCGTGCATTTTCGTCTCTCCAGCATGTGTTGCTCACGGTATTGTCTCGATCCTTCATGCTCTCTCTTCTCCTCTCGATTCTTGGTTACCCTGTTCCCGTTTTACCTTGCCGCTTCTCCCGCTGGCCTGGACGCAAACGGCGCATACCTCCATCTGGGACGCCGCCGTGATTTCTCTGGTATGCCTCGCTTCGTGGCGTCATGTCCGTACGGCGCCGAAACCCTCACCTCACTCACCTGCCTCAACCCTGGCCGATTCCGATGCTTAATCTCCCCTCATCGATATCGCCCTGGCTCGTCGATCCTGCATCCACGGGACCGTCCATAGCTCAAAGCGTATTACGAGGGTGAGTGATATCTCGGATGTGGACTGGCAAGTCAACAGTCGCTGATGCGACGTCTGTTCTGTGCTTCTTTCCCAATTATGAATCCCGACCTTCGGCTGCGATATGACCTCTACCCTTTCCGCGCCTCTCCTACCCTGCTGCACATGTAGACACCACCCCTGATTCAGACAAGCCTTTCTAGAGTGGTTGCGAACACAAACGATGCATTGTTGCCTTCTCCCTTGATGTGGCCTATCTGGTCATACCTTACAACTACATGACTTGAATCCGGCGGACCTAACATTCCGCCACATGTAATAATGCCGCATACCACTCCGTGGGAACTCTCCTTAATTGATCCCCCCTCCCTGCGTCTCTTGCTGGTGGCGTGGGATGACGCCGCGCCGCCGCGCTCTGTTGGCGTTGAGCGACCGTTTGGACTGTCTCTACTTTTGAGTACTCGACTGTACTTGCCGCCTACTCGACTCGTCACGTCTCACAGCATAGGCATCTCGACTCTTGCGCGCCGACCTCTTATTCCCAAGGTGAGTCTGCAGGGCGACTCGTCACACCGTGCTTGCCGGGGGACAAGTGGCTGGCAGGCGCGAGGGGGACGTGCTGGTTGGTGTTGGAGATACCTCGCCTCGTTTCGGCAAGGCTTCAATCATTCATTATTCATTTGACGGGACCTTGAGCTGATGTAGTGTCTTCTCTCATCCGCTTCACGCTCAACTCGATCTCGCGTCGACTCGTCGCAACTCCGACCTCTTGGTGTCGACAATGACTGGTGCTTCGGTCTTCGGCCTGGTGTACCATCAACCTTCCTCCCTCACGTCACTCTCAATTGTCTCTTGTGCCCGACTCTAGGTTTTCTCAGATACCGACAGCACACCTTGCCCAGCATGTCCCACGCGTCAGAATACGACTACCTGTTCAAGGTGCGCTTTTGACACCCGACTCTGGACGAGAGATAAGCGCTGACGCTGCGCTTCACTTGCGTCCTGTGCCGTTGCCTCGCATGCCGTCGTCCTCTACTTGCGCCCCATTCGCCTGTCACAACTGCGCTCCGTGTATGGTATCTTGCCGCAACAGCTCCTCCTCATTGGTGATTCCGGCGTCGGCAAGTCGTGTCTCCTCCTCCGATTCGCCGACGATACCTACACCGAGAGCTATATCTCTACTATTGGCGTGAGTGAACCCTACGGCCAGTACCTTGTCATCTAGAAGAGGCGCTCTGGGGATTCTCGAATGGAAGCAGCGACACAGAGTGCACGCTTGATTGGAAGGGAAAGTGAAGATGGACAGAAGGCGGCATGGATGCTCGCCGAGTAGCGACCTCTTTCTGCGTCGCTATTCTCCGCTCTTGAGGCTGCCTCGTCGCCCTGTCCTCGGTTCCACTTTCAGAAACACTTCATAAAAAGCTTCCTTCGCCTGCCCCGTCTCTTGTTGTTACCGGTTTCGTTCAATCGTGAGCTGACCATGACGTGTTCTCTCGATATCCACCCCGAACCCACTCCTCTCACCGCTCTCATCCTCTCTCTACGACCCAAATCTGCTTGTCACTGTTGCAGGTCGACTTCAAGATCCGAACAATCGAACTCGAGGGGAAGACTGTGAAGCTTCAGATTGTGGGTGAATCTCACTCGACCAGCTTGATCTGGCTGACGGTTGTCTTTCCCTCTCATGCCATCTTTCCTTCGTGGCCATCAAATATCCCTTGAACCCATCTGCGGATATTCTACGCACTCGCCCACCTTCTGCGTCTCGCGCAATCTCTTCGCATTGGCTTCTGTACCCTCTCGCATGCGCTACTTATCAATGTCAATAGTGGGACACAGCCGGCCAGGAGCGATTCCGAACCATCACCTCGAGCTACTACCGCGGCGCCCATGGTATCATTGTGGTATACGATGTGACGGATTCTGGTGAGCAGACCGTGCATGTCCCGCCTAACTCGGCGCAGACACCTACACAAATGTCAAACAATGGCTGCAGGAGATTGACCGATACGCCGTCGAGGGTGTCAACAAGCTGCTCGTAGGGAATAAGTCTGATTTGGCAACGAAGAAGGTTGTGGACTACGCAGCGGCGAAAGTGAGCAAAAGTTGAGAACGAGCGATGCTCATATCAATAGGCCTTTGCGGACGATCTTGGTATCCCGTTCCTGGAGACTTCAGCCAAAAACGCGACCAACGTTGAACAGGCATTCTTGACCATGAGCAAGCAAATCAAGGACCGGTGAGCTGTTCAAAGCGTTCGATTGGCGAATGAGCTGACCCTCCAGGATGGGTTCTACTTCGATGGCGTCTGGCCCTGGCGGCAAGTCGACCATCAAGGGACTGGGCCAGAATGTGGAGCAAAAGGCGGGTGGGGGGTGCTGCTAAACATTTTGCATGTTTCAGGAGATGGCTTTGTGGCCGAGGCGGAGGCTGGAGGTGGCAGAGTTGTTCTTGATCTGGGATAGAGTCGAACGACATTCTTTCGCTTTGCCTGACTCTGTTTGAAGTACGATTGGGACGAGATGTACATCGCTGCCATGCTGCTATCGTCGGTCATGTCCGTGCGGTAGTGTGTCGGAATTGACCGAATCCGCATCGACTAAGTCCAGAGTACGAGTGCCGGGAGGGGGTACATAAGGGGACGTGGGGATGCTCATGGTCAGGATGACTGACTGTTATCGCAGCCCGGCATGTCTCCAGGCGCCGTCTACCTGCCCACGTCGTCCGAGGACACCTGTCCTCGCCAGCGTCGATCGAGATGGCCGTGGGCCGTATTGGCTGCTCTGGCCGTTGGCGCGGTCCTGTTTTCGCCTATGGGAGGGGTGTCGTCTCTCTCTAGCCGAGTTGGGACGTACGAGCTCAGCCTCGACGCCAAGGCGCTCTGCGCGCAAGCGGCGCCTCGTATGCCGGAAGGCTACAACACGTCGGTCATTCTACAAGAGAAGGAACGGATCATTGGTCTCCTCCAAGGCGCGGTATGTCGGCTTTCCTATTGCTCTTGCTTCCTCTCTCCACTCATGACTTGCGGGACCCTCCATGGCTTGCTAGCCCCTCCGTGACTCCTATCCCACTCTATGACTCGCTAGGCGTGACGTGGGTTGAGTCTGTGATCTGGGCCTGTGGCGTGGGCCGCGGCGGTAGGCTGACGATTGGACAGATCAGGATCCCGACCGAGGTATACGACGAGATGGGCCCCTTTGACGAGGACCCGCATTGGAAAGGGATCGGCGTGTTCCAGGACTGTATGCCTTGCTTGTCGACCGCGCACGTCCGTGCTGACTCTTGCTTGATTCGTAGACCTCGAAAAGAGCTTTCCTCTAGTGTACGTCTCTGTCTCTTTGTGAAGTACGCGGATGGCGCACGGTGCCGGGGCTACGACAAGATCACTTGTCGTATTAGATGGTTGCCAGTTGCCATTGCCAGCGCCATTAGTTGCTTGACACTTGAAGTCGATCCGCTGCTGAAGCTCTTGCCGCTTAGCCACGAAAAGATGGCCAAGTCGGTCCACAACCTATCGCTCGTCTACGAGCTCCCGGGTTCCGACCCGTCGCTCAAGCCCATCTTCCTCACGGCGCACCAGGACGTCGTTCCGGTTCTCGAATCGACCGTCCCGCAGTGGCAGCACGGCCCGTTCTCGGGCGACTTTGACGGCGAGTATATCTGGGGCCGAGGGGCGTCCGATACCAAGGGCAGCCTGATTGCCATCATGGTGGCCCTGGAGCACCTGTTCGAGACGACCGACTGGGTGCCGACCAGGGGGATCGTCCTTGGTTTCGGCAGCGACGAGGAGCGTGGCGGCCAGGTGGGCGCGCCCGCCGTGGCCAAGTACTTGCTTGAGAAGTACGGCAAGGACTCGATGTCGTTGTGAGTCTGAGATACGTCTCGTACCAGACATACATGGAAGACACATCTCGTACCAGACATACAGTACATGGAGATAGACGCAAGGACAGGGGAGCAAGAGGACGGGGGAGGTAAGCGAGCGAACAGCGCACGAGAGAGCAATACGAGAGAGCACTTGAACGAATCGATCATCACGGGACGGATCCTCGGACGTTTGGCTGCCAGCACGGAGCACGAGGAAGGAACCGAAACTGACGAGACAGGTTGATCGACGAGGGAAGCGGGATGAGGAATGTCTGGGGACGTCAATTTGCACTCCCGGCCGTAGCGGAAAAGGTACATGAGTCGCTCTCACTTCACCGGTACAGGACATGTATCAGAACGAGGACTAATCCGGCAGGGCCACTACGACCTAGGAATCACGGTCGAGACGCTCGGCGGGCACTCGTCCGTCCCGCCTGCGCATACGGGGATCGGCCTGCTGTCGCTGCTCATTGCTGAGCTTGAGAAGAATCCCCACCCTACGACGTTGGCCGAGTCGAGTCCTGTCTACGTGAGTTTCTCGCTCGTTGCCTTGTCAGCCTCCTGTACATCTGCCCTTCTGGTCCCCGAACCCCCGACAAAGCCCCCATGCCTCTCTGACTGGACAGATTGCAGTGCTGACGGCACCTAACAGGGATTCATGACATGCGCTGCGTCACATGCATCCGGCATGCCCAAGGGCCTGAAGAAGACGGTCTTGCACTCTGCAAGTGGCGATACCAGCGCGTGGAAAGCCCTGCCAGGAGAGATCATCGCCTCCAATCTGCCGAGCGCTTCCGTCGGACCTGGACAAGGGTAGGACGAAATCTCTCAGTCGGGCAGAATGCCTCGGTGCTAATGCCCTGAAGCGACCCGATGCGCGCGATGATGTCGACTACACAGGCGACGGATCTCATCTCGGGCGGACTCAAGGTCAACGCTCTGGTCAGTTCTGCGCCCTTGCCCTTCCCCTTCAGCCCCACCTCCCGCAGGGCCACAGCGGTACTGGGTGGCGATAGAGTTTACACGCCCTGCTCTCCTGTTCCACTGTTCTAAGCCAAGCCGCTGTTCCGTGTTTCTGCTCTGTGCTGTGTTGTATAGCCCAGACTGACGTGGCTAGCCCGAGACCGTCCGCGCCGTAGTCAACCACCGCGTCAATGTGGCATCTAACCACGCCGAGCTCGAAGAGCGTACGATCCGTATCCTCACGCCCGTGGTCAGGTCGCTCAACCTCACCCTCGTCGACTTCAACGGCAACGTCGTGTACGCCGGTAATCCGACGTCCCGCGTCGTCCTCTCCGAGGCATTCGGGTATTACACGGATCCAGCGCCAATCTCGCCCACTGACCAGACGGACGAGCAGTCGGCTTATACCGTCATGGCGAGTACGGCGAGAGGCATGTGGGCGAGCCGCAGCGCCGTCAGTCCCGACGGCAGGATTGTGGACCTCGACGAGGCGGACGAGCTTGTGATGGCTCCGTTCATGTCGACTGGGGTATGTCTCTTCACACATGTTTCTGGAATCTCCATCGTGCCCTCCGATGCCGCTTTCCTCCCGACTCCTCGTTGACTTCCCCGTCCCCCGTCTCCCGTCCCCCGTCCTCCGTCCCCCGTCCTCCGTCCCCCGTCCTCCGTCCCCCGTCCTCCGTCCCCCGTCCTCCGTCCCCCGTCCTCCGTCCCCGTCTCTTCTTGCTTGTCCTTCATCTAGTCAAAGCAAGGAGAGACTCACGCACGTAGAACACCGATACCAGGCGGTACTGGGACCTCACCGACAACATCTACCGATTCAGGTACAGCTCAATGGAAACCTCCTTTGGAGCACACACCATCAACGAGCGCGTCGTGAGTGAACTATCCTTGGTCATGTCGATTTACCTTCCCCCGGTTCTCGCGACCCTGGCCACTGAACCCTTACGCCGTGTTCCTTACTCCTTGCTCCTCGGTCTGTACTTCGTGCTTCTTACGGGAATTACCGGCGATTCCGCGACGAGCGATTGCTGACGGTATGTAGAGCGCAGAGGACCTGGTAGAGTTCTGCAGGTGGTACCAGGCCATCATCCTGACCATGGACCAAGCTACCACTGTGCCCTAGGCTGCCGAACGATTGGCGAACGAGCCGTTGGATCCGTTCGGTCCGTTCGTGACAGATGCGGGGTTGCCGCCTAGGAGCGACCACGTCGCCGGCAGTTTTTACTGCAGTGTGCTAAGAGAAACAGACATCTCAGTTAGACGGTACGAGGCTTAATCGATGGGGTAGATTGAGATAAGAAATGAATACAGTTGCTGTGATACTCGCGCACACAGGTCACGCACCACCTCTTAGATCATGCCATTGACAAAAGAGATCATGAGTAAATGATTGGCACGAGGCAGTCGCCACTCTGGCGTGATCACCAGCTGCACCTCCTGTACTGCTAAAATCGATGAAGTGGCGTTGTATGCTGGGACTTTGTACATATGCTCCAATTCTAGGCTACACGGCACCTGCGAAACCCGACAATCAATATCCATGCCAAATCCCAATGTCCCGACATACTTATACAGGACCTGGTCGCCGCCCATGGCTTTACTATTACCGGTCTTTATCCGTGTCCTTATCCTTGTCTTTATCCGTATCCTTGTCCTTGTCTGCCAAGTGCGAGCCCCAGGGCTCGGGGGGGAACCCATATCCGTCCACCAGCACGGGCTCTGCCCCAGCGGTCCAGACGACCTCTGAAGCGGGAGTTTCGGGCGTCCCGCGGTCCCCGCTCTGGCCGCTCCCAGTACTGCCATTCCCCCCGACCAGGCGCTCTCCTGAGCTGCCTCGTGCTCCCAGTCCCGCCGCGTTCAAGTGCACGCGGCGCATCTCGATACCCGATCCAGATCCTATCCCAGACCCAGACCCAGATCCTATCCCTGATCCTGTTCCTGATCCTGATCCTGATCCCGATCCCGAGAATCCAGATCCAGAGGCATATCCAGAGGCATAGCCGGATCCGGAACCAACACCAGACGCAGGGCCTGAACCCGAGCTGTAGGTGTATCCCGTCGAGGACGCATGCTGCGGTCGATACGGCGCCGCAGGGACCGCGACCACGTGCTCCATGTACATGTCCTGGCGGCCCTCGACGATGCGCTCGACGGCGCTGTTCGAGCCATCGATCGCGGTCTCGGCCTTGCTCTCCTCGTCGCGATCGCGGCCTTGGCCGCGCACCACAACCCTGTCTGAAGGTGGCCGTGCGGGCTGGCGGGAGTTGACGGTGAAGAGCACGCTGAGCGCATACAGCTCGGTGACGACTTCGAGGAGGACCCAGAAGAGGTTGTTGTCGGTTCGGTGCGAGGCGGGCGAGGCGAGGAAGATGACGCACATGGTCGCGCCGACGAGGTGCGTGAGGAGCACGGTTTCGAGCGTGAGCGCCACGAGGCGCGACGCGATGCTCTCGGTGAGGATTGTGGCGGATCGACGCGCGCGCACAAAGTGGTATACCAGTATCAGGGTGAGGGTGCCATCGGTGACCGCGGAGAGACCCATCCAGAGGATCGCGACGACCTGCGATGGCACGCCGATGACGCGCGTGGTTGTCTCCCACGAGCCCAGTGAGACCCACGGCGAGTCGGCCCATAGACGCGCGGTGATGGCCAGCCTGCGAGAGTCAGCAGCCGTTCACTGATTGACACTGGGCTCTGGGCAGTAAGACTGAGAGCAAGGAGTAAGAAGAGCGAGACTAGAGCTCGAGAGCCGTGGTGAAGGTCGCAGCGGTAGATCCTGGGGAATATGCAGAGAGAACAGGAGAGGGGGACGCATTGATAGGGTTAGAGAGACTGATTCAGGCAGAAAGGAAGAATGAGGAGGAAAGAAGGGAGAAGGACGGGAAAGAAGGATCGGCCGGCAAGACGAGAGACCATCACAGACGACTCGATCCCACTCACGCAAGGCCGCAGAGGCCAGTGATGGTAGGCACCACGACTGCCAGCCAGCCAAACCACCGTTTCCTGCCCAGCAACAGCCACGCCCTACGACCAAAGTACAGCTGAGCCGTGTACGCCATGATCGGTACCTTGACACCAACGTCAGCGCCCTCGTTCCCCATCGCTCCGTCCCGCTCCCTCTCTTCCAATCTGGGAATCGAGGGGTAGACTGCGCACTTACCAGACCATCTTGGAAGCTAAGTGGCCACCAAAAGTCCCCCCATACGAGCGGGTTGTCGATCCCTCCCACAAAATACCGATGGGCCGTCCCGACGACGATGATGATCTGCGCGCCAAGTCAGCGGTAGCCAAAGCCATAACACCAACTCAAGTCTCCGCGGATGCTGACTTACCTGCAGAGTGGAGAGACTCCAGATCCACAGCACGAGCAACTTGGTCCGCCATGTGTCTAGAGAAAAGGTGCCGAAGTATCGGTGGATCTGCGAACAGTGGAGCGCGTACAGCCCACACTGGTCTTCCGTCAGCCAGGCAGCTCGGCATGCGTGGACAGAGGACATACGGCAAAGTATGACCCGACCAGGTAGCCAGTGGGTTTCACGGGGTACGGGTTATGGCTCGTGCTGTCGACCAGCGCAGCCTCTGCCATGCCCATCTCGCCCCCGTCAAGAGACCAAAAGAGTGTAAGGTAGCAAGCGAGGCCAGTCGAGGTTTGGCGTTGCGTGTCGGATCATGAATACTCAATACTCGGACATTGCTCTTGCAGTCGCATGTGCATGTGCGAGTACGAGACGCAGACAGACGTCGGTTTGTGACCTAACTATTGGCGGCGCAGGAGGCGTTTTTCTGCGCTAGGGAACCGGCAGACGCCGTGCCCTGCTCTCCGACCCCCGCAAAGGGTAGCAGGCCGGAGCCTCGATCTTTCCCGGGACCCCATCGCTAGCAGTATATTTAAATTGCTCTCTCTACTCGTGCACTCCACTTGTGCGCAGAGATAGCAAGTTTCTGATCAGTGGACCTGATTGGAATTCCCACCGAACGTCGCCGTAAAGGCCTGGGACTCGGGAAAACGACACTCGGGGTGACTACCATTCTCTAAATCCTCTCGGCCAGTCGTAACAGGATGTGTACAGACACCCTCCCACTCTGCATACACCATGATGCCGCTTGACTGCATGTCTTTGCTACCCGCCGAGAGAAATAGAGCACGGTGCATCGTCTTGGAACGAATCCAGAACGCATGACGTGGGATTAAAGCCAGGGGCGATCAGGTACTATCACTATTTGCCACTGTTGAGTTTAGAGTTGAGCTGCGCCGAGTTTTTGCACAGTTCCGCCGAGGTTACGCGCAAGCGTCTGTGATGCTCATCGCCAATTGCTATGCAGCTGCGGCCGCCTGGGGTGCGGTGCGCAGTCTCGCCCTCCTCAGTTCTCGCCGATGACCGAGGCTCTGCGAGGGATATAAGGCATGCCAATTTTCTGTTCGCCGCCATCACTTCTCGTCTTCACTTCCAACATAGTATTCATACTTTCCAAAATGCAAGACAAATCTTCCGTACCCACACCAGCTGCGTCTCCTTCTCCAGCGCGCACTGAGAAAGAGCCTTCGGCGACCCCTTCCACAACGCAGGATAAGACGGCCCTTGCCCCTGCTGAGACTCTCCTCTCCGAGGACCTTGAGCGCGTGCACTTGTCTCCTGTCCCCACTGCCGCCCCGGCTGGCTATGTCATTGAGAACCAAGACGACTCCACATCTACCTCGGACGAGGATGGGTATACCGTCATCCACATCAACGTGCCCCGTGCTGGCCATGGCCACCCGCGCGGGGACAGGCCCCAGAGGCACCACCGCGCGCATTCGCCGCCGCCCTTTGAGATCTTCAAGGCTCGCCACCCGCACCACCATGGGCACCCTCAAGGCCCCTTCCATGGCTATCATCAAGGACGCCCCCATGGGCACCGTCAAGAACAGCAATATCATGACCAGGGCATACATGGAGATGAACATCGCCGTGGGCATGGCCGCCGTGACTTTGTTCAAGAACAAGTACCAGATGGCGGGGCCGCCCCTCCCCGTCACCACAGACGCGGCGGACCACACCACATGAGAGGCTCGCCTCCCCCGCCGCCCGGCCATTTCAAGCATGGCCGTCGTGGGCACCGTGGACCGCCGCAAGACCCGCAAGACCCGCAAGGACCTTCCCCTCCCCCTCCTCCGCCGCCCGTGGATGAGAATGGTATGCCCCTCCCACCCCCAGTGGATGAACATGGTGTTCCCTTGCCACCCATGGACGAACATGGCAACCCCCTGCCGCCGCCTGGCAGTCACGGTCCATTCCCTCCCCCGCCGCATGGCCACTTCCGTCGAGGACCGAGAGGGTGGCGACGCCACTGCTCTTGCCAGGGTGAGTCTGCGTCTGATCAGTCAGAGTCGGACGAAGAGCGCCCGTGCCCCGGGTGCCGTGGCCCGCCGCAGATGTTCGGTCGAGGCTTCCCTTGGGGCCGAGGCGGTCCAAGCGGCTTCGGTTGGCGGGGTGGCTTCGGCGGGCGTGGCGGCTTCGGTGGTTTCGGCGGTCGCGGTGGCGGCCGCTTTGGGGGCGACCACTTTGGCGGCTTTGGCGGCCGAGAGTTTGCCGGGTTTGGCGGGATGAGCGGCCGGCCCGGCTTTGCTGGACCCATGGACTTTGGCGGCTTCGGCGGTCGAGGTGGCTTTGGTGGTCCCATGGGCTTTGGTGGACCCATGGGCTTTGGAGCTCGAGGTGGCTTTGGCAGCCGCGGCGGCTTCGGTGGACCCATGGGCTTTGGTGGTCGAGGTGGCTTCGGCGGTCACGGCAGACACCACCGCGGTCCTCCCCCGTTCCCCTTCGCCGGTCCCACCTTTGACAACAACGACAACGATAACGACAACGACAACGACAACCTCTACGACAACAACGACAACGACTTTGACGTCGTCGACGACGGAGACAACAGGGGCGACATGGACCCCCGTGGCCCTGGCGCCCACCACTGGCCGCATGGATTCGGCCGCAGAGGCGGGTTCGGCGGCCACCATGGAGGTCGACACTCGCATGGCTACGGCCATGGCTACGGACCAGGCTTCCCCCCGTTCGGCGCTCACCCCAGCCAAGTCTACGCCATGTGATGTCCTGGCGTCGTGGCAGACATCCACAGCAGCCGCGCGGTAGATCCGATCACTGAGGTGTGGTGTCCGTAGGTAGGGGGAAGAAAGCAAGGGGAAGTCAGCAAGACATACGCGACCGTGTCTCACGCCCTTGACACGTCACTCTCACTCGTACCGCCAGCAGCAGTCGGGCATCTCCGCTCCACTCTCTGCCCACACAACTACAACTACCCACAACGGGTCGATGACCCAACACGATTCGGCGAAATCGCCCCCAAGTCGACTTGACGCCCAAGAGACCGCGAGAAAGAGAAAAACATGTAGGATAGAGTGGGAAACCCTGGAAAAGGACAAACAAATCATAAAATAGAAAACCCGGTGTGGTGGATGCATATCATCGCGCCAACTGCTGTATTGTCGCTCTCACTGACTTTCGTGCTGACCTCACTGACTGTACATGCTGACCTCTACTGACCGCTCGCATTGACTGACTCGATACGTACGCTTCGCTGGGCGAAGGGCAAGATTGTATTTTGGTTTGCACTGCTGATACTATTGATTACTGATGATTGGTGTCGATGCCCAACCGATACAGCAGTGGCAAATGTGGCGCCCAAGACAACCGTTCCTGTTGATCACCACAAACATTCAAAACATCGACCCGACACCGCTGCGCACAGCAGCTTTCACCTAAATTCTCTGCGTTATGACCGGAGACGGCGGCTTAAGGAGCATGGAAAGCCGCAGACTTCAAGACCTTTGTAACAGACTGTGACAATATCTGATGAGGAATAGGCTTCAATGACTTGTAGATCTCGTTGCCGCCACAAGAGGCGTTCACAACGCCACCGGGCACGCAAGATCCACTTTGTTAATGTTGTATGCATAAAATATACATTCGCTGTGCTAATGGGATATGGGGTATGCATGGCACTGTATATTACCATGCACCAGCTTGTCCCGCTCCTCGCCTGACCAGCTTGGACGGCGCGCGGTGCACGGGCACGGGTCAAATGCACACTCCAAGTGGCTCAAACCGCACCCGCCGCACTCGCAGGAGTACTGTGCTCGTCCTGCTCCGAAATGGCGTGTGCATCCTTCTCGACGTGCGCGAACCGGCCTTTGGTGTCGTAGTTGACGAGCTCGTCGTCGTGGATGTCGTTGGCGAGGATCTCGCGTCGGTACGCCGCCGACTTGCGGGGCGTGGTCTTGCGCCACAGGATGTCGACCTGTTCGAGCGAGAGGCCCTTTGTCTCGGGCACGCACTGAGTGTATCAGCCCCTGTACTCGGTACATGGCGTGGTCGTGATCGTGTCCAAAGCCACGACGTGAAGAAAAGAGAAGCAGGAGAGGGTACGGCGACGCAAACTCACAAAGTAAGCAAAGACAGTGCCGATGACACAGCAGCCTCCCCATATCCAAAAGACGTTACTCTGGAGCCCTGCGTTTCCGGGGCCGGTATCGACGAGATAAGGGGTCGCATAGCCGATGGCAAAGTTGAAGAGCCACTGCGAGGCGGTCGACAGGCTCATCGCCTTGGCGCGGATACGGAACGCGTACGACTCGGACGTGATGACCCAGGCGAGGGTGGCCCACGTCGCTGCGAAATGGGCGATATAGATGCACACAAATGCCACCAGCACTTTCTGACTCGACTGGTTCGAGGTTGGTGTGGCGACACCGACGGCAGCGACGATCAACTGGCACACGGCCATGCCGGCCGCACCGTAGATCATGAGCACTCGCCGCCCAGCATAGTCCGACAGGAACATGCCCGGAATCGACATGCCAGCATTGACGACGTTGGTCGCGATGGTGATGAGAAACGGGTTAGAAACTGCACAGAGAACGTCAGCCAACGCTGCGCATCGACCCGACTCGGTCGAGAGATGGTAGGCTAGACTCACTGCCCGAGTTCTGGAAGTACGATGTTCCGTAGTAGAAGATAAAGTTGATACCCTACTCATCGTCAGCGGGGGATCCTATAAAGTGGAAGCGAGCGGACGCACCGTGAGTTGTTGGAGGGCCTGCAAGGCGCAGCCCATTGCCACTCGCTGGAGGTTCTTGCCTTCGTGGTTCGAGAAGACGTCCAGCCACGACGCATTGCCGAGGCTCTGCTCGTGGTCGAGATTGGCCATCATCTCGGCGTATTGCTCTTGGACCTCTGGATCGTCTTCTGGCTTGCCCAGCAGGCGGGAGAGCGAGCGCCGGCCCTGGTCAACGCGGCCCTTCATGAAGAGCCACCGCGGCGACTCGGGCAACACGATGGTGCCGCAGACGATGATGGTGCCCCAGATGAACTGGATGCCAATGGGAATCTGGTACGCCGAGGCGTTGGGCCTGTCCTTGGTGGCATTGACCACGACGGCGGCGATGAGCAGCCCGACCGTAATGAAGAACTGGTAGGCCGAGACGACGAAGCCGCGGATCGCCTTGGGCGAGCACTCGGCCTGGTAGATTGGCACGAGGCACGATGTGCCGCCGACACCGAGGCCCGCAAACACGCGGCCGATCGCAAAGCCGGCGACGGTGTCGCAACCGGTCTGCAGCGCCACACCGATGAAGAACAATGCTAAAAGACGGGTCAGCGCAACTTCTAGTATAGCAGCAGGAACGGGGAAGCACTGACCGAGATAGAAGACGATACCGTAACGACGGCCGATCCAGTCACCGACAGTACTGCCAAACAGTGCTCCGAGGCATGTGCCCACGGACAAGATCGAGGTCACGATTGAATTTGTAGATGTTGGTAGGTAATACGAGCCGTCTGCATTCTGAGCTCCATACGTCTGGATGAACATTGTCATCTCTTTACAGCCAGAGATATACCCCGTGTCGTAGCCGAATCTGCATCATTATTAGTCGAGTCAACAGGCCGAGGCACGGGCCTGGGAGGCCACGCCGTGGATGGTAGATGCGCTTACAAGAATCCGGCAAACGAGGCAAAGGCGCCTAGAAAGACGGCCAAAGCTGGGAGAGCCATGGTAGGGGATTAAGTCTTGGGTCAAGTCTCAAGTTGAGGTTGTTGGGGTAAAGCAAGCGGCAACGAGGAGGACTATGCATCCCCCAGACCGCATATATACATACGAGTAGGGAGGCGCTTGGAACCCCCCCGGGGAAAGCAGGCCGGGGCAAACCATGCACGCATCGGAACGCTGTGAGCCGCGCGTGGAGGTTCGCGGTCGGTACGGGTTCCGCCTGTCAGCGTAGGGAGAGCATAAGGCAAGGCATCAATCGCCTGACCGGCACCGGCAGCATACGAGTCCGCAGGGTTGCGCTTCCTCTGCGAAAGCGGCGCTGCGCATCGGCTGGTCAGAGCGGCAGGCTAACACCGTGCTCAGCGCAACGAATTACCAAAAGACGACTGAGAAAAGGCTTGTTTACGTCCGAAAGCCAAGACACGAGATCCCGGACCGGAAAGATCGGAAGCTTGTGGTCCGGATATCCCGGCAGCGACTTGTGATGGCCAGCCAAGGCGAGCGTTGTGGACATGGTCGGACACCCCGACACCCCACCGACAGTGTCCCGAGAGGGGGCTGACCTCCCTGACATGGGCCACACCTCAGGCACCATGTGCAACGATCAACGAAGTCCCCGAGGTCTCAGTCCCGCAAAATAGACACGTTGTAAAGGTTTGTGGAAGTCCAAAGCCCGCGGTGAGATGTTTCGTCAAGCAATTCGACAGACTGCAACGACTTGTGCTCGACGAATACCAATTCTTGCAGCACGTACCCAACCTATCCAGATTCGAGCGCTTACCACATCGACCATGCGCCTTGCCTCTAATGAAGGGGTGGACGATATCCCCAAGCCCAGGTGAGCGGGTGGCGTGATCCGATGGATCTCAGTTAACGGGCAGTAGGATCCAGCCGCAACCTGGACCAGACGTCACGGTGCTGATCATTGGTGCCGGGAACATCAATTTTGGCTCTGACGAGGGTGTAGGTCGTGCCTGTCCTTGTTTTGAGCAGCATGCTGACGGGCTGCCCAGCCGTGGAAGTGAGCTCGTTTCAAACGCACTCCGACGCAGTCTCACACCGTAGTCATTCTCAGCGCCTGGAGCACCACCTCGGCCAGCGGCTCAAGGTGGTCGGCCTCGTGGACCCTGCAGTAGCGCGCGCACAGGGGGTGCTTAGCGTCAAGTCACTGACGTTGGCCGCCCCCGCCTATGCCAATACCGTAATCTACCCGTCCGTCTCCAGTGCCATCGAGGCACTGCGCGGCTCTCCGCCCAACTTGATCATCCTGGGTTCGCCGCCTGCGTTCAGAGGCACGACCGACCCGTCAAAGGGCTTCAACACCGAGGTGCAGCTCACCGATGCGTTTCCCGAGAGTGCGCTCTTCGTCGAGAAGCCAGTCAGCACGGGTCCCGTCGAAGAGGCCAAGAAAGTCGCCGACGTCCTCGAGGCAAGAAAGGGAAACCTCGTCTCGGTAGGGTACATGCTCCGTTACAGCGCAGCTGTGCAGCGCATGAAAAAGATCATCAAGGACAATGATCTCAAAGTCATGATGACCAGCGCGCGATATGTCATGGGTGAGTCGCGGGTCCGGCACTCAAACATCACAAGAGCCCAGCATCCTAGCGGTCCTGGCACTCGCAATCTATAGTTTTCGGGGGCTGACGAGGTGTAGCCTACGAGCACAGTAAAAAGCCAGCATGGTGGAACAAGGCGATCGACTGTGGGCCCATCGTTGAGCAGGCCAGTCAGTCGTATTCCATCTCGCCGCTCTTACAGGCACATGCCGCTCTTACAGACGCACCTGACTGACAATTGTGAAGCCCATTTCTGCGACCTGTCACGCTACTTTGGCGGCGATGTCCTCTTGCCCACCATCTCAGCCCAGTCTGTGGAATGGTACGCCTCGGTGTCACCGACGTGCTGGCAGGCGCTAATTGTTTCCAGGTACGAAGAGCCCGGAAAACTCAGCCTGCATCCCGTGGACGAAAGCATCATTCCCGAGGACGAGCGTATCCCCCGCTTCACTTCTGCGACTTGGAAATACGCGAATGGAGCCATCGGCCATCTAGAACACGGCGTGGCATTGCACGGTACCGAGTGCGTCGTTCGTCCCCGCTCACCCTGCACTTAGGCGCATCGATGGAGAAGGTGAAGCTGACGAGCTTTGAATAGGTTCTCTACTGAGCTGGCGGTGTTTGCAGACGGCTACCAAATGAAGCTGATTGATCCTTGTGAGTGCTGACCTGATCCCTGGGCATGGGATCCCGTGAGGCAACAGCTCAACCGGACATAGACAACCGGCCGACTCTGTACGTGCGTCGGCCAGGGAGCGATACCGAAGAGGTGCACAACTTCCACGACGACGACCCCTTCCTCTCGGAAATGAGCACGTTCATCGACCTCGCCAGTAAAGGCAAGAGCGAGTTGCCCGTGCTCAGCTCCTTTGCGGATGGTGTGTCCGAACTCTGATGATGATGCTGCCTGCTGATGTCGCCCTGTAGCGGTCAAGACGTACGAGATGACATGGGCGATCCGGTGGGCCAGCGAGAAGACGAGGCAGCCAAAATCATAGACCGACACCATAAGCCTCATTTTTGATGGCGTAGACGAGCTAGATGGTCATTGGAATGCATAGAGAGTGTCTTTCTGTTGCTTGAAACCTCACAGACATTCAAGTGATTCGCCACTACGGACGGAATGACACCCAGACCCATCGTGACCACATGGGTCTGCCACAAACACTCCCTTCGAGGAGATGCCTCGTTGTGTCTCGTGGTGCAGGCGAGGGTCCGGTAATGGCATTAGCCACAAACCTGCCGATACTTGGCTTTGGCAGCACGAACACATGCCGCTACTGGTCGCAGCAGGGCAGGCGTCGGTTCACTCCAGTCCGAGCGGATACGCCCGACGAGGCTCACAGATATCCGAATCTCTAATCGTTCTTCACCCTGCATGCCCCGTCTGTCTGCCGACTCTGTGCCCTGTCCTCGGGACTGTGTGCCCTGTCCTCGGCAAGCGTGCAGCGCTGCAAGGGGGCAGAACCAGAACAGGCGATTTTAGAGCGTTGCTCGCCTCTCTGAGCCGAGTGAGTAGCTGAACAGCGGCCATTCAGGTCCACTCAGATTATCAGCCATCGATCCATCGAGCAGTTTCCCTTCCTTTGCATCTCTAGCTTGGACATTACAAGGACCTCAACACTCTCTAGCCCAGCGTACACAACCCCTTTACCAGGTCTATCCACTCTACTTCTCGTAAGCACCCCACCGCAACATGTCCGCAAGTGCGCTCTTCAAGTCGGTGGCTGGGACCGGCGCCCTCACCGTCTCCAAGCTCTTTGACGTCTCTGGCTGGGTTGCTGTTGGTGAGTCCCCGCCGTTCCCACTCCCCCTCGGCACTCCCCTCTAGGATTGAGGTGAAATTCCACTTGCCCTCTCCCAATGAAGTGAAAACTCACTCATTCCCTCCGACAGAGGTGAAATGATCGTGCAGCTCTGACAGCGGCACAGTGACCGGCGGAGGGACGGGTCTCGGTCTCGTGACTGCCACTGCGTTGGCGGAGAATGGGGCAAGAGTGTACATCACTGGACGAAGGCTCGAGCCACTGCAAGCTGCTGCCAAGGGGTACAAGGGCAAGGGCGAGCTCGTCGCCGTCCAGGCGGATGTGTCGACCAAGGAGGGTATCCTGAGTGCGTACACTGTTGCTCCTACCATGTGTTTCGTCCTTCCTTCCTTCTTCTCCCTACTTCTTGTCCTCTTTCGTCTCTTTCCTCCTCTTTCTCCTTGTCCGTCGTTCTCCTTCCTCTGTCTGTCTTCCTCCTCTTCTTCCTCCCCCTAACATCTTACTGGGGACGCCGCTCCCCATGGACTATTTGCCCTCCCTCGGGGGATTTGGCTGTCAAGATAATTGTACTCCGAGGCCGTGCAGCAAACTGACGAGCGTCGCAGAGTTCAAGCAGGAGGTTGAGAAGAAGGAGAAGTTTGTCAACCTGCTCGTGAACAGTGAGTCAATACCGTCCCCTTCCACCATATTACTCCAAATCTTCAAGTACATCAAGACGGAAGGATGTCATACTGAGTGTCATGACAGACCATGGCGTCTCAATGGGGTGCGCCGACATCAATGCGTGCGAGCAGACCCCCGAGGGGTTCAGCAAGCAGATGTTTGAGGGGGAGAGCTTTGATATTTGGTGAGTGGCCTGGCATCCGGGCTTTCGAGAGTGGGGTGTCGAGGCATGGAGCTGACGAGTATCGCTCTTTGATCTTGCTCCATCTCGCCTTGCTGCTTGCTCACTGTATCGCTTCCTCACTTTATCGCTTGGATTTTATATCCGTGATCGGTCATTTGTCCACCCACTGTCGATCTATGCTCGTCACGGATCGCCTCTCACTTCATCTTGCTGCTGCCACCTGGCTGCACACAATACAGGCTCGAGACGTACAAGATCAACACGGCTTCTTACCACTTCACCTCGTTCGCGTTCCTGCCCCTCCTCGCCGCGGCCAAGACGGTCGGCGGCGCCCCCGAGCCCGGCAACATCATCAACCTCTCCTCCATGAGCGGCATCACCAAGACGTCTCAACGCGGACAATTCAACTACAATGCCTCCAAGGCAGCCACCATCTCGCTAAGCCAGCAGCTGGCCACGGAATTCGCCCGCCGGGGCCTCGGCGTCCGCGTCAACGTCGTGTGTCCAGGATACTTCCCGTCCGGTATGACGGTGATTCCCCAGGAGAGCAACACCGGCTCAGAGGCGGACACCAAGGAGTTCAAGACGCACTGGGGTATCCCATTCGGCCGGCCAGGAAATGCCGTAGACTACGCGCAGTGCATCTTCGGTCTGGCTACGGTGAGTCTAGGTCCTCTCGCTGGCGAGCTATGGAGTCTAGACGAGCTATGGAGTCTAGAGCTGACCGTCCAGAACCAATACGTCACTGGCACAGAGTTCATCATCGACGGCGGGTGGCTGCTGGAGAGTGGTGAGTATGGTGCTACTCTCTACCGTCTACATGTGCAATCTACCTGCGCTATCAACTTCTGCCATTACCTTTACTATCTACCGATACCATCTACCTCTACCACCGGCATCTGCTGTCTGCCTCTACTATCTACTCCTACTCTTCACCTGTCCTATCCACCTCTAGACACTTGCCTTACAGCTCCAATGCGCATTGGCTGATGATTACCAGCATTCTAAGCTTGTCTCGACCGCGACATGCTAGATATCATAGATGACTCCACATGCATGCATCGATCTTGCAGGTTGCGCTTTTTGAACAGCAACAGCAATCGCATCAGCCATAGCAACAGCAACAGCAACAGCAACAGCAACAGCAACAGCAACAGCAACAGCAACAGCAACAGCAACAGCAACAGCAACAGCAACAGCAACAGCAACAGCAACAGCAACAGCAACAGCACAGCAGCAGCACAGCAGCAGCACAGTGTGTTATCGGTGTTATGCTTGGTGTGTGGTGTCCCGTAATCCAGGAGTGCATGTATTGTCCAGCATACAAGCCATGATGCGATATGATACGAAATGATAATGATGTTAATGCTGAATGCCCCATGTACCCATCGAGCCTGACACAGAGCCCAAAGCAACGGACCAGCCGGTGACTCGGCGAGATACAACTGTCCTGTCGGTATCGCGACCGCCGACCACTCTACTCCGCCACCCCAACTCTACCGCTTCACCACTCTAACTCCGCCACTCCAATCTACCACTCCACCACTCTACCAACGAGGCATGTGTGAGAAACAAGAGGTGGACGGGGACGAGTACGCCCATCAGAACCCGAAAAACTCCTCTTCCAACTCGACACCACCACAGGCCCTCCTCTTCCACCCTTCAAGCCCTATCACGGCCTGCCTCACCGACGCGACCATCGCCCCCGGCCCGCAGGCTGTCACGCACACCCCGCTTGGGTCGACCATGCTCCGCCCGTGACGGGCGATGACCTCGTCCGCCACGCCCTCCAGTGTCCGTGCAAAGTCCGGCCGACCACGCGCAACCACCAGTCCCGAAAGGACTTCCTCGTGCCTCCCCTTCCCCAGTGGCGTGAGCGGCAGCGACGATGCGGGACAGGCCGGAGAGGTCGACGAGTTGGATGCGTTCTTCTGCATCCAGGCGAGTCGCTCCCTGTCTGCTTCGGACGGCTTGCCCCGCCGTGACGACGGCATACGGTCCGCTAGGATCGAGTCGTAGTCCTGCGCCGAGGCGAACGGGTCCGAAAGCGAGCCGGGGCGGTCCACCAGGTCCAGGTCCAGGTCCAGGGGAGACGACATGGGGCAGCGCGTAATGTGGATCGTGATGCGTAGTGCGACGGGTGGCGCCACGTCGCGCCGCTTGCGCCGGCCCTCTATGGCTGAACGCTCTGCGGCCTGCGCATCGCTGATCATGTCCATCAAGGTCGGCATCAGGGGCCGGGCAAGCTCCGTCGTCCGCAACACCCAGACGAGGTCGACCGTGCGGGCGCGCACGACACCGCTAGGCGCACGCAGCAGCATGTCGTGTGCGAGCGAGAGGGCGTGCGTGATGCCTGATCCACCAGCGACGAAGACGGTGCTCGAGAAACTGGGCAGGAGCGTGTTGCCCAGCCCGCCGTATGGTCCCTCAAGGATGACGGTCGTCGTGACAGCCTGGGCGACGTGCCCTGCGTTCTCCTCTCGCGTCTTCCCGCCGCCGCCGAGAGCCAACTCGTACAGCTTCTCGGTCCAGTCGCCAGCCATCTTCACCATGAGCACCAGTCCGTCGCCGTTGGGCGCCGACGCGATCGTGAATGGGTGGCTCTGGAGGGCGTACGGCAGGCCAAGCGCCGGGACGCGGATGCGCACGTGCTGGCCAGCTCGCCATCCCGCGCGCAGGGACGGAACTGTGATCACCGTTGTAAGTGACGAAGGAAGCGCTACCAGCTCCGCAGTCGCCAATCTTGTCTTGGCAAGCGACGCGATGATGGAAATGGCATAAATGGATGCGGCTGCGAGACTGTCGTTCTTAGTCCACTGGTTCGCTCTACCCGGAGATGGGCTCACCAGTAAGGTATTGTTTGTGCCACATGGAACCCCATCCCGATCAACATGACCATCATGCCGACAAAGTGACAGACCTGTGCTCGTCAGCGAGGCTCGCTCCAGAACAACGTACCTCGAAGACTCCGTAAAAGTACTTGCGTACCCATGGCAGGGAAGTGACGATAACACATATCATCGATATCCACGCCATCAACCCGGCAACGACGAATGGCTTTGCCATGTAGGTCGCGGCCGTGCCCGCAGCGATCCATTTGTGCACTGTGAATGTCAGTGCCGGGTTGTGGGCCGAATTCACCACGCACGATAGCACACCACATGAACAGTCGCAGCGACGAACATGACCCTTCCGACAATCTTGTGAAATGTCTTCAGCCTCTCATACCCCTTCCCGATACACAAGCCGATAAGATTTCCTCGAACCGCCAGTCCCATCACAAGCGGGAGCTGACTCGCGGCGACCAGCCCGGACCGCATAAAGTCGTTGCCGTATCCTTTGGTTGTTGTGGTCGGGGACAGATCGGACCGATATATCATGCCAATGGAGACGAGCAACAGATACGCGAGCACGATGTAGAGCTGGACGAGACTGAGGTTGGTGCTGAAGACAGAGGGCAGGCGGGCAAAGGGCGTCAAATGAAGCTTGGAGGAGAACGGGAGATGGGAAAGGATGGGCGTAATGTGTGGGGGTGGCGAGAGAGTAGGCGGTGCGGATGGAAGATTCACGGGTGCGGCGACAGGGTTCAGCTTCTCTGAGAGCGACTCGGATAGACTAGATGATTGTGGAGAGCCCGCATGCAACAGCCATCCTTGACCGAGCTCGCCCCCGCCCACCTGCCTGCGCGATTTCCCTTGCGAATGGAGGACAAAGGGATAGTCGATTGTAGGCTTTGACGCTTTGTGTGCTAGTCGGCGCGACGCAAAGAGCCGAGCGAGGAAGCGTGGATGTGACACGAGAACGCACATAGCCAGCAGGACTGCCCAGGCGAGAAAGAGTGTGCGCGGTGTCTCATCTGCCGGGTGTCAGTGGTGCGACGAGGAAAGGGAGCGCAGTCATACCATTCAAGGAGGCTTGCGTTGCAGACTGCTCCTTCACCACCTGGGTGATGTTCACAGAGGCCGACGCAGAGGCTGCTGAAGAATAGGTGATGGAAGGAACGAGGTCATATGAGCTGCTGGATGTTGACGGCGACGAGGCGGCAATGAGGGTGCTGAGTGATTCGTCGCTGCTGACGGTAGCTGTGATGATGGCGGCGGCGGCCAGGTTGTCTGCCTGCAGAACCCGGCCAGTCTGGGGATCTACCATGAGAGGCATCCTGGTGCTGGATGGAGGCGGATCAAAGACGATCTCTCGATGATGTTGGGTGACGAGCGAGGATCTGGTTGATCAAAAGAGCGTCATGAGGAGAGTCGGTGGGATCGGCTGCGGTGAGCTGGGGGTGATGAAGGAGATTGTCCGCAGTGGCCGCTGTCAAACGCTGATGGACCCGAGGGAGATTGGATTTATACTGATGAAACGAGTGTTTGGCGAGTTGTTTGAACCTCGAGACCGAAAGGAAGATCGGCGCTGGCGGAGATGGTGGCGATGACCGTCAGAGTGGCCCCTCCGTTGTCGGCGAGTCTGGGCAGTGTCGATGGGATAGCAGGCGACAGTCGTGAGGGCAAGTCTGAGCCACAGCGACGCAATGAAAGAGTTGTTGATGATAGCTGAGCCAGACCTCATTGCTGTTGTGATTCCCAAAACACAATCGTTTGGGAAAGCAGGAAAGCAGGAAACGGGAAACGGGAAAAAAAAGCGTGACAACCCTCGTGGCGCCCAGGCACGCGTTTCATATCTTCCCCTGTCCCTCTTGTCTCGTCCGGCGGCTCCCCTCTTTCTTTCTTTCCTTTTCTTACGTGTTCCCCCTGTCTCGCATAAACGTTACACGCAGCAAGGGAGGGCCTCGGCCTTTGCGTTTTATGTCGACTGCGGGTATCTATATATATATACATGTATATAGAGGGGTGTTATCACCGTGACGTGGACTATTGCAAGCCAATCAGCAGCTTTCCCACGGGTGAACAGGCGGCGTTGAGCGCCTCTCAACGCCGGCGTCCTGGCCGGCCGGTCCTAGCCCGATGCAGCCTTTCCTCCTGATGCTTTGCATTCTTCAAGAGGTGGTAATCGAATACTCCTGCACTTGAGTCTCTGTACACTCAGGTAGACTGCTAGCGCATAGCGCAGCGGAACAGTGTCGAGTGAAGCGCGGTACTCGCTTCCCCCCCGTCGACCATGTCCGTCGATACCATGTCAAAGAAGAGTCGTTACCCTCAACTCACCTTTGAGGCTCGTGCGTCCTGTTTCCCGGTCACCTTTAGCGCGGGTCGTGACTGATAGTCCGTGTTTGTAGGTCCGAAGCACCTGAGCTCTACTCGAGGCCGGCTCGACCAGTTCCTCGTACGTTGAAGCCATCTTGCTCACTTACCTTTTCCGAACCCCCTTCAAGACGCTGATGAGATGATCGTCAGGGCGGCCACTTTGGCGGCTACAATCTTTCTGCCGTTCTGTTCACGCATCGGCTCGATGACGCCGACCATGTCACGCTTGAGGTGTGGTCTGCGCCCGGTCGGTCCAAGCCGACGTTCGACGAAGCCAAGCGCCAGGCGTACAAACCGGCCAAGAAGGGCGACATGTTCGGACCAAGTTGGACGAATCACTGGTTCAAGGTCACTCTCCATATCCCCGCCGAATGGGAGGACTATGAGCGCGTCCAGCTCGAGTTTGATTGTTCGGGAGAAGCGATGGTGTTCACCACTGATGGAGACCCCATTCATGGTAAATCCCCGACTCTGCTCCCTCCTCTAGCATAGGCGACTGCTCACGGCGCGGGGCAGGATTGACCGGAGGCTTTGGCGGAGATCGTCGCGTCGAGTTCATTATCCCACCTCAAGCTCGGAAAGCAGGCGTTGCGCACTACTACGTCGAGGCATCGTGCAATGGCATGTTTGGCCAAAACGGCATGGACCCGCCCGACCAGAACCGATTCTATCGACTCAACTCTGCTGACCTCGTCGTACCCAACCAAGAAGCCTGGAGGCTCATGTGGGACTTTGATGCTCTGCATCAGCTCGTCAACACCCTTCCTGGCGACAGCAGTCTGGCCATGCGGGCCCAGTACGCTGCCAACGAGATCATGAACGTCTTCCAAGAGGGCGATGTGGATTCGGTCGGCCCGGCACGAAAGGTCGCAGAAGCTGTGCTTGGCAAGGACTGGGAGCAGAAGATCTCAGAGGAGAGCCAGAACGCAAAGCTACAAAAGGGCACGCTCTGGGGTGTCGGTCATTGGTCAGCTTTTTGACGCACCGTAAGACCAAGCTGACGGTGTCAGTCACATTGATACAGCCTGGCTCTGGCCGTTTTCAGTAACCCAGCAGAAATCCGCCCGGTCATGGTCCACTCAATGCGACCTGATGGAGCGTTATCCCGAGCACCGGTTCTCAGCCACGCAGGCTCAACAATTCAAGTGGGTCGAACAACTATACCCTACCCTCTTCTCGCGGATCAAGGAGAAGATCTCCGAGGGCAAATTCCAACCGCTCGGTGCGACCTGGGTAGAGATGGATACCAACATGCCATCCGGAGAGGCACTGGTCAGGCAGTTCTTGTATGGTCAGAGATACTACGAGAGTCGATTCGGCTTCAGGTCAAACACCTTTGTCTTGCCTGATACTTGTGAGTGCTTACGTATACATGACCGTATCCGCCTGAGAAAGCACTGATAACCTCGTGTAGTCGGATACTCGAGCCAGCTGCCGCAAATCTGTCGATTGGCCGGAGCATACAACTTCTTTACGCAGAAGCTGTCGTGGAATTCAATGTCAGCTTGACGATGGGACACGTGAAATGGCTGATCTGGTGCCCAGTAATCGATTCCCCCATACGACTTTCAACTGGGTCGGTCTTGACGGATCTCAAGTCTTGACACACATGACTCCCGTCGATAACTACAACTCTCAGTATGTCTCCGTCCGCCGACTGACCCAGGCTCATATCTTACCAGATGTAACATGGACGATGTGCGGCGCGGCACCACCGGCCACAAGAACCTCGAAGTATCTTGTAAGTTACTTGTTCGTAGGTAGCGTCGAGCTGAATACCGTAGCCAACGCATTGATACTGTTTGGCAACGGTGATGGTGGAGGTGGGCCCACCCCACCGATGCTGGAGAAGCTGCGACGGGCTCGGGCCGTTGGCAAGCAGCACGATGCAGGAGGTCAACTGCCGCTCGTCAAGATGGGCGGAAGCTTTGAGGAGTTCTTTGACACCGTGAGAGAGGAGACGGTTGGTGGGACGAGACTGCCGAACTGGTGAGCGGTTGTGCGACCTGGCTTGGTACGGAGAGCTCACTGCTCAGGCGGGGCGAGTTGTACTTTGAGCTTCACGTCAGTGTTCCCGAAGTTTAGAATCCTAGATAAGTGCTGACTCTTGCAGCGGGGCACGTATACGTCACATGGCTCAATCAAGAAAGGCAACAGGAAGAGCGAGAACCTCATGCGTGAGGCCGAGTATGCGGCGACCATGGCCAGCTTGATTGACCCGGAGTACGAGTACCCCAAGAGCGTGAGCTGCCGCGCGAGAGGGCGGCTTCCAGAGCTAACGTGAAGTAGCGCATCGACGCTGCGTGGGAGGACTTGCTGCTGTGTCAGTTCCACGACGTCCTACCTGGCAGCGGTATCGCAATGGTCAGCGTCCTCTTACCCTTCCACGGTACCTCTTGTGTTCCTTGTGCTCATTCCTTGGGTCTTAGATCTACGAGGACGCCGAGGAGAAATACGCCAAGCTCGGCAAATCCATATCTGCAGTTCTGCACGAAGCCCAAGCAGTGTTGTACAGGAACTCGCAGCCGCTGACTGGCGACGAACCAGTGCCCAGGAACAGCACGGTGTTCGCAGTCAACAACTTGCCGAATTACCCGCGGGTGGAAGTCGTCGAAGTGCCGCTGGGAAGAGGGGACACGGTGCTGAAAGGCTGTTCGGCCCAGGTATCGCAGGATAAGAAGAAGGGGTTCCTCCTGGTCGACGCGAGTCAGCAGGGCGTGGTAGGACTGCCTAAAGGGCTTTACGCGGATATTCCTCGCGTCCAGGGTCAGTGACCATCTTGGGAGGGCTTTCATGGTCTCCGTCTCTCCCTCTCTCCCTCTCTCCCTCTCTCCCTCTCTCCCTCTCTCCCTCTCTCCCTCTCTCCATCTCTCCCTCTCTCCCTCTCTCCCTCTCTCCCTCTCTCCCTCTCTCCCTCTCTCCCTCTCTCCCTCTCTCTCGATCGGGTTCAAGAGCACGAATCGCGGGTCGTGGCGGAGCTATAGTCGTGGCTTGCGGTGTTTGTGTCTTGGTGATACTTGTGGATGGGCGACGGCATTTCTGACTGCGGAATTCTGCCGCCGACAGAAATTTATGATCCGGCAAAATGCGTGACATACTGACGTCGTGCAGCGTCAAAGACGGGAGCCGCGACTTTCGTATTGGCCAACAGCTCGTTGCAGATGACAGTGCACGAGGGACGGATCACAAGTATCATCGACCTGTCGCTTGAGTATGTCTCGATTTCTCTTGTTCCCTGTTCTCTATCTTGTGTCCCGGTCGTGGGTGCTTTCGGAGTCTGTCGGTACCTATCGCAATCGTGTCACTCCAGTCTGACAACCGCGCCTATCGGCCATCCGGTCCCAGAGGACCACCTACTCAATGCTATCTTTTCCAAACATACGTTCTCCAGGCATCGCTGACACGCAACAGCAAGGAACTGATCCCGCACGGCCAGACCGGCGGCATGGTCATCATGGAGGACCACCCGAACAACTGGGACGCATGGGACGTCGATGCGTTCCATCTGGAGAAGCAGCGGCACCTCAAGTTTGGCCAAGTCAGCATCCTCGAGGCTGGGCCACTGCGCGCCGTGCTGGGCGCGACAGTCTCGTTGGGCCAGACGCGGATCGACGTCAGGATCGAGATGGACGGGATCAACGGGAGCTTGAAGGCGGACGCGAGGAGTCTGATCAGGTTTTCCGCTGTCGTGTGAGTGGTTCGACTTGGCTGCCTGGTTTGGCCATCTTCTTCCTTCTTGTGCTTGTGCTTGTGCTTGTGCTTGTGCTTGTGCTTGTGCTTGTGCTTGTGCTTGTGCTTGTGCTTGTGCTTGTGCTTGTGCTTGTGCTTGTGCTTGGTTGTGATTGTGTTTGGGTGTAGTTGTGCTTGTGCTGATCCAAGTAGGGACTGGAGAGAAAAGCACCAGTTCCTCAAGTTTGAACTTCCGCTCGATATCCATTCCGACAACGCGACGTACGATACGCAATTCGGCACGGTTGCGCGACCGACCCACCGTAACACGTCGTGGGATGCGGCCAAGTGAGTCGGACGCGGATATGTATCTACCACACCACGACAGCTCGTTTTTGTCCTCGTAACCCAACTCGTATCTACCACCTCATACGTGTTCAACTCTGCCACAGAACGACCAAGTCGTCTGACTCGTCTGAAACCCTACCACAAGACGAAGCGGACTAACGGGTCTAGATTCGAAGTGTGCGGCCACAAATTCGCCGACCTCTCGGAATACGGCTACGGCGTAGCCATTCTCAACGACTGCAAGTACGGCTACGCGACTGAAGGCAACGTGATGCGTCTTTCGCTATTGCGGGCTCCGACGTTGCCGGACCTAGATTGCGATATGGGCTCGCACCAGTTCAGCTGGGCCATTTACCCGCACATCGGGACGTTTGTGGAGAGCGATGTGGCAAAGGTCGCCGTGGCGTTCAATAATCCCATGTCTTGTGAGTGCTACTCGCGACGTGCCATGCTACTCAACCTCCCCTCCCCGCCTTCCGACTTTCACGACCTCCCTTTCCCCCTCCCCGCCTTCCGACTTTCACGACCTCCCCTTCCCCCTCCCCTTTCTTCATTACCCTTCCCCGGCTTTCACAACCTCCCTCTTCCCTTTCCATCTTTCTTTCAAGACGCTCCGCTAATGGACGCAGTACGAGTATCCGAACAACCCAACGATCTCGCCAGCCACGCGCTGGCGCGCGCATCGCCGTTCAGCGTCCACGGAGCGGAGAACGTCATGCTCGAGACGATCAAGCGCGGTGAAGACGACGTTTCGGCAAAAGGCAGCCTCTCGCTCGTTCTGCGTCTGTATGAGCATCTCGGCGGGCATGCGAGGGCGACTTTGAAGATGTGAGTGGGGCGAATGCGCATTTCCGCTCCTCCAACTGCCTTGGGTCGTGTCTTTGTGCCGTTGCTCCCGACTCGTGAAGCGTCAACTCTCCCAGCTCGTGCTTCGTCATCTCTCCCCACTCGTGTTGCGTCTATTTTCTCGCAATTCATGCGCGTCAACTCTTACCCATCTTTGCTGCACCAGCTCTCATATCTTAACCGATGCTGATACAGCTCAGCACCGGTCTAGACGTCCAGAAAGCCGAGATTGTGAACCTTCTCGAAGACCACGTCGAGGAGCTCGAGCTGCATTCGGCTGAGCCCGCGATGGACAACACCTCGAGCGAGGGGTATCAGGTCAAACTCGCGTTTAGAGGGTACGAGATCAAGACGGTCCGGCTGACGGTCGCTGCGCCGAGCAAGAAGAAGGGGTCGGGTGGATGGGTAAAGCTGTGACGCTCGTCACCAGTCTGTGACCCAAGATCGTTACCTGTCTGTTATCTCATATGGGGTGTCGAGTCTGGACAATTTGTATGTGAGAGTGGCCAGCAGTTTGTAAAGGCGCGAAATGAGAGCATATTTACGAGAGGCGTCAGAACTATAACATCAAGCTGCAAAGAGGAGCATGCATATCGGTTGTAGCAATGTCAACTTGAGGTGGGGGAACACCTCGGCACGACGCGCGGAGCACAACCGCTTACGTAACAAGGTCACATGCTTTGGCGATATCCCGGTCTAAATGAAAAAAACTCCATCGGCCATGTCCGATGCGAGATGGATCACTAGACCAGTGTGGGCAGAGCACCGAGTCGGGGGTCGCTGTTTCTTCGCGCGAGGCCGATGCGAGCGTAGTGCCGTCTAGGTATTGTGCAGATCACAGTCACGGAGGGCGGCTAGATGTCTGTCTGCGCGCGGCGGTGCCATATCCTCATTGCCAGAGCTGGCTGCGACCGTCCTCATTGCCAGAGCTGGCTGCGACCGTCCGCGTCTTGCTGGAATAGTCGAGCCTGCTGCCCACTTGGACCATGTCTCGCCATCACCCATCTGCCCATCTAGGTGCCCACTCTGAGCGATCCTTAGTAGCTACGGCTGCGGGTACGCGCATGGGCACGAGCACGAACACGAGTACTAGCACGAGCATGGGGACGGGGACGGGGACGGGCCGACGTATCGGGAGTGATCGCAACAACGACGGTAACAGGAATAGCATTACCAACGGCAACAGCAACAGCCATCACGACGGCAACAACGCCAACGCCGGCATTGGCGCTCACGCTACCGTCCTGGACCCGTACGCGATTCGGACCGACAGGGATCTCGAGGCCGGCCGCGCTAGGGACGCACCTGTTGAGATTGCCGCGTTGGAGATGCTGGAGGACGAGAAAGACCGGGACCTGAATATGGACGACGAGGACAAGGGCAGAGATTACCAAGTCGAGGTGGATGTGGGTGCCGATGGAGATGGCGTGGCTGCTGGTGGCGGTGGGGGCGGCGGCGGTGGTGCTGCTGGTGGCGGAGGAGGAGGTACTGGTGCTGGAGGCGGTGGAGAAAAGGGGAACGACGGCCAGAAAGGCGACGTGTATGATCGGTTCTCCAAGCGGCAGAAGAACATGATCACTGCCATTGTATCTTACTCGGCCTTTTTGGCTCGTGAGTCCCTCCCTTCCAAGTCAGTGGAGACAAGCACGCGCGCTGATCTATGTGTTATTCCCTTGCCCCCCTTTGCCTCTTGTCCCGACCTGCTCTTGTCTCGCTACCATTCTTCTCTCCGCCACCAACTTTGTTTCTACCGCCGCCTTGATCACGTCTTCTACCTACGCGCCGCCACTCGCTCCTGCCTCACTCTTATCCTGCCACTGCATCAACACTCGCCACTTGGGTCTTGCACTTGCTACCCGCTTGCTACTCGCTTGATACTCGCTTGGTACTCGCTTTGCCACTCGCTTGCACCCCCCCCCCCCCAGCCGTCACGTCGTCCGTCTTCATGCCGTCCATCCCGCAAATGGCCAGCGAGCTCCACACCACCGCGACCATGATCAACGTCACCGTCGCCATCTTCATCCTCACCATCGGCATAGCGCCGCTCTTCTGGTCGCCGTTTGCCGGCTTTTACGGCCGGAAACCCATCTACCTCGCCAGCATGCCGATCATGGTCGTTGCGAGTATTGGCGTGGCGCAGAGCCAGTCGGTCGGGGCGATCATTGGGACGCGGATCTTGCAGGGGATCGGTGAGTCCTGATTCTTGCCATACTGTGTACCAGGTTGCGCTTCGGTGTCTCTCTCTTCCTATCTGCCCCAATTTACTGCCTCGGTTCTGAGCCAGTTTACTATTTACTATCTCGACTCTGAGCCATTACTGTCTCGACTCGGAGCCGTCTACACTATGACCCCAGGAGCGAACTCGGCTGACGTACCTAGGGTGCAGCTCTGTGCTTGCGGTCGGGGCGGGGAGTATCGGCGATGTCTTTAGGTGTGGCCCTCCCTTTGGGAAATAAATCACACTGACAGGTCAGGCCGACGGAACGAGCCAATGCCATGGGCTGGTTCTACACTGGCGTCAGTCTCCCCTCACTTGTCATATCGCAACTAACAGCCTCCAGGCTCTGATGGGCCCGTCGTTCAGTCCGCTGATCGCCGGTCTCTTCTCTCAATATACCAAAGTCAGTCGGCCCCTAGACACTCTCCCCCCTACGCTGGCTCATGAACCAAAGGAAACGTGGCGATCCACGCAGTACTTTCTCGCGGGCGCTGGCGCCTTGTCCTTGATTCTCACCTTCTTCTTTCTCCCAGAGACGTTACATCCGCCCATTCCACACCGTGTTCTTCGTAAAGAGAGGGGGAAGAAGTTTGTGCCCTATATCTTCAATCCGCTGTCGATCTTGGGTCTCTTTCGCTGGACAAACATCTGTTTCGTCGTGAGCCGTTACGACTGATGATTGAACAACTAGGCTCACGAGGCAGACATTCATCTCGTCTTGTGTTATGCTCGAGACATATTGCTTTATCGTACGTTTTAACCTTGATCTGTTGTTGTGTGTGCTGACATGGCACAGGTCCCCTTGAGTAAGCATGTTTTAGTATTTGAGTTCACTCGCTGACGGACGGTTCCATCGCAGCCACTATATTCGTAAGTCTGGCCTGCTAATTAACGACCCACCTGACAAGCAACAGCAAGATCGGTATCACATTACCAACGTCGCAATCGCCGGCTGCCTGTACATCGCGAATGGCGGAGGCAACTTTGTTGGCGCCAGGATAGGCGGGCGTAAGTGCCCAGCTTGAGAATCCGCCACAGGCTGATGACAATAGCTTATGCCGATTACGTGATGAAGAAGTATATACTGAAGCGCGGATATCGACGACCTGAGGATCGCTTGCGAGCCAGTATGATCGGGTGTGCGGTCGTCATGCCCCTGTCTTGCTGTGAGTCGAGCGGCGACAGTCGGATCTTTGTTGACCCAGTTAGTGGCATTCGGATGGCTGATCCAGACCGGGTGAGTCAAGAGGGATTTAAAGTCTTCTAGGCTAACGCGTTGCAGAGCCGGAGGGATGGCGCCTCCTATCGTCATGATGTCCATCAGTGGTCTGGGTTTGATGCTGACCCTCACACCTCTGAATACGTAGTACGTCCCCTTTCGGGACTCTAACCCATGGCTGACCATCCCAGCATTGTGGACGTGATGCAAAGGCGGTCGGCAGAGGCAATAGCCGTCAACAATTGTGAGTCTCCAGTAGCCTGTAGAATCGGCTGGACTGACAGACACTGAAGTCGTGCGGTATGTCTTCGCGGCCGCTGCATCGGCCTTTGTGTTGCCGATGGCCAATGCCATTGGATGGGGCTGGACAATGACCGTTGCCGCCGTGATCTCGGTGTGTCTGTTTCTGTTTCCAGACATGGCAGCACGGGCTGATGACGGGACGCAGGTCTTGTCAGCATTCACACTGTTTTTCGTCATTCGATACGGCCACATTTGGCGCGAGGCCGCAGACAAGAAGTACGGTGTGCCTGGCGCTCCCGCGCCGGTCACGGAAGCATCTGACGTCGAGGTCAAAGACGAAGAGTCTACCGGAGATAGTCATAGCCATCACGCGCGGGAGGAGGCGCATCATGGAGAGCCTGGGGAGTTGATCGCGGCAAGGCAGGGTCGAGGCCGGGGGAAGCAGCCGATGATCGAGCGGAGTCACTCGAGGCGCAGTATGCCTGCTGTGGAAGATGTGCTGAGCCGGACTGTCAGTCTCAGCGCGGCAAGCGTACATGGCGGAGGATGAGTGGAGCGAGGACGACGCGTCAGGACGGCGGTATCAGATCGCACGTATGTTTCATTGCATGTCGCAGCATAGTCAAGAGGGATCCCAGTGAAGGCCTCAATCCCGGAAGGTCTCAGTCGTACTTGGGTTATGTACGGGATGACAAAGTGAGGGACCAAAGAAGGAATTGCTGCACTCGATGACTTCGTCATAACCCTTGCTGATCTCATGTCTCTTGGCTACTCCATCCCGACTTGACCTGTATCATCCCATCGAATCCCCCTCGAGGCGCTCGCGTCTCCTGTGAGCATCACGTTGTACCCGGGCCCCAGTCGCGAATCGCTCTCAAAGGGGACAACCGGTCCACCTGTACGCTGTACGCTATTGGTCTTTTAATTTTCGCTGTTGATTCCCGCTTCCCCGTCCGCTCCGCGCACTCGAGAGCCAGCACGTTTGTTCAGTCGCTGCTCGTCTCCTTCCTTTCCATTGTCCCTTGGTCTGTCTATCTTTCGTCTATACATCTGTGCGTCTGTTCATCGTCGCTCGTTCGTGTGGCCGCTCGTAGCGAGTTCGTCTGGGATCTCGCCTAGTCGTTCGTCCATTCCAGTCCGTCTCCGTCGTCCCGCCGTCACAGTCGGAGGATGACACCGACACCTACGTCTCCCAGGCAAATCCAGATCGATCCTCACCTGCCTACCCCGTCACGCAGCCACTCGCACACGATGGAAGTCCGATCGCCCAATGCGCTCTCGCCAGCGCGCTCGGTGCCCCCGCCCCCGCTGGCGCCGCCCGGCCAGAGGGGGAGCGTGATGGGCAGAAGTTATAGGGACAGAGATGACCCAGAGGGCGCGAGGCATCGGCAGATGCAGCAGGATATAGAGAGTGCAAAGTCGATGTGTGAGTGGAGTCTTGGTTGTCACCTGTTATCTGTCACTTGGTCTGTCGCCGGTTGTATCGCTCTGGTTTCTGTCACCCCGGTATCTATCAGTCAAGCATCCTTCACTCTGGGATCTATCAGTCAAATATCAATCCCCCAAGTATGAATCATCCAAGTATCCATCACCCAGGCAATCGCGCGGATCCCTGGCCAAGAATTAGCTTGCCTGGTTCTCATTAGAAGATGTTTCCACAGCGTCTACGAGAATCAGTCCGCATCATCCACGATCTCCCGCTCTGCAAGAAGAACCACCTGCCGTAGTGCCGATGCGTGATCACGCCAGATGGAGCATGCGCTCGTGCTGACCACCATAGCACGTGCAAGAAGCGGGAGCGTAGCCGACGTCGATACTTCACCTGTCACGCGACCGAGCGAGATGCATTTCGACGAGACGCCGTTCCCAATGCTCTCAGTCGCCGAAGAGGCCGAGATGGACCGTGCGCGCTCCTCGGGCTTCCGACAAGACCACGATGGCTCAGACGACGAGCATCGGTACCTCGCTGCCCATGCTGAAGAGGGCGCCGAAGGCTCAGACCACGAGCATCGCGGTGGTGGTGGTGGGGGCGGTGGTGGCGCATCGATCGGCGGAAGCAGCGGATATGACTCGCACGCCCGACTGATCCGGCGAAACTCGGATGGCGGGCCCGAAAGCGGTATCCGTAGCGAGCTCCGGCGGCATGAGGGCGAGATGTCTATGCGTGGCGGAGGCGACGGCAAGAATCGTTTTGACTTTGCGGCAATGGACGAGTTTGCACGCAAAGAGTCGGGTGCTAGCTGGTTTGATGAGGGTGATGCCGGTGCCGATGCCGACGTTGAGGCCGAAGCCGACGCAGAGGGCGACGGAGCGGGGTTTGAGGGAATCGCCGATAGTGCTGGGGTGGTTGGTCGCGACATGGAGCGTACCAATACTATGTCGGCATACGGTGACGATACGGCCTTTTCGCCGCGCGGGAGTGATCTAGGCGCAGAAGGGAGACACCAGTTCCATCGCCGGCGGCAGCGGAAACTGTCACAGTCCAATCCTGTTCTACGCCGGCAGGGCAAGCTAGCTATTTTCGAGGGATTCGGTTCGAGCGCAGCGAGTGCCGAGGCGGCGCCAGTGAATGGCACTTCGACTGCTTTCAAAGCGCCCCGTCAGCCCAAGGCCTTGGGCGGTAATGGAGATATGCCCGGATTCACCGCATTCAGCGATGCTGCACCGGGCCATGATCAACCATACCGGTTCTCGTTTTATTCCAACGCGATGCCCGTGACTATCCACGCGCGCACGCTTGCCGAGCTGCCAGCCAGCGGGCAGAGCTTTGAAGATCTGTTCAAAGGCAAGGGAGGACTAGGCGACGACCCTTCCGGCACAGGGACGGCCACGGCTGAAGGCACAGAGTACGGCAGTATTGGCGGGATCGAGACCCCGGAGAAATCGCAGATGCGACAAAAGGCCGCCAAGGGCCTCATCCCTTCCGGCGGGTTCCCACAGCCCAACGCAGGCGACGACGAGACCGAGGGGTTCACGTGGTGGCTGGATGTCCTGAGTCCGACTGACGAGGAGATGCGCATGTTGTCTCGAGTGTTTGGGATCCATCCCCTCACGACGGAGGATATCTTGCTCGAAGAGACACGCGAGAAGATTGAGCTGTTTAGGAATTACTACCTCGTGTGTTTTAGGTCGTTTGACCAGGACCCCTACTCGCAGACTTACCTCGAGCCGCTCAACATGTACATTATCGTCTTCAGGGAGGGCACGCTGTCGGTGAGTCGTCAACTCGGATTTCCTCAGGATGATCTCCAGGCACATGCTGACGGCTCAGTTCCACTTTCGGGGCACACCGCATCCGCAAAACGTGCGGCGGCGAATCAAGCATCTCAAAGATTACATTTCAGTCACTTCCGACTGGATCTCGTATGCCCTCATCGACGACATTACCGACGCGTTTGGGCCGTTGATCCAGAGCATCGAGTACGAGGTCGACAGTATTGATGAGCTGGTGCTTATCTTGAAGGAGGCCGAGCAGAGTGATATGCTGCGGCGGTGAGTGCGAGTTTTACATGGCGCATTGGCACTTCGGGAGTCGACAGCTGCTGACTGTCGCAGCATTGGGACGTGTCGTAAAAAGGTCATGGGTCTGCTGAGGTTGATGGGCAACAAGGCGGATGTCGTCAAGGGTCTAGCCAAGCGATGTCCGTTTCTTGTTCCATTCTGGGTGTGTCGCTGATACAGAGCTCAACAGGCAACGAACAATGGCTGGTGGCGCCAAAGTCCGACATTGGCCTGTACCTCTCAGACATCCAAGATCACTTGATCACCATGACGCAAAACTTGAACCACTATGAAAAGATTCTGTCGAGGTCGCACTCGAATTACCTCGCGCAGATTTCCATCGAGATGACCGACGCCAACAATCAGATCAACGATGTGCTGTCCAAGCTCACCGCGCTGGGTACGGTCCTCATGTGAGTTTTATGCTTTACGACCACTGTGCTGCTATGCTTCTACGACTGTGTTTTACTCTACAGTGCTACTCTGCAGTGCTACTCCACTGTGCTTCTGCTCTACAGTGCCGCCCTGTATTGCTCCTCCACTGTGCCATTGTGCTGGTAAACAGCACGGACAAGGCTGAAGCGCTTAGCCCGATGAACTTGGTGACCGGTTTGTGGGGTATGAACGTGCATGTCCCAGGGCAAGATATTGAGGAAGGCGTGAGTGTCCATGTAGTGTGGAGGAGGTGCGGCACGGCTGACAAGACAAGTATGCTTGGTTTGGAGGGATTTTGGGCGGTCTCTGCTTGTTTGCTATCCTCGGAGCTTGGGCGACGTACAAGTGCTTTGTCATCAGGTGAGGGGGGCGTCTGGGGTGTTGGGCAACAGAGGTTGGAGACTCGTTTCTGCATAGGGGCAATAGATGCGTCTGGGTCGGTGCTGGGAATGGGGAGACTCTGTGCCAGCGCCTGTATCATATCATGCTGTTGTACGCGTCGATGCGTGGGTGCGCGAGATTCGGGCTATCGGCCGAAAGATAAGAGGAGCGACGGCTCGGGCGATTACCGGTGCAGTTCGCTGCGTTATTCATTATTCACGTGTGATGAATGAATGTCGTTCCGCACTGGCACCCTGTTGACGGGATTGCACATTATCGCGCACCCAGACCTGCCCTCTCGGCTGCACGTTGCGGACCTGCGTGGACCCGCAGCTTTCCTCTGGCTTGCGCAGCTGTGCAGTATCGTATGGGCTACTCTGCTTCTCGGGCGTCTGCAATTGCAAGTGCAAGTGCAAGTGCAACTGCTCGTGCTATAAGAACACTACCACTACCACGTTCCAGCCGTACATTGGCGACAGCGACAGAAAGGACAGCCAGGATAGCAAGGACTGCACCAGGAGCCCACGGGAACCTATCGTCTCTGCGCAGAACCATGTCGGCCGTGCCGTCTGATGTGCAAGCGGGGTCTGGTCGTGAGTCCCATGGCTTCCACCGCCTCGCGAAGGGAGAGCTGCGGGGTGAGGTAGAGAGAGAGGAGAGCGGGGAGCGGAGGAGTACAGAGCAACGAGGAGAGGAGATCGGACAAGAGGGAAGCAGAAGAGGGCAGGAGAAGAGGGCAGGGGAGGAGAGGGGAAGAGGGCAGGGGAGGAGAGGGGAAGAGAAGACGGGAGAAGCAGACTCGAGGAGAGCAGAGCGCTGACCACACCAGGACCCACCGCAGAGGTTGTCGACGCCTACCTGACATCCAAGCTCGCTCCCAAAGGCCAATGGGCGGCCGACCCGATCCTGGAATCATGCCGCCAGAGAGCGGCAGACGCCAACATGCCTGCGATCGAAGTGTCCGCCATGCAGGGGCAGTTCCTGTCGGTGTTGGCGCTCGGCTTGAAGGCCACCAGGGTGCTTGAGATTGGCACGTTGTGGGGGTCAGTGTTCTCGCTCTCTGATCGTCCTCGACTCCTAGCTCTCTCTCCCTGTGTGTCCCTCCCCCCTCACCGTCACCCTCCCCCGGCCCGGCTATCTCCCTGCCGGGCCGCCGCGCCTGCTCCCCCTCTCCCTGCTGTCGCCCACCTTGATCCTCTTGTTATGCCTCATCTCCCTACCACCCTCTGCCCACCGCCTGCTCACTCACAGCGCGACCTCACCTCTTCATGCATCCCCTGCAAACAGACCTATAGCCTCATTCTATCTGTGTCTCCCCGCCGGAGCTCAACTCGTCATAGCTACTCGACCTACTTCCTCGCCCGGACCCTCCCGGCCCACGGGCAGATCGACACGCTCGAGCTGTCTCCCGTGCACGCCCAAGTGGCCAACGCCAACTTTCTCGAGCTCGACCTCTACCCCTTCCCCAAAGTACACGTCGGGCCCGCGCTCGAGACGCTGCGTGCCCTGCCCGTACCGGGCACGGAGGAGGGCGTGCCCCTCGCGGAGAGGGGGTACGATCTCGTGTTCATCGATGCCGACAAGGCGCGCATGCTAGAGTATTTCCTCGAGGCGCTCAGGCTCACTCGTAAGGGCGCGGTCATCATCTGTGACAATATGATCAGGGGCGGCCGGTGAGTACCCTTCAGCACTCACGAGATGCCCGGCTGCGAGAATGCAGAACGAGAGGTCCCGGCGGGGTGGGGGTGCCTGGCCCGGATGCTGCACGGCAGAACTAGGAACACGAAGACTGGACTGATACACGTAGCGTTCTGGTGCAGGAAAACGACGACCCGTCTATCGACGTCCAGGGCGTCAGGAAGCTGTACGACTGGGCCGAGCAGGACCAGGGCAAGACCGTGCTCATGAGCGGTATCCAGACGGTCGGCGCCAAGTCCTGGGAGTGAGTCGAGATCCGAATAGTCGAATAGCCGGCTAGTCGACCTAAGGCGAGGCTGATGCGCGTAGCGGCTTTGCCATCGCCACCAAGCTCTAGCTTTGAATTCACGTATCTGAACAAGGCGCATGGACGGGTGTTGTTACTGTCCAAGTCTGTTGGCGAGTTTGATCACCTAAGTGTAAGAAGTATGACATGTTGGTGTGATGCAAATATAGCGACTGTTGTGTGCAATGCATGACGTCTAAAGCAATGCATGGCGTCTAAAGAACAAACAGGCGTCTAAGCAATGCATGGCGTCTAAAGAACAAACAGGCGTCTACAGCACGATGAGGCGTCTAAAGCACGATCAGGCGTCTAATGAACAACACAAGTTGATAACAGCGAGACCAGCCCGCGAGAAAAATAAGCTACAGACCCCCGTCACTCTAACAGTCTACGCCTCGTTGTGTTTCCTGCCTAGGAACCTCGAGAGGCCGCGGCGGTGCTTGCCTTTCCCGTCCTCCTCGAGGCGCTTCAACCCCCGGTCCATCTGGCTCAGGAACGCCTCTGGGTCCCCGTGTCCGCTGCGCGCCGAGTACGGCGTGGTCGGGCTGTGCCCGGCGCTGTCCGAGACGCTCGACGCACACGAGACCGGGTCCCATGGCGGCACGGCTGCGGCCGCGGCTGCTCGTGGCGGGACGCGGAAGGGCAGACTGGAGTTGCGTGGAGAGACCTCGATGGCGGAGCGTTCGATGACGGAGCGTTCGATGGCGGAGCGTTCGATGACGGAGTGCGTGGCCAAGTGGGTGGCCAGGTGGGTCTGGGTCTGGTAGGACGCTCGTTCGCGCGGTGACGGCAGTGGAGCGGGGAGCACGTCGGTTGACGCGTTTGAGCCCGGAGGGAGGATCGGCGGATTCGGATCAAACGTCCGTGTGCGCAGGCGGCGCGAGTGGCCCGGCGGGGTCTGTGGGCGTGGCGAGGCCGCGTTGTCTGGCTGGTCGAGGTCGGGGTCGACGCCGAGAGAAGGGACGGCCTTGCGGGGGATTCGGCGCCAAGTCGAGTGCGGCTGCGGCGGCGTGACGGGGTTTCGCACCTCGTCGACGAGGTCTACCGCCGCTTGGCGCAGACTCCTCAGCTGGTCGAGTGTCGACGGGGATGCATAGTCGGACATGCTCTGGCTCGAGACGAGGAATCGGGAAGAAGTGGTCGGTGTCGGCGGCGGCGGCGGTGGTGGCGGCGGCATCAGCATCGGCGTCGGCGGCGGTGTCTCGATAGCTGATGGTTTGCGCGGGACGGCGAAAGGGTCCGACGCGTCCCACGTCGACTGACCGACGCCGCGGGCGTGGTGGTCGGCAAGGTAGCTCCAGACTCTGTCTGGGAGTCTCGCGCTGTCGGAAATCATGACGGGCGAGGGCGTCTGGGGGTCGTCGTCGAATGAGCTGGCGGGGGACGAGCTGGCGGGGGATGTGCTAGCGGGGAACGTGCTGGTGGGGGATGGAGTAGCTGGCGAAGGGAGGGGAGAGGGAATCGATGAAGGCGACGCCTGGGCAGTCGCTGGCGAAGGGAGGGGAGAAGGCATCGATGAAGGCGACGCCTGGGCAGTCGCTGGCGAAGGGAGGGGAGAAGGCATCGATGAAGGAGACGCCTGGGCAGTCGCTGGCGAAGGGAGGGGAGAAGGCATCGATGCATGAGACGCCTGGGACTGGCGATTCAGCCGCCGGGTGCGTTGCATAGAGGCGCCGAACACATGTACTGCCATCGCCGTCGCCGTCAGCTCCGCACGCGCACATGCACACCCATCCAATAGTCACTCACGTGGAGGAAGAGGCGGGCTCTGGGCTCGGCGCAGCGGCCTCGCCCAGTTGACAGTGGCCGTTTCGCCAAGCTGCACCGGGCTGCGAGCGGCCTCGTTGTTCCGCACGCCGCTCGACGAGCTCCCACGCCCAGCGAGGTCGAGGGCCGCTGGCGATCGCTCTGATTCGGCGCTCGGCGCGAACCTCAGCATGCCGTGTTGCCCCCGCCGCTCGGCGAGCGTACGGCCAGGTCGCGGCATGGCGTCGTATTCGAACGGCGACGCGCCGCTGGATGGCCAGTGGTCCTCGAGAAGGCAGGCGGTGGGAGAAAAGTAGTCGATCGGGGTCGAGGAGCTCGCGTTGAGCAGCGCCGGCGAGGGCGGGGCAGGTGCCGGCCGCATCCTGGCGAGTGAGGCGAACGAGCAAGGAGAGTTGGCGAGTGAGGCGAACGAGCAAGGAGAGTTGGCGAGTGAGGCGAACGAGCAAGGAGAGCAGAAGAGCGAGCCCAGTGAGGCTCAAGCGAGCGAGCCAGTGAGCCAAGCGGGTGACCGGTCGTGGAGACGCGAGACGCCCGTTAACGTCACAGTCGCAGCGAGTTGGTGTATGCGCTGTGGATCGCAAGGGACGAAGAGAGCCAGCGCCTAGCTGAGCGTTTGACCGCTGGCCGTACACCCCACCGCCGAAGAACCGCTTGGCGTGGATACACTAGATCTCGACTCCAGAGTGCGCATCCAAGCTATCCATACAGCGCAGATTACGTGCGAGTAGACGTGCGAAGGCTAACAAGTCTAACGTCAGCTTGGGGTGACCGGGATCGTGTCGACTTGGGCCAGTAAATTTTATACAGTGATGGCTGGCAATCGGGCCCGTCGTCACCAGTACCGAGACCGCCGTAATGGAGTCATTAGCAATTAGGATGCCGTCTGGGAAGGAGGACGGCGCAGATTTCGCGTGTCCGAGTCATGGAGGACGCCAACGGCCGCCTCGTCTTCCCCTGTCCCACGGTTCCGCGTAGCGCATGCACGTTGGTGCGGGGGGGAAGCGGGCGTGCCATTCCAGAGCACGGGATACGAGCCGGGACGGCCAGCTGGTGCATGCACAGGCTGCACTAAGCAGAGCCAAGAGCCAGGCAGAGAGCGGGACGATGGTTGTCTCGGATCTCTGCGGATCTGCGGTCCAGCTTGGAATTTTACCAGGATAAATTACCGTATACGGCAATTCTAGCAGAGCACGGGAACGGCGGGAAGTACCATCGTCCCTGATGGCGAGCACAAACACAGGCAGACATTTGTCGGGGTACCGTGGCGCAGTCGCCAGGGACCGTCGCACGGAAGCCAGCTTGCAGCACTGGCTGGAGAGAGCCACAGGTGCAACGTTGTGAAACGACGGCATGCCAGCTACTGAAACGACAGCATGCCAACTACTGAAACGACAACATGCTACTCCAGCCGTCCATGCCCGTGCCATTCTGCGCCTGACCCTGTGCGTTGAGCGGCGCGAACCCGTCCCAGCCCAAATTCATGTTTGGCGGCGCGAGCTCGCCCCAGATCTCCGTCCTGAGGCGTCAGCTGCGCCTCGCCTGCACACGCACCAGTATCGCTCGACGTCGAGCGAGCTCTGCTGGCCGTCGAGGGTCGGCCAGCCCGAGGGCGATTCCTGCATCCCTGCTGATCCCGACAACGCCTCGACGGGCGACGGCACGACGCCGACGATGCTTTCCAGGATCTGCGCGTAGGCCGTGCCGAGCTGGCGTCAGCGTGCGAGCAGCCGTGGCCTCACCTTGCGCATGGAATGCAGTTGGCGGAACCAGGAGGCCGTGTTGACGAGCTTGTTGCGCCAGCCAGCTGCCTCGGGGTGGTTGGGCTCCCAGACGATGGAGAGGAGGAGCGTGAGGGAGGCCTGGAACGCAAAGAAGAGCGTGTACCACTCTGATCCCCGTGCGGGGTCGGGCGAGCTGAGCACAAAGCGTGCAATGTCGTCGAGGTTGGCCAGGGCCAGGGTGCGGCACGTGCTGCTGTCAGCGCTGCTGTTTAATTGCCGACGCACCCAATGGCCTCGCGTACGCTCGCGCTGAGCTCCTTGCGGGGTCGCCCCTCCCAGGCTGCCGCGAGCAGGACTGGGCGGTACAGGATCGCTCGAAAGTCGCGCGCACGCCACACCTGGACGCTCCGGGCGAGCCTGTCGTTAGCGCAGACGAATATGCATCCTACCTGTATGGGCCGTCGTGGCACTTTTGCATAAAGTCCGGCAGCGCGTCGATGACCGAGACGATGCGGTCGTCGTAGCGCTTGATCTGCTCGACCGTCGGTGCTGGATGGCCAGACAGGATCCGGTCGTGGATGGATGCCGTGATGCGTGCGAGCCTGGCCTGGATGATGAGCGCCGTGTAGAGGGTTGGGTGTGACACCTCGGGCGGGGCGACCATCGTAGACACGGTGAGGTGCTGCAGTCAGCTCGGCTCGGCTGCGTGACGGACCCACCTCGTCGTTGCAGTTGATAGGCATTGGCACTGCGCTCTGCCCGACACCGCCTATGCCGTGCGGGCGGCCGAAGGTGACGCTGCACCCCGCTTCAAGCGTCACCACGGCCCACCACACCCTGACGCGCATCTCCTTTTCGAGCGGGGTGCACCGCCAGCTGGTGATGGGCGCGTGGAGGCCGAGCGCGGTGGCCATGCGTGTCGCCCAGCCGAGGCAGAGGTAGCCCGCGTTGGGGCGGTTGGACCGCTGGAGGTAGTTGGCCATGATCGCGAGCCCCTGCACGAGGGGCAGCGTGCCCTCTTCCAGTAGATCGCGCGTCAGCGCCTGGCGCGCGACGAGATAGTAGTTGTAGCCCGGGTCGTCGATGCCGGACGCTGGGAGGTCCAAGGCGCCCATGGCGAAAATCATGTACAGCAAGACGAGCGAGCCGGGTTTAGACGATATGGGCAGTGCGCCCACTGCACGGTCAGCCACGCATGGGCCGTGTACGCACTGATTTGCGCCCGCACCGTCGGCTCGTGCACCAGCGGCGTGAGGTGGTCTGCTGTAAGCGCCACACTGCCGCACTGCCGTACACTGCTACATGAGGGACTCACGAAAGTATCGAAAGTAGCTGTCGACGAGGGGCATGACCTCGGACATGGGCGGGAGCGCCGGCGTGGGAGTGAGCATGGGCGGGATCGCCGGCTTGGCGTACTCGGTGCTCGCGCTGATACCTTGCGCGAAGCTGAGGATGCCGCGCAGCTCTGTGCCGCCATTGGCGATCGCCTGGCCGACCGGACTGACGCCGAGGATCTCTTTCGGCCCCAGCCGGCGGATCGCATTGAGAAACGTCGCGCCGCTCGACAAGCCGAGGTAGCTCACGCCCTGCTCTGAGCTCGCCAGGCTCGCCATGCCGTCCAGGCCGGGATCGTCCGGCGGCTGCCCCAGCGCCCGCGGCGCCGGCACCTCGTGGTACTCGTACGTTTCGGGGTCGACATCCGGGTGCAGAAGCGGCTTGAGCGCCTCGGCGCCCGCGTGTGGAGAGGCCGGCCGCGACGGAAACGGCGTCTGCGTGAGCGACAGGGGCAGACCGCCGCCGCCGCCTGGCCCCCTTGCAGCCCGATGCTGGTCTTTATGGTGCTGCACGTCAGCGCGTCAACGACCCGCACGTACATCTGGCACCAGCAGCTGCCGAGCATGCGCCATCACCCCGTCCACCCCCAGCTCTTCAGCCAATCGCGACGCATCCTGCAGTGGAAACTCGGGCAACAACGTATCCCAGATCCGCTCGTACAACTCAATTCTACGGGTCAGCACCGTCTGATTAAACACCCACCGTTGCTCCAACTCCGTCATTCGCAGCCTCGTCAGAGGAGTCCGCTGCGCCCGGCCGGCGTAGTAACACTCCTTCTTCTCCTGGACACATCGCGGACAGGGCTGTTCCCCCGTGCAGCCCAGCTTGCGCGAACCTGACAATGAGCAAAAACCTCGGAAACCATGGGATACGCACGACACGCTTCGCACGCCGCTGGAGCCCGAGGCCGCTTTGATCGCTTCTCGTCGTCAGCGCTCGGCGAGCGTGAGCTGAGTCGCCGTTTGGCAAGGTCGGCGTGCATGCCTCGATGGGAAATCAAAACACGGATTCGGCGGCAGCGAATGTGCCAAGTTTACTGCTCCTCACAACGTCCTAGGAGGAGTGCCGCTTAAGACTACAGGTGAAGCGAGTCACGTCAAATCGCAAAAACAAGTCGGCCCAAGATCTCCGGGTCGATGGGCAACGGTGCTCTGGTTTGTGTGCTTCTCGCTGTTCTTGAACCGGCACGCAAATGCTCGTCTGGCGGAAGGCGATGCTGTCTGTGGCGGGGGCGTGAGTGGGAATGGACTCTCAATACCAGAGAAAAGATGGAGACCACAAAACTACCAGTAAACCAGAGAGAATATCAAAAAGGGAGTCTCCCGAGTGTGAGTCGAACACACGACCATTCGATGGAACCGAAACCCATTACAGTCGAAGGCTCTACCACTGAGCTATCGGGAGCCAAATCGCTCATTTGCCAATTACAAATTCAGTCATAAAATGTTTAGAGAAAGAGAATATTACAAGATAGAAAATCTATTCAGCGTCCCGCTGACGGAGTTCCAGATATGTCTGCCAATAGCGGCATGCAGGTTTCCCCTGGGGGCAGCTGCAAGTGTTTGGATACACGCCTGTTCTTTTCTTGGATCCCGTTATAGGCCAGGTGGGTCCCGTTTCAAGACGTTGCAAGGGCCTCGCAATCGTCGCCACCCAAGTGGAGGTGCCGTAGTGTTTCCGTTTTGTCTCCCTCTCCCATTTTTGTGTCGATCAATGCCTTGTGCTTGCCGCACCATGTCGTCAGAGTACGCACCTAGCGAGCAGGATATGGACCTGGTGTATTCTGACGACGGCGACATGCCATCACCTCACGACCAGTCTGGAAGCTCTCGTATTCGATCCCCACCCCCTCGACTGCCTCCCACGCCTCCCCCGCGACGAGCTCGAGCTCGAGCTCCGATGACTCTGGCGCTGCCGGCGTCCTCTCTCCCGCCTTACCGTACGACTCGCGCGCAAAATCGGGAAGAGCTAGGCGTGCCTCGACCCGACTTCTCCAACCTTCCTGCGCCGGCGGCGCGGACGCGGAACAGGACGGAATTGCCTCCTGCAGTGGTGGATCTGGTAGGCGATAGTAGCGGGGATGAGGACGAGGTGGTGTTCGTAAGATCCAGTAACCCCAACCCCAACCGGTCAAGGGCAGGCTCAGCCGGGGCGAGGCGGATGGATGGGAGCGGCAACGGGGATGCTGTGTCTCGAGAAACGATGGAGCGGAGGGCAAGGGTCCGCGAAATCGCGCAGGAGATGCACCGTGAGTCATCAGCCAGTGCGTTGGAGGCGCGCTGACACACCGTCTTTATCACTCTGTACCGACTGACCCAATTTCGCTACTTGCTATAGGCATTGAAGCGGCGCTGCAACGGCATGGCGCGGAGACCGAAGCCCTCCTTCGTGGTGATGCCGACCCCACCGACCGGCAACGTGACATCTTTTCCCCTCCTGCTCGTCCTCCCCGCCCGCAGCGCATAGGCTTTGGAGGCGCCGTGTTCCGTTCTGGCGATCGGCAGATCAACTTTGCCCCTTTGCCAGATGGACGCGCACGCGAGCGGCTGCACGTGGTGAGGGCACCCAGGGAGCAGCGCGAGTTGTCCGACGCAGCTGCAGAGGCACAGATGGGACACCGCAACTTTGATTGGTTCGGGGCAGGCATCGGCGTCATGACGAGGGATATCCTCGCCAACTTTGGCCTCGGCCCAGAAGACAACGATGCTGGTAACCCGCCTCGAGATGCGCAGGGCTGGGCTGCTGTGCTCCGAAATCTGGGCGTGGTGCGCGGAGCCAGCCGCGCCGGCCAGGGCGAAGGCGAGGTAAATGTGGAAGGCGAGATCGCAAAGGTACCGTTGCCCGACTACCCACCTACTCGACCAGGGTACAGCGCCGACTTTGAAATCACCAGTCCGCCATCGCCCATCGAGGTCGACGATTTCGGCCGAGTGGTGACCAGAAAGCGGGCTAAAACCAGGCCGTATCTGGCCTGCGTCCAATGCTTGGATCCGCTGCTCATCTCGTCGGCATACCGCACTTTGGACGATCGCGTGTGGGCTCTCCAATGCGGTCATATGCTAGATCAGAAATGTCTGCAGGGGCTGTCTACCCCAGAGACTCCCGAGCAACTCGCCACGGTGATCAATCAAGACCCACCTGCAGCGCTACCGATCCTCGACGGCGGTGAACGAACACGCCGAAACAAGAAACAGAAGTTGACAAAGCCCCCCAAACCCGCCGAATACAGTTGGCGGTGTCCGGTCTGCAGCGAAGAGCACATCAGCATACAAGACGTCGACAAGCGAATTTGGGATCAGATGGAGGGCCGGGGCGCATTGCAGATCTATGCATGAGGAGCTGTTTCATATTGTATCTCCAAAGTCATGACATTGCATTCAGATGATCGGCCGTACGACGGCTGTTGTCACAATCACGTAGCCTTCACCGGCGAGAACTTGGACTTTGCCCGGAGCGCCGGGCCATACTTGATGAGCACCATAGGAATTGGGCTACGGGCAGTATCAGCAGCTTGAACGGCACTAGCCAATGTGGTCTGGAACGGCCTGCGGCTCGGGTGTCGACGAGGACTTTCGCAGAGTATCTTGTGGCGAGAGAAAGGACTCACGCCATGAGCAAGGCCAAAAATCCGAGGAGGGAAGACGCCCATTGAGTGCCCAATTTTTGGTACATTTGCGTCGCGAACAGCGGGAAACCGGCACCAACCGACGATCGCACGACGGCTACGTCTTTCAGCCCAGAGTCTTGTTGTGCAGCCCAGCAGACTTACTCAGGGCGGAGAGGGCCGAAGCTGCAGACCAGAGATACACGTCGATAACATAGTTGAACAGACTGACAAACATGCCGAGGACGGCGAAGCCGAGCAGGCCGACGGCGAAGACGGGCGATATCCAGTGGATGGACGAGTACGAGGTCCATCCGAACCAGAACAAGGAGATGACGAGAGCCCAGCCGGAGAGGACACAGAGCTCCAGCCGCTTTTCTGGGACAGGGGGCTGCGGGCTCAACTTTGCTGCGTGGCGTTGGAAGCGCGGCTCGATGACCGTCATAAAGCTGGCATCAGCGCGTGTGCGAGGTCGAGACATACAAGATGACCGCAATCCACCCGCCGGTCAATAGGCCCAGGAAGGCAAGCCCGTTCTCGCCTGCGTTGAAGCCGTGATTCTCTTCAAAGACGAATCTGGCGTCAGTGACGACCGAAACGACAACTCACGGGAAAGCCTCGAAGAGAAGATACACCACACCGTAGACGAAAGACATGTACATTGTGAGGGCGAGCAGCATTGGCTCGAGGGCTAGCGTCAGCTTGATGCGGCACGCAACTCACCCAGCATGATGAACGGCTTGAGTAGGATGGCGTTTAGGCGTGCTTTGAATGCGTGGTCGGCTTTCTCTAGTGGGGCATACCACCGCTCTTCGCCCGTGTCCTTGCGCAGGCGCTTGGCCTTGTGCACCAGCAGCTTGGGAGTGTACGTCTCTGGAACGGTGAAGAACACGATAGCAAGGCAGAAGCCAGAGAAGAGCGCGAGAATCCAGTACACCCAGCGCCAGTCCTGAAGAGTCAGCACCAACCCGGTGAACACCCTCAGATAGACTGACGGTTCCAGAAACAGAGATAAAGCCAGAGATGATGGGTCCCAGCGACGGCCCAGCAAACGGCGCGAGCGAAAACAGACTCATCGCTTGTCCGCGGTGGTCCGTGTCCCAGATGTCAGCGAGCACGCCGCCCGAGTTGGTTAGCGGCGCCGAGGCGAAGCAGCCGCCCAGGAAACGGAACACGAGAATGCTCGCGGTGTTTTTCGACAGCGCACAGCCGACCTGGAACCCGCAGTAGACGACGAAGGTGATGAGGAAGATGGGGCGTCGGCCATACGACTCGGACAAAGGGCCCCACAGGATCGGACCGACACAGTAGCCCGCGACAAAGAGGGCAATGGTGAGGACGGCGATTTCCTGCGAGAAGCCAAAGTAATTCTCCATGTCGACGACGATCCCGGATGGCGCGGACGAAGCGAATGTCGAGTTGAGCACGAGTAGCCCAGCCACACTCGTGAGGTACCACCGATACTTGACGCCCCAGTTCTGGCCCTATCAGCACCGCACATGCCGCACACGCGGCGTCAAGAGGTAGAGGTTCGGCTTGATAACATTGAAACAGGAGGACTCACCTTTGGGTTGGTCCGCTCGCCTGGCTCAAAGTGCACGGCCCACGGATCGGGTCCCTCTGCTGCACGCTTCGCCTCACGCTCCTCCTCCTCTTCTCGGCTACGGACGGCGCGCAGACCCTCTTCGGCATCGCGCCCTGTCGGTGCGACACCACCAAACATTCCCACCCCGGGGGGCTGCGAGGTGACACGGTCGAGCGGAACCATCCCCATCCCCTGGACCGTGTCCTCCCCGGCCGTTACATACTTATTGCGCGCAATCTTGTATCCAGAGCTCGTGCGCTCGAGCTTCTTGTACGTCGACGCGGGCGGCAGCGGGCTGTTGTGCTTCTCGTTGTGTGCGTCCATGTCGTCGAGGCCAAGCTCCTTCGTTGCTAGCGCGGCAATCTCGGGGCCCGTCTTCCCGCCGGTCCCGGATGCCTGGGGGTCCTTTTCCGGGATCCCTGCGGCCGTGTGCGAGCTGGGCAGAGGAATGCTATCAATTGTTTGCGCTACATTGACGCTTTCGCTCAGCGTCGGCGTGGATGACTCGTTGTCGCTGTCCTGCATTGTCCCCGGGCTATCCTGGGCGGCGGCGGCGGCAGCAACAGCAGCAGCCACGTATGAGTGAGTCACCGGGTCTACGGGCGCTGTCCGTGCATGTGGGAGATGGGGAGGCGAGGGGTGGGAGGAGGCTGTGCTGTGTTGGGAGTCAGGTGGAAGACCAGTCTCAGCTGCGGCTGCATCTGCGCTGGTTGATTCACTTGTACCCGTCGCACCGGACGGGTTCTGCCGAGTGGACACAGAGGTCGAGCCTAGCGGTGCGCCCAATGCGAGTGGGTCGTGTGGGGCTGCCATAGTTACTAGCACTCTCCAGGCGTCTGTCACACGGACAGGAGGACGATGATTCGAGCCTCAACGCTTTCAAACGCGATAATATGCCCGAGGCGACTCGCGAAACTAGATGTAGTGGCTTTTGCTCGCGATGCTAAATACGGAGTATGGTAAAGCAAGAACTGCGGAGTTCGGCACCGATCAGGGCGGCTTGGTCACCACGGGGATGCACCAGGAGAATCGTCCACCTCTCCTGTTTGTCATCACTCGCTTTTCCTCCACATTTTTGTGCTCTCTGTTTGCCTGTTTTGGCAGTTATGACGTTGCGGCGACCGCGGCAATTGCCGCGGCTCCCCTCGGGCAACTCCCCTACTCCAGCATCAGCCCCATATGGAGCTTTGGGTGCATCTCCACTGGCGACCTTCCCGTGATAAACTGTCGCCACAAACCCGCGGGGCAAAGGCAGATACGGGTCCAGATTGGATTAGATCCAAAGGTTGCGGAGCAAATCGATGTGATGAGCAGCTCTGGACCGCGGCCCATCTGCGAGCCGAGCTGATTCTTCTGCACGATTCCTGATGCTGCACTCGTCAGGTACCTCGGGTATCCATCGGTGGCCAAAGAGCGGATGGGAGGTGGTTGTCAACTAAGTGCTCATGGGACAATCCCGATGCTAGTGGGACCTGGAAGATTCCGGCGGTCAGATGATGGAGTGGCTCGACGCTGAATGGGCAGGTGCGGCTCGGAAACCAGCAGCTCCTGACCCCTCCGCGGTTCTTATATTGACGGACTGAGCGATGGTCAAGAGCACCAGTTCCCTGCCAAGTAGATAAGCCAGATAAGCACTGCCAAGAGTTTTGTCAGGGCCATCCGGGTGAGGCGAGGCATCCCGTCCAAGAAGAACACGGCACGGGAGCGTCAGTCTCAATGATGCCATCGCAGTCAGCAATATGCGGCGATGGCCAGTAGATGCACTGGCAAAGGTCATCTCCGCCACCTCGTCCGGCCAAAAGGATGTTACATAGTTGCATGAACGAACTAGTGCCAACTACGGTCCGGGACACAAGCGAGTGGCAACTGATCGTCACTGCCAAGACGCACCAGGATATCTGATGCATAATGTCGCGCCCTTCAGAGGCATATTCCCAGATATACAGTTCAGATGTCAAGTCCCCTAGGTGCAGGTGTACATGGGTGCAGCTCAGCCTGCGCGGCTACTCTGCGTCCAGGCTCGTCGACCAGCCCCAGCCGTAGTTTCGCAATTTGCTGCGCTCGGGTGGGAGGTAATACAGCGGGCCATCCCAGACGCGGTAGACATGGCCTCTGTTGAGGGATCAGCTTTATCTGCGGTATCGCGGCTGCGGTATCAAAGTATAAAGATACGTACCGAGTACCTTCACCACGGAACATGTCCGGCATCCGCCATGGTTCCGGGACCTACGAGGTCAGCGAACAATCAACCAACCGCAGAACAGAGGTAAAAAGCGAATCCGCATTCGCAGTTGACGCAGTCAAATGAGAGTGAGCATGGCATTGGAACTCACGTCGGTTTCCCCAATGTGCCAGTACATCTCTTGGTTGTTCTCGTACGCCACAGTCTGGCCAGGCAGGGGCAACATGAATTTTCCCACCTATCACCGCGATCAGCTGCGTGCCACACCGTACCGACATGCCAGACACCGTGCCCACATCTAGCCGACACTTTGCCGATTATCGTGTCCTAGCATTACTCACCTGCAGCTCGGTATCGGTGATATCGCTCTCGAAGATCCGGGCGAACCCGATCCTCCACAGACCTCTGAACGCAATGTACTCGCACCATCGCCATCGGTCTGTACTGCACCAAGATCAGCATGCCTGCCTCTTCTGCTCCGTCTGCTCCGTCCACATGTTGCGACCACAGCCACTTACATTTCAATATCGTACATCTGGCCGTCTTCATGCAGAATCTGATAAGGCCACGGCCGCTGATCACCTTGATGAGTGACGAGGTACCCCAAGAACACTGATGGAGTGGGGTACGTCGAGTTGAGCAGGCGGGCAATCTCCGTCGTCTGTAATGTCCGATCAAGCAGGTCTTCCTCTGCACCTCGTCAGACACCTTTACGCTTATTACACAACAACGGTAAGGCACCAGTCGGTTGGCTCACCTTGACCGTTGTGAGAGACAAACACATCGACTCGTTCTCCATGGACGTCGAGAGTGGCGTGAATGGCTGGCGCGAGCTCACCCACAGGACTAGGCAGGAGGTGGTGTGTAGAGTTTAAGATCGGGAACTGATTTATCAGCCCTCTCCGCTTGGACTACCAATGTATCCACCTTGGACAGGAGCGCTGCTCCCCACGTGTGCTTGTTGGGTCCTGGTCCGAGATCGACGTACTGTCTCTGTAAGCATCTCAGCCTCTAGCAAGGCTCACATAACCAAGCTCTTCCGAAATCAACCTCGTCAAGTCTCGGTTTCCATACACGAATCGATGCACTGATATCAAGTCAAGTCTTTCAAAGTTACTCACGATCGGTCTCCAGCAAGCCCACAACATCTACTTGCATATCGCGGATGAGATCCAGCATCCGCCTCTGGCTATCTCTCCCGGCCTCGTCAACGCCAAAGTGCACCTTGACGTATTCAGTCAATGTTTACCCTTCTCCTCATCTAGGGTCAACACTTACGGCCCATATGCCTCCGGAAAAGATCCGGTGATTGGGGTAATATGGCACTGGCGCCTCGATCGGCATCTTGCCATACCCATATGCCAAACCCACTACACTCAGTACAGCGCCGGCGACGACCGTCCATCGCTCGGTCCTTCTCGTCCTGACCCTTCCCCGTAATGTCATCCCTTGCTCTTGCGGCAAGACGACCTTGCTGGCGGCATGTCTGCCGATGACGATGAGTGACATGGTCACGATCAGAATTGCGTCGGTACGTTCTCGGAAGATCCAGCCGAATGGAACAAAGGCATAGGCGGCAGTGACCACGGACAGAACGTCGAGAACGATGTTGAACAGAAGCGCCTGGCCAAAGACCCTACTCGGAGGCAACAGCGAGCCTACTTGCAAAAGTGGCGGCACAGTAGAAGTGAGATAGGCTACCAGTGCCAAGCCGCCTATGAAACCTAGCCAATCGGGGCAGCAATACAGTACGGCTGCACCTAAACAACCTACAGCTGACCAGACCAGACTGTAAGGTGCAACCGGGATACACAGACCGAGCGCGGCGGAAGCGATGACCAGTCCGGCGAAAGGATGGAGTGTTGGGCCATTGATCGGGTAGCCCGTCCACGTCCAAGCGATGATGGTTCCGGCGTCCGTGACAAAAGTTTGAAGCAGATGGATGAGACTCCCGATCCCCAAGGCAACGAGTCGAGCCTGCCACCGTGTCGGGTGGCCAGCCGGTACGTGATCATCGGTCTTCTTGAGAGACATCGCTATCGGTGGGGAGGGAAAGAGATCAAGGGGTCGATAACTGTACTCGAGCATCGAAAGCGCCGCCAAGAAGAGACCTGTCCTGTTCCATCCTCCGGTTGCTTCACTTGAGATCGCCCACAAGGGGTTCATCGAAGCCGACATGTATTTGATCACCAGCGTGACAATAAGGCCAGTCACCCATACTACAATGAGTAAGCATGTGCGGCATCGAGGTCCTCTCTTGACTGACTGTGAGCCTCAGCGACCATCTCCGGGCTTCCTTTCAGTCTTGCCCAGTTGCCAAATAGACTCAGCCATCCGACCCAGGTACCGATGGAAACACCGACCAGCCTCGCCGCAACAGACGGGATGAAGTAGGTTGCCATGCCGGTAAGGATCATGGTGGACCGATTGAAGATCATTCCCTGCCGCGAAGTAACGTAGGATAGAACGCAGGGAAAAGAGAGGGCGAAGGCAGATAGATTCGCAAGTAACGCTAGTTCTGATCCTGCCAGAGCTACAGGTAGGATAAGCTGCGCTCCAAGGACAGCAGGAAGAGACTTGCCCAGCTTCCACACGGACCAGTAGAACAATTGGAAACCCAATGATGTAAATACAGTCCAGAAGCACGTTGCTGCTCGGATCAGTCTTCATCTCGTCGTCATGCTTCGAGACTTGCCGAAGTATACATCGCTCAGCCATGCCCAAAATGGCCAGGCTGGCAGCTGGAGACTGCTGGTAGGTGACGATACCGAGGTCCAGTCAAAATCTACATCGACCTTGCTTGTTGATTTTGGGACAACGGGAAGAAGCGCGCCAGAACCCAAGCTATAGCAAGCCGCCATTCCGTCAGACCTTGCTGGAGACTTGATACTGGCGGCCGGGTACTAACCCTAGAGCTTGAGGTGTCGACGAAGAGGACGAGACATCGATGACAGCAATCTGAATGTGTTCAGCACCTCTCCTGAAGTTCTAGTTGCCTTACCCTCAGATGAGTGAGCTCTTTGGCTGTGATGGCGTCAAACGCAACGTCCCAAAATACCAGGCTCCATTCGAAAAACGAATAGTAGGTATATGCTTGTGCCTAATGTCAGCATTTAAAGTTATCGCATCTGTCTTCGACTCACCACCTGGTATGCGCAAAACAGAGTGTCGGTAGTATAGCAGGATCAGAGGCGGGATCATCAATAGGAATCCGCCAAAGACCAGCTTTCTACCATCGTTCATTAGTATCGGCATCGGTCAGTGGCATTGACAACGAACCGGCGAGATCTTGCGGATGGCGTAGTGGCATTATTGGTGGAAAACAGCATCCACGGCAGGGTGAGTAAGAGGTACAAGATCATGAAGAGATCGTGGAGGTCTATCGGTCGTCAGCACCTTGCCGCCATCTACACGGTGTGAATATTACCGTGGTGATCCCTCGAGGTTATGTATACCCATCCACCGCTGCGTATATCAGCACAACCGATTTCGCAAAGACAAGACGCACCAGCAGAACGTTCGCGCTATACCGACGAAGACCTCCCAGTCTGCTGTCTCATTCGCATAAAGCAGCTGCTCCTCCCCTTCCGTCAGGTCGGTGGTGGGTTGCTGGAAAGCTTCGTCTTGTTTCTTTCCTGCTCGGCTTTTGAGGTCTACGACGTCAATGGCACTCTTCCGGCTCGTGCTTGACGCTCTGGTTGGATTTGATGTTGATTCATGAGGACTGGCTTGGCTTCGGTATCGGTGGACTAGCCACTGCACGAGCAGCAGCAGGAACCGCGGTGTGGCGCATAGCGCAATCAGGATCTGGAATGGTGCGCGAGGTGGAGCATGATCACCTATTCTGCATGGATTCAGCAGCGTACTTGTGCAACGGGGATGACTGACGTCGCTGAGACTGAAGGAAAAAACTCGACGGGCCATCCTATGCATGCAGTCAGCTACTCAGCTCGCCATCTTCATCTCGAGTGCAGACACCCACCTGCGACGCTATTCTTACAGAGCTCCGTCCATAGCCCGCTGACCCACCCCATTAGCAAGGCGGCCGTGAACGCCGTCGCGGCGATGGCAGTGTGAGCTCGCGGCACCCATTCTGCGGGAAATGTCAGAAGGGTCGTCATCTGGCATGTAGGGATGAAGCGAGGAGAAGCTGCTGGACAGCTGTCGAGTCGTGCATGTGAGGATACGTGAGTCGGCCGGGCAAAGGACGTTCCCTTGGCAGTCAACACCGAAGCTGCGTGTGTAAACCCTGTCAACACGCCTGGAGCTCCGCAACGTATCCTTGGGCCAATGATTTCCCTTTCAGAAGCCCGTGTACTGTGTCGCCCATGTACCGTGCTGTCGTCTAGCCGACTGAGTCACGGGAGACGGCAAGCTGGATCACTGTACATGTACGGACGACGTGGAAAACAACGGCGAACGAACCATCATCACTCAAACTGGGCAGCCTGACTCTAAAATACTCGTAGCCCGGCCATTGGCAGCGGGTTTTGTCGGCGAGGTATGATCAGTGCATCTTCACTCCATTGGACAGAGAAGCACAGCCGTCCTGGATGACCATGAAAGACTGTCAAGTATATGGCGCTCTCGGAGCGAGTCAAAGAATGTAAGCTCAGCGCTTGTTGAGCGATTGGAGACTTTAGTTTGGGATAGGTGTTGGCATTCGAGACCTAAGAGTAGTGTCCCCGTTTCGTACTACGAGGGGCAAGGAACTCCCCCTCCACCAGGGCCGCAGCCGCAGCGTGCACGCCCTGCGAGGTAGCAATGTAAGACTGCGAGAGCGAGGGGCCGACGCGAGTCTCTGGGCGGAGAAATTGAAATGTTCGGGAATTGCAGTGTCGTGGCGATCGGTTGCGACGGTGGAGACGACACCTCGGGCGGCGCGCGCGCTCATCGGCCGTTGGGCCGGGAAGCGTTGCCAGAGGGGGGGGGGGCGGGGGCGGACCGTTCAGGGGCCGGCACTGCCCAGCCAAACCCACAAAGGGCATTTCGTCGTCGCCTCCTCTGCTTTGCTCATCGTCCCACTTGAATAATATACTTGCTCTTACATCCCCCTAGTAGTCACCCCCCATACATCCCCTCTGTGTACAGTGCAGCAGAAACCGACGCGACTGAACCCCATCGAGACGCGATCACCACCTTTTTGGAGCAGCGCCTGACCGACATTTACGACCGAGCGACGTCTTCACGAACGTGAGTAAAAGAAACTGGGAGAGAAGAGGCGAGGGGACTTTGATCTGTAAGTCATGCCATCTCTGCAGGTCAGGAAGCCGTGAGACGATGGGAGAGGTACTTGGGGACGGCGAGAAGCGGGCGACTGTGGGCGGGCAGCCCCACTGCCGATCATGTCCTAGCGCGTGACCATGTCGTCACGTCAGCAGCAGGTGTAGAGACGATCTTTCAAACATCGATGGACCCCTCGTGTGAGGGCGGCATGGCTGAAAAGAAGAGAGCGAAGAAACAGAAACGCGACGGGTGACTTTTATGTGTCGCCAGGAAGCATGGGTGGTCCTCTCATCGTCTCTGAGCTTCTTTCCTCTTTTCGCCAGGCTCAGGCATATGCATGCGCGAGCTCATATCATCTCCTGGCCTCCATCAGCCCGAGTCATGCATTTGCTGACCAGTCCAACAGTGAATTACTAGCAGACGCCACGACGGAAACCTTTTTTTACGATGGAACACCCAATCTCTCATCCAACTGGTCATTCCACCTCTTTGCTGCAGCCGGCAGAGCAGCAACACCTTCCCTCATCAATGCTAGTACCTTCAGACGAGCAATATGTACCATCAGCGCCGCCGCAGTTCCAGCCCCTCCACCATTCTTCGCTGCAGGACGGCATCTCATCTTCGGTGTGTTACCTGCGCAGTTGTTAGATCTAGCTGACATAGTCCCAGAGCACATCGTCACCTGCTCCTGGTCCGAAGATCACTCTGCATGTGCCCAAAAACCACATGACAGCGCCGTCATCTGGCGACGAGCTGACGCCGGAGCCGGAAGAGATCGATGATGCAGACGGCGAGGAAGATGCCGAGTCTATGAATGGGGACAAGCCTCAATCTCGTTTTGTACGTCCCGTTACATCCGTCGTAGCATTGCCGCTGACTGCGTTAGCCACCTGTTTCGTCTCGGCACTCGGATCTCTCGGAAGGCGAAGACGAGAGGTCTGAAGGGGAAGGCAATGCCGATGAAGGCGACTATGAAGATGAGGGAGAGCTTGAAGAGGACGAGCCTGTGGATGACGGCGAGGAAGAGGACTCGGAAGATGCCAGCTTTGGCGAGAAGAAGAAGAAACCCAAAGTAAAAAGGGCGTCAGTGGAGCGGCGGGACAATGGCAACCTGTTTCCTAAGAAGCGGAAAAGTGCGTCTATCCTACCGTTTTGGAAGACGGCTGATACCGGTGGTCTTAGCTACAGCCGCATTCCCGGCTCGGAGGGAACGGTCAGTGTCATCAGACGAAGACTATGCAACAAAGTCCCACAAGAAGAAGTTTACGGCGAAAAACGGCGGCTCGCTGAGGGCGAGCCCGGACGCATTCAACGATTCCGATGGGGCTTGGCGAAGAGGTGCTGCGAAGAAGGTGCAGTCGTACAACGAGGCTGAGGTAGACTATGGCTTTGACAGCGGAGAGGATGAAGCCTACTATGCAGCAGGCGGAGCGGGAGCTGGTGAGTCAGTGTTAGATTCGGCGCTGATTGGCAGTGGAGGAAGATGGGGATGAGATTGATCAGGTCTTGTCCCACTCGCGGCATGAGGATCGCGTAGATGATCCAAAAGACATCCCGCAGGAAAACTTGGTGAGCTAGACAAGGATGTCCATTTCTCAGACTGACATATCCAAGCGATTCCATATCAAGTGGAAAGGCTACTCGCATATCCACAACACCGACGAGACTTACCAGTTTCTCAAATCCTACAAGGGATTCAAAAAGGTTGAAAATTACATCGCCAAGGTCTGGACTGTCGACCAGCAATTCCGCAATCCAGCTCCAGATGCACCTTGGAAGCCTACCAGCGAGGATCTTGAGCAATACGAGATCGACAGGGAGCGCAACAAGGAGATGCTCGAAAGCTACAAGATTGTCGAGCGAATCCTGGATGAGAAAGACGAGAAGCGAGATGGTGCCGTTGTGACGCTCTTCTACTGCAAATGGACGAGTACGTCAGATCCACTTTTTCAATTTCCGTCGTCTGACTGAGAGACAACAGACATGCAATACTCGGACTGTACCTGGGAGACCTACGAGGAGATCAAAGACGGGGCTCAGGCGGTCATTGAAGAATTCCATACAAGATCCGGAAGGACAACCATACCCGCCAAGTCTATTCCGTACGCCCTCAATGCCCGACCGGCCTTTCAGAAGATCACTGAGGATCCGCCGTACCTCAAGGTCGGCGGCGCTCTCAAGCCGTTCCAACTGACTGGCCTGAACTGGCTGGCATATCTTTGGAGCAAGGGTGAAAACGGGATCCTCGCAGATGAGGTGAGCATATTCAGCTGTCGTTCACTGACGATGCGTAGATGGGCCTTGGTAAGACCGTCCAATCAGTATCGTTTCTTTCATATCTCTTCCACGCACAGCGTCAATATGGTCCGTTCTTGGTCGTCGTGCCTCTTTCGACAATCTCGGCCTGGCAGATGCAATTCAACGTCTGGGCGCCCGAACTCAATGTTATTTGCTACATGGGCTCGGCACGTTCACGTGAAGTCATTCGACAATTCGAATTCGGACCGTTGCGGAACCTCAAGTTCAACGTGCTGCTCACCACTTACGAATTCATCTTGAAGGATAGACAGGATCTGGGCCAGATCAAGTGGCAAGCTCTGGCAGTCGACGAGGTACGCTTGGTGACTGGAGGTGGTCCATTGCTGATGGTATAATCTAGGCACACCGTCTGAAAAACAATGAATCGCAACTGTACGAGGCGCTTCAAGGTTTCTCTGCAGCCTCCAGACTACTTATCACGGGTACACCGCTGCAGAACAACGTCAAAGGTCAGAGCTGATATCATCAACTTTGGCATATACTGATCGTACTAGAACTTCTCGCTTTGATGCATTTCCTAATGCCCGAGAAGTGTGAGTCCCTTTTGCCAGGTGGCGCTCAAAAGCTGAACACCAACAGTCCAACTCGCAAACGATTTTGACCTCAATGATGCCGATCAAGAAACCAAGATCAAAGATCTGCACGAGAAGCTGGGCACTCTTATGCTTCGTAGACTGAAGAAGGATGTGGTCAAGGAGATGCCCACAAAGTCGGAGAAGATTCTGCGGGTCGAGATGTCAGCCATGCAGACGCACTATTACAAGAGTAAGGGAGATCTGTTTCGTTGAATGTTGATCTGACGATTCGCAGATATCCTTACCAAGAACTTTGCAGTGCTCAGTAAAGGCGGCACGCAGCAGATCAGCTTGATGAACGTAGCAATGGAGCTCAAGAAGGCTTCGTCAGTTTGCCATCACGTCCTATGAGCTCCAACCTGATGCAAACAGAAACCACCCCTACCTCTTTGATGGCGCCGAGGATCGAACTAAGCCGATCCACGAGATCCTCAAGGGTCTAGTGATGAACTCTGGCAAAATGGTACTGCTGGACAAACTCCTCGCAAAACTCAAGGCGGACGGACACCGAGTCTTGATTTTCTCGCAGATGGTGCGATTGTTAGATATCATGTCAGACTACATGTCCGCGAGAGGTTATGTCTATCAGCGACTGGATGGCGAGTCCACGATCTCCGTCGTAACAAGATGCTTATGCGCTTAGGTACTGTTCCGTCGGACGTGCGAAAGAAATCAATCGAGCACTTTAATGCGCCCGGCTCACCGGACTTTGCGTTTTTGCTGTCCACCAGAGCTGGTGGATTGGGCATCAACTTGGAGACTGCAGACACTGTCATAATCTTTGACGTGCGTCACGTTTACTGCTACATGGCTCGTACTGACGTGAACATAGTCCGATTACAATCCGCAGAACGACCTGCAGGCAATGGCTCGCGCTCATCGGATAGGACAACAGCGACACGTCAGCATTTACCGGTAGGTTCTTACTTCAGCTTCCAGCATGTCTGCTTCAGCTTGCGAGTTACACGCTGATCAGCCTAGCTTCGTGACCAAGGGAACTATCGAGGAGGATATCCTGGAGCGGGCCAAGCGGAAGATGATTCTTGAATACGCCAGTAAGTGGAAGAGAGCAGACATGCAAGGTGCCAGAACTGAAAGGTCCAGTCATCAATCAGATGGACACCACCGGAGCGCACATAAACGGCACTGCAACGCCAAAGGAGAAGTCGGGCGAATTCTCTAAAGAAGAGCTGTCGGCGATTCTCAAATTCGGCGCACAAAATCTTTACAAGACTGACGAAAATGCTCAAAGCAAGAAGCTTGATGAGATGGATTTGGATGATATCCTCACCAAGGCGGATGCGTTTGACACCGACGCTACGGCTCAACCCGGCGGCACTTCGCTAGGTGGCGAAGGCTTCTTGGCGCAGTTTGCCGAAATCCAGGATGTCAAGAATGATATGAATGAGGATCTAAGCTGGGACGATATCATCCCTGTTGAGGAACGAGTCAAGATTGACGAAGAGGAAAGTAAAGCCCTCGCGGCTGAGGAAGCCAAGGCTGCCAATCGGAAACGAGCGGCAGCTAAGGCGCCTGGCGCGTACTCTGGCATGGATGGAGATGATGGCGATGCTACTGGTAGCAAATCAGGGTCACCCCTGCTCAAGAAATCAAGCTCGAAACCCCCGGCTGGTCCCCGGAAGTCGAATGCACAGAAGGCGCTGGACTTGAGTGGTGAGTGTTTCCCTGGAGATTGAGCTGATGTAAGAACGGGATGTGCGTGTACTAGTTCGAGGTATTCTCAAGTGGGGAGACATCCGGACACGATACGACTTGATCGTCAAAGAAGCTCGACTGGAGGCGAAGAACCGTGTTATCATTATTCAGACGTGCGAGGAGATTATTACAAAGGCCGAGGAGGCTGTCGCGGAGCACAAGGCGCACATCCGCGAGCTGCAAGATAGGGGTGAACCCATCAGCTCTTCATTGCGGCAAAAGGCAATCCTGTTCTCGTACAAGGGTGTCTCAGGTGTCAATGCCGAAACGCTGGCAGCGCGTTTCTACGAGCTCAAGGCGCTCGGCGAACACTTCAAGCGCATTGATGAACCTGATGATTACCGCATCCCACAAGAGAATTTGAAGCCGACAATGAACTGGTCGGTCGATTGGACGGCGGCAGACGATGGTCATCTCGTGGTGGGCATTTGGAGACATGGCTTTGGGGCATGGGAACAAATGCAACAGGTTGGTCGGTTGGGTATCGCCAGCAATTGCGCTGATCAGGCAGGATCCCACGCTCAAATTGGAGGACAAGATTTTCCTTGAGGATCCCAAGACTACCAAAGGGGAAGCCCCTCCGCCAAAGATGGTCCCTGGTCCGATCCATCTTGTACGGCGGGGCGATTACCTCTGTAAGTCTCACCATGGCAAGGCAAGCAATGCTCATTGTATCAGGTGGTCTGATCAGGGAATTCGAGGAGAACCGCCGTATGCTCATCGAGCAAGACGCAGTCCTCGCTTCCATGCCGCCAAAAGAGGGCTTTGGTTACGACAACCCCCCTCTACCTGTGCCAGCAGCGGCAAAGATCAAGTTGCACAGCCCGGCGATCAGCTCTACCAGTGCGAGCGCGGTAGCTGCCAAAGGCAAGAGAAGAAAGACTCCAGAGTACACTGACTCGGAAGACGAGTCGAGCTAGTACGTCTCTGTCTGATGATTTGTCCAGTGCTCATGCCGTAGCTCGTCAATGGATGAGGATGAAGTTAAGGAAGCTTTGCGTCCGGCGAAGAAACACCTGGTCAGCTTCCCCTCTCTCCCCCCCCCCCCCCCCCCACACACACACATACCCTCGCCCACCCCGTCCTCTCCTGCTCCGAAGGACGCTGACTGGAAGCAGAAAAAGCTCAAAAAGGGGACCGACAACATGACCAGAGAAGAGAAGATTGCATCACTCAAGGAGTGTGTTGCGGGGATCGGCAACCGAATTGACGAGGTTGTGGCTGAAAAAGCGGAGGAGGGCTTGGATGCAGCCAAATGGCGAAAACATTGTTGGGTGTAAGTCTGGTTGCGCTTGGAGCGGTCATTCATGCTGACGCGATCAAGTTTTGCGTCGTTTTTCTGGCCGCGCCAAGGTGTGAATTATTCAAAATTGATGGATATACATCAAAAGCTAGTGAGTCTAGGTCTACGATGACCGAACAACGCGGGCAAGTGAGCTAATCGTGCAGGTAAACGATTCTTCTCCTGCGCCGGTCAAGACCAAGCCGAAACCGAAACGCAAGTCCGAGGTAGGAGAAGAGAGACCAAAGAAAAAGGTCAAGCAAGAGGTCAAACAAGAAATACGGGAATCGGACATTGACATGTGATGTGGTCGTATCTGTACGCTGGGGGGTTTCTAGCTTGAGCATTGGGTTCGCCGTGGGTCGTGGTCGTGACAGTTGTCGTTTCCCTCCATTCATCGCATTCTGGATACTTGGCATGATAGTGGCATCATTATCATTTTCATGCATTCGGTCAGTAGTCGTCCTGGTCTGGCCATGTGCGGCATTATCTTCGCTCATTATCTTCCCTCTCGGAATGTCGAGTGCGAAGACGTCTGACGGTATCCAAGCCAGTGAGAAGTCTGCTTTTGTTTTGAACTGAGTGGTGACTGGACGCATGATGCTGAAGCAAGACCTTGGTGGCCGGTTTTCGCTTGGTTTGTTGACACGAATGTCTGAAACCGACTTTGCGGATGCTTGTCATGGGCTTGGCAGTAGTTGTGTCTCACTGATGATTCACTGATGACTCTGTCCACGGCTCGCCATGCCGCAGCAAGAGGGATCACGCGGGTGCACGCCAACGAGTATATCATGCACGCGCTGGACTGCCCTGTTTCCCCAGCTCTGCTCATTCCTCGTCCTCTCCCTCAGTCTTCATTCCGCACTCCCTGACCGACACGTCTGGACGTGCTCGCGTTCCTTCTTACTTGCCATCTGCCTCTCTTACCCTGGAGCCGGTCTCCCCATCATCACATTCATTCTCTAGCCTGACGTCGTCCGTCGTCCTCTTTTGCCCTCTCTTGCCCTCTCTTCCCCTGCCTGACCAGATCTATCCTTCGTTTTCCGTACCGCGTAATCATTTCAGGAAACCCCCTTGACGTCCACGCATTCACGCATCATGGTTCTCATCGACTTGCAAAAGGTCCTTGCGGCGCTTGGACTCGTATCGTCCATCACCAAGCCGATCCCGATCGTCGGCGGTATAGCCAGCGGCCTGGTCGATACAGTTGGTGGTGTGGCCAACTCTACTCTGGGGAGCAGCGGCCCGGTGGGTAGCCTGTTGGGCCCGCTAGTCGGCGGTCTTGTCGCCGCCGTCGGCGTAGGCTCTAACGACACCGACACCGACGCTGGCAGCAGCAGCGGCGCCAACAACGGCACGTCCACGTCCACATCCACAGACACCGGCAACGAAAACGACAACGGCAATGGCAATGGCAATGGCAACACGACGACGACCTATTCTGCTGCGTCGGACGACAGCAACGACAATGACAGCTGCGCCTTCCAGCCTTACACCCCCGCCACGCCTGTACAACTCGAGAGCTTTGCCCCGTACGATGCTGCGCAGGCCCTGATATACCGGTACAGGCAGCAGCAGTCGGTCAACCTCGGCTCGTGGTTCGTCCAGGAACAATGGATGAACCCGTCTCTCTTTGCCTGTGCGAGCGGGAACAAGCAGGCGGAGCTTGACGTCGCACAGGGCTGGGGCGGTGTAGATGGCGCCAAGCAGGTGCTCGAGCGGCACTGGGACGAGTGGATCGGGGAAAGCGATTTCGCCTACCTCGCGGGTATCGGTAGGTACCTTCCCATACCTCTTCCACTTGTGACCTTGATCCTTCCTTCGTCTTTCCTGCATTCCCTCCTGACCCTCGGCGTATTGTCGCCTCCACACTGACAAGTCGACACTCGCGCGTCCGCCACGATGAACACATGCGTGAATGGGTGCAGACGCTGATGTCTGCTTGTTTACTGTCTGGCGAGCAGGTATCAACACGGTGCGCTTGCCGATCGGGTACTGGAATTTGGGACCGGTGTACTGCCAGGGCACGCCGTTCGAGAGCGTCGCTTCCGTATACGTCAATTCGTGGGCACGCGTCGTGCGAGCCATCAACTGGGCCGAGAAGTACGGCCTCGGAGTTCTCGTCGACCTCCACGGTGAGTCGTTGACGACGTGAAGACGCCGAGGGCTCAAGTGTCCAGGTGCACCGGGCAGCCAGAACGGACAGGCCCATTCCGGCGTCTCGGACGGCCAGCAGAACCTGTTTGGTAATCCCGCCAATGTCCAGCTCACGATGAACGCCCTCACCTACCTCACCCAGCAGCTTGTCAAGGTCAACAACGTCGTCGGTATTGAGATTCTCAACGAGCCTAGCAATGTCGATGGACTCCCAGCTTTCTGTCAGTCACACTTGACCAGCCACAAGCCACCGATTATGACGTTGCATGTCCGTCGTGCAGCTGCTGATGAGGTGGTAGACTCGCAGGCGTTGACGACGTTGCGTCAAGTCTCGCCAGAGGCCGCGGCATTCCCTTTCTAGTGAGTCGGCAAGTATTTCGTTGACTGGGACTGAGTGGCGAACAGCATTCAAGACGGGTTTGACATGTCGCGATTCGCCGATTACATCTCGACACGAAACGACTTTGTCGTCCTCGACCACCATTCCTGTAAGTCTTCCGAGAGCCGACCGTAAGGGCAGCTGACGGCGTGCCAGACTTTGTGTTTGGCGACCACGACTCCCAGGAGATCCCAGCTCAGCAGCTTACCTCGACGTTGAAGCCTGGTCAGGGATCGCTCTCGCAACAGATGATTTCCGCCGCCGCGGAAGAACGGCGCAACATTGTGATTGGCGAATTTTCCTGCGCTCTTTCAGGCGATGCCCTTGTCAACGCGACCAATTCAGCCACGGATCGCAGGCGCTTCTGCACCGGCCAAATGGAAAGCTACACCAACGCCACTGCCGGATGGAGCTTTTGGAGTAAGCGAGCATTCTTTGCATACTGCACCGGACACTGATCAGAACAGGCTACAAGACCGAAGGATGCGATGGCGATGACAATTGGTGTTTCACTCACGCGGTCGGCAACTCGCTCCCCTCCACCTTCTTCTCTTATCCCAACTCTACAGTTGCTGCCGCTGCCGCTGCTCCCAGCACCAGTGACGCAGCAGCCGCCGTGGGATCCGGCACTAATTTCCTCTCCTTTGGCACTTCTTCCCCCTCTGATGATCAGCCCGGCTCACTCGATTACGATGCCATTCTCGCGGCGCTCGGCGCGGACGATTCCCAAGCTAACCTGATGAACGAGGCGTTTGCCACCACCGAGTACGACATGGTGCCACAAGGCGACGCAGATGACAACACGGCCGCTTCCTCGCCCAGCGCCTCGCCAGAGACGACTCCTTCCAGCCCCGACAGCAGCATCGGCGCCCAAGCCGCTTTTGCAGCTGACCCCATGCTGAACACCGCCACCATCCCGTCCTCCCGCATGGACCTCGTGCACCAGGGAAACCGGAAACGCTCGCTCGGCCTATCCGACCTGCCCCAGCGTGCCTTCCTCTGGTCCTCGTCGATTGCGCAACACCGCTTCGTTGCTCGACACTCTCGCGTAGCCCGCCGCAGCCATGCCGGAAAGCATGCACGCCGAGACGATTCCTCAGATGCTGGGACGAACGCCTACACCCCGGAACAGACTGCCATTGCCAAAGGATACAGCGACGGTTGGAAAGCCGCCAAGACCTTTGCAAACTTCAACGGATCTCGACTTGGTAAGTGTCGCCTTTGCAGAGTTGCTGCCATTGCAGGCCTACTGCTATGACGACTTTACTGATTTGCGCAGGGTTCTCGGGTCAATTTGTCAGTGATGCCATCTCAGCCATGAACGGCAAGATCCTCAGTGGGGACGAGCAGTCATACCGGCAGTGGTTCAGTGAGTCATCCCTGTGGACAAGTGCTCGAGTTCTGATGCCTCGCACAGTGAAGGGTCTGGTCGACGGAGAGCTGCAGGTGATAAAAATGTTGGCGCTACAGTCCCAAGGCCCTCAGTAGCAGAAACAAACATAGGATATGAGGGAGTCTCATGCCGAACCAATGCATGGATGAAAGCGCGACTATCTGACGTGGCATTTCTTCGGTGGCTACCTGTCGCCGAGTCCGCGTCAATCGTTCAGCTTGCATCTGCAGTACCTCTATTTCTCGACAGTCAACATGTCGGGCAATACCTCGCCGCAAGTGACATCACATAACAGTGCTCCGGACGTGCTGGCTCAGACGTCGGGCACTGTGGGCAAGGCTGCGCGCAAAGTGAGGCTGTTTGCGGGGACCATTGGAGATGATCTCAGCTCGGACGAGGAAGGAGCACTGGCTCTTGACCGTGCACAGGACGGGGACGGTATGTCCCTTGTGAGACTGTCACAGAACCATTTACTTATCCGTTCCTAGCATTTGGATCACATCACCGCCAAACTTCCTACACCGGTCCAAATAATACATCACCTACGTCCCGCATCACCTCAATCGTGAACTCGTCTCGACTAAAGCACCCAAAACTGCAGCGTGCAAGTACCACGAGCTCGTCTATATCGATCCATAGCGAGCCGATCACGGGCAATCAAGGTAATGCGGAAGCGGGCCCGAGCAATCCCTACCAGGAATGGAAGAGCAGGCATCGACTAAACCGGACATCAAGTCTGCGGACTGGCAATGGCCTGGGAAAGGGTCGGCATAGAGATGATGGTGGGAGGCCCGAGCGTGGCGCGGGAAGATTGGAGGGCATTGGCGACGAGTACTACCATGGTTCAGCCAGGCTGGATCATCTGGATGACTCGGGTTCCGAACGGGAGGACGGTGAGCGAGCCGGCGGAATCATACCGGTGAACCCGCCGGTGGTGGCTCCCATCACCCCGGTAGCAGCAGCGGACACAGCCGAGGGGAGGGAGCGGCTCGAGTGGCAGAGCATGCTGGCGTCAGTGTTGGAAGGAGAGGTCCTGACCGAGGAGACGTCGAGGATCGGAGAAGACAATACGAGCGAACAAACGTTCAGAAAGGAGCTGGGCCAGTCGCTCTGGTGGCAGATCCGCGCGCGGATGCGCGGCCGCACAGAAGCGGAGGAGAAGCGGCGGGTAGAGGAAAGGCGCAATAGGGTGGTCGATGCCGTGCTGGAGGAGGTTGAGGGCTTTGTTGTCAAGTCTAGCCCAGGTCCCATGGGAGTCGGACGCCGCCTTTCTGCCGAGGACACATCAAACTCAGATCACATAGAAGACCCAAAGGAGAAGAGCGAGAGCGCCGCGCTCGACCAGGTGACTCTGGTCCTCGAGAAGCTCGGTGTCGTGGAGGGGCTCTATCCCCATACTGCTGCTTTCCGACAAGCCAAAGCACTGTACGACTCAGAGTCATTCCAGGCTCGAGTGAATGCGATCACGGCCTGGTCGACAGTGGTCACCTCGCTTCAACAACAGCTGTACATCTTGAAAAAGTGGACGGGGTCGGACGATCTCGATGTCACGAGACCGAACACTACGAAGGAGAAGGCTCTGGTAGGGAAGAGCCGATATCATCCGCTCGATGGGAAGGCCAAGGCCCAGGCCCAAGCGGCGATTGATCAGGTAGCCGATGACTCGACCTTCCTCGAACGAATCATGAAGGAGGACAATTTGCAAAAGACATTCGGAAAGCGTGTCTTTGTCGATATCATGGTCCTCATCCACAACGCCAAGCAAACCGTCATCAGTCATCTTCCGCTGTTCGAGCAACTCAAGCTTCCCGACTTCCAGTACGAGCTCGTACGATTGATTGGATTCCCCGGACGTCTCATCATTGAGGCATTGAAGATCCGTTTGGACGCCGCCGCTAAGCTCGTCGACCCAAATCCGATGGTCATCAACGATATGATCGACAACTTCCGGCTCATTATGAGCCTCGCTGTCCTGATCAAGCGCGAGTACGACGAAATCGTCGAACCAGACCCCGAGGCACGGTGGCGAATTCCGCCCTGCCTCGCACCAGATTACGATGCCGTCCTCTTGGATGGGCTGCGGACCTTCTTCAAGCTGCTGCATTGGAAGCTCAAGAGCGGAAGCAGGGCGATCTACTTTCGCGAGACCGAGGTGCTGGAGGACGAGTGGGAGTTCTTGTACGAAGCGGCAGAAGCTGTCCCTGGCGGAGACTTGGTCGTGGCCGAACACTTCTGGTACGTCGCGTGTTCATGTGGCGCTGATACCCAGCTCTCTCACGAACAAACTCATGGTCCGGGTTTGCAATTATTTTGACACCCAGCTTCACGTCCCCGTTTTGGCCAAATCCACGAGCAGGGCGACCTTGCGCAAGTTTCAACAGGATATGGATGGCAGCAAAGAGAAACGACCGATGACGCCGGACGAGATGTTTGTATGGTACGGCAAGATTCTCGATGCGGTCCGAATGCGGTATCGCAAGCTGCAGAGATTCGCACGACGTCTGACGCAGAGATTCGACAATTCATCAGAGTATAGCCTGGAAGAAGAAGATTTGGATGTCTTTGTGAATCAGATGTTTGAGACGGGCCATTTCTTGGTATACACGCAGGTCTTCGAAGAGAGAGGTACCTATATCATGGCGGACGGATCTCTGTGGAATGATCCAGATTACGTGCGGCAGCTCCTCACCAGGGCGTTCTCCATGACCATCTCGACCACTCGACCCCGAGAGCACAATACCGAACACGCCGCGGATGAAACGCAAGGAGAAAACGGAAATGCGCGGCAGAGTGTGGATGGTCATGCCGACGAAGACCAGGCAGGATATCTCCTGCTGCTGTCGCCGCGACAAAACTTTGCCTGGACAGGAGCGGTCATGACTCTTGATCTTCCTTATATCGATTTCGCGCTTGAAGACAATCGTATCCGTCTCATCGCGGATGGACCCATGTCAAGGCTGAGCTTGTGTCAACGTCTGTTCGCAGACTCTCTTGTCGATCCCGACTCGAACGAGCCAGCCTTGACGGTGAAATGTGTCGTCGAGCAACAGGCTCACTTGCCTCGGTTACACCGCGAATTGCGCAAGATTGCCCGGTCAAACTATCGTCTGACGGAGTCGTTCATCGAGTCCGCTGCGCACGTCCGCAAGACTCTGAGAGGAACTCCGACGCCGCCTGACATGGTACAGAATTGGTTTGTCTTTGCGTCGGAGCAAGCCAAGAGGTATCGCATGCACGTCGAGGCATCTATTTTTCCCCGTTTCAGTCGCCTATGTATGCGTCTGGCCATCAGCTGGGTTTCGTTCATCTGCGACAGCTGTGACCCTACGGATCGCAAGACGTTTCGCTGGACTGTATCGGCTTTGCGTTTCGCCCTCGAAGTCACGCACGGACGAAACATCTTACACCTCGAATCGAACGAGTTCTCCCTATTACGGAAGAGTGTTGCATCACTCGTCTCTCTGCTCATCTCGCACTTCGATGTGCTTGGAGCGAGATCAAGCATGGAAGCGAAGAAAGAGGCAGAGCGGCTAGAGGCCATGCGTCGTCTCCAGCGTCTGCAAGAATCCATCGACGACGACACTATCCCTCGTGCGACCTCGCCGTCAGGTCAAAAGGCCATGATCGAGCGAAGTATTCGGCTTGTGCGCGAGGAGCGGCTGCGCCTCATTGCTGCGCTCGAAGCGCAACGGACAGGGTTATCCGCCGATCAACATCTAACTGGACAAGTGCTGGACGAGCAAGTGTCCGAAGACCGCGCTTTGGTCTTCCTTGCTGCGTCGTCGTCGAACATTGCTCTTCGCTGGCAGCAGGGTGCCTTTATTGGCGGTGGGGCCAACGGCAACGTGTACATTGGCTTCAATCTTGATTCCGGCGGTGTCATGGCGGTCAAAGAGATCCGTGTGCAGGATTTGAGCAACAGCCCCACTCTGTACAAACAGATCAAGGATGAGAGTGATGTCATGTCCATACTACAACATCCGAATATCGTCGAGTATTATGGTATCGAGGTGAGCGTCGCGCACTCCTCTTACCCAGGCGCTAACAAGGACAGGTACATCGAGATCGTGTGTTTATCTTCCAGGAATACTGCGAGGGTGGATCTCTGGCGAATCAGCTTGAGCATGGACGGATCGAAGATGAAGACGTGGTCATCCTGTATACCCTGCAAATGCTGCAGGGTCTGGAATACCTCCACTCGAAGGGGGTGGAGCACCGGGACGTGAAACCTGAAAGTGAGCCGTATGCTCTGCGGAGCTGACGAAAGATATCCTGCTGGGATACAACTCGGTGATCAAGTATGTCGACTTTGGGGCTAGCAAGGTCATCACCAAGGGCAACCGAACCATGGCCAAGACCAGGGCGATCCGTTCCCGAGCTGTTGGTGCCGAGGGACCTGCTGTGATGAATTCGCTAGCCGGCACTCCTATGTAAGTGGCTAGTGATCTACCAGACAGACGCTGACGGCGACAGGTACATGGCGCCCGAGGTCATTCGGGCCACCGAGCGGGGTGCTCGGCTCGGTGCATCGGATATATGGAGTATGGGCTGTGTGGTTCTAGAGATTACGACTGGTCGTAAACCGTGGCAACACCTTGACAACGAATGGTGTGTTTTCAGACGACGGTGCCGGCTGACAGCTCAGGGCAATCATGTTCCACATTGGTATCAGCGAGCAGCACCCGCCTCTGCCTAATGCTTCCGAGCTGTCTCCGCTCGGCGTGGACTTTATCGAGCAGTGTTTCATCCTTGACCCGGCTGAACGACCGTCAGCTACAGAGCTTTTGCAACATCCGTGGCTCGCGCCGATGCTGCAACAGATGGTGCGTGCCGTTTCCAATCCCATATTGACCACTGCCGGCTGGCTGCATGGCACTAATCTCACCTTGACAACTGCAAGTTGCTGCGTGACCTTAGGTGTTAATATGAGTTAGGAGAGTAGGCTGACGGTCCTCTTCAGACGGAGCATCTGTTGGAAACGTCGAGCTCGGGCGGAGGGCCGAGTGCCAACTCAACCCTGGCGGATCAATATGAGCAGGCAGCGCTCGTCGGCGCCAAGATGGCAGAGATGGTGCAGAAGGCCGATGGGACACAGCAGGGGGACGATCTTGGGTCGTTTGATAATACCCCGGCAGGGTCGACTCCGCAGGGCGGCGAGGAGATTTTGAGTCAGGCGATAATCTGAGGGGCGGCAGTGCGGCACGCCTTCATCTGCTTTCGCAGTATTATGCCTCTAGCAATCTCCTGCAAAGGTCAGCGCTTTTCGTGACCGTTATCACGCGTCATTCGTGAGACTAAGCGTTGCTGGAGGGCTTCGTGGATTAGCATTGAATGACGGACGGTTTTGACAGTTTCACCCGTTTCATACTTTATCCCATCTTCGGCAGTGACTCCTGGGCTTGTTGGCTCATGTGTTTGTAAAAATGTTTGTAAAAATGTACATGTACTGTATCGTACTGGCAGAAGCGAGAGTATCAGACACTCCCACGAGCCGCTGGAGACTTTCGATGTACACCCAACCAACCGTTGGCGCAGCGGCGGTCATGCTCGGTCCTCGGCGGCGTTAACAGATGGAGAGGCGGTTGGATCTCGGGTGAGAACAGCTCGTCGCCGTGCCTGGGTCACGAAAACGTCCATGACTGAATTGTTTTTGTTTTGTCTGAGAGCCGTCGAGTCGGGGTGTCCGGATTAGTGGGTAGGCTGGGTATCGCGAGAGGTCGAGGAGATTACTCAGCCCACGGCGGAGCGGCGGACTGTACGGATTGCGTTCGGGCTAGTTTGTCATATTCTCGGACAGAGGGCGCTGGCCGTCGAGCAGCCTCGGGGCCGGAGACAGAGCAAAGTATATATATATATCCTCGCGTCGGGGTAGTGCTACGCGGTGAACTCTTATTCTGCTGTATACACCGTGTGTCCATCTCGAGCATACTGTCGGCTGGACTGACTGACAGCGAGACGTTTGTGGACGGTTGACAAGAACTCCTAAAGACGAGCTCGCCCAAGATCAGCGCACGAGACGACGCTTGAGACGACGCTTGAGGCGCGATCACATAGAACCCACGGTGCTCCAGCTCCTCCAAGCTCTACGAGAAGACCGTGCAGACGGCGTGGGTCTTGAAGCGCGCTTCGAACTAGGGCATTGCATAGGATCGCCAGATCGCCCGACACTATAGTACATCGGAGGCCACTTGTCCGATCGGCTAGCAAGGATCTCCAGAGAGCCCCGTCGTATACACCTAGCAACGAACCTGCTGTGCGAAAGCCAGGATGCCTCTGGAAACCACATACGAGACGACGTCGGCGGAGGCGCTCGACCGACACCCGACGGCACATACGGACGAGGTCGAAAAGGGACCAGCTGCGAAGCATGTGATGCCGACGTTTCCCGAGGGCGGGCTGATGGGCTGGCTGTGCGTCGCTGGAAGCTGGTTGGTCCGTGAGTCTTGCGTCTTGCGTGTCGAGTCTCGAGTCTCAGGTGTTCTGTTTTTGGGTCGTCTTCTGTCCTCGGGGTCGTGGATAGCCGTGACGCCACTAAAACACTAGGATGGCCGCTGACGATCGTCGCAGTATTCTGCACCTTTGGATACGCCAACGCGTTTGGCGTCTTCCAGTCGTACTACGAGCTCACGGGCTACCCGTCCCAGGACGCCTCGTCCATCTCGTGGGTCGGTTCGGTCCAGCTTTTCTTTCAGTTCTCGTTTGGCGCCATCTCGGGACCGCTGTATGATAAAGGGTACTTTTACTACCTCGTCGGCAGCGGGTCCGTCATCTACATCGTATGGTACGTCGCTTCTCCTGTTTCTTCCATTTCGTCGTCCTGTCGTCCGTCCCGCTGATGCCGCAGCTTGTTCATGACGTCCCTGTGCAAGCAGTTCTGGCAGGTCGTGCTGGCACAGGCGATCGGCGTGGGGATCGGCATTGGCCTGCTCTTCCTGCCGTCGGTGTCGATCCTCTCACAATACTTTTTCAAGCGCCGCGCCCTCGCCATTGGCATCAGCGTCACCGGCTCGTCGACCGGCGGCATCTGCCTGCCCATCATGCTCAACAACCTCATCGCGTCGCACGGGTTCCCCAAGGCCGTCCAGTACACCGGCTATCTGATGCTGGGCTGCCTGGTGGCGGCGTGCTGCATGATGCACCCCCGCCTGCCGCCGGCCCCGCATGGTGCTGCAAAGCCGAGCCCAAAGGAGCTCTTTCGCAGTGCGCCGTACTCGCTGCTCGTTGCCGGGCTGTTCTTCGTCGCGTTCGGCCTCTTCTTTCCCTTCTTCTACCTGCAGGTCAGTGGCTGTCCCGTGCTCTTCTCATCTCGCTATCCATTCCACTCCTTCCCCTGGCACCCCTATGTCCATCAACAAAGACTCTTTCCTTCCCTTGGCACCCATTGCCCAGCACCAGTGGCTCATTCCTATCCAGGTGTTTGCGGAAGCTCACGGGCTCTCGCAAAATCTCGTCTTTTACACGCTGGCAATCCTCAACGCCGCTTCCGTGTTTGGCCGGATCACGCCAAACTTCCTCGCAGACTACATTGGCGCGCTCAACCTCCTTACTGTCATGTGCGCCGGTGCGGGCATCATAATCTTCGCCATGTTTGGCGCGACGTCGCCCGGCGGGCTCATCGTCGTGGCTATCTTGTACGGATTCTTTAGCGGTACGTCCGCCGTCCCTTCCTCTATCGGCTCGGCCTCCCATCGGCTCCATACTGCGCTACCAAGCAATTCAATGTAAAGATCCCTTGTGTTCCAGACTTGCCTGGACCTGCATGACACCTCCTCCTTACCTCGCTCTGGCTTGGTACTAACATCGACACAGGGGCGTACGTCTCACTCCTTGCGCCGGCACTCATCAGTATGGCCAAGAACCACCACGAGATCGGCCTGCGCATGGGCCTCGGCTTCCTCATCCCCTCCTTCGCCGCGCTGACAGGCACGCCCATCACCGGCGCGCTGCTGGACCGCTACGGGTTCTATGCGCCCATCGTCTGGAGTGGCGTCTGCGTCCTCATTGGAACCGCGTTGTTCGGCTGTGCGACGGTCTTGCGCAGGCGCGAAAAGGGGACCTGGAAGGTCTGAGCAGGAAGAAGTATCTTTGTTCCTTGACGTAGAATTTTTCATTCTATGATGAAGCGTGTGCGATGCGACTCCCCACAACCTCTCTTTTGCGAGTATCTTGAACTGTGTCATGGAATGACAACCCTTCACCGTCTGTGGTACAAGCTAGTCTATAACCAGATGTGCCGACTCGGGTTGAATATTGTGCCTTTCGAGCCAAGCTGTTGTAGTGTACTGGTTAGCACTGCCGTGACAGGCACGGCCTGCTGCTCAAGCATATATATGTATGTTTGCAAGCGCGGTCTCTCCGCGTTGTATCCAGGACCAAGGGCCCTCATAGCTCTGGACTGTCACGGCCAAGACTCGTCCACACCCTATGCTCTTTGTTATTCGAAACATTCTTACCGCGTAGGTGATGCGACGACTGTGACGATGTGGGTGGCGAGAAAGCGATAGACCCCCAATTCCGCCTAACTCCGGACCGCAACGTTACCAGCATCGGCTCACTATCGAATCGCTGCTCGTCGATGCTGTTCCTCAACAAAACTTGTGTCTGAGCCATCTGGTCATCGTCGACGCAACCAAGACGCCATGGTGGATGAGCACTACCGCCGAGGAGGAATCGGAGGTTCCATGGCCGGCGACGGAGATGCTTCGTCACCCGATGACAGCCATGGTAACGAGAATGCCAATGACCGGGATGCTAGAAAGCGAAAGAGACCTACTGTGCGTCCCTCTTCGCATCCTCACTGTCGGCTTCGAGTTTCAACTGATAAGGCTCTGCGGTCTTGCGTATTTTTTCCAGCTCTCGTGTCTTCCTTGGTCAGCCTGCAGCTTTCACAATCTGGTGATCTGCTGATGTGGCTGTAGCAAGAAACGCAAGACCAAGTGCGATAAAATGCAGCCGTGTGCGACGTGCCGTGGCCGCAACGAGTCCGTCCAGTGCGTGTATGAATACGGCTCGACCCCGCCTCCACCACAGCGGTTCGTGTCAGAAGAGGAGTTTGTAGACTTGAAGCGCAGACTCGAAGTCGTCGAGCGGTCGCTTGCAAGGAGCTCATCAACCCAAGCAAGCGGGATCTCAACTCTAAACACACCCACCTCGATCATCACTCAGCATCTAGAGTGCACTAGAGCCGCCAACGTAGAGAAGGCCTTTGGGGCACTGGAGAATCTGGGCGTGGGCGGCGCTCTGCCGGACTTGCCTCAGCAGTCTCCTAGTAGCAGTGCATCAGCGAGCGGAGAGAATGCGTCGTGGCCCAGCATTGTGGCTGTACCGGGAGACGGCAAGTACAGGTCCACGAGGTGGGCGCGAGATATGTACGAGCTGGTGCAGGAGCTTCCGAGGCAGGAGATCACCGAGAGACTAGTCAACCACTACTTTGCCGAGATTCACCCAGGTTGTGAGTCGCCCAAGTTCATTTCGTCTTGGTGCTGGATGAAAAGCTGAAATCACTAGGGCGATTCTTGCATGAGGGCGTCTTTCGACAAGAGTTGGCCCTACTCTTTCCAATCCTCCAGGCTGGTGCATACTTGTCGATCGATCCGGCATGGCTCTCTGTCCTGCTTGCTATGATATGGTATGTGCCAATCCATGTCACCTCTCTTGGCACAGAGCGGCCCTGTTTGCGTGATCATTCTGATGGCGCAGTATGAGTGCAAACGAGCTGTCTGCGTTGCCCGAATCGCAATGGACAGTGTCATTGGGACTCGACACGGCCACCCTGAAAGATCTTGCAAGGCGCATGTACTGCTCTCTGGAGATTGCATTCCTCTGTGCGGGATGGCTAGTAAGGCCACAGGCCAGGATATTGTTCTCTTTGATCATCACCATGCCTATCAGGTGAGTAGTATGGCATGCTCAGGTCCCCCTCGCGATGGCTAAATAGTCACAAGTGGCCGGAGTAATTGCATCGCTGCTTTCGATGGGCTGGACCTGGATGTGGACGTCGGCCTCTGGGGAGACATTGCGATCTGGTGAGTTGTTCGTCCGACCGCCATCCGCCACCTGGCTGCTGTCTGGGACTATGGCTGAGTTGTACAGGATATGCAAAGCACTACGTTTTCACCGGCTACCCGACACCTCACCTATGCTGCCTGATCCCGCGTTCCCGCCAACAGAGTCGACGTATGCGCGACAGATAGCCGCTCGTGCCTTCTACATTCTCTACTTTTTCGACGCGTTCCAGAGCTCCGGCCAGGTGCGATCCGCGATGCTCAAGGAGCCATACCTGTTTCCAGAAGTTATGCTCTACATTCCTTGTCATCAAGCGCTCTGAGCCAAGCTGATGAAAGCAGGAAGCTTCAGCACTCCGGAACCGCTCAACTACACGGACGAGGCTTTGCTTTCAAATTCGACGGCCCCTCGGGGGTGGCATGAAAAGTGAGATTTTGAAACAAGTCTCATCAGAGCAGGTGTCTGACGGCTGTGGCAGGACACCGGAGATATGGGAGCTGCACAAGATCCGCATCGCCAAGCACTGGAAGAAGATCATGGCCCTACTGGAGAAACCAGCCCAGATCTCGTATGAGCTCCTGCTCGATGTTGATCGAGACCTACGCAAGGACCATCAAGATCTAGTGGAGCTGGCGATGAACCATGACCTGTCCAAATACGAGACTGTGCAGTTTCTCATGCTGAACAGGTAAGAGACGCGAGTAAGACTAATCTAACAAGCAGTTCGTATCGACAGCGGCTTATTCGTCTGCATCGACCGTTCCTCCTCAGGAGTTACACAGAGGACAGATATCGATACTCGCGCACGGTCACGCTCTCGACTGCGAGGCAGGTTCTTCTTGGCCATCGCAAAGCCCTCGTCGAGTTTGGCAGTAACCGTACGTGCCCTATGTTCCCCGTCTATAGGCCGAACAATACCGAAATACTGAAAGGATACTGACGTCCCGTAGCAATGGTACTCAACGCTCTGTATTTGTTTGCCCACCACCTGGTGGCTCTCATTATCCTCCTCGCACAGGCAGTGCTGGAACCCCATGTCAGAGTCGAGGTACTAGATCAGGTCCAGCTATCAGCAGACGTGTTTCGCTTGGCCTCGATGAGCAAACATCGGGCTTTTGCTCGAGCGGGCGAAAAATGCGGCCGAGTCTGCTTTGCTATTCTCGACGTGAGCTCACCCTTGGCCCGTGGCCGTCTTATGGTCACGTTCATGCTGACATTTATACGATAGCGCTTGCAAGCTTCAGATCAGTTGGAAAATCTCGAAGATGTGCTTCGAGCAGTCGAGCAGTCAGCGACACAGGGGGTTCCAGATCGACACACCCAACCTATCCCGTGCACAACCGATGTTAGTTCTCTGACGTTCAGTTTCCTGGGTGGGGCCGGCGGCGGCAGCCGGAGCGATGGCATCAAGAATGGCGGTGGTGGCGGTACTGCTGCGGATGACGGCAGGGGTTTGCCGACGGCTGGCGATACAGCAATGCATTTCCATGCCGCTGCTGATCTCCCATTATGGGACTTTGAGTAAGTGCCCACGAGGTATTCTGCGGTGATCTGACCGTAATCATTGGAATTGGGCTTACACGAATAGCTGGGCCACGTATATGCTCGACACGTCACCTCTATAAGATACATCCCGTATCTCTTGCACCATTCCATCGGACAAGCATCCACGCTACTCACTTGCTGAGCATGCTTCTGACGGTGTCGTTTGGTACCATCTGGCTTGCGCCCATTAGACTTCCACGCATCGCTCCAGACGCCGACAGTCGTCACTCGATCTCTCCAATTATGGAAGATGCATCCAACGACGAACTGCTGATTGAGAATGACAATGCAAAGATGTCATGCCAGGACTGATCGATCAGCCGTGCGAGGTACTGCATGGCACCATGGATATCTTCTGTATGACGTCAGGGGTGTGCACAGAGTTTCGACGTCGGAAGCAGGTGCAGTTGGAGTTGTGCAAAAGACCTTTACAGCGCACGAAGACGGAATCGTCATGGGGCGGGGTTGAGTCTTCCCTTTGTCTATTCTGGGAGATCGTGGGCTCTGTATAAGAGTTTCTGAAAAGTCCTCAGCCTAACCACAATTCTGACAACAGTAACGGATATTCGCCAACCAAGTATAATGAGCACCGAACACTCCAATCCCGAGCGTTTACCTACCAGCCTTGCACGAATCGACACGACCAGCCTCCCAGTCGGGAATGGTACCACCATGAGCCCTTGCACCAGCCTGTCCCGAACACCAACTGTGAAAGAGAGCCCTACCGTCACTCTGATCCTAGAACGCGACGACGCAAGCCCGGTACACTGTCGCCCAGTCGCAGATGATGACATTGTGATCGAGTCGAAGTTGCGGCTCTCGGAGATCGCGGCGATTTTTGCAGAGGACCTCAACACCGCGAGTGGGCTGGGCGCTGTCAAGACTGTCCGAGAAGGACGAGCACACGTGGAGAAGAGTCTGCTGGACCCTGAAGGGGAATGGGGCCAAACGTTCGCCCAGCTTGGGACGTCGGTATGCGTGACGCAGAGTGGAGCCCGGTCCGTGGAGGACACTACAGAGGCAGGAGACACTGTCATTTCTGTCGGAGCGATGCTGGACGCGTGTCGCCTGAAAACCGAGGAATTTGTGAAATCCTTGGACTCCTGAGCGCCTCACATGAGGCTATCCTTGCACGAAATGCTGCATCTGGCCTCGATACCATGCATTCTCTCTCCGTCACCGCATACCTCCTGAAGTACTTCCATGGGCAAGCGGATTTGACTCTCCGGTTCGAAGTGGCAAATTCGAGTGGACCAACCTGTAGTAAGCTGACTGAAGGTTCTTGTCTTCCACTTGCAGAACCATAGGTGCAGAAGATCTCTCGAAATTCCCGACCAAAAATCTTCTATTCAACGCCGTTGATGAAGCAGAGTAGCGTCGGAAATCTCTTTCGCGCAGTGTCGAACCGGTGTTGCACTTCTTGGGGTTTATCCAGCCTCGCAATCGGTCCGAGCCTTCCCTTCGCTGTCCTAACGTCATCGCCGTTCTGGATGTTGTACAGTAAGAACGCCCATGTGCTGTTAATGGGCACCAGGAAATGAATGAGCACAGTATGATAGACCAGAGATATAAGTGGAAGGAACTACAAGCGAGACCGCGTCGAATCTGGAGCGAGCGATGCCTTCCTTCGAAGCTCTTGTACAGCTTACAACTAAAACGGTTCATGCTACGGAGAAGGACTGTGGTGCTTCTCGATGTGTGCATCTTACAAAATACTTCAGGCTTCAATGACACCTCATGTAACGAAGAAGAGAAAGGACAAACATTTTGACAACCATCGTCCGCATTCTTCCACACCTTCAAGGCTCAAAGAGCCGTCAGTACTACCAACTTCTTCTTCACCACATGCGCCCTCAGCTCATCTCCTCCTGACTGGGAAGCTATCCAGAATGTCGCACGCAGAAGACCGCACTGCGATTTACCTCTTCCCGTACTACCCGCCCCAGGCGTCGAGACACATATACCCACCCATCAGCACGGGAGCTGTCGATCGTGTGTCGATTGTCGCCCCTGGGTCTGCCTTCGCTTCCACCTCAAAGGGGATGGCCACGGAACTGGAGGAATTCATTACAGACGACACGAAAAGCGCAATCGCTCCCGCGTTCGCACTCGCCGCCTGGAAGCTCCGTTGTACCAGGTACACCCATTTTTGGCAGTCTAGACACCAAAGCTACAGTGGCATAAGCGTATTCTTGGCAGTTGCAACTGAAGAAGGCATCCAGCTAGAGCAAATTGGTGGTATCACCCACCAAAGCTTCTCCCATTCCTCTGACAGACGGAACAGCATTGCTAGCTCGTCTGATTCCAGATCGACAGAAGATTTCAAGAGAAATCTGATTGTGGCTATCCGCCTCCACGACCCGTTCCAAAAGCCCGAAGTCGAGATCGTGAAGAAAGCTCCTTTGCCATGGTAGTGACCTTCTTCACCATACGATGATGAGACAGCTACGTAGTTCGAGATGCAGACCTGCTTCCAGACGCACAGTTGCGCGGTGCCTATCATGCAAGCTTTGGATTATCACCTTGGCATGTCTCTATCTTGTCTGAGGAGTATGTATGCAATCTAGGAGGCTACATTCTAAAGATCTAGACATTCTAAATATCAATCTAGCTACAAACAAATTCAAGCTTCTACTACTCTACGTAGCTCAAATGTAACCGTGCTTGCTGAACTCACGACCAGCTCAACCTAGTCGCCACGCCGACCTCTCCTCCACCTTCGGCACCTCTGATCTCTTCCCGCTTCGTCTCTGCCTCTCGCAACGCTTCCCTTGCTTCTGCTTTCTGCTCCGCAGTGGTGGCGAGGGCCAAGTGCGCGGCCGCCTCTGCCAAACGGTGGTTGGTGACGTTGTTCTGCCATGAAAGGAAGACGTTCCAACCTGCCCTCGAGTCAGCCTACAGTCCTAGATGTCGAATTCTATGCGTGCAAGGCCCGGAGAGAAGAGGGAAGAGGGAAGAGGGGAGAGGGAAGAGGGGAGAGGGAAGAGGGAAGAGGGACGAGGGAAGAGGGAAGAGAGAGAAACTACTCACACAGACCGACGGATTGGAGGACGAGAAGTCTATGTTGCGCTGGAATGAGAGTGAAGTTGACCAGTTGAACGGGACCAAAGACGGACAGCGCCTTCATATACGTCGGTAACCAGGACTGAGGTTTCAGCTTCCCATATCGCTGTCCAGCTGGATGACGACATACCATCTCTACTTTCTGCTTGACCTGCTCGATATTTTTGCCCTCCATGACGCCGAGGGCAGATGGGAAAACTACAAAGTTCAGTCCGACGACCCATTTATAACGGCCTAGGGTACAGAGATCCGGACGACCAAACAACCAAACGTTCACACCAGAAGGAGGTAGCTTACGAGTGCAGGCAAATGGCGCCCAGAGGAGCGAGTCCAAAGACACCCGCGTCACTAGAGCTAAAGGAAAGTCGCCGTCACATCAGTTGCTCGTCCAAATCTGCCGAGGGAAGCTAAAGCTACGCACTGCCAATTTTGGACGTGAAGCGTATCCGGTCGACAAGGCCGAGCCAGTAATGTGCAAGAGGCGCAAAGACAAGCCCGCCATCTACAGAAGACAGGGACGCATCAGCAGACCGTCCACCGACTGCTGAGTGATCTGAGCTGACAAAGAGTCAATCGAAGCGTGCGAACAGGCTAAAGTCTCCCTCAGCGCCACGATACGACAGATTCCCATGATATATACGCACATCCCACCGCTCTTTGACGGGCGCCTCCTTGTCTATCCTTCTGCCCTCGATACCAAACTGGGCGACGCAGTCGCCGACCACATACAGTCCACCTGAAGTGGTCATCTTTGTCCGGAGCGGGCGCTCTCGCAGTGCGAGCAAATACCGCTGCCATGTCCGCGAGAACATGTTCGAGGCAGAATAGACGAGGGACATGGCTGCCGATCGCGGTCCCCCGCGTCTAGCAGTCGACGTGATCTGTCGAGGCTTGCTGTGATGACTCGAGTCGGACTGCAACCAACGGAGAGTGGAAAAAAACACACGACTCGTCATCTTACGTAAAGTCAAGATTATCTATATGCATTCCTCCGATGCTAGCTGAGATCGATGTCATCCATGCTGACTTCTTCTCCTTCCGTAGATGCAAGCGTTTCTCCCTCCTCGTGATGAGTCTCAGCCTGTATTGATGAGGACGAGGTGAACTTGCGTGAGTTTGGTGGACGATCAAAGGTCGCCGTAGGTGATGGAGGCCGTGGCCCGGCGATCTTTTCGGTCGAAGATGAGGTGGATTGATCGTGGGCATCTGTACTATGCCGCCCGTTGGTGCGAGGCTCTGTGCTCTCTTCCGGCTCGATCGCAGACATCTCCGATTCACTTGCAACGGCCACTGCGATCTTGGCCTCAGTAGCCCCTACCTCGCCTGTTTCCGGAGAAGGCTTGCCGACCGCTTCGTGGAATTGGGCAACAGCTTCATCAATCGTGTTTGACCTCGGGGCTTCACCCTCTGCCGGAACGGGCAATCCCTCGTACATTTCTTCTGTGGTTGTAGCAGGGGGAGTCACTATGACTGTTGGGGGCTCGGTGTATAACTTGGGCGAAGTCAAGCTCTCCGGCTCGGCGGTGATCGAGCTCGGTGAAACGACAGCTCCGTTTTCGGCAATAAGCGATGTCGTTATGACAGATCCTGTATGGGCAGACGAACCAGTAGTGGCTAACGATGTGGGGATATCGACTGGCCGAACGGTAGCGGAGATGCTGCTTCTCGCAGCGTCGTCTTCAGACTGAAGGCCAGACGCAGTCGTAGAGGGCACTGATCCGCTGGTATTGGCGGACGTAGGAGACTGTTCACTCTTCAATGGAAACTTGAAGCCCCTGGACGTCTTCAGCTCTTGATAACCATGAAATAGACGCCCACTTACCGATCCAACTTGCCATCCGCTTCGGGTTTTGGGCTCTTTGGTCTGGATGCATCACTCGCCGGCAGACTTGCCTGTCGCATCCGACCCTCTTCTCTCGAAGGTGACTGCCGAGCTGGACGTGCATCTACCTCCAACGACGCACTTCTTGTTGCTCCAGTAATGGTCGATCCAGTCATGCTCATCCTCGCGATCGTTTCTGGACTCGGGGAACGGGGAATCTCTTCCCGCACAGGCGAGGACGGGACGGAGGACGAGAAGGGGAGTGAAGAGCGCTTGCTCGGTGGATCGGGTCGTCGGAATGGAGCTGGATCGGAAGCTGATTGGGAGTTGGTGATCTGTGGCATAGCTGGCAAGAGGTATCCCGAAATTGGGACGAGTCTGAAGAAAGAATCAGACCATGCAGACCACGAAGGTGAGAGGAGACTCACTTGCGCTCTGCAGCGATAGCCAGGAGCCAGCCCGGTCCGACCACAGGGAGGTTGGCCCGTACTGCTTCCTGGTAACCAGGATCTACTACGCCTCCGCGACCTCTATCGTCGCCTCCTGTGATTGGACTTGTCGCGACAAAGTGTGTAGTGTCAAGCGCTATCGTTGGCGACTCTTCCGCACCGACCTTGCGCAGGCAGTGTCTCAGTTGCTCCAGAAGGGGAGGAGGCTGTATTGGGCCAAAGTAAACTCGGAGGCCGCTCAAATTGCTACCGGCCATCAACATGAAGATCCCAACGTGTCGGAGATGACTCACTCCATGGTATGAGTCCGGAGTCGAATGATGTTTGACGGATGTGTTCCAGCTGTAGTCCGCCTTGCCAACAATTAGTCCAAGCACTGCGCGCTGAAGCGGAAAGGGAATCTTCACTCACAGCACCAACTGGAATGTGTATTCCTCGCCCGACTGCAACCCACCAGTCTTCCACTCCCTCTTCTCCCTCTTTCCTTTGCCCCATTCTCCGCCTACTCTTCCCCACCTCTGGCCATTCTTAAACATCTCCAGCCCTCGGAATCCAGCACTGCCGATGTCAATCTTGTCCCACTCTACAGAGACCGTCGTCTGCGTCACATTCCGGATCTTGAGCTTGGGAGGGGTGGGCGGCGTCGAGAAGGCCTCGAGAATGGAGTCCTGGAGGTCGTGGAATGCATTTTGAGCAGCTTGTTCAGCTGCTAGATCACGCGATACTGTGATGGTAAGGATGGAGCCTGGACCGAGAGGTGGGGTGCCCGCAGAGGGCGAAGGGAGGAGAAGTGAGGGAAACTCGAGGAGATGTGCGTTGGGTCCAAGCAGGATGGCCTATCCGACCCTCAGCGAATATCCTTGCGGAATTTACGCCCGGTACATACCATCCCAGCATCCAGCTTGCCGAGAGTAAACGTGACTGTGACGGTCAGCTCACTGGCTTGAAGAAGAAGCGAGGGCAAGCTCACATTTCTCCATCTTGGTCTTGCTTGGGATTCGCACGTTTACTGGGCGCTTCATCACCGCCCGCGAGGACGATGACCCAGCAGGCGACGGTGTCCCCGACATGTCTGCGAAGACGAGGCGAGACGACGCTCGAGCTGCTTTCGCAGACTGCAGCGAAAGGGGAGCAAGGCTACTGCGCGTCAACCAACAACGCGGAGAACGGAACCAAATCAGGTCGTCCGTGGCGGCGCCACTGGGGCAAAAATCCTTTTTGTTGTCTCCTTTTATCTCGTCCCCTGTGCTCACGATTGAACAAAGATGAAAGCAAAAGCTGTCGGGGCATCGACCGTTTATCATCTTCTTCTGATTCACAGTGCCATCATCTGGAAATTGGCTGCCAGGAGAAGACAATGAGTCTAACAGATGCCGCCAAAATCGCAAGTACGTCTTCCGCCGTACCCCTCTGTCCACCATTGCCACATTCTGAGGAAGCAATTCCTGACCATCCACAGTCGCTGTTTCTGCACCTTCCGGTTTCTTTCTACTCCTCTTCGCCGTTGCATATTCGTACCGTCGGAGATTACATCAAAGATCTACGCCTCGAGACGAATCGCCACCCGATGTTTGGCCAAAATGCCAGATCTGCACGGAGCGCCACCCAGCACATCACATGAACATGCCTAAAATGGGAAGCATGGAAGGCAGTCGGGAGACACTCATGAGCCTCAGCCTCCCACCGAGAAGCAGACAAACAGTGGCTCGGAGCGTTTCTCAACCACATTTTGAGGAGAAGTCCATAACTATCAAACGACTGTCCAGTGTCCCCGGGCAACCACCCGACCTCATGCGACTCAACAGCATCTCCAGCTCGCTCAACAGTCTAGAACCAGTCAACTCGAGAGCCGATATGCTGCCTTATGGCGGTCGGAGATCCTCCATTGGAGGGGGTTTGGCAGTATCACTTCCTGGAGATTTGCCACTCTATGACCCGCCAGGCGTGCCGAAAGAAGGAGTAGTTCCGGTGCAACGGGTTTTAGTGCAAAAGGGAGAAGGTCATGCTCGACTTCGGAGCAGTTCAGGCTCGACTTACGGCTCTCCTACTGATCCACGATTCCGGAAGGTCGCGCTTCCAGACCACTCTGCCCCACGGACGGTCGACTTCACGATAGGGAGCACAGACGGGGGGCCAGCTCCGTCAAACGCAATCGCGTATTCAAAGGAGGACGCGGCCTCGATGGTGGTGATCACATCACCCTCGTCTTTGGTGCAACACATACGTTCGCCGACTCTTCCCCCACTGCCGAGACACCCGAGTCTCTCGGATCAGATTCACTCGGCTCTTTCGCTGCCCAAGTCGTCGGCAAACACCAGCAAACTCCCGGGCTCGATCGCCCTAGTACACAGCAACTCTTCTAAACCAGCTTCCCCCACCCAGTCCGTGACTGCTCCCAAGTCGACTGACAAAGCTGAAGCAGCCCAATCACCCACCCCCGATACAGCCGGAAGCGTCTTTGCCGCTTGGAAAGGCTTTCCACCTCGGCTTCCCACCACCCCTTCGGGAGCTGCCGTCTCGCCGGAGCCGGAGCTTCTCAACCAGGTCACGGATCACCCAGCGGTCGAGCAGCGCGAACTCGAGACTCAACGAGTATCGGAAGACCTGGATCCCAAGGGAGACGGTGATGGTGTGGGAAAAAGGGGACAAAGGAGTGCTTCATGGCGATCTTCGGGGAAGATTACCTTCCTGGCGGACGAGGTCGATCGTCAAAGCCGAGCCAGATCATCAGGACCGAGCCGGTGATATCCGTGTAGATTAGGGGGTGACACAGCCGAGGCGCTGTGAGTAAGTTGCATAGCCGTCAATGGAGTTGATAACAGTGTATCAGCAAGGACCCCAGGTGCGGGGTCAACTCTGTCTAACTGAGATGCTAGGATGCCTTTAGGAGTATCGCCCCGACAGCCGAAAGGTTTGAAGTGTATCGCAAAGCTGAGCAAAGGTGCTTCCATTCTTGTGACTAGCAAAGGGCCGTCGTGACCGATGCTCTGGGGCTGCTGCCGTGAAGATGATTTAAACGTTTAGCACCTTTCAGCCCAGCTCATTCCGGCTACACCCTTTCCTTCACCCCCACCGCCGCCTAGTCGCACAATGACAGCGAAGATCCTGTATGACGACTCGTCTCCATTCATCTTGTACAAGGGGGACGGATGGGGGACGGACTTGATGCTTAGTAAGTCTATTCCTGGCTTCTGTCAAGACGAGCTGACAACCATGCAGATAGTCAGATGAACGGTGACCCAATCACTCTTTTCAAACCATGATTACAGTTCTGATGCTGCCCAAGTGACTGCTGCCAACGCATTTCGCGCACCGTACTATAATCACACCTACCACGTCACATCTGAAGAAGGCGACAGCGTGACTGTCAGTTTCACCGGGGTCAGCATTATAGCGTATGGAACCCAAAAACCAGAGTGAGCATCACGGTACCTGTCGTTCGATTCCCGTCTGTTCATGGGTACTCCTATCCATGAGGGCTTGTAGATCGCACGAGCTGAATGAGAGTAGTCACGGGTGGTATCGCTGCATGCTGGACAACGGGCTCGTCATCACGCAGAATGGATACAGCGAAACGAATGTCTATTCGAGCCAAATGTGCAGTTTTTCCAGCTTGATCAGCGGCCCACATCAGCTGGTAATCACCAACTCAAACACGCTGAATTCGTCCTATACGCAACCTGGTTTCGATCGCCTAGGTCGGTGTCCTATCCTTGTCACGTCGCTTCATCTCACCTCTCCGCATCCTTTCTCTTCTTAAAACCCTGGAAACTGACCTAGCGTTGCAGCGATGGCAATCGATTATTTCGATATCTCCGGTGTCCCGATGGACTCCAGCTCGTACACCTCTTCCGACGTCTATTCCACCTCGACGCCCGCTTCCACTTCAACTCCAGCCTCCACCACATCCACGAGCACCACATCCAGGACCACTACCGACGTACCCGCCAGCACCACCACATCTGCTGCCTCGTCCCCATCATCCAGTTCCTCCTCTTCGGCCCTCCCAAACTTGCTGTCAGTTCATCCATTTTCAGAAGTCCTTGGCCCTTCTGCTTCCATCACCGTTCCCCTCGGAAATAGCAACAACAATAGCTTGACCTCTGCCACCACCTCTTCTGTTCTCCCTGTGATCGCATCCGCATCGACGTCACCTTCTGGTGCTTCTGATTTGTCAGGCTTAAACACCGCAGGGTGAGTTCTCTTCTCAGCTAGACCTCACACCCGCGCTGAGACTTGTGTTCCAGCGTTCCTAAACTGCAGCAGCAGAGTATTCCAACCCTCGTCCTTACCTCTTCCTCATGGTTCAGCGTGACCACTCCGTCCTGTGGTCATCGTGTTTTTCAGGTTTGGATTGTGTGTTTGATTGTAGTCATGAATGTTCTTCAGTGATTAGAGACTAGGTATAGCGCCGCAACTGTTGCACGGTTCTTGTGTGTTTAAGTAGAGATGATCTCGGAGTCGGACCAGGGGCTCGTGCCTCGATGCAGTTCTGTGATCAGCCTGGTTTGTCGAGAAGCATCCCATTTGCGCGACGTTGCAGCTCGCATCAGAACAGCGTGTGGCCGGTTTCCTAGGGAATTTCGCACATCGTAATTGTCGGAGTTAAGAATTCAAAGAATGGAGCCACAATAATATTTTGCAGCCAGTTCCCGCTATATCTCCGCTTATCGCCGCTGAGCTTGGCCTGGCTGCTGCCTGCCAAAATCCATGCCACAGCATAGGTCTAGACTTCTCAGCCTTGTACGTCTTCCCCTCTGCGTCTCCTCTCAACGACTGTCCTGACGTCTGCAGCAAAATGTCGTACCAGTCGAAAATCCTGCGCACGGCCAACGCGCCCCTCACCCCCCCTTCCGAGATTGAGCAGCAGATCGCGCAAGCGCTGCTGGACCTCGAGCAAAATGTCCCAGAGCTCAAGTCGGAGCTGCGTCAATTGCAGATCTCTGCGGCCAAGGAAATCGACGTGAAGGGCGGCAAGAAGGCGGTCGTCGTGTTTGTCCCCGTCCCCATGCAGAAGGCGTTCCACAAGGTCCAGCAGAGGTGAGTTTGACGAGCCTCTTGAGTCTGCGATTTGTGGCTTCGATCAGTGGCTCGTTGGCGCAGAGATGGGTCAAGGAGAGGGGACGGGAGTAAGGCAAGGTAGACGGCTGGACTCTTCAGGCCAGCCTCCCTTGTCTTGCTTCCTTGTCCTCTCCGTCTCGAGGGGTATGACTCCGGGCAGAGGTAGACGGTGGGACTTTTCAGGCCTGCCTCCCTCTTGCCACAGTTCATTACCCCTCGAGGCGGCCGCGACAAGATGAGAAACGAGAATGCACAGACGGCAAGCTGACCACAATTACCCTCTTCCACCACGATACTCCCTATTCCAACTCATCTCTCGGCAACCCCCTCTCCGTTGTTCACTCTCCGGCACCCTACTCTGCGATTGTCGTTTCCGCACATCCCCTGCCTTGAACACGCATACTCTCACCTTCGACACAACTTTTCTCGCGTCGATAGGCTCACCCGAGAGCTCGAGAAGAAGCTGTCCGACAAAAACATCGTCTTCCTTTCTCAACGTCGTGTCCTCCCCAAACCCAAACGCAACTCCGCCGCCGCTTCTCAGCAGAAGCGACCCCGGTCGAGGACCCTTACGGCTGTGCACGAGAAACTGCTCGAGGACCTGGTGTACCCCTCTGAGATTGTTGGCAAGCGGACCCGTGTTGGCCAGGATGGTGGCAAGTTGATCCGAGTGTAAGTCACGCTGCAGACTCATCCCTCGCACTGTTCCATGCCGATTCATGTCTCACCCCTCGAAAACCATCTTCACTTATTACTGATTTTCAAACCTACCACCCCATGATCTTAAATCTGTTCCTGTTACATACACTCTATCTTCCCGGGTACGTGTGCTGACTACGAGAAAGCTTCCTCGACTCAAAGGACGCGAACCTTCTCGAGTACAAGCTCGACACCTTCTCATCCGTCTACCGCGCCCTCGCCGGCAAGGACGTGCACTTTGAGTGAGTTGCATCCTGTCGAGGTGTCAACATACCTTGCTGACTCTGCCAGGTTCCCCGTCACCACGGCCGAATAGATGCTGAGGCATGTTCCGGGAGGTATGGGGTTGAGGCAGATGCATGTTCATGACACATATCGGTCCCATGTGTGCCCAGTATAAGACTGCCAGATGCACTATCGCCGACCTGCTCGACTCATTCTTCCCTCCTCTCAACTCTCGAGTCTACTCGGCTTCTTTTACCACACCTATCCGGCCTTCAGAACAATCTTGGCCGCCTGAGTGTTGAAGGGGTCATTTATGCGCCTTTCGTGATCGTTTGTCAGGTGGCGGAACGGGCTGGTTTCTGCAAAGTTAAAGCCTGCTCAGCTCCTCAGTCAAGCTTCGGATAGTATTGCTATCAACGCCGGCGCGCTTGGCCTCGGACAGGCGTTTTTGCAGGTCCTGCTTCTCCTTTTCAATTTCATCTTCCTTGGCTTCGGTTTCTTGCGCGTGCGCTGCCGAGTAGTATCTCCATAAGAAGAAGAGGCAAGCCACTGTGTTGTCAGCTCCAAGTGGTGTGTTGCTATTGCATTTAAATCCTGCCTTTCAAGCACATTACAGCCAAAGAGATGACGTACCGATCCCAAGGCGCATGTCGACGGCACATAGTAAGAGACACAAGATAGTCTGCAGAAGGTTGCCCACTTTCTGATATCGCCTTTTGCAGTTGTCAGCCTACACCCCTTGTTCACGACAAAGTGTACAAGATGACAAATGTAGCCTGGAAAGGCGGAGAAACGGTGGGCAGTAAGAGGAAAGGAGAATGAGTGGAGAAATGACAGGGAGACCACTGACTCTGCTTCTTCCTTCTTCCGCTTGGTGAGCTTGAGCAATTCAATGTCCTTTTGCAGCATCTCTCCTAACCAGGGATTCTTCATTTCCTTTCGGAGCTGCTCAGGATCGATCGGAGGTGCCATCAGTCCTGAGGCGTCTGTGCCTTCGTCAGCTTTATGTCGCAGAGGCGGACGGGCGTTGTGGTCCACGAGACGACTCGTGGGTTGACGCGCCTACTCCTTCCTTGAGAAGCAGACGCCTGGAATCAAGAGGACACGCGACCGGGACTGACCTTCGGGAATATTGTCCCACCACATAGTACCTTCCGGCTCGCCCTTCTTTGGCCTCAAACCCTCTTGGAACGGCACCAGAGCGGGCCGCCCCGGCCCTTGCATGGTCATGAAGTAATTCTTGCGAAACGCGTTACTGCTGGGATCCTTCCTCGGATCGACCCCTGATCCACCCGAGACTTTCCTGGGATCCTGGCTGCCCCTGGACGACGAGGAACCGGAACCGGAACTTGGAAGTCCACCCACACGGATGTCCGAGGAAGACAATGTTCTAGACGACGACGACGAAGAGGAAGAGGAAGAGGACGAGGATTTGGATTTTGCTTTGGCGAGAGCAGCTTCGCGATCGCGTTGGTACTGCTGTCTTAGGAGGATATGGTATCCCAAGTAGGCGACGAGGATGAGGGCCATCAGTGGCGGCGTCAGGAGCGGGATGTTAGTCAAAGATACTCCGATTCCCATTGCCCCCGGCTGTGCCAAGACCGACCACGGGATTGACGGGTTCGCAGCTAAGCGCACAAAGTTCGTATTCAGCTTAGGCTCACGGGCGGCAAAAGGCGACATGTATATGATTGGCACAGTCAGCCGGAGAGGGGACTTACCAAACCCCATGATGAGGACCACAGTGATTGCTTGCTCAAGTGGGCCGAAGCTGAGCGCAGGCTTCTTCGGCAGCTTGGACTTGTCCGACATGGTGCTGTAGTGTGTGGTGCTGTAGTGTGTGGTGCTGTAGTGTGTGCGGAGATGTGTGGTGACAAACTGACAGTGTGTAGGTGAAGACGGGCCGAGGTGGGTCAGCTGTCTGTAGAGTTAAAGATTGTGAGGTTAGATATTGATAACACCAGACAGCCCATCTTAGTGGCCAAGACTTGCAACGCGTTAAGCACCATAAATGGATGTACCAGTATCAGGAGGGAGCTCAATCAAAGGAAAGACCGTCGTCCTCTTGATGTAACTGTCACAATGAACAGCCAGGAAAGCTATCAGGCGGTGACCGCTACAGCCCGTCCGCTTGAGGACACTGTGCGCTCAAGCTCTCCTCGTTCTGCTAGCTCCCTGGAGATAAATATGCGCATCGTTGACCAAAAGCCGAATCAGTCAGTGGCGTTCGAAGTCGGCACATCGTCGCAGCCGACGCCCCTGTCCCAATCTTGAGCTTCAACACATCCTTACCTTTGTCTCCTCGCCAGGAGCCGTTGTTGCGCAGTAGCATGTTTGAGCCCAAACTCTGCTGGCCACCGCCAGATCCCAAATAGACGCGCAACAAAGACGCGTCGCGTTGCCACCCATGTCTCCAGTCGGGTGCCACTCGTCGGGGATATCCGGCATTACGAATTTCCACCGCCGCTCTCGCTGCGCGCTTTCCCTTCTCTTTCTTTCGTCCTTTCTCCTCTTTCTTAGACGAACAGTCAGTCGAGGATCTTTCGAGAGAAACAGATACAAGGTGAGCAGCGTAGCGATGCTGAGCTGGGCCGCCATATCGTGCTCGTACAGATTCCAGAGAGCCAGCAGCTGATACAAGGATTGCCACCTTATCAATCAACTTTTCATCCTCTCTCTCTTTCTCTCCCCTCAATCATACACTCTCGTCGTTATCCTCCCTTTTCCCACTGCTCATCCTGTCATTCTTGCAATACTCAGCCCCACGAAAAACCCACGTAAACGCCTAGCAACTCAACTTACGTGGTCGATCCCAAACCGTCGGAAACCCTGCCAATTGCAAACCCAAAAGCCGCTCGAGCCCAACCTCAGCAAAAATGTCCACCGAGACCGCTACTGCGACCGCCACCTCCCCTGTCCCGCAGGCCAATGGGACCCCGGCTCCTGCGCCCTCGGCCACCGCCACTCAGCCCCAGCCCACCAGCACTACCGGCACCACCCAGACCGGCAGCACCGGTGCGAGCTTGTATGTCGGTGAGCTCGACTCGAGCGTCACCGAGGCTATGCTCTTTGAGATCTTCAACATGATCGGGCCCGTTGCGAGGTGCGTTCAGAACACTGCTTGTTCCATGTCAAGTCGCTGATCAGGAGGCAGTATCCGAGTCTGCCGCGATGCTGTCACCCGTCGCTCTCTTGGCTATGCCTATGTCAACTACCTGAACTCCAACGACGGCGAGCGTGCCCTTGAACACCTCAATTACTCCTTGATCAAGAACAGGTATATCCCTTCTCTTTGGTATCTTCTTCTTGCCAGAGTCAGTCGCTGATATCTCAGGCCCTGCCGCATCATGTGGTCGCAGCGCGACCCCGCTCTCCGGAAGACTGGCCAGGGAAACATCTTCATCAAGAACCTCGACGAGGCTATTGACAACAAGGTATGATACACTGAGTCTCAGGTGGACGAGCTTGTGCTGATCACATTAGGCTCTTCACGACACCTTTGCTGCTTTCGGTGACATCCTCTCCTGCAAGGTTGGTCACGACGAGAACGGCAAGTCTCGAGGCTTTGCGTGAGTTGTCCCGGCCTTTGAAAGCCCATTGTGTTCTGACGTATATCAGGTTTGTACACTACTCCACTGGCGAGGCCGCCGACGCTGCCATCAAGGCCGTCAACGGCATGCTCTTGAACGACAAGAAGGTCTATGTCGGGCACCACATCGGCAAGAAGGAACGCCAGTCCAAGGTCGAGGAGCAGCGTGCTCAGTTCACCAACGTCTTCGTCAAGAACCTCGACCTCGAGGTCACCGATGACGAGTTTGAAAAGCTCTTCTCGCCATACGGCGAGATTGTCTCTGCTGCTCTGAGCAAGAACGAAGACGGAACCTCTAAGGGGTCAGTCTGATCACTTAAGGCGTGAAATGTCTACTGACGATCTGCAGTTTCGGCTTCGTCAACTTCACTGATCATGAGGCTGCCAGGAAGGCGTGCGACGAGCTGCACGATACCGAGGTTAAAGGCAAGAGGATCTTTGTCGGACGTGCCCAGAAGAGGTCCGAGCGTGATGACGAGTTGAAGAAGTCGCACGAGGAGAAACGTCTCGAAAACGAGGCCAAGTCTGCCGGTGTCAACCTGTACATCAAGAACCTTGATGGTCAGTGGTTTCATTTGGATCCGGGAATTACGCTCATCTTCCGCAGACGAATGGGATGACGACAGGCTCCGTGCCGAGTTTGACTCCTTTGGGACCATCACTTCCTGCAAGGTCATGAAGGACGAAAACGGTGTTTCTAGGGTGAGATAACTCTGTCTTCACTGTGGCCCTATCTGACTGGCGTAGAACTTTGGATTCGTTTGCTATTCGACTCCCGACGAGGCCACCAAGGCTGTCCAGGAGATGAACGGCAAAATGATTGGCACCAAGCCACTATACGTCGCTCTTGCACAGCGCAAGGACATCCGTCGACAGGCTCTTGAGTCCCAGATGGCGCAGCGTAACACCCAGCGAGGTATGCCGTACGGCGCTAGTGCCGTTCCTCAGGGTTACATGGGTCAGCCCATGTACGGCTACCCACCGATGCCTGGATACCCCGTCGGTCAGCCCGGCATGATGCCCATGCGTACTCCCATGATGGGCTACCCCGGCAACCCGAACATGATGCAGCCCGTCCGACCTCGATACCCCAATGGCCAGCCTGGCATGCCTGGTATGCAGATGCCTTACGGAATGCCACCCAACGGCATGCCGTACGGTGTTCCTCCCGCTTACCCGGCTCGACCTGCTGGCGTTGGCGCTCGACCCCCTACCGCTCCCGCGACCAACGGCGCACGTGCCAACGGCGGTCTTTCGCCTGTTGGCATTCCCCAAGGTCTTCCCGCCGGTGCCATTCCCCGCGGTCAGGTCCCCGTCCGCCCTCAAGCTCCGGCCTATCCTGAACAGGCCCCCGTTCCCGGTCGGCTTAACGCTCAGACACTTGCTCGCGCGGCACCTGCGGACCAGAAACAGATGCTTGGCGAGGCCTTGTACCCTCTTATCCACGAGTAAGCGCAAACAGTGCATATGTTTGAATAATTACTAATAAACCCGTAGGACCCAGCCCGATCTGTCCGGTAAGATCACTGGTATGCTGCTCGAGATGGACAACGTTGAGCTTCTTCACCTCATCGAATCGCCTCCTGCTCTCCAGGAGAAGGTCGACGAGGCGCTCCGTGTGTTGGAGGAGTGGGGTAAGGCCGACAAGCAGGCTGGTGAGGCTGTGAAGGAGGAGGTCAAGGAGGACCAGGAGTAGACACGCCTCACCTTATGTTTCTAGGTGGCATCCTCTTCTATTCTCCGTTTTCTCATCTAGCGTTGCGACAGATCGCATATCGCTTGACGTTCAGGCGTGGGTTTGTGGGGCATGTATTCTTTTCTCTCGACTTGATCCACTGCCTGGGTCAGTAGAGAGCTGAGAACCCAGACATCTCATACACGTCTGGTTTTCCGTCGCTGTAAAGTTGCTGCATCCACAGTGCCAAAAGAGACCCGGCCAACCCAATTTCACGATCTGGGTTGTCGTTAATTCCATGTACAGTATCAAGTCCGTCGGGTGATGACACATTCACAGTGACAGATTCGCCGCCAGATTTACAAGGCCAGAGACGAGGGGATAAGTCCGTGCGCAAGGCTTGTCACTCTGTCCTCTCCTTGCTGACCAACTCATTCGCTCCTACCCACCCATTGGAAGTCGCTGGTGTGTTTCATGGGACGATGCGTCGGTATTGACCATCACGGGTTGATATTTCCTGCACCCATGACCTATCCGGGGATGGTCCTCGCAAATTCACAGTAGTCGGCGGCGAGATGCGTTCCAAGATCCTCTGTGTAGGGGCATGCCAAACGTTTCAGCAAGACTTGCCGGCCTCTGTGACAGATTTTGATTCTAAGCTTCTCCAAAAACGTCAGCATTTCCTTTCAAGGTGAGTCCAAAATTGCCGACTGGCCGCCTTCGTCTGAAAGACAAGACTAGGCTCGAGAGAGTTACTCATCATTGCTCTCTTGCCGAAGGTGAGACAGGCTTGACATTGCGATATGACCCCTTTGAACGACCAGACAAATCCTGAGATGACTGACTTGGACACGCCCGCCAGTCTGCTTCGGTGGGCCTCAGGTCATTGGAAAACAAACGAAGACCGGTTGGAGGCGCTGGCGCGAGTGAACGAGCGGTGGGAAGAGGCCACTGGGGCTTTAGCAGCAGAACTGGAAGAACTGCGTGGACAGGGATATCGGGACAACTGGTCAGATACTGTTACGGACCGGATATACTGCCACTGGGCGATCAAGCGCATCAAGAGTGCGGTGAGCGAGAACAAGGAGACATTCAACGATCACACGCGGAGACTGGAAGAGAGAGGCAGCTGGATCCCCGGGGCGTTTTTCCCAATTCCTCACATGGCCGTGGACCTGGAGGAAATTCAGGAGTCTGTCTCGCTCCGCACAACAAATGGAATGACCCCTGCCCAAAACTACTCAATCAGGATGGGCTTGGAGTTCAGCCTCTTGTGCGCACGCTCGCTGCTCGGACCTCATATGGAGACCGCCACCTCGTATATCGAGGGGTGGGGCTGTGCTTCGAAAGAGGATAAATCCGCATGGACCCTTTATAACCGCTGGCTGGTCTCACAAGGACCCGAATTGACTCCCGCGACATTTCTGTCACAGCGGCCCGCTGAAGTCTGCGGTTGGACTGAGGATGGCTTGAAGGTGTACATCAACTTCTCTGTTGATGATCTCCGTCATAACGGCCCTGAGGGCTTGACGATTATCCACTCTGACGCTTGGAGAAGCATCTACAGCACATTATTCGACCACTTGACGGCGGAAATCCGAAAGGCAAAGAAGAAGAAAGCGAGCAGAGCTGCAAGAGCAAGGACGGCAGCAGAGTCGATGCCTACAAGCAGCAACACAAACGTCTCTCAAGGGCATGCTGAAGGTAGCTCACCGCCCAACCCCTTAGAGCAGACGGTCACTGAGAACGAGCTACCCGCCGCAGTTACGGCTGGTGTTCTCGACCAAAACGTCTCGGGAAGCTCGTCTCTCCCGGTGCCAAACGGTGGTGATCACGGGGATACAGCTACGGCTGACAGCGGGTTGGGTTATACAATGGAGCCGTCGCCTGATGAAGCGCTCGAGCTTCTTGTTGCCTCCAACAGCGTCGTCGACCATATTTCTCGAGTCCCACACGAGGACGTGGAGAACATGGTGGACCTCTTCGGCAGCTACGTCCATCTCGTCCAGTCTGCGAAGTCGAAATTTAGACAGCTTAAAACTGGGGATTTGACTGTTGCCACGGCCAAGCTCCTCTTGCGCAGGGCTCCCAACAGCCACCGCCAGGCGAACGGGCTGACCAAGACCGCGTTTGATGATCTCAGAAGAGTGTCTTCGCAGATCAGCGACTACCCACGTTCGGACGGCTCGATGCACCCGTCGACCATCTTACGAGTGGCCAAAAGCACTATGGTGTTTCTCCAGGCGCTACCAGACAGCCATCATACTGCGCTGATTGAGGCCGTCGATCTCCTGAGCACAATGATTACCAACTTCCAATCGGAGACTACATTCCCCCCTGTGAAAGTGACTTCGAGTCTGACCTCGATTTTCAAGAGTTTCAACGAGCACCGGAACCTCGTCGACAAGATTACCTGCAAAACGTTCACAGATCTGTTCGACCTGCTCCTCACCCATCATGCCTGCAACCTCGTGAATACCCCCGAGGATCAGTTCTTGACTGGGGCGACCGTCAAACAGGCCGCAGATGAGATCCAGAAGGCTAAGGATGAGATCGACCCTACGGCCTTTCCGACAGGCTATATTTGTTGGATATCAGAAGGTGGATCCTTCCCCGAAGAGGTCTGGCAAGGATACGAAAAACAATTCAAGAAGTTCGCCACACTTTCTGCTGCTGCAAAGCATATCTTCCAGGGAACCACCTCGAGTCCGCACGAGGTCAAGATCAGCAAAGGCTTCCAGTCCCTGCCCGGAGACTTCCACGCAACCATTGAAAGCGCCATCAACGCGGTCGAACACACGCAAAACGAGGAGTTGACACACTACTACAAGACGGACGAGTTTCAAAGCCTTGAAAAGAGAGCTTTTGCCCGTGACCGCTTGAGGCTCGAATTCCTGCGCAAGAGTGCGGAACACTCTGCGTTCAAGCCGTTCCTGACCCCCATAGAGCGCGAACCGTTAGAGTCCGCGGCTAGAACGGCCAAGCAAAATTGGGCGGACGCCCAAGCTGCCAGCCATCGAGCATATGAAAAATGGGTTTCCGCGTCGAGATCCAGGAAAGATCTCGGGGGTAAAATCAGCGAGGACTCCCAGTTGCTTGCAGTGTCCGAGCTGTTGGCTACTTTCAAGCTTCTTGATGGATCGCAAAACAGGTCCAATAATGGTGCTTACATGAGGTAATAGACGGAAGTACATAGACTGGCTTTCCATCGAGCCTGATGCATTGCTCACAGATAGCGACTTCACATACGTTCTTAACCACCCACACTACCCATACTCTCCACACTGCCTTTTCCTTTTGTTTCTGTATCGACCATATCTGTTAATGTCCTGAAAGCAGCTGGATTTATCTGCACGATCTGACGCGGTATCAGCAATCCCTTGATTGGATGTGTTGAGCGCAGAGGTGACTCACCGCCTCCCATTCTGCGCCCATTTCCTGCTCCTCAACCTCGTCCACCTCGGCCAGCACCTTGTCCTTGCACCGCTTTGCGTCTTTGCCCGGCATCGTCACTCGCACTCGCATGCGTACTCTCCGTATACTCAGGACCCCCTCGCCAGCCTCGTCCGCCGCGATGAGGCGCTTGATGAGTTCCAGCGCCTGCGCTTTGGCAGGCTTGTCGGAGCGCACCGAGAAGCCAGACTCTGTCATGGCTTTTTCGATCATGCCAACCGTATGTTTGCGCGATGTCGTTGGGTCCACCGTCATCTCCGACACCATCGTGGCTATCTCTCGGTTCAGTGACGTAAGGTTCATCTGCCGCTCTGCCTCGTTGATCTGTAGGTCGCCTTTAAGCAGGATCTGTCTCTCGTCCGTCAACACTGACTGTTGCCTTGTAACAATAATTGACTTACCTCCTCTATTGCCTTGTTTACATCTTCTGTCCCAAATGCCTTTTGCCATTCTGACGGTTTCGCGACTTGGCCTTTAGAGACGTTTGTGAATATTTGGTCTATTTGCAACACCTCGGACAAGTCGGTCTCCCTGCACAGGTCGTCAACGACGGCACTACGAGTCAGAGCGAGGCCATGCACACGTGGGATCTGAACGCCGAGACAGAGTTCTTATAGCATGCGATCTGCGTTACGTCAGCACCGCTGGATGGACACGATGAACGAGGAACACACTTCAAACCGCTTGCCACCTTTCTTCATTCGCACGATGGACACATTGGTGAGCCTGCCGCCAAGTCAGAAGAATCTCAGAGCCTTGAGACGACATACTTGATCTGCGTCCCAGGCTGAAACGTGATAGGCATCTTGAGTGACGATTCGTTAGGAAAATAATCTGCAGAGCTGAAACGAATGTGATCGTAAGGAACAACCAGGTCTCCCACGGTTGCTCTCCTCCTCCCCGTAGGCCTCGGGCAAACGCCTTCGCCGCAGACTTCGTCTTTTTACGTTGCCTCTGCTTGACCTCGCAACGAAGACAAGACGACGTACAGGGCGCACTGCCAGTGTACATGTAGGAGGTCGGAGGATGCCCAAGGTGTTCGAAAATGACATTGTATACGAGTACGTCCTTGCATGTTTCCTCTAGTCTACTCTCATGTTCTACTGCTTGCTGTGACTCTTGTCAGCGACCGAGCTGACATGTGGACCCAGTTGGGATCCAGTACACGTGCTGAGCAAGCTGCACCAGAAGTATCCTAATCCATACGCGACCCATGTCCACTCGGTGGACACGCTCGAGCGAACGATTGACCCGGAGACTGGCATTATCCGAAGCGAACGCATCGTTGGAGTGGTTCAGGGAGCTCCCGGCTGGATCACCAAGGTGAGTTGGTCGTCCCGACCAATCGGACAATCAGCAGACGAGATTGGAGCTGAAGCTGGATATCCCAGCTGTTCCATCTCCCTCCTACGGCGTACGTGCGCGAAGTCATCTTTGTCGACCCCTCAATACCGAAAGCCACGTGCATGTCCGTAAATCTCAGCCTGGCCCAATACGTGTAAGCAACGTTCTTTATCCGCTGTTCAGGACGGGCAGCCTTGACCGTTCCCGCAGCTCGTGCCTTGAACTCATCACCTACCACCCTCATCCCTTCCCTTCGAAGCCGCCAGATCCACCGGCAGAACCGGGGCACCTCGGGCCACTCGCCATTGTGCCGCAGACGCTATTCAACCAGCGGGCTCTGATCACATCTGGTTTCCCGACGGCAATGGTCGCGCGGCGCGTCGAGAAAGCCAGTGTGGACAGATTTGGCAAGAATGCCGGACTCGGAAAAAGAGGCTTTGATTGGGTCCTAAACGGTGGTAGCGACCCAAAAGCCCGTGAGTACCCAGCCCAGCAGACGCCATGCGGCTCTTGAGTCAGTGTTGAGTGAGTGACTGACACCTAGCAGCATCGAAGAAATAGGAACATTATAACTATCACCAAGAACATTGTAGACTCTGTAGCGATGATCTTCAACACGACATGCACGACCTCTCATATTACTTGCTGCGTGGACGACGCCGCCGAATGAGATATAGGTGCTTGACACCGGTACCGTGGACATACACCATCAGCAAGCGCGTGTGACTTGTTCTTCCATTCTTGGGACACCCAAGCCAATGGGCACCAGTGATAGAGTCATGACACTACCATACCACCAATTTCCGGGACCCGTGCGGTCTTTACGTTTTGATAACCAATTACACGTGGCCACGTCATGCGCCGTCGCGTCAGTTTCCCGTTCGCCTTCAGCACGATCTTGGATGATACTCTCATCTCAGTTTGGGATATTCTAAGCATGGCGTTCAGTTACTCGAATCCCTATGCGCCTCCGACAGCTTCGCGACCCGCATTTGGCGGTAGGATTGCAGGTCCAAGCAGTGGCTACCAGGTCCTCCTGTCTGGCATTCCACTGGATGTGCGGGATACCGACATTCATGTCCGTGTACCCATCCTCTTACCTCAAGGGCAGGACTGACTTTAGCGTGGATGTAGGATTTAATGGTTCGAATCGGAATTTCCAATTACGAAGTTACGGCGTTATACGATATCTCGTCCAAGTTTTTGGGCAAGGCAATCATGAATGTCAGGACTGCAGACGAAGCCGAGCTTATCCGGCAAGAATACTCGGGGCAGACCTTCGATGGTACGCATTGGACTCATACGTCGCTTGCTGCTGCTACTTACAGCGCTGATGTGGCTGCAGCAGACGTCAGATTGACAGTACACCATATCTTGTCGCCAACGCAACCCCTTCCTGCGCCTTCGGTGACGCCGATGCAGCTCCCCACTCCCGCTTCCGCTCAGGCGGCAGCAGCAGCCAAGGCCAAGGCGTCGACTGGGGCACCGCCAACCGGCCCGAAGCGATCGAACGCCCGAGCGGGACCAAGTACGAACGGCAGCGCCAAGCCAGCGAAGAAGGAGGATGGCAAACCGGATGGACTGAAGTTGTTGGCCCGATTGCAGCCGCACGGCAAAGACAAGCACACACAGGCAGCGTACGTAGCCGCGCCGCGTTACTATCTGCTGGTGTTCTGACCGAGGTGCTCAGGTTACTGGCGAAACAGAAAGCCAACCTCAAAGCAAAGACGCCGGGAGCCGCCCTGCTGTCGCGCATGAAGCAGAATGCACCCGTCTCAGCCAAGACCAAGGTCACCCAAAAGGCACCAGCCAACGCGGCCAACAAGGTCGCGCGGGCAAAGGCAAATGCGAATCAAGGGAACAAGGCGCAGGTGAATCGACCGGCGCCGGTGCCAGCGCCGCCAGCGAGAGGGAAGGGCAAGCCGCTGGAAAAGCCGAAGAAGAAGACGCAGGCAGAGTTGGATGATGAGATGGCGGCTTTCCAGCGATCAAGGCGGTTTGCTGCCGAGTGAAGCAGCGCCCGGCACAATGCGACATGGAGAGTGATACGCTGAGGTTTGCACGGAAGTATAGCGGGGGCATGAGTATGATGATCTGAAACTCGAGTTTGGTGGGACAGGATGATGTCGAGACGAGTGTCTGAAGTCGCGAGCGGTCAAATCACGAATTCTTATTATGCAGTCTGTATCCTGTAGTCCATTCGGCCTGCCCTTGGTATAAAGGTGCGCAACAAGAGTGCAGCCAGTCTTTACTTCAAGCACTGTACCGTGTGCAAAGATCTCGTCAGCGACAGCAGATGGGAGCTCTAGTTTCGGGCACGATAGACTGTGCCGACCAAAACAGCAACTGCGACTCAACAGGATCATATTCCAGATGAAGTATGTACAAGCTGCTTATGCCTCCTCCACGGGCCGACTGGTTCAGAAAATCTCGGCACACATTCTGGAGCGGCTGCGGGAATTCGTCGAGCGGATTCCGAGCAGCGACCGCACCCACTCTCCAGAGAATGCTGAGAATGCTGATTGACGCACGTCCGACTCGGGGTGGCCGTACCTCGTGGTGAACCATTCGCTCCGAGTCCTTTCCGCCTCTTCCCCGCATGCGCTCTTCTGGAAGTTGAGGGACTTGAACTTATCGGGTTTGCTCAGCTCCATCACCATGTGCTGGAGGGCCGCGGAGACCGATTCGTCCGTGGCGTCGTCGTGGAGAAAGTTGTTGGGGTCCGCCTTCCATTTCCTGAACACGTCTGCGGAAACCAGCGCCGACTCGTCGATGAGCCCCCTGGTGTACTGATCATCAGGCGCAAAGGAGCCCGTGTAGCAAATGTGGAGCTCGCCCGGTCCCAGCGTGCTTGTCGATGGGCTGTCCGTCGACCCGAACAGAACCGCCGGGTAGAAAATGACGATTCCCGCATAACCGCTGGGCGTCCTCGGATCTTGAGACGCGGAAGATCTGTCCGTGAGACCTGCGTCGTGCTGGGGACGCTGGAGGGCAAAGCTGAACGGCATTGTACAAGAGCCAGCGGGCTGGGGAAGAGCGGCTCAGAGTGAACGAGGCAGGCCCATTCTTGAGCAGGAATATACACGCCTTGTAAGAGAAGCCGCCGCTCCTCGGAGAGAAGCCGTCGCCGTCTTGTCAATCTCCAAGACCGAGGACGCCTTCCGTGGGCTGAAAGGCGCTTTAACGGACGCCGACCAAAGTGGCGATAGGTCTCGCTGGGTGATGTATACAGGAAGCTCTTCCGAGACCCCCTGAGGATTCATGGATACCCAAAGGGTTTCATGGCCCAAACAGAAGCAGGAAGCATGTACCAGCACTGCTCGCAGAAGCAAAATTGCATTTGCCTCTTCCTATCAACATTGTTGTAGTCCCTCTGCAGCGAGGAGCTATTGCTCTCACTCCTTTGGGACCAGAAGGCAGGGATGCCGCATTCGTGGGATCACTCTTCCGTCGTCGTCGTCGTCGTCGACGTCGTGGACGAGGAGGCCACGGGGTCCGCGCTGGATCCCTCGGATGAAGGCAAGATGTGCCGTTCTGTGGCGTTTGCCAGCGAGATGCTTAGAGCCTCTTTGCGAGGCAAGACCCGGAACCTGATTGGGCGCCATTCGTCATTGTCTTGCATGTGTTGGACAATACCGCTCAAGGCGGACAAGACGCTCCGTTCTGGATCATCTGGGTCGACCTCATTTGTCGGAGCACTCCAATAGACGAAGCCTTCCTGGACTTGCCGAACTGAGCGCTCGCACAGCTCCTTGGACTCGGGGGAACCACCGTGGAGAGAGGCGTAGCCTTCAAAGTCGAATTCGGTCACATCGGAAACGAGCTCGAACCTGTCCTCCAGCCCACCTCGGAGAATCCGGAATTGACGTGTCTTGGGATACAAGCTGACCGTGGCGACGGTTCTCACCACGGGGCGAGAGATCGCCCCATCCTCTGTTGGTTTGAGCGATGAGGCATCATCAGCGGTTGTAGACTCCGCATTGCCTGTGTTAGGTTCAGCTGCAGTATCCCCTTCACCATCAGTGTGATGTGTAGTTGCAGACATCCTGTACTCAGAGATAACGGGAGTGGAAACTGCCTGAATGGACCAACTAGCTGACCTATATACGGAAACCGTATCCACTGGCGCCTTCTCGCAGAATGTACGTGGCAACCTACACTCAAGTGGCACTGCGAGTGACGTATTGACGTCCTGCCTCCGTTGAGCTCTGCGAGAAGAGAGAGGTGCAGCGGAGGTAATGCAAAAGGAAGCAGGAAGCAGAGCACTTGTGTTTGACGCATGAGCTAACTCGTAGCTTCGTACAGTATACGAGGTGATCCAGCGCAATCGCTCGTCCTAGTAGATAGATTCCTCGTACACCAATGGGGGAGCTGTGTGGCAGTCTCAACTGCCCCTAAACAAGAATTTCATGTCAAAGTGGCACACCTCTGAAGGTGTGAGCTGTGACGGCAGCGTGGCAGGTAAACCAATAGAGAATCGAGATAGTAATTCGGCCGCCTTCCTAGCGGAATACGCAATGCCTTCTTCAGTCGTTGTAGAGGGCAGTGGACGCCATAAGGAGGATATGGTGAAAGAAGATAGGAAGGAAGCAGAGCTTGCCCAGTGGCCTTCCTAACTCGATGCCTTGCATCTGTAAGAACCAGTGTTCTTTCTTCCAGACCAGTGATCTTTCTTCAGGTATGGTTGGCCATTGCATATCGGCATCCTAACCTGGCACCTTCCTACTCGCCATTCTCCCTTCTGTCGCTTGACCCATCACCTGCACTCTCCCCTTCCATCGCCAACAGCTGATCCAGAGTCATTTTGGTGACCCCCTCATCCTCGTTACTACTGAGCGGTACCGAAGCCGTCAAGGGCGACGTATCACCCGCCTGCGAGAGGATCATAGGGACCTCTTCACTATCACTTGAGACAGTCTCCTCTTGCGATGCCAAGCCGAATGCCGGCGAGTCGGTACTGCTTCCTGCATCTCCATGTTCAGAATACCTCGAGGTGGCAGAACCGTTCAGGGCCGGCACGGCTTGACTCTCGTGCGGGTCGAGGCTAGTAATCTGGTGATCATCGTTGTGGGTAGCGGGGGAGCAGAAGGTAACGTCGTTGACCTCTACTCCCTCGGACAGCTGCCCCTTCTCGTCGACATGCGAGACCAGCTCGGGGCCATCCGCGGTGTTACGGTAGCGAACCAGTTCCGGACTGGGCACGCGCTCTTCCTGGCCGCTGGGCTGAGTTCGATTCGGAAGCGACCGTAGGCGCTGCACGCATCAGCATGGCGAATGATACTCAGAGCCAGGCAACGGGAACGAGCGAAGCAAAGGCCTGCCGTTCCGTCACAGGCTCTGCAGAATAGTTGGGATGGACACGTACCAGATTCGAACGCTTGTTCTTGGCGGACGAGGGCTCGAAAGGCGACTTTGCAGTCGCGGTACCCACGTCTGTGCTGGTTGCTACCGCCGACCGCCCGAGGTCTCGCCGCGTCCCCGTAATCGCCCCATTTGTGTTCACCGTAGTAGAGCCCAGCATAATCCAGCCCATAACAGCCACTTTGCCGACCCACCACAGCGGAACCAGCCAGCTGACCACGTCCCTTCCTAGTACACTTTCCACGCCCGTACATCCACCCAACACGACCCAGAAATCAAGCACCCTCCGCATCTTCCCATGGTGAGGGTGCCCGGATCCGGTCTCGGCCTCCAAGTTGCGGAAGTAAGTCAGTGTCCCGGTGAGACCGATGGAGAAGGTAATGAGGTCCGATATGATTGATGCCAATCCGTCTGGATTGAGCAACAGCGTGGCGAGCGTGAATATCAAGATTGCGTTAGAGAGCACTTGAGGCGGTCTGTCGAGCTTGTCGGAGAGGTGCACGATCGGCCGGGAGTTGGAGAGAGCCTATTGACGTTTGTTCAGCCATCGGCTGCAGCCGCACGGGAGGGCATGTGAGAGAAGGTTCTTACATTGCTGGAGAGCAGGTTGGCGAACGCCGCAGCTGTGGTCAAAAACCGGGTGGACAGCGGAACGTAGTCGGTGGACATCTGGCACTTGCGTGTAGTCTGGTGGTAGTTGACGTTGTCTCGGCAGTAAGCTGGGTATGAAAGCCAAACCCCCTTATAGAAGTGCACGCTCCATGATGCGCTCCACTCCTTTGTCTTCACTCCTTTGACCCTCCTCGTCGCCTCAAAGGGGCTATCCGCCGATCTGACAGAGTGGCGGTCCGTAAACCCCGATTCTGACATCTTACCCCCTACTTCCTCGACGCTTCTTCGTCCTAACCTCTTATCAAGGGCCTGCAAAGCAGAATGCCGTCGTCGTCTGAAGCACAGGCTAGAGCACAGGAGCATTCAAGGAGCCATGGCTCTGACGGCAAGCATGGCGGCTCTTCCAAGACCAATGAGAGCGAGCCTGCACCTCGATCGGCTGCTACAATCCAAGCCGAAGAGGAAGCAAAGTGGAGATTAGACCTCGCAAGTTTCTCGTTCACCTGCCGCTCCTTTCCAGACCGTCTGTTGGATCTGTAGCGTCCGCTGATCCCGAATCAGATCAACACCCATACCGGATGGTTTGCACGTCCCCTTCTTGGCCTGTCAGACGCCTTGTCCTGTCCTGCAGAGCAGCTGGCCGCAATTTTAGCTCTGCTGCTTCTTTCCATCAACCTCTCGTTTCCCCTCTTCTTCATCCCACACATCAACGCACTGTTTACTCTTATTATCCCTGTACGATGCTCGCTCGACTCGATCGCCTTCGACGTCCACAGACCGAAGGGATCAGTGGTCGTCGACACGGCCAAAGATGCTCCGCAGTGGGTTACGTACTGGATAGTATACACATTGATCAGCTTCATCAAGGGCTGGGTGGACGTGTATCGGCCTGGCTGGAAACGCGGTTGGGAGATTATCGGTACCGTAGGGTGCATCGTCGTGGCTGGACCCTGGTTTGGCCGCGCAGCTTTGGTGAGCTACATCGCCTGCGAAGATCCGGAGAATACGAGCTGACAGTCGTGAAAAGCGACCACCGGCAGAAAGCAGTCAGTTGAGAGAAGCCAAATCGAGGGAAGCGAAGGCAACAAGTGACAGAAACAAGGCGGTCACGCACGGTCAGCCCACAAACAAGCAGGGTGCACCGGACCCTAAGGCGGCGAACCAGCAAGACAATAGAGGGAGTAGGCGCAGAGGTGCGGATGGATCTTCTGGACGCGGAGATGGAGATAGTAGTAGTCAAACAAGGGAGCGGAGTAGCAGAAGAGGAGGTGATGGGCGGGGCGGCGACCCGTCCCGTACCAGCGAGGGTAGTAGGCAGTGAAATACGCCCATCGAGGTCGAAGCCTTTCCGCCTGCTGAATCAAGCCGCATTGCGCAAAGGGCTTCCGCCTTAATTATGCATATCGTCCATTATAAGAAGGACGCTCGAGTCTGCCTCGTGTGTGGTTGAGCGCAAGATGATGACCCGACACCGGACCAGGCCGCAAGATATCTTCGTAAGCTTGGTCCAGAGGATTGGTGCCAGGGGATGACGCTCAGTTATTCTCGATCTCCCTTTCGTCTTTGGAGGCTTCGGCCGGGTCGATTGCTTTATGGGAAATTGAGCTTCTTCGAGGTAGGAGGCTGAGGACTCACACTCAATTTCCGCCAGGTATTCTCCCGACAATCGAGCTATGACCGACTTGCCCTCCTTTGCAGATCGCCGAGAAGCTTGTATGAAGCGCAGGATATAGTTATGGCGCTATAGCAGATCTGGTCAGGCTAGCCCTAACATCACACAGGAGCCCTTACGGTGGAGGCAAGAGCTCTTGTCTTGTCTCGGTACTTTTGCTGCGCCTTTTTGTTCTGCGCAGCACGTCTCGGACCCCGTCGTGGCTTGTTTGCCGTAGAGTTTTTGCTGCTTGCTACTCTTCTAACCTTCTCATGGAGACAGGGATGTGACGAGCATGACTTAGAAGGTGTGAAGCCGTTTGTTTGGGGATCTGTCTGAAGGTTCCCAACTTGGATCGCAACATTCGTCATTTTACTGTGCGAAGCTGGTAGATATGAGGCATCACTATCAGATAAGTTCGTCCCTGTGTCGCTAGAAGGTGAAGATGCCGACGTCGCGCGTGTTCTGGCGGAAGCGGATAGTCCGAACATATTCAAAACATCCTTGAGTGTCAGCGGTCCTCCTTACCAGTGACAAGGGACTCTCACAACGTCGAGAGTATCGCGTCGCGGTCTCAAGTTCCCCTTGAATGGGTTGGCGGCGGTGCTGAAGCGTGCATCGTCTCCTAGGATGAGCCCGCTTGGAGAGACGCTTTTTGGCGTCGGAGGTATCCGTCCTCGGAGTTCGTCACCAGCATTTCTGGAGGTGTGAGGGTGCCAGGACATATCCAAGGTAGCCGAGCCGGTGTCGCTGCCAGATGAGTCATCGCTAGCGCTGTAAGCCGCGGCGGACGATACCAGACTGATGCCCGTGGGCGAGCTGGCACCAGATCTTGGACCCGACATCAATTTAGTCACATCGACGTTGCCTGATACCGGATCAGGAGCGGGGTCGCTGTGTCTCCAGTATGTGCGTTGAGCTGTGCGAGAGATACAGAGCTTAGGGTCGATGGTGGGCATATGCTCAGATGGATTGCGCCGGGTGACCGCCCGGTAGTTGTAATGCGGCCCACCAAGGGGCATTGGTGCGTATATACTGCTGATCGGGATATGGGAATGTAACGTATCCACACGGCAACCAGGTGGACAACTAGAAGCGATTCAGCCTTGCAGGACGCGTGTCTGAAGAACGTACTTTAGGTGATGCCGGGCAAGAGGCTGCTGCATGCTGCCTTGACTGGTCAAGAGGTGACCGGAAACCTGAGCGAAGGCTGAAAGAAGAAACAAGATGAGGGTAAGGTAGCAGGATGAAAGAAGCGGGGATCAGAGGACAGAAACAAGATGGAAAGAAGGAGTAGGAGAAGCGAGATTCCCGATATGCACCGTCTTCTTGTTCCCCGTCTGACAATTAAACAGTTGAGCTGGGATCGCTCCTCCGTCACCGATTCTCTCGGCGCGAGCAGATCGGTGCTCCCTGTTCAACCCTACACGCGCTGATCAGACGTCTTAGTTTCTTACGGAATCTTGGGGATCCATCCTCTCCAGTCGTCCCTCAACTCCCCGCGCACCGCTCGCTCGCCAGTCGACACAGCATGACGAGTAGGAGGGTCCGTGAGGATCTATCGTCGCTAGTCAGTGTGTCTCCAAGTGCCGTGGTCATGTCGCTGCGACGGTAAACGTCAACGAAGAAGGATCAGCGTCTCGTAGAGGAGGGTCAGTGATCTTCGGATCGGCTGTCATAATCGAATCCGGTCTCGGGGTGAGAGTAAGGAGCGTCGTCTCCAGCTGAGGAGTGTGTAACGATACACAGCTGTGCAGTGCGGCGAGAACATTGATGCTCTGAGTAATAATCCCATGTCAAGATGAGGAGGATACACGCTCTAGGCAGCTGCCGCTTTCAGCGGGACCGGAAGCAAATCTAGTTTGCTATACGTGTGGAGCCCCAAGAACCCACCGGTTCTCCCCATCTGTGTGCTTCATAGCGTACATCAGCAGGCTCACTAGCAAGCCTCCTCTCCCACCTCGTCAGCAGTCATCCGAAGCACTTCAACAGCTGTCTACCCAGTCTCTTCGTATCCAGCCTCCTAGTGTCATCGCAGCTCGACTGACCCTCGCTTACCCAGCATGGACCGTCAGTCGGGCGGCGAGACGCACTATGACGCGTTCGTGTGAGTCATTCCGTGTCTCCCCCGTGAGAAGAATACATGCCTGATACTCTGGTCAGGTCTTCAGCCCCCGTACACTCTCGCGAGAACACTGCACGCCCGACTCCTCAGGCGCCGAGGCCTGTGCCGTCGTCGCAGCAGATCGACGCGGCCGGGCGGAACGCTGCATCTCAGCAGCCGCGTTTCTCCCTGCCGCACCTCCCCTCCGCCAGAGACTCGGCCAGCTCTCTTCTCGACGCTGTCGTTGGTGTCCCAAAGATTCCGACTTCGTCCACTGCAGCTCCTCTAGCTACCCGTCCGTCTCCTTCGTCGCCGGCCAAGCACGCCGCCGAGCCCTCCGCGTCCACGCCGTCCGCGCGTTCCGAGCGACTCCCCTCGGACTCTGGCTCGTCCCACGAAACGGGATTCACTATGGAGAAGGTCTCGGCGTCCGAGTCGTCATGGGACGTTCTCAGCGATGCCAGCTCCAGGATTAACGAAGAAGAAGCAGTCAAGGAGCTCGAGGGGCGGGTGCAGAAACGGTCAGTTGGATTGCTCTCTCCCCATGTGGTAGGCTGATAGGCCAAGGCGCTCTAATCTGCCGTATCTCGAGAGCCAGCTGGCAGCACTCGAGGCAAGGATCAAGGAAGCCGAAGAGCGGCTAGCGAGGGCGCAGGGGCAGGCCGATCCAACCCAGCAGACAGCTTGATGCTGTACAGCGAAGCCTGAATATACAAGACTCATGGTGTGTGCTGGATCCTTTGCTCTGACAAGCATGGTAGGGATGCTGACTGCACAGTACTATCTCCATGGCACCGCATGCCTTGATGCGGGGTGTTGTTTATACCGATTTCGGATCCCATGCAGTGTATCGATGCCTTACCGTCCTATGCGCGCACGCGTAGGCAGTGTATCTCGTGGCCGCCACCGCTGTCATCTTCGCCCCTGCATCTGGACGACGCAGACGCCTAATGAATAACGCGTCCAGAGCAGCCAGGAGTGTAAACAGAAAGGAGGACACGTATCGCCTGTGGGACGCTGCAGCGTCCTTTCACTGTGAACCCTTACTGCACCCGGCACAAGAACAAAGCCTCGACGTACTGATAATATCAGGCCTTGCTGTACGGCTTGTGTTGACACCTACCTCGCAGTCTGCTCCTCTTCCGAGTGGGGCAGCATTAATTTTCGCAGGCTGACCCGTCAACGCAAAATCTCCTGCAGCAGCCAGAGGCGTCCCTCGCCATGAGGCTGTTTCCGCCTCTTACCCTCTTGGCCCTGGCGGCACCTCTCGTCCAAGCCGGCATCTTTGGCTCTTCCGACAGCACTTCTGCGGACGCCTCGACTTCGACGACTTCCACTACCGCGGCCTCATCCTCGTCCTCGTCCTCTTCGTCCAATGGGACAGGCTCAACACCGGCCGAAGTGACCTTTCTCCAGACTCTGCAGACAGCAGATATCAACAGCATGTCCTGTCTCATCACGCTGGTGAACATGACGTACCAGAGCGTCGGGACATGTCTGGGGCTGACGACACTGACCACGCTCGTCGTGAGCCCCGACCAGAACTCGAGCTTCTCCGATCAGTTGACGAGTTATATCGGCGGGATCTGCGGGAACACGCAGTGCAGTGAGCAGGTATATGCTGCTTCTTTGGGCCACTGAGCAGACACGCCGTACTGAGCCGCTGCTGTAGGACGTCGAAGACTCGCTGAGCCAGATTGACGCGAATTGCCAGAACAGCATAGACACGGACCTCATCAGGGTGATCAGATCCTACACAGTCTGCATGACCTACAGCTGACATGCTCTTGTGTTGTGGACAGGTCTTGCAAGCGATTCTCACCCGCTACTCATCGGCATACTACACCTTAGCTTGCTCGGTTCATTTGTGAGTGCCAGTCTCGACTTCCTGATCTTCCTCCATCCCCGTCTATCGTATTAACGAGAATGCTACAGCAACGGCACCAGCACAGCGTGCTTGCCTGATACCCTCAACTCGTCCCAGACGGCGAATAGCAATTCGTTTTTCGACGATCTAGTGGCGGGAACCAACTTGACACAGTATCAAGATAACGTGTTCACTTCTTCGCCATGTACGTTGCGCCTCTCCAGTTGTGCCCGTTGGACTGCGTGACTGAGCGACGCAGGCACAGGATGCATGTACGAGATGTACAAGGCTTCGTGAGTTGCTCACTCTCACTACGCACCCACATCATCTCTCCCGATCGTATGTTGGCGACGGTGACCAGATACCCTCATTTCGAAATGGACCTTGCTCTCTTGTAAGGACAAAACAGTGGTGGTGACGCGTCGTCTGCAAGGCGCACAAGAGCCCGAGCAGGGCTAACAGGCGCAGAGTGTACACAATCCCCGATATCAGGGGCAACCAACTCACCCAAGCCTTCGGCTCGCACTTGCAAAACGACTGCCCCGCACAATTCGATCTCGGCTCAGGTCGGAGCTGGAACGACGTGCTGGACCAACAGATACCCGACGCTCTGTCAGTGCAGCAAAGCACGCCTACCGCAAGTGCGGCAAGAGTTGGCGTGCGGAGAACTGACTTGTTCGGGGTACCGATATCGTGGAGATTTGTGGTGGCGGTGATTCTTATTATAGCAACGATTTTATGTACCGGCCCGACGCCTTGACGGACGGAGCAGAGGTAATGCTATCTTGTTGTTGTTGATGAGAGTGGCGAAACCTGGCAAGACAAGGGAGTAGTCGCAGGACTCGGATGTCTGCATGGATGAGACTGCTGGTCTGCGAGTGTACTCTGAATTTTCTCACACATGACGCGAGCTATCCAGTCTTGTGATTTCTTTTCTTGGCTTGTTGAGACCTAGTTGCGCGAACGCTTCCTGTAAATAGTACCTGGGATTGTGACCGTACAGCTCTCAGAAAGGATGCACGCAAGGCACTGAACAGTATGTTACGTCCCGTAGTGCCGCAGTTCCACTGACACTGAGAATACTCCAGACCTCCCGACCCCTCCATCGCCCTCCATTCATCGTCCCTTTTTCCGGGCATAATCCTCTCCTTGGAACCACAAATGCCCTCCAACGCTCAGCACTTGAAGCATGCCCATTCCTCTAACTCTCGTCCTTGTTCTGTCCTACCTTTGTGCCGCCCCTGAACCGCTGAACGGAGTTGGAGAGAAAGGACGACTCGTTCAAGACGTGTCTCATAGACAAGGTGCATTTTTACACGCGAGTATAATGAAGCCATGTAGCTCCTACGAGCACGACTGCTCTGTACAGCTTTGTTATATTGCCAAGCTCGGCATTGACGGCAGCACCTCGGAGAGGTGTGGTCATCGCGCTCTGCGCACTCATTTGCCACTCGGAGACCGCCCGGAAAGTCGGTCCCTCTGAAGCTCGACGCACCGTCTGCTAATTGTGAACGTCGGTGAAAAGGAGGACCTGGAGATGGCTTCACAAGCAGCCCGCCTCACCCTGGTGGTTATGGCAGCACTGGCAATGCTCTCGGTGGTGTCTGCCGGCTCGATGCCGATGAAGAGGATGCCGGGAACTGAGTATCACATTAAGAACGAGGGAACAGTGGACGGGGCGGCACGCTGCCGACGTTGGTAGGCGCGATGGATCAGGTGCAGCTAGCCATGGGATCGTGACTGTCAAACTCGCTCCTCCGACCCCCACGACCGGTACAGCAAGGGCAATTTTGGCCAGGGGGCCGGTGAACGAGACTTCAAACTCGTCAACTTCCGCGGATACGTTCGTATCGTCCAACACACCCAGCTCTACCGCTCATAAGACGACGCCTCCAACGCCAGCCATGGAAGTCGGGGACTCGGGCACCTCGACAGCGTCGACGGGTACATCGGCGACTGGAAGTGGAGATGCAGGAAATGCTCCGACATCAGACTCAGTCTCCAACGGTTTTGACAATGCGCCGGCGTCCACGGCAACCGCATCGTCCGCTTCGTCCCTGGATGGTGGCGACTCTTACACTTCGAACTCGACCACGAAGTCCACCACGCCCGTTGGCGGCGACGGCGACGGTGGCGGTGACGGTGACGGAACCGGCTCGTCGAACGCTTCGTCACTAGCGTCTCCATCGAATGGCTCGACGAGTACCGGCTCGTCTAGCCCTACCATCGCCGCAAATGATTCAGCCTCAGACACTCTTACAGGAACCGGGTCGTCTCTGTCCGCCCCTACGGCCGCCAGCATTGGCCTCGTTAACCAGGTGTTTACATACACCATCGACGTGCTCGTCGGTGCGGACCAGACCAAAGTCACCGTCATGGTTCGTGGGGTCTTGAAGCAAGGCTCCTCCTGTGCCTTGTGCTAGCTTTACAGGCGGCGAAGACAAGCTGATCCGTCTAGGTGGACACGGGCTCGAGCAACTTCTGGTGCCCATCAACGACTTGCGACTCGTGTGTCGAGGGTGGAATGACACCGGCAGTAGTCACTCCCAACCAGTGCAACCCAGTAGGGGTGGAATATGGTCGGTCCTCACGCCATCGAAACACTTCCCTCGGCCGGCAATGTATTCTTGGGCTGATGTGGTCGGTGTCTAGGCACTGGGACCGTCGCTGGGTGTTTGGTCAACTCGAGTCTGACTGTCGGCGACTTTGCGTTACCCAATTTTGAGATATTAGGCGGCATGGTCATCGACAGCACCATGGCTTCGTTTGGCAAGATCTTCTCGTGAGTCCCCCGTGGTATGCAAGGGGACGTATGTAGGCTTGTGGCTGATCGTTTGTCTCCGTCATAGGGGCATGTTGGGCTTCGGACTTACGGTGAAACCACTCACGCCGGGATATCGTGGCGACTGACGTCCTCACAGGCTGCGTCGCAAGGCGATCAACCTACACTGATGGATCAGCTCATTGCGAATGGTCAGGTTGACCAGCCGTCCGTGGGCTTCTACTTGACACGTAACGACAATGGCAGTAAGTTCCCCACACGAGGCCTGCCTCTTTGCAGACCTCTTCTCCCCACCCCCCACCGCCCATTGGTCCTTCCTCTGCGGCAAACATGTTGTCGCACAATATCGCCACCTCGTAGTGGTCATGATGAGCACATGAGCCTGACAAACATGTCCAGGTATGCTGGTCATTGGTGAAGACCCACAATCAGCAGGTATACCCATCGACACGAGCAAAACCGCCACACTCAGCCGGGCCGACCCAAGTTCTGGTCTGTACGGCGTCAAACTGGATATGATGACCATCAACGGGATCCAATACGACGACCTGGCTGGCAAGACGGTCAACCTCGATACTGGGTATGTATGACATGCCGTTTCGGCGCCTGAATCCAGAGGGAGGTTCCTGACAGAACGCAGGTCAACAGACCTTTGGATCCCCAGCGACGTGAGTCCTTTCCTGTCCCTCTTATTTTCAGAAAACCCAAAGACCCAAGGTATGGAGGGGCAGTCGGCTGAAGTTCGTAGGCGATGGAGCAGGTATACGCCCGTTTCGACAATTGGACGGTCTACACCGACACGTCCGTGGCTGGCGGCTCGTTGGTCATCCCGTGCAACCTCGCCAACCCGACCGACGAGATCATGTCTTTGACCTTTGGTGGAGTGGCGTTTGGCATTCAGTTCCAGGATATCCTGTATGCCCCGTGTTGCACCCTACAGCCCTTCCCACCCTCCAACGTTTTGTGACTGGCCTACCATCTTTGGACAATGGAGTAGGACAGACGAGCTGACGCTTCTAGTGGAGAAGCATCTGCGGTGGACTCGACGAAATGTCAAGCCAAGATCCAGCCAGTAGCCTCGAGTGAGTCATCTACCTGCACCAGTATCGGCTAGGAGAAGAGGCTGATAGGCGCGGTAGATTTGGGCGATTCTTGGCTGATCGGAGACGTGTTTTTACGAAATGTGAGTCTGTCTTCGGGTGAGGGACAGCGTGGCTGAGGAGGTGTAGGTGTATCACTCGATCGACGTGTCAAAGGGCGAAGTGACGCTTTGGGGCTTGAAGCAATGAGCCTAAAATATCGACGACCTCAAGCCCGAAGACAGTGCTGAAGACCGGCTAGTTCGGCCAGCTGATTCCGAGTATCACTAGTGGAAGGTTTGCCTCGTCTCGTTCTGGCAGGAGCGGGGTAGGAGATTGATCAATGAGGATTCATGCATGCAGACCGGTTCTCTCCTCATTCTCCTCATCTCCTTAAACTGTCTCTGTACTTTTGCAACGTCAGAGTAGCTGGTTGCAAACGCGGTGTCGGCAGCACAGAATACACTGTACTTGCAATTCGCCACCATATTTCGCCACACATGTTTGCCACTTGCATATGTACGCATAGTCTCCACCTTTTGCGCCAGATCGTACTGCATATGGACCATAGCAGATAGGAGCCTCTCACTTCTTCTTCTCAGCCTTCTTTTCGTCCTTGTCCTTGTCCTTGTCCGCCTTGGCGTCAGGGGGGAGCGTCTTGAGCAGCAGCTCCTCCATCAGAGCGCCAATATCCCGCAACATCAGGTCGATGCTGAAGGCCGCTGTGCTCGTCAGCTGTGCGTGTGGGGAGTGGTAATAGACCGTGTGGTAGCATACATATGAGCGGTGGAATGCGCGGGGGGAGGGGGGGGGGAGTAGCAGGAATGAGATGGGAGAACGGGTGGCTCCACGTCAGACTCACTGAACGGAGGCTCGATCTGCCCGCTGATCTGGTCGAGCACCGGCTGTCTGTTCTTGATGATCCACTAAGCGAGCATCAGCCGCCGCCTACCCAGGGACTAGGTGCAGCAATTGAAGGTATTGGAGATCCAGGTCGAGCCGAAGGGCAGTCTCCCCTAGTATGCTCTTCACCACACTTTTTGAGGCAGATTGAAGGAAGGTACCCGTGCGGGAGGGTGGGTTACAGAGTAGGCGCCGAGTAGACATGCGAGTACGCCGAAATATGCCGGCAGAGCGCAAGACAATGGGCAAGGGAGGAGGCAGGGCCCTAGAGAGGCAGAATACGAATCCACACTAACCCTCCTCAGCTCGTCCTTGTTCTTCGGCCTGTCCTTCTCTTCAATCTTGTCGTACCGCACACAGAGCACCCACAAGCACGCGGCAATCACGTTGATCTCCTCCTCTGTGTCGAGAAACTCGTCGGCCGGGAGGTCGACCAGCGCACACGCCGCATCTGACATGGGCGCTTTGGCAAAGTACGCGCGGAGGGGGTTCAGGTTGAACGTGTGCGGCATGGTGCGCGGCTGTTTCACTGCGGACGTCAGCATGTCATGCCGAGTGCGAGGAAGGCGGCATGAAGTGAGCGGGGGTTCGTGTGTGAATGCCCGTGACACGCCTCTTGGCAATGTCTAGCCCTGGCCTGGTACAAGTTCATTCGTGCCGTGAGGCGACACCCAACGGGTTATGAGAGAGCGGGTAGTTGTATGTGTGTACGTTCTACTTCTCACCCATTCTGCAAGTGCCTTGTCTTGGTGAGCAGGTAGAAGAAATCAAGCGTCTATGAGCGAAACAGAGTAGAGTGGTACAAGGATAGGTAACGTCAGTTGAGATCGACGACAAGTATACGGCTCCAGCCCTCGAGCAGAGTCCAACTCCTCCTTTGATGCGCTAGACAAAGGAAGGAGCTTTGAAAAGAGCTTCCAGTAACGAATCAGCTAGTTCTCGAACCGTCCATCCCTCAGCAAAACAGCCAGTAGCAGTATGGGTGAGTACGGCTCCTCACTTTCCTCAGTATCAGTGTCGACGTCAGTTCATGGGCTCACTCTGCCCCGCCATGTCCAGTCGGTATATACTATTCAGTAAGCGCGTGGGGCCAAAGATGAAGGGCAACGATTGATATTGTCCAGCATCGTCCACTCCCCATGGCTCCACAAGTGTGCCTGAGCTGTCAAGCGGGTGAGCAGGAGGAATCGCCAAAGCTGGAACATTCGCTGAGGAATCCCAGGATACCTCACAGCACATAAGACCAGCCGGACAGGCCATATCTGCGGAATTCCCGTGATCCCCTTGCCTTCAGAAAATAGACTCATCTGCCCGACGTGCGGATACCACGCTTCATACTGTGAGTACTGATTGCATCCTACACATCGAAAGTTCGAGATCAACCGACTGGGTATACAGCTTATGCGCGCAATCGATACTATCCGTGAGCGCGAGGCATACCTGCCGAGGGTCGAGTCTGAGCTGATGTCAACGTCTGCAGGGGGCGGCGGAATCCCAACTCTTGGGCAAGTGGACATTGGGGTCGAGGCGGCTTATGGGACCGCCGAGAAGAGTACACATATCATTGCGGGCCCGGTAGGAGGGGATGGTGGTTTTGAGATCGTGATGCCGCAGTGTAAGAGAGATACGTCCCGCCGTAAGAGAGACCATGAGTATCAAGAATGTATCGAATACAGCTGCATGCTCAGTGGGTGGTTGCGAAGTACTCGGCCAGGCGCTGGTACACGTCTTCAAACTGTTTCAAATTTTCCTCGTCCCGAAGGTTTGCTCTTGCCGCTGCCCACCCATGATGGCTGCTCAGTCATCAACACACTGCCCGCACCGCAACCGAGGAGAAACGAAAAGAAAACGTACACCGTATCATAGAGCTTGAAATCGCTCTTGTCACCAAACTTCTCCTTGCTGACTTTGGAAATGTGCTCCACGACGTCCTTGGGCTCGTCTGCAGATGGATAGAAGCCCAATGGGACCGTCAGACCGTCTCCGTCCTCATTTGCGATCATCGCTGGGTGGACGACGGCGCCGCAGCAGAACGGAGAATCAGATCCAAGGGCGAGGAGGGCAAGCTTCCCACCTACACAGACGGGTTAGACCACGGCAGACAACACAGGTTACCAAGTATGGGAGCATAACATACCCCAGCAGTAGCCAAGCACAGACACTGAGTGAAATCCCTTGTCTTTCAGGTATTTGGCAAATTTGAGCACCTCGGGCAGCCGGTCATCGATCTTTGCGCTGCCGCTATCAGCTTGATGTACCCGGGAGCTTGGGGGCACGGAGGCAGGTGATGCGTGACGACTTACGTGCCAGCAAAGAATTTTGCTAGCTCTTCCTTGTCGCCGTCCTTATCTTTGGGGAACGGCTTGCCGTGGAATATATCTGGCATGAAAATCTTGGTGGGTTTTGTCACTCGCAGGCGTGTAGCGAGGATATCCGAGCCCTTCGATGCAATCAGCTGATTGGCTTCTTCTCTGTATAACTGTCTGGCTGACCCGCTTGGTGGTCTCCCTATGTACGGAGGGTTATCGATGTTGGTTTGGTGCTGTGCCGAAGCTTACCAAAACCCAAAGATGTCATAGATCACCACAATCGCGTGCTTGGTATCGTCACTTCCGGTCTGCAGGCATTCAGCGGGTGTGATTGAGCCTCTTCGTCGCCGCTGCAACACTGGTGGCTAAAGTGACATATTTTAACTCACCACGTACACTTCCTCGAACCCTCCAAAATCCTTTTCAATCGTACCCTTGACCACATAGTCACCTGGTTCCGAGACGGGATGAGGGTGCTTTGGCTTGCTCGGGTTCGATGTGGACTGCGGGGGGCAGCATTCGTCTTGTTCTGCCGTTAGGTGACCATATGAGCTGACTGCAAGACATTTGTCTCTCTCTATTAGGGGATGGACTCACTCGACATGGTGCTGATGAGGTATGCAATGATAGAGGAAGTGGTTTGGTAGCTTGCCAACGATGAGCTCATAGCTAGGCTTCGGTTACGTAACCACACCTTAAGCCTGGGGTGGGTTTGAGAAAAGCCACGTCAGTCTCTCAACCTGTAGAGAGCAGCACCGCCAGTGCGCTTGCTCAGGTAGGAGGATATTGTACACGGAACCGTCTCCCACCATTACTCTATGGCACGTGATGGAATGAATTGAAGAGCTTCAGTCACATCGATGAGAGGAGGCAATTTTGGTGACGAGGAGTGGCTATTGAATGTTCTTGCAACGAACGACGGGCTGAAGGAATACGACCGCGGATCTTCTCCTGCAACATTGGTCTTGGCCTTGGCGCCACTCTGCTATTGCAGTTGCACGCACTTCCCGCTCTACAATTCTGGGGACACTGTCGCCTCTGTGCTCGATGCCAACCTCGGACCGAGTGCCGTTAGTCAGGCAGCCAATGGATCGACCTGAATTCCAGATTTTACGGCTCTGGTGTCTGGAGCCCCGCATTCATGTCGCCATTGAGCAAAAGTCTCATTCCGAAGAATCACTGCCGTGGACAAAAATCCACATTGAGCTCAACAGCTCAACATCCTTCTCTCTGTATAGACAATCTCCCCCCTGGACCGGGATCTAGTGGCATCGTATCCAGTACTGCTACTGAGATTGGTTCAACCAGTTGGCCAAACCCCGTCAACGAGCTTGCAGCAGTATGTTTACGCTGGCTGCGATCCACATGGCTAACACTTTCCAGGCCATGTCCCTTCTTCCTACTCTCGCTAGTCTCCCCTCAACATCCTACTCCCACCCCATCTCGTCTGCTCCAGAGGGATCTATACGATTGAACCCATACCTCTCTCTCCCGCCTTCCTCGTCCCTCTTCACCGATGGCACCTTTCTTCAGACTCTCCCAACCCCTCCGGCAGGCTCGATCGTTCATGTCGTTTCCGCCGACACCGTGACCGTTCCCCGATCAGACGATACCGTCGTCTTGATCTCGCGAACCGCACAGGCTGCCTACGATCACGCTCTGTTGGGACTGGCGGTTGCGACGGAGAACGCAATCGTATACCACTTCATCGCGGACTCGGCTCTGTCCGGTCAAGTGGCAACCATCGACAACGTCGAAGAGTGGCTCTCGAAACCAGCTTCGCCAGCGCTGAATGGCAGTTCCAACGGCCATGCAAGTGGTGATGGGGCCGACACGCTTCCTGAGAAATTCTTGGCCAAGTTCGAAGCCGCCGCCCTGTCTCTGCTCAAGACGGCTCGTCGTCCCCAGCGGCCGTTCACGCACAACTCTGCCGAGTCATCCAGGCTCGTCATCAACTTCCTCCCCACTTCCCTTCCCGGTGTTAACAGCCTTGACATCGCACTCGCCTCTCCTCTCCCTCGGGACAAGATCCGTCATGCATGCAAGCCCAACGAGGAGGTCGTCGTGGTCGAAGTGGGATCCAGCAAATTTGGACCCGCATGGGCGAGTGTTGTCGAGGCGCTAGAGGGGCTTGAAGTCCCCGTACGAAGTGTGCTGGTCGGCAAAGTGGACGATGTTGCTGCGATCACGGCTCCCATCGAGGGATCATTGCCTATTGCTCGGGTTGGATCTCCCCTGCCCACCCCGTCTGTACCTTCCACATCTATAGCATTGCCGTCAGCCGAATCGTCCTACACCGATCTTCTCACTTCCTCCCCATCTCCTCTTGAGATTCTCAACGACCCCAAATCCCTGTCTGCCAACGAGTCGACCAGTCCCCTATACGCCTTCGGCAAGGCAGTCGCCATCCGACAAGAACGGGAGCGACTGGTGACACGTGCAAAGGAGGTCCTGAAAGCTGAGGGCACCAAACCAGAACTCCATGAGGCACTTGCGCAGTGGCTGATCGTCCGCGATGAGCCAAAATCAGCTGCGGCTGGCGAAAAGGTGGTCGCGGCTCTGCCCAAACCATCGACCGGCGCCGAGAAGGAGTTGATCGAGCTCGGTGCAAAGGGACACTGGACTAAGCGGAGTCTGTGGATTGTCATCTCCAATTCGTGGTCACAGGACCTCGCGTCGTCGGGCTTGCATCATGCTCTGGCTTCTGGTCTTGACGTTAATCTCCTGGTCTACGAGACTGCACCTTCCCCCTTCAGCCCTTTGGCGCCTGCTCAACCTGCACGGGAGCGAAAGAAGGACCTCGCCTTGTACGCACTCAACATGGGTGACATCTACGTGTCCTCTGTCGCTGTATATGCCGACTACTCGAATGTGATCAACGCAATGCGAGAGGCAGAGTCCTTCTCCGGGCCCGGTCTCGTATTGGCATACTTGCCATGGGGTGACGCAGACGACGGCAAGGACATCGGGCATGGAGAGAAGGCGGGTCCGCTCCAGCGGCTTCAGGAAACGAAACGAGCTGTGGCCGGGGGATGGTGGCCGCTATTCCGCTTTGATCCTCGTAAATCCGAGGACAAGCAGTTCACCATCGACAGCCCGATCATCAAGGAGAAACTTCGCGAATTCCTTGACCGGCAATCTCACCTATCCCAGCTCACTCTCGCAACACCCAACATCGAGGTTGTACCTAAATCAACGGGTGAGACGCTCGTAGCGTCGCGCAAGCAAAAAGCGCGCGAGGCGTATGACAAGCTTGTCAACTCGATGGATGGGCCAGGGCTACTGATTCTCTTTGCGTCAGACGGCGGTAATGCTGAAAAAGTGGCGAAACGTCTATTGTCTCGAGCCAAGACTCGAGGTGTCGCTGCTTCCATCGGGGTTCTCGATTCGGTCGCTCAGACTGTTCCGGAGACACTCACGGCTGAAGCAAACGTTGTCGTCATTACATCTACCGCGGGCCAGGGTGAAGCGCCACAAAACGGTCGCGAGTTCCACAAAGCCCTTGGAAAGCTTTCCTCCGATCCCTCCTTTGCCGAGACCAAGGTGACCGTGTTTGGTATGGGTGATTCCAACTATTGGCCCCGTAAGGAGGATTACGTGTACTACAACAAGCCGGGCAAAGAGTTCTTTGCCAAGCTATCGGAGCTTGGGTTTGGCGAGCTCTGTCCATTGGGTCTCGGCGACGACCAGGATCCAGATGGATGGCAGACTGGATACAAGCCCTGGGAGGCGGGCCTGTGGTGTGGGTTGGGTGTCGACAGTGTCGAGGTTGTCGAGGCACAAGAGGAGACCGTATGTATCTGTCTCAAGGAGGTGGACGAGACTGATGAATTCCAGGTGGCAAATGAGCACATCAAGATTGCGTCGGAATACCTGCGAGGCACCATTCTCGAGGGACTGAATGTGTGTTTTCTCTCTGTGCTACGTCAGACCGTGGCTGACCGAGCAGGACACTACCACCGGGGCCATCGGTGCATCCGACGCCCAGCTCACCAAGTTCCACGGCACTTACATGCAAGACGACCGGGACATTCGCGAGTCGCTCAAGGCCCAAGGTCTCGAGCCCGCATACTCATTTATGATTCGCGTTCGGTTGCCCGGCGGTGTGTGTACTCCCGAACAGTGGCTTGCAATGGACCGCATATCGGACGAACACGGGAACAGCACGTTCAAGTTGACGACCCGGCAAACTTTCCAGTTCCACGGCATCATCAAGCGGCATCTTAAACCCGCGATGCAAAGTATCAACAAATCATTACTGGATACCATTGCAGCGTGCGGTGACGTTAACCGAAATGTCCAGGCCTCTTGTAACCCACTTCTCTCGCGGACGCATGCTGCGGCCTACGCCTTTGCCAAGGGCGTGTCGGAGCACCTTTTGCCCCGGACATCGGCGTATCATGAAATCTGGCTGGACAAGAAACAGGTCGCGGGCGGCGAAGTGGCCGATTTTGAGCCACTATATGGACCGACCTACCTGCCGCGAAAGTTCAAGATCGCGGTGGCTGTGCCGCCTGATAACGCTGTAGACGTCTTCACAAATGACGTCGGCTTCATCGCAATTGTAGACAAGGATGGCGAAATCGAGGGCTACAACGTCTCGGTTGGAGGAGGTATGGGTGTCACCCACTCGAACAAAAAGACGTACCCACGTCTCGGGGATGTGATTGGGTTTGTGCGACCAGAAGAGGGCAACAAGATTGCCGAGAGCATCATGTTGGTGCAGCGCGACAATGGGAACCGACAGGACCGCAAGAACGCTCGACTAAAGTACACGATCGACCGGCTCACGTTGCCAGTGTTCAAGTCGCTCGTAGAGGAACGATTTGGAAAGGCGCTAGCACCTGCGCGGCCATTCGAATTCACGTCCAACGTGGACAATTATGGCTGGGTCAAGGGTCACGATGGGCACTGGCACTTTACCATGTTTATTGAGAATGGGCGTGTCGAGGACAATGCACGGCACCAGTTCAAGGCTGGTTTGAAGGAGATTGCAGAGCACCACAAGGGCGATTTCAGGTTGACTGCGAACCAGCACCTAATCCTGGCGGACGTGCGTCCCGAGGACAAACCCGAGATGGAGCGGTTGCTTGCCAAGTGGGGCCTGGACAATATCGACCACTCTGGACTACGGCTGAGCTCGAGCGCCTGCGTCGCTTTCCCTACCTGTGGTCTTGCGATGGCAGAGTCGGAACGGTGAGTCCATGGTCCATGAGTCATGCGGGTTACCTCGCACCCCATTCATTCCGTGTTGGCACGACACGTCGCGTCGCGTCGCGTCACGATGCTGTGCTGGAGCTGACATTTCGTCTAGGTACCTGCCGATCCTGGTGGACAAGGTCGAACAGACGCTCGAGGAAGAAGGCTTGCGCTCCGACTCGATCGTGATGCGCATGACTGGCTGCCCTAACGGATGCGCGCGGCCGTGGGTCGCCGAGCTGGCGTTCGTGGGGAAGGCGCCCGGGTCGTACATGGTCATGTTGGGCGGTAACCACCTGGGCACGCGGTTGTCCAAGCCCGTCAAGTCGAGCATGACTGAACCGGAGATACTGGCGTGGCTCAAGCCGCTGATCAAGCGGTGGGCGGTGGAGCGAGAGGATGGAGAGCATTTCGGTGACTGGAGCGTGAGGGCGGGTATCGTCGCGGAAACGACGCACGGGACCAACTTTTGGGCCAACACCGATGCGTCGTAGGGACGTGTCTCAAGCATCAAGTGCAAGGTGTAGGTGTATGCATGGTATCTCATTTCACGTGCATGTACCAGACCACTCGCATGTACCAGACAAGGACAGGGTGCGACAGTATGTAAGGATTTAGTAGCATGCTGGAAGCGTTGCGAGCATGTGACGGTAGAAGGAGGAGTTGGTAGCCTCGTGGCTGCTGTTCGCGGATGATTTTCAACGTGAACTTCCAGACGCGATGACATCAATTTCCATATGACTGGTGACTAGTGGGTTCGTGACCGCTGGCTGGCGTGTATCATGCCCTGGCAGGTCCGCTGCTAGGTTCAATTTTACCCTTGCTACTGAAGCAGAGCCGCCGTTTTGCCGGTCAACACTGCGGTCGAGAGATGAAATTGCCGGCGACTTGCAGGCGTGCCGCTCGCCTCGAGACTTGGCTTTACCCAGATCCTAGATTCGATCCTGTCATGCTGCCAAGCAGGCTCAGGGAGTCCTGAGCCAAAAGTCTACGCACGTTGGACGTCAACTGCGGGGATAGACTTTGCCGGCTCTCGCCGTGTTTTGCCGTGCCGTCGGGCCATTGGACCCCCGAGGACCGCGCACCACGCGCCAGTCTGCAGATGCAGCCATGTTTTTAATCTTCTCCAGGGAATACTCCACGGGCGCATTGGGGGAGCCGTACGGTACATCGCGGATACCCACGGGAGTGAGGCCAGAGGCGCAGGGGTATAAGACGCCCCAGCGAGGGGAACGACACGGCCCCCCGGTGTCTCCCCCGCAAATACTGCTCTGAGCCTCGCCGTTGCCACTCGCGCACCATGTCCAACATCCAGGACGTCGAAGAGGGGGACAAGCAGTCGATCCAGCACGTCGAGGGGCCGCCGACGGACAAGGAGCTCGTGGACCGGCACCTGGCCGTCAAGATCCCCGATGTGCTGATCAATCTGTCGCCCGAGGAGCTCGCCGAAGTCGACCGCAAGGCGACGCGCAAGCTCGATATCCTGCTCATGCCAGTGCTCGTCGTGCTCTACATCCTGTGAGTGCTACAGCTCCTACGCTGCTTTGCCTGGAGACCGGTGGCCAGAGACAGCGACTCACACGCGTTACAGCAACTACCTGGACAGGCAGAACATCTCGTCGGCCAAAATTGCCGGAATCAGCACCGATCTGGGCCTCACGGCCAACGACTACAGCACGGCCGTCGCCGTGCTCTTTGCAGGCTACGTCGCCCTGCAGGTCCCGAGCAACATGCTCGTCTCCAAGATCAAGTACCCGGGCATCTGTGGGTCGCGTCGCCGTCGTTCAGGCTCTGGCCGCGTCCACTGATATCACAGACATCTGCATCATGTGTGCCGTGTGGGGTGTGATTTCCGGCTGCACGGGTGTGGTCCAAAGCTACGCAGGGCTGGCCGTCTGCCGCACGATCCTTGGTCAGTCTTGGGCCCGCCCCTTGAAAGGAATAACCAGCGCTGACACCGTCGCTCAGGTTTCGCTGAAGCGGCCTTCTTCCCCGGCGCCATTTTCCTGCTCTCGTCGTTCTACGAGAAGAAGCAAATGGCCTTCCGAACCGCCATCCTCTACTCGGGCTCTCAGATCGGCGTGAGTCTCGCCATCCATCCCACTTCTTCCACACCGGTGATCCGGCTGACGCCGTCCTATAGAACGCCTTTGGCGGTCTCTTTGCACTCGCCATCATCACGCTAGATGGAAAACACGGAATCGCAGGCTGGCGCTGGCTGTTCATCGTCGAGGGCGTCTTGTAAGCTTATCTTTTCCTCTCGAGGGTACAGAGTCCGAGGCTGACATCGGCGCGCGTAGGACCGTTGGTCTCGCTCTGATTTTCTCCACCTTCATCCCCAACACCCCAAGGGCCATTCGGTGGCTCAACGTCGAGGAGAAAGCGCAGCTGCAGTACCGCCTCGAAGTGGACCGCGCGAGTAAGGATGCGACCGACGAGGTCGGCGTCGGCACCGCATTTATGATGACTGTCACGGACGTGAGCCGCACTCCACTCGAGCAGTTTACAGTCCACCATCCACTCCAAATTCTTTGCAAATCCATCGCTCTTTATCCTGTAGCTTCCAGTGCCACGATTATTTTGTCTGTGAAACACGTAGCTGACCAGCTATACAGATCAAGACATGGCTGCTCTGTGCGGTGCTGGCCATGAACTACATTGCTGCATCCGTGACAAACTTTTGTGCGGATCCGTCCTCTTCTTCTCACCCAGTCTTGCCCTGTCAGCCATGCCTGGCCAGCCATGATCTTCTGTGCATGCGCGATTTTTCACTCCAGGCCTTGCGAATGACTTTCCCGTTGGATCCATTTGTCACTGACTGACTCTCCGTGCAGTCCCAATCGTCGTCGCTGGACTGGGCTTCAACCGAACCACCACCCTCGCCATCACTGCCCCGCCGTACATCCTCTGCTGTATCGCCATCACCATCAACGGCTGGCACTCTGACAAGACGCGCGAGCGGGCTCTGCACATCATCTGCCCGTTCATCGTCACCATCATCGCCAATGTCATTGCCATCTCCACCACCAAGGTGGGTCGTCGGCCCTTCCTCTCTTCTTTCCCCTCTCCTTCACCCCTTGTCCTGTCGTTTGGAGCGCCGCTTTCGACTATACAAGGAGAGCAGATGCTGATGACGCAGATTGCACCCCGATACGTCGCCATGTGCCTCCTGCCTGGCTCGTTCTACTCGGCGTCGATCGTTGTGCTTTCGTGGATCTCGAGCTCCACGACCGGCCCAGCGGTGAAGCGTGCGATCGTCTACGCCCTGTGAGTGACTGCGTTGCGGACCACCTCGTCCTTTCCGCATTCTACTGCGCCTCGTACCCTGCACCAGAGTCCCTCGTGTCTCTCACGGACTCCGGCAGCCTAGCATCAGGACGCGAAAGATTTAGAAAGGACCTGGCTGACAAGAACCAGGATCAACGCGCTCTGCAACACTCCCAATATCTGTATGTTCCTCTACCCTCCTCTACCCGCCCCTTTCAGTGCCCTTCCCGTCTGTCCTCCGCGAGTAATATGAAGTACGTACTGACCAGACAGGGACGTCATACTTGTACGGCAACAACAGCCCACGCTACGTCCTCGCCTTTTCAGTGGACCTAGCAGCGTCAGTAGGCGTCATCTTTTTTGCCTCTATGACGTACTTCTACCTCCGGCGGGAGAACCGCAAGATCGAAGCGGGCCTGCCGATGGGCAAGAGCGGCCCCACGCTCGTGCAGATTGAGGGGGGATTCAGGTACCAGCTGTAGCGTGGTTGGCTTGGCTACTGGTTGGCCAGTGGACCGTGGTCTGGCTCATCAACGGGTTCGCCTGTGGACCGTGGTCTGTCTCATCAACGAGTCAGCCTATGTACCGTGGTCTGACTCGGCTACGGTTTGCCCGTGGAGTGTAACTCGGGCATCGGTCTGGGTATGGGGAGAACGACCAAAACCCCAGGAAAGAAATAGGGGACTAGGAATTTGGGATCACGGCGGTCATTTGTAACAGTATGTTATGCAGCAATCTCACGACAGGCTACGATACATTCTGTGGCTCGTGATCTTTGTCGGGGAGTGGCACGGAACATACGAGCATACGCAGCTGCGCAGCAGTTTATGAGGCGGGGAAACAAGCGGCCCGTGCCCATGTTCATCATTCCAGGCCTGCATCTTCGTCGCTTGGCCACCAGTTCGCCACCCCTTGTACGCCGGACCGCACGCACCGAAGATGGGCTATCCGACTGTTTGATCTTGCCACCGGGTCCTCGTTCAAGCGGGACAGAGGTCATGGCACCAGTCACTAGCAGGTACTGCACGTGTAGCCAGTTTCCAGTACATTCTGCATGCCACTTGACTTCCCAACCTTCGTGCCCTACGGCCGCACCGCACGGACAGCGACAGCCTGTACGTGGAAGAACGTGCTCGACATCCGCTCACCGTCGGCCCCGGGCAGGCCATGCATGTCCGCCGGAGCGCCCGACCGACATGATAGCGCAGGCCTTGCCTTTCTGCGCGTCCCCCTGAGCAAGCGCGCTCCGTGGTGTCGCTGACACCCGTCCTGCCGCCAGCCTTCGACGCGAAACAAATCCTCCTAGCCGTCCTTTGAGCGCCTCATACTCACAGTCGTGCTCTACGCACAGTCGCGGCTTCGGTCGTGTGAATGGCACTCTGTCTCACCGGCTGGACAGCCTAGAAGGCGATCAGTGGGCCTGGATCGCCCGCTCACATTGCTCAAGAAGGCCAGACGCCTTATCACCAGTGCTATCATGCGCCCTCTCCTGTAGCTCCGCCGCGTTCAACCGCTGGCTACCGCTGGTGATCTACTACACGATGCCGATCGATCCTGACGCCTACATGGACGGACACATCCCGACCCTCTCGCGCGGTGGATCTTGGGTTCCTCACTCGGCGTCTCTCAACCACGCATCTCGTCATACCCCGACCCATGGCCGCCAGCACTCCAACGCGTATCGTGCCACCTCGTTCGGCCCGGCCCTTGGCCACCTTGCGCCACCTGGAGCGCCCAGGACACCGTCATATCCACGCACATCAGGCGCCCCCTTCCCTGTCGATGTGCCTCGCTCGTTCCCTGCACCGGCGATGGCCGTGCACCCGTTCCACCATATCAGCCCCGCCAGTCGAATGCATGCAGTACACGGTCCATGGAGGACGAAGCAGAGCCCCAGCGTCTCGCCGTCCGAGTCGGCATCGCAGCCCAGGTCTCCCCTTCCCCGCTCGCACCTCGGCGGATGGGGGAACCCGTTTCTCGCGGACCATCTGCCCGAACGGCTGATTCCGCTTTCGCCGAGAGAGAAGGACGTGTTTCGTCCTCCGAGCGTATTTGGCCCGGCCGCCTACAGCGGCTGGGTCGACTTGGATATCACGAGCCAGAAAGCGCGCGTTCGTCCCACTCGGCCGGATATTCGCCACTCTCGGCAGCAAGGGTGGGATTGGCAGCTGCCCCCGACAACGTCCAGGGCTGGAGAGAGATGTGCGCGCTGCAGTCCATCCGGTACTCCGAGAGCGGTTAATGGTGGTGGAAGGGTACACGGCGCACCAAGCCCTCCGGTGGCACCGCGCAGACCTTCATGGACCGCTAAAGAGAAAGAGAGGGAGCGCATACTTTCCACAAGAGGGACCCGCGCCAGAGCTGCCTCGTCTACGCCGCGCCGACGGGCCGCGGCCACTCAGGTCGAGGCCGACCATGGACCGACATCATCAGCAACCGCGCCAGTCAGGGCCTTCAGTGGTGCACAAAGCCGTCAACGGGGCACAAGGCAGACTACCCCACCTAAACTGAGCTTGAACGCCTCACGCAGTTGGCCGCAAGCCGCCAAGCCAGAATCCCGTGGCACTCCAAATGTATCAAGTGGCCGCTCCCAGCGTCTGCTACCGCCCGGACCGCGGCCCAAACCGCCTCGTCGCCACACGACAGACCCCTGTTCCACGTCCAAGACCTTTCGCGCCCCCACTCCACCTGAACCAAAGGCCGCACCTGCACGGCCGAGATACCACCGTAGAGTCTTGTCGAGCCCGGAAATTCACAACGTCACCGCCAGAATCCCAGGAGACAGGAATGGCGACCGCTCTCGAGCCAACGGATACGTCGGGGCCAGCATGGAAGGAGCTTCTGCGCAGCTCTCCCCATCAGCCTCGTCAGGGAGGACATGGGAGATGCGGGCTCTACACGATGCCCTGCCGCCCACACCACGAGCTCCCAAGGCCCAAGGCGGATATGTCTCGCCTCTGTCCCCTGATAAATACGACCGATACGACCTGCACCCCGCTGCGCCGAGCCCTGACCCGCCTCAGCGTGTAGCCCCCGATCCCGCGAAAATGCCATCAAAAGCGCCGCAGTCAAAGCACACCAAGGGATACATCCCCATAGGATACGCAGAGCCTACAAGAGAGGTCGAGTGGAACAGGGACGGGCCGGCAATGAAGACCTATGGTGTGGCGTGGAAACGCGATGTTGGTGGAGAGGGACTACAAGCAGCGCCAGAGGGGCCGAGGCGGACCGTGGCAAAGCCACCAGGGGCAGTGAGGCTGGACGACAGCTGGTGGGCTCCCACTTGGGAGGAGTAGTGGATCCTAGACGTTTGAAGAGGGACTTGTACTAGTCATTCAGTGTACCAAACCAGCACAAAACCGAGTAGGTGCATATCAGTATACGTGAAAGTAATGCCACGTCAGCAACCGCTCTCGCGGGCTGATTTTTCTGAATTCAGCAGCGTTATGTCAAGGTTACTCTTATATCTCGCGAATGCTGTTTGTTAAAGCGACGACACGCTCCGCCGCCTCTCCGCTCGCTACTCGCTACTTTGCAACTTCAGTCATGTCCGTCGCTAACCGGGGCCGCGGGATCCGAGGTCGTGCACGACCACGCAAAGCTCACCCTCCCGCCCCAAGCTCGCAGCTGCAGCACTCGGCGTCGTTCTTTTCCCAAGGACCCACGCCCATGTCGAGCGGCGTCATGACGCCCGTCGAGCCTGAGACGCGACAGCGCTTCAGCGACTTCCCAGGCCTGAGCCAAGGTCTCCTCCGGACCCTCCCTTTCGAGTTTTGCACAGACGTACGCCGTTCCTTGATTCTACGGTGATGTTGGGAGAGCTGACGGGTCAGGTGCAAGCGGCTACGCTGCCTGCGATTCTGGCTGAAGAGGACGTGCTGGCACAGGCAAAGACGGGGACGGGCAAGACGCTTGCGTTCCTGATCCCGTCGATCCAGCGGCTCATCTCGGCGCCGATGCCGGACCAGGCGCACACGTCCATCCTCGTCCTCTCGCCGACGCGGGAGCTTGCGCAGCAAATCGCCGTGGCAGCGGAGACGTTGCTCGGCGAAAAGGGCAAGGGCACGTACGGCGTGCGCAGCGTTGTCGGAGGCACCAACATGGACAGAGATCTGCGCGATCTGCGTAGTCAGCGGTGAGAAGGTCCTGGCGACATTGGTCTTGGTAGGTCGAACGCTGACGCCAGGCGGTAGGGCGGATGTCCTCGTGGCCACGCCGGGTCGATTGGTCGACCTGATCCAGAATGGCAACATTGGTCCCCGCCTCGCCCAGCTTCGTAAGTGCATCGTTGGGATCGTTGGGACTGGGCGGTTCCATGCTGACCCTCGCAGGTACGCTGGTATTGGACGAAGCCGACCGGCTGTTGGACCAGGGATTTCGAAACGAGCTGCTCAAGATCCTCGGTGCTCTGCCAGACCGAGCGGCTGTTCCGCGCCAGACCCTACTCTTCTCCGCCACCATTCCAAAAGAGGTCCACTCTGTACGTCCGTCTCCCATATACCGAGCGCACATTTGACAAGAGTAGATCGCCTCGTTGGCGCTGAACAAGGGCTACAAGTTCATCACTACCCTGACCGAGGCGGATGTCAACACACACGAACATGTGATCCAGGAAAGCCTGGTCGTGCCGGGCCATGATATCCTGCCAGCGACGTATGAGGCTCTGAAGCGCGAGCAGGAGCTTGCCGACTCGAGAGGCGGTTTCAAGGGTGAGTAGATCGCGAAACAAACTCGCCTCTTACACGACGGCCACGAGCTCCCTACTCCACCTCTTGCCACAAGCGCTGTACAGTCGCTGATCGTGCGTAGTGATGGTGTTCCTGCCAACTGCGCGTGCTACGGCCTTGTTCCACGATGTCTTTGCTGCTCTGCCCATCTCCTATCCCGTATGGGAGATCCACTCGCGCATGTCCCAGTCCAAGCGAGAAAAGGCGACCGAGGCGTTCCGCCAGGCGACGGCCGGTGTGCTCTTCTCGTCAGACGTCACGGCGCGCGGCATCGACGTCAAGGGCGTGACGGCCGTCATGCAGGTCGGCCTGCCCATGAACTCGGAGCAATGTGAGCGACTCGCAACATCCCTTTGACCACATGCTGACGCACGCATCCAGATATTCACCGCCTCGGGCGTACTGCTCGCGCCGGCGCAGAAGGGCACGGGATCCTCATTCTGGGCGACTTTGAATCTCACTTCTTACGCGACAAGACCATCGCCGACCTGTCTATCAAACAGTATCCCGCTCCTTCTGCGGATAGCCTAGCCGAAGCCCGTAGGATGATCGCAGACGCTCTCGACAAGGTACCAAACGAAGCCAAGGTCCAGGCATATCAAGCCTGGCTGGGATACTACAACTCGTCGCTGCGGACACTCAAGTGGTCTCAAGCCCAACTTGTCCAGAATGCCAACGAGTACGCACGCACTACCCTGCGATACGACGACGGAAGCGGCAGCGGGAGCGGCACGGGGGCTGAGTGGAAGCCGCCTGGCCTGGTGGCCAAGACAGTGGGCAAGATGGGCCTCAAGGGCGTGCCAGGGCTCAACGTTGTGCGCGAGCTTCCAGGCGGTGGAGCAGGAGCACCAGGGGGACCTGGCGGTCGCGGACGGGGAGGCGGGGGAGTCGGATCCGGGGGTGGAGGAAGAGGCGGAGGCGCGTCAGCCGGTGGCGCAGGAGGAGGCCCGATGAGGTTGGAGAGGAGACCCGAGTCTGGTGGAGGTGGAGGCTTCGGTATGGGCGGAGCCCGAGGTGGAAGAGGCGGTGGCGGTCGTGGAGCTGGACGAGGAAGGGGAGGACGGGGTGGCCGTGGAGGTGGCGGCGGCGGATTCCGCGTGGCGGTCGAGTAATTTGGAAGATGACCTTACTGTTGGTGCACCCATAGAAGGCTGAACATTGGCCGCGGAGATCACCATTTCAAGCGACTGACAAGCTTGTACAAATACAACAATGTCGATATGCATCTGCATATGTACAGCCATGTGGTGTACGTTGAAGCACAGGTTTTGTGTTACCTGCTTGCAGCCAAGTACGCTGCAACTCTAGCGCTCCTTGCGCTCACTTGAAGGGGAAGCCGCTTCCTTCGCCGAGCAGACTAAAGTCCTCCCAGAACCCATCGAGGTTGAAGTTGACGCCTTCTACGTCGAAATCGAATAATCCTTCTCCCGAGGGCTGAGGGAGATCCATATTCGTGTCGGGCATGGGGAACGACAGCGCCTCGGACGTAGTGGTGAACATGGGTATATCGGGGACCGGCTGCGGTTCGGGGGACGGGAACCGCGATGGGACGGCCTGGAATGCATCGTCTCAGCGATACCTCTGCCGAAAGCAGAATGCAGAACACGGAAGATTGAGGGATGGATGACGATGATCGTGGTGCGGGACGTACGCTTTGGTCCGAGAGCTGCTCGAGCTTTTTGGCGAGCATGCGCAACATGCCGCCGTACCTGCTTGCCGGGTGGTCGCGGTCCGGGCAGGCCAGAACCAGCGCCGCACAGACGAGGTCGACGAGCTCGCGTGTTCTGTTCGCAGTCAGCGTGCGACAGACGTTGTTAGATTGGGACACGTTGGGCTTACTTTACCGCGTCCGACTTGTTCACGGCTCCAGAGTAGCCGGCCTTGAGCGCAAAGACGCCGCCGTACACAAAGTTGATGAGGTACCGACTGGGGAGGTACCGCAGGGCGCCCATCTGGCCGAGCCGGAGACAGATGTTGAGGATCTCGTTGGCGGCGTCGATGGATTCGTAGATGTACAGCGCGTCAGGGGAGGTCGCCGAACCTACACGTCACCGTCAGCGCGATACGTCTCTTGCACGGATGCAACAACTACAACCGCTCTACACCGGGGAAACACGGACCTCGAGGGAACAAAGACACGCCGCTCCGCGTCGACATCTGGTCCCCGTACCCCGCAGCCTGTTGCCTCGCCTCATCCTCAGCTCGCATCTGAGCTCGCTGGACGTGCGCCTGGAACGCAAACGACGACACATAGAGGCGGGTGAATTGAAAGGTGCACGCTGCGAGCTCCTTCAACGTCGGATTTCGCCAGGTTTTGGTCGACCACGCCTGCGTCATCAATCAGCACTGCTCTTTACGCACAAAATACGCAAGACCCAAGACGCACCAGGTCATACGACTCGAGAGCCTTGCGGAAGTGATCGCAGAATTTGAAGTACGTCCCCTGCCTGACCAGTGCTGTCGTACGACCCTGGAAGGGTCAGTCGTATGGTGGGTAATGAAGTAAATCACTCACCTTGCTCGGGTACAAAATGTCGTGGCTGTTGGTCATGATCTGGGTAGAACCCATCAGTATATGTGTGCTTGACGCAGTTGGACCGTTAGACTGAGACCTACCTGGGTGAGTTCGACGAGAGCCTGCATTAGACTGGCACAGTCGTCCCCATTGCCTGTGGCTGCCGACCCTGTGTCGGCCGGCGAGAGCATAAGAGGAAAGTTGGCCCTAGCCGCCGCTTCGCCAGTTTGCGATATATGCGAGTAGCCCTGATAACACAACGTTGGGCCTCGAGACCAGAAAGCAAGACCCGTGCGGAGACGTGCGTGGTCATCAGCTTCACCGATTGTCCGTGACAGTCAACTTATCTATTGTCCGGTCATATAGGTAGCACCATGTCCAAGCGCTTCGGGCTCTCTCCAGCTCTGGATTCCGGTCGTGCTCGTCTAGCGGCTCGAGAGCCAGCTGGTCCACTGGGAATCTCAGCTGCATTACGCCAACCACTCACGGCCTAGGCCATATGCCGCTCGCAATGCCATTCCAGTGAGACTCCAGCTCCTCCTGTTCTCCGTGCCCTGAAGGCCTTCACTCGTATCCGGGCCTTTCAGCAACTCTCGCGACACTCCAACTCCAGCCCTCTCGCGTGGCAAGAACTCCGCGAGCAGCAACACGCCCTCGACAAAGCCTACCGAGGCGGGCAGGCCAGAGAGGGTGTAGTCGGATAATGACTGTCGGAGGATAGACCATACCTGGTCGTGGACAGTCGCAAAGCGCGGTTCGGGGTGGTGTCTCGCCGCAACGCAGATCAAAGTAGTGAGGAGGAACGGATCGGTCGAGGCGAGTTGGGGCAACTGATGTGCGGAGCGAGGGATGAGCGGAGCGGGAAAGATCGGCTACTCCCAGTCAGCAGCGATTTATGTCATCAGAACGGGAGGTGTACTGGAGGACTCACCAGTGCAGCATGCCATTTGCTGAAAAAGTCCTGGCAAAGCTCCCAGCAAGCCGACTCGCTCAGGATTCGCTGCTTGATGAGGACAAAGCCCCCAAGGTCGGTCACTCGGGGTTTCTCCACGACCTCCTCGTCGCTCCAAGAGACGTGTCTCTCATTGGCGCCCTCTCCCGTCTTGTCGGTGGCAGCGTTGGCAAGGATCTCGAGTGCGTCTGTCTCGTTTGCAAAAGATGAAGTGATGATCTCCCGGGTCGTTTCTTCTCTATGTCGTTTCGGGCGAGGATGCGAAGGTGAGAGCGCAGATGAAGTGGTTGAAGGTAGTGAGTGCGGCGTTGGGTTGTCACCAAGGGCTCCGGGACCAGGCGGCACGCCGGTGGATACTGTTTGGGGCGCTTGGAAGGCGGAGAACGAGGGCTGTTGGGGAAGACCTGGCTCTGTCCGGTCGTCCGACAACAATAGATTTGCCCACTGCAACCATCATTAGCCCCACCGTGTCCTCTGACACGCATCCTGCCAGACTCACTTCATCTGCTGTCGCAACGCCTTGACGCGTTTGCGATGGACCTACATGGGCTGGGACATGGTTCGTATAGACCTCAAGCTGGTCGTCCGTCGCTTCTTCCGGCCCCGAGTTCCTTCTCTTCCTCTTCTACGCGGGCTCAACAACGCTATTCGTTGAAGGAAACTACTCACTGATGGCAGAAAGACACACATCCGCTGCTCTCGCCGACATCGACTGCATGGTGGCTCGGATGGGAAGTTTGGGTCGCCAAGATCACATTTCGCCTTGCGGAGTCTGCAATGAACCTACAACACGCAGTCAGCTTCTCCAGCTGACGCTTGGCACGAGTGCCGCTGTGGAGGCCTCTTTGGAGGGGTCCGCATGCCCGCTAGGTCAACGATGCTCACGCATGCTCGGTAGCCTCTCTTGGGAGCACTATCTCGCCGTTTTCGACTCTCGCTCTCAGACGACGTGTCTCCTCGCTGCTTCTCGTCGAACAGTGAGAGCGTATTCTGCGCAACAGGATCCACTGGCCGGGGAGGCGGCGACAAGCGGGACGGTGGGTTTTGCAGGGGTTGCGTGGCACGCTGGCTTTGTCGGAGCAGCAGCGCCAGTCGCTGCTGGTAGATTGCATTCGAGGATGACCCTGCAGGCATGGCGTGGAGCCGTGACGAGAGGAAGAGCAAAGGTTAAACACAAAGGTGAATTTGGCGGTTCGGTCAACAACAAATCATCCATCCATCCATGCAGCAAACGGCTCTGCATGGAAACCTGTTTTCCCGATTGCACTGCTAGGCGAGCAGCTGATTCTAAGAGACCAGTATGACCTCTGCGCAACCTAGATTATAGGCATGGTGACACAGCATGCATTGTTCTCCAACTCAAGACCTGGAAATCAGTGCCGTACTTTTCCCCTGTTCCTCTCCAAGAGCCCTGCGTCTTACTGCCTCGGCAGGTGCTCATCAACTCCGCCCGTCTCTGCATGTACAAGAGCGCCGTCGACGGTACCGCGTCCCCCTACTCATTCTGCGTCCATGATATTGGCAAGCAACTCATCCTCGTCGCAGACAATAGGTTGCCGGCAAAGACCGGCCGGGCGCGGCAACTGCCGGCACGCAACACGGTCCGTGGTCGCTCCGAACACCGTAATGCAATGGCGATCCTGTTTGGCCGCATTTATTTCTCTTGCATAGACTTGATTAGTTCAACGATCTAGACAGACTGCATACTCTCCAGAAGAATTCACACCATGACTGCCAGCAACGGAACCGCCGCGCCTACTCGACTGTGGCCCAACGGGCCAAGTGTGCCCCTGACAACCCCCTTTGTGAGTCTCTTGAGGGCGGAGCCGATGGCCCTCTGACTGGTATCAGGTGTCCGGAGGAGAAGAAGTCGACCACGTTGCGCTGGCTAAACAATGTCGTCCGCGTCGCCAAGGCCGGTCTTGGCATTGTGCTCCTCGGCACAACCGGCGAGGGTGAGCTCCCCAATGATCCCTCGCAGACTTTCATAGTCCGGTACGCTGACGTTCCACAGCCTCTCACATGTCTCCTGCAGAGCGAAAGGCAGCAGCTGCTACGGCTCGAAAGGCGCTCGACGACGCGGGACTAGTGGACGTCCCTCTCTGCGTTGGAACGGGTGGCGGCTCGCTCAAGACTACCGTTGAGCTCTGCCACGATGCTGCGGAGGCTGGCGCCAGCCACTGTATCGTCATCTGCCCTGGTACGCCACACCAAGAGAATACGGTAGAAGCTGCTGATTGATAAACCAGGCTACTTCGCCTTTGCCATGGGCAGGGACAAGACCGCCATCTTGGGTTTCTTCAAGGGTGTCTTTGACCGATCCCCTCTCCCCGTCATGATCTACAATTTCCCGTGCGTCCTGGTTGCGTTCCAGCCCTAGTGATCAAGTTGCTGATTTACACAGTGGTGCCGCCGCTGGTATCGACCTCAACTCTGACGATATCTCCGAGCTAGCAGAACACCCCAACTGCTTTGGTGTGAAAGTGCGTCTTCTTCAACTTGCGATACTCAAACTGACGAGGTGATAGTTGACCTGTGGAGCAGTCGGCAAGGGCCAGCGAATCGCCGCGTACACCCAAAGTGCAGAATATCTCGCTAGGCGGGGCAACTCATTGAAGGCTTCTACTGTCACCGGTCAATTCCAGGTCCTACCTGGCTTCTCCGAGTCGCTTCTCCCCGTCCTCCTCGGCCGCCACACAGGGTGCGCAACTCATAGCCTACTAGTGCATCCATGCTTATAGATCTTAGCTGTATCACTGGAACCGGGGGCGTCATCCCAAAGACCGTGCGAAAGCTGTACGACAGCGCCCTCAAGGGGCTGCAGGGGGATGTCAAGGCTTTAGCCGAGGCGCAGGACCTGCAGGAGAAGGTCGCCGCCGCTGACTGGATCATGGTCAAGGTCGGCGTGCAGGGAACCGTACGTTCTCCGGCAGAGGCTACACGCCATGATGTCTCATGATGATAGGGGCAAGCTGACAGTGCAACGCAGAAATACGCTCTCGACTCGTACATCGAACAGAACCTGGGAGGAGACTGGCGGTCGCCTCTCGGCCCCATGTCCCCAGCTGTCAAGTCGCTGATAGATGACGATCTCAAGCCATACATGGAGTTCGAAGCCAGTCTCTGATAAGCTCATAGTGGTCTTGTCGGGCATGCAGATCTTGACTGATGGAGGCCGTGATGCCCCATACATCCTTCGTGGCTCAGACTTGCACAATGACTGGGTCTTCTCTTTCGTTTGCCTTCTTCCGCAGAAGTGTCCAAGAGCTTAGCGGCGACGAAGCGCAAAAGGCGATGACCGATACGATAATGCCGGGAGACTGCCAACTCTCCACCCAAGAGTTACATTCCATGAATTACTGCCTCGAAGACCACGACTCAACTGAAGCGAGACACCACCTTCAAATGGGCTTGTGCTCGTCAGGGGATAGAAGGTCGGTCGAGTTGTCTGTAGCCTTCGTATACATTGCTTGCTCGATGGCCGCTAATCCCGAACGCGAGAATTTTGAATCCTACCTATAGTCCTCCTAGGACTTGGAAGATGCATGTGTATCGTCACAACCCTCCTCACGGACATGACACCCTGGTAGATGGCAGAGTTTACACATCATGAAGCACATCTATAGGGCTTTCGAGGGAGAGTAGAGCACGCCTTGTAACCACTGCTATGCTCTCCTTTCTCTCTCAAAGGGGAAGCAACAATTTCCTTGGCCCAGGTTACAGCTCCGCAATGGAAGTCTTCCGAGTAGGGCATATATAAAAGATTTTCGGAAGCGCAGGGCTAACCCACACAATAGTCGTCTGTGCCACTGATTCTTCACCATGATGATGGAGGTCAATTCAGATCTATACCCTTCCGAACAGCTTGCGAGATTATTTACTGAATGCGAAGAACAGGACGGATGGTCCCGAAAAAACGCACAGGAGAAGTATGAGTCCATCCAGATCATTGACGATTGCCAGGCGACGATAAGCCTCACGGTGGTCCGAGACGTTCGAAATCACCATCCTACCGCAGCGGACAAGGGCCATGTCACCATCTACCACGCGGTATGGATTTCGCTGATTGCGCATGTCTCTGGTGAATGGGAAACATCGTCCCAGTCCACAGAAGTGCTCGAGCAGAAAATGTCGCAGCTGTTGCGTTGCTTCGAACAGAAGGTAAGGGTCCAGGGGGAGGTCTACAGCGACCTGAGTCAACGGTCCAGCGAGATCACGGCCTTGCGGGGCGAACGCTACAGAGACAAGATCCGCCTCTGTTCCCAATTGTGCTCCCTTGCTCAAAGCATCATGAACCAAGCTGCACTTTGCAAGGGCTGCTCCTGTGTCACCGCCGTCCGAGAACGCATGACAGAGCTGCCTCCAACGCTCCAGCAACAAGCCCAGGGACTCGACGATGAAGTCAGTATGTGTATGAACCGTCGGTGGACGCCCCCGCGCAGCAAACAACTGACTGCAACTCTGACACCCGACCAAGACGCCGTACAGTTTCAGGCGGACACTGAGATGTCCGTCGCGGCCAAATTCGTGGACCAGGGCTTTCCAGCCTTGACGTTGTGCTCGCAGTCCATGTGGCCACAGGTGAAGCTAAAGGCCATTGCGCTCATCTCGAGCCGTGAGAACCCCCGGCCGACAACAATCACCCCCACTTTCAGCTGGACAGAAGAAGTTTCACATCTCTCCGAAGACGACCTGAGACCTCCATCGCTCGAGCTCACCAGTGTGAGGCAGGGAAGGAAGAAGAAGAAGGGCAAGAAGCGCCCCTCGAGAAGCCAACTGACCACGGCGACACGTGAGGAAAATACAAGCGCCACCACCGACACTTCCACTGTTTCCGCTCCCGCCTTGAGCCTCGCCATAGAAGAGGAGGAGGGAATGCAGCAAGTGCAAGCTGGGGTGCAGTCCTCGGACGAACAGGACCCGATTGAGGAACATGAAGTCCCTTCTGGGACGCGGCCACGGAGCCCGTCTCCAGCGTCGTCCACTGCCACACTGGTGGAACCGTCCTCGTCTGTACTACCGACAGTTCACGACCCTCCAACAAGCCGAGACGTAGATACTCAGAGCCACTCACGCACCTTCTCGGGCTCCGCCGGATTGGAAGAAAGCGGCAGGGGCATTGCTGACCCCACTCACACTGGCAATCAGTCTCTCGACTGGTCGGCCCGACGATTTTCACCCAGTACAGATGAGGGTACGTTATGGGAAACCGAGCTGCCTGAGCTCGACCCAGAATGGGTGGCACTCATGAAGGCTTGGGAGGAAAGGGATAGACTTGCAGAGCAGAGGCAGCGTCAGAGTGTCCTCACAAACAAGGGTTGGAGACATCAACTCTAGGTGACCGCCGCTGCGTAGTGACCGGCGAATGAAAAAGGCGGGTGGTAGTCTCTGGTAGTCTCGCATGCTATTTTTGCTGTTGTGTACTTGGCATTGGACTAAATGTAGTCATGGACGACAGGTAGGCATAGCATCCAATTTGGATTGCATACAAACATTGGGCACTTTCTGGAGTGATGCCGACTGGATATTAGTCCCACTCTGCTAACGCCCTCTCATCAGTATTCACTCTGGGGCTGCTGCGTGCTCCTGCCAGGAGCAGTACAAATCCAGGACACAAACCTTTTGAAGAGTGGATATTCGTGTTCTTCCGAGACATACTTATATGGGTCTAGACCAATGTGGTCTCCATTGTTAGTCACCTCCATTGGTCTAGGATGGAAGACCGGCTTGGAAGACCACTTGAGACGCTTCACTGGCAGTTCAGTGGCGAGTAAGGCTACCCCCGGCGCTCGCGACGCCAACAGCTAATCCGCCTATGCTTCAAAGGAGATCAAACAGAAGCGACAACCGCACAATGTGCACAGAATCCGTGGTAGGCAGATACGTTAAACCTATACTTCCCTTGCTCTTGATCCATTGCAACTTCACGTCTCCACGTCCGATTTTTGTTGGCCGAACTCCAATGTCTGTCTTCATCCCGCCATCGTCGTCGGTGACACCCAGGTCTTTCGACCAGCTGGCGGATTATTTGGACTCCGTCTCATCAGGGCTTCCTCCCAGCACGAGCGAGCTGAGAATAAAAGCGATCCAAGAACTTGTATCCGTATGTAGCCAATGGTCACTCAGAAAACGATCTCCTGCAGTGCTCAATGCCGTTCTTCAGCAGGCGGCGACTTTGAGGTGGCTGGCGACGGAGGGTGGTAGTAGGAGTCACTCTGAGCCCCTGTTGACAGGTGGCGGGGCTTCTGACGAGGGCCTGGCGGTGGATACCCGTTCTGCTCTCTTGGAGGCCCAGCAGGAGGTTTTTACTTCACTCGACGGGTTGTGGTTAGGCTGGTATACCCAAAAGCTAGATGACGTCGCCTCCTGGGGGGAGACACTTGCGACCCTCAGAAACACATTGGACACCCTGTGCCACTGCGTCACACTGGTCAATAGAATACGTCAGAAAACGCTGAAGGAGCTTGACGACCAGATCACTCGATTGGACATGGCTGTCCCGGACCAGAAAGCGTCGGCACTTCGGTTATCTAAAGGTTGGTGCCAGGTTGTCGTAAGCGGCGCCGCCACCTTTCTTGTCACCTCGGAGCTGTATCGCGAGAAGAGAGAAAAGGTAAGGGCCCTTGGCCTCCTCTCGGAAAGTCGCTGGCAGAGCGGAATGTACTCGATAGCCTACGAGTCGAACGGGCAGGGACAGCTTCTCAGGAAAGCCTCTTCCGAGCCCTTCAAGGAGAGACACGACTTGTTGAATGCCCTTGGAGCTGACGAGACTTGGTTGTCATCTGAAGACGTGGAAGAGGCGGCCACTCTACTGGCACACGGAGTGGTGTCAGTTGTTGGAAGGATCATACAGCAGGACTTTGAACGCATCACCACACGAGCCCAGGAGCTACTCTCGTCTCGTCTGAGGAGGACACGAAAGAAGAAAGAGAAGGCTCGCAAGAGAAGGGCCGGTGGAAGCGAGAGCAACTTGGAGGTGACAGGTCCCACAGATGAGCAACACGATTCTGATCGGTGTGAAGATGTTCAAGCACCAAGTATACAGAGTGAAACCGAAGTGGGTACAACTCGGCGGTCCGCGGTTGACACGCTCAAAACCGAGTCGTCGGAGCCTACTATCCCCGAAGAGACATTCGAGTCAACTGCACCGGACACCGCAAACCTGCAACTTAGCGAATGCGTGGGAGACACAAACAACGAAGGTCTCATGCAGGCTGCTGACCTGTCAGTGCACGGGACTGACTTCGAGTTGACTATCGACATGTCAAAGTCACCCGAGCTGCGCAAGGAAGCGTCTGAACCCAGCCTAAAGATGAGTTTCTTAACAGAGGCACCTGAACCAGCGGGATCCCAAACGCTTCCATCACATCCGGTGAGCTTGGTCCTTGGAGATAGCAACCAGATTACGGACGCCTTGGAGCCGAATGAGATTGATGTCAACTTTTTTGTTGATGAATCGGTGGAACCCGAGGCTCTGTTGGACCCGGAGCCAGGAGCGAGCCGGGTTCAACACGCACCAGAAGGAGCCGAACCCATATTGTCGCATATGCCCAGTATGGATCTCACGCAGGACGCCACCACTTACAACACACATTTACCGGAGGAGGCGGACACTCAGGATGCTATGAGCTTGGAAGTGGAAACAAGAACTTCATCCCACATCGCCCGCCACGACACACCGTCGTGGGCCCCTTCTTTGTCCGAAGATGGAGACTGGCTCCACGCGGATTTATGTCAGACAACCCTACCATCTCTCGAAGAATGGGGACTTCCGCCACCTAGTGATGAAGAGTGGTGGGTTACGTATAAGATAGCCACTGGGGCAGAGTAGACAATACAGACACCCAGCTCGACAGAAGTGATGCATCGGACCCCATTCTGCACGCTTGATCCTAAGGACGCTCCACCAGTACTTGGATTTGATTGGAATCAGTCACCATATGTGTTGTATTGAACGAGTGTTGAGAGGGGGTCTCAGTGCTACTGGACTACCGAGCCCCTCGGTCGTCGAGATCGGCAAAAAACCGTGTCCAAAAAAGAGCGGAGCGAACCTTGCTGGCCGAGACCAGCATCTCAGAGTCGTAGACGAAAACTCCCAAGCTCTGAACGAGGTATTCGCCCTTGGCGACAATGCCATGCCTCAGGAAGGCCGTCTATCTGCCACACCCCAGGACAAGACAATGTCAACACACTATAATTCCTGCTGACGAACGTAGATGCGTCACAAATGGCCAAGAACCTCTCCAAGAAGCTCAGCGCCCTCGGAAGAGACATCGAGCTCGACAAGATGGAAGCCGTTACATGGAGCAATCGGGGCAGCAAGGTGTCCGTTGGACAACATCGCGTGTGCCCAGCACCTCTGCTGAGCCTATATGAAGCTAATTGATTGGAAGGCCGTCAATCGATCGCAGGAGAGCATCCAGGGACCGAAATCCAGACTCGCAGGATACTGGACACCGGGAATGTACAGTAGAGTCACTTCTTAGGCTGACGGCACTATACAGTAGGATTTCAGCCTGGATCCCCATGGCGGTCATACTGCTGTACATGCGCTCGCGATGGAATGGCGGAACAAGATCCTCGTGTCGGTGTATTGGCCTTGGCATGGTTCTTCGGTGGCGACATCACTCGCTCTTGACGCTCGGAAGGCACTTTGGCGTTTGGAACTCAGCAACTCTTGCACTGATTTGCAGGACTACATCATTTCTGTCGGGATGTTGGAAGCAGGTTATGTCATGTGAAAGTGGCGAATACGCCTCCAGGCGAGGCTCCAATGATCACGCCTGAGATCACTCGTTGTCTTGTTATTTGTCATGGAAGCAGAGCATTGTCCGGTCACTTCGGACCACTACATAGACCTCTGGGTGAAGGTCTCCGCGGCCCCGCGGCCATGCCCAATAGGGTGCGAGACAGGATGCAACGAAGGCCCCAGAATTACCCAATCATTACTGTACATGCCTGCAAGTTACGTGGCTCGTACTCTAAAGAGCGCGCGGGGAACAAGCGGCGCCAAACGTCGAACCTAAGAACGCAGAGTTTAAACACAGGGATGGCAGTAGAAGGCAGCGCGTAGTAGTTCGACTGTGCAGTATGACGTTTGGAAGGGAATTGGAAGCCATCTCTTACTGCGGTACGGGGTATGAAACGACATGCGATGCCTATGGGCTTCGATGAAGGAAGAGTGTAAGGGCCCTGTGGATGGTCCGACAGAGTGCACCCCCATCGGTTCTTCAGAGCGTTGATTGACTCGAACTACCACCTACTTGAATTACTGTACAAGAGAAGCTTAAAAGTTGAACCCCATGTCAGACACTGCGGAGCATCGAGGCAATCCCTCCGAAGACGAGAGCTCGATCACTGATTCCGGACAGGACGACGACACGCTACTAGGAAGAGCCTTTGCCACCCTGCGCTGGGCACGGTATATGCGAAATGAGCTGCTTGAATTGACAGAAGATGATTCAATGGGCTCACTTGGCCATATCACTACTCCCACTACGCATCCCGACAGACAACCTATCGACTCTCCCAACATAGCTGCTTCTAGACCGAGCTCTTCTGAAAGCCTCAGTGATTGGCTATTTGCGAGGTCCATACACCTGACCATTCCCCATGCTTCAGTGTTGCATGGCATCACAGGGATCATGGCAACATTACGAACTCCAATGACCATAAACGAGTTTGAGAAGACTCGCACCGGCCCTACGGCGGTGCCCATCTTTGCGTCGGAGATGACCCACCTCGGCGAGCTGTTGGAAGATTTAGAATTCAGCGGAGCGGTCCTTATGAACTCGACAACTGCATTTGCCAAGGAGACTCACAAATCTCTTCCAAAGAGCCGTATTCCGAGCCGGAAGATGGTCTTCAGACACGGTCTGCAAAAGTGGCTGCTCAGCCTCTGTACTCTGGAGGAGTGTTTGGGTGCGATCGCCCCCAGATTGAGAGGATACTGTCGAGCGAGCTTGGAAGCGTGTCTCAAACGCAACGAAGGGGACGAGGCTGCTGAAGCAGAAGCGTCCTGTAGTAGAGTCTTCGGCCAACTCGAACAAATTCTGACTCGCCTTATAACGGAGGCGGCGACCGTCCTGGCAACCATAGGAAAGGCTCGCACCATGAGCATCACCGCTGTGGACCTCGAAGCGAAACTAAACGGCCTGCGAAGCAGGGTAGAGGATAAATGGTTGCTCCCCGCCTATTCGGCCGCCTTGGAAAATGCTGACCATCCCCTCGGAAATCTGAGCCTAACATTAGAAGACATCGAGAGCCTGGCGGAAATGGATCACAGCACTGGTGATTATCGTCCTGTACATCAGAGATCAGCTGACACTTCATACAGAGATTCTGAGCAGCTTTAAGACGGCAGTTGGCGGCATCGCTTCCTGGCCAGCTACTGATCCCAGAACCGCTACAAACCCATCCAAACTGCTGGCCAAGGAGACCCTAGTGCGGGGGCGTATTCTCGAACTTCTAGGTGATCTACAGTTTGTGGTCTTTGAGGACCAGTTAACAGACATCGAAGGAGAATTAGGAATATGGCAAACGCAGCTTCAGCGCGAAGAGAACGCATTGCATGGGCAGCGTAATGGGTCAGTCACCTCCGATTCAGAGAGTCGAGCGGCCAAACGAAAAGCGAAGAAGGGTCGCCAGAGAGTAAAGAAGCAAGCGACAGTCAGTCCTAGTGTCTCAGCAACCACAACAGCAGTCGCGAGTCCGTATGACACTGAAACCATTGACGAGACTGAGGGTAGCCCCACATGCTGGTCTGAAAGCCTTCCCACGACTGTGGAGATATCGTCGAAAGACGCGCTGAGAAGTTGCGATGAGGGAGAACAGCCGCTGAAAACCCCTACACCCGGAGCATGTCTCCCACTCAATGAGCCCAGACGTAGAATTCGAAGGTGAGTATAGATGTGTACCAGTTGGCTGATTGCCAGCGACTCAACTAGCAGTGCCCCGGCTAGGGTCCGACATGTGGGTCTTTGGGGAGCTTTTCATCAGTTGGAGAACACAGCTCCCTCGCCAAGGTCATTATCGATGGAAAGGTGACATGCTCGCCTTTTCGGTGGTGGGCAACAAGTGGCAACATATGTAAAACGAGGTGCGCACGGAAGTACTCGAGATGACTGCGCTACTATACTCAAAACGTGTTGGACCCATGCCTGTGCTACAATAGTGTCCTATGCATAGATTTCGTCCCGATGGCGAAGAGGCAGGGTCCGGCAGGGCTCTGCAGCTCTGTTACACATGGGTTGGGCTTAGGAGTCAAGGACGGTCCTATACCACGAGGAGACGTCACAGCGAAGTTTGCTAGGCGTCGAGGCTGTTTCCGTCCTTGGCAACGTCTATAAGAACGCCGGTGGCAGAGCAATGTGGGCTCATATATCCCAGCCAGACGGCCGGCACGTCTCTCCTACTCTTATTCTCCAGGGATACCGAAAGAGCGAGTTGCACAGACCTGCGCGTAAAGGAGCAACAAAAGATGTGCACAGCTCCCGGAATTGGGAGGATAAGACTGCGAACCCATTCATAGAAGCGGGACAACCCGACGTTTGATACCTCAATATGAAGCTTTGCAATACAATCACACTGTTCTGACATCAAGAGCATGCCGCTCCTTTGGTGATTGGCAATGCTTCTGTCGGCGTGCAGTATGCGGAAGGCGATATATACCCGCATTGTATACAGTCCCTTCCGCCACGACTTTTGTCATTGGATCGCATCTACTGTGCGTTCACCAGACGGCGACTCTTCCCGCAACATCAGATTCCAGGTCCTCTAAGATGGTCTCCAAATTCACTGATGAGGCGCTTGGCGCTGCCTTGCAGTCTTCGAGCGTCGTCTACCAAACATGGAAATACAATCGGGTGTGGGGCAGTCTCGTCCACATGCCGGCAGACGACTACCAGGATCCTGATGATGTGACACATTTTGCAAGAGTGGCATCTCCAGGCCTTGTGAAAACGATGGCCGAAGGAATTCCCCACTTGACCATCAATCATTGCAGCGCTCTCATGCAGCTGCTGAAGCCCGTATTGAGAAACCCGCGCCAATTGACCACGCAAGATATTTTGCGGGGAATCAGGGAAGGAGCAAGAGCTTCGTGGAGGAAGAACCAAACAACGCTCCAGTGGGAGTGCCCTCGTTTCGAGTCGGAAGTCGAGAGTCTCCATCAGTACTTTGGGGACAGGTTCAGCGGCTGTGGAGAGCTGCTCGACGCCACATTGCAAGATGCCGAGGGAGAGTTGCCCACGAGATATACAAGAGAGACTATCGATACCCTAGCCAAGCTGCATTGGGCATTGAGTGTCGAAACACTTCATCACTTGGTGAGCCGCACTATGATAGAGCTACCGGGCCTCGTCGATCAGGTTACCAAAACCACATCTGCCAATCCCGAGGGTTCAGAACCGGGTCTCGAGGACACCCTTAAGGCCGCTTTTCGCAAACATATCAATCTCGGGCTGATGTACGTCAATCTGGTACGGCCAGGATCTTTCGCCACAAAGTCAGATACAACTGTCCGCAGGCTGAACACTTTCGAAGAAACACAAAACAATTTGAAGAGCAGGATCAGGCTAATGACCGAGAATCTGACCGACATGGACTATCGAGGCATCACCGCCCAACTAACACTCCTCGCGGCAGTCGGCCATCCCCTCGGAACTATTGGGCTGACCATGGGTCGGACTGAGTACATGGCGGATGAGTTTGGACTTTTCGTTTGCAACATTGGCCCTGATATCCGCCTGAAGCCAACCAAGCCACAACTTATGACGGCAGTGACGAGTATACTCAAAGCTGTGAAGAGCATCGCGGACATGCAAGAGAAGAGAAGTTCAGCCTTACACTTGCCTGACGACAACAGCGTCCTGAGCCTCGCCCAAGAGGCCATACTCTCCCGTTTTCTCCTGTCAGTCGTCCAGAAGAACAGTAGTCAATTCGACGACGTGACGGGACTCGGAATATGGCCCGCATGGAAAAAGAGGCTGGAGAGCTATAGGACGGGAAGCGAACTGTGTCATGACAACCTGTTGCGGCGCCAAAACTTGAAAGAGACAACGACCGACCAGTCTGAACAGCGCGAATCAGGCTTAGTAGACGAAATTGCCACAACGGGATCCGCATACACAGATACAGTTGTCAAAGAATCCACTGCGACACCAAGTAGAAAACAGAAGAAACCCAAGGGTAAGAAGAACAGCAAAACGACACAGCAAACGGGAGGTGTGCGCCCTATCGATGGTAAACGCCAACAACAGAAGACGGTTGCGACTCAGCCAGGTAGTTTGAGGCCGGTTCAGAGTAACATTGATGAGCGTGAAAGCAGTACGACAGATGTCCAGCATGGCGGTGAGTCGCAACTCGAGTCACGCGAGGATCTCTCGGCACTGTCAGCCATGAATGGCCAGGGCGAGTCTGAGCAATGGGCAACACTGCGGCAGGGCGCGCTTTCTTTGGATCTCCATAATGACACCTTGAGGGAAGTGGAGCCTTTGGATATCAATATGAAGGAAGTGTCGGGAATCAACGGTGAGCAAATGGCGGCTCGGAAGACATACTCGGAAGGATCCAGAATGACCCCTCCGGGTGATGAGCTACACTTGTATGCGAGGACGGAAGAAGGACCGGACTTTGAGTCCTGCGGGGTACAGGCGAAGGAAAGCAGCTCGAAATGGCCCCAGGGAGGGGTAGAGGAAAGCGCTTCGGACACAGAAACCATCACGGCTGCAACAGAGGCGCTGGATAATCCTGAGTCGTGTTTGACGGAGGTCCGGGGAGAGAGGGCAGAAGATTTGCCACCCAGCACACTGAAACCCCCCTCGCTTTCGTCCACAGAGTTGTCATCGGACCGGTAAGTGAATAGTTTCATTGCTTACACTGTTGATCATGGCTCAGTAGAGTGCTTGAGTACCAGAACGATCAGGACCAGAATGATGAGCTCATTCCCAACTCTGATTGGCATCCGTCAGCGGTGGAGACCGCTCCTGTGCCATCGTCTTACTCGCGAAGGAGGTCGAACAGCGTGCCCAGCGCTCGTGGCTTACAGACACTGGCTGACACTTTCAACTCACAAGACTTTCTTCGATACTTGTAGCTACGCTGGTAGCAGTCTGAGTGCAAGTTCCATGTGTACTTGTACCGCAGGTTCATAGTTCATAGCGGTGGCCATCCACTCAATGTCACGGGGGTTACCAGTGCCAACGGCGTACTTGACGGTGAATGGGAAAGAGCCCTGGCGAGAACGAGTCCATATCAGCGATACATGGGATGAAGAGATACAGGCATGGATATCCTGCCTGTGTGGGTGGGACTAACATCACGTCACGAACTTGACCGACCTTGAGCCATTGATGCGCTACGGTCCGCGCGACGAACGAGCAATAAGGACCTACAGTGCTACAGATCCCAGGATGCAACCGGGAGTGATGTAGCTGGGCTTTTAGAAGTGACCGCTAACTGTGCAACCTCATGTCACATACGAAACGGAGACCATAGGACATCAAGCGCTCCCATCCGGATGAGTCTCGTTGGAGGTTTCAATTTCTTTTTGCCACTCGACGTTGTTGTGGGAACCAGCTCGACTGACCCCCAAATCGTATGATAGCGATGAACGTAGAGCTCCTTTCAGGCTCGACTAATGAAAAGGGGTGCTATGCGCATTTAGAGCTCCACCATACTCCCCTGAAAGTCTGGACTATGTACGCCTGGCGAGCAGTGTGCAAGCTCGAAGGCTAGGCTGCGTTTGAGCCGTACAAAGGTTCCAATTTCCACGGACCTTCGAATCGCTGAGTAACTGCCTTGGGCTTGGGGCTCTGTTGATAGGGGGCTAAAGTGTTTGCACAGCCCTTACCAACTAGTCGTTGATTATCGCTGCACTTTGAACCCTACGACTGGTTTGTCGACACACTAGTAGCACTTCATGTCCACACCAACCTCCGACAAATTTCAAACTGATGAGCCGCTTGAAAAGTGGAAAGACACCTTGCAAAGCATGCAACGCTTCCTGGCCGAGGTGGAAAAGCGTGGGGAACTGGTCAGACACATCAGGCAACACAATCGCTCACAGCCCGATTCGCAGAGACTTTTGTGGTCCGAGGGTCTCGAAGTCCTCACATTGCATCATGCGGCTATCATTCAGCCCTTTCTTGAGGTAATGTACCCGGACAACAGGTGGTCCCCTCAGACACTGAACAAGTTGAGGGAGGGGTTCGAACGGTCTAATGAACAACTCTCAAAGTATCAGACCACCCAGCAGCTGATCGACGGTTTCCGAGAGTCGAGGGAGCCGGAAGTAACGGTTCCCGCAAACTGGACATGGGACGAGCGGTATGACGGGACGAAAGAAGAGATCGAGTCCTTGGGAGCGGTGTTTCCTCGACACGATGAGAATCACCTTCCCAACGAACTGGCGTACAATGCTGTGATGAAAATGACAACGCAGGAACTAAACACACGTGCGGGTACAAGAGACATAGCTTTACTGGTCTGGGTCATGAGTACCGAATATCTGTACGGCTCAATCGCGGAATATAAGGGGTCCTGGCACGAAGCAAGTGTGAGATATCTGCGAAATTTGGAACGAGCAAGGTCAGGGGACACTCAAGTCCATGACGGCCGCCATGATAACATCAGGCGGCTCGAGTCAGAGCTCGATGGGGAATCGACGGCCACCCTCAAACTTATGAAAACGGGTTGGGAGTTACGCGAAACGTACGTCCGACGTCTGAAGCCCCGAAGGTATCAGCGTGTCTCTGGGTCCCGAGGGTCTGCAGAGCTCTATAGCAGGCTTAGAAGCCTCCGGGCGACTACGGTTCAGATGCTGGACCAAAATAAATTGGGGTTGGCGGCTAGGTTTGCCCTCTTATCCTTCGTCGGTCATCCCCTTGGTCGTCTGGGTCTTACGCAACAGGCGGCGGCCTTTCTGTCGGGCGCGGGTATTGGTAAGCCTCGTTCGTGTCCATCTACTCACGGCATTCTTTAGGCGCAGAGTTGTTTGCATTTCAACAAACCACGATAATGGCGGCTTGGCAGTCGGAAGTTCAGGCCACCGACACTCAAGATATACACGTCCCATCGTTCAAGAGGGAAGGAACGCTGCCAATCCACATTACTGCCTTCTGCGACTTCCTCTCCAAGTGGCCTGAGAAGCACCGAGTCCCTTCAGAATCGCAGATACGCCAATATGCAGATGAATGGTTGACACAGGTCCCTTTGGAAACTTGGAAAACAGATCATGCTCAAATGATACTGAAGCTGCAGCGCGATGGGGTGCTGAAGGCAACAGATGTCACTCCCGGCTATGACCGCCTTGTGAGACAGCTGAGGGCTAGTTCACAAACGGCAAGCGGAACACCTTCACAGTCTCTTGCCAGTACCGCTGAAAAGGCTAGAAGCAAAAAAAAGAAGAGACCGAAGAGGCGCAAACAGCAGGGCTCCGCTGCTAACCTTACGAAAGATCCTGTCGTTACCATTAAATCTCTCGAAGACGACGCTCGTCCAGAGCCAGACATTCCTGAGGACACCCAAAGAGAAGACAGCGAAGCGGTCAGAAAATCAGAGGAATGTGAGATTTCCCTTGGAATCAAGATGCCAATTCAGGCCGAAGTTGAAGACATTGAAACAGGTACAGGTTCCGAAGACGTCGGACCTCCAGGCTTGGGTCTGCCCGAGCCATCTCAATCAGGGAATACCGAAGACACCAAGCAATTATCAGAGACCGAAGCGAATCTGCAGCGCGGCCTCCCTGCGAGCTCTGAAATGGAGTACGACGGAACAGAAAAGATCCCCTCCAAATCGAGCGTCGTTTTCGGTTCCGAGCCGTCAGAGAAGACGGACGTCGAGATACCTGTGGGAACTGCTTCCACAGTAATGGCGCTGCCTTGTGCCGACTTTGATAGCGGGGTACCAGAGATCCCGTCAGGGGCCGAAAAGGGCCCGGCAGCGATTTCCAGTCATGGTGGCCTTCTGAACCCTACGGATGCCAGTCTTGCTGCCCATTCCGTGGCTGATTCAACTGGAAAGACTGATGAGGAGGAAGAGGTGTTCTGTACACCGGCTACACATTTTGACGATCTTCCAAGAGACATCGAAGACAACTTTGCAACACCTACCACAAATCCCCCTGACAGCCCTCCAGGTATCCCTGACGTTCTAGAACTTCCAGAACCGGGTCTCAGCCTGATGGAGAAAGAGGAGGGGTATGAACAGAACTCTTCTACTGAGTGCGACATGAGACCAGAGATACACCAGCCCTTCCCTGCATTCATGCTTCGGAACCCAACAGAGACCCCCGAAGTTATCCCCGACGACTCAGACACAAGCGGGATTCAAAGCGATCAAAAGTTGGAGTGCGAGTCTGTCCGGGACAGCGATGACCCCAAGCACTCCAATTTAGCCGGCAGCTTGGATGTGACGGCAGCTCAAGGTGAAATCTCAATGTTCAAACCTGATAAAGTGAGTGACGGCGAGCATGAGAATGAGCAGGAAATCGCAAGACTCGGAGAGAAGAGAGCACCTACGGGGCTGGTTCGGAGGTGGTCCGGTACTGTCCCTGTTGCTCCAACCCCGCTGGTCCGCCAACGGTCTGCTGTCGACTCTTGGTACGTCAAGAAGTATCTGGGAACAGAGGACGACGAGTGGAGTCCCGATCCTCATGGACTCGAGGTAACTGCGATAAATCTGTCCCAGGCAGAAGGCTGGGATACTCTGACAGCCTGGATTCCTTCGGAATCCTCCGTCGAAGTGTCATATGGGGAGGACCACGGTCCATCCTTCGCACAGCCAAACGGAGAAATTAGGGAGTTGCACGACAGCCGAGGGTCCTCGAGGTGAGCCCGAATTTTGGCGCAGTCACTGATTACTTTTGCAGGCCGTTGGCAGCTAGGTCCTTGAGAAGGGCAGCCTCCTTTGATACATTACCCACACAGTCCTCTACGCTCGCCGGTGGCGCAGGGGTGAGCGCTCGGGGGATGTTCCGGCGCTCACTCATTTTTCCGGTCACCCAAGGGTCCGAGGAGTCCCACTCTAAGCCCTTCACACGATATGTCGATATCAACCCCCAAACACCGCTCCGTAGGTGATGAGCTTGAATCCGCTTTGTATTTGACTGCATGTACAATGATCCCCTCATGACTGCCTAGACCCTACAGGTTGCTGTGCACACTGAGACGCACGGACACCTGCTACCACGTGGAGGTCTGGAGCCCCAAAAACCTATGTGAAGATCAGGTCCTCTTGAGTCCCCTTCACGCTGGACGAACGAGTTCAAAGAAAGTGAACAGTGGGCCTCGAAAGGTAGACGGCAATTAGGATGGCGGGGCCAATGCAGGATTGCATCGTGCTCTTCGTGAGCATGCGTGTGAACCAGGAACAACTAGTCAGACTGACCGACTCCAGGGCGACAGTCTCACCCAACGCATGGACACGCCGGGATCCCTTGCACACCATATGCATGGTAAGTGTTTCTTGCAACTACGGGGGTTAACCGGTCTTTGTATGTCATATTATTCGCCAATCCGTTGCTGACATGTGACAAGAGAAGTATTCAAGGCGCCTTGATGTGCTCAATCGAGGCTTTGGAGGTTATACCAGCGAGTGGTAAGTCTGAGGTGTTTGTTTGTGTCAGCGGGCTGAGACCTTTAGGGCTAGACCGCTATTTGACAAGATCTTTTCTCGAAAGGAGGATGCATCAAAGAGCCCTGTGGTGCGCTTAGTCACTATCTGGTTCGGTGAGCATGCCTCGCGTGCCAGCACGCACCCTCTGATCGTCCACAACCGACCCCTGGGTATAGGTACAAACGACTCTGTCCTGCCAATCAAAGAACAACATGTCCCATTAGAGCGCTTTATCGATAATATAAACTACTTCCTTACTTCTCTCACCTCCCCTGACTCGCCTTACGCCGTCGCCGACACGCCCGTTAGCATCGTGCTCATCACTCCTGGGCCGCCGTTACATTCGCAGATGGGCTTTTCGCAAATGGCCAACCCAAGACCCCATTTCCGGACAGTCGAAAGGACAGGCCAATTCCGTGATGCTGTACTACGGATTGGCCGGGAGTGGAAAGGCAAGGAGAAGGAGCAGAACCGGGATACGGAGGGAAGGGGATGGCAGGTGGAGACTATCGACCTCTGGGCTGAGCTTGAAAAGGCCGCCGGAGGGTTGGGAGAGGGTCTGGCGCCATACATGACGTGCGTCCTCACTTGACATATACTTACCGCAAAGCTCACTGCGGTGATCAGTGATGGGGTCCACTTCTCCTCACAGGGTTACGAGATTCTGTGGAGACAGCTGGAACGAGTCATCAAAGTCGACTTCAAAGGCCGCGGATTAGATTTCGACGACCAAGAAGACTTGCCTTTCCGCGTCCCTTGGTCTGTGCAAAATCTCCAGCGCTATTTGCCGCGTACTGACCGTGTTCACAGGTGGTCCGATATCGATGTGACAGATCCTCAGTCGGTTGTGGAGAGGATGACTTTGCCCAAGTTCCGGGGCGGTGAGGGCAGGCAGGTTTTTGGTCAACGCAAGGCGGAAGGATAGAGCCGGCACTTTTCCGCCTTGCGACCACCATGCTGTTCGTTTGTATACTGGGGTTACTATGGCGACGAAGGCAGCGTATATAGCTGCCATGTACATTGTATCCTGCCACCGGCGTTGGCCGGTCCTTCAAAGCACTTCCTCGATCGTCTCATGTGAGATCGCTGGCGCTTGGCTTGGCAATGGAATGCATGCGGCCCTGCCCCCGGGCGGGCTGGGCCTCCTATGAATACTCCTCCCCTTGCTTCCTTGTCCCTGCTCCCTTCCTCCTCCATCCCTCCTCCTCCTTCTCCTACGCCTCTGTCGGGCGGGTGGGGGGAAAGACAGAGACTAGCCGATAAGTGCTTGGCAAGAGATGGCGAGAGAGAAATGCGATGGAGAGTTTCGCTCTCTCGTCCAGAGCCCTCTATCCTCGTGCCCCGCACGTGGCCATCCAAGCACTTCCTCGATCGTCTCATGTGAGATCGCTGGCGCTTGGCTTGGCAATGGAATGCATGCGGCCCTGCCCCCTTGCCCAGGCTGAGTGTGACGGCGCGTAGAGGTCGGCACTGGGGGGGGTTGCCAAGTCGAAGCTAGATGGATGGTCGCCAGATGTCTCCCGGGGTTGGTATTCCGGATGGTGGGAGGGATGAGTTCTGTTGGCCTGTAGATAGCAGCATCTTCCCAATTTCAGCACTCCGTCGGGGCCCGGCATCGACGTAGAGCTTGTATGCATCGCTGTTCCATCTGCCCAGGGTCTTGATGTCCAACGCTGGGAATCCGATGGAGGCAGCCCAGGTAGCTGCACCTCGCCTGAAGGAATGGCCCGAGAAGAGCCCACTGACATAGCCCGCATCGGTGAGTGCCTTGTCGAGGTACCTTGTCACGCTGCGTCGGTTAAAGGGGCCACCCCCCAGGTGGAATAGGGGCAGCGATGGGATATCTGGATATGTTGCCAGCCAGTCTCGGAGTGCTCGCCGCGGGCAAATGTCAGCTGGGCCTTCAGGTACAACCACAGTGACTCCTGATCGGAATGGGTCCATCTTTGATGCAGGGATGGTGAGGCGCACATCATCCCGATGGTCGAGGCTGCCCCGTCGGAGGTCGAATCGTGGGTCGAAGGCATCGTAAGTAATCTCCCCGAGTCGCATGAAGCAGGCAAAGGCGAGTGTGAATGCTGCAACTAGTGCCTTGCTCGTGTGTGGGCCACCAAAGGCTTGTGGGGACCGTCGTATCACCTGCGTGATTTTGACCAGGATGGGGAGAGTGATGGGGAGGGGTTGTGGCCTTGTTGCGATCCCATGGTACCTGTTGGCACCGGATATGATGCGCTCCAGCCTTGGGGTGATGATGTCATGTAGGTTCGCCCCTAGGTCAGTGTGCCAAGACGACAAGGCAGACACCTTCCTCTTGAGTGTCTTCTTTGAGAGTCCTCCCCTCCCACCCGATCGTCGTGCTTCATCTGCAATCCAGGCCTCAACCCTGCTGGGTGTGGTTGGGATATACGGGGCGGCCCAGCTGCTCATGCGGCAAAATGTCACAAAACCCCTGACAGCGGACTCATATGACTGGCGTGTTCCCACGGAGATTCCGTACCAGAGGTAGGTGGCTGCCAGTGGATCGCCACCGACCTCCATGTGCCACATTGGTGGCGGTGGTGGAAGACGTCCTCGAGCTATGGGAGGGGGTCGGCAAGGGGTGGTGGTGGCGAGTCAGGTAGGGGGAGCGGTGGTGCAGTGCCACATTGTCGCCATGGGTCCGGTGGGATCGGTGGGTGCAAGGGGGGTGGGAGCAGTGCGATGACGTGTGGGCGGTTTGTGCGGAGGTATTGGAGGTCGAAACGCGATAAAGCATCAGCTACGTCGTTCACTTTGCTAGGGACCCAATCAGGGATGAGAGTGATGTGTAGCTCCAAGGCGAGGGCAAAGATGTGGCGGATCAAGGCTTGTGTAGCTCGCTGGTCGCATCGGCCTGAGTGTATGCAGGCAACCAGGGCACTGTTGTCTATCTTGCACATGACCTCGAGCCCATGTAGTTGCGACTGCCACTCCCTGAGGGCTTCCAGGAGTGCGAGAGTCTCGAGGAACAATATGTCTTTCCCTTGGTGGCGTGGCTGGACCGGTCGTGAGAAGGCTGCAAGGCAGGCCTCCCTGGCCCCCAAGTGTGCCCCGATGCCCTTCGTTGTTGCCGCATCCGTCCAGATCTCCATGCGCTTCCCTCTGTGAATAACCCGCATGCCATCCCAGTGGGAGAGTACTTCACGCCACCAACGCAAGTCCTCCTCCAAGCCACCAGAAACCTTCTGTGCCACCCACTGCTTGGATGCCCCATGCACAGCGTCATATATACGTCTCATGAAGGCCCTTCCTGCTGGGCAGACCCGGGACACAAAATTTAGGGACCCCGCGAGTGACTGAATAGCGACTGGGTCTGCCATGCGTGGGCCATTAAGGATCTGGTCGATCTCCACCACCAGCTTCTGGATGCGGGTGGGTGTAATCCATGCCGAGGATGATATCGTATCGATTTCGATCCCCAGGATCTCTAGTGTCGTACCCGAAGTGGATTTTGCATCGGAGACCTTCAGGCCAAGCACCGCACAGACAGACTTGAAGAAACTGAGTGTTGCCCTGCCCTGGCCAGCCTTGACTATCCCGAAGAAATCGTCCAGGTAGTGGGAGCAGTCCAGGCCAAACGACTGCAGTATCCAATGGAGGCCTTCGGCAAAGAGATTGAAGAGGAAGGGGGAAGAGCGGCCACCAAAGTTGAGGGTGCAGTCATAGTACTCGGCATTGTCAAGGTGGAAGCCCAGGAGTGGTGCATCTTGGCTAGCCACGGATACATTGAAGAATGCATCAGCCAGATCGGCCTTCCAGAGCTCTGTCCTGGTGTTGCTGCGGCGCATGTTGTTGAATAATGGCTCGAGTGTCTCGTACCGCAAGGTCACCTGGTCGGGGTCAATGCCATCATTGACAGAATGCTGCAGGGGGTGCTGCCGTGGCCACGAGAGGTGGTTGATTGTGCGTAGCTTCCCATTGGATTTGGGGACTGTGCCGATGGGTGACATGATGAGGAAGCCACTGGGGGTGTGTACCCGCCGTGCACGCCCATCTTGTAGCCGCTGCTGGACTGTTGCCCGTACGTGTTCCAGCTCCTCCCCTTGCATCGGTAGGTTTGGGACCATTGAACGCTCTCGTTGCTTCCCACGGAGTGGGCCATTGTAGCCCAAGCATGCCCCATGTTGGATCATGCCGAGTATGTTGGCGACAAATGTGGGGTCAGGGTAGCCTGTGAGGAGGGTTTCCCAAGCCCGGTAGATAAGTGGGGAGGGGGTGGCAGGGGAGTCGGAAGGGTCAAAGAGAGGGAAGCTTGCCGAGGTGTTCGGACGTGCTGGGGGAGGGGAGGGCAGTGGGGTGAGCCTAGCCGCTGCTGCCTGCTGGGACAGGTCCTGGAGAGCATCTGCGGGCATCAGTTTGACCCGCAGGGGAGGGGGGGCCTGGGCGTCCCCCCTCCCATGGGGGGGTGCCACAAGGGGATTGCACCTCGGGGCCGGGGGGGGGGGGGGGGGGGGGGTTCCTGGGCGGGGGATTGGCACCCGACAGGGGGGGGGAGGCTGCTGTTCCAGGGGGGATTGGCACCTCTGGGCAGAGTATGAGGGCGTTGGGTAGAGGAAGGGCAGGGGATTGGCACCTGTCCTGATGGGGAGGGGTGGGGGGAGCAGAGGGGATTGTCACCACTGCTCACCTGGTAGCCACAAATCGTGGTCCTGCACAGGTATCGCATCCTATCTCGCCTTGCATGTGCCTGCTGTGTGGCCTTCCCCTTCGCATTTCTTGCAGACATGGCGACGACGGCATGCTGGTTCCTTGCAGGTCCCCATGTTGAAGTTGTTGCAGACGGGGGCCCTTGCAGCCACCATGCTGGCATGTGCACGGCGGGAGCTCTCGGGCAAAGAGCTAGGGGTGCTACTGGCAGGGCGTATGGCGGGGACGTCTTTTCGTCGCTGGAGGCGTGTCCAGAGGTCTGCATCGACATTCCTGTACCACAGCTCACACCTGAATCCGGAAGCCAGACGCTCTGCGGCCACAGCGAGGTGGTATGCACAGATAGAGTCCCAGGTAAAGTCCCGGGCCCTTTCCAGGACCCAGAACTCATGGTGGCGGAGAGCGGAGTGGGCATCGGCGACTGTCTTGGCATCGTGGGCTGCTAGGCCATGCAGGACGAGGTCCGTGAATATGCCCCAGGCTGCCGCAAAGACAGTGGGTGAGGGAATGGCTTTCACGAACTTCACATGTACTTGCCCACTATTCTTCTTTGCACTCTTGTAGACCAGGCGATCGGTCCCATCCGTTGACCGACCAATGGTGAACTCCTCGTGGGTGTCGACCACTGCACTTGACAGAGGTGAGGTATCTGGGAGCAGGGAGGGGAGCTTGTCGGGTCCCAAGGTGCCGGCCATTGCCTCGCCTCGGAGCTTCTCATCGATGTACGCGTAGCGTACCGTGATAGGGGGGCACTCACCATGCTGGCCCCTCATCGGGGTAAATGGTAAGGGCACCCCCATGCCAGAAACCCCCGCAAGTGTTGGGGCCATCTGGTCCTCACTACCATCAAGGCGGGCCAAGACTCTGGCTAACTTGTCCTCAAGTGCATCGAATCTGGCATCATATGTGGAGAGCGAGCCAGAGACGTTGTCCGAGAGTGACCTCAGCTGGCTGTGGGTGACTGGTGTGTCGTCCTCGCTGCCATCGTTTTGGAGGTCAAAGCTCACCCGCCTGGCTGTTGAGCTCCCTTCCCTGTTGCCATCCTCTGCTGCTGACGCTGCTGCTGCTGCTGCTGCTGCTGCGTTCTGCCGTCGTGTCTCTGCACCCTTCCTCCCTCGTTCCACCGCCGCCTGCCTTCGTGCTGCTGCATTGGCTGCCGCTGCACGTGCTTGAGTAGATGACTTCGGGGGCATGATGGCAGGGTTGAGTGATGGGATGGTGGTGGGGGGACTGGCGTGGGGAAGTCTGCGAGTAGCTGGATGCTCGAAGGCAACCCTAGTCGTAGGGAGCAGGTCAGGATGGGTTTCTAAGACAGAAAGACAGAGACTAGCCGATAAGTGCTTGGCAAGAGATGGCGAGAGAGAAATGCGATGGAGAGTTTCGCTCTCTCGTCCAGAGCCCTCTATCCTCGTGCCCCGCACGTGGCCATCCAATGATGCAGCGCGTTGAACTGCTTCCAACATCATTCTTCGTGTTTGTCAACTCGTTCTTCAGTCGAGAGACGAAAAGTTCAGCAATGGCACGGCCGATTCAGGACTCGATACTCCTCCTTGTGAGCTTACACAAGCATGAGTCGTGCTTCTCTCCCGAACTCATCTTCTGCCAACACATAGGGCGACAGCTTGACCTCTCGTCAGGATGTTCCACACAGCCTCCAAGCTCGTTTCTGTGGTACCGTCGTCTTCTCCTCAGGTGATGCTGGGTCTTGTCTGACAACCTCAAGAGGCCTACAGGCGTACCCTGGACGTCGCAAATCGGGGATTGGGAGGGTATAATACCAGATTGTACGCTTGCCTTGGACTGTTGCGAGTGGGAGGCTGATGACAGGAAGCTATGTCCCTCTGTTAGATGAGCTCTTATTGCGGCGAGGAGAGGCGGGGTCTCGAGTCAGGTTGGTAACCATCTGGTTTGGTGAGTATTACCTTACAATACGTTAGATAGGGCTTAAGAGTCGATACCTGCTTTCACCATCTGATTCTTCCCTCTTCGTTTCTTTCCTTCTCACCTTCCTCCCTTCGCACTCATTCCTACTTTGTCTCTCTCCGTCTTTTGCCCTCATAACCTCACCCCTCTCGCTTCTCTGTTGGCCTTTCTCCCCCTTAATGTCTGTCACTTCTTCCCGCTGACCCCGCTCTTAGGAGCGAACGACGCGGTGCTCAGGGACTCGCCCACAAAGCAACACGTTACCATACCGGAATACACGTCGAACCTCTCTGCCATACTCACTGCCCTGACCTCCGCCACATCCTCGTACGCAATAGCCCACCAAGACATACCCCTCAACATTATCCTCATCACGCCGCCTCCTCTCTACCCCGCGATGATGACGGACGAAGAGTTCAAGAAGCAGCGCAAGGTCAATGTCACGGAAGAGTACCGCGAGGCAGCTCTGCATGTAGGGAGAGAATGGAAGCAGAAGGCTGTGGCATCCCAAGAGAGGTGGAGGATCGAGACGGTCGATCTGTGGCAGGGTATCTGGGATGAAGCAGGAGGTTTAGGCGAGGGGATGAGACCTTTCTTCACGTGAGTGCTTTGGTTTCTTATCACTAGTCAGAGCAGATCGTCACTGTGAATGGCTCCCGAGGGAATCGAGGTAACGAGCCTTACAGTGACGGGTTGCATCTCACAACGAAAGGCTATGACGTGCTGTGGAGGGAGATACGGCGCATCGTGAAGGAGGATTTCGCCGGTCGAGGAATCGACCCCGACAACATGGAGTTCTCCATAGCAGAGTAAGCGTCTAACGCTACCTTCCGTAGTCATATGCCCTTGTGCTGACTAACCCTAGCTGGTCTCGCGTGGATTACTCTGATCCCAACAGTGCTCAAAAGAGTCTTCGGCCGCCATACCGCCGGTGATACCGGCTACCCGTTACCAGGAGTGATGGAACCTCCTCTTTGCATTATTTTAGCGTCAGCATAACGTATGCGTATGCCTCGTCGACGTGGCCTCCATGTCCTTTGTTCAGCATGCTGTATGCATATAGACTCTTAAGGGGGCCTCATACAGTGGAGCCCCGGGGAATGCACCTCCACTTTCCGTTGTCTGACCTCACTGACAACGGTGACCAGCAAAATACCCTAGGAGCACTTCGTCTTGCTCAAGCCTAATAAGGACTGAGTAGAAGATCTCGATCGGTGGTATGACTACAGTATTGGATTCAGCGTGTGTAATCCCAGTTGGCTGAGTGACTCTGCTGTGGGGGACTCACTTGTACTCCAAAGCACGCCGCTGCTCGATCGTCGACCTATATGCAGGATCAACGCTGATATGGTCCACTAGTCCTCGCAGTTCTCTGTTATTGTCGGCAGTCAACGGTGTCCTGTAGTTGTACGCGTCACCTTGACGTAACCCGGAAACCACTGGTGGAAGGTACGCATGGGCGTCTTTGGAAGACAAGTAACCTGGATGATATCCCCTGAAACACGGCTTCAGTGACTGTTTTTCTTCTCAATTGACTCACGAGTACAGCAGCATCTCATCCACCACCGTCCACGGTCTGTTGCTCCCTCGCCGTATCCTATCCCTCAGGGACTCAAGCACATCTCTCGACCTTCGTGTACCCTCAGACCGCTCCACCAGCCTCGTGACATCTGATAGGTAAGACGGAGAGCCGCGTGGACTGGTTTCATGATCTTCTTGGATGTCCATCGACACTGACTCTGGCGTCCCAAACTCAGTCTCATCCGCAGATTCCTGCTCCTGTTCCGTGCCATGAGCAACGCTGGTCTCGGAACCGAGCTCCGATCGGTCCAATTCCAGAGGAGGACTCGAGGAGCCAAACTGAGGCGAGGAACGACCTTGCTGTCCTTGTCTGCGCTGTGAAGTAGACTCTTCGTGTCCGGCTGAGAGAACCATGCTTGTCCTGTCATCCAAAGTGGACTTCATCTCTGGTGGAAGGCCTTGGTTTGTGTCATGCGTTGCAGTAATTGGCACCCATTCACTCGTCTCCGTCTCGTCGGTGGGGTCACCAGAACTCCGAGTCGCCATGAACGAGGAGGTGGTCTCAGTGGGAGCCTCCCGAATGCCCTCCTGTAGAATGAAATGACTGGGGTGGCTGCCTTGACGATTGTCAATTCTGCTGTCTCCGTCTGCTGCTGCCACCAGACTTCTCAATGCTATCTGCTCGGTTGTCGATGTTGACGCAACCTTTTCATTGTTTCCCTCTAATGCCTTTCCCCTGTTCGAACGTCCGGGCGGCTTAGCTCTGGCTGTAATACGGCTGGACGCAACATTACGCCCTTGCCTAGACGTTGTCGCTCCAGTTGTTACCGCTGTGCTCACTTCCATTGGCGCTGGCTGCGTCGTGGTGTTGGAATGGAGCTTTTCTTCCTCGTGGCCCATGACTACAGAGGCAGTAGGGGAATAACTACTCGTGGAGCCAGTTGGTGTAGCAGACCCTGCCGTGCTTGACCCCCCTCCGCGTCGGCCTCTCGGGCCCCCGCCCTTCCGCCTTCCCTTTTGGTGCCTCGAGGGTGTTGAGGGTTCTCGGATAGGTTGAAGCAGCGAAGCATCAGGGCTCTGGGTGCTGGTAGACGGAGTCGGCTCCTCTGACATATCTTCAATCACTACCGCTCGCTGACGCTCAAAAAGCGGAGTCGTCTCCTCTGACATATCTTCGATCACTATCGCTCGCTGACGCTCAAAAAGCGGTGGCACTGTGTTTGTGGAAGCGATTAACCGGTCCCAGGACCGACGGAGTATCGATTGCACCTGATGTGTTATCCACGGAGTCACGTTCTGTACCCAGGTCCAGCGCTTCTCTCTTTCAACGCGCTTCTCATAGAGTTCATGCGCCAAAAACATTATCTCCTCGAATCGAGTTTTGCGGGTAGAGTCTTGAGTGCTCTCAAGGTGAATGGCCGCAGATAGTGCTAAAGCCTCAGGAAATTCCTCGATCTGGCGTCGATACCACGAAGGTGAAAGGACTGAGAGCCAGGTGCCCATCCTCGTCGTGGTGTCCCGTTCTGAATGACTTTCGAAGTATGTGCGTGCGGCTTCTTCGAAAGACAACTCTGTGTCTGGAGCTGCTCCGGTCAGAAAACCATCGTCAGAAGGAGATGCCAGAGCAGCTCACCATTCATTACCCATTCCATTACAGCGGGTAGCTGTCCAGGAAGGCAAATAGTCGAAGCAGCGGTTCTTGCTTTGAATAGTTCCAAGTCAAACCAGCTTTCAAAGGCTCGCTTCTGCTTGGCACTCAGCCTGCTCGCGTGTTTGTCGTGGTTTGAGACGACCTTGGCGATCATCTCAGAGTCCAGAGTACGAAGCCAGGACTTCGTGAGCGCGTTCCCAAGGCCTCGTTTAAGCTCTGTGTCTCTGGACGCGCTCTGGAAACTCATCAAGTTGCCTATACTCTTCAGCCATTGGCAGGCAAGAGCAGACAGTACAAGTCTAGGATCGACAGACGCAGAATCGTCGCGGGGGAAGGAATCGTAACAAGCGACTCCAAGTAGTATATCTCTTCTCTCCTGTGGAGTGAGACGTTGAACGCTAAGACATGGCCAAACGGGGTCTTCGACCAGAAGATCCGGGCCAAGCAGTTGCTTCGTTGACTGATGGCGCGTGGATTGAAGAATTCTCAGTGTTCCTAGACTCTCCTGTCCCGGCTCTAACAGGCGACCGACGAGAGCCCAATGGTTGTAAGTCAGATCGTCCAGATTCCGAGAACGTTTGTCAAATCCCAGCGACTGATTGAGAGTCTTTCGAATTTCATTCACGTCTTTGGATTCTTTCTGAAAGCGTGCGAGGCGTGCCCTGCGCGACATGACGAAATGGCAACAGGGAAGAGCTGGCGGTTGTAGTGGGAAGGCGAAGTCACACAGCCATCGCCACTCTGAGCGACCTTTTATAGTCTTTCAGCACCAGAAAACACTCGCCGCATTCCGAAAAATCGCCGCGTCGGTGAAGGAGGAAGCCTCCTTTTCAGTGTCTTCGTTTGTCTCGTTGCGCTTCACCGACAGCGGCGTTTGATAGATGAGACATGACAAAGCAGCTGCACCGCCCCAAGGATCGTCATGCCAGGAAAAGCTCATTCCTCAAACTTTGGAGCCCTTCAGCGTGTCTACAGAGGTCTCTGGTTGCATTCGTGAAAGGTGATTTCTGGCTCCTCCGTTCCAAGTGTCCACCGTGAAGGGACATTTCGGGGGATCACCTAGGTCCGTGCGGCCAGCGCAGCGGGCGAAAGTCAGAGATATTTTGACCCATGATACAGGAGGATTTGACCGTCCATATAGCCATGCATATATCCAATCTAGGTGTGCAAACGGTACAGAATTAGGCGACCTTCACAGAATCATGAGAGGTATCGTTTGAAAGTCTCCCAGGCCATTGTTGAAGGAACCTTGTCAAAACTTTGACTACAAGGTCACCTGTCAGCTTCCAGGCGATATAGACTGACGTTGACTTGACGTTTCAAAACACTCACCTCCTCTTTCTCGGTCCGCCTGTTTTCTCAAAGGGTGTAGAACAAGATTCTGGCGAACGTAAAGTAGTCCGCCTTGTGCTGCCCGCCTCGCCTGAATCTTCCATACTGGTCAGTACGCGGCGGCGATATTGTTCCTTATCATGTCTGCTGGGAATGAGGCTCAGCGTCGACTTGTGACTCCGCCGCAAGGTCAGACGGAATAACTCTTTCCGTTCCTCAAAAGAATCGGCCACTGTTGTGGTTGACGGTTCCGTGTTGGATGGATGCATCATTTTGGCTTCATGCCTCTCCGAGCTTTCCCCTAAGTTTTCGGTCTCCTTTGAGAGTAGGGCTTCGTCCAATAGACGGTGCTCGACCAGTTCTCGTGTCTTCACCGCCTCTGGGATAGAATACTGGCTCTTAATGGTGGAGTTGCTGTTCGTCGACGACGCTTTCTCTATGAACTGCTCAGTCTGCTCCGAAGACGACACTTCGATGTTCGATGGCGTTAAAGAGGGAGTCTCATTGTATTGGGGCTTCTTTCTCAAGGCGTTGCCTGACTTGACTCGTGGCGGAGTAGCCGGGAGATCATGCCCAATTTTCTTCAACAAGCCGCTTGACGAGGAACCGCGGTCGACAGAAGACGCAACGACAATGTTGTGATTCTCTGTATCACGGGTGCCAACTGGTACTGCAGAGCCGGGAGGAGTCTGACGACGCTCAGAAAGCGCTGTGAGGGAAACCTGTCTATCTGTGGGAAATCTGGACGAGTGTTCACCGTATGCTCCTGCTGATGGGCCGATAAGCTCGACGGTGGAAGTTACAGTGATGGGCTGGTTGCTCTGTCCCGAATTACCTGTAGTCTCAGCTTGCGTGTTTTTATGCCTCGCCGCCTTCTTTCCGTTCTTGCGCCTGTTCCTCCTGTGGGGTTTTGATGTTTCCGCAGTCCCCTTGCTGGTGAGCCCTTCGGACGGCTCTCCTAGATCCGTATCCACGCGTGCTTCGTGAAGAGAATTATTGGCCTGGTTTGCTCGAAATCTTGTCAGGAACTCGGTGACAACACTCTCACCCAGGGGGAAACGACGTGTTTTGTACTTCCGATATCGACTGAGTACATCATCCCAGCCCAGCTCTGCCTTCTTTGTCTTAAACTCTAAGTAGGTCAGCCCGTCCCTCCAGCAGCTTAGATTGAAGAGCTTGTATTCTTCTTCTGCTCTTGCAGCAAGGTTGCGAGGGATGAGATACAATTCCTGGTTCAAGAACGAAAGCTCATCCGGACTTGTGTCATTACGTCGGACCTTGGCCAGTGAATACTGGATGGTTTCCATATACGATTCCAGGGCCTCTCTAAACTGCACACTGCGCACTACACCTCGTCAGCCACGAGGTGTCGGTGACGGTGGTGCTGAGCGAGAAGAGGAGAACTCCAAATAGCTCACTGTCGAAATAATTCCCTTCAAAGAGGTGGTTCCATTCGGCCCAGGTCATCGGGATCGCGTCAAATTTGCTAATGTTACTACCCATGCATCTCACCGCGTTCCAGACGGCCAGCGTTCGCTTTTCTTCTTCACTGAGTGTATTTTGGAGCTGCCGTATGTGCCCAATGGAGGCTTGCACTCGTTCACTATCCATGCTCCAGAAAGGGCTGAGGTGCCCAAATGTCAGATTCAAGTGTTCGTCGCTCAGTTTGCATTCGACTGTCTCTGCGATGGATCGAAGCTTCAGCCAGCTGTTGAGGCAAGCCGCCACTTGCAGACTCCTTCCAAACCACGGGCGCAAGACCCCATTTGAATCGCGCGGATGACGCTCGCGGTCTAACCAGCCCAGTATTTCGTGCACGGCGTGTTGAGTCTTGTCCCCGCCGCTCAAGATCTTGGAGATTACCGTATCAGGCGGCATGTGTATATCGATGGCTCCTCTTATCTGGGTGGCGGCAGAGATGACCTGCTGCATCATACCGAAATGCGTTGCGATGATCTCCTCTAAAGCTACCATTTCTTGACTTGCCTCAGGAAAGAACTCAAGTAAGTCTGCCTTGAGAGGATGGGATGAGATTCCTGCCGGCTGGCTCATTCTTACAGAGCGCTCCATGTCGGTAAGAACTACAATAGGGATCTGATCGTGGAATGAAGACCTGTAGCTAACCTGGGCTATCATGCACTTTATAAACCTGAATGGGTTCACAGGCGCCTTCTCCGCGCTGAGTCTTTGTCAACGTCGCTGACGCGGAGGGCCCAAACAAAGGACCAGCGCAGGATGGCCAAGGCGTCCTAGCGATTGGAGCGCTCACAGTTCCCAGGTGTGTTCTGGTCCACCTCCCTATGTTGCTCCTTCCAATAAGGATCAGGGTAGCCTTCGAAACCTGAGTGGTGGAAGGTGCAGCGCTCCTGTCGCATGCGTGAGACCCTGGACTGCGTACTGTAAAGGGTACACTGCATGACGCTTTGAGATGATTTGGTTAGCATGCTCAAAGTTGAAAATGCAGCAAGACCTGCCAATGAGAATGATACGTACATCCTACATGATCTTCCCGTCCGAGCCGCAGCATACTAGGGGCTCATGCTCATGTTGCCTCAGCTCACTGAATGGAGAACACCATCGCAGCAGTTTCGCCACCCATGTTCAGCAAAATGCGCCGCACGAATGCCAAGGCTGCTTCCTAAGAAGGATTGTCTGGAGTCCCTCAGGCAAACATCATTACAGCGATATAAGAAGAGTTACGCATGTGTTGTTCCTAGTGACATACAGTCAGGACAATTGGCCAGTTGGGCACGCCGGTCTCGTTCTGACAGGGCCAGGGAATCACAGGCCAGCCCCCAAGATTCGAGGTGGTTGGTGGAACCTGTGTCAGCTCCGCGTCAGGTTCGAGTCGCAGCCCTATCCGTGTAGCGGTGTGTCGCCGGTGCTGCCCAGCATGCATCCCCAAGCAGTCGATTCTCAGCGAATCAGACGAGACTGCCATTTGGCACGAAGCGCACGGGCTTTATACGTCGGCAATTCGGTTAGCCGACGAAAGACTCCGCAAAAACAGGACTCTGGGCAACGTCGTTGTCCTTATCACCCATCTACTCGGCTGATCTCACCATCCAACCCCGTCTCCTCATCGGCTCTCCCTATGAGGCCCCTATGAGGCCCGTATTAGGTCCTAGAAGATAACCATGACACCCCAAGCCAGTCTGCTGACCACCCTGGCTGTCTCGCCCACGGCGACGCCTGCGCACGGGGCCCCCTCCACCTCATCCTTCTCCTCCCAGTCTCTGTGGCTACCGTGCGGTGCTCGTGGGGTCTTTGGCGGACAGGTCATAGGGCAGTCCCTTGCGGCTGCGTCGCGTACGGTGTCGTCCCTACTCGGCCTGCACAGCCTGCACTGTTACTTCCTCTCACCGGCCGACGCGGCAGTGCCGATCATCTACGAGGTCGAACGCCTTCGCGACGGGAAGAGCTATGCCACGCGGCTTGTGCGTGCATGGCAGAGCGACAAGGTCGTCTTCATCCTGATTGCAAGTTTTGCGCAACCACCTGTGGCGTTGCCGGAGATGAAGGGGGCCGACGAGATCCCATTCTCATACGTAGCTACGACCCGAGAACGGCCCGTTTCACGCAGCCTGCGTTTCGCCAAAACCCCTTCTTCTGCGAGCGACGATCGGAAATGTGGGACCGAAGCAGCCCGGAAACTCTCAGAAGCAGTAGGCGTGGCTCCGAGATTTGAAGCAAGATTCCAGATCGATTTAAAAGACGAGGTGGTCCCATGGGAAGAAAGCGAGGAGGAAGAGTTCCGCTGGGATAGATTCCTTGGCAGTACAGCCGACTTGGTAAAGGGTAGGATGAGGACAGCGGTGGAAGAGTACATCCAGGTACGTTGTCGCACCTGTACGGGGATACAGCAGGATCTCTGGTCTGGAACGGAGCTGATGTGGGGGCAGGAGCGTAGAGAATCACCGGTCGGCATCGCTGTCGCTAAGCGGAGCAATCGGGGGTCGGATAAAGACGACGAGCGGAATCGCAGGATGATCTGGCTGAAGGCTCGGTTGTCTCCTGGGGAGACGCTCGATACCGAGACGACCAAGGTGAGCATCGATTCAGTACCCTGCTGTCGCGCCTGAAACACGCTCTGCATGATTTGGTAAAACATCTCTACTGTATCTTGCATCGCAATCATGGGGTCATCCATTCCTGCTATGTGGGAACGGCTTACATGCTGATGTCGCCAGATAATGATCGCATACATGACAGACTACCAGTTTATCGGCACCGCCTCGCGAGCGGTCGGCCTGACGCGTACCTCGTCTCCTCGCCTGGGCATGCTGGCGTCTCTCGACCACAGTATGCACTTTTATCCCTTCCCCGCGGGGTTCGACCCTGCTCGCCCAATACTGCATGTCATGGAAGTGGCAGTGACGGACGTGAGCAGCGGGCGAGGGGTCGTCAGAGGGCAACTGTATGATGAGAAAGGGCGCTTGTTGGCTGTCACGCAGCAGGAGGGAGTAGTGCGTGCGGACCTCGGGGGAGGGAAGAAGGAAAAGGGGCTAGTGGAGGGCGGAGGCGTGGAGGAGGCCGAGGAGGAACGGAGGGACAGGGCAAAGCTGTGATCTAAAGTCTTGATTGATACAATTAGACGGCTCGGCATGTGTGGTATAGACGCTATCTGGCATCAGAGGGTGATTTACTAGTATCCCTGGCATCACCACGCGGGAAAGATCCGGCCTGCCAGCTTGCGGAATACGACAAAGGCGCAGGATGAAGTCAAGTCTGCGCCAAAGACCTGTTCTCCCCCTCCCCCTCCCCCTCTCCTCTTCCCCCCTCCTCCCTCCCTCCCCCCTTCTACACCCTCCTCCAACTTGTGAGATGCCCGCCGAGATCTTCCAGCTTGTCTTGTAGAGGTCAACCTGTGCGATGTCAAGGAAGGAAAGAAAGATGGGCAAAGGAATAAGAAAGAACGGAACCCCCGGTGGCCAAACAATTCCCCCTCGTTCAGGGTTCAACCCTCCGTCGCGTTTCACTTGTGCCCCCGTGGGACCCGAGCGCGTCGACTGATTTCCTTCCTTCCTTTCCCTTTCCTTCCTTCCTTTCCCTTTCCTTCCTCCTTCCTCCTCCCTACCTTCCCCTTCTCCTCCACCCTTCGTCCATTCCATTGTTGTATCCTTCATCTTCGTCTCTCATCGTCAATTTCCCCCGGGAGCATCGAGCTGGACTCGTGCATCTCTCTAGTCTTCGGTCATCGCTGCTCAAGACCTCACTCATAGATCGTGGTGCAGCTTGCCACGACGTGACTCGACTCTCCTTTGAGCCATCACACCACCTGTGGACCGTGCTGCGTCTGCTGCTCACCACCCCTGGTTCCCTCACCTGGTTCCTCACGAGCCATCCCGAGTGTAACCGTCACAGCCATGTCGTACTTCCCCCCAGACGACCGCTTGTCGCCCCGACGGAACGTCTCCAATCCATACTCTCATGTGCCAGCCTCGTCTCCACACTACACGCCCTCCCCATCATATGTCGACGGCCCACCCTACGGCCAGCCCGATTCTTTCTATTCGCAGACTAGTACCGACGTCCAGCGCGCCCCTTCGCCCCAACAGTACCCAACACAACGGGTCCCATCGTCCAACAACGGCGCTCCATCAATCAACTTCGGCACCCCGTCACCTCAGTACCAGGCCCATGTGGACTCAAGCTATGAAATGGGCCCTAGCAGCTACCAGCAGCCTGCAACAGCTCAGTCACGACCATCATTCTCGTCGTACCGTTCGGACTTCCCTGACGAGAACAAGTCATATACCTCAACTGCACACCTAACAACCCCGCAGAAGGAATGGGACGTCGGGTCGGTCGTACCCATACCCAGCATGCCGGAGCAGTACCAGTCTTATCCACCAAGACCATCTCCCCTACTGTACCCCACTAACCTACCGCAAACGCCAGTAACGGGTTTCGGCGGGTCATCGCACTGGCACCAGATGCGCAACCAGCTGCTCGAACGCCGAGTCGTCAAGCAGATTCCGCTACAAGATGGAAACCTAATCATGGATGTCTCAGTGCCCAAGGGTGTCATTCCATCGACCTCCGGGCTGGGCGTAGAGAAGGGTGAAATGGACAGTATGCGATATACTGCGGCTACTTGCGATCCAGATGACTTTATGAGGAGCAAATTCACCCTCAGGCAATATTTGTACGGACGCAAGACCGAGCTTTTCGTGCGTAGCGACCCGTTGCATCTCTAGAATGCACGGCGATACTGATGACGTAGATCGTCATGACCATGTACAACGAAACGTCGGATTTATTCCTCCGCACGCTCAATGCAGTCATCAAGAATATCGCTCATCTCACGACTCGGAACCGATCCAAAACATGGGGAACGCAGAGCTGGCAAAAGGTCGTTGTATGTATTGTCGCAGACGGGCGCAAAGTAGTCGATCCGAGAGTTCTCAAGGTCTTGCAATTGATGGGTGTTTACGCGGAGGTAAGCAGGCGCTCTTCGTTCCGTTATGTGGGTTTCTGATATCCGATAGGGTGTCATGAAAGACACCGTCGCAGGCAAAGAAACACAAGCGCACCTCTTCGAGTCAGCCCGTTCAAGTGCTTCCAGACAGGCTAAGCTGATCTCTCAGGTATACGTCTCAGATCGTCGTTAGCGATACAGGCGAGGTCGGCTTTGGGTCTGTTCCGATTCAACTACTGTTCTGCTTGAAGGAGTGAGCCAAGTTTGGTCGCTTGGAACCATCTAATCCCTCGCAGGCAAAACAAGAAGAAACTAAACAGTCATCGGTGGTTCTTCAAGTGAGCCAACATCAGCTGTGTTGGGCACCGGCTAACTCCAAAAGCGCGTTCGGACCCCTGATCAAACCGAACGTTTGCGTGTTGCTGGACGTGGGAACAAAGCCGAGCGGAACCTCGATCTACGAGGTAGGATTGTTTTTAATTACGTCACGCTATGTACTGATGAAGGTCAGCTGTACAAATGCTTCGAAAAGCACCCAAATGTTGGCGGCGCGTGTGGTGAAATCTTCGCCGATACGGGCAAATTTGGCAAGCTGTTATGGAACCCACTCGTCGCTGGCCAGAATTTTGAATACAAGATGTCCAACATCCTTGACAAACCCTTCGAATCGGTGTTTGGGCTGATTTCGGTGCTGCCTGGCGCATTCTCGGCGTGAGCTCCCCACTGAGAAAGTTGGTGTATGATCTGACATCCCAAGGTATCGCTACGAGGCGGTGGCAAACCACGCGGACGGAACCGGTCCTCTTGCAGCGTATTTCCACGGAGAATTGATGAATCTTCCTGGAGCGACAGCCAGTATTTTTGACCGAAACAAATTCCTGGCTGAGGATCGTATTCTCGCCTTTGGTGAGCTCCCTACTGTCGTCGCCGAGCTGATCGTGGCAGAAATTGTATGCAAGAAGAACGCCAGATGGAGGCTGCAATATGTCAAGAGCGCAAAAGCTGGAACCGACGTACCAAGCAGGGTTCCCGAGTTCATCTCGCAGCGTCGTCGGTGGCTCAACGGGTGTGTCTCTCCCTGAAGCTCTGTGTCGTAATTGAGACATTCAGGTCCATCTTTGCCGCAACTTATGCCATGGTGTCGTTTTGGCGGATTTGGACGTCAGGGCACGGATTTTTCCGCAAGATATCTCTCATGATACTTACGTTGTATAGTAAGTCGTCTGAGTACTGATTCGATTAGCAACTCATGATCAGATCTGATCAACCTGATCTTCAACGTCCTATCCATTTCCTCCTTTTACCTTGCGTTCTACTTCTTGATCGACGCGTCTATCACTGGTTCTCAGGATCCGTTCGGAGGCGCGGGTAGTGAGATCTTCCAGGTCTTCAACAAAGTCTACATTGGCCTTATGTATGTCTCCGCTTTTGCGACGTTATCTGACGTCAGCTTTGTCGTCATTGTATGCTCGCTGGGGAACCGACCGCAAGGTTCGAACTGGATGTATACGATCTGGTTAGTCTTCTTACATTCTCACAAGCGTCAGAACTAAACAGCGCAGCATTTTACTATTTGCCGTCTGCCAAGGTCTTCTACTGTACTGTGCAGGATATACGGTATATGAAACTGTCCCCCACACGACTGCAGGCTGGGAGGACGTATCTGCTTTGTTCCAGAACCACACCTTCGTCCAGTTAGCACTCTCATTACTGGCCACTTATGGTCTCTACCTCGTCTCGTCGATTCTCTACTTTGAGCCATGGCACATGATCACCTCTTTCATCCAATACCTCTTCCTCTTACCTACGTACGTGAATATACTGCTTGTCTACGCATTCTGCAACTTGCACGATGTGTCTTGGGGAACGAAGGGTGACAATGGTGCGGCCAAGGACTTGGGACAGGCAAAGAAGCTTGAAAAAGATGGCAAAGAAATGGTGAGTCTGACGGAGGCCCTGTGCGGGATGCGTATTGATGCATGCCCAAAAGGCGGAAGTATCGTTGCCGACTCGTCAAGAGGATATCGAAGCACTGTGGCAGCAGGCAAAAGCCGAGCTGCGGGTCCCGCAGAAGGAGACACATGAGAAGCGAAGTGCAGAGACCAAGCGGAATGACCGTGAGTTGCCCGCCTACCGCGGCTGGGTACGCAATCTGATCTATGGTGAAGAGGACCGAAACTTCCGAACCAACGTGGTGCTGTTCTTCCTCGGAATCAACATGCTTGTTATCCTCCTGTTCACCTCGTCCACATTCACCAACTGGATCAGCGAGAGATTCGCGACGGCGACAGACACGAATTTCAATCCATATCTTGTACGTCGCTGGCGATTCGTACGTATGAGGCTGACGGCTTTACACAGACTGTGATCTTCTATGCCGTGCTGGGACTGTCTGTGCTGAGGTTCATTGGCTGTGTGCTGTACTTGCTCTTGCGACTAGTTGGCTTCTAATCACAATGTATATTTCGGTGCTGGACATCGGGACGACTATGAATGTGACATGGATATGACAGGTCCTGATGGCCCCCATCCATGTCGGCCACGAGGCGAAGATTTCGAGGACCAAGGTGGACCTCACTACTCTCTGATGGTGATTGCAGGGAATTGGCCAATAAAGACTGTAAAAGCTACATGGCAATGGCAGTGGATATGATGATTAATGCTGGGTGGTGTGACACTCGTAGATATCTATCAGACGCAGACAGACCGACATGTAAATGAGTGGTCGTGGTCTAGATGGTCGAGGTGGTCGGGTCGAGGTATCAGGCGGCGGTAGACGCCGGCTTCTCCCTGGACACAGCTCGGTGGGTCTCCTCTGGCTCGCTGGCCTTTTCCTTCCCGGTATTCTTTGGCTATCGAGGTTTCAGTTACAGAACAGAGCGCAGCGTGTCAGAGTACAGAGCAAAGTGTGTCACAGTACAGAGCAATGTGTGATAAAGTTTGATATGCAAAGCATTGCGAGGGAGTGCGGAGTTGCGGAGGAGCCAGTCGCCAGGGGTAAGAGGGGATGTGGATGGGGTGGACTCACGACTCGGGCAAGCCAGTAGAGGAAGACGGCGGCAGCGGCGTTGAAGAGGACGTAGACCCACAACAGGCCAAAGTCCCTCCATCTGGGGGGGGGTCAGTAAGACGAACTCGTGACAGGGAGAAGGGACGGGACGGAGCTAGGGAAATGGTACGAGGGAGTTAGAGGGAGATGGGGAAACGCTATTTGGGAAATGTGGGGAGAGGCAAGTGACAACTGCAGCTGAAAACCAATACGAGATGGGAAGGGGACGCTGCTCGCTCACCGGTTGGAATAGTAAATGTTAAACTGCGCCAAGAACGTATTAGTCGACGAGATGGAGCAGAAACTGCAGTCGGAAGTCGCGTTGGCATCGAGCATGTATCCGCCCGCCGCGGCCTGGTACGTCGCGATATAGTCGCCGCAGGTCTGGCCGTCCTGCGGCTCAAAGTGCAGAAACTCGGTAGACGCGCACACGACGTCGGTGTTGGCGACGGCTACGCCTAGCATCCCTTCGACCAGGTAGGTGAACGGCGACACGCGATACATGAAGACCCAGAAACCGGGCAGGCTGTCGGGGGACGCCAGGACACTGCGAGGGTCAGCTTTACCGTGATCTCGATCCGTTGGCGACCAAGGACGCGATGGAAGCGGCGAGGCGAGGCGAGGAGAGAGGGTGGGGCAAGGGATAACGGGGTAAGGGGAAGCGGAGGGAAAAGGGGAAAGGGGAGAGAAGCCGCCAATGCTCACCCGCAGAAGATGAGGCAAAGCGAGAACAGCAAGTTGGCGAGATTACCCGCTGTCTCGGCCGTCTCGATCCCCGCAACGACCATGGTCGCAAACGTGCTGGTAAACAGCAGGAACATGACAATGTACAGCCACATCAACACGCCCCGGACGTGCACGCTGTCGGTGGGTTCGGCGTTGACATAGTACCCGATGGGGTAGTACCAGCAAAAGTAAATCAACGTTGCGACAAATATCGACCAGGGAATTTCGGCGACAATGTTGGACACGATGAAGATCTTCCACGAGTACGTCTTGGCCGGCCGCTCGCGCACTTCGTACAGCGATCGCTGGATGACAAAGTTGGGCATGATCTGCTGCACTAGCTGACCAAAGATTGTAAACAGCTACAATGGGTGGTCAGCGCTGTATCAATGCCAATGCCACGAACAGAGAATCGGGAACCATATGGAACCAGAGGTGACCATAGGGAAAGCCACAAGAGAGGAGAACGATGAAGAGTTGCGAGACATACCATAAAGACAGAGAAGAGCTGGTTCTGAAGACCCTGCTCCGACGTGCCGGCCTTGAAGAAACTGAACCCAATGAAGAGTGCCTCGAGCAGATATCAGCGTTGGCTCAAGCGCAGATGCACGTCGCGAATGACTCACCGACGAGACAGTGAGCGCGATCTTTGCCCAGATGTAGCTTGGCGTCCTCCAGTACTGCTGAAACACCCGCGTCAAGACTGTCACGAACTGGACGCCGAGCGGCGCCGCGAACTCTGCAAACGCCGCCTTGTCCGCCTTGGCCTTGTGTTCCGCGTCGTGGGTTTCGACGCCGACTTCCTTTGGCCGCTCGACCTTGATACGCTCCAGCTCCTCGCGGACGGCCTGGCGCTCGTCCGAGTCGAGCCAGGTCTGGTGCCAGTCGATATCCGTGTGGCTGCCCGGCGCCGCACCGATGGCGGACAACATCCATTCCGCCGGGTTCTCGCCCTTGGGACACGGTGGCGCGCCGTTTCGCGTAAAGTAGTCGATGAGGATCTGCGAGTTCTTGCCGACCTCGCCGTAGTAGACCGTCTTGCCGCCCTTGGCGAGGAAGAGCAGTCGGTCAAATTGCTCAAACAGCATCGCCGACGGCTGGTGGATCGTGCATAGGATAGCTTGGCCGTGCTCAGTGAGCTTGCGTAGCAGTTGTAGAATGTTCCATGAGGTTTGCGAGTCGAGACCGGATGTCGGCTCGTCGAGGAACAACAAGAGCTCAGGCTTGGCTACCAGCTCGACACCGATGGTCAGGCGTTTTCGCTGCTCGACGTTCAGACCTGATCACATCAGCACCCTACCAGCATCGTGCCGACCTCTCACAAACGGCAGGCGGACCAATGAAGACGGAAGAATCGACTCACCTTCGCCGGGGACACCTACGACGGCGTCCGCATAGCCGTCCATTTCGAGCAATTTGAGCACCTCTTCCACATACTCCATCTTTTCGCTCACAGGCACCCTTTTCGGCTGACGCAAGATCGCACTGAATCGCAACGCTTCACGAACCGTACTGGTCGCCAGGTGCAGATCTTGCTGTTGCACGTATCCCGTCTTACGCTGGAAGGAGACATCACGCCGGTGGCCATCGACCAGCATCTCCCCCGTCACGACGCCCATGGTCACGCGCGTTGCGAGGACGTCGAGTAGCGTGGTTTTTCCGGCTCCAGAGACGCCCATGAGTGCCGTCAGCGTGCCAGGTTTGACCCATCCATCGACGTGGTCCAGGACTGCATCGCGGTCAGCATATTCCACCCTGTCTTGCACCCTGTCTTCCGCCTTGTGCAATGCCCATTATCGGCAGACAAGACAGAGAGAGATTCGGGAATGTACGATGGGTGGGCAATGTGCTGTCAAGCACGATGGGCAGGACGGCTTGGCTCGAGCACTCACTTCGTCGGGGCTCGCCCTTGATCTTGATATCATAGACCACATCTTTCCAAGAGAAGATCGCCGTCTGCCGCTGAATGATGCCTGCATCGACACGCGCCGTGCCGGTATCTTGTAGCTGATCCGACCGGCCAATGCCCTGAGCCTGCGCTTCCCCGTCGTCGTTTCCTGCTTTATCTTCTTTGAGCACATCGGGGAGGTGGCCACGCTGGAAAACGAGGATTTCGCCCTTGGACTTTTGGGCCGTGATGAGTTCTATTGGCATCGGCATCAGCATTAGCCCTCGCCGTGTTTGCATGGCATTGCCAGGCGAATGGTCACGAAGACTGACCAGTTGCGCTGAGGTAGATCATCATGGAGAAGAGCATCATGGCGATGATGATGCCAAAGTTCCTCCATCGGTGGGACCAATAATACTGGTACGCGGCATTCACATAATCGTCGCCATTGACATAATCCAGGCCTGCAACGCTGCCAACGGTCGAACACACGCGGCCAGTAGCCGCGACGGTATCGTACGCTCCGCCCGAAGGGACGTATACGGCGCAGTCAAAGTTGCGTTTATGGAACTCGTTGACCATGAGCGATTCAAAGCCGTACGCGATCGGGTCGAGGTAATTGATCCACCGCGCCCAGCCGTGCATGTACCCGACCGGAATGGCGAAACCCGTGTAAATCACGAGACCGAGGATGAGGATCGCGGCGGGAGCGAGCGCTTGGGTAAGCGTGCGTGAGAGCGAGGCGATAGACCGGAAGATCATCGACATGGTCAGGGTCAGGAAGAAGCTGATCAAGATGAAGAAGAAGAACGGGCCTGACAGATGTGGTCAGCTCGGAAAGGCGAACGGTAACAAGGCGAAAGGGGCGAGAGCGGGGGAGGGTAAGAGACGCACCGGCTTCACGACGCAGATCGGTCATAAAGTATAGGGTGGTATTGAAGATGATCGCGTTCAGGATCTTGTATGGCATATCCGCAAGCATGGAAGCGAACGCCTCGGCAGATGGATGATAGCTGCCCATGTCAGCATGGCGAACAAATATATTTCCCGACTAGAGACGCACAAAGCATATTGAGCGTGTTTCTCGACGATGCTTCGCTGGGCATAGAGAGTGAGAATCTAGTCAGGTCAGTAACAGGATCCATGGCTGACTGTCTGATCACGCGTGACGCACTTCGAGAGCCGAACCAAAAGCGTTGAGGAGGATGGCAAAAAACAGCAAGCTGCCACGCTGGTAGAAGCTAGACGTGTCTTGTGCTAATGGACATGAGCGTTGCGCGAACAGCGGATGAGGGGAGTTCGGGCTCACGCAGGTTGTAAAAGACCGACGAGACGATGAGGGCCATGATGAAGTTGCCGATGAGCTGGCTGAGGGTCAAACTGGGATCGGCTCGTAGTCGCCAGAATCCACGACGAAGGCACAGTGCTACTTGGCCAGAGTACGACAGGGTGTACGGAGATCCCTGTCGACTGTAAGATACCATCAGCAACGATCACTTTGGGCTTGGAGGCTTGGAGCTCGATCCAGAAGGCCACTCACACTCGCTTGGACTGTTGGGCACGCCTTGAGCTGAGAAACTGCTGGTACTGCTCTCCATGGAGTTCGTGGCGCTGGTTGAACGCGGCAATCTCCTCCTGCAGCGCGGCATACTGTGGGCTCTTCCTCCACGCTTGGGCAAACTCGCGCGGAGTCGTCGGGACGCGCCCTTCCATACCCTTGCGCGGGGTGCGCTCGCTCGCCGAAGTGAGCGACGTGAGGAAGTCCGGCACCGTCTGCTGCTCGGGGCACTCGAAGCCCATGTCGAGGAAAAACTGCTTGGCCTCGGTCGTGCGCCCGAAGAAGATCTGCTCGCCCTCGTACAACACACACACTTTGTGGAACAGGTCGTATGCGGCCTGTGGCGCCTGGTAGATGGCGACCACAGAGGTCGTGCCGAAAAACTCGGCGCCCATCTCGAGGTTCTTGCAAAACTCGATGGCGTTGGCAGAGTCGAGGCCTCGCGTCGAGTTGTCCCAGCACTGCAGGGGCGCGCCGGACAGCGTCGCCTCGGCGATGGTCACTCGTTTCCGCCTGCATCGTCAGCTGCCGCTTAGGTCACAACGACAAGCATCCAAACATCTCTCGTACGGGTACAGAACCAATAGCTACCAGTCAAGGTCTTCTAATTCCTCAAGTAGGAGCTGTAGAGACAGGTGACACGGCAGACTCACTCTCCTCCAGAGACACCTCTGACGAAATCGTTCCCGACCACCGTGTTGATGGTATGCGAAATACCAAACACCGACATGATCACATCCCGCATATGACGCGCAAATTCGCGCTTTGACAACCCAGCAGGTGGCCTCCGCGGGGCTCTGGCCTCGGCCGCAAACCACAGGGTGTCGCCCACGGTGAGTTTGGGAAAGTGGACGTCGACTTCGGCGGTATATATGGCTTCGCCGCGGAATTGGCCCAACATCTGCTCGAGTGAGATACCTGCGCACACTATGAGCGAGGACGCAAGACTAGCCCAAGCCGCAGAAGCGAGGCATACCTCGGTAGTTGATCTCGACCTCCTTGTCGAGGTAAATACCATTCATTTCGCCTGCAATGGTCTTCAACAGGGTAGAACAACCACTATGCTCTGTCAGAGTGGTAGTCACACACAAAGCAGCAACCACGAGGGATAAGAGGAGTAAGGGAGGAGCTACACACCTGCCTGGCGGACCTAGAACCACGAGCATCTCTCCTGACTCGAGCACGCCATCGACCGAGTTGAGGATTTGGACTTTACGCTTGCGATTCGAAAAGAGATCGCGCACCGTGGCCGCGATCGATAGCGGGAGGTTACCCACCGTCTTCTGGTAGTCTGTCACCGTGTCAGCTGGCGTGCAGACGACGGGTGCTGGGCCGAGTGGAAGTGGGACGGGACGTACCGGCGTCGGAGCCAAAGCCATGCACGCTCATATTCTTGTAGCTGACACCGCTTGTCCTGCGCAGATGGTCGCCGTCGATATTAGCGAGGCTCTTGACCCATCGTCTGGCGTTGAAGTTGCCCGAGAACGGGTCGAGCTCCGAGTCCTTCTCGTAGTGGAACGGATTGGTAGTCGACATCGACTGGTGCGTAAACGTCCGCGCGAGCTCACCGACATCGTCCATTGTCATCTGCCGAGTGCGGACGCGCTCGATCGGCGCCGCCTCGTCCAGCGTGGGATCCGAGTCGTCGTGCCAGGTGTTTGGGCGCGCGCCATACCCGTGGGCGCCGGCACCGGTGAGATGGTCTTGGCGGTCATGATTCTGAAAGGTGAAGTTGCCCACGAGCGACATGTCCTCAGAGTCGTCACCGACTGCTCGATGGGCGAGGGACGAGCGGCGAGAGGTAAGAAGCCGGCTTGCACTCGGTGGTGATGTACTCAATGAAGGAGGTGTGGCACGATTCAATGTCGTGGCTGCTCCAGTTCTCGATGCGCAGTCGGCTCCACTGCAAGCACTCAGTTGTGGATGGATGCCACAAAAGTACACCAGGGTTTATGGCTGTGTACTCTGCATGGAAGAGCAATGACCTCTGGGAAGGTTACTACTTGACTCCTGTCAGCCCAGGTGGTCAAGCGCCAAAAGCGGGCGCCGACATCACGAACGGGAGACGGAGACGGACAAGATGGACAATGGCACGAGGGTGTTTTTGATATGCTCCGAACAGCCGGGGGGATACCGTATCCCGTGTGTTTACGTATCTGTTTAAGCTTGGCATGGCCATACTCTTCCACTCTGGGACCCAAGGGTCTGGATAGAAAGAATACCCTGTGCTGTCAGCAGCCATCACCTCATCATCCCCCATTTATCCGGCTTCGGACAGCGGCCAAGGGGGCCTTTATCTGGACCCGGACCCGGACCCGCAGATTCATTACAAGTCGGTGATTTATATCGACACAGCAGCAGGTAATAATAATGGCGTCTCGGTCTGCCTCGTTTGACTCGGTCTGATGCCCATGTCGAGGTTTGTTGGCCGGCGGCCCAGAATATCACGTTGGCAGACATAGGCAGGTACGGAACATCTATGATATACGAGGACACCGGTCGGACGCAGGGTACCCGTTCCGACCGGATCTACTTGCGCGCACAGGCCAGCATATGTGCTTTGTTCGTTTATGCAGCCACGTTCGCCTTGAACCACTGCGACAGTCAGCCATAGTCCTATGTGGTTTCCAGGAGGAAGCAGCCACCTCACCTCGGAGAAGAACTTTGCGGAATCTTTCGGTGTCCGCTCAAAGGTCTCGTAGTCTACATGCACCGATCCAAAGCGGGGAACGAGGCCAGAATTCCACTCAAAGTTGTCCATGAATCTGCATGGGTGGTCGGAATCAGCGCGTTCCCCTGGCAGGTTGTACAAGACTGTTGTGGGAGGCTGGAAGTGGAGAACTCACGACCAGCCAAAGAAGCTGCGGACGTCGACGCCGTCTTCCACCACTGCGGCCTTGAGGGACTCGAGATAGCCATTGTAGTATGTTACGCGCTCGGTGTCGTGTATCCTGGAACGAGATAAACCATCAGCACCTTTACCAGCTTCTCTCAAGACGGGACCCACGCTTTATCTCTTGGCAGATGATGCTCGCCTTTGACAGCATAGCCCTACAAAGTGTTGGCTCTCGCCCGGATCTCGGAGACGCGGTATCGGGACTGACACATTCAGTCATGTAGATGGGTGTCTTGTATCGGTCAAACAGGTAGTTGAGCAGCTTTCGCAACCCCCAAGGAACGTCTCTAAGCCAACCTAATGCAGCTGGGTCCCATCAGACCTCGCATGTCGACCGGAGACCTATGGTAAGAGTACGTGGGCACTCACATTCAGGACCGATGACACTGCCGTCAGGCCGATCAAAACACAGATGTGCATTCCCGTTGAACTCGTCATCGGCGCCCGCTCGGATAGTGTGGGTGGTATACGTCTGTGAGGGGTCAACTGGTGATCGGCAATCGGTCAAGAACCAAAGCGGCCGCTCACGTTCATGCCGTAGAACTGTGCCATTGTCAGCGAGCTCGCTGGCTACTGAGCAGCGAACAACGCGCTGCGGGGACTTACGTCGGACGATTCCCGGACAAGCTCGAGCTCGTCAGGAGTGAACTTTGGCAGACGATTCCCGAGCATGGCCTTCATGAATGCTGGATAGTCGCCGAGGTATATTGGGTCCGCAAACCACCCTACAGCGACGTCCATCTTCGCCTGTGTCGCCGCGACATCTGCGCCAATCAGCCCTGTTCTACACAATCGCCTCGGCAGGTCATCTGTCTCTCAAGAGGTGGCTGCTGATCCAGAGATGAGTGGCGAGCAAAGAGACCACCGATGACCAGGAAATGTCGGATACCAGAGCCGTGGCAGGTAGCACGAGACTCACTCTCAGGGGACGAATTGTACGGTTCTGCCCAGTCGCCATTGAGGGTGATGCCAATCACCCCGCCCTGCTCGGCTTTGTACTGTGTGCGATACAGGTGCGTAGCGTATGCGTGCGAGAGAATGATATTGTGTCCAACGATCCATGGTATCGTGTCCGAGACGACCCCTCTGTGAAACAGTCAGCTGGGCGAAACAAGCAAGGGCCGTTGTCTCCTGCCTGCTGATGATTGAGAGCCCGAGCCAGGATGGCATTTGGGGGGGGGGGAGGTTGTGGGGTGAGAAGGGTGAGGCGAGGGGGTGAGGTGAAGAATGAGTATCGATGATAATCAAAGGGCACGGGAAGCATCGGAAGAGACGCACGGGGCAAACTGCCCCACACCATGGCCCAGCACGCAGATACACCACGGCTCATTGAACGTCAGCCAGTGTCGCACCCGCGAGCCGAAGCGTGAGAAACAGAGGTCGGTGTAGTACAGGTAATCGTCGATGATGCGCCGGTCGGCCCAGCCCTTATATTTGTCCTGCAAGGCTTGGGGGAGGTCCCAGCTACAAGCGTCAGCACCGACTTCAGGTAACCGCTGCACCGCCACCTAAGCCTCCGGCGGCCAAGAAGAGCGGGTCTGGAAAGAGCGCAAGAGGCAGTTGGAAGGGGTGGCGCCTTGTCTCGACTGGAGGACCGGACGCAGTGGAGACTTTCGGACCTCTGATAGGAAGCGATGGCCGGTGAAGCAAATGGAAGCCAATCAGCCTCACTGGTAGAGCGTCTATAATCAGCGTCAGTACTGGGCTCACCATCTCGAGACAAGGAACCCACGACGAAAGGCGTGATGCCGTACTTGAGGCACTCGTTGATCACGTCCGAGTAGAACTGCACGCCCTGCTCGTTGACTGCTCCGCCGCGCTCGCCGGACGGGATCAGGCGCGGCCATGAGATGGAGAAGCGGTACGCCGTTACGCCGAGGGCGGCCATCACTGGTGAGCATGGAGTTAGCGCAGTCTACGTTCTTCCACTCTGCCTTCCCTTGCCTTCTCTCCCTTGCTCCCTCGCCGACCTCTTCTTTGTTTGTCCTTTCTTCTGTCCACTTTCTTCCCCCTTCTTCCTTCTTTCCCCGTCTTTCCCCCTTCTTTCCCGCTTCTCTCCGGCTTCTTTCCCCTTCCTCCGCCCCTTCCTCTCCCTTTCCTCCCTCTTACCTTCCCGTCGTTCCCCTTCGCTGGCGCACATCTGGGTCTTGCGCCGGGCATCACCAAATACTCACTCGCAATGTCCTGCTTGTACAGCTCGTAGTGGTTGCACGTCCGGTACGAGCTCGACCCATCTCGGATCTTCCCCGGCTGGTCTGAAAACTTGTCCCAGATCTGACCGCAAGTAACATCTCGTGAGCCTCGCTATTCCAAACCTCTCCCCGGAGCTGGCGCTTCAAGGCGCAGCAAGGAAACTCGCTTCCGACGGTCAGGTGGAATAGGTCGCGCAGAGGAAGAAGGCTTAAGATGTGGAGGGGGTGACACCCACCCACTCACTGAGCACCCCTTACCGCTCGCCTTGTCTTGCTCTTCACTGCCAGCCTCAATCTGCGCTGCGGCAGTTGCAAAGCCCCAAAGAAAGTCCTTTTGGAACGGCTGGGTATCCATCGGGGTCTTGTCAGACCAGTTGGTCATCGTGCGCTCCAGCTCGCTTCTCTCGTGCGTGTATTTTTCGTCTGTAGGTATCGAGCAACTGGAGTTGCAGATCACGATGCTGCCTTGATCTGCTTTGGGGCACCCGAACGGTGCTTGTCTTCACATGCTTTCATAGCATTACATTGCCATGGCCGTCTTCGCTCGGTCCCATACCGGTGAATTCCTGCAAGAAATACACATATCAATTATCCGGTAACTCGCCGAGCCGCAGTGCAGCGCCGCCGGCGAAGGTGAACTCGCGACAACCAAGTCGAGATTCTACAACGAAGACGGGCTTCTGACATCAAAGACGGGCTTTTGACACCAAAGTCGAGATGTTGATGGTGTATCCTGGTCTATGACGGATCTCCAAATCCAGACAGAGATTCTGTATATGCAAATCGTGACTGATTGCACATGCCGAGCAGAACGCATGCAAGGCTCTTCTACTCTACAGTTGTCTTGGGCATTGGACGTACTAACCCTTGGTGATACTTGTCAGACAGCGAGGCGATAGCCCGGAAGAGGTCATGTGACGGTCTGCATGGTGCATATGGGCTGGAATCAACAGTATTATGACTAGACTACCATTCGCGGACCGAGCCATCGGGCCCTCGGAACAGGGGGTTTTGCCACGGATCGATACCCTCCTTGATGACGGTCGCGGCTTCGCTGCGGATCAATTCTTCGTTCAACTCCACGCCGAGCCCAGGACCCGTGAGCAGCGCAATCGACCCCTCCTTGACCGCGAAGACCTCGGGGTTGGACATGTACGTGAATAGGTCGAAGCCGCCGGTGTTGTAGTGCATCTACACATGTCGCGTCAGCTGTGGCTCTGAAATCGGCTCATGCCGTCGTCCGGGCGAAAGCGGGCCGGAAGAAAAGGCAAAGAGTGAACGCAGTACGCACCTTCCAGCTCATCTCGCAGACAACAAAGTTGGGCGTGCAGAATCCAATCTGCAGGCTGGCCGCGAATGCCAAGGGACCTAAGGACAATAATCAGCGGGGCTCCCAACAGGTGGGGGATCGGAATGGATATCTACCAAGGGGACAGTGAGGAGCAATGGCGATATCGTATGCCCTTGACGGTCGTCAGCTTGCCATCCCAAGCGCACGTCGGGGGGTGAGCAGGACTTACTCGGCCATGGTAGCAATCTTCTTCGTCTCGCTGATACCGCCAGAGTGAGCGATATCTGGCTGGGCAATGTCAATGCATCCGAGCTCCTAGTGACCGTTAGCAGGACATGGATCTCGCAGGGAGGACGCACAAAGTACGGCTTGAACTGCTCTCGCGTAAACAATCGCTCTCCGAGCTAGCATGTCTATCAGTTCAACTCGTCCGCGTGCACATGTACGAGACATCAAGTCTGGCACCAGACAAAGAAACGCAGCTCACAGCAATAGGAATGCTAGTTTGGTTGTACAAGTCCTTCATCTCCTTGACGTATCCCGGCAACAACGGCTCTTCAATGAACAGCGGGCGGTGAGGCTCGAGCAGCTTGGCGAGCTGTTTGGCCATGGGTTTGTGTACGCGGCCGTGAAAGTCGCTGTGCAGTTTAGCCCAGCTCTTGGCTCGTTCTTTGCATTCTCTGCGTTCATCCTGAAGGATGACAGGGACAGGAAGAGACGAGGCAAAATCGGCAAAGAATCAGACGACTGAAGAAGGGCGCGGGGAGAGTTGGAGGGGTGGGGGATGATAAGAGCACCCACAGTCCTGCATCCAAGCCTACTGATTTCACCTCTGCAAGACGCTTGACGGTCTCATCGAGCGCGTGGGGCGAGTCGAGCCATCCCAGTGACTCTGTACCCTGTATGCTGTCAGCCAGGGTAGTGTAGGGCAAGGTAAGGCGATGTGATAGGTGTGCACCCACATTCATCTTGACGCGGGTAAAGCCCTGCGCTTTACGCGCCTTTGCCTGCTCCAAGACGTCTGACGGGCGATCCCCGCCGATCCAGCCGTACACGGGCGCCGACTCGCGGACCTTGCCGCCCAAAAGCTGCCATATTGGCACGCCAAAGACTTTGCCCTTGATGTCCCACAGGGCAATGTCGATGCTATGTTGGGAGTCAGCTCATCGTTCATTGTCCACCTGTGGGCTAGCGCCGCCCGTTCGTATCTCTCCTCTCTGGAAATGGCTCTTTTGCCCTTGTGGTGTTCATGACGCTCAGCACGGCATCGCATCCCATACTGAACGCTCGCTTTCTTCAGGCGCTGAGATGGGTGGAAGAACTCACCCGGACATGGCAGACATGAGCACCTCGCCGGCACGGTAGAAGCGATGTCGGAGAAGGTACGAATAGATCTGCAAGGTCAGGCAAGCCATACATTATACTCTCTGGCCAGGCTCACGTCCTCGATGTTCATGGCGTCCCAGCCGATCAATCTGTGAGTGCATATTAGCAGCTGTCAGACGAGCGTGACAAGAATTTCCGGACTGACCGCCTCGAGATATCCTTCAAGCTTCCCTCGACCGCTTCAGTGTGTCCCTCGAGGGTGCCCTCGCCCCACCCAACGACTCCACCCTCCGTTTCGATCTACGCCGAGCATCAGCACTCGTGCTCTCCATCTCACATTGGGCTGCAGCGATCTGTTCAAGCTTTACAACCTGGGCGAGCAGCCGAGACTCACTCGGACAAACAGCCATCGCGGGCGGACGTAGAAGCTCTCAATCGTCTTGATCAAGTGCGGATTAGACGCACCGGGAGCGTACGTGGCGCTGGGGTGCGGGGTCGCTGGTGAATGCACCTGCAGGCCTTTGGCGTACTTGATCGCAAGCTCCGAGGGGGGAAGATACGCCGCTTTACGTTCTGCGAGGTCGGTGTCGAGCGTCGGCGCACCTAGATTCGCGGGGACGCTGGAAGACATGGCGGCGTGTTCTATAGATGTTTGCTTGGCTGGGTCTTTCACTGGGAGGGCCGGATGTGTTTTGCAATGTTCAACAGTGTTCTATGCTGATTCAGAGAGTGATACTTTGTACCAGGGATGCATGCTCAACGGTCGCCATCGGCATACGACGGGTAGACAAGTTGGTCCACCGGTCCGGCGCCGGAATGGACTTCATTGCCGCGATTTACCGTGAGATAGGCCTGCCAACACTTGAGGCGCCTTTCTGCGTCAACTAAACACCGCGGTCTGCGCCTTTGTGCAGCAAGATCATCAACAGCCATCGAGGTTTCTGCGTCAAGAGTGCATATCTTGTGGATCCATCAACTCTTGAAGGGTGCAGCGAACTTTGGCGCTCTCGTCCCATCGATCCTGTCCACAAAAGGAAGGACGGTCTCAGTTGATACGAAGGCTCGAACGGCGAGTAGGTGACGCTACGTCACTCGCCGGGCCCTGCATCGATCTGTGAGCACAACGCGAGGGCGTGCAAGATCCAGTCTCACTGGTTCTTGGTTCGGAGAATGCTAAACCAACTCGACAAAGGAAAGATTGCTCCTGGCTATGGCCGGCCACCCGGTCAACGCAGAGTCTCGACGTCACTGACAGCCGGTCGTACTGAGTCGATTTCAAGGGAGCCGTTTAGCTCGACTGACGGCTCTGTCGATGTCGATCAAGGGAATTTAACCGATGCGTAAGCTGCCGGGGTTTCTAACCAACCTCAAACAGTTTGTGAGCAGCGCTAGAGGCCTGTCCTTTCTCGGGACGGCTTTCGACGCCTTCCGACCGACATGGTCTGCCTTATATAGTGCGCATCGTAGGTTATTCCCAACCCAACCTGAATATACACTAGGCTCGTTGACTGGACGCTCAACCAGCTGTCGGAATATCACTGAACGAAGCCACAATGACCTCGGCGCAGTTCCGGCTTGCCGTGCAGAACCCCTTAGCAGAGGATGAGCGTTCATCCCCCGGATCCTCCTCAGACACACCGTCCCAGCGTCCACCAGGAGTGCCACACATAACCGAGATAGTCAAAGCCTTCAGGAATTCCGAAGATGAGCCGGAGCCAGCAATAACCGGGTTTTCCGGACCAACCCCATTGCAGCAAGCGGATGCGGCTGGTGACCCGCAAAGCGCTACGGGCTCAGCTCACATGGATCCCTCATTGATTACTGCAAGTTCGCATAGCGTTTTAGGGGCTCAGACGCTTGCCCAAATGGGCCTTGAGCAATTAGACGACGGTCTTTGGTCGGTGCCTCCTAGCATCGCGTCTGATTTGTTGCACCCTGCCTTTCCAGCAGCAGAGGGACGAGACGACGGACCGGAAGCAAGCTCTTTACGCCCCGCCGTCACTTCGCGCACAAGGACCTTCGACCACGCTGGAACCGCAAGTTCACAAGATGGGACGACCGCGAAAGGTATGTCGACCGTGAAGGGCACGATGCAGGCGAGTGAAGGTAAACCTAGTCAGCCCCGGCAGAAACCCACCCAGACAAAGTCACGCAGAAAGCACACCCAGGTGACGACGCAGCAGCATGATTCAAACCTCGGCGATGACAAAGGCAGTCAGAAAGCTGTGTTCTGGATCCTGCAGCCTGATGGAAGTCAACAACGGATGGAAATGTCAGCTGAAGGCATGCTGAACAAGTTCGGCGCCAACGGCACCACGCAGCTTGATATCCTGGGTGCCACGCCCGAATGTCTCTCGCCGGCGCAGGGTGCTCGGGCAGAGACGACTTGCCCAAAGCCAACTCGCCTAGAGCCAACAAAAGATGCCATGTTAACCTCGATTGGTGGCATTTCTTCCTACTTCAGCGAGCCGTCCACTAGAGGAGACGTCTCCACCTACGGTGCTGACAGCCAGAAGAACGAGGTACCTATGAAAGAGATAACGTTCGTTCCGGCGGACGAGTCTATGGGATCTGCTGACGTCGGTGAACGATTGGATCAGTCACGCTCGCCAGACAAGTCGGATGACGTGTCGTTTCTGATGGCTCACATCGCAAAGTTTGGTAGCCAAGCCTTCAACTTGGCGGCAACACCACAGAGCCCGGGCGGTCCTTCACAGCATACCTCAAGCGCAAAGGCAGGTGTAACCAAGAGGCCAAAGCTGGGCCGTCAGAGTACAGGTGCTCCGGGATCAACGTGGGACGGATTAGACTCCACCACGAAATCTGTTGCTGGAGAGCTGCTTGATCTAGAGAAAGCGTCAGGAAGAATACTCCAAAGCGAAGCCGCTGCCAGACGGACGTCCCTTGATATATCTGCGGGACCACCACCTGATGCCGAGGAGACAGGACGGTTCAGTCGTTATCAAGGAACGCTTTACCCACCTGTCGACTTGACATCGTCTGGCGATGTCGAAATTTCGAGCACGAAGACTGGGGAGAGAAAGAAGAACGGGGAAAAGCAAGGAAAGCAGAAAGCCCGTGACGATGTTGATACCCCCGCGGCTCAGACCACGGCAGAGGAAGAGCACGGTGGACGAACGACGGACGGAGATTCGTTTGACTACGAGTTGTTGTCTACTTTGAATCTCCAAGAGACAACCGTAACTTTTTGGCAATTCCTCAAAGAGCGCGCTGGCGAGAAGCCGGATTTAGACAGGTTCTTCTCGAGCACAGTTGGAGAGATGGGCAATCAACAAGGGCCTGAGCGCACAGATCCATACGCAGAGGCCGCGGGGCCACCATCGGAGAACAGCAGCAAAGACAGTCTCTTTGGGGATGTCGAAAAGGGTCCGGAGAGCTCAGAAGACGGAGGCCGTGGAACAAGGATGGGTGAAGATACGGTCGAAACAAGGGCACCTGGGGATGACAACAGCACTACGGGGCAGCTGGAAATGGATAGATCCCAATCACAGCCACCAAAGAATGGGAAGAAGAAGAAAGGGAAGAAGAAGCGGCAGGCCCAGACCGACGCGGTGACTCTCACCAATCAGACCTCCGCAGACGGTAGTGCCCTTGGAACCGTGGCAGAAACAACGATAGAGATGAACTCACAAGGAAACAACACGGTGCAAGTGCAAACGAGGAATCAGAAGAGAAAGGCGGCCAGGAGAGACAGAAGAGCAAACCCTGCAGGCGCTGAACCAACCACAGCGGCCCCAAGCGCAAACGCCTCGGCGGGCCTAGCCAGTGTCCTCGATCAGATGGAGCGCGGGGAGCTCGGTTCAACTACCGACATTGCCACTGCTGCTGCTGTCGTGTCAAGCGAGACAATGACAGATACCGCGCACAGCACTGTTGAGGGCGGCAGCCTTGACGGGACAGCCAGTCCGGGTACAATAGCTACGACCGCAGAGAGCCTGTCTGAAACGACTCCTGCCAAGGCGCAGAAAAACAGAAAGCGACGAAATGGCAAGGGTCCAAGAACAGTTCACCGCGCTGAGTCGGCAGGCATCAGGACAGATGCCAGTGCCGCGAAAGACGAGACAATGGCACCCATGCAGGCACTGACTAGTGTTACGTCGACTCCGCGAGCGGACATATCGAGGCTGCGAGAACAGGAGCGACACAGCATATTAATGCAGGACTTGATTGCCAATGGGAAAGAATCAATGATCAGGAGGGCCGAGGTGGCAGAGTCGCCCAATGGTGAGGCTCATCGGTCTCTGTTGGCCGTGATTCTGATATGTGTAGCGTCTGTGTCTCTGACGACGTCAATGTCCCCGACGCTGGAATCCGAAGAGCGAAGGGATGAGTCGCCTGCTTTGAGAGTGGAAACGCCGCCAACAGTCTCGCGTGCGATCTCCTTAGCAGAGGATCCACAGGACGACCGCACGCGTCCCACCATCGTCCTCATGGAAGACGCAGAATCTGCGACTTCTGCGTCTGGAAGAAGACATTCTCGACCTGACGATGACACTTTCAGCGGGTACGAATGGCCCATGTGAGTTGCGAGGGTGTGAACCGAGGGTCTGGCTCACATTGTCCAGGCTGCCAAGACGTCACTCCATCCACGAAGATTCCGGGCCGCGGCTCCGCAGCTTGGCAGCCACGGTCCATCAGCCCGTGGTTGAAGCAGTGCCCGACGCCTATAATTACCGAGACTCGGAACTGGGCGGAGACGCAAGCGACCAGTCGGCATTGGACGACGACGCGGCCGACAGCGGAGATACGCCGGAACGACCCACATTCCATACCAACGCAGTGCGGCGGTGAGCATTTCTTCTCTGTATACCTCGTGATCGACTTTGTCTGGATACGCTGATGTGGCTCTTGCAGGTGGAGCCTCCCGACAGATGACCACACGTTCTGGTAAAGATCACCTACAGTAGTATCTACATAACATAGGTCGTTGGCCGACGCATAGTTGGTACTGTTCCAGCTGAGCATGTGCATGCATACATGTATATCTTTGATGTCCTCGTCGAGTCGACGAGCTTGCTCTCTTGGGCAAGAGCCCGTCCTCGTCGATGAGCGTGTGTCGTGGGTTGCAAGCCAACTCGCCACTGCGATAACGGTCTAGAGTACGCGTTTGTACATACACACCGTAGGTCAGATCCGACCGCCTCATTCAATCGCCCCAAACCTACTATACTACGCAGCATGCCCTGCATCCACACCACGCTAGGCTGCTGGCAGCATTGCATCTCCCTCTCTTGCGCCACGATGGAACCCGCGTTGGCCTCCTCTGTGGTTATCGATGGTTCAGCTGCAACATACTACATGTACTGTACCGCAAAGCCAAGGAACGCGTTACAAGCCTGGCAAGGCCTTGATGACCTGCCTGGATGACCTGCCTGGATGATCCGCCTAGATGAACTCGAACCGCCCCTCCTCACTAGCCAACATCCGCCGAGCATCGGCACTGCCCACCACCCTCTCAAGCTTCAAAATGTCAAACCTCGAAAACAACACTCTACTCGATATCTCTCCTTCGTCCACCTCGACCTCCGCCTCTGCCTCTGCCTCTGCCTCTGCCGCCGTGCCGGCCCGAGCCCGAACCTGAGACGCCGAAGCCGACGCCGAAGCTGAAGCTGAAGCCGAAGCCAAGAACGGCGTGAGCAGAAACTCGGCGTAGAACTGCGCGTGGTCCGGCAGCGCGTAGAAGACGAGCGTCTTGGCGCCTCGGAGGCGGTACCGCCGGTAAAAGTGGAAGCGCTCAGTGACGACGAGCAGCGCCTTCTTCCCTTTGAAGAACAGCGTCCGCGCGCGGCTGATCTCGGAATTCGACGAGTACCTGAGACGGCCATCAGCCCTGCGCGCCTTGAGGAAACGGTGAATTGGCTCCAGGAAGTGCAGACGATAATTGGATCCAGCAAGCCGGACAACAACTGGATTCAGCAAGTCGGACAACCCACTCTGAGATGGCGGCGAAAGTGACCTGGTCTGTCTTGCGCAGGTGGTTGGTCACGCGAACAAAGTCAAAGTAGGATGGAACGACAATGATCGTGTTCTGTCGCGACACCGCGGAGCGCAGCAGCGCGGGAATCGTCTGGTCAAGATCAGCACGGGCCTGGGCGGGACACTGGTTTGACGTGCCTTCTTGGTAAACCACTCCAGTCGCTGGTCAACTTCGTCGACGGCAGCATCTCCGCTGGCCGACCTGCCGGCCTCGAAGTCGATTCTCTCAAAGATCTGCTTCACGCCAGGCCGGATGCGGCCCAGCACGCCGGCATAGTCGCTGCGTTCGCTCCGCAGCTTGCCCTGCACGTTGTGGCAGTGTCGGCTGAACAATGCGCGCGTCTCTGGAGTGTCGTATCGCGAGAGCAGGATGGTCTGACGCAAGTACCGTGCTCTGCCGACTGTCAGCCACAGCTGTCTCTTGATTTGCACTGATCAACTCACTGAGATTCCAAGTACCACGGCTTGACCCTGGAAAAATCGCAGCCGTGTGGGCTGTCGGGGATCTTGTTGAGATTTTGGAAGATGAACTACCGAATCAGCCCTCTGCAGCGATCGCGACGTCCACTACTCACCTGCACATGCTCCCAGTTCTGCATCTGCATGACGTCCACGCCATCCGCCACGCAAATCTCGATCGAGCTCAGCAGGTCCGTGCTCCCCTCCTTCTCCGCACACATCTTCACTGCCAGCGGACTTGCCACGAGGATGTCGCACTCCATCAGCTTGGCCTCATTCGCCGGCATCATGACGACCCGCCACGCCTTGCGGGTGATCTTGATGCCGAAACGGAAATTGTCGTCAGAGTTGCCACGGAAGTTTGCCAGGTGGTCGACGGCAAAGCTGGACGCCGCAGACGACGACGCGAGCGGGTCTTCCGTGTCGGCTGGAATGGAGAACGAGGTGGTGAATGGGCGCAGATTCTCAATCTGCGTGCCATCGGGGGCTAGCGGGAACAGATGGGTCGAGAGGTAGTGAAGCGCAAGAGAGCGGACGGGCAGCAGGAGTAGCACCTTTGGCCGTGTGAACGACTGGTCTCGAGGAGGGTCTGGCACAGAGTCGGGGTTGGCGTGGGAAGCGTGTGCCAGCTTCTCGTTGTTCCGGATGATTTTTCTCCGTGTCCTACGCGGATCAGCCCAAATAAAGTATGGTGACAGGGGGAACCAACTTGAGGACATGGTTCAAGGCGTGCGCCACTGCCGCTTGACGCATTGCTTCTTTCTGTTCTCCGTAAATTGTCTTTTCTGAACCATCCGCCTCGCCGTCGAGCGAGTGAAGGTAGAAATCTTTGTATGTCCCTAGATGCGCCAGTGCTGTAGACGTGAGGGCTGGAGTGGACGTTTTGTTGATAGTCTCAAGCAACGCGGGAGATATCTACCCGGGGTCAGTGTTTGTTCTCACACAGGATGGAGCCAAGGTATATTGAGGATTGCAGGAATGACCGTCACAGAAGAGAGAATAATCCTCACCCTCGTCCTGATTTCCTCTTCAGCCTGCTGAGCCTTTCCCAGGTCGAGCGTCCACCACCCTTCCAAACCCCTTGAGAACCTTCCTCTCCACCGCCCAGTCATTCTCATCGACCGCCAAGATATTCTCCTTCGTCAACGCCGGAGGCTCCGTGCCAAAATGGACATTGAAGAGGTCATTTGTGCCTTGTAACCGTCAGCACCGCCCCGATACCGCATATCTAGCAGCGTACCACTGGAAGGACCGGCCTCATCGTCGCTCTCGTCCTCTGCTGCCGCCTCGAGAGGTACATGCCCGCCAAGAGGTGCGGCATGACCGTTACCATTCGTCTGTTCATTCTTCCCATTACTCCCATTCTTATCAATCTTCCCATTCTGCTCATTCTTATGCCCATTCACTGCACCTCCATTCCCCATTGCCCTCCCCTTGCCCTTCCCATGTCCACTCCCACTGGGCCCAACAATCCCACCAAAGACGACGCTCTTCCTGCGCTTCCTGGAGGGCCCATCACCGTCCCCGCCAACGTGGCCATTGTCGCCGTTATCGTTGTCGCCGTCGTCGTTGCCGCTGCCGTTACCGTTACCGCTGCCGTTGGCTCGAGACCCGTTTGGAAGGCTCGTCCGACTCGTCGAGATGGGCGACGGCGACGCTAGTGATGGAGACCCACGATGACCGCCAGGCGCGTCCAGATCTCGAGGGCGCTTGACAGCACTGACATTCAAGAGCGTCAACAGGCGTACTTCTGTCGCTGTCGACATGGCTGCGAGTATCGCACAAGATATGGAAGACCCAAAAGCAAAGAGTAGGTGAACGAGAATCGGTGAAGCAAAAAAAAAGCCGAGGCGCTCGTCGCCGCCAGGCACAAAGGTCTCTTTAGTGGGTGGCAAACATTTTGGTCCCGTCTTGTGGAACATCGCTATGCATGCCAAGTCGCCAGACCTGTCAGGTAATGCAAAACGCGAGTGTACACTGTCTCCCGAGTTGGGACGGTCATAGGGCCCCCAGCAGGTTTCTGACAATCTCAGCAACGTCCCTCCCACCCGCAGTCGCCACCCAGCCTGCCAACTTGGTCCTGGCCTCATCACTGGCGGTCACCAGCTCGACTTGGACGTGATCTGGCCCTTCTTGTCTAGGAGACACACAAATAGCGACGTCGCTGCCTGCGCCCGTTTCGCCACTTGAAGGCAGCGGGAACGACACGGTAATGGCGCCAGTGGACAAACTGGCTGTCAAAGGGATTGCACGAGGTGGGGCTACAGATATAGATAAGCATCACCGAAGGTGTCCAAGCGCGCTGCGTACCAGATAGGATATCTTCCATGTCAAAGTCAGAATCACTGTCGCTTCCGTCTCCATTTCCGCCATTTGGCGTGTCCAGCGAATCGCGGTGGAACACGCTAATAAACAGTTCGTTCAGTACCACCTGCCTCCGGAGGACCTGAAACGGCGCCGGTCAGTAAACAGTTCTGGACCGCAGAAGGGACTTGCCTGGAGTGTCCTGAGAACGAGATCTTTTGTAGCTGGTACCCCCAGACGCCCGATGATGAAACCCTCAGGGCCAGGCTGGGCGATGGACCATCTCTGCTCCAGGCTATTTGTCCCCCCCTTGACCGGTTGGGGATGATGCACAAAGTCGCTCGTGTAGGGGAACGGGGTAACATCTTGCTGGCCAGCACAACACTACCCAGGCAGTCAGCTCGCAGCCTAGTATACGGCAACGGATGACGCGATAGGATGACGTACCAAGAGCTGTTCTACCTTGATCGCGGTGTTCCATTCGTCCTGCTCTGCCATTTCTGTCGATGTGCCGGTAAGGTTGAGCCAGTCTCGTCGGACAACGAGACCGCCGTCCCCTTCACACTCTATCACCCATGCACCCGCAAGCCATGGAGTAGTTGACGGGGCTTCGAAAGGCGCTGGGACCGTCTCGCCTTGCCGACTCGGTCGGATGCGGAATCGCGTGTTCGCTGCAGAGGTGCTGTCAAGCAGGCGCAGTGTTGGAAATATGCTCGAGTCAGACACGACCACTCCAGGTCTATTCCCTGCATCAGCGGGGCGATCGATAGCGCATGACCAAGCCACGTACACAGTCTTGATCCAGCCGGCGAGCTCCTCGAGATCCTTGAACCACTCCTTGCCCTGCCCCTCCTGCTGCTCTGCAAGCCGGTCGAGCTCCTTGAGCTCCGCCATCTCGCGTTCCAGCTGGCGCACCATCTCTTCCAGCCGTCTCTCCTTCCCTGCCGCGGGTTCGCCGTTCCACTCGACAAGGTACCGCTGGAACCGGTCCCTCAACACCTCCTCGACCCACGCGCTCTTCCCCGTCCCGCCGTCCGTGTTGACGTGGTTCGCCGTGAGCCGGCTCAACCGGACCTTGCCCCTCCCCTCAACCGGAGCTGCAGCGGTCGCGGCACTGGGCCCTGCTCTCGGTTCCTCGTCGTCACCGTCATCGTCGTCCTCTCTGCCCTCGCTCGCGTCGGTCTCCAAGTCGACATCCACAACAAAGCGGTTCCCGGCAATGGCGAGCGAGGTTTTCAAGAGGCCGAACTGCGAGTCTTCGAGGTAAGTCTCAATGCCTTGTGCTTTGGCGAGCGTGGTGAGGAGGTTCACGGGGCTTAGATATATCCGCGCGGAAGGGATCAGAGGCGCCGAGGCGGGGGAGGTCGATGAGGACGTTGAAGGGAGGGACAGGGAGGTGAGGGCCGTGGACGCCGGTAAGAGTGCGGACTGATGGCTGGTCCTGTGCAATGTCAGTCTGATTCATCTTGCATAACACCTCTGCTTGACATAGGGAGTCGCGTGTATCACCTAGCAGACTGGCAAGGGAAACAGCATAGGCAGACAGAGACTCACACCTCGCGCAACGCCCTGACCATCCGGACCCGCTCCCTCTCCTCACTCGGACTGACGCGAGCAAGCACGTTCCGAGTCTCCTCGATTCCCGCTTTCAGACGCTGAAGCGTCTCCACTTGTTCCTGGATACTAAGCAGAGGGTAGCGCACACTTGATGAACTCGCGGGCGCGTACGGATGGAGATGTGGGAGGGAAGGTCGAGGATGTTGTGCCAAGTGGGACTGGAGGAGCGCAGTGATATTTTCGAGAATCGTTGATGTCGCAGGCTGCGTAGCCCGCTGGCCTGCGCTGGCATTCGTAGCCGTGTCTGCCATCCCTACAGATGAGCAACGCTGCAATCTTACGAGGACGATGTAAAGAATTAGTATGCTGGTGAAGCGGATCGTGCCTGGTCTGCCGAGTGATTTTGGTATTTTCGTCCAGGACGACGGCGGCAGCGAGAATCCCATGCTATGCTATGCCGTGCTATCTAGACAATCTTCGGATGGATAAGAGATAGCAGTGCCCAGATCAACTAGCAGAAAGTCTCTCCTGATCCCTTCTACCCATAACGATCCTCGTTGGCCACTGAGCCGACGGATCAGGCTACTCTCTGCCTTGGCAACCTCTAACTAGCACACCCCTCTTAGGCCAGGTTGGTCCACACCCTGACGACGTCCGCGTCCGCCTCGAGACCATCCACGACCTTCTGGAACCCAGTGCTATGCTTCTCTGTCAATTCCTCCTCGTCCACCGGATTCTGAGGGATGTAGGCGATCTCTGACGACTGTACCGCGTATCGCTCAGACTGTGGCGGGGACGATAAGAGCCTAGACATGGAATGTAACTGCGCAGGGTCTGTGAAGACCTATCGATACCGCAGCGTCAGTGCCATCCGTTGCGTGACCTGGCCGCAGCCAGAGTCGGGAAACGGGTGCTCACCTCCCAGACGGGGCCGGATTCGCCTTCGATCTCCTGCACGTCCTCTGCGCCACCCTCAACGGCGACTTCGAACAGGTCGTCGAAATTGCCCTCATCCGAGGCAGGCGTCACGACAATGAGTCCGCGCTTCTCAAACAAGAACGAAACAGGCGTGAAGCGGCATCTGCGTAACCGCCTTAGCGAACTGTCCCTCGCATCGCACACGAGCTGACGAGCTCGGAAAGGAGACGACGACTCACGAATTTCTGAATAGGATCTCCTTTATCCGTTGCAGTGTCTTCTGTGGGGTGTCCGTTATTGTTTCTCTGGCCGCTGATGAGCTTGAATACAAGCGAGGGAGCCACGGGCTCACATGATCAATGCCTCCTTGCCGCCTGGGCCCATGGCCTCGTGTGTCACTGGTTGTCCACTCCCGTCGGCAGCCTTTCTCGCCTATTCACACATGAGCATGAGCATCGACGTCGTCGTCAACCAAAGCGCGCTCGCGCTGCAGTTCGAGCGTCGAACCAGAGAACGGGGAGCACGACCCGCACTGACCTTGACAAACATCGCCTCGATCGCAGCTTTAGTGACCCCTCCTTCCCTGGCCCTGTCGACCGCCGCAGCGAGCCTCGGATTCAGCCCGAGATCCAAGCTCGCAGGAGGCGCCATGGCGCGATGTATGTCCTGCGTAAACTTGGAGAACAGCAGGGACCGCTTGGCGTCCTCGGCGCCCTTTTTGTGCTTGATCTTGGACCAGCGGTTGTGGCCCGAGCCCAGAGGTGGGGAAGTACATAGTGGCCGGGCGAGAGAAAAGTGCGGCAGGCGAGACGGGCCAGGCCGAGAGAGGATGCAGAGGGATCCGAGGGATCCAAGGGACGAGGACGCGGGTCTGGCCATGCTGGTTCGAGGTACTAAGAATACGTTGGAAACAGCTGCAGAGCACTACACCGACTTTTTTGTAGCTGGATAGGCGCGTGTGACTTGGGAATAGGCGGCTCAAAGATCACACGCCTATGTTGTACTTGGCTTTCGTTGACAGCAACTCGGCAGTATGCTGCTGCACTTTAAGAGCGGCATTGTCCCTGTTCAGCTGGGACCTGCAGCGAAGAGCCCAATGTCGATAATACGGCCATTCGACCCGCTCGACATCCTTAAATTCAACGCCGTCAACGCCGACGCCTGGACAGCGACGGTGAGTTTCGATCTGACCTGGCTCTGGTCCAGCTGATTCGCCTGACATTTGTGGGTGCAGTATCATACCGGCTACTATGCTTCGTATGCGGCGCAATGGCCGGAGTTCTGCTTGACCGTGACGGATACGCATGATAGTATCAGTGCATATAGTGAGTCGACTCGCTGTGGCCGCTCTGGTCCTTCCACCTTTCCCTCACTCCCGCTCTAACTGGATGTCTGGATCCGTGTGCTCTGTGCCCTTGGCCTTGTACTCTCGGTGTGCCCTTGGCTTCCCCTCCGACAAAGCACCTGAACAACTTGAAGGCACCAGACCTGACACCACAGTGCTGGCGAAACACGAGCCCCCGCCCCCCGACCCGCAACACCACGCGCACCTCACCGCGCTGTCCATCGCCCCGCCGTTCCGCGGCCTCGGCCTCGCGCGCACCCTCATGGCCCTACTGGAGCGGCTGGCGTCGCCTGCGCCTGAAGGCGTGAATGCGTGGTTTGTCGACTTGTTCGTGCGGTGTAACAACGCGCGCGCGGTGGAGATCTACGAAAAGCTGGGCTATAGCGTCTACCGGCGGGTCGTAGAGTGAGCCAGGGCTGATATCGTGTACCATGGCTGAAGCGGACGCAGCTATTATCATGGTATGAAGGGCGAAGGGTCCACCCGCGACGAGCTGGACGGATTTGGTGAGTTTTCAGAGCTGTCTTCATTTTAGAGCCGTGTTCTTCTGCGGCCGTCGTGTTCTTCTTCAACCGTCGCGTTCTTCAACCGTCGCGTTCTTCAAATCACCGTGACTTCATCAAACCATGCTCTTCTTCACATCCCAGCTGACAATGCAGATATGCGGAAATCCATGCCGAGAGATTCAGTGAGCTTTCTTCGCCTGGAATGCGCGACGAGCTGACCTGCAGACCGGCAAGTACGTGCGCGCGAATGGTCGAGATATCCTCGTCTCGCCTGACCAGGTCTGGGCGTGAGCGAGAAGTGTACACAACGGAGCACGAGCGAGCAAAACCACAAGCGCAGGCGCAAGCACGAGCACACGCACAAGACGAGCTATCTTGTTGTAGGACGGGCAAGGTATTCACCATGGCTGCATCTGGTCCAGCACATTACCGATACTCCGATAGGCAAGGATACCCAGCATCTAGTATTTGTACCATCGCATCATGCATACCTACACAACGGCTTACGTATACAGCCGACTTGCACGAATAGCTTACACAGCAGACGTACACTGACGACTTGCGCACGATGGCTTCTGCGTGGCGAAGAAGCAAACGGCTCGTACTCTCGTCCTTTATACATCTACCCAACAGGTCTTCCGCAGTGGCATTATTCACACAACATGCTGTTCCCGCAGCCAAAGACACCCTTATCCGCCCCGCCGCGTCAATACATCCCGCAGCGTGAACACCCCGCTGCGTCAACACCCCGCTTTGTCAACACCCCGCTTTGTCAATGCCCTTCCGACAGGTCTACCGCCACATCAAGCGGCAAGCGCCTCGAACTGCTCCCCGCCCGAAACACATATGTACCCCGCGGCACAGTCCAGACCTGCCGCACCACGTCCCACACGGCCATATCCTTCTTGCGCTTGACGGTATCAGCTTGTCCCTGTACACTGCTGTCTCGAGACCCTCCAGGCCCTCCTACTCCTCTGGCTCTGCCAACCCCCCCTTCCGTACCTTCCAAATCTTCGAGATCGTCCAGACCGTCGCGAACGTCTAATTCCTACAGCCTCCAATTCCTACAGACCTTCCATTCTGCCCAGCCACTCCACCTGTGCTACTTGAACGACTCCGCCCACTGGACCCTTAAAATCATGACAAAGCGGCTCACCAGAGGAAACTCGACGCTCCCGCTCTGCGATGGTTCTAGATAGATCTTGGCGTAGCCTCGTAAATGACGTGGAGGCTGCTCCACCTCGCTCTCAGGATACGCCATGTACTACCCCGTCAGCCGCACCGCCCATCGTCGCCTGCATCTAGGCATCGTGGCACACGCACGAGTTGCGCAACTTCTGCGCCGCCCTGCTTGCCCGTATTAGTCACGTTCACTCTTGCAACAAACTAGTTTCGCGTCAACCGATGTTCGGTGTTGGCCAAATCAGCCAAACAAGGACTCACGATCGTGTCGTACAGCCCCGCGGTGCCGTCGTAGCGCTCCTTAGTGGGATGGATCGTCTCGGTATCCGGTCGGTGTTCCTCTCTGATTTCCAGCCCGGCAAACTCAAAAGTCGTATAGCTAGGGTCGCCAACCTCAGCTCCTGCAGCTTCAAGAGCAGCAAAGTCGCCACTTGCCTGAGCCCAAAACCAAACTCGTATCGCGGTTGAATACCCCATTTGTCAAACCACTTGTAATCGATGGCCAGACCTTCTGAAAACACCGCGCGGGGATAGACCTCATCCGTCAGAGACTGCGCTCGATCAGCTCGCGAAACTCACTGCACACTCAAAGTATTAGGGCCGGGTGATAATACTCAAGTATCAGAGAGCAAGTGTGCACGGGTACGGGACGAGGCATGCAGCGATCCACGACACGAGCACCGAGCGCTTAGCACACTCACTTCTGTCCGAACGATATTCCCCGTAGGCCAGTCCGAGGCAGATTTACCCATCGTGAAGGGCAGCTTCGACCCTCAGCCACACAACTGCCAACCCTTCACCCTAGCGACATACCTTTCCAGAGGGATTCACCGTGCCCCAAAGCACGTCGACCAGTGCATTCCCTGTTTCCTGGCCCGGATAGCCAGCGAAGATGACTGCGCCGATCTTGGGTAGCTCGATCTATCGGCACCCAAAACAACACCAACGCCAACTCGTCAGCATTACTGCTTATTGCAGCCTGCAGGTACGAGTAGACTGACCCAGTCTTCTATGATCACTTGTCCACCAATATGCATCACCACCACCACCTCTCCCGCACACCCGTTCTCAACGGCCTTGATGAGCTCTTCGCCATATTTGTCCAGTCGCAGAGTCTCCCGGTCCCAGCCCTCCACCAAAAAGAGGCTGACAAACACCAAACATACTTCGGACTGAGCAGCGACGGTCCGTATCGCCGGGTAGTGGGCGGGATCATCGTGCAGATAATGGTCCACGCGCATCCCCAACGACCGAGCTTTCAAAGAGATCGCCTCGAGAGGAGCCGCCTAGTCATTCTTTAGTTCGGCATGGCTTGACAAGAGCATTGCTCAGACGCACGACGTAATCCGAGTAGGCAGCGCCCGACCCTCCTCCGATAGTGACCGTCCCATTCCAGTATCGCCGCTTGGAAGCAACGAGGCAAAACAGGTTACCCTCACACCCCGAGAGGGTGTCTGGGTATCCAGCATCCGAGCCAAAGACACTTATCCTCCGAATATCTTTCAGGGGTAAGACGCCCGAATTCTTGAGAAGCCTGACCCGAGAATCAGGTCTCAGTAGAAAGACCGAGGTAGAAGGCATAGCTGGCTTACACTGTAGACTCGGCGGCGACTTTTCGTGCAAACTCTGGATTGTCTCCTCGGTTATCAACGTGCTCATTCCGCAACACGCGCCCATCGACTTCGATCTCATCGGCAAGGTTGTGCTTCTGGTAGTTGACGGCGGGGTATGAAGTATCCTGCTTTGACGCAAAGTATGGCGTGAGTATGCTACGACGATCAGTATGGTCCACAATTCCGCTTACCGTATCGCCATATCATCAAGCCTCTCGTGCGAGACTTCGCCTGCCTTGACTGCCTTGAGGAGATGCTTCCCATCTACAACCATGGTCAGCTTGGGCGGACTGTCCCGGCGTTGGCATACAATACACGACTTGGGCGAGTTCCATGTCCATGCCGGCCATTGCAGACTTTGAAGTCGAATGTGTGGCACCAAAGTCGCTCTACGATCCATTCAGCCCCAGAGGTACACATCTTCGACGTTCTCACTAGCACACTGCAAGCGATTTTCAGTTCCAAGGTGAGCCGACTACGAATAATCGACTCACAAGCCCTGAAAGTTCAACTCTTGCTTCAAAATCTTGCTCAGCGCGGCATCGTTCTCGCACGTCTGTGTACCGTTGATCTTGTTGTATGAGCTACAGGGTATGTCTATCAGCGTCATGAGAACACCAAGTTATGTACCCACCACATGATGGACCCAGTGCCGGCACGGACAGTCTCGGCGAAACTTGGGAGATACAGCTCTCTCATTGTTTTGTCTGCCCCATGTTCAGCGTCTTCCAGTTACACTCACACGACAAGACAGGAGGGAGCACCCAGACTGACCATCGACCTCGCTCGAGATCTGGGCGCATTCAGTCCTTCCGCCTGAATCATCGACGGCGCCATAGCACAGAGGTTCTTGCTCGTACAAGAAGTAGTGCTTTGCGCATGTGATCAAGCCTGACTCTTGCATCCCCCGGACGGTGAGGAACGACATGGTAGACGAGAGGTATGGGTCTGGTGTGAACGCTAGAAAAGATCAGGGGCGGGTGAGCTCTACGCCACGGTAATCCCTCATGATCGGACCGACCTTCCCAGTTCCGTCCAGCGTAGGGGCTGGGTTCGTCAGTGAGGTCGCTGTGTTGGCAGAACGGGGCCACTCACGATCGACCTAGCGGTCCACCAGTCACCTGGCATCAAAGCACATATCAGAATCACGCCGCTCGATGGTTGGGATCTCCAGCCAGAGGTTTAGCGTTGCTCACCGGCCCAAGCTCGACATTGATACCTTTCCCTCTGAACTCCTCGCCGATCCTCCTCGCCCTCTCTTCAATCAAATCCCGGTCAAACGACGCCGACGCCGTGAACGCAGAGGGAAACTGCGTGACAAAGTCCGTATACCGTGGTCCTGAAGCTACAGTATTCATCAGCAACGTCCCAAAGAGCCATCACCCGTGGAGCATGGAGCGCGCATCAAGGCTACAAATTAGCTCACGGCCGTCGTTGAAGCATAGACCGGGGATGCCTAGGCGAGGTACGCCGCCTGAATTGGCTTGACACGGCCCATCGATCGCAGATGTCAAGTTCACCTTGGCGTGTTAGCCCAAGCTACCGTTCCATAGCTAAGCCAGCAAGTCGTGGTCGCCCTCGCCCTCACATCGGCACCCAAAGGACGACAACAAAGTAGGAACACAAGCGACGGGCGACCAACCTTCTCCTGAATGGTCATGTTAGCGACCAGCGAGCTCGCCTTGGCAAGTCCAATCTTCCATGCCTGCTCTTCCAGACCAACTCTGCCATGACCGAGTTCGACTGGAGACGGCAACGGCCTCTGGATACTATCCCGTTCGAGGTCGAAAGAGAGACAGCTGGCGAGCAACGCGCTGACAGCCTTGACGACGGTCCACATGTTGCTTCCCGCTCCTCGTCTGCTCTCAGAAGCCGAGGACCTGCCCTGTAGACGTCAAGGCTCTCGACTTTTCCTCGGATGTATCGTCAACACCTCCATTGTCAACATCTTGCATGGTAGTGTATCCACTCTGGAGTCTCCGGATCCGTGGCACGTGGCTCGGCCCGTGTTCGCCGTTCTGCCCGATTGGCATTGATCATTTCCTCGCACCGTCTGTTACTTTAGAGACGATATTGGCAAGTGAGGCGAGTGATGCTGCGAGCAACGGAGAGGGTAGCCTGACATGAAGCGTGCAGCTGTGATTCTCGCCAGCCCACAGGGGGGACCCATGGAAGAGACACAACCCAATTCCCAACGAGTACATACAGTCGCGCGGACCTTGCATCGGTTCGGCAACATGCAACTCTGACGGTGATCTCGCCCTCTTCGCGGTGGCAGCACTAGGCAGTAGGAGTACTGCCACATGGTGCACCCACCGCTAGCTACCTCGCAGCCACAACCTTTCCTTTTGAGTCTGGAGGCATGAAACGTTGCTGAAAGGATCGAGCAAGTCGCCACTTCACTACGCCTACCAAGCACCGCGGCACTCTTGCACTCCCATCCACACAACCTCACTTCCCCCGTTCCTCAGGCCATCACACCCCAGAACGCCACTGCTTCACCACCACCATGCCAGACACCGCGCAAGAGGATGCAACGCGGTATTCGAAAGCCAAAGCCGTAAGCGGCGTCTTTGCCTTCCCCTTCTCCACCTCTGCGGACTATACCGTCCTCCAAACCCCGACTGGCGAGCAAGTGCACGACAAGACGCTGCCGCAGGAAATCAGGGAGCGCAAGACTACCGACCAAGGCGACGAGCTTGTCTGGTGGGTGCCTCGTTGCTCGGTAAACGCTGACTGGCAGGCTCGGTGGTGCTAACACCGTCGACGTCAGTATCAATGCCAATGTCGATGTCAATATCAGTGCCAGTGTCGGCGCCAATGTTAGTGCCAATGTCGATGCCGCCGCGGTCAAGGAGGCTCCCATCGCGCCTCTCACAAACATGCCCGCGCCAGTCCGGATCTTCCCGGATCAAGAGGTGTCCGAGTCCCCAACCGACGTGCTGTTCTACCACGCTGTTAACTCGGCCACGCCCTCACCAGTTGCCCAGATCCCAAATTCGCAGAGACATGACACGGACGATATCTCGTCAGTCATCATCTCGCTTTCATTTCCCATCTTCTGTCACTGATCAGCGATAGTATGGAAGACAACGATCTGCATGTCCCCCCGACCGGAGCCCATCCATCACTGCAGCGACCACCGCCGCCTCTTTATATCGCCGACTCGCCCGAGTCCAACGCTCCCCATCCCACCAGTGACGTGGCACTGACTCCGCCCTCGAGTTACGCCGCATCGGTCTGTCGCGCGCAGCGCGAGCGACTCGACACGGACAAAGTCCGTCCACAGGTCCTGCACCTCCAGATGGACCGTGAGATCCAACCAGTCACAGAGGACGAGCGGTTCCCGCTCACCCCCGGCAGTCCAGACAAGATGAGGGGCTGGACAGCCACCAAGCCGTCCCAGCCCTCGGATTTGGAAGTCTCACCGCACTCGACCAAGCTAGAAGGGTTCGCACATGAAGTATTCACGCCACTTGGCCCCTTCTCACCCGCCTCGCCTGACGGGCCCTTCAGCTTTGGCGGCAGTGCCGGTCTGACGATCGACTCGAGTGCCGACCAGACTAGCCCGTACAGTCCGTTTTCAGACCTAGTCACACCCTCTCAGCGGGAGATTGAGCTGTGTCCCGCCATTCCAGACGCAGATGACGTGTATGATGGTATCGAGAGCGAGCGTGGCAAAGAGGCGCAATGCGGGATACCTTCCACTCTGGCTGATATTATGGGTCGAACGGGACTGGTGGCGCAGAAGCTCCGCCAGGCGACTTTGTAGCTGTATAACTAGTGAGATGCAGCGGACCTGTAGTTCGCAGTTCAGTCATGCAAGGATGCGGTCTGGAGGTTTTTGCTGTATCTCGAGTTTCCCATGAACTATGGTACCGGTCCCTTCGAGGCTCGAGACTCTCGCAGGTCGACATGCCCACAAGGGAGCGCGCAAGGACGGCGCTTAAGGAGGTGGCTCCCCGCCTATCCATCCAGCAAACCACCTGGCGCAGTCCGCGACCCTCCTTATACCGGCGTCACTTCGAGCGAGCCGAAGGTCCGGCCGCAACAGCCTATCTTCAGGCAGAATGCTGGATCTTCCGCCTCCATCGGCAGCACCACCATTGGCGCGCCTGCCTGGTCTGTCCGTCGAGGTCGAGGTCGGAGCTGGACGAGGCATGGTGCGGTACACGATGGTCGGTTTCGGTCTGGCGCCGAAGCTGGTGCTCAATACCATTTCGGCTTTGGCCTTGCTCGTGGCAGGGCGAAACTCGACGTCTGGTTCATGAGCTCTGCCCCTTCTACTTCTGCGCTCTCCTGTTGCTGCCTCGCATCTGTATGGGAGGAGACAACTCACTCTCGAGCAGAACGACGTCGCCGCGCCTGACCCGATCCCCCCAATCTCTAGCCATGTCGCCCCAGAGTCGCACGCTGATGCCCGCCTCGTCGGCCTCGCCAGTCCCCCCCTCCACGACATGCCACACGCCCATCCACAGGTCGCCGTCCCCGCCGCGTCCTGCTGCACGAGTGCGAAGCACCGCGTCTCGTCGCCGGACGACGGTAGCCGCTTCGACAGCGACGACGCATACCAAGACAGAGACGACCGCCTTGTCCCCCTTGTCCTGTAGATGCTTGTCTGGCTTGTGTTTGTCCGGCTTGCCTGTGACGGCAGTGAGAGCGCTCAAGGTCGTCAGGCGTGCGAGCGGGATATGCCACCGCGGGAGGTTGTGTACGCTCCGGTCCGCTGCTGATGGTGGGAACTGCGAGGGATCCGACGTGGTGGTGTTCAGTGAGAGGAGCGAGTCGTTGGTGTTCATGATGTGGGGGAGGGCGTCGTTGATTGACGAGCCTGGAGAAGGTCAGTGATACATAGCATGGCCGAGCGGTGTGAGCAGACAGACAGAAGCAAGCAGAAGCAGACTCAGAAGCAGAAACAGAAGCAGACCCAGAAACACACGCAAACGCAGGCGTACCGGACGAACGAGCAATCCGGCGCGACCGACGACGGCCGCCTCCCGCATCGGGGGATACCAGTGCAGCCTGACCTCCTTGGCTTGCATCTGCAGTGTTAAAACCAGTTGACGAGAACGATTCGTCCTCTCCTCCATCCCTGGCGTTCACCTTGCGCCTCGTCCGCCTGCCTGTAGGCTCGACACTGATTCCATACCCTTGCGCTTGTTGTTGTCCATGTCCGTGACCTTGGCATAGATTCCTGGGCTCGTGCGTGACCCAGATCTTGGGCTTGTCGTCCTTGTCCTGAGTCTTGGCCGTGGCCAAGACCTTTTCCTAGACCATGGTCGAAACCAGCCTTGGACAACTTGATCGGCGGACCCAGCGCGCTCAGCCCAACAGCCACCACTAGTCGTTCCGACAGACTCGCCTGAGACGCGCACGCCGACGCTGACGCCGCTTCTCGCGCAGGACAGGGGAGGATATGGACCTTGATTCCCGGGACGGCGCTGCGCCCGACACCGGAGCCTCCATCGTCGGAGGATAGTGCGCTCAGCGTTGGAGGCGGTAGGAAGACGTGGTAGTGTGTCATCTGCCCTGCCTGCCATTACATGGTGCCATGGCATGCCAATGTCAAACATGTCAACTGCGGTTGACGCGACTTCTTTTCATGGCCGATGCGTTTTTGACATCTCCCTGGGATATTCACATGCATGTATATATATAGACGCAGTCCAGCTGGCGCTTCCCAGCCTCATCATGCCACATGCAAGGTATACTCTTAGCTCACATGCCGCGCTTCAAGTTGTCGTATTCTCGTCACATCAACACCCAAAACTCGCCAAACGCCAAAGCAAAGACTCACTGCTACCAGGATACTCTAGCTCGTTTTCCCGCCATTCAAGCTGTCCTAGCTGCTCTTTGACGGTTCGAACCAGCGCTCGTTCCGTGTCTTCCGGGACGTCGGCATCCAGCTCCCACCACATGACGCCGCCCAGGCCCATCTGGTTGATGTACTGCGCTTTCTGGGTCGCGACCGCTTGCGTGTCGTAGGAAACCAGCAGGCGCTTGTGGCTGTCCCCGTCAGCCGTGTGTACACAGTCGTTAGTTTCTGGCTCTGTGCGGGCAAGGTATCGCTATTTTATCGGCAGGTCGCAGGGCAACGGCTGCAAGGAGCGGCCGGTTGCAAATGGACAAGAAACTCACGGGTCGTAGCTGTAAGACGCGCCGAGTCGATGATCATTGACCTCCTGCGACCCAGCAAAGGGCAAAGCCTTGTAGTCCCACATGCCTGCTTCCCACGATCCCTCGCCGACGCCTGCCACACCCGTCAGTGTCAACCGACCGCCCCCGCCGCTTCACGTCCAGCAGCTCACCGGAGTATGGAGCGCCGATTCCATCGGTATTCGCAAATGCCCTCCCGTAGAGCGGCATACCTGCCTAGGTCAGCTGGCCAGGCAACAAGACACATGGTCCTCACCAATGACCAGCTTGCTCGGATGCACCCCGGCATGGGTGTAAAATCGCACTGCACCGTCCACCGACGGCGCCTCCGGACTGGACGCGTACAGACTTGCTTGATGGCCCGTTAGTTTGTCCCACGATCCGGCAAACTACCCTGATGAGCGGTGCGAACGGTGCTACTCCGTTGTGCGGACTGCGAGAGAAAGAGAGTCCTCACGTCATAAGCCTGGAGTTCGGATTAGCACATGCTACTCTTCGAGACACGTTCGGCTTGAGAGATTGCAAGACAGCTCACCATGAGGTTCCAGAAATCCAGCACCTGGTCCATTCCCCTCACATCCAGTACCCGCATCTTGTCCGCCCCACAAGGCGCCGCTACGGATAACTGGTACGTCCCGCTCCTCCGTCCTTTACTAGCTGCAAGGCGTTCAAGGCCCGCCCGAAGTTCCTGCAACAGAAGCACGTATCCATGGGCATCCGCTTTGCTCTCGGGATATTCGTAGTCGATCTGCGTCGTCAGCTTCCAAACTCTGTACATAATGACGGAGGAGTCGCGGAAAATCAATGGCGAGAAGGACTGGCCGGCAGACAGTGACTTACGTCGAGGCCGTCCAGGCCCAGATCTTCGATGAGCCTGACTGCTGAAGAAGTAAATGCGGCTCGCCACTTTGCGTCGGACACTTTAGCAAAGTTGGGCGAATACGTCCACCCTCCAATGGAAAGCATGACCTTGAGGTTCCTGCTCGCTGCATCAGTGTCACCGCTCACAAGGCTGGTTGACGCTCTGGGAGGTGGGGGGAGACGTACCGGTTCTGCTTCTTCAGGAGGTATATGGCCTTGAAGCAGCCGTAGAGGTTGGTTCCCTCGTCGTTCCATGAGTCGCCCTCGTAGTGAATCTGTCCATGGTCAGAAACGTCGCCTTCACCCTCGTGGACCGGATGATATTGGCATGGCATCACCGGCAACGGATGATATTGGCATGGCGTCACCGGCAACGGACGAGATGGGCATGGGCATCACCGCCAGAGTCGGGTAAGTTTTGTAGATAGGCGCTGTTGACATGGCCAACAGGGTATGAGGAAGCGGAACACACCTCGACATCCGCCCAGGAATCACTCAACACAACCTCCCCCGTCTCCTTGTTGATATTCGCAAACGCATAGTTGATATGCGTGAGGTGCTGGTGTGGGATCTGCTGCGGAGGGAACTTGCGGCCGTATATGCCCCTATAGTACATCGTATCAGTACCCGTCCACTCTATACTTTCCCTCCGCCCATGGAGGGCCAGAGTATGCCACGTACCAGTTGACCTATCAAGACGGCCAAGCATCAGCGGCTCCAGTTCAAGAGATACGACGCAGAGTAGACTCTTCGATGCAGGAACATAACCTCACAAAGTATCCCACGGATCGCTTGGGATTGGCATTGCCCTGCATTTCGCTCACAGCAGCGTCGGTGTCGGTGAATGGACGGATCGGGAACGGAAACGGGTTGCGAGAGGGTAGCGCCAGGAATCCCGCTTGGTTGAGCAGTACCAGGCAGATCGCTGGAAGTACAAGCAGCGCAGCAATGATCACCCGCACTGAGAGAGTGGAGCTTGCAGGTGTGGCTATAGTAGACTTGCTGCCCATCTGATGGCAAGACGACACACAAAGAGCTGTGCTGCAAACGTCGCTGCACGAACTCGTCGACGGATTCTGGAGAACCACGGGGCTCCTAGCCGCAGACGAGCGTCACGTGACATGACCCCCAGCAGATACATGCTGCTATGCATACTATGTATGCATAGTGACGACCGACTAGCACCCAATACACGGCTCAAGCACTCCGGACGCCGCTCTGATCCTTCCACTGCTCAAAGAACCGAATCATAGCAGGCGTGATCCGTCGCCTGACCGTTTTCGCAGAATGCACCAGATGCGCCCGTTTGACCTACCCCGTCAGTGTGGATGTCCCGGAGCTGTAGCGTGGTTGCATTGTGCAGCCCTGGTGGACTCACGAAAGGCGCATTGATGTCCTCGTTCATAGCTGCCAGAGCGGCGTCTTGGCAGATGGACGCTACTTCTGCACCGGAACACCCGTCCGCCTGATATTGTCAGCGCAATCCCTTGCTTGCTTGTGCAGCCGAATCCAGCATACACGCTGCAATTCGATGCTAAGAACCACTGTTGGGATGTGGAAACTCACTATACGAGCCAATTCCTCGATTTCGACGCCAGGCTCGACCGCCATCCTGGCCAGTCGGATCCGGAAGATATCTCTCCTGGTCTCAAAGTCCGGTGCGCCGACGTATAAGATCCGATCAAGGCGTCCAGGGCGCATGAGCGCGGAATCCTAGAAGTTTCAGCCAAATCACCAGACACTCGAGCGGAAGACGGGAAACAGGGGTAAACGACGAGGGGGTGGGGGGGCAAAGGGGGGAGGAGACGCGCCGCTCACCAAGACGTCTGGCCGATTGGTCGCAGCCACGACGGTCACACCAGACAATTCCACAATGCCGTCCATCTCATTCAGTAGACTAGCCAATACCCCGCTATGGGAAGGATCATCGGACCGTGCAGATCCAAGAGCGTCGATCTCGTCCTATTGCAGTGAGCTGAGCCTAGAAGGAATGATTGAAGACGTACAAAGAAGATGATAGATGGCGATGCTGCTCTGGCTTTGCGAAATATCTCCCGAACCGCTCTTTCAGACTCGCCGACATATTTGTTCAACAACTGACATGTCCTTAGCCATAACATCACATACGAGGACCTCGCTTACCTCGGGACCCTTGACGGCGATAAAGTTGATTCCACTTTCCGTCGCCAACGCTTTGGCCGTCATGGTCTTGCTGCACCCGGGGGGGCCATACAACAACACCCCTCTCGGTGCCTCGACTCCCAAGCGCGTGAAAGTATCTTGGTGCTTGAGCGGCCATTCGACGCACTCGCGCAACTTCTGCTTGACCTCCTCCTGCCCGCCAATTTCGTACCACCTTACAGCGGGGGTTTCAACAAATACCTCGCGCATAGCTGACGGCCGGATGGACGGAAGAGCAGCGAGGATGTCGTCGTTATCCAGCAGTGGGGATGAGGCAGCGTCGGAATTAAGGTGCCAGCGCTGAATCGCGGCTGAAGCGGATTCTCGCACGAGTGACGCCAGGTCTGCACCGACAAAGCCGTGAGTACGCGCAGCGAGTGCGGCGAGTTGGTCGTGATTGAGAGAATGCGGCATTTGCGCCAGGAGGATCTCAAGTATCTGCAAGCGACCACTGACACCAGGAATTCCTGCAGAGTTGTGAGCTACGAGCAACAAGCACGAGCGCTGTGTTGCGAACGACTCACCAATTTCGATTTCCCGATCAAATCTCCCAGGTCGCCTGAGAGCCGGATCGATACTGTTCGGGCGGTTCGTGGCGGCAATCACAAACACCCTCTCACCCTCTGAGTTCCCATTCATCCCATCCATGAGTGTCAGCAGTGTCGCCACCACCCTCTTCTCGACTTCACCACCATCACCGTCCCGCCTCGGACACAGCGCATCAATCTCGTCCAGTACGATGATGCACGGACTACGCCTTCTCGCCTCTTCAAACACACCACGAACCCGCTCTTCAGTCTCGCCATGATATGCAGACGAGAGTTCAGGCCCATTGACGACGATGCATGAGCATCCTGGAGTTGAGGATGCCACTGCTCGAGCAAGGGCCGTCTTGCCTGTCCCTGGAGGCCCGTGAAGGAGGATACCACGGGGTGGAGGGAGGTTGAACAGCGCGAAGAGGTCGGGATGTAGTAAGGGCAGATCCAGCATCGTTTTGATCATCTTGATCTGGGAATCGAGGCCTCCGAGTTGAGCATATGTCGTCGATGCAGTTGGAGAAGGGGTGTAGAGGTTGATGTATGATGGGACAGACGCTGAAAAAGGGCCTGTTGCACTGGTCCTCTGAATCTGGCTGTTGTCAGTCATAACCTGGGCATACCAGATGGTGGCTCACGTTGCCATTCTCTGCAGGGCCAGCTCTGAGTTTATCCGCCGCTTTTCTCCCGTCGTTATGGTAGCCGCTGATGATCACCTTCGTCCGCCAGTCCATCTCATATGCCTCGACGTCCTCACTCCCTTCCTCTCGGAGACTGAGGCCCCTGATCCCATGAGACAGCGTTGCGTCCAGGTTGCTGTGGGGCACCTTGGTAGACACTTCAAAATCCTTCACCACGAACGACAATGCCTCTCCTTCATCGCGCTTTAGTAGTACACGATGTCCTGGTGTGAGATACTTGACAGACACTGATACGCCGTTAGCTGACAACAAGACTGCAGTCGGCGTCCCGACTCACCCAGAGACTCCTTGAGGGCTGCTTGGACCCATGTAGCTTCTCTTTCTGTCTCCCAGGGTGAGTTTGGACTGTCTAATATGACAGTGAGGCTCTTCAGTACGCCCTTGACACTACGGTCTGTGTCAAATCGGTACAACTCGACCGTTTCGCTTCGCAGGTTCAAAGTCTGCGCTTCTGAGAGTCCAATAACTGCGATACATCAGCACTTCCCGCCGCCCATTCCTCCTCTGCAAGGCTGAGGATACTGACCATCATCCTCTAAGCCGACCTGTGGCCATACCTGGACCACACAGCGTTGCGATCCAGCGGCCCCATCTTGTACAGCCACCACCCATTCCCCTGCGGCGATCTTATGCGTCCTCAAGCTGTCCGGAGAGAGATACGCTCTTCGATTTGAACGCGTTGACGATCCAGCTGCCTCGATCTCGATGCGCTGGACCGTCAATGCTGCTATTGCTATGCTCATCCTAAACTCTGAGCGAGTGCTTGGATAGAGTAGAACAGTCGACTGCAGATCTGGTCAAAAAGTCAACACCTCCACCCAGAATAATTATCAGCCTCACTCTCGAAAATATCAGCCTCACTTTGCCGCTGTCTGATTTCCAGTCTACAGCTCAAAAGTGACCGTCACTCTCTCTTCTCTTCTTGTTGCTTTGCAATACAGGTCAGCTTTGACACCAAGGGACACGATGACTGCACTGGTCGCAAACTACGATTCATCGGACGATGAGGCGGCACCGGTACCATCTACGTCAACCAGCACGTTGCCGTCATTGGGCAATGGCTTTGGAACGGTCGCAGCAAACGATGAGGACGAGGAGGATGATGAGGGATTAGAGGAGCAAGCGCGAGCAGATGCTTTCGGTCTCTCAAGTGCAGCAGAACCCTCCAACGGGACGAGTCAGATTGTGAAGAAGCCAGAGATTCTCGCTGCTCCAGATGTCCTCAAGGAGGTGACTACTACACTTTGTTGGCATAGGCGAACGCTGACATGGCGTAGGATCCAAATGGCGCAGGGATGGCGATCATCGCTCGGCCAACAGACAAGGTCATCAATGTGAATATCAGATATGAGGATATGACTAGACCGGTGGCTGGTCCCGAGGATCCGTTCAACCAGAAGAAGAACAAGGGGATGAACAGTTTGGCAGGTGAGCGACTGTCCTCAACGCTCTTGGTGGTCGAGCTCTTCAGTACTCTGGGCGGCGAAGATCCATCAGGCTGACTCTAATAGGTCATGTCGAGGAGCAATCGATGGACGACTATACATTTGCCATGCAACACCGGACTTTCGACGTGCACGGCTTTGCTCTCAACCCATCAACTCACAACGCCGGTTTTGTCGGCTCCCTCAATGCAGCACACGAGAATGGATATTCATCAATAGATAACCTCCGGCCATCCAAGGCGCAGCAGAAGGAGATGAAGCGGAAACGGGCTGGCAAGGGTGATGCGAGTGTCGTTGATGGGGAAGGGGCGTATATGGGTCCATGGGCGGGGTACGATGGAGACAAGGACGTCGAGCCAGAAGTGGAGGAGGAGGCAGAGGAATGGCGCGAGGAAAAACGACGGAGAGAAGAGGCCAAGGAGGCGGCACAGGAGAAAATGCGCGTGGCAAGGGAAGAGAAGAGTATCTTTCATGGTGAGTCTAAGGCTGAGATCACGCTGTCAACAGACAGACTGACCATCGGCAGGGAAGGAGTTGCTCGATTATGCCGGTCGGACATATATGCACATTCCTACAGACGTGGATGTCAAACTCAATCCATCAGAGGGAACAGCTCCACCAAATGCATATGTCCCCGAGCGGTGTATACATACTTGGGTGAGTATCTTGATGGTCATCGGTCACGCGATAAGCCTGCTGATCGTCCAGACCGGCCACAACAAGGGTGTATCTGCTGTACGACTGTTCCCCAAGAGTGGACATCTTCTTCTCAGCGCGAGTATGGATACAAAAGTCAAGGTATGCTCCCTTCTCTTACCCAAACCAACCCCCCTTACCCCCTGTACCCCACATAGAGAAAAGATCATCCTGACCAAGCCAGCTCTGGGACGTTTATCACGAGGGCAACTGCTTGCGCACTTTTCTTGGTCATTCGCAAGCTGTCAAAGATATTGCGTTCAACAACAAGGGCACGAAATTCTTGTCCGCATCGTACGACCGGCACATCAAGATATGGGATACCGAGTCGGGCAAGTGTATCCAGGCGTTCTCCAATGGCAAAATCCCAAACGTTGTGAAATGGCACCCGGATCCAGATAAGCAGAACATCTTCTTGGCTGGTATGCAAGACAAGAAGATTATCCAGGTAGGTACTGCTCTCATGTCCAAACGGATCCGTAGGTCCTGCCAATGCTGATTACTCAGTATGACACCCGGGCACACGAGATTGTTCAGACATACGATCAGCATCTGGGCCCGGTCAACACGATTACATTTGTGGACGAGAATCGGCGATTCGTCACAACCTCGGATGACAAGACCATCCGAGGCTGGGACTACGATATCCCTGTGGTCATCAAGTACATTGCCGAGCCATATATGCACTCGATGCCCGCCGTCACCCTTCATCCAAGCAGTATGTCCCTATGTCACTGTCGTGGTACCAGATGCCATATAGGTGCAATGCTGACATTGAGTAGAAAAGTACTTTGCCTGTCAATCGCTGGACAACCAGATCCTCATCTACTCGGCAGACGGGAGTTTCAAGCAGAACAAGAAGAAGCGATTCGCAGGACATACCATAGCAGGTTACGCATGTGCGATTGGGTTCTCCCCGGACGGGAAGTACATCTCGTCTGGTACCGGTGCAGGTGATGTCGTGTTTTGGGATTTCAAGACGGGACGGATCGTCAAGCGGCTGCGCGCACATAACCAGGTTGTCATTGATCATGTTTGGCTGCCCAATGAGCATGTGAGTGCCACTGTTCAGCAATTCACGAATGGTTCAGCAGAAGTCTGTTGCATGGGAGCTGTACTGATAGGCTCTTAGTCGAAAGTCATCACGGCGTCGTGGGATGGGTTGATCAAGCTCTGGACATGAGCAGGATCTCGAATGGGGACACGAGAAATGCATTGAGCAGGGCACCAGCATTGCTTGGAGCGGGAGACATGTAGGTGGGCAGGAGTAGTAAAAGCATCTAGCAGACAGTCCACGCATGTATCTATATAACCTTGTTGAGCAAGGGACGTGTGTGGAGGCGAGTGAGTCACTGCGCGTCGTCTGTTGACTTTTCGATTGCTGCCATTGGGATTGTCGTACTCAAGCCAAGATGTCATGAAGATGACGATGGCCGACTCTGCAGTTTTGGCAGCGCAGCTGAAGAGGAAATATCCTCTGCCAGAACCCGATGCAGTGAGTCGTGGGTTTACCCCTTCCCCGTCGGCGCTTTGAAGGAACCACTCTCTGGGAAGCTGACGGAGCAGAAATGGGTAGAAGATTGTGTGAACGCCTTGATTGACGATGGCCAGACTCCGTCCCTGGCTGCCGTGGTGCGTCCTCTCCTCCTATCCACCCATCTTTTTGCCTACATGCACGGGACGGAATGCAGGTTCTCACTCGACATGTAGGAAGAGCAATACCTCTACTCTGACCTGTCGGTGTCGACAGTGCCGTCGCGCGTCCTCCCTTCCGAAGCGCACAACAAGGTCCTCTTCCCCTCGCCCGTGATGGTGCAGCTGCAGTCTGTGACGGAGATCGGCTCGTCCGCGTTCCAGCTGCAAACGGTGCTAGAGCAGCGGCGCGATGTGCTCGAAGGCGCGACCCGTATTTTGCGCATGGACGAAGAGGCCCCGCCAGACGGACAGGCGGAGGTCGGGGGAGACAAGCTGCCGGCCTATCCGAGGGGGATGTTGAGGATGCAGGTCAGCGATGGGAGGAGAGTGATGGCTGCGGTGGAGTACCGGAGGATAGAGGCGCTCAGGCTGGGTGAGACGGCGTTGGGAGCCAAGTTGGCGTTGCACAATGTGAGGGTGCTCAGAGGGACCCGTGAGTGGCAGTCGTTTCCCCGCCCCGCCATGTAAACCTATTGCATGTTCTCATTGCCTCGCCTTCTCAGTATCTCACCGCCTCGCTACCTGAGCTTCTCGTTACCCCTGTCCCTCACACCTTGAACCTTGTCCGCTCCTGGAGGTGAATGTGGAATACTGTCAGAGGATCCTGAAGGGGCGCGGGAGCGGGAGCATGTTGACGCCGGGTGATGAGCGACGGCTGGGATGTGCTGATACTACTTGTGTTGTGGTGACGCTGCGTGCACTTGGCTGACACTGCTCGTTCCTAGTCCTCTTGACACCGGAAAATACGCAAGTCCTCGGCTACCAAGTGGACCATCTCGAAGCCGAACAGCCGAGGCTATTTGTCAATAGCCTGCTGAAACGACTTGGAAAGCCCGAGGCCACCGCACCGGCAACGACACCAGCAACGACACCACCTACGGCGACCACAAGAGGAACAGCACCAGCCCTCCTAGCGCTCCTAGCGCCTCGACGAGCACCCACCACCCAGAACGCCAACGCCCGGGTAGCAAATGCAAGTACCGCAGCAGCCTCTATGGGTGTGGGTCTAGCGGCAAGACGCCCTGGGTCGACCAATGCCAATGCTGTCGCCCTACAGTCAGGACCAGAGTCCTCGGCGGCTGCTCAGGCGCGGGCGCGTGCCATCGCAGCTGCAGCCATGTCGCCGGAACCTGCCCCGCGAAGTGGGCACCCGAAACGTAAAGCCCCACCAGCGTCAACAACCGCATCGACTGTGAATCCAGCGGCAGGAGCGGCAATAGACTCGAGAAGCGAGAGCGTGGACTCCAGGTCTAAACGCCCGCGTGGACGCCCTCGCCAGTCCACAGTGGCCGATACATCCGAGTACGATGTCAGTGTTTTGGAGCTGGACGACGCAGTGCTCCAAGACCTCGAGAAGATCGAGAAGCACGCGTGTGCCTCTGCCACTGCCTCTGCTGTTTCCGCTGCCTCTGCACAGCATGCCTTTTTAGTGGACTCGGACGAGGACGAGTTTGGCGTGGACGAGTCGTTCTTCCGACACGTAGACGATGCGGTCGCGCACGCCCATCAGATCGGGATCCAGAGTCAGAGCCAGAGCCAGAGCCACGGAGTCGGGACGAGTCATACGGTCGAGGGAAATGGGACTAGCTGGACAAGGGGGAGTTGGAGAGTGGCTACGACCGTGGGGGGGACGAGTGGGACGGACGAGGGGGATGAGGAGAAGGAGAATCGGCCAGAGGTCATTGAGATCCTGTCTGATTGAGCACTGCATGGCTGTAGTGAGGTGGCTGATGTTTACGGGTGGTCACATGTTGTATTGTACTGCGAAGACGATGCATCGACTCGTGGACATGGATCTACTGCAAACTCGTGGACAACGATTGACCGCAAACTCGTGGACACGGTCTACAGCAAGAGGCGCTAGTAGCGTGATCATGACACCGTTGGCATGGGTGTTATGAATCTGGGAGCAATGTCATGGAAATTGTCCGTCGTCCAGATCCTGGCAGAATGTGTGTCATCAGACATTGTGGAATGGACAGTGCAGCCTGCAGGCAATGTTGAGACGGGCACGTCGCTCCGAATGTCGAAGCGATTCAACCTCATCCATGGCAATACCACCGCTTTGCCAGCCAGCCGAATCACTCTTCGACCTTGCGCATCTTCAACACTCGTCCACCCTCGATGACTTCGTCAAACCCATCTCCCAGCTCCGCCGTCTCATCCTCCACCACCTCTCCCCCTTCGACATCTTCAGCCTTCAACGTCTCCTCTCCCTCCTCCAACTCGACCTCTGCTTTTCTCTTCAACGCGCTCGTACTTGGGCTGTTCTCATTTGAGCCGAGCCGCGCCGCCCTCTCCGCTCGGGCAGCCTGGTTCTGTGCCGATCTGCTGGTTGTTGAGATAGCATGAGAGGCGGTAGCGCCTTTCGTCGTGGACGTAGATGCCGCTTTGACTTTTGCAAGGTGTTCTGCGAGTTCCCATGGGTTGAACTGGCTATGTTAGGGCTCATCCAAAGGGGGTCTTCATATAGATACCTTTTTGAAGCGGCCATAGTTGGGGACTATGCTTACTCCCAAAGAGTTCTGGCGAGGTCAGTCGCTGTGCATGGGATGAGAACGGAGGACTGACCTTGTACACCTCCACTAGAATTGTCCGTTCCGGGTCATTCAGATCGACCTTGTGCCCCGATCCGGCCCTGACCACCAAGTCCGCAATGGCCTTGATCATCTCCATTCGGTCCATACGATCAGAGTTGCGCTTGTTGGTCACTATCGCAAACTACTACGGTCAGATTTGCTTCGTTCTTTTAGCCGAACAAGTGGCTAGGCTCACGCGAAGTCCATCAGTTGCATCTGGTCCAGTGAATGCCTGCTGGATGATGGGATCGGCCGTGTTGCTAAGAGACGTCATGGTGGCGCTACCGACCGCTTGGATCGGGACTACACGGCGGATATATCTGGTGCATTTAGCATTCAGTTTTGATATCCACAGGTTGATGGAGGATGGACCTACTTGAAGGGGCATTTTTCCGACTTTTCTACGGTCTGAAGGATGTGCTGTACGAGCGTGTTGGCATCAAGAGGGGGAAGGACGTTGACATATAGCACTAGGCACCGTGAGCTTTTCACAAGGCCCGCTGGCTATGGCCAGGGAAAGGGACTGACCACAAGGCGTATCATGTCGACAGAGCCCTGGAAAATCAGCAAATGAAATGGCTAGATCGGGTCTTGAAGTAGATGTGCAACTCACGAAATCGAGGCGACTTCTCTCCGGAACCAGACATACCCGCCAGCTCCTTCTTTAGCGCCACTTCCACATCCACATCCTCGCCTTCCGCCGAGTCATCAGCTGGGATAGTATCGGGATACAACTGGTCCGCTATCCGCTCGAGGTATTCTACCAACTCGCGTTCAGCAGACCGTTCCTTGTTCTGTATCGCGGTCGCTATGATCCCTGGACCAGTCATCATCTCAGCCTACCCAGAACGTCAGCCCGAGCGTCTCCTACACATGGAAGGCACTTGCTATTGGGTCATCTCGATACCTCCCCAAATGCGACGCCAGTGTGGCTTCCCCGTCTGTTGTCCATTGCTGTCCTCCGCCGTGTCCACCCCGGCCACCCCGTCCGCCGCCTCGTCCTCCTCCCCAACCTCTGCCTCCTCCACCTCTTCCACGCGATCCACCTCTCCAATCAGGCCGTTTGTAGATCGATTTGTGCTTCTGCGGCTGCCGTCGTGAGCCGCTTGCTTCTGACATTTTGTGCTGTGAGATGGACAGCTCAAAGAGTGTTTGAAACTTCGAGTGACGGTCAGCTTGCCACGTGTTTGCCACGAGTCATGGCGGGGCCCCGCTTTCTTGTTTGGGCCCACCGAGCCTCCGACCTCGTCGTTCAGTTGGGCAGCATCACATACTAGTAAGACTGGGAATGCCATGCAAGAGTCGCTGCCGTCTAGCACATCCGTCACCGACTCGCCTTTACAACCGTCTGATGCGCCGGAATCAGGCCCGAGCTCGCGACCGTACTCGCCACCGCTCGCTCGGGCTCCAGAGTCATCTTCAGTGTCCGCTGGATACGTAGGTGATGGTTCTACGCACCCTCCGGCCAGTTCTTCGGTCGCTGGCCGGAACACTCTTGGCGCCTACAGACCGAAGCCTTCCAGCAGGCCGAGCGTATGGCACCTTACGGGCTCTAGCGAGGATGGAAAATGGGGTAGTGGACGGAGTACCTTCTCGACTGTGCGCAAGACTAATGACTCGACCATCGGGTTGGACAACTGGGGGACACTGCAAGAGCTGGTAGATGAAGAGGCTGGTGAGACTCCGCCATCGGAAGCTTCAGGCTCCCGGATCCATCTCAGACGAGGAAGGAGTCTACGGTCAATATTCATCCCATCACCGACTGCGCCGCACAGCCCATCAGAACCATTCGACGTTCCCCGGACGATAGAAGTGCCCGACGGGACGGAGCCGGGTCTCTTTTCCAGCTCGCCACCGGAGATGGACACCGATGCAGACATTCAGAGCGGCAGGAACATTGTTTCTGGTCGGCCAGGTGTAGGAACGGAGCACGAAGTTCCTCCGGGAGGTTCGGAGCAGCCGCCGACTCCTTTGCTGCGCGACTCCCGACCACCATTGAAACCTCCAGACAGCAAAGCATCACGTAGGTACCGTCCCCCGTAATCGAACATGCAGAAGGTGCTGACAAGGTAGTCATCCGGCGCAAGTACTGGCCGCCTCCGGGATGGGCAATTGCGATTCTTAAATGCAGCCTGGCCTATTTCATCGCTTCCCTCTTCACTTTCGTGCCTACTTTTGCCCGGATCCTCTCCACATCTTCCGAGACGGATGCGCATGGGCGTGTCACTCACAAACCAGCTTATTCAGCGCACATGGTTGCGACCATTGTCGTCTATGTGAGCCACCATCGCCGTTGCGCGCATGCTCTGCTTATGCGTGGTAGTTTAATCCAGCCAAGACAATGGGCAGCATGCTTCTCTCGACGCGATTCTGCTTCATACTTGCCGGACTGGCGACTATCATATCTCTTCTAGCTATGGGCACTATCGAGTTGTTTGACCACTTCTCGCCCTCCCAAGGGAGTCGTTGGGACTGGATCAGCGAGATGGGTGATTGGCTGGTCTGCGTCGTCTGGATTGGTGGGAGTATGGGCGCCTTGGCTTGGTCAAAGGTGTGGGTGGGCAATCCGAGCTTCAACTCTGGTATGATCGGACAGACTGGACACCGCTGATGGTCAGGTTGTTCAATGGCAGCAGTCACTCTGTATACCGTAATAATCAAGGAGGGACAGCTGCCAAAACTCATCGAGGTCTTGGTGATCGTCCTCATCGGCGGTGAGTGAATGTTCCATGGTGCAGAACACCCGCTGAGAGTCGTAGCCACCATCACCAACCTCGTATGCTTTCTGGTCTTTCCGGTATCAGCCACGTCACGCCTCCAAGACTCCATATCCAAGTCCTTGACATCCTTTTCGACCCTTCTTGACCTGCTCACATCGACTTTCCTTCTCGAAAAGCATGTCGTCCGAGAACTGAGAACATCACTCAAGGACGCGGCACAATCGCACGCTGCGGCCTTCAAGACTCTGAAAACTGATCTGGCGGAAGCGAAACACGAACGGATCCTCGATGGCCGCATTCGTGGGCGACGTCTAGAGCTATATGATGCTGCTATTGGCAGCTTGAGTCGTCTCGCGCAGCATCTGGCAAGTCTGCGAGGAAGTACCAGGCTACAAGAGAGCCTCATCCGCGCTAGCCGAGAAGGAAAGATCGACCTCGAGACATGGCACGAGAAGCCTGAGACACCCGCCATCTCGGTTTCGCAGCTCGATGGAGCGCCAGGATCGAATGTGGATATTTCAGCCAGTATTCGCCTGTTCTTACAGTTCAGAGAAACTTCTGGGGAACAGATGGATGTTCTTGTCTCCCGCTGTGATGATGCCCTCGACGCCGTGCAGGCATTTGCGAGACAGCACGAAAGTGCGGGAAAGGATGTGACGATTATCAGAAATAACCTCTCTATCTCCTTGCGCGATTTTGTCAAATCGTCCAGTACGGCCATCAAGCGGGTATACGCGGGCCCCAAGCGAGAGAGAGGCCTATATGGCGATGACGATGTAGATAGTTCGGACGAATCGTTCGCTGCTCTAGAGGAGGACGAGGTCGAGGGCCCGAATGAGACAGTCTTCTTGATATATTTGTGAGTGATAAACACGACTTGGCTGATGGAAGCTTCCTCTTTACTCTCGAAGAATTTGCGAGAGAGCTACTGTTCCTCCTGGATACTGTTCAAGAGGTAGGTCGGAATTTGCCCCGTCGGAAGAGGACGGCTCCTTACACGAGTAGATCTTCACGGCCGAACCACTGACCGCTTGGGATCACCTCAAGTCACTCTGGCCAGCGAATCGCGGTCGAAAGGCAGCAAAGGGGCGCTATCTGTACAAACAATTCCGTGCGTTGTCGATATGATTCGGACAGACTGATTGCTGATCCGAGATATAGGCCAGATTGTGCCGATCGATCCCAGCAAGCTGCAGCCCCCATTGTTCCCTCGCAATTCGAAGCATGCGCGAGGCACTCTTCTGACCCCGGCTAGGCAATCACTAAGCGCGTGGGCCCGTGTCCGACAGACCGTCTGGGAGATCGGAGCGTTCCTTCGTCACGCAGACATGCGGTATGCAATCAAGACTGGTCTAGGTGGAGGTGAGATCCCCATTTTGTTGATTGAGATCATGCGGCTGATGCGTCTGTAGCGATCTTGGCTGCACCAGCTTTCACTGAGGTTGGCAGGCCAATCTTCCTAGAGTACAGAGGGGAGTGGGCTTTGATCGCCTACTTTGCTACCATGAGCCCTACGGTGGGGCAGACAAACTTCTTGTGGGTTTTTGATTGTCACACTGTGTGCCGAGCGGTTCTGATCTCTTTCCAGATCGTTTTTTCGTGTATTGGGGACAATGTGAGCATGAGCTGAGAAGCAAGAACATGGTGTGCCTCTGACTTTTTAAGCTTGGGAGCCGCTGTCGCAGTTCTGGCTTACAGCATGTGGGTCTCAATCGATTGTCTCCCTCTCCTCCTGACAAAAGGTAGATTCCCTGACGATCCCATCACTTTGCCCCTTATTGGCCTGTTATTCTCGATCCCATGTTTCTACGTGATCACTCAAATGCCGGATTTGATGCAGGCGGGCCGCTTCGTCCTCCTCACCTATGTAAGCAGCTCGCGCGTTGGTCGGGACCAGGCTGAACGATATGGTCAGAACCTAACCTGTCTGTACGCGTACAATCAGCGCGACCGAGATACCACTGTTCTGTCCATCGCTATTCATCGCGCAGCGAGCGTCATCATTGGCGTGGTCTGGGCGGCCGTTGTGTCTCGCTACTGGTGGCCCTTTACTGCACGCCGGGAACTTCGCATGGGCTTGAGCGAGTGAGTCGATGCGACGCATTGTGCCTTGCTGAGGCATGTGGTAGCTTCTGCTTGGACCTGTCGTACCTGTATTCGAAACTTGTGACAACATATAGCAGGGGTGTTGATCCACCCGAGCCTCTTCCGGCCGATCAGGAAGAAGAGGAAGAACCGCTGTTACCTCCTGGATCCACGCGACATCCTCATCTCAGTCACGGCGTGCGGCAATTTATGGCCATGTGAGACTGTTGATCCCATCTCCCATCTCGCCCTAACCCCAATGACAACGAAGCTTGCTGAGATCATGTAGGGAACTTCATCTCCAGTCTCAACTGGGGAGTTTGCGTGAACTCCTCGCACAGACGAAAAATGAACCTCGCCTCAAGGGCCCATTCGCATTCGATTTTTACAAGGAGGTCCTTCTAAGTTGTGAGCGGATGCTCGATCGACTGCATAGCATGCGCTGCGTGACGACCAGGGACGAGTGGGACAATGTGCGGCTTGTCGTTTCGCTCGGTCCCTTCCTTTTCTCTCGCCCCTCGTCATCTAGCCGTTTCCCATCGTGCGACGTCACGTCCCGCCCGTGCTAATGGAAAGGATAGGGTATCCGTGAGGCATTCGTACGGCCTGTCAATCGACAACGCCGTGAGATGGCCGGCAACGTGATCCTCTACGTACGTCCCCGCCACTCCCCCGTTCCAACCAAAGCAAGCAAATGACAGCACAAAGTCAAAACCGTCCCGCAGCATGCTGATGTGATTGTTTGGGGATGTAGTTCTACACCCTGTCGGCGGGCTTTCGTCTACGCACGCCGATGCCGCCGTACCTCCCGCCAGCAGAGATAGCTCGTCAGCGACTGGTCGAGTCTATCCGGAACCTGGACGTCGTCAAACGCCGGTCCGTGCGCGGCGGAGGACGGCACTTGCTCTTCTTCGCTTACGCCTTGGCGATGCAGGTGCGTGCCACGTGTGCTGTTTTGATAGCACCAAGCATCGCATGTGACTTGCCTAGCCGCGACATTGAGCGTCATGTGAAGTGTTGCTAGCTCGTCAGCTTGGCAGTGTGGCAGCTGCCAATTTTGATGTGTGGATGGGCGATTGATAGAGACAGGCAGAAGAGTCCAGCTGATAGATGGTGCAGGAAGTGATCGCGGAGCTCGAGTACCTGGGCGAAATGATGCAAGATGCCTTTGGAGTCATATCGCAAAGCACCGTCGTGGACTTTGAGGCGCTCTTCCAGGCGAGCCGTGAGTCAACTCCAACGTCGCATGCAGGCCCGGCGGGTTCTATGTCTCGGCATTGGCGCGCAGAATCAGGAGCAACAGGGGCGCTAGCGGTCTAGATGGGCGTAGATTGGCTGACAAGCTTGGCGACGCTGGGACGCTGGGACGCTGCCGAGCTGGTGACGCTGTGGCGCTGGTGACGCTGTTCCGTTGATGAGAGTAAGTGTAGATCGCGCAGGCAAAGGGAGGTGCGAGTAGGTAGGGCGGCAAGTAGCCCCCAGGAGAGGCGTGGCACTTGTGTAAACATGTATACTGTATGTTGTATTCATACATGATCGATAGATTTCGACTATGTCCATGCGAATTCTTGGCGTATTTTACAAATACGCGGCACTGTCTCGTAATTCTGCACCTGCAAAGAATATCCGCCGGCCACTCGTGTTGGTCAAGGGTTCGGTCAATCACAATCGCCTTGCTATACTCGGACCTCCACTACACCGAGTTGTCCCGAGTCGCCATTGCCTGCAATGTTTCCACAACGCCTCCAAGACCTTTCACTACTTGTCCGAACTCTTGCGATCCTTCGGGACCTTGCCTCAATCGCATAGCCTCTCACAGCTCCTCGCACCCCTCACAACTCGCAGCTCCTAACAGCTCACACCTCCCCACAGCTCGCAGCTCACAGCTCCTCCCAACTCACAGCTCCTCCCAACCCGACCTGCTCCGCCTCAACAGCCCCACCATCTCCCCCAGACGCTCCACGTCGCCTCGGCTGACCCGGCCCCCGTGCACTTCACTCTGCAGGCCCCTCCACAGCTCGCCCAGCACCCCTTCGAGCGTCTCGCGCCGTTTCTGCCTCTTCCCCTGCGCCGCCTCGGAGCGACCCCTAGAGCGCCCTGCTCTGTCTCCTCCACCTCTTCCTCCTGGCCCAGCCCCGGCGCCTGCTCCGCCTCCTGAGTGGGCTTGTGCAGGGTTACGAATGTGGCGCGCGTGTTGGAGTTGCGGCGGCCGGTCAAAGTCCACGCCTGTCTCGCCGAAAAAGTGGCTGAGCTTGCCCGTGCGTCTCCGGCGAGCGGCATGCGAGGACGGTGATGGCGCTGCGGCCAGGTCGTCCCCGTGATTACCGTGATAGCCGTGATTACCGTTGACCCCGAAATCGTCCTCGGCGTCCATGTCGCCGTCCGAGGCAGAGTCAGAGTCCAGCGAGTCGATCAGGGTGGCTAGGCGGGGCTGGTCGTTCTCTGCTAAATACAGCAGCCCCTCGATGGACTGCGTGTACGAGTCGAGTGTCTGAGCACGGCCACGACTTGGACTATGGTGGTGGGAAATGCTGTGATCGGCGGAGCTATTTGGGTTGTGCACGGCCGAGGGAGACGTAATATTGGGTGCCATTTCGCTTAACAGGGCAGCTGAGCGGTGAGGGGAGAGGAACATGTCCCGCGGAGGCGCGTTCCCAAATACCTACGAGAACCAAGCATCAGCATGTGCTGTGGTGAGTGTACACGTCGGGATCAGGACGAGAAGACTGGGATTGCCAGTGACATGCATTCTGGACCTCTGAAGGTGACCGGAGATGACGAGTGGCGAAAACTCTACATGGATTTCGGAAGCTTGACAACGCAATCTGCGAGTGGCAAATTCACCATGCTCACCTGTTCAAGCTTTTGCGCCTTCTTACGCGCCGCCGACTTCTCCCCCTCACTCATACCTGAGCCCATATCGATGCTACTCGTTCCACCCGCACCTAGACCTGCGGCACCGCCGGCGCCAGAGGTTGTCGATCCCCGCATATCGAGAAACGACGACGCGGCATCAGACATGAATTTGGGTTTACGCTCGCGGATCGTCATGCTCTGTTTGAGCTTGTTCGCCCATGACGCGGGAGAGGGTGAGGACGTCCGGCTACCCAGTCCCCGTCCGGTCAGGTCGATGAAGGATTCGCCACTGCCTGTGCGTAAAGAGGACTGTGGGGGAGCGACTGCAGTTGGAGGAACGGAGGGCGAGAGGTCGTCCGTGCTCGATGGAGTGAGAAAGGATGGTGGGACCGGGACGCCAAGCAGGCGTTGTAGCTGTGAAGCATGGCTTAGTTACCCGATCGTACAAGCACTACATAATGGACTCACCTTGACCAACTGCTGCCTCTTGATCCGTCTAGCTGCTGCCTCCGCAATCAAGTCGTCATTCTCATCTTCCCATTCAGATGTCGACCGCCCGGCAGGAGACACCGGAACACCTGGCTTCTTTGGCTGGCTTGACCTTCTGTTGACCCCAGGCTGCCGGTGTGCAGCCGTTATCCCCAGGTTCGTCTCAGACACTCGCATTTCCCTCTGGACATATACCTTGAGATCACCTTCCCTGTTCTTCTCCATTCCAAGTGTCGCCCTTGCTCGATGCGCAAGTGCCGATCCTGGTCTGGCGGGAACAGATGGAGGTTTGGCATTGGTCATGATCACAGTCTGTGGCAGACAGTCCTCTCTATCCCACTCTGGGACGCCGGTAGGGTGAGATGGGAAGTCTTCAGAAAAGTGGGTGACGACTGTAGTTCCAACGGTGTGTGGCTCGACTACTAGTCTCTCCATGTCGCGCTCGTTTAGTGACTCGCCTAACATCTGGTGCAACTTTCGTGCCCTGTGGAGAAGCCTCAGGCGTTGTTCCGGATCAAGCTCTGTCCGAGTCGGAAGCGGCGGTAGACCCTTGTATGGCGTGCCTGGGAGGAGTCGAGTGAGCGTGTGTACGGACTCGCTGAGCGAGCGGCTGGAAGAAGGCAGCGACTCCAGCGAGCCAGAACGGATTCGGTGGAGCTCGTCAGGGGAATTGGTGGCGGGCGTGTGCGGAGCTTTAGGCAACTCCTGCTGGAAGTCGTCTAGCGGCGCATTGACGGCCGAGCGTGACACTACAGGAGGTTTCTCGATTGGTGGAAGCAGGCTTCTCGGAGCAGTAGTGGGCATCACGAATGGGGCCGAAATGGAGAGCTTGTGGCCCTTGCGATGAGGTGGCACGGGGCCGGGACTATGATGTCAGTCAGCCAGACATTGTGCGTTCGTTGAAACACTTACCCTCGAGTGACCTCGAGCACAGACACTACGGCACGCCGATCCAGCTCCTCAATGAGTCGCGCTTTTTCTGCGCCCGGACCAAGCACCTGGTCCAGCTTGCTCTGCATTCCACGCGCAGGACTGACTGGCGATCTGACGTAAGAGCTGGTGTCGCTCTCGCCCAAGTGAGTCTCTTCTCGTACAGCTGCAGTAAGGGGCAAGCCATTGCTTGGCGGCCCATGATGGGCTGGAGAAACTGGGGAATTGGAGGCATTAGACGCAGGGACGACGTGACGTTCGGACTTGGCGGCCAGCTTGAGGAGGTGCGCTTGGATGGGCGCTTCGCTCTCGGCACCGCGTCGATGTTGTAATGTGTGATGGGCTGCTCCAGACACTGGTTGACATGCACTTGTCGGAGCTGAACCTGTTCCAGAAGACGAAAACTTGCTGGTCACCCTGCCGTGTTCGTCTGGGTGCTGTTGGTCGCTGACTTGTTGCGCTTGATCGCTCGAGGCTTCGATCGAAGAAGCATGTGCAGACCAGCGCCTCCGACTGCCAAATGTGTTGCCACTGCCTGTACTTTCGCGCCGCAGGATACTGGGGTGAGGTAGGGAACCTAGACCCGAGGCGGGTCGAGACGACAGTTCTTCCACGTCTGCGTCATCTCTCCACCTCCGTGAGCTAGGTGTTAGTGAGACTTGCCGCGGACGGTAGATTGGCGGGGAACCTTCTGAAGCAGTGGAAATGGAGAACCGGAAGAAGGATTCGTCGTTGGGCGGAAGGGGTCGACGGTGATTCGTGTCCACTCCGTTCTCGTACAAAGTCGGCAGGCCGTTAAGGGTCTGATGTAGTCCTGGATACTGGCCCAGCACCTTGGAGCGCTGCAGTGCTCCAGCACTGGATGGAACCGAAGAGAGATCTGAGTAGACGGTTGAAGTCCGCTCCGAAATGTCGAGGAAGGAACGTTCCTCCTGTAGCTGGGAGGGAATCACCTGCATGCCTGCTTCTGGCACCATCGATGCAGGAGAGTAGTCTGTCGAATAGGGAGCAAGAGGGGAAACTGGAGACACAGAGCTCTGCGACGGTGCAGTTGTAGGCGGGGTCCTCAAGATCGACGTGGGAGATTCCTCGACGACCGGATCTGGACCTGTCGTTGTTTTCATAGATATGGGAGGTGGCTGGGCGGTGGTTATGTTAGCAATACCATCTATCCTGTCCACAGTGCTCACTGGGAACCAACTCACCAGTGGCACCGGCGACGCTGAGGCTGAGGCTGAGGGACACGCTGCTCGATCACGAAGAGGGTTGAGCCGCTTATCAGCCATAGCTGAGCCTCTCTTCACTCGACGGATCACGACCGGAGACAGGTCCAGCACGTCCAGCAAGCCCGCCCTACTTGTCCCGGCGACGTAGGCCACTCGAACCTGATTTGGCGAGGCCGGCGAGTCGATAGACCCAGCTTGAGAGATGACAGAGACTGCACTGCGGCGAGCGGAAGAATGATCGGGAGTGACGGGAAGGGGCGAATCAAAAGGGTCGAGAAAGGGCGATGAGGGGGGAAGAGAAAGAGGGCGCCGGAAGGGCGTGCTAGTCGTCGTGGCCGGCAATGACAACATACTCAACCTGGGTGCTCGGCCTCCGCGGTGACGAGGGACGAGGGAGGAGGGCACACGGGGGGGGAGCCAATCTGGGTAGTCAAGGTGATGAGGGCTTATTGTTCCTCAAAGCTTCTGACGCTTCTGGATCAAGACTTCACGGTCTCGTCAAGTTGCTCACTGGAAGCGACTGGGACCAATTGAGCGTCAATAGGGGAACTTGTGAGATTGTTGTGGGTCACTGGAGATTGATCCCCAGCCTCTGGCAGCAGTAGTAGTAGCAGCAGCAGCAGCAGTGATGCCTTGGGCTGACAACGCCAGTGGAGGCAAAAGGACATTTGCACGAAGGGGTCTAGGAGGGGAACGGGGAACGGGGTGCAGCCTTTGCGCCAAGTGGGCACTGCTATCAAAGGCCCTTCTGCGCATCTCCTCCTTTGTCGAGATCTAGGTCACTTTGCCTATGCTGGCATGCATCGTCAGCCATACCCCCGACTGATTGCTGGCCAACACATTGAACAGTCTGTCAAGGCTGCATGAATCTGCGACAGCTTGGACAGCCCGTTTCGGAGCAACGTGTTTCAGGACTCCCACGTCACATTACCTGCGGTTCTTTATCACTCTTTGATACGATACCATGCAAGTAGATGGGTTCAAGAACCGTAAATTTCAACTTGACGGCTCGGCAAGGACGGCCCAGAGAAGAGCAGCACAGTCCGCACGAGCGGGGCTAGAGGAAGCGTGAGGCGAGAACTTCGCCGAGGTCATACGCCACCTGCACGGGGGCCGATTGGGCCTTTCGAAGATTCGGTCATGCAGGTCTTGGCTGTGACCATCCCATGGGTCATTGGTCAATGATTGAAACACAAAAACCTTGAACAGTTGTATCTGCTCCATCAGCGGTGACCAGACAACCACATCTCGACGCCTCGAAACATTCCTTAGCGGCCTATTCGTGCTCCAGAACCGCATTGAAAGCATTCGACAAGCCGACCGCACGATGCATTGACCAAGCGATGACATGTAGCATCCATGGCACTACCCACCGGATTTTGGCATCCCAAGCTCGGGTGCGCTCGAAAGCTTGGACGCTCGGAAGCTCAGACACCAGCACAAAAGACTCCCCTCGACGCCAACCTTCGCCCGGCGCAAACGTCATTCCCGTCTCGAGATTCCCAGCGATTATGCCAGCTCTTCAGCGACTGCTCATCCTCGTGCGCGTCGGTTACACTCTCAGGGCAAAGTAGCGCAGGTCGCCCTTTCATTGTGGTAACCCCCCGGAGGGATGCAAACGAGAGTGAGATGCAGGGTGAGGCGATAAACTCGCTGTTTAGGAAATGTAGCCTTTATACTTCGGCAGACAGCCGGAAGTGCCCGAAGGCCGACGGGGAACTGACAGAGCTCGTGGGTATGGGCATATGTCCAATGGCTCGCCGGTACCAAACTTTATATGCATCGTCCAGCGCCCTCTGGAGAATCCGCGGTCAACAAACAGTGTTGTATTTGGCGAGAGGCAGATAACAGAGGCACGTCATGGCGTTCTATGGGGCAGCACGTTTTCCACCGAGGTGGAGTAAGTCTCTGCCCCGTTCTATAGCCCCGCAGAGGAGATGACATACCCCGCATCAGCTGGAAGAGAAAACGTAACCCGTCCAGAGGTTTTTCGGTACGCTTCAATGTAACTCTCATGGTGGTCAAGGCGGTCTCATGAAGGTTAAAATATCAGAACCGTTTGGCAGGCGATGACTTCTCTATGGACGCCCACTGCTGGTCTGCTTGTCCGGTCAGATGACCTTGACAGCTGGGTCAGCTCCTTGCTGGCTGGGGGGTTCGATCACTGACCTGTCGGTTGCGAGACCGTCGTGTGATGGCTCGTGCCATGTCGGGTCGTCTTGTTCGTCCCGATGGCTGGGAGGCATAGCGTTCAGACAACAATCAAGCTCCATGGAATGATCGTTGTCCGGAACTCTCTCGGCTCTCTAAACACACGGTGGGTGTTTGTGTTGACAGCAGTCCACACTCTCGGCCAGGTATAAATGACTGCCAGTGGACGGCAATGCCCTCGTCTCCTATTCATTCATCAAGTCTTCCCTTCCATTTCCCCTCCCTTACCTTGCTCTAATACACCAGAGGGCCTCACTCATTTCAATATGTTCGTCAATGGTTACATCCCCCTCCTCTGCTTGCTGAGCGTGGCACTGCCCGCCCTGTCGTCCGCACTTCCCACTGTCTCCTACTCCTCGGCAGCAGAAGAGCACAAGCGCAACCCCTACCTCCGTCAGAATGAGCTCCCGCGGTCCAACTCTGAACGAATGGCTCGTGGCCTTGCTCCTGCGCCGCCCAAGCGACTATACTCCGGCTCTAGGACGAACAGCGGTGAGTCACCACGTCGCATGCCAGATGCCGTGTTGGCACGGCTCGAACATTCATCGCTTATACTCCTGTAGCGCATGTTTCCAAAAGATCCGCACCGGCGGGAGATAGCGTTTTTATCCAAGCCTCCTATGTGTCTAGCGCTTCGAGTCTCGGATACTTTGCTGTCGACAGTGCATCCGGCGGCTTTGGGGTGATTGTTGCAGTGAGTTTATCGATCTTCGACTGTTTCCCAAAAGATAACTTCGGATTCCACCGACTGACACAAAACGATAGGACGTCGCAGACGCTGATACTTACGTGGAGCCCACCACGCTTCCTGCAACCAACGTCGACCTTGAACTTGAATACAGCAGTGATTACGGGCAATACACTCCCCAGTTTCCGTACCTCTGCGTAGGAGATACCAACGGAGGCGACGTCGGGAGTTCAGATGGGTGCGCTTTACTTTTCATTTGTTCAAACATCCCTATGCCGAAGTCGCCAGAGACGGCACCGACATGGCTTCCTCGCTGACTTTTGTCCATAGTGTCTTCACATTCAGCGCTTGTGTAAATGACAACTCGGGGGTTTCCTTCGACCTGGAGGAGGTGCCCGGGCCGGTAACGGTCACGTACACCAATGACGATGACACGGTCGCCACCCCGAACTTGTACTATGATTCGTCCACTGGAATAGTTTACGCCTCCGCATCTGCTGCCGACGTCAACGAATATGAGGACACGAACCTGTCCGAAGACGACGCGATCGTCCTCGACACCCTGTACCTCACCTCGCCCGCATCCGGGTAGAGTCCCTGCCCCCCGTATCTCGCTTCAGACCTCTTCCGCCTGTTGCCCAAACCTCATTTCGTCTTTACTCTCTCAAGGGCGTTTGCGCCTAGACAGTTGCAGCGACACCTTTTTCTCCGTGGGATTTTAATGGACTTTTTGAATGGACTTTTGACTGGACTGTGAAATGCACATATAGCATTCTTGCACTGAAACACTCGGCTTGGCCAGTCGTATGTTTCCAGACATCGTGCCACTGTTGTGTCGTGTTTCCATGACGACTCACTCTGTTCAAGTAGACGTACACATCTCGTCAGTTGCTCTATTTCATGTCACCAACGCGTGTCGAAGTCACGTTCAAGTTTATGCCACGTGGGTGATACCGGTGATGCCGCTTCCTTGCACGTCCCCCTCTCTTGGGACTACGACGATGGAACTCTGCACCGAGCATTGCTTGCTCATCTGCTGAACGTTTATCTCTTGAGCGCTACGGCTGGCGCTGTTGGTGTCTGCCCACGATGGCGACCTCGATGCGCGGTCTCACTCAGGTCAGTGTCTCAAGCCGCTCGGACGAAGATCTACCACTTCCTCTCATTTCCGAGGCTGACCCCTAGCCGGCCACAGTACATTTCAGATATTCGGGCATGTCGCGTACGAGAGCTCGAGGAAAAGCGAGTGAATCGTGAGATGGCGCATATCCGCCAAAAGTTCAAAGACGGCAGTCTCGATGGCTACCAGCGGAAAAAATACCTATCCAAGGTCGTCTTCACCTACATCCTCGGCTACAAGGTCGACGTTGGTCATATGGAGGCCGTCAATCTCATTAGTAGCACAAAATACAGCGAGAAGCAGATTGTAAGCTCGTATACCTGTCCATCTGCTTTGATGGCCGATTTCGCATGACATGCTGATCAAGCTGTTCTCGGTCGTCTAGGGGTACCTCGCCATCACCTTGTTGATGCATGAGAACTCGGAGCTGGTCAGACTCGTGATCAACTCTATACGAAAAGATCTTGAAGATCAGAACGAGATCAACAACTGTCTCGCGCTCCATGCCATCGCGAACCTCGGCGGAAAAGAAATGGCAGAGACGCTGAGTGATGGCGTCTACAGGGCCATGATCAGCGCGTACGTCTTGTCCCGATTACCCACATGACATTTCTCCCCTGATATGAAGGAGCTTGCTGACACAGCCTTAGCACATCCACCACGTTCGTGAAGAAGAAAGCCGCCCTCACTCTGCTTCGTCTGTACCGAAAACACCCAACAGTAATGCCCGTGACCGAGTGGGCAGAGCGCATAGTCTCAATGATGGGGGACCGGGATCCAGGTGTGGTTCTCACCGTCACAACCCTGGTGACCGCCATGGCACAGAATAATCTGGAGGCATTCAGCGGATGTTATCAACAGGCAGTGTCTCGCCTTGATCGGGTAAGCTGGATTCCCAACACGAAAACAACATTGGATCTGACGCGTCTTATAGATCATCTTTGACGGCGACTATCCGGCAGAATATGTGTACTACAAGGTGAGCGGATTAATGAAACACATTGCAAAGCTGACAGTCCTGGTAGGTTCCGAACCCTTGGCTGCAAATCCGGTTATTACGGCTGCTACAGTACTATCCACCTCCAGACAACCCTCAAATGCTGGAAACGCTAAACGGCGTATTGCAAGCGATAACAGATATGTCACAAGACACTCCACGGGTGCGGTATTCCTCAGCTCTTCGCGGCCTGCTGCTGACTCATCACAGAATGTACAACACAACAACGCCCAAAACGCAGTCCTCTTCGAAGCAATCAATCTCGCCATCCACCTAGACCCCGAGAGCGACACCGTTTCCAACGCTTCGATCCTTCTCGGCCGCTTCATCCTCGCTAAAGAGACCAACGTGCGATATCTCGGTCTTGATGCCATGGCCCATCTTGCGGCATGCTCCAGCAGTCTTGAGCCTGTAAAGAAACATCAGGACACCATCATCCTTAGTCTGAAGGATCGAGACATCTCGGTTCGCCGACGCGCACTTGATCTGCTATACTCGATGTGCGATACGACCAATTCGAAAGTGATTGTTGGCGAGCTTGTCAAATATTTGCAGGTGGCAGATTACAATCTGCGGGAAGAAATGGTGTTGAAGATTGCCATTCTGACAGAGCGTTTCGCTACCGAGGTTAGCCTTCTTTTTCAAGGCATCAATCAGCTTAAGTTGACTGGTAATAGTACGAGTGGTATGTCGATACGATCTTGCAGCTCATCTCAGCGGCGGGCGATCATGTCGGAGCGGAGGTGTGGTATCGAGTAGTGCAGCTCGTGACCAACAACGAGGACTTGCAACCATACGCCGCGGCGGCAGTTTTCCAGCACCTCCAGGTCTCGGCATGTCACGAAAATCTGATCAGAGTAGGAGGTAAGGTCGACTTCGAATTGCCGTGCGCATGACCTTACTTATTGGACAGGGTACATTCTCGGGGAATTCGGTCACCTCATCGCCAACGAGGCCGGGTGTAGTCCGATCGAACAATTCCAGGCATTACATTCCAAAGTCAACCTATGCACAGCCCCGACCAGAGCTCTACTTCTCACCACATATGTCAAAGTGAGCTTCGAGACCAGTAGGGTGGATTGCCCATAGCTGACGGTGAGCAGTGGGTGAACCTGTTCCCGGAGATCAAAGAGCATCTCATCAACATATTTGAACGATATACACATGTCCTCGACGCCGAGCTGCAACAAAGAGCGTGCGAGTATCTTGCCTTGGCACGACGAGATGACAACGACGAATTGCTCGCAACAATCTGCGATGAGATGCCCGTTTTCCCGGAGCGGGAATCTGCGCTTCTGAACCGTCTGCACAGCAAGGGAGATTCGTCGCAAGATAAGCGGACTTGGGTCATCGGGCATTCCGCGGACAACAAGGAGAAGCTTGCGGAAAGGTTCAAGGGTTTCAAAAAGGGCAACGGAGATGCTGTTGGTACCGCGCAGGTAGCAGCTGCGACTGCAGCTCCAAACCCAGCGGCTGTTGCTCCCCGAGAGCCTTCGCGCACAGCAAGCACGGGGATCGAGACGATGATGGGTACAGTGTCAAACGGGCCAGGAGAAGACATCATGGCATCGCTGGCAGATCTGGATCTGTCGGGCGGAACGACGCAGGACGAGCCATTATTAGCCAACGGCTCAAATCCGACAGCTGTCGCACCAGCCGCACAGTCAATAGCCCCGGCTACCAATGTCAACGGCAATGACGTTGAGGCAGAACCGTTCGCAACCCTTGGAGGAGTCGATCCAACGCTCCTTGTGCCGCTTACGGTGCATCCACATATCGAAAAGGTTGGTTTGGTTGTTTAGTCCACTGTTGCATGTCCCGCTGATGTTGTGATAGTGGCTTGAGCGATTGTCATATCATAACGAGGGCGTCTTATACGAAGACTCGATCATTCAGATTGGAGTCAAGGCTGAATATCACGGACATCTGGGTCGCATAGCATTGTTCTTCGGCAACAAATCTCCATCGTCGATCAACGACTTCACGGCGCGCATCGAAAATTCTAATCAAGCTGCTCTCGCCACTACCTTCCATGATCAACCTGTGCAAGAGATCGAGGCGAGGGCGCAAGTGCAGGAACTGATACACGTGGAGTGTAAAGATTTCTTCACGGACCCGCCGGTGCTTCGAGTGATCTGCAAGCCCGAAGCGGATGAAGGGCGGACGAAAGTCTTGGTCCTCCGATTGCCTTTGTTCCTGAGCAGATTCGTCGAGGGTGTCAGCCTTGAGCAGGGACCGTTCTTTGAGCGGTGGAAGATCATCGGTGGTGAGTCGTTGAGTGGGATCTCAGAGGTGGGGTGAAATGACGGTGGTGGTGGCGGTTGTCGGGGTAGAGGTAGTTGTGGGGGCAGCATATTACCCACTCCAAGGTGTCAAGTCCTGACATGTACGTAGGGGCTCCGCGAGAGGCTCAGTTGATCTTTCCAATACGGCTCAACTCGGCGGGCGACGTCGATCTGGTAAGACACAGCAAGGTCATGGCGGGGAATCGGTTCTCCTTGCTACCAAACATCGACCCGAACCCTTCCAATGTGAGCATCCTCTCCTCATATCCTCATATCCTCATATCCTCATATCCTCATATCCTCATATCCTCATATCCTCATATCCTCATATCCTCATATCCTCATATCCTCATATCCTCATATCCTCATATCCTCATATCCTCATATCCTCATATCCTCATATCCTCATATCCTCATATCCTCATATCCTCATATCCTCATATCCTCATATCCTCATATCCTCATATCCTCATATCCTCATATCCTCATATCCTCATATCCTCATATCCTCATATCCTCATATCCTCATATCCTCATATCCTCATATCCTCATATCCTCATATCCTCATATCCTCATATCCTCATATCCTCATATCCTCATATCCTCATATCCTCATATCCTCATATCCTCATATCCTCATATCCTCATATCCTCATATCCTCATATCCCCATCTCCCTCGTCCGACTCTTCAGTGGACTGTCAAAGCAGACGAGACCAACCTGAAGCGATTCTCGGACGTGATCGCGACATTCACGGACGCTGAATCGTACAGCTCGTCATGGCTGGCGTCTTGCACATGTCAGCAACAGGCAAGGTCGGTATCCTGGGTCGGCTGGAACCAAACAAGGATGCCCAGCTGTGCCGCCTGACTATCCGGAGCACGAATGAGCACGTCTCGGCAGAGCTGTTGAGGCTGAGCAGCAAGCCCCTGAACACGGATACGACGGCTTCATAGTGCGTCTCTACTAGCATGAGCCTCTAGCGTAGCGTGTGTGTGCACTGCGTCGTATCGCGCCTCGACATAGCATGGCGCTAGGGTCCTGGAGAGTAGGTGGAGGGATGGATATGGTCGGTGTGGTCGGTGTAGTCAGTCGTGGATGTGGTGATGCCTGGAGCATCGGTGGATGTCGGTGAAACGAGAGGCGTGATGAGAAGGAAGAGGTGATGCACGACCTCGGTGTCGGGGCGTGGTCTTGTTGTATCTCGGTTGAGTGGAGATTTGCATGATATGTCTTGTTGGTCACAGATCTACAGCATGTATGGCTTGACTAGCCTCGTCAGAGATCTACGGCAAACGGCATGAATGGCATGAACGTCATGGTTAGCATCGAGCACAGCTTGTGCATCGGCTGCGCGTATATGTGCGATTCCATCGACGACGTGCAGTATGCTGCTGTACTCGGATATCTCGACTGGTCGTGTCCAGTGCGATGCCTCTATACCGTTCCTAATTGGATTGACCAACAAGGCTAGTTGGGCTGGGCGGGCGGGAGTAAAGCCGTATCACTACCAAGACGGCGCTGGTGCTGTCATTATTATCATGCATGGTCTAGATCTACAGTGTCTGGCGTCAAGATGCTACAATATGTTGGTCGATGGTTGCTGTTCCTGCGTCTAGACCCCCACAATTCACTCTTGTGGCGCTCGAAAGGCATCGAATACCATCGCACCAGTGTCGATATCAGCGCGGATCCCAATTCAGTGCCGACTCCAATGCAGACTCCAACGCCGAGTCCGACTCGACTCCGACTCCAATGCCGACTCTAATGCGACTCCGACTCCGACTCCGACTCCGACTCCGATTCAGTCCGAGCGCGACCATGACGTCCCCGAATGGCCGCTCCGGCTCGGAGTCCGCGCACGACAATGGCCACCAGGACATTCCAGACGTCCAATGTCCCCCCTGAGAGTCGCGCGTCGACTTTCCTCGCTGTGCTGTCTCACCGTGTTGACTGAACCTGTACCCACTCTATCCCTCGGCCGACGCAACCTCTATCTCTAGGCGCGCCACTAACCTCTACCTCGCCTTACCCTCCACCTCTAGCCTCGCCACTGATGTCCGTCCGGCGAGACCTGTCCAGGCAGGGTCGACTTCCAGCCTTCCGGCGGTCTGATGGAGGCCGGTAAACTCGGTGGAGGGGTATACCACTCGCGCTTGCTCTCCTGCCCGTGTCCCAGTCCCTGCCTCTGCCCCTGCCCCTGCCCCTGCCCCTGCGCTTGTGTCTGCCTTTGCTGCTCCGCCTGCTGGTGCTGGTATGGCTCTTGCTGCTGGGGCATGTACGGCTGCTGGTATTGATGCGGCTGTGGCTGTTGGTGTTGTGGAAGGGCGTGGGGGCTCGGGCTTGGACTACGACCTCGAGCACCGTTCACAGGCAGGTTGGACATGTACGACTTCCAGTCTGTCCTGAGTTGCGCCGACGGTGCAGGTGACGGCGCGTGTCCGATAGAGACAGCATGCGGGTCGGAGGGCAGCGGTGGCGGTGGCGGGGGGATAGCGGCTGTCGCTTGCCAGTTGGCAGCTTCCGATCCCGACGGTTTCGGCGGCGGTATCGGTGATGGCACACGCGCTGGAGCGGGACCAGCGCCAGAATTCGAGCTAGAGACAGGCGGAGGGCGGGCGTACGTATCGGGGATAGCTGAGTGCCAGCCATGTGGCGCGCGGCCGCGATAGTCGGGATGCGTCTGGGACGGAGGAGGCTGCGTCGGTGCGGGACCCTGTGAGAACGGCATGGACGAGGTCGGTGGATTCGTAGGCGAGAACGGCATGGACGAGGGAGGTGGCTGGGGTGAGAACGGCATGGACGAGGTAGGCGGATTGGTAGGCGAGAATGGCAGTGGCAGTGTCGTTTGGTTCGGAAGTTGATGTTGACTCGCAGAGCTGTAGCTGTGCTCTGGAGGCGGAGCATGCGGCGGAGCGGGAGTGTACGCCAGTGGAGGCGCAGGGCTGTAGGCGCCTGGAGGAGCGGGACTATAGCCGCGAGGGGGCGGCTGGGGTGGAGCAGGCGTATATGCTTGAAGGGGTCGCTCTGGCTGTTGTTGCCACTGCTGCGACGCAGGCGCAGGCGTCTCTTGCTTTCGCAGCGCATACAGCTCGTCTGATGGGTAATATCCCTACCGACTGCTTTGGCGGAACAGGCGGATGTGGGATCGGTCGCTGGGCAGGAACCGGAGGCGGCGGCGACCCGTACGGCGCGTTATGACCATCCGCAAGGTGGCCGTAGTGGTTCTGATTGGTTTGTGATTCGGGCGGGTGCTGCATCGCCGAAGCAGTTTGTTGATACCACGGCACATACCCGCCTGGCGTCGGCGTCGATTCCCGGCGTGACGGAGGATCCTGATTGATCGAAAGGGAGGATAGCGGCCCGGAATATCCGGCATGGTCGGGGGCGGCATTCGCGTATGGTTGAGTCGGTGGGGCTTGCGATGGGTAGGCCGGCTGATAAGGCTGCTGCAGTGGCGGCCGTGGCGACGGTTGACGATCAGGGTACGACTCGTTACCTGGTGGTTGCGGTGGACCGCCGTAGCCATTCTGGTCCCCGCCGTACACGTCATAAGCTGGTCGGGAGATACTTTGAGCGGGATCGTGACCCGGTCGAGGGCTTGGAGCTCGATACGGGCTCGGCGCACGGTAAGGGTTGGTTGGCGCTTGTGACGTATCAGGGTATGAGGACGACGGGATCGGATAGTGGCTCTGTGGCGGAGCCGATGCGGATAGTAACGGAGCTGGACCGGGGGAGGGATTGAGATAATTCGAGTGGGATTCCGAGGTAGAGACAGCAGAGAAGCTGCTTGCGTGCTGTGGAAGTTGCGGGTGTGAAGTTGGGATGGAGGGAGGACCTGGTGCGTTCTGAACATGGTTGGGCGGGGGATAGGGATACTTCTGATACGGTAACGCGAATCCCTGCCCTGATAGTGGTCTAGGCACAGGAGTCGCACCGCCTCGTTGTCGCTCGTCGTCCATGCGCTGCCATTGCAAGGCGTCGTTGGTAGAGACCGGCCGCTGATGCGGGGTAGGAGCAGGCGGGGGCTGGCTTTGCGGTAAGAGCGAGCCCCATGGCGCGTCACCCGGCCCGCCGACAGAGTGACGGTGGCCATATGCATGCTGAGAGTTCCGCTGTGGGTCTGGTGGTGCGGGTGTTGCAGGTGGAAGAGGACGTGATGAGTATGAGGAACTGATGGATAATGACGACATGGGGCGGGTGAGCGAGTCGAGAGTGGCAAGGGAGGTGGTAGTCGAATGCGAGGACAGCGATGCGGACGCATACGGGGGCTGACCGGCAACGGGAATCTGACACAATAAGCAATCAAGCACGAAAAGCGTCGAGGGAAGAGGATTCACAGGAAGACTCTGTTTCCGAGAGTGTCGAGGTGGTAGACCGAGCTCTGCGAAGCTTCCCGAAGGCACGATGGTCTGTGCAGGTGACGGTACACGAGAAGGTTGAGCATAAGGCGGAATGTACAGACTCATGCCTGAGACACTCCCGGAAGCTGATAGACCAGTCGAAAGTCGGTTCCGGTTGATGGACGACATGGAAGCCGAGGCAGTTGCATCGTATTGACCTGTTCCGCCGAGAACCCCTGGGCGAGGAACATTCCTCTTGACGGGCGGGACATCCTACGAGTTTCAGTATAGAAATTCGGTACGCCCGAGCCCGACTTACGTTGGAATAGAAAGTGAGCTCTAGATACACCTCACCGCTGTATTTCTCCTTGTGCAGGAACTCGTACCATTCTGGAGTTGGATGAGCGGCATGCAAAGCGATAAAACGGAACGCGACATACCGTCGACTTCACCCTTCTTCAAAGCTTCCTCGATATTCACCACGCACTCGCCAATCAATTCTGGCTCTTTGGCGTCATCGGCAAAACAAGCGACCCGCATGCTCTTTCCCCCTTTCTTGTGTATAGGTCCTTTCCGACTCTTGCTCGCCAAGGCAGCCGGCGTGACCGCCCCAGACTGAGAGTCCTTGAGCGATCCGCCAACTTGCGAGGTGGAAGTGGATGACGAGAGCGGGAGCGAAGTATCGCTCTGAGACTCCGAGCGAGACAAGACATCGTCTACATCCTCCATGATGGAAAAACGAAATTCCTCATCCCATTCCGGATGCTGTCCGCCTCTTGGTTCTCGTCAGCAAGCCCTAGGGACGAGGCAGTAAGCGGCGACTAACCGCTTGATCGCTTTCGTCTTCTGCTTTTCGTCATTGATCGTCAGGGTGCAAAACGGGTCTTGTTTGCCGAATCGTGACTTGTTTGGCAGGTTACGCTGTAAAGCACGGCCGGCATTAGCTGAGCATACACAACGGAAGACGCGCAGGCTATGCCAAGCTCACCGCTTTGCCAACGACAACGATCAGAGTTCCCAGCTCCTTTGGCTCGGACATGACGGTGCTGTGACCAAACTAGCAGACACGATGTTGGCGTGCTCAAGAAGGCCAATTGCTGTCACACGCTGTATATCCCTCGGAATGCCCGTTGAAATCGACGCCAAGCACGTTGTAGGGCGGTGCGGCGACAGACCGAGAACAGCGGCCAACAGCAAGCAGGCTACCTCGCGAGCAGTCTACGATATCGCCTAGAAGCGACACTTGCAGTGCGTCACAGGCTGGCAGTATAGGCGTCGTCTCCTCCGTCAAGAGTGTCGGTCTGTCAAATGTCCAAAGCAAACTCGAAGATCACCAACCAGCCTTTTGTGCGTTTGCCATAGTATTGCACTGCTTGGGACGCGTTCCCGGCTACGGGCGCCTATCATCCACGTCACATAGGCGCGCGTAGCCTCCAAAGACAGCCCCGCAAGCCTAACTCTGCATTTGAGCCCCGCCCTTCCGGGGACGTCTCGACACCACCCCGCCCTCTCTCTCTGGGCGATCATCTTTGTATCACATCCTGGGCTCACCATTGACTGTCAAGACTCTTTCACTGGCATCGAGGTCCATGTCCCGGTCGTAGAAAGCTCTGTTTGTCCCGGTACTTCCTTTATACATAGCAATGTCGCCTTGCTGACTCAGCCAAAGCACAACTCGCCTTGGCACCCCCATCTCCCTGACAGGTGAGTATCCCTTGTTTTGTCTCCTGCTTGTCTTATCCACTGGCCATGACCTCCATCTCTATTCCTGGGAATTGTGGCTGTACTGGGTGCTGAAAGCTCTGCAGAAAACACCTCACCACGCTGAGCGTCCACTCTCAACTGGCACCTCCCGCTCAAACAGACTCGTGCACACCAGTATGCGCGAGTCCAACTACAGCTTTCCCGCCCAGAACAGAGCGGTAGTCCAGATCACTCACCTTCTGTATGATAGGCGAGGTAAGCAGCAATCTCACCGACTCTAGGCTCCTCAGTCGCCCCCACCCTGTTCCTTCTCGGTTCCCGCTGTTGTGCCACGCAATGTTTGGGGGGCGGGCGGGGCCGTACCTCGTTTCACCCAGTTCACCAGACCGCATCCCGGCTAATGCTAATGCCATACACGTAGCCCTCGATACCAACAGTGCCCTTGCTCTTCTCAATAACCTCACCTCCCTCACATATCTCACGTCGACGTCTCCGCGCATCCGCGAGATTCTGACTCTCGACGGCGGTCTAGAACGGCTGCTGGATATCCTCCGCGAGTCCACACTTCCTCGAGAGCTCACAACGGCTCCAGACCTATGGGGATTCAACGGCCCGCCCACGGCAAGAGTCATCAATGTCGATCGTCAAATCTCCCTTCGCCACAGCCTAGCATTTCAATGTGTCGTCAACATCGGCGTACGAGGGAGCGAGGCAATACGGACTCGAGTTGTCCAAGCTGGCGCACTGGACTTGGTGGCTCAAATATTGGAAAGCTGGCTGAAGAACAAGGGCGTGCATATATTCGCGGGGCCGGTTGGAAGTCAGGTCGCCTTTGAGGCGATGGCTGCCGGACGACCATTACCTGGTTATGACCGGTCCCGACGCCCTCGTTCTGGCAGCACAAGAACCTCCACAGCGACTCATACTCATACACACACCCACACTCATACGCCAAATGCGGTCGGTCCTGCTGTATCGGCAGAACTCGAGCCAGCGCCCACCGTCAGGGCGCTAGGGATCGCTGGCCTCGTATCGGCCTTTACGGGATACCGACCAGCAAGACAGAGCCAAACCCATACACCCGCGCCTCAGACCGACACTGATGTTGACATGGCGGACGCCGAGCTCGACACAGATGGAGCGTCAACAGGCGCTGCGGATGATAGCATGGATCTGGACGAGCAGCCAGCTCCAGAGCAACCTGCAGCGTCGACAACACCTCGTGCTGCCCAAAGCCTCTTACCCATGTCGATTCCATCTCGCCGCCCGGGGTCTAGAGACACGTTAAGCCAGGCGTCAAGCGCTGCCAATTCCTTCTCCGGGGATGATATCGCCGAGATCCCCAGAGCTGTTTCGGTCAACAGCTTTACTTCAGATTCGTCGAGGACCGCGGGCCCTTCGCGACCTGCCCCGCTCAACCTTGGAGTAGCGCGGATACCTCAGCTCGCAACAGACACCATCAGCAACCAATCGAGCCCGATGGGAACTCCGAGGAATGAGAATGGGGAAGAAGTCAGACAAGCAGGCAGACGAGGCACAATCGTTGGACGGCCGATCAATGTGAACCTGACTGTGCGGAATGAGCGACGGCGTGAGCAGACTGGCAGTGGCACTTCGGATGGCGGAGAGGAGCTGGATCTGCCGACCGCGACTATCAACGCGGGCATCGCACAAGCGAATGCCCAGGCAATGGGAGGAGGGACGATCGTGCCTGGCGATCCGGCGCCTGGGACTGTGCCGCCAGTCGAGATCGTCGAAGACGTGACAGGACCCGAAGAACCGGATCCCGAGGTCATTGCTGCCGAGCAAGCGCGTCTTGATCTCGAGGCGGGTGCACCACCAGGTCAACCTGGTGCCGCGCAAACTCCTCGTGACCCGCCTACCGAGACTGCTGCTCCGCAACAAACTCTGTTGAATCGGGCGCCCGATAACCAAATCATCATAGCCAACGGTGCACCGCGTGGTTTTCAAGACCTCGGAAGCTACGTCGGTATCAGTTCGTTACTCAACCCCGAAGGCGACAAGTACTCGGACGACTCGATCCTGCTCGCTTTGCAGCTCCTCGCATATCTATCCAAATACCCACATGTCCGATCCGCCTTCCACCACCCCCGACGACCGATGCATCCCACTTTTGATTTGACAATCGACTACGTCAACAACCCTCTACCAGAACGGCCGCCCGCCTCGCAGACTCCCAACATCTTCTCCCTTGTCGAGCGGTTCACGTTCCGTCCTTCACCGTCAGACCCCATGATGATCCGTATCCCTCCCGAGATCCAGTACTGGGCAGGCGTGATTATGCGCAATGCTTGCAGGAAGGACGAGGCCGCAGGAGGGATCCGCCAGTGTGCGAATATGAGCTGCGGGAGGTGGGAGAGCTTTCCCCGGGAATTTGCGAAATGCCGAAGATGCAGAAAAGCAAAGTACTGCAGCAAGGACTGTCAGAGTAAGGCGTGGTCAGAGGGACATCGTTTCTGGTAAGCATGCTAGCAGAACTTGATGCTTGAATCGTCCTGACTTTGTCCCCAGGTGTAATGTGAGGAACGAGGTGGATCCGACTGCAGGCCCAGCGCCGCCTAGTGGACCGATGCCCCCTGGGAGTGGAGGACCCGGTGCCGCAGGTGATGACGATGATGCTGAGTTCGACTCGCAAGCAGCACGGGCGCTTGCGGCTTTAACGCGCACCGCCAATGCCGCGCGAGCTCAATATGTCCCTGCAGCCGGGGGGGCACGAGAAACGACGAGAACTGCTCCGACAGGTCCTGCTGAAGATCATGTCGCTCGTGCTGGGCTACTGCCTCTTGATTTTGAAAACGAGTTATTGGCTCGTATTCGACCTGGAGCTCTGGAGCCTCTTGCAGCGCGCATGGGGTTCGGTACCGCCAGTGCGACTCCACTTGCGAGGCTGGGGACGGCCTCGCCTCTTACTCCATCCCGCGAGCGGCGGTACGAACATAGTGAAGCTCAAGGGATGGAAGGGAGTGAAAGCCTCACGAGACTAGGAGCAAGATCTGCGGCGTCGTCGGAGCCTGGTGGAGTCTCCTCTAGATCCACGGCACTTTCACAGGCACAGGCTGCCCAGGCTGCAGACATCATTCGACACGCAGCAGCACGGCACGCGAATGCGAGGACCACATAGGGGCGCTGGGATGCGGCAGGTATGCACCTCGTTGCTGCCATGCGGTGACGGGCAATGTAGGAGATGATTGTTGGAAGTGGGACGTATCGTGTGGCTGGGCAGGGCAGACCGGCTACGCGAGGGAGGAGCGGGGAGGAGGGCCAAGGGAGAAACGGGAGGACAAGGGAGAAGAGGCGGCAGAACGGGGCAGAGAGGGATTGTTTTCTGTTCCAGTGTCATGGTGGTTTTGCAGCATCTCATCGTTGTCTCTTGGCATGGCATCCTTGTACGTTGCTGAGCGGGGTCGAGCAGTCCCACGCACAGTCTGGCCATGACCATCCCGTAACACCCAGCAGCTATCCAGCAGTGGCGGCATGAATCGGGATTCGCCACCCGGTGGAGGTCACTAGGTTCAGCTGGAATCTTCCGTGTTGTTGCCACCGTTTTTTTCTGCTCGAATCCTCTATATACCCACCCCCTGCTTCAGGCTGTCGCGTCTCTGCACTTGCTCTGCACATTTGCACGTACTCTGACACTCACAAGCACTATGATAGCTCGCAAACACCTTATCCGGACTGGCCAGGTCGCCACTCGACGCCGGCCTGTAACAGCACCCACTCGGCTCGCACCCCTACTCGCACATCCGTCTCTTCCAGTCGTTGCATCTTCCGCATCAGCACCCGCACCCTCATCCGCTCACATTAGAAGCTATGCGACGCCGAATGGCCCGCCGCCTCCGCCTGGCGGATTCCCACCCGGTGGCTACGGTGGTGGCCCAGGTGGACCAGGCGGGTCAGGTGGGCCAGGGGGGTTTGGCGGTCCGGGGGGGTTTGGCGGCATGCGTTTCCCAGGCGGAATGACGCAACAGCAGCCCCAGAAAGGAGAGTATCTCAAGCAATACTCTCACGACTTGACCCAGCTCGCACGAGATGGGAAACTCGACCCGATCATAGGCCGGGACGAGGAGATTCGGCGCACGATACAGATCTTGTCGAGGCGGACAAAGTCGAATCCCGTCTTGCTGGGGTTTGCCGGCGTCGGCAAGACGGCCGTCTTGGAGGGGCTGGCGACGAGGATCGTCAACAAGGAGGTGCCCGAGGTGAGTACTCTACGTGATCTTGCATCTGTGCTCGCGGTGTTCGTCCATCGATGCACGGAAAAGCATCCGTCAAGGCTGTCGGTGGACGCTGTCGGTGCGGCGGCGTTGATGTCTGCTTCGGACGACGAAGCCGATTCCATGACGGACTATCGCTGACAGTCGTAGTCGCTGCACAACAAGCGGGTGCTGTCAATCGACCTAGGGGCGCTGATGGCGGGGACGGGAGTGCGAGGGGAGTTTGAAACTCGTTTCAAGGGATTGTTGAAGGATATCGACGAGGAAGGGGGGAATGCTATCTGCTTTATCGATGAGCTGCACACGCTCTTTGTGAGTCCTCGATGCCTGAGCCCCTCACCACCCCTCCCTTTCCTGTCACATACAGGGAGAGACCGACATAGACACACAATTCCATACACCCCCGGTTGACCCGCGTGAAGACAGCTGACGGCCTAGAACCTCGGCAAAGCAGAGGGATCGTTGGACGGAGGAAACATGATCAAGCCGGCACTTGCACGTGGACTCCAGCTGGTCGGCGCAACGACGCTGGACGAGTACAAAAAGACAATCGAAAAGGATCCAGCACTGCAGCGCCGCTTCCAGCCCGTGATGATCAACGAGCCCTCGGTCGAATCCACCATCTCCATCCTTCGCGGTCTGAAATCGCGCTTTGAAGTCCACTTTGGTGTGCAGATTGCCGACTCTGCACTCGTCACGGCCGCACTCTACTCGGATCGGTACATACCTGATCGATACTTGCCCGACAAGGCCATCGACCTGGTCGACGAGGCGTCGTCCGCCCTCAAGCTCGCACAGGAGTCCCGGCCTGCCGTGCTCGAAACGCTGGATCGAGAGATCGTCACGCTGGAGATTGAACGAGAGTCATTGAAGAACGAGGAAGACCAGTTCTCCAAGAGCAGGCTGGAGAAGGTCGACGCCGAGTTGAGGGAGAAGAAGGCCGAGCAGGGCAGACTTAGTGATCTCTGGGCGCAAGAGAGGGAGAGAGTAGCAGGGTTGAAACACATCAAAGAGGTACGGTGCTTGGTACCTCCAATTAACAGAGCGCTGACGATGAGTAGCAAATAGAGCAGGCGCAGATCGACCTCGAGGCAGCACAGCGGAACGGAGACTTTGAAAAGGCTTCCCGCTTGCGATACTCGACCATCCCCCAGCTGCAGGCTCGGCTGCCCAAGCAGACCGACGCAGCGAACGATGACCCATCTGCGTCTGGCATGACCGTCAGAGACAGGGTCACGAGCGAGGACATTGCTGTTGTGTGAGTTGATGTGGACCGAGCGACTTGGCTAATGGACTTAGTGTGGCAAAGTCTACCGGTATCCCAGTCTCGAACCTGCTCAAGGGTGAACGGGAGCGCTTGACTCATGTAAGTGTCCCTGGCTGGTGTCGTAGGTGGATCGTAAAGCTGACGAACGCTAGATGGAGGATAGCCTGAAACAGCGTGTTGTGGGACAAGACGCGGTGGTGCACGCTGTTGCGAATGCAGTGCGACTCTCCCGAGCGGGCCTACAATCGCCATCCCGACCACTCGCGTCGTTTTTGTTCCTCGGACCTACTGGAGTCGGCAAGAGCGAGTTGACGAAAGCTTTGGCGGAATTCCTGTTCTCGGATGAACGCAGGGCACTGTGAGTCTCAAAGCAACGCAGTCACATCTTATCCTGAACAGAAGAACTGACGGCGTCGTAGGATTCAACTGAACATGTCTGAATTCCACGATCGGCACAACCTGTCACGCTTGATCGGGGCTACTCCCGGATATGTAGGCTACGAAGAGGGCGGGCAGTTGACCGAGGCGGTGCGGAGACGGCCTTATGCCGTGGTCGTGTTCGACGAGATTGAAAAGGCCCATCCGGTGAGTGACGCTTTGACGCCGCTGGTTCATGCACTGCTGGATGCTGACGCGTTGTGATAGGACGTGGCGAATATCCTCCTGCAGGTCCTCGACGAAGGTGTCCTGACGGACGGTCAAGGGCGGCAGATCAATTTCAAAAACACAATCATCTGCCTCACGTCCAACCTCGGCTCTGAAGCGCTGTACGAAGAAAACGGGACGCACCCAGACGGCAGCGTCACCGACGTGGCCCGTGCCGAAGTGCTCAAGTCGGTGGGACGGTTCTTCCGGCCCGAACTCATCAACCGGCTCGACGAGCTGCTGGTGTTCAACAAGCTGCCGCGGTCGGCGATCCACGATATCGTCGCGCTGCGCGTGCGGGAGGTGCAGACGCGCTTGAGTCCACACCGGATCACGCTGGACGTGGAAGACGAGGCGATGCAGTGGCTCGCGGATAAAGGCTATTCAGACCATTACGGCGCCAGGCAGGTGCAAAGGGTCATCAAGGACAGGCTGTCGGCGGTGATTGCTGGGCGCATGCTGGATGGGACTATCAAGTGAGTGGCTTCGGCCTGTGGCGCTTCCTCTCTTCCTCTCCTGTTTCTTCTCCGTCCTGGCTTCTCTATTCCTCAGCCTCTTCCGTCTCCCTGTTTACTCTCAGTCCTCTCTCGATTCCCTCCCCTTCCTTTCCTTTCCTTTCCTTTCCTTTCCTGTCCTTTCCTTTCCTTCCTTTTCCTTTCCTTCCCCTCCTTTTCCTTCCTTCCCTTCCTTTTCCTTCCTTCCCTGTTCTCTGGGTTCCACAGTGGCGAACATTTCACGTTCTTGATCACATAATCGACCGCGGCAGGAGGCTAACGCCCGCAGGGACGGAGAAATCATCCATGTAAGGCTCGAAAACGACGAGCTGGTCATCACCAGCGAGCCGGACCCCAGCATCCAGTCGATCGGCGATCTGGACTACAGACATTCAGAAAGCACAGGCGAGCCCAGGCCCGAGGCGCGACCGCTGGAGATCCTGGATGAGGCGGTGGACGAGGTGGAGGATGGGGAACCGACGGGGCGGAGGATCTTTGGGTGATGCGGCCTGATGAGCGATGTTGAGCGACACGATGAGCGACACGATAAGCGGGGCACGATGAACGGACACGATGTTGAGCGAGACGCGATGATGAACGGGACACGATCAGACCTTGTCCGCAGAGATCCGCCTAGCCAGGAGATGCTGCGCCGACAGGATCGAATCAAAGCGAGGACATTTGGCGTGATCTTGTCGGTGGCTGGTTCGTCTTCTGATGGTTATAGCGAGGTAAGGGGGTTGGAGATGTAGATGTATGTAGTTTCGCAAAGGACGTTGGATTGCATAGCATCGACATATCATGTTTCATGCACTGCTCTGAATAAATCGCTCAGAGGTCATACCCTCACGGCACAGTCTTTCGACGCTCAGTGACAGTGATGCCCGCCACCTCGCGGCGGTCACGAGACGGCCACTTCAGAATATCCCTCGCCACTCCCTCTCAGGGACCACCACCTCCCCGCCCTGGCTGTTCTGTCTGACCCACGCGCCGAGTCCGATGCCCTTGCCCTTCAACTCGTGCACCAAGTCGGCGGACAACGGCGTATCGCCCAACACGCCCCATCGCCGCTGCACAATCTTGTCGAGGTGCAGCTCGTGCCCCGTCTCCCCGGGCTGGTTGGCGGGTAGGCTGATGACGTGAGACTGTGTTTCGCCCAGGATCAGCCCGTCTGATATGCCTTGTAATCTGTATCGGCGGATATTTATGCCTTCTTCCTGCTGGCGGATAGTTCTGCCTTCTTCCTGCTGGTGGACGAGTGTCGCAGCGTCCGCTCGATTCTCGGCGTCGTCTCTCCCGCTGAGAAACGGCGTGGCGCCGTCGCTGTCGCTGTCATTATTGATGGTTCCGGTCGCTGCCGAGAGGGGAAACGTGATGCGCTGCAGGTTGGGTGCAGCGCTCAGCTGGGCGATGGTATGGTTTGACATCGGTTTCTCGAGCAGCGCAGACGCAGATGGCCGGGGAGAGGGAGACAAGGACAGCGTCACAGAGGTCGAGGTCGATGGACCAGCCTGCCATGGTCGGCAAAGGCACGGGTGGCGGACCCGCTGGTTCTGGTTCTGGCCGGACACGAATTCGGGGGACGCATGCGACGAGTGCACGGCCTCGTAGTGGAGGGACTTGAGATTCGGCAGGGGCGGGATCCTGATCGACTGCAGAGACGTCAGCACGAGTGGCAAATCTAGGCGGAACGGCGAGAAACAGGAGGAGAGTCAAACTACGAGGCAAGAGCGCCACTCACCTCGAGACTCCTTCCGTAACATCCTCGGTAAGCCGCAAATATCGTCAGGCTTTCGAGGGTCTCGAAACCCCCCTTATCCCAGTGGAGCGGGACGAGCTCGTCGATCGCCAGCACCGCGAGGCTTGGTAGGCACCGCAGCGTCTCCACAAGCTCCTCCCACCATGGGGCCGATTGTGTCCCGTCCTGCGCCTGGAGGCAGACGTCGGATAGGTGGAGGGCGCCGATGAGGCAGGTGATGAGGTTTGGGATGTAGGCTGGGAGGGTCGTTTGAATGTTGAGGGAGCGGAGGAGGGGTAGGCACGGCCAGGGGGGAAGAAGGGAAGAGAGGAGAGGTGCATGCGGGGTATATGGGGTGTGGGGTACATGGGAGACATGAGGTAGATGGGGTGCGTGATAGATGGGCGGGAGGTCAGAGACGGTCGTCGACGAGGGGCTTGAGAGGGTGAGATGCTGCAGGCTGGGAGAGGCCGCAAAGAGGACAGGACAGATGATGCTCCATTGATTCCCGATGGGGATGGATATCGACTCCAATTTCGGCCACGACGCGACACTAGCGAAGCCAAGTAACAGTTCCGCCAACTCGACTTCTGAAAAGGCGGCGCTCCGCTCCCCTTCAGGCTCAATCACCACCTTCCTAATGCCGTCGCTCACCAGCCTGAGGACGTCTACCCCCTCTGGGAGATTGCAAGGCCGTATCCATATCTTGAGCGTCCTTACCAGAGCTTGTCGTTCCGGCCTCTTGCGGAGAGCAAAGGCAAGGGCAGCCGTCTGGCGCTTGAGGGCTTGGGCGACGGCCAGTTCGGGGTGGTGCAGGGCTAGGGATCTGCCAGGTACTACTCGCGGGTCGCCGAGTAGCGGGGAGAACATATGCATGGTCTGGTGGTATGCCTGTATACGACGAAGAAGGCCAGTGAGGTCGACGTCGTGCCATATCCGGGGCTCGGTGGCCAGCCGCAGGCTCTTGCAGGTGCGACACACGGCGAGGAGAGAGCTGGTGGTGAGGAACGAAACGAGGTGGCCAAGGACCTCGTCCGGCAAAGAGGTCAGAATACCCGTCATGGCCCACTGAATCTCTACTGTGGGCTTGTAGATGCTTCGGTACGCGTGCTGTGAGTATGAGGTCAGATGGTCAGGAGTCGTGCACGTCGAAAGTGAGCAGATCAGTGATGCTCGGCGATTGTGAAACGTCTTGATGTGAAAGGACCGGACTCTGTGTGTTTGTCAAGGAAGACCCATTGTCTGTTATCAACGGACGTCACGGTCAAGCAGTCATCCTGTTCCCCTGTCGCGCCTCGACGCTCCAGCATCTCTTGTCAGACCAGCTAGCTAAGCTACTCGCTGTTGTTGGCACTTGGCTACTGTGTCTAAACATGCAAAATGCATCACGGCGGCGGCGATGTCCGCCTGCCGCTCTTGTCCGAAGGTTCCACCCTTCCGCATTCTCCGGCATTGCCTCTGTCTCTCTCTTCTCTCTCAAACTGAGCAGCATCCCTCTTCCACTAGAACACCATGGGGATGACATCCGAGAAATCCCTGCTGCCAGAGTCCATCCAACCCGGAACGGCGGTGCCCAATAAGCCCGCTTCGCCGTGGCGGAAGCCGCTCTTCATCTCCATCTCGGCATTCTTGGTGATCCGTTTCGCGCTCCTGCCAATCTTCTTCCCGTGGCTACGAGTGGATTTGTTGGGCCACAGCGGCCACTGGCACAAATACCATTCCCACAAGTCCGGCTCGTCGTGCGAGCAGGGAGAAGCGTTGTACCCGAAATCCCTCGATGTGGCGGAACTCATCCCAGGCAAAGAGGCTCAGATCCGAGGATGGCTCAGCGACGCCGTCAAGGTGCCGACAGAGATCTTCGATGTCATGGGTGAGATTGGCGAAGACCCGCGCTGGGATGTATTCTACCGATTTTCGGACTGTGAGTGTGACCCTCATCTGAAGCAGAGATGTTGAAGACGTCTGACATCCGTACTTTAGACTTGGAGAAGGCTTTCCCCTTGGTGTACGTCTAGCAGCTTGGAAAGCAGCCGACAATACTGACAATGCTGGGGCAGCCACGAACACCTCACGCGGACTCGCGTCATGACCCATGCGCTCGTGTTCGAGTGGCAAGGCTCCGACCCGTCCCTCCAGCCGATCCTCTTGACGGGCCACCAAGGTTCGTCTCTCTTGACGGTTCAACCCTGGCCGCATCGTCTGACGTGTACCTAGACGTCGTGCCTGTGCTGAATGCTACGCGTGGCTTGTGGACGCACGACCCGTTCGGTGGCGAATACGACCCCGAGACGGACATCATCTGGGGCCGAGGCAGTTCCGACGACAAGTCAGGCACCATTGGCGTCCTGTACGTGCACATTTTTTCTTCCAACCCATCGGAGCGCGTTGCAGCTCTAGCTGACGAATATTCTAGGTCAGCAGTGGAGCTATTGCTCGAGTCGGGCAAGTTCCAGCCTGCCAGGACCGTGATCTTGGCGTTCGGGATCGATGAAGAGACGGGCGGAAAGGTCGTTCGTGTTTCGCCGTCTTACGGACATATCCCAGAAGAACACGACCGCTGATGCTCTGTAGGGGGCTCTCAATCTCGGGATCTGGCTTGAGGAAAAGTACGGCAAGGATTCCATGGCCATCCTCGTCGATGAGGGGTCTGGCTTGGCCGAGTCTTGGGGACAGGTATGTCGCCACCCAACGCATCTTCGAGCCTTGCTTACACCGAGTAGCTATTTGCTACTCCTGCGGTCGGCGAGAAAGGTTACCTGGATGTCGAGGTGAAAGTCGAGACGCTTGGTGGACACAGCTCGGTACCTCGTGCGTTTGCGTCTCTGTCCCCTTTGCCATCTGTTCCGGTGCTGGTGGCAGTGCTGGCTTGTCCCACTTTTTCCTGGCTGACCGGACTAGCCCCTCACACGGGTATCGGACTGCTCGCGCTCGCCATTGCGCAAATTGAGAACCACCCGCACGAGCCATACCTCAATCCCGACTCGCCCTTGGTAACCTTCATGTCGTGTGCTGCCGACTATGCAGCCGAGTTTCCACGGCAGCTCAAAAAGGCGGTTCACAAGGTCGAGGAGAGTCTGACTTACAAAGGCAAGGTGGACAAGAAGGCGCTCAAGGAGGTCGAGGACTGGTGGGTCTATGGCAGTATGGAGGACGGGTCATTGCCCAAGGGGATCGGCAGGGCGATGGTTTCCACTACCCAAGCTGTGGACATTATCAACGGTGGTGTCAAGGTCAACGCTCTGGTAGGTGTTTGATTCTTAACTTTGCACCGCTCCACGCTGTTTCCCGCCATTTTGAGACATTCTCTGTGGCACTGGTCAGAGCGACGTTCAATACTCGGTGCACGGCTGACACCTGTGTAGCCGGAAGTGGTGACAGCCATTGTCAACCACCGGATCAGCCTCGCCTCGTCTGTTGCCGAGCTGCAGGAACACCTGATCGATACCCTGTCCCCGATTGCCAAGCGTTACAACCTCTCATTCGTGGCCTTTGGCGAGGAAGTACAGCTCAAAGGCTGCCACAAGGCGTTGAAGGCCGCAAAAGCTGGCAAGCTCGTCCTCTCCGAGGCATTCCAGTCGTCGTGAGTCCGACTCCCGGCGTCCAACGTCAACTCAACTCGAATTCCCAACTTCTGCTCCCAAGCTTCTGACTCCTCCCAACGTCCACGTCCCACGTCCAACTTCCAACTTTCATTCCAACTGCCGACTCCACTTCCCAATTTCTCATGTCCGAGTGTCTGTGTCACCTACTGACCGTGCATCCACCAGGCTCGACCCCGCACCGGTCTCGCCTCACACGGTCAACTCGGCGGCGTGGAAGCTCCTGTCGGGAGCTGTCAAAGGCGTCTACGCTACTCGCCCCGAAGCAAAGGACGACGAGCTCGAAGCTGGCAAGGAGATCATCATGGCGCCGCTCATCTCCACCGGTGTACGTTGCTGTTGCCTTTGATATTCATTCTCCATCCCTGTGGTCTTCTCCGTCTGCGCTGTCTTCCATGTTCAGTTCTTCCATTCGCCGTCCACGGTTGTCAGGCCATGCCCAGCTCTGGCATGCACCGTTCAGCTGGGTCGTACAATGTCCATCTGTGTCGCCATCAAAGTATAACGGCTGATCCCGCAGAACACCGACACCAAACGATACTGGAACCTCACGCGCAACATCTACCGCTTCGCCTACCTCGACTCCAAGGGAGCTAGCAACGTCCACACGGTCGACGAGCACATTGTGAGTCATGCTGCACACTACACCCTGCAAACATCCACGGCCCACGCCGGTACCCTACATTTTGCGCGGGCGGAGCAAGCTGACCCGCACGTAGCGTGGCCAAGCGTTCATTGAGCAGGTGCGCTGGTTCATGCACTTTATCGTGCTCGCCGATGAAAACCGCGAGCTCTGAGCGGCGCACTGCACTACGCACCGCGCTACCGAGTCGCGTGAAGCAAGCTTGGTTGGAGAGAGCAGAAAAGTCAGTCTGTCAACAGACTATAAAGACGTAGAAGTTAGTCTGTTGATCGAGTAGAGAGCGTATGTGACAAGTCGAAGTAAAATAGTGCGTTGAAGACGAATAAGAATGCAGTGAAATACAATAGATGCAGCAGGTCATGTTCTATAGATGTCGTAGGGACAACACGCGGCTAGTCGGGAAGGATAGTAGCCGTGACAATAGGTTCTGGCCTAAATCAAGATGAGCTCGCCTGACGGGGAGACACATTCGGATCAGCAAGCTCACCGGAGCGCAAAGACGACTTTTTTCCTGACGACACCAACGACTTGGTAATGCCTCGTCCGCTCTCTGCTCTGTCTCTCCTTTCGCTCTTTCCTTCGCTGTTCCAACTTGGCGCGTTTCTTCCGCTCCTCTTCCAACGCGACTTGCAACGCAAGCTTCTCCTTCGCCTTTTCCAAGGCAATGTCTGCCTCGTCATCGTCGTCGTCATCGTCGTCGTCGCCGTCGTCGAGTCGGGCGGGACTGGAATACCCAAGCTCGGAGGAATATTCCTTCATACTGGAAGGAGGCAGGATAGGGCTCGAGCTGCCAGGCATGTCTGGCCAACGCCGTCCCCCTGGTGTCGAGGGAGGGGGAAATATATCGGGATTAGGAGCGAAGAGCGGTGCTTCGTCGACCTCTTCGTCTTCGTCGTCGTCCTCTCCCTCTGTTCGACGAGCCCCGAGACGCCCCGGACGTCTCTTCTCGTCTCTCCTCACATTCAGTGTCGCGCCTCCGCGCTTCCTCCCGTTCTGTCCATCCTGGTGGTTCCCGGCTAGCATGTCCGCCCGATCCCCTTGTTCGTCTTGTTCGTCTTGTTCGTCTTCTTCGTCCTCCTCGTGGGGATCGCCTTCGAGCGCCGCAAGCGCCGTACCAGCGGCACCTGTACCGGCACCGGCACCGGGAGTCGTATCGGAGATATCAGAGACGCCGACGGCGCGCCGAATCACCGCGTATGGTCTGGGGAGGGGGGCGATCTTCCCGTGCAGGAGGTGGTGGGGCCCGAGATGGAGGGTCGGGCGGTCCTACTTGATTCAGTGTCTTATGCGCCGGGAGACAGCGAATTGTAGGCAGGGAGCGAGGTATACGATGGCGGTGTGCTGCAGCCGGGATACCGCATATAGTCTCTTAGAGAAGGAGAGGTATAGAAAGGAAAGGAAAGAAGGAGAGGAAGAAAGGAAGAGGAAGAAGAGGAGAAAGAAGGTAGAGAGAGAAGAGAGAGAGCAGAGAGAAGAGAGACAGGGGATGTGGAACAGGTCAAGAACCACCCGTCAGTCGAGGGACATACCGGCCTGTCGAGACCAATCACCCCAACTACACCTCCCGCCTTGTCGCCCTCGTACGACAACTCCCCCTGCAGCTCGAGAATCACCAGCTCGCCGCCCAGCCTGACCAGTGGACTGGTGGTCGAAGGGCCCGAGGGGCCCGCGATCGACGGCTCAAAGTGCTGCGGGTGGAGAGATAGGTGGATACGCATGGTGTTGGTTTGCCACACAGAGACGCCTATCGTCTAGGCTGCAGTCGTCGAGTCGACGTGAGATTGCAGGCATACGATGCCTGCTCGGCGCTCCAAAATCGCAGGCGCACGACGAACGCGAGGACGCGTCTGAGAAGTCAGTCTCCCACGGTGGTGTGCACACCCAATCTACGCTCGGATCACTCCACGTGGCTCCACGTGTTCTTTGTTAGGAGGGTACACCCCCAATGTGATCTACTTTTTTCTGATTTGCATAAACCCAAAGACCCGGTCACCAAGGTCATCCAGCGCGCGACCTCGACGAGCAAACACGCGCAATGTCCGTGCTGCCCTATCCGCCTCTGCATGAAGAGGCGCAGTTTGTGGTCCTCTCCGACTGGGTGCGTGATTGACCCCTGTCGAGATCTCTGCCTCGCTGAGACTCGCTGACATCATGTAGGATGGAACGATCACCGACAGGGACAGTAACGACTGGGTCGTTGATAACCTTGGGTTTGGATACGAGAAACGGTGAGCCCAGCTCCTGCCTTATGCCCCACATTGCATGCCTTCATTGTATGCCCACCCCCCCATCGACCTCGGGCGCCGTGTCATGCTGGATCCCTGCCACACGGCCTCCATCGACATCCGAGGTTGTGGTCTGAGCTGATACGCACAGGCGGGCACTGAACGTCGAGGTCCTGCAAGAGAAAATCACGTTCCGCGATTCGTTTTCAGAGATGCTGCAGTCCGTGCACCGCCCGTTTGAAGAGTGCAAAAAGCTCTTGCAGCAAAGTGAGTTGCACCCGTCATGACAGCGAGATGCTAGCGATGCTATAATGGCTGCATGCCGAACGTCTGAGGGAGGCTGACTGCACGGCGGCAGATATCAAGCTCGATCCTGGGTTCAAAGAGTTTTACAACTGGTGCAAGGCCAATGGCGTGCCTGTGATCATTGTCTCGAGGTGCGTGGGGGTCACCCTCTGTCGCTTTGTGACACCTGTCATTCTAATGGTGCGGGACTGACGAAGCCGATCACTACAGCGGAATGGAGCCAAACATCCGCGGCGTGCTGTCAACCCTGCTCTCGCCTGAAGAGGCGCAGGAAATCGAGATCATCGCCAACGACGTCAAATTCACCGATCCAGCAGGCACCGGCGAGACGTGGGAGATTGTCTATCGGCACCCCGAGTCTGGGTTTGGGCACGACAAGTCGAAGGCGATCTTGCCGTACCGCGATCTGCCGCGCAAGCCCACGTTGTTCTTCTGCGGCGACGGCGTGTCGGGTGGGTGTCTCGTCTTGGTCGTCTTGATCGTTTTGATCGTTTCGATCGTCTTGCTCGCTTGATCGCCTTGAAGTCTTGATCGTCTTTCTTGCCTTGATTTGGATCGCTCGAGTCCCAGTCTACGCCCCTACGCCCTGTTCCTCTTCTGACGGCCGTCTGCTCTAAACACCCCGTAGTACACCGCTCGCGTGCTAACTGCACCAGACATGTCGGCGGCAAAACACGCCGACTGCCTGTTCACCAAGCTCATGGCGAATGGCGATTCGGACTTGATGGCGTATTGCAAGCGCGAGGGCATCCCCCACGTGCCATTTACCGACTTGTACGTCTCTGTGCAGTTACATTATCGAGCGCCTTAGCTCAGAGCTTCGCGCCTCTCCCAAACCATCCCATCTTATCCCATCTTATCCCATCTTATCCCACCTGATCCCATCCCATCCTATCCCATCCTATCCCATCCTATCCCATCCTATCCCATCCTATCCCATCCTATCCCATCCTATCCCGTCCCGTCCTATCTTTTCCTCCTATCCGATCGTATTAGGATACGAACGATCCTATCCTGTCCTGTCCTATCGGATCGTCTCCTGATCCTATCGTGCCTACGGCGCCCGCTCAGTCTCCATCGAGTCTAGCCGTCCAAGTTACTAACCGCCCTCACAGCACCCAAGTCCTCGCCCGCGTCAGAGAGGTCGTAGCTGGGAAACCCGTCATCGAGGTCCTCAAAGAGGCCGGCAACTAGCTGTGTCTGCGTCTGGTCTGGCGACTCGACCTGCCGAAGCCTGGGATGGCTGTCGTAGCCGTGTTGTCGCTTGACCTCGTAGCCCGATTTCGTAGCCTGACCTCATACGTGCTGCGGCAGCCAGTGTCGTAGCGTTGTGTTGGCCTGGACCGCAGCGTGCGTCATGCGTGTCATCGTGTCATCGCGTGGCGTAGTCTGGGGTCGTACCTCATGTCTGGATCATTCTCCTTCTCATTCTCACTCTCACTCTCATTATCATTGTAGTGTCTGCTGCGCATGCATAGATGATAGACCATTATCGATGTACGCATTGCCGCTCTCCGACCCGCACATCATACATACACTGCGAACCGACCGAGTCGAGCCGGCGGGGCCGTGGCGTAGTATTGTCTGCCGTCTGGTCATGCCGCTCCAACCAGACTCGGTGCCAGTACTGCTGGCATCGCTAGTATAACTCGACTTGCGCCTCGGCTGCGCCACTCTTACTTCCATGGCAATGGACAACTGTGATTCCCACTGTCGCTGTTGTGACTCTCCCCTGTCGCTGTTGTGATTCCCACTGTCGTTGTGACTCTCCACTGTCGTTCAGCCAGACGTCGTCTTTGATTTCCCATGTATCCCGCGTCGCCAGCGACCCGCCATGCATGCACATGTTGACGGAAACACACTCAAGGTCGCGCGCTGACGCTGAACAAGATTTGTTTGCCTTTTCCTTTCTTCTTCCCTCCCCCTCCCCCTCCTCCTGCCCCTCCTCCACTCACACCCGACCCTGCTCCTCCTCCACTCACACCAGACCCTGCTCCTCCTCCCCCACCGCCCGCACCAGCTCCGTCCGCACCACCCCCCGCCTCCGCACCGAGGTCCATCCTGTCCATACCAGCCACCACCCCGCCTCCCCAGCCATTCACCGGCGGCGGCGCCGCGCCCTGCCCCGTAATCCGCTTTATCGACTCGTCCCTCGGCGTAGGCTTGATCAGCGCCGCTCTCTCCGCTGCCGAACTAGGCTTGGACGATCCCGGCAGACTCGGGAACGCCGCCTGACTCAGCGGCTTGCTCTTACCCGCCTTTGCGGGCCCCCCCGCGCCAGGGTAATTGACCGACCGGATGACCGGGCCAGCCAGCGCTGGCGGGGCTCTGGACTTCGATCCCGCCCCGCCCGAGGCCCATGGCGTCGAATGCGGACCCGAGCTCGAGGACGAAGCGTTGGTAACGCCCGAGCCTGCACCTGTGCCTGACACAGTGCCCGCACCGAGGGAAGGAAATGCCGCCGTCGAGGTTGTGGGTGGTCCGGAACCAGGGACGATCCTGCCGTTCAAGCCCGGGGCGGGACCCGTACGGGCCGGGCGGTTAACAGGCTGACTCGCAGCGGCCGCCTCGACTCGATCCCACACGGTCGAGCCACCATGACGCGTCGGCACTGTCGTGCGCTTTGCATTCAGGATTTTCCCACTCGTGATGCCTGCCCAATTCGAGCCTTGCCCCGACGGGCCACCGAGTGACGGGAAATGGTCCTGCTGTTCCACCCTGAAACTGTTCAACGCTTCTAAGACGCTCCGTTGCTTGTCCGTTTCACCGTCACTCCCAAACAAATTTCCAATCTCACGTACAACGCTCGTGGTCGCTTCAACGTCCCGATCGAGCACGTGGAAGACCGTGTCGATCATGTCCTTTACGCCTGATTCGTTGTTCTTGAATTGCCGGATCGCTGAGCGGAACGACGACAGCTTGACCGGCGAGTCGGACACTAGCATTGATACTCGGGACAATAGCGCAGAGTGACGTCTATGAATCACGATAAGCTCTCGATTCGGGTACTGGAGTGGAATGCTCACGCGGCCGTGGCATCATCCACATCTTCTCTTGGCGTTGCAAATCCACTCGCGGTGGGTGGATACTCATCCCGCAAGCCGCTACCATTCGCCTCGGCCTGCGCGCGATTCCCATCCGTCAAAGACGTATTGAAGGCCCTTCTGCGCCGGCTCTCCTCTTGCTTATCCTTCTGCACCTGTCTTCGATGCTGCGCCTCCTGCGCGGCCGTCATCAGTGGAGGCTGCGAGATTTGCTGTGACTGAGGTCCGCGGGAGAAGCCAGCCACTTGTGATCGGCCTTGCGATTGTTCGTTGCGCGCGCCATTCCGGCGCTCAGGATACGAAGGGTAGTCAAGAGTGATTTGACGCGCCTGCGCGCGATCACGCGATGACATTTGCTCCCCATGCTGGGCATGTAAGTGCAAGCTCCGCTGACGAGCTCAACCACCAACCTGTTCTACCATATGTGCCTTGAGATCCACTTCAGTTGGAAAGACGACAAACTTCTGCTCCAAACATGCGGGTTGTTTGCAGGGAAAGTGCTCCTGGTTAAAGTGCTGTTCGAGCTTTGCGTAATGCTGGAAGCTGTCAATTCCATCACGTCAGTGAAGAACCAGATGTGCGTTAACAGCGACGCACTACACATCTCGCTCGCCCATTTGCCGGCAGACAAAGCACTCTTCGTGTGTCTTGCGCATGTGCTGGAAGAGCTCATCTGGACCGAAGAAGCCCAGATGGCAGAACTGCTCGCGTCAGCTGCGCCCTTGTAGACTGGTAGAGTGGCCCTGTAGGTCGAGCGTAGAAGGATTGGGCGTGGAGGACAGGACGTAGGACGACCAGCGGGAAGTAGAGGGCGTAACACAAGTGGGGAGAAAGAGGAGTGGAGGAAGATCGAGCTCAGAACAGCGACCCACTTCGCAAACCGGATGAGGCGGTTCAAAAGTCTTGACAATCTCCTCCTCCTCCGCGCCTCTAGGTCTCGGCGGTCTCTGCCCTCTTGCAAGCCGGGACGGATCATGCAGCGCCAGCAGATGCGGGGGATATAGCACCTGCTCGTGGCTGAAGCGCGAGAGCTGGCTCCGGCAGAGACTGCACAGGACGCCGCCGTGGACGCGCAGCGTGTGTCGCTCGAGGCTAGGCCAGTCGACGCCCATGTGTGCGCAGTCTGGGGCAGGGCAGTTGAATCGGAGGATCAGGAGGCTCTGCTCCATCTGTGCGAGAAGTATCAGCTCACACGTTTGTCCGACACCCAACATCAATATCCAACATCAACGTCCGACATCCCAGAGATGGAAAGGTGGATTCGATTCAGAGCTCATGAGGGGTCGGGATCCCGTTCAAGTTAGACTCGAAGGTCTGGTCAATGACGATAGGAATAGAAGTTCTGGCATCCAGCGTCCGCGTGCGTGTCCAGTGTGCGCGGGCCATGTCTGCAGACTCACCACATCCTCATCCTCGAAGACGACATTGAGCTTCTCATCGACATAAGGGAAAGCATTCAAGTCAAGTTTCCCAGGCAACGTCAGCCCCGCATCCCACCTCTGTTCTTTCGGGAGTTTGTCCGCATTCGCCACGGCCGCCGCGATGACTGCAGGTGGAGAGGGGGGGATATGGTGCTCTGTTGGGAAAGGCGTGGTCGGTGATCGCGAGAAGAGGAGGGATGGGAGTGGAGTTTTGCAGAATGTGCATTCGTTTTTCCTGAGGATATCAGCGGGCTCGAGGTGACGTGGGAGGAGGGCTGACTTGTAGAATGTCCGTAGTCGGATCGCACAGACGCTGAGCTGTCAGAATATCATTTGCTCTTTATCAGACAGACTAGGCGTGTATGTCTGCTCTTCTGACTGCTGTTCGGATCTCTAGAGCTCTGCTCTTCAGACCCCTCCCGACCTCATCACTTGGCCACAGCAGGGAGTTACCGGCTCGCCGAGCATGACGGCGATTTTCGCCACGGTGCAGCTAGGCAGCAAAGGACTCACTGGCAGGTCCGATGTCCGCAGACGCCGACACTCCAGAATGTGATTGGCTCGGCACAGATGAAACACTGCGAGGCGTCGTCCACCTCGGTGCCCTCTTCGTCGTCCCCTCCCGCGGCGACCTCACCTCCCACCCCGCTGTCACGCACAGCGCTGTCACCTCGGCCAGACGAGCTCGACGCGGAAGTAGAGGCTGTAGGCGCTTTTTGACGAGAATCAGAAGGCGGGGGAGGGGTGATGCTCGGCACAGCAGATACGTTGGTCGTCGTTGTCGTGGTCTGCGTCGTCGTGGTCGGTGCTGCACTCGAGCTAGGTCGTGGTTTAGGTATAGGCTTGGAGTCTGGCGCAGCTCCAGTCAGAGAGGTATCAAAGCCGCGTCGGCGGGACATGTCGCGGATTTTGTGCGTCAGGAGAGAGGGGATGCAAGGTCGAGGAGAGGAGGAGCGTCGAGGGAGGAATGCAAGTACAGAATGAGGTTTAGAGAGAACGAGTTGCCCGGAACCGCTCAGATTCGAGTGGAGGTAGCGAACGGGGGTGCACCGTGGGAAAGTATCCACTGTATGGCGAGGCAGCGAGACTAGCATCAAGCAGGAGAGGTGTCCTGCGTCGAGAGCGCAAGTCTGCGTCAGTTGCAGACTGGCGCACGTAGTCGAGGAATGTAATAGTCGCATCTCGCCAGTCTGAACTACTGAAAGCACTACTGAAAGCACTACAATACACAGAATCCGTGTCGTTGCTCGTTTCCTAGCTAATCCGCATCGCCGTCATCCCTCACCGAAGTCTAACCTGTACATCGAGTCATATATCCCGTCTCGCCCATCGCCTCTGCCTACCGCGATGTACCTACGCCTTTGCCCCTGGTACTGAAGGTGCAGCAGCTGCTGGCGGTATCTTGGCCGCCGCCCCGGCCTTCAGCTGCCTCCTCCTTCCCGCCGCCTCGATGAGCTTCCCCAGCTCGGTCTGCAGCGCCGCCTCGTACGGCTCCAGCAGCGCATCTCCCTTGACGACCCTGCTGTCTCCCTGGATGTAGCCGTCTCTCGGCAACACCACCCCGACCACGCCGCACGAGACGCTTTCCGCCCTGATGCCCCCCAACACCGACGCCATCGTTTCCGCGGCTTTCCCGCCGCCCCTCCCGCCATAGGTGATGACGGCGATGGGCAGGCCGACCCATTCGTGAAAGATGTGGTCGATGGTGTTCTTCAGCTCACCAGGGATGGACCAGTTGTACTGCGGCGTCAAGATGACCAGGCCATCGAGGTTCTGAACGATTCGGCTGAATTCGCGAGTCCGCGCGGAAGGATAGGAATAGTCGACGGTGCCGTCGGGCAAGGTGGTGCCGACGAGCGCCTGGGGGACGATGTCGTCGACCAGTGGTCCGAGGGGAAGCGGCGCCGTCCGATGATCCAGGATCGGAACGAGGGGCACGGGAGCGACCGAGGTGGCCGAGTCGGCAGGCTGATGGCTGGCCGACGGGGCGTTGAGGAGCTGGGAGAGCCGGGCTTGTACCCATTCGGCAATGCCAGCGTTGTTAGAGTGGGGCCGCGACGAGCCTGTGAGGATGGCGATGCGGGCAGCCATGGTCAGACGTCTAGGCGTTGCGGTGGTCCTCGGTGTGGTATTGCAAGATAAGTGCCAGTAGGAGACCGGTAAGGCAAGATGTGTGCGGCTTGGGCAGAGAGCTAGATGGCAACCAAGGCAGCCAGGATCGGTGGTTCGTGTCAGATGCCAGACCAGCAGACTCTGCAGCCACACCTATATATACCATGCAGTTATCATGCCGTTCTCAGCCTCGGTGTTCTTGAACAGGTTATCACTCGGTCTTCGGGTACTCCCGACATGCAGCGGCGGTCGCCGCCTCTGTTCGGCGGTGTCGCTCGGTTTCGACGACGCGAGCAGCAACCTTCAGCCGAGGTCGGCGCTGCAATGCCCAACCGGCCAACATGCCTGGATGCACCATCGACGTGCTCACAGCTCGGCGACGGTAGTAGTAGCTCTCCTGTTGCCTCGGTGTTCTCTCGTACGCCTAACCTGCCATCCAGTGCATCAACAGAAAGGCGTGTGAACACTTGTGCGCCTATCTGCCTCTCCCCCAAAATCCCCAAATCCCCCAGTGCCTGAGTGTTGATCGAGGGGGCTGTGACAAGATGAAACGAGGACGGCGCAATCCACGTGGCATCATGCAGTGTCATGTCTCTACTGGCGGGACAATTGTTGCTCAATGGACGAGCAGCGAGCAGCGAGTAGCGTGTAGCGTGCAGCGAGGAGTAGCAGCAACAGCAGCGTCGAGCGCGCCAGTGACGGCAGGTGCAGCTCATGATCGTCAACATGCATTCACACCTTCTCTCTAACCTGTGACTTTGCCTCACTCAAAAGCAACGCTCGGTCCTTTGAGTGATTCCCCGAGACTCGTCCTTTCTTGTCTTCCTTCCTCCCATCTCAGAACCGCCTCGACACCAGACACCTCTCTCACTCTCTCGGTCGCTCTCTCACATACATACTATCACCTGTCGCTCATTCGAGGCTCACCATCGTTTATACCCGTGCTCCAGCCTGCAGACGACGGGGCGCACAACACAATCACAATCGTAGCCCAGTCGGGATTGGAATCCATCTCCCTGCTCGCACCTCACCTGCCACGAAAACATCCAAGCACCCAAGCACCCAATCACCTTCACCTTCACCCTATCGCCCTATCACCCAATCACTCGATCGACTCTCAGTCACCGAGCACACAGCCGTAGCCACAGCTTGGGCCTTGGTGCCGTCAACTTGCACTTCCTGGATTCTCTGCTTCTGCGTCGGCTGCCCCTTCGGTGTTTGCATCTGCGTCTCCCTTTGCTCTACCTCTGCTCTACCACTGCATCTGTATCTGCTTCTACCACCCTCGGCACTGCCGATCCTCAACACCACAGCGTCATCCAAGCACCATGCGTGTGTTGGCGCCACTGGCTCTTCTCGCCCTTCCCATCGTTCTAGCACACAACACGCCATTCCCACATGCCCACCATGCGGCGCGGGCCATCGATATCCACGATGCGGCACGGGCTATCGACGACACCAACCTGTCTGAGCGACGAGGAGGTGCCTTGACACCCCTGGAGCCAGTGTACAGGCGCCAGACCAGTGATGCCAACGACGAGAGTACGTCTGAAAGCTTGTTGGGCGGGATCGTAAATGGGAGTAGTGCCGACGACGATACTTCCACGGTGAGCGATTTCTTTGCTTCTCTTCTTTGCTTCTCTTCACCGCTTCTCTTCTCTTCCTTTTCTTCCTTCTCTTCCGTCTCTGCGTTCTACATCTCTTCTTCTCCTTCTCTGCGTCGCTGTCTGTGCATCTCTATCTGCTCGTCTGCGCCGCAACAATACATGGCATCAAATAGGTAGACTCGTGCCGGCTAGTGAAAGGCGAAACGAGGCCCCAGCTAACGGCGGCAGACCTCGTCAACACCCATCTCCCTACCCACATCCTCACACACGACAACCTCGTCGATCGTCCTCAGCATCATTCGACCGAGCTCCACCAGCTCGGCCACACCCTCCGCCATCGCGACCGTCACGAATGATCCCGACTCGACCTCTTCCGCCGTCTCGAAAGCGGGCTCTTCGTCCATTATCGGCGCTAGCTCGATCGGCAGCAGTGCCCCCGTCAGTGTTGTCGCCTTGAACAGTAGTGAGTCGCCAGCGCGAGTGTCAGGCGACAAGGGAGAACTGACCAAGGCACAGCTAGCACCACGTCGTCTCTTGCAGCGAGTAACACGACGAGCGTGGCTTCTACCGCGACGTCATCGACGCTGACGTCGTCCTCCACCACGGCTGCTCAGACCGACGCTCAAACCCATGCGTGAGTTCTCACTCTGTCTATCCTGTGTTGCGGTGTTCATATGCGTGCGGTCACTGAGCTATTCTGTGGGTCGTTGAGCGGTTTTGTCTATCTGCCGCGCGGTCATTTAAACCGTTCTGTCATCTGGAGTGAACTGTGCTGACGTCCACAGCGTGACGACAGTGACGACCGACCCTGCCGGCCAGACATTCGAGACGACAGTGTACTACACCGCTTCGGCGTCTGTTGCATCCACCAACTCGACAGCAGACGATTCAGCCAACTCGGGAGACTCGGACGGCTCCATCTCGACCGGCGCTATCATTGGTATTAGTGTCGGTGTGGGGCTGGTTGTACTGGGTCTGATTGGGTGCGCGGTGTGGCGAATGAAACGGAGGCACGGGGATGAGGACGAAGCGATTCGGTGGTGGGTACCGCTTTGCCTCGGGTCCTTACCTGTCGATATCCCTTGCTCCAGCTTTCTTCCCCTCACATCCTCGCCGTCCTTGCTCTCTCTTTGCTCCTCCGCATGCCTCGCCACCCTTGCAACCCAAGCGTGCTATTCGCCGTTGTGGATACATGCACCTAACGCCAACGCAGGCCCGAACTCAACAGGCATGGCGACTCGGACGCACACCATGCACTCCCTGCTCGATCGACGGGGAAGCACGGCTTTGAGACAAGCCCATTGGTCAGCTTCCTGTTTTGAAGCACAAGGTCAAGCTGACATGACCTCGTAGGAGCGGTCCTTGTCCAATTCGTCCTCGATCTTTGCACCGTCGTCGATGGCGCCTGTCCAAGCGGCTCTTCCAATGGCGCTGAACGGATCCAACTTTGGCGCCGCGTCGTCGTTGGAGGATTACGATGAGAAAGCCTCGGCGCTGCACCAACAACCTTCGATCCCGCAGTATGGTTCCTCTCCTCCGATGTACGATCACGATAACGACCACGACCACGACCACGACCACGACGCCACTCTTGGACAAGACTATGATCAGGATCCCGGATCTGCACATGGATTCGGGCACAGACACGGATACGAGCAAGGGTATGGATACGAGCGTGATCTTGACGACGACTACACGTCGTTCCCGCCGGCTGTGCAGGCGCAGCCGATGGGCATGGGGATCGGGATAGGTGCGGGGTACGATTCGGGCAGTGAGAACGGCGCGCACGCGGGGGCTGGATACCCCAGAGTGTGAGGTGTGTGAGGATTGTGCGTTGGTCCTCCATGGAGAAACGGATGGAGGTTGCACATTGAGGACGGACCATGAGATATTATTGCTTTTCTGCTGTGCATACTCGCGATTTTGAGCTGCATGCAACGTCTCTCGTATACTGTCTCGCAGCGGCCCGCAGGCGCGGGGGGTCGGGTCTGCTTTCAAGCCCCCAAGAGTGATGCAAGAGGGCAAATCGTCGCTGGAGCGGCGCAGAGTGCAAAAGTTGCTTCGGCGAAAACGCGTCGCGTAAAGTCGATTCATCCGTCGACAGTTTGGTTTGTCTCCTCATTTAACTCGGTGCAGCGGGATCACTCGTGTAGTCTGGTCCGTCGCTGGGGACTCTGTTGCGCTGCTTTCGCACCCACAGCGGCCCGACAGCAAGACAGATTCCGACAAACTAAAACAAACCTCGACATAACACCTACCTCGACGAGCCAAAACCGCAGCGACTCGGTCGCCCGGACCATGTCGTCCTCCAGCACGAGCAAGATGCCGGCGCCGCCGACGGCCAAGCACACCGATGCAGAGGGGTACGAGATGCCGTGGTGCGTCCTGCTGGCAGGTTCTCGTGTCTATGTGATGATATCCGAAGGATGCCTGGTGTCCAATGTCGGATGCCTGATGTCCAAGTCGGATGCCTGATGTCTATGTCGGATGCCTGGTGTCTATGTCGGATGCCTGGTGTCTATGTCGGATGCCTGGTGTCCGATATGTAATATCAGTCTGATATCTCACGTTTGATGTCGATGTTCTGCCTCGTGCTCTACGTGCTCTACGCATTCCATCACGAGTATACGACTAACGAGACCAGGGTGGAAAAGTACCGCCCCGTGCTCCTGTCCGATATCGTAGGCAACAGCGATACCGTCGACCGGCTCAAAGTCATTGCAGAGGACGGCAACGTGCCGCACATTATCATTTCTGTGAGCGCTCTTTCTTCTCAAAGCAAGCCAAGCCAGCCTAAGTCCACGCCACGCCGGCTCTGACTCGAACTCCGACTCTAACTCTCAAACCCACGCCCAGCTCCCAGCTCTACTCTGACTCTCAAACCCACGCCGAGCCCCAGCCCCACTCTGAACTCAACCCACCCTAGCCGCCGCGCTGCCAGCTGACGACGCAGGGCATGCCAGGGATCGGCAAGACCACGTCGATCCATTGTCTCGCGCATGCGCTGCTGGGGGACGCGTATAAAGAGGGCGTCCTGGAGTTGAACGCCTCGGACGAGCGGTAGGTCTGTCGCTGCTTGGTCTGATCGCTGCTTGGTGTGATCGCTGCTCGGTCTGGATCGCTGCTTGGTCTGGATCGCTGCTTGGTCTGATTGCTGCTTGGTCTGGATCGCTGCTTGGTCTGGTCTGGTCACTGTGCCGTCCGTCCTGTTCCCGCGTCTTCCCTCCCTTCCTTCCCTGCCGCTGAAAGATTCACTATGCCGCGGAGTCTGCACTGTGCCGGAGAATCCCGCGCAGCTGACCCCGCCTGGGAGACCACAAGCGCTGCCGAAAGCGTCTCCTCACCTCCCTATTCTGCTAACCGGCCAGCCTAACTTTGCCTGAGAAACACACGTCCTCGCCACTAACTCGCACAGGGGCATCGACGTCGTGCGCAACAAGATCAAGTCGTTTGCACAGCGAAAGGTCACCCTGCCTCCTGGGAGACACAAGATCATCATCCTGGACGAGGCGGACTCGTGCGTAGCTGCGTCGTGCCGTACTTAGTCTGACTGACGTCTCGTCTTGCGTGTCATTCCTGCTTTGCCTCGAATCGCCTGTCTCATCGTCTCTGCCACCTCCGGCTCCCGCCCAGGATGACAGCAGGGGCGCAGCAAGCGCTCCGGCGGACGATGGAGATATACTCGAACACGACGCGTTTCGCACTCGCCTGCAACATGTCGAACAAGATCATCGAGCCCATCCAGTCGCGGTGCGCGATACTGCGGTACTCGAAGTTGCGGGATGCCGAGGTCCTGAAGCGGTTGAAGGAGATCTGCGACGCTGAGAATGTGGGTTGTTGTGCTGCCCACTGATGCTATCCATTTCATTCGAGTCATCGATTTGATTCGATTCGAGTTGGGTTTGATTCGATTGGATTCTGATTTCGCCGATCAATGAGACGGGATGGGATGGATGAACTGACACAAGCAGGTCAAGTACAACGACGAAGGCCTTGCCGCACTCATCTTCACGGCCGAGGGCGACATGCGCCAGGCAATCAACAACCTGCAGTCGACGTGCTCTGGCTTTGGCTTTGTGTCGCAGGACAACGTGTTCAAGATCTGCGACCAGCCGCACCCCATCGTCGTGCGCAGCATGCTCAAGTCGTGCCAAAAGGCAGATATAGACGACGCCCTCGCGCGCATCGACGGGCTCTGGGAACAGGGGTACAGCGCAGTGGATATCGTGACGACGGTGTTTCGCGTCGTGAAGGGCATGGAGGAGCTGCCCGAGTATCTCAAGCTGGAGTTTATTCGCGTGAGTCGCCTGCGTCTCTCTCCCTCTCCCTCTCTCTCTCTCCTCTCTCTCTCTCTCTCTCTCTGTGTGTGTGTGTGTCTTTCTCCTCTCTCGGTGTCTCTCTCGCCAGCCAACCTGGTGCCACCCCTGGAGCCGCTGACAGGTGCAGGAGATCGGGTGGACACATATGCGGATACTAGAAGGGGTGGGGACGCTGGTCCAGCTCGGCGCGATGATTGCGAGGCTGTGTCGACTGAGCATACCACCCGAGCAGTTGAAGCTGTAGTCTATATACAACGCGGGACTGTGCGATGTGCTGCCCGAGGGTACAATGGTCCCAGCGGCCACACATCATGCATGTTGGTCACGCACCATCCATGAGGTCTATATCCATGCTGGTCACGCCCCTGCATGTTTGCTCACCCCCGTCACGGCATACATGTTAGATGCAGCACCGCGTGTATCCCGTGTATCATGCCTAGTCGCGGACCAGCTCGCCAACCTTCTCTCCCACCTTGATCTTCTCTCCAGCCTTGCACGTGAACCTCCAATTCTCCGGGGCCTCAAACACCAGCACTATAGTACTCCCCAGCCTGAACCCGCCCATCTCTTCTCCCGTCAGCAGCGGCTGGCCTCTGAGCAGCGGCGAGGCGGAGGAATACACCGCTTCTGTGAACGTATGTGGCGGGTGGCTGAGGTGGCGGGTGTTGGTGCGCAGGTTCTCGTCAAAGTTGATGCGAATGCTGCCGACGTTCGTCGCGCCTACGGGAACCATGGAGAAGAAGCCGTACTTCCAGCGTCCTAGGAGCGCGACGCGCTCGTTGAGGACAAAGAGGTCTTTGAGCCGATTGGCAATGTAGGGCGAGACGGAGAAGAGGTCGCCGGTAAAGTGCCGGCGGCGCTCGACGACCCACGCGGTGGGCGAGTGGAAACGGTGGTAGTCCCCCGGCGCGAGGTAGACGACCATGAAGAACAGCTTGTTTCCCGCATTGAGCGTGGCGAGCCCCTCGCCGCCTTGGCCGGTAGCGTGCGACGCCGCCGCCTGTATCCCGAGCTCGTATGCGACCGTCGCGTCGTGCGCGAGGTCCAGCTGCGTGTGGCTCGCGTCGTGCTCGCCGTGCCCCTCACCGGGCGGCCCCTGGCCGCCACCCCGCGCCGACGACTCGGACGTGGGCTGCTGCGGATCGCCCGCGCTGCCGGGATGCACCTGTGCGTTGGACCCGCCCGTACCGAGCAGCGAGCCGAGCGAGTAGTGGATATCGTTGATGTCGGCGAAATGCTGGTCGTCGACCGTAGTCGCCGATGCCGAGCGCCGAGAGGGCACTTCGGCCGTCTCGCCTACCCCGCCGCCTTCGGAGCCTAGCAGCGCTTGCAGAGAGTAGGTCAGGCCCTTGACCTGCTCCACTCGCTCGCCGGCAATCTCGCCGAAATGCAGCACCCGCCCATCGGCGGGCGATACCTGCGCGGCCGGTCAGCCACAGCGTCCACCCCCACCCGCACCTGGTCAACCAGGCCAACCAGCCACGAGGGCGGCCATGGCACGAAGCAGGTAAGGCGGCAGAAGAGGCGCATAACTCACCATGTCGGCGGGGGCGATCGGCCTTGCACCAGCCTTGAGCTCGCGGTAGAAGAACTCGCCCAGACTCTCGTACTGCGTCAAATCCTCCGGCACACACTCGTCGAGATTGCACCCGAATATCCGGGCGTACAGCTTGAAGCCGAAGGGGCGGAACCATACGGGCAACACGAGGCCGTTCAAGTAGCCCCAGAGTTGGGACAGCGAGCGGAGGGGGAGGGCGCCGAGGACCCGGACCTGTGCATCCGTCAGCATCAGCCAAGACAAGACCAGACGCTCCCCGTCCCCTGCCCACGCTCCCCTCAACACCGGAGCGACACCCATCGAAGCTCGGAAGGCGCGCTCGAAGGCTTACGCCGTGTAGATGTCGAGGCTATGACAACGAGGACGCTCGCTCATCGCACGCAAGGCATAGATCCTCCTCCTCCTCCGACGACGACGACGACGACGGCGGCGGGCGACCGCACAATGACAACAGCAACAACCCACCTGCCATGGTCCGTCGACCTTCTTGGACCGGATCACCGCGCCCTCCTGGCTCTGCGATTCGACCTCGAGCTCGCCACGAGTCTGCTTCCGCCATTGCACGGCCAGAAGCACGAGCGCCCCGAGCGCAAGGGGGATGGGGTACCACTTGGTCGGCGTCGACCAGGCCTTGTTGGCTGTCTCTGTAAAGCGCTGTTCAGCATGGAACATAGCCGACCGATATGGGGACCGGGGGGGGGGGGGGGCTCACGACGTAATGTGTCTGGGGAGGCGGAGGGGTCAGGCGAGGCGGTCGATGTTGATGTGGGGCCTTTTGTCCTCGAGTCCGTTCCGGTAGGCGGGGGTCGAGGAGGCGTGGAAGAGTTGTAGCGGGTTGCCAGTGCCAGTGCCAGTGGTGGCCGGGCGTGGAGGTGGAGTGGAAAGGGGGATTGGGCTATTCGTAGTCGGCCAGCCAGTGGAGTAGAGCAAATCATATGTGATCGCCTGACACAGCCAGTGAGGGCTGCGCTCCCTCGTGTCCCCATGAGCATGTATGAGCTGCACAAGTCGGATTGCTGGACGAGAGCATGTACATGTACAAACGACACGGCGCTCCAACGTCATGGATTTTGACTTTTACGCTTGTCTGTCACTGGTCACTGCACAAGACGCGCTATCTGCTTCGAGCCCCGTCACTTGTCGCCTTTCGTCTGCAGCCTGGGCCACCAAACACACTGCGCCATCCTACCAAGCCAGCTGGAAAGAAGCAGAGGAGCCGCCTCAAGTAGTCAGCATCATGGCTCCGCGCAGGTCGTTGCCTGCGCCGGTGTCTGTCCCGCACTCGTCGATCCCCTCCGCGCCAGCCACCACCTCGATCAAACGCTCCCGCTCGCGGAAAGAGATCTTTGACCCGTCCTCCTCGCCTCTCCGCGCACGAAAGAAGCGCAAGCTCGACAGTCCCAGCCCTACGTCCACACCGCCATTGCAGCGCGGGCGTCGGCCCGACTCTCACCATGTTCGCAGTGGAAGACGTGGCGGCATGGACGGCGTTACTGGCGACGGCGACGGCGAGGGAGACGGAGATGGAGATGGAGACGGAGATGGAGATGGAGATGGAGATGGAGATGGAGATGGGGAGGGGGGTGCAGAGCGAGACGAAGATGCTGAGAAGGAGCTCGAGGCGTGGCAGGACTTTGCGGCAGAGCACTACGAGATGGTCGAGCAGCTGCCGCTGGAACTGCATCGCAACTTTAGGCTGCTACGAGAGCTGGACGACGGCTGTCTCGGTATGTCCAGGCCATATCTAGTCGTGTTGCTGCTAGGCTGTATGCTCGCTGCTGGAGAATCTTCCCGCTGATGGACGCCGTAGCACAGACGGAAAAGCTGCACGCGCTGATCAGAGAATACATGGCGTATCGCCTGCCTGTGCCTCCAACGGTCGAGCTGGAGCCTGAGCCTGCACAACAGCCGAAGAGCGACGACAACAACAAAGACAACGACAACAACGACGACAACGACAACGACAAAGACAACGACAACGACAAAGACAACGACAACGACAACGACAACGAGCACGACAACGACAACGAGCACGATGGCCTAGTCGGGCACGTAGAGCCCGGAAACAGCGAACCGCTTGGGCAAGGACAGGACGAGGATGCACAAAATGGAGTTACAAACGACGATACACGAGCTGCCGACGCCCGTCCTGCACCTAGCCATGACGACGAGACCCGTCTGACCGACGAGAGCGCAGCGGGCGAGCTAAACAGTGGTGCAACCTCGTCGTCAGAGGCGCCTGAACCCGTGGAAGACCGCGGAACGGTCCCGCTCCCTGTCCCTCCAAAACCAGAGGAGCCGTCGGCGCCTCATTCTGCAGAGGAGATGGGTGTGCCGATACCCGATGGACACGGGGGCCTGCTACTTCCGATACAGACGTCCGAGCTTGCCAGCGATACCGAGCCCCGACGAGAATTCCCTCCTGCTCCCGTACCAGCTTCGGCTCCTCAGGACCGGGACCAGGAAGCTGCATCCCTTGGGAACGCAGGTCCGGATGGAACGGTGAACAACGGGGGACAAGAGACTGCAGCCATACCTGAGGCAGGCGCTGAGGCTGGCGCTGGACCGTCAACAGCCCAGACTTCCTCGACGCAACCTTCCAAGGCATTCTTGCCCGAGATCGGGAGGCTCATCCGCGAAGTCGTGCGAAACGGCGAAGAGAAGTTGGCCGTCGCTTTGGGCGCTTACAACGTTGTATGTCCCTGCCCATCGCGAACCAGTCGTTCAGGTCTAGGTAGCTGACAAGGTGGTGGTGCAGATCGACAGACACATTCGCGCACTGGACCAGGCACTGGACGCCCAAGAAGCGTCCATCGTACTCGGCCTGCGTCCGTCTACCATGCCGTCTCACGCTCTCGATGCAGATCAGGATGGGGCGGTTCAGCCAACACCCGAGGCGGCCGATGAAGGGGAAGTGACGATTGGCCTGGGCGGCGCTGCGGGCGGCCGCTCGCGGTCGCGAAAGAAGGGCAAGAAGGGCAAGGTGGTGGACGAGGTGGCGGCTGCTCCTGCAGCACCCGAGCTGCATCCCAGCGGGATGCCCATGGATTTTGTCGCTGATCCGTGAGACTTGATCTGAAAGCGTGGCATGCGAGCTGATAACGCAGAAACGAGCCGACGTATTGCTACTGCAACAAGATCTCTTTCGGCGAGGTGAGCTGCGCGTCTCGTTCTCTGAATCGACACTGACAGACTACTCAGATGCTAGCGTGTGAAGTGAGTACCATTTCTTGTCAGGAGAGACGAGCCACGAAAGGAGCCTACAAGAGCGGCAAAGGAGCCAGGCTGGGCTGACGAGACAGAACGAGGAATGCCCAAGAGAGTGGTTCCACCTCGGCTGCGCGGGCTTCACAGTGGCGCCGCAGGGCAAGTGGTGGTGTGAGATTTGTCGGCCCAGGACGGTCGCGAAGAATCCGGCGGCAAAACCGCGGCACAGCGCGGCCCGGAAGCGGCGGTGAGTGCGTGACGGAGGCGATGAGGATGAGGCGATGAGGCGATGGGGATGATGAGGTGGAGCGATGCAGCGATGAGGATGATGAGGAAGATGAGGTGGAGCGATGAGGGAATGACGACGCATGCAGCTTTGTGTATGTAAACTTGATGTGTACGTGGAGTCTGGGTGTTCTGGAGCGGGGTGTTCTGGTGAGCGTAGTGCGAGCGGCTGAGTTCCGCACTCCTGTTCAGCCAGTAACTCGTTCATTATGTGTACCACCATGGGATACCGGCCGGTTCAATTGAAGTAAGTGGGACCACAGTGATCAGTGTGACTGCGAGGCCATCGGTCGCACAGATAGTACATGATGTATCGCGGCCGAGCCTACGCTAGCTTCTTTGTTCTCCTGAATCCTTTCTTGTCCCTTTGGAAGTCAGCGGGGATATCTAGGCTGGCGCGGTGAAGTGACGCTCCGAGAGGAGAACGAGAGGTGGGCGGGAGGAGGGCAGGAGGAGGACGGGATAAGAGTGGGAGGTCAGGGCAGAAGCTCAGACTCACGGCGCATCGACGCTGGAAGCCGCTGCAGCAGGCGGCTCTGGGCTTGCGCTCTTACTTGGGCCGGTATGGAACGCCTCTGGGTGCAGACTCATGGTCCTTGCGCCCTGCTCGAACGCGCGCTGCGTCTGCGCAATGTACTCTTCTCGCGAGGGCGCAGGGCGGTCCGTCGTTATTCTCACTCGTCCATTTTCGTACGATACCCCCCGTGCGCCGAGCGACTGCCGTGTCGATTGCGACGAGCGGGAGAGCGTGCGGGAGAGGACGGTGATCCCGTCTAAGAGAGCGTTAGCGTCTTCTCTGTCCACTCTTGTCTTGTCTCGAGTCTCGAGTCTCGAGTCTCTTGTCTCTCGTCTCTTAACTCTCGTCTCTTGTCTCTTGGCTCGAGTCTGCGGTTGCTGCAAACTCGTACGCCCACGACGCTATCGATGCCAGTGATGTCACAACACCACCGATACCATCGATACCAGTGACGCCGATCGAAGCCACACGAGCAGTTGTGCCCACCAGTGTTGGGAAGAGCAGTACTCACACACTGCGCCGAGAAAGACGACGAGGACAAGCGACGACGAGACGACGTCCCACGCTGATCTGCCTCTATCAGCGTCATGTCCTGACTCCACTTTCATCGGGCTCACGTCATGCTGCAGAGGTGCTATAAGCGTGCGAAGTGTGAACTAGTAGACCAGTAGAGTAACAGACCAGTAGACAGTAGAGTAACAGAAGCAGTAGAGACTAGAGAGTAGAGTACTAGAGCAGTAAAGAAGTAGAGCAGTAGAGAGTAGAGAGTAGAGAGCAGAGCAAGAGAAAAGTCACTGTGCTGCGGTTGCAGCGCGTCGCCGGTCGTTTCGGTGGAGGTTTCAAAGTGTGGCGGCAGAGTGGGTGATCTCTTGACGGGGGCATGGGTGCTCCCTGTGACTGGAACTGACGGGGACGCTGGTGATACCACATATTGCATGTGCTCTGGGATGTGCAATACCTGATTGTCCGTCTCAAGTCTGATCCAGTCAAGTATAAAATGTCAGAAAGCGAAAATGTCCCTCCATGACCCGTCGGCACCTGGCCGAGTTGATCTCCTGCCGCCTCTTCCTCCCTCTGCCCTTCTCCCTTGTCGTTCTCCTTTCCCCGTCTCCCGTCTCCCGTCCCCATCTCCGTCTCTCCTCACTCTCCCTCCCGCAATCCTGTACCTCGTCGTCCACCTCCATCACCCCACCATCCGCAATCGCCACCCCTCACAGCGCCAGGCCGACCTCGTCCGGCTCGGCCATCTCCTCCCGCAGCTCCATCATGATGGCCTCCTTGCCGCCCATGACCGGGGTGAGGCTGATGATGCTCGCGGTATGCAGGTCGTCGTCGCTTGCCTCGCTGGCCAGTGAGATCGAGTCCCGATTTCTCCCGCCTGCCTCGCACCCGCCGTCCGAGGACGCTACCGACCCGTGGAACGAGTACATGCTGGCCCGCTCGGTGACATCAGAGAGCGAGGAGGACGAGCCGGTCGTGAGCGTGAACACGCCCGAAGTGGGCGAGTTGGGGTGCGCTCTCGCGGTGCCGTAGAACGCCACGCGGTGCGCCGACGAGCGCGAGTACCGCAACGTCGCCGACGCCGACGCCGGGGCCGCGCTCGTCGCCGCGTAGATGTCGGCGGTAGGCCCAAACTGGCGGTACAGAGGGGCCGACTGCGGGCTCGACGCCCGAGGCGGCACCACGCGCGCCATCGTCATGTCCAGCGGAGGCGGGACCGGCCGCCGTCGCGGCGACAGCGGCGCCGTGCTGTGTGAGATAGACCGCATGTCCAAGTCCAGCCCGAGTCCCAGCCCGGGATTCGCAGATCCAGCCCGGCTCAGCCGCGGCGTGGCGGGTTTCTCCTCTTGGTCGTGAGGCTTTTGGCCGTCGCCGCCAAAAGCAAAGCTCGGCATGTTCGACTCACTCAGACTGGCAAGCATCGAGCCGAGCGCCTCCTCGACGTCGGGAAACGAAACCAGGCTCGACTCGGAGCTCGACGTCGGCATCGAGTATGCCACCGAGTCCTGCGAGTCTGACGACGGCATCGTCTGCGACGACTCGAGCGAGGGGAGGGATGGATACGACTGGAACGGCGGGCTAGGCGGCAGCGGGTCTGCTGGGGCTGGAGACTCGATCGAGTTGCTGGATTCGGAGGAGGGGAGCGGCATGGTCGGTTGGAACGGCGAGAAGTCGAGATTGACGTCAATGAGCGACATGGGTGCGGCTCTGGGCGTCGGCATCGGCAGAGGTTCGGGCTGCTCGAGGGGGACATCCACCATGTCGGCGTCGTCGAGTGTGACCGCTGCGGCGAGGGCGACGCGCTTCTTGCGGGGCGGAGCGACCCATGCGCCGCGGAACTCCTCCGCGTTGTCCTGCGGCGTCGCAGGGATGATGTTGAGCATTGGCACGCTCGCGTCCGGGCCGATGCCCGACAAGCTGCGCAAGCTGTCCGAGCACGGAAAGAGGGACGAGTGCCGGGGAGGGCGCGGTGCCATCTCGCCGGTCAGAGGCAGCGATTCGGGAAAGACAGAGGACCGGGTCACGCTGCGCGTGCGCTCGTGTGTTGGGCGGTAGGGCGAGGGCGGCGGCGGCGCGCGCGTCTGCATGCTCGACACGTACGCCATCGGCGGGGTCGTGACGTGCGATGCCATCGGCGGGGTCGCCAGTGGAGAGGTGCCCGCGTACCCATGAGGGCCGAGCGGGTGGTTGTGGCTGTGTGGATGGGGGTGGCTGTGGCTTCCCGAGCTTGAGCTCGAGCCAAGGACGATCATAGAGTGTGTACGGGAGCCGAAGGACGACGATGAGGGAGAAGTAGGGCGCGAAGACCGCCGTGCACGGAGAGAGGGCGACGGTGATCGCCCCGCGGCGGGGATCGGAGTCGGCTCGTAGAATGTCTGAGGGCGCGTCGACGCCGGGTGACGAGACTGGTCATAGTTGGTGACGATGACTTCTGGGGTCCTAGGGCTGCCCCGAGTGCCCGCAGCTGAAGATGCAACTGCACCGGCGCCAGCGAAGCGGATGGACGGTCCCGAGGACGAGCCGTTCTCTGGACGTGGTTTGAGGATCGGGCGCGGTGCTTCAGAGGGGAAGACGGGGCGCAGCGCAGCCTCGGCAGACGAGGACCGTTTCTTCCAGAACATGGCGACTGCTGCCTGCAGCGTCGGGTTTGCGAGCGTAGTACAAGGGTGAGATGTCGACTGGGGTCGTCTCGTGTCGCACGGCCAGCGGTGTTGGTCTCGGTATATGAGGCCGAGGCGTCGTGAGCGAGATGCGTGTCGCGAGCAACGTCTAGCGGGAGTGTGAGTGGGAGCGGGAAGTGGGAAGCGGAGAGAGAGAGCAGAGAGCGAGACGGCGAGTGTGCTCGTAGAGGTGCCAGAGGGAGACGGCGAGTGTGCTCGTAGAGTTGCAAGAGCGAGACGGCGAATGTGCTCGTCGAGGTGCCAGAGGGAGACAGTATGTCCAGTGGTCGCGAAAGGAGCGTGTGGCGAGCGGGGCTCACCCTTCCAGCCAGGTCGACAGGCTGATATGCACAAGATGGCTGGGAGCGGGAGACGAGATGCAAGAGAGACGTATAGAAGAGGTCGGGTGCTGTCACGGGAGTAGTTGGAGGGATAAACAAGACCAGCCGCAGGATTAGGATTCCAGCCCGGTGCCGAGCCGAGTCAAGCTCGCGGCGTAGCCAGTGCGCTCGCAACAGACCGCACGCCTGGGTTCCCAGCAGCCCCTGGCCCTTTGCCTTCGAGTGCCCAGAGCCAGCACTGGCCACAGTGACTGGGTGACTGGGTGACCAGAGTGACTGGGGGACGCGCCGCCAAAATGTGTTGTGCACGGAAAGTCAAGCGCGTCGCTGACTTTCTTTTTTTTATGGGACAACTTCCCCGGTGCCTCCAGCCAGCACTGTCACTCGTTGACATGTCCCATCTGGCCGGCATGGCGTCACACAGCACCCTCAACAGCGTATACATGCCTGCCGTGCTCGAGTGGGTCACTGGTGAATGGGGGGCACAGGGAGGGGTGTATGTCAGCCTGCAACTGGGCAGGCTTCCTGCTGCGCGACGCGCTCGCCCCTCGCACTGCGACGACGGCAGATTCACGCACGTTGTGGATGAAACCGCAGCCAGCACGCACAAGCAGCAGCGCAAGCACAAGCAGCACAAGCAGCACCAGTACAAACAGCATCGGCATCAGCATCAGCAACCAGTACAAGCTTGGCTACCGGCTTTGACGACTGTGAAGGATGGCAGGTTTGGCATCAACACGGCGTGATGTTTCGCCGACACTGAAATTCCCGCCGCCGCAGACTGCGAGTGAGTGGGCGTGAGAGTCTGTCGGCGAGCTTTCTCTTGCAATGCATCAAGACTGCCGTTGCGCAGAGCCACAGCGGACACGGGGAGCGCAGTCGTCGACGTGCCGGTGTCTCTGTATCTGCCTGTATCTGTATGCATCTGTCTGTATCTGTATGTATCTGTGTCTGCACCTGTGTTTATCTGTATCTGCATCTGTCTGCATCAGGGCTTCATCTGTCTGCGTCCATGTCTGCTGCTGCTGCGTCTAGTCTCACCTGCGCTGTCTGCGTGGCCATGTGCGGCGCTGTCCAGACATGCCAGGGAAGCAGAGTCGGCGAGCAGGCAACCAGCAGGCAAGCAATCGTTATATGCAGGTGTATGAATGCTATGATCAGAAGCCAATGTACAAAAAAGTCCAAGATACAGCACGCCAAGGCGCTCGTCCGCTTCTGCTACGTACAACACGCGTCCTCCCATGCACACCACGCACCACCCCTCGTCACGACCTGCCTCGTCGGGATATGCACACTATCGTCGGGATATGCACACTACAGATCACCCCTGGCCAGGACGACGCGACGCGAGACACTCTAGGCCGTGACGGCCGTGATCATCCTACGAGAGTCGCCCCACGTCGACCGCAGACCATTCTATGCTTTGGAGGCATCGATCGGCAGCGTAGGCATTGCCGCCGCCGCCGCCGCCGTCGTGGTCACCGTCACCGAACATCCGAGTTCTTCTTCTTGCGCGGTTTCTGCCGTCCCTCGCGCTTGGCGACTTCTCTCGCGCGTTTCAGCCCGCACCTATCCATATCAGCTCATACTCTTCCCATGAATCGCGGTACCGCCCGCACGGCGACAACAACCCCAGCGACAACCCCAGCGACAATATCTGCAGCCGCGATAGTTGCAGCGCCACCGCCGCCCATTCCCCAAAACTCACGCATTGCACAGGTCCTTGATCCCGCTCTCGCTGCGACGCCACTCTGGGCTCTCCCTCGTCCCGCACCTCAAACAACATTCCACGTTCCCCGGCGGCCGCACCATCGGCCGAGTATGCAAGGATCCTCCGCCTCCGCCTCCCGCAGCACCCCCGCCCGCACCGCCATTGACCCCGCTTCCCCCGCTAGCTGACAGTTCCTTCTGGACAGGCGGGCTGCTGTCCATGGACAGCCCGTAGCTGTCGGGATAAGGTCCGCCCGGGGACGGAGTGGGATACGCCTGCAGGTGTGGAACAGTGTGTGAGGTGGGCAGGTTGCGAGAGGTGTGGAGGCTGGGCGAGCGGTGGTGGTGGTTGTGATTGTGGATGCACTGGCGGCTGCCCCTGCCCTTGCGTTTGGGGTTGAAAGCCCGGTGGCGTGCGTGTGCCGTCGTCGTATCCGAACCCGCGGTCCTCTGGACGCCAGTCATGGGCCGGAGCGATAGCGCCGTGACCCGCCCATTCTTGTTGCGGCGTCATGAGGCCGTACAACTGCTGTGCTGGCTGCGCCGGTCGTGGCTGTGGATGTGGCTGTCCAATCTCGCTCTGCCCGTTCGTCTGGAAACACGCAAAGATCAGGCTGCCGTACGGGATGAACACACTCTGGATGTGCCTGTACACCCCCTCGGTACTAGTAGAGTGCTTTGCGCCGTATCGACTCGTGCAGCTCGTGCGGATCTCACCGGGCCGCGTAGCCAGCTGGGAGGGGTCCATATTGACCGGACGCATGAGATTCGTATACTCGTCTGCATCGTACAGCCCGTCAAAGCAGTCTGTGGAACCCGGAGGTCGCGGCGGTGGCCACGAGAAGACGAGCGAGTTGGGGCGTGTCGGCGAGCTGGCGGTGGTGTGGAGCTGGAATATCCGGAAGGGAGGGAATCGCGATTTCGGGGGTACTGGGATAAGGTTGGAAATATGTCGATGGAGTGCTTCAATTTGCTAGTATAATCAGCAATTGACCACAAGACTCGAAGCGAGGTGCTCAATACCGTCGCCGCAAGAAGCAAGAAGCATCAGGCAGCACGGCAACGGTGTTGAGCAATGGTCTGCCAAATGCGAAGACTCACGTCCTCTCCCATGTTGGCAGTGCCGCAGAAGTTTGACCATTCCGTATCTCTCTTGGCTGGGTCGTTGTTTGCCACTGGATCTTTATCCTTGATCGCATGAAAGAACGCCAACAGAAGCCCATCTGCGACCTGCATGGAAGAGAAATGAATGCATCGCATCAGCTTGCCGCACACAAACTGGTCGTTGCGCAGCCAAGCTCACTCACCCAGTTGAGGACGAGGTCGATGATGAGGTATTCGTCATCTTCGACGTAAGCCTCTGCGTCGTATGGGTATTCGATCTCGGCTGGCGGAGCACCCAGAATTGCTCTGATTTGAGAGAGACGAGCGAAGCGGAGCCTGCGGAGATCAATGTCAACACTCTGGTCATGCGGATCTTTGCCTGTCTGAATCGAGGAGACGAGGCAAGGCAGTAAGGGTACCCACCGAGTGACGCTGCCTTGCAGGTCGTCGGCTGCAATGGCGTTCATGAGGTCGTGTCTCGCCTCTAATGTATGTCAGCGGAAGTCCAGCGTCTCTGTCTCTGCCAGTCTCTGCCTCGCCGTCTTCCCCCGTGGATGTCTGTCTCCGGTTCTCTTTCTTTTCTATGGTCCCATTCCGCTCTTCTCCACATCTTCTCAGGCCTTCTTCCTTCTTTCTCTCTTTCCTCCTTTCCACCCCTTGTTTCTGGATCTGACGTGGCCGTCTCAGTCCTCATCTGCTGCCATTTCCCTCGTCCCTCCTTACCACTGCCCTCTTCCTCTCTTCATGCCGCTTTCTGCTCTCTCCCTCTCTCTGTCCTCGTGCTCTTTCTCTTTCTGTCTCTCTTTCTCTCTCTCTTTCTCTCTCTCTGTCTCTTTCTCTTTCTCTTCGTTCTCGTCTGACGCTCGCCACGAATTCCGTACTCACGTTCCCGTTCTGCAGGATGGATAAACTCCAGAACCCCTCTCCCCATGAACGAGATCCCCTGTTTGCCGAGATGCGCAGCCAACACCGGATCGGGGTGGACAAATTCGAGCTCGAGCTTGCCGTTGCCTGAAGGGGCGGGGTAGCGCGGGGTCAGGAGCGCCCAGTAGCATCGCACGCCGCCGACGCGCTGCGCGAGGAGGTTAGTGTCGTTTGATCTCTGTCCCTCTGTAGCAAGGGATGAGGGATGTTTTCGAGTCGGGATGAGGGATGGATCAGATGGGTCAAGTACAGCAGTGACTGGAAACAAGAGCGTGGAAGGCAGGAGTATGTCGGAGAAGACAATACATTCGCTAGAAGCATGAAAGATACTCACAGGCACGCCTGAATTCGACGATCCCGACGAGAGAGAGGACGAGGCGGACATGTCCATCCGCCGCTCAGTGTCGTACGAGGGCCGCAATCGCCCGCCTAGCGTGCTGTCCTCGTCCCTTCCCGCCGAAGCACCACGAGGCTCTGTTAGTCCCAGTGCTAGTTCCTGGTGACCTAGTTCGTGTGCGTGTGCGTGTGCGTGTCTGTGTCCTAGTGTGCGTGTGCGTGTGCGTGTCCTAGTGTCCGTGTGCGTGTCCGTGTCCTATGAGTCCGTCGCTGTAGAAGTCTCGCAACGCGGCCAGGCGGAGATGGTCGGTCGTTCGTCTACAGACGTGCGCTTCAGCTCGCCGAATCCCCGACCGCGCCACGTCGGCTGTAGTAACTGTAGGCTGAACTACGATCGATACGCGCGATGTCGACGTTGGCGTTACGTTGACGTTGATGTTGACGTTGACGTTGACGTTGATGTTGATGTTGATGTTGACCTCTGCGAGGCGATGGTAACGATGTTGGTGACGGCGATGGTGACGGTGTTGGTGACGGCGATGACAAGCGGGGAGGACGAGATCGTCGGAGCCTCCTTGCGTCCTCCGACGAGCCCACCGATGAATGGATCGACCCGCGCCAAGGAGACAAGAGACGAGAGACAAGACGAAAACGAAACAAAGCCACCCAAAAGCGAAAAGGCGAAAAGCGACGGTGCCAAGGGAGTTACCGTTGGCTGGTTTGCCTAGTCTGGGGGGGCGCTTCGATCGCACGTCGATCACTCTAGTCACTTGCATTTTCCAATCTTCCGACCTCCGACTTGCTAATCCGATTTGGGCGACGCCCTAATCCCTATAGCGATGATGCCGCGGCCTCCTAATAGGCCCTCACTTGGTAAAGGGACAGCCGGGCGCCTAATCACAGGAGTTTATATGTAATCCCACAGCGAGGTCGACAAGCTTATCGGTTCCCGCTAACCTCCCAGCCGCTAGACGCTACAAGGTACGTTTGTATCGTGTTCCGTAGTCTAGTTGCGCCTTCACCACGTCTGCTCGCGCCCAACGAAGACTGACCGACTGACCGACTGGCCAACTGAATGACTCTAACATACACTCTCGCCGTGCGTTGCCTCTTCCGGCAACTGACCAGAGGCCACGGATTGACGAGATTCCAGTGCCTGGATTCCTCATGTCCGACGAGCGACGTGACGACACGGCCAGTGACGAGACGGCGTGGAACTCGCGAGATATATGCACACGAGACAAAATCTACATGGGTCTACTATTCTACACGATAAATACAATTGAAATCACACGAGATGCTACACTCTGAGGCGAGATCTCGACATGACCCACACTGTCGTCGCTTGCTCAAGATGACGAGTCGTGCTCAACATCGTCGAGCGTCGTTTCGTCGTGAAACTCATTATATCACCACGTCGCTCGGTCGATACGGCGACCCCGCCGTCACAATCTGTACGAGCTCCTGCCAAAACACCCACGCAAAGCTCGTCATCGGCCTGTCGCTTGTCAGCTTCCAAAATCATGCTCTAAGCTAAAGAAGCCGACCTCGGCCGCAAGACCTCTTTCTCTTCTTCCTTCGCGCCGTGCTCCTCCGCCTCGAGCATGAAGCTCGCCTGCCACGCCTCGACGTGGTCCCGCTCGTAGGTCAATGCATAAGCATGCCGGGCCACAACTTGCATGGCCGTCAGGTGAGTGGTGAATGACACGTTGGCGATGGCGTCTCTCGCCGCGTGCCGCACCACTTCAACATGCGCGTTATACGCATCACGGAGGGGTTCCTACAGCGGTCAAGAGCTGAACAGTGTGGACCACTTGGACACTCACGTTCAGATTCTGGTCTTTGATACGCTTGCGTTTCATATTCCGCACAGCCATGCCAGACGGGATCTCAGGCTCACAGACGCGATACCTGGAACGTGGTTAGTCACTTGATCACACAAGTCTCGGACCTACCGTCGCATGTCGTACAAGATGGCAGCTTCGTATCGATCCTTGATCGGTCGAAGCTTGGCAAGCAGACTGCTGTACAGTGGAAGATGCGAGAACCGGACGTCGACAGGATAGTCGAGGTCCTTGATGTCGCATGGCCTGAAGTAAGGCTCGGGGTTCACCTGGCGGCATAAGCCCCAGTCTGCGACCCACGTGGATCACGCACAAGCCTGAACAACTTGCCGAGAATCTTCTCGCTGTTATAGGTTCTCTTCGTCCCGTCCTGAGACGTCAGCTTGTGTATTGAGTCACGCGGACACCTAGCTACCTTGTCCATGAAGTCTGGCCATACTTTCGGTCGCAGATTAGGGTCCAGCTCAGCTGCGTGCCCAGCTAACAATCGTCAGCTTACTTACGAGCGACCACCTGAAAAGCAGACTTTTTGGGAAGTCAACGCTTGTCACCCGGTCAGCTTTGCTGCCTCACGCTTTCAGCAACCTACGCGATCTAAGGCAATATCAGCACCCCGGCGTAAATGACAGCCAAGACGTACACTGTGAACCTCAGATAGCCTGATGCAGTCACGGTGGAAGGGTGTATCCATATCACACCGCGCCAAATGGCAATTATCGACTTGCCCGAGAACGTCGTTCTAAGCAGCGAGGTGAGCTCGGCATTCGCAGCAGCTTCGCCATGCTCACCAGCATGTACTGGACAAAATTCTAGAACCAAATCAGCTCGAGTTCTTGGTTGAAGGAGAGCTCTCACCTCATTCAGATCCGCTTGAGTGACCCTCTTGACTCGCTTGGGCTCGGGAGCCGTGTAGTCCATGGCGTCGTACACCTGGAGGGGACGCACAAACCGTTGGTCCCATATTAGGGTGTAATCTGATCTAGATGTGAGCTGGACCATCCCGCCCGTATCGACGAGCTCACCGTCACCATCGAGGTCGCCACCGCCAAGCCTGGTTTGAGAATCAGCTCGGTCACCTCCCAAAGAGCAACGAGCAACCGACATATTTGGCAAGGGGCGTGCCCCTTTAACACTAAAGACAATCACGTTCTTTAGATGTCTCAACTGTGGTCTATCGACGGCAAACGCTCGCCGAACGTCTCCTGGATGTACTGCACGAGTCAGCTGGCAACAGGGCGTCTGTTTACTCAGCTTACATGCCGGCGCTCGACATATCAAGACCTCGCTTTGCACAATTGTAGGCTCCACCTCGTCACTCTCTTGGTACTGGCAGAATACCTCGCCCTCTTGTAATGTCCCGGACTCGTCCGCGATACCTTTTGCCATCAGCCCGATCGACAACGCTCTTTGACAGCTCACCAATGAGGAAGACTCCACCGGTTATCTTCACCCTAGCTCGCCATTTGAGGTCCTGCAGGAGTCGACATTCGATGATACCAACGATATCCATCACTAGCGGATCCGCGTGGAACCCAGCACGGATGACTTGATTGAGAGGGAACTACGAAGAGGCACGTCAGTCAAGGATGGGTGATTGGGAAGGGACCGCACCTCGGAACACACAGACATGAGTTTGAAGTCTTCCCTGCTGATATGGCCGCTTCGGACCCGCTCCTTCAAGCCGCGAATAGTGATGAGATTGTCCTCAAAAATTTGGATGATGAGCTCCTGGGGAACCCCATTTGCACACATCATCATGATGAATTGTCGGTTCAAGAAGGCCGTCTGATACTTGGCAAGCTAGCGGGGTGCCAGTCAGCTCTCGGGTGACAGAGAGCTTGCAGGCAGGCTCACTCGAACTACATTTAGATCACATAACGCTGATTTGAACTTCACGAGGGAAGGGCGTAGTCGAACTTCGTGCTCGTCCGCCAGCGGTGGCCACCACGTCAACACGCCCTTAGCACCACTACCGTCGTCAGCTGACTGGTCCTTTTCTTTCACGCAACACTGACCCGAGTCGGAATTGGATTGCTGAGGGTGTCGCATTGAGGCCAGTGGTTGCGCCGAGGGCTCTTGCTGCCTCCTTCATGACTTCTGTCCCAGCAATAGCAACGCCATCGGTGAAGCAGAAACCGTTCCGGTCGACATCCGCGATCTCGGCACCAAGCTTGATATTGAGCTCGACGATTCTGCTCGAGCTGAAGGGCTGTAGCAGGGCCAATCAGCGTATTGATGACCTGTGCTAGGTACAACCCACCAGGCCCATTCTGGCCGCGTGCTTGGCCACGATTGTCTCGTCGACACTGCCCATCCAGGATCGCAACGCGAGAGCATCGATCTTCTTGGTGTCGATGAACCATAAGGCGTGATCCCTGGCGTCAGCCTCCATATTCAATGCCAGACTACTTTTGCTGGGACGAGGAAGACGCGACGGGCATATATATGCGGCCACCGATCTTGACGCCATGCCAAAGGGCACGTCGCACTCGCGCCATGATGCCTACATCCTTCTGCAGCTCATCTGCCTGTTTAGTGTACTCGGCAACCTGCTCTCGTCAGGTTTTACGATATTCAGAGACGTACGTGTAAACGATCTTCTTCATCAGTGAATTGCACGCGCAAGATACCATCCAGAGAGTCAGCATATCGCCGCGTCACGCTGTTGGAGGGCTCGGGCTGCAGGGGACCGATTAGCAGCCGGGTGGGCGTCACCAGCACGCTTCGGATCATGACCAAGTGTGATGGTGGGGGAGGTGGTGCTCTGCTCAGATATCTTGATTTGGCTTGAAGGGCTCAGTATTCGACCGTCGAGACAGAGGAAACACTCACCTCGGATCACCTTTTCAACCTCACGCACGCGCTCCTCGTTGAAGAGACTCGCCAGGACCCGATCAGCAAAAGCCGTCTGGGTTGGTAACGTGGCGAGCAGCTTTGGCACGTCGCCCGGCTTGATAATACCGTGCCCAATCAACCCCTCGATGAGTGTTCGTGAGGAGAACGCGACGTGGGTCAGGTCGGGCGTGCCATACATGGTCGCATATTCCAGGGGAGTCAATTTTCGGACGTTCCACTGGCGTTTGCGGTGTGATAGCAGGTCCATTTCAGGATCATCATTGGCGAGGTCCTTGAATCGAGCCGAACAGCGCATCAGAAGTGCAAATTCGGGTTTAGTGAGATCAAAAGTCCAACGAAAGGTATTCCAGAAAGTCGGCTGCTGGCATCAGCTTCTCTCATATTCTGACGTCAAGGAGCTCACATAGGCGCACGGGCCCTCGGGGATGGCCTGGATCGGACCGGCATTCCATTCGGTCTAGATGTCAGAAGCCATTCTCCAGCATGAAACGTACCACTATGCTCGCTGCAAAGTCCATGGCAGTCGCTCTGCGCCGTACAGGGGCCGGTCTCCGCCTGTCCAAGCCAAACAGCATCTCAGGCAGGTCGTCACTTCGTTCAAATTCCGTGAAGAATCTAGGCGGGCGGCGCGTCGTGACGGTGACAGTCACTTGTTGGCGCGGGGCACCATCGAATGACGTGAAGACCCGATTGCCATTCGCTTCGATGACGACACCCTGTGAAGCGATATCGTCAAACGACAGCTCGGCTTGCATTGGGCGGAGCGCTGGCGGGATGCCTTTTGGGTCAATGTCGAGCGTTGCCTTGATGTGCAGCAGTTCTCGGTGAAAGTCAAAGGCGAGGTATGATCTGCCCATGCCCTCTCGTCCTCGCTCGCGGCCCGCGTTAGACTCGTCGCGCCCACTTCGGCACTTGGCCCCAAGCATCTACAACAGAAGCATTATCAGTCACAGTCACCTCGTTCCTCTGGAAGACACGACTGACCTGTAAGAATTGGCGTCCTATCAGGCTGCCCATGCCGATAGCCGTGGGTCGGAACTCGTACTTTGCCAGGTCATGCTGCCTGCCGTTTCCCTGCGATTCACCACGGCCCAGTCCAAAGCTTTGCGAGCGCGATTCCTGCTGGTACATCATAAAGTTGTTGTAGTTGAGAGTGTTGGCGAGGTCGTCAAGGCTTTGTGGGAAGTCTGTGTTTCCTATGCCGACGCGGGAACGCCCATGATTGGCTGACACCATGGCCGTTGATGGGATCAGGGATCAGGCAGTGAAGGCCGAGGGGAACGAGCAGAGGTAGCGGGTAGAGCGGAGAGAGAGAGAGAGAGAGCGGAAGAGAATGTTTCAGGATAAGCTACCTTGCAAAGTAAGTATCACTGGAAGGTTTGATGGCCCAGGGAATGAAGGACGCTCACTGCTGCCAATGTAGAGGAACACTCTGAATGCCGACAAGAAACCAGTGCTCGTGGTCACTCCAAGAGGCGTGGTGAGTACACAGGCTCGGATCACAAGATACAAGACTCTCGCGCTGGGTATACAGCCGGTATGCTGCCTGCTCCCCTACAGCTGGGTCACAATACAAGGAGAATGGTGGTGGTGGAAACATGGGACAAAGAGGTCAAGTCAGTCTGAATATCAGCGCCGAAACACGCTTGGACCTCTTGCAAGTCAGGCACGACACGTGGTTTGGCGGCCGACGCCTATTGATCTTTGAGGGGTGGTCAACTCCAGTGACGGTTCGCCATGAATGATGGCTTGCTGCGCGTCAGACATCGGGAATATGCAGCATCCCGAGTAAGGGTACATTGACCAAGTGATTCATGCCTGGTGCGCAGTATCTCCTGTACAGTCGGCGAGAGGTCCCCCTTTGCCATCATTCATCAGTCATAGCTCGGAGCACATGGTTTGCAGGATTTACATATCTTCTGAGCCCTGGTGAACTTCTGCTCCTGTAACCTCTCACAGCCACCTCATCCCGGCCTATGCCCTGGCCCAACGTCGCGGCCACACCCACCGCCAGACCGTCCATCAGGGCCGCCCAGCTTTCGCCACCACCACCGCCGGAGCGCCCTTGCAGCGAGTGGATGCTACCCCACGGCCAGAGAAAATGCGTCGCACCCGATACATGCACCGGAAATGAGAGGGCTCGCCAGCGTGCAGCAATGCTCATCAGGAGGAGTTAGTAGGCGGACAAATGTGGTGAAGAAGAGAGGACGTGCCTGGCACAATAGCCACGCGGAAAACACGCGGTGTGGAGAAACGTTGGATCTCCGATGAAATGTTGCGACCGCTTGTCCGTACCGTTTGAGCGACTCTTAACACCCTCGACATCTCATCGAGTATGCCGAAATCCACACCGGGGCAGGCCAACAAGGCCAAAGCGAGCTCGAACGCCACTTCAAAGCCAACCCAGCGACCTGGGAGCACCCCACGGCAGTCCTCATCCGCGAAACTATACTCATCCTTCCTCCCCATCCCCCTTTTGCTACCGTCTTCCTCTTCAGCATCACTCACGGCCCACTACATATACGCACGTCCACACACGTCCAAGCGTCCAGCTGCTGAGGATGACCGAACGGTGTTTGTGGCCAACCTGCCCGTCGATATGGCGGAACGGGACCTACGCTTGGTGTTTCGCCGATGGGGCGTCATTGATGCTGTGGCGTTTGGTGCTGAGGCAGGTGGAGATATCCTGGAGGACGCAGTGAGGGGTCTCCCGGTGGACGAAGATGAGGATGAAGATGAGGATGAGAGTAACGAGCAGGAAATGGGGCATGGTGGAGACGCAAGGGATGGGGAAGGAGAGGAACGGCCTGAACCCCAATTCGTGGCTAATGGGAAACCGCTTTCTCGCCGCCAGAGACCTCGACGTAAAACTGGGCTGCCCACCTCTGTGCCCGATATCACCCCGCTACCCGCCATCAACCCTCGCGAACGGCCATACGGCATCAGCGGCCTCGGGACCGCTCGCGTGACGTACCTCGACGCGGTCTCTATCTCCCGTCTCTTCTCCACGCCACCGTCTTCAATCCCTCTTCCGCAGTACCTCTCCTCCTCCTCTACCTCCTCTGCTTCTATCTCCAACCCTTCCAACCCCACAGGACTAGAATACTATATCGCGCGGCACGCTGCGGTCCGGCCTTCACTGGCAGCTGTCAAAGCATTTTCCGACACAGCCATGGCGCGATACGATCACCTGCATTCCCTGCTGCTTTCGTCCCGCGCCAAAGCCCAAGGCGCAGGGGCATTGGTCGACGAAGATGGATTTACGGTTGTAGTCCGTGGAGGGCGCTACGGTCGGACCGGCGGCAGAGGGGACGGTATCGGCTCGGCAGGGGTCGGAGTCGCGGCGAAAGGGTTCGTCAAGGATGTCGCCCAGGGCAAGCAGGGGAAGAAGCTGGAGCTGGAGGGATTGTACAAGTTCCAGCGGGTGGATCATAAACGGAAAGGTGAGCGTCTCCACCATACAATCGTGAAGCAAGCCTGTCTCTGTTGCTTTCTTTCCTCTTCTATCTTCTCTTAGTCTCTTTCTTTCCTTCGTTTCTCCTCGTTCTGTTCGCTTCTCTCCTTCTCCCTCTCTCTCTTTGGCTCTGCCCTCACACCGAGGCGGAGGATGCGGCTTGGCACTGACAAGCGTACAGAACTCGCCGACTTGCGCGCCAAATTCCAAGAGGACAGGCAAAAGGTGGAGGAGATGAAGAAGAACAAGCGCTTCAAGCCGTACTAGCCAGCTCGGGTAGCTCGAGTCGCTTTGCATGTCATGTATCCCCTATTGCCTGATCATTCGAGCTGGGTTAGAGTCGATGTACAGTAGCCACGGTCATAATGCATGTCTTTGTCCGCCTGGCCGATGATGTCTCTTGCTACTACTCTACATCCCATTTCATGTCGTTTTATTGGCGAAGTGGGTGGTGTTCTACCGATGCAAGTTCCCTCTCCACTGCGTTCCTGTTGCCTGTGCGGCCCCAGCTCCAGGTCCGCCCTTGTCGTTCCCTCCCTTGCCCGCGTCCTTGCTGGCCGCCGCCGCCTCGTCGGCCTTGCGGGCGCGCAGATCCGCCTGCTCGACAGCACGATTCACGTCGTTGAGCTCGCTCGCGCGCAGCGCAAACGCCCGTGCGAGGATGGCGACCTGGTTTGGCCGAAGAAGGAGGCTCGGATGTCGCGGCCGTGGAGCGGTCGTCGAGCCCGTGATCGGAATCGCCGTCGACGCCGACGCCGACGCCCTTGACTTCTCTGCGTCTGCTTTAGACTGCTCTTCTGCCGCCTTCAGAGCGGCTTTAGGCGTCGAGGTCAGGCCGGATGAAGAGGCGGCGTCGGGGGTCGGAGGGCTGTACAGCATCTCCTTGGGCGTCGTTGTCCCGTCGGCTGCGCCCTCGCTCTCTCCTTTCGCTTGGCCAGGCAACCCGCGCTTCTCGCCCTCTTTGCCCGCCACTTCCGCGCCGGCCCGGGCAACGCCACTGTTGCTCAACCGGAATCTCGCCGTCTCCCTGGAGAAGGAGCCGTCCCTGCCCCCGCCACTGACGATGGTGACGAGAGCGCGGCTGGGTCGCTGCTGGTCGAATCTGGAGCGGCATTCTCAGCGCCTAAAGGCGGCACGACGACCCCTTGCGAGTGGTACACTGCGGTGAGTTCCGGGCTGGACTTTTCGACAATCAAGCCCGCTTTCAAGAGTTGTTCGAGGTAGGTGGCGCCGCGGTATGCCTTCCAGTGCGACCATGCGCGCCACAGCACGTAGAAGAGGGGGAAGTTGGGGATGATCGGGATGAGCGCGAACGGCCATGTAACAGGAGAGCTAGACTTGTCAGCCGTGTTCACCCTCGTGAATCGAGCATAAGAAAGAGGCGGCGCTCAAGGTCCCGCGCATCTCGGGTGGTAAGATCTAGCCATTGGGGTGCCGAAAGACAGAAAAATGCAGGACGAGGGATGAATGAGAGGGGAACTGAAGAAGGGTGCAGCCTGCACGACACGAACGAGTGCGAATCTGGCCGACTCACAATACCAGGGCCCGCCACATCATCTTGCGGTGGTAAGGTGCGCGGTGCAGCAGCGTTCGATGGAGTTTCGGCAGGAGCGCAGGCAGTGGTGGGTCGAGTTCAGGTTTCAGCAGCGCGACCTGCCTTGCATCAGCCCCGAACCTTCATCCTGTGGCACCCTCTCGATCCTCTCCTCTGCTCTCCGTTCATAGACCGAGGAGCCAGCGAAAGCCAAGCGTCATGATGATCGACTGCGTGGCTCACCTCGATGCGCTCCTCTGGCTGGCCATCCTTGCTGATGCGCACGCCCCTGCCCTCCTGGATCGACTTGAGCGCCCACTCCTCGTACTCTATCCGGTCCATGAGTCGCTCTCCGCGCCGATAGAACCACAGCATCCACGACCCCTCGGGCTTGTTACCGAGCTTGAGCCACTCGTCTGACGCCCGCGCCAGCGCCCGGTTCAGCAGCGGCTCCTTCGGCGGCGGCGGCGGCTCCTTCCCCTTGTCACCTACCCCTGCTCCTGCTTCTGTTGAAGTCGCTGTCGATGCAGGTGACGAGGAAGAGGGGGCGGGACGGGCTGATGCAGTCGCCCGCTCGGGCTGCAGCACTTGGTACAATATCAAGAGCGTTTTCGGCTTGGGCGGTTCACTGCCTGCCTTGGCCGAAGAGCTAGGGGCTGGCAAACGAGCAAGCGGCAGCGCGAGGATCCGAAACGGGCGCAGTGGTTTAGGCGGCATCGCGGGCAATATCTCCCCTCAGCGGTTCCCTCTGCTCAAGGAGAGTCTGTTGCAGTCGAATGACAGGTGGAGAGACGACGCAAAACGGGTAACAAAGGCGAGAGGATAGTAGAGTGTCACCACACGACACGTTTCGAGAGATCCGGCGGCCAAATGCAGAAATCGTCGTCATCACTCGGCAGTCTAACCCACCGTCCAAACCATGTAGATCTGTTGTCTCTGCGTTGCATCTCCACTTACCGACGAACTGGGGACATCCGTACAGCCGCAGCCCAGCGCACGCTTGCTGTACGTCTCAGTGGGAGGCCTGAAGAAGTACACGCAGCCCAATGTCGGCCGCTACGTCTCCTCCCCCACCGGGACCGGGGACGTCGAGGCAGCCTCCGCCGGCTTCTCCAGACTCGTCGGCGCTGCATCACGCCAAAGTCAACGTCAAGTACCTGGCTCTCGGGTCAAAGGCTGGCGTAGCTCCTGCATCGCTTGCGACGCGTTCAGCGTTGACCACCACTCGGTGAGCGGTCTTTCCTGTCTCTTCTCTGTCTTCCTTCCTGTTTGCTTAACTCCTTCCTGTTGCCTTCATCTCTTCCTGCCTCCCTTATCCCTTCCTGTTTCCCTTATCTCTTCCTGTTTCCAGCACACACCATCTGCGTGCTGAACATGCAAATGGGCTGCGAGAGAGCACCGCTGAGAGCCCTAGAGATACGTGATCCGCTACCTCGTGCGCCGGTTGCTCAGATACGCAAAGTACGCGGCATATGGTGCTCTGATCGCTACGATCGGGGGCGGGCTGCTCGGCACGCTCGGCAGCGGCCTTGCGTTCTTTGCAGCCCCGTCGATTGGACTCGGCATGGGTATTGGGGTGATCACTGCGCTTGCCAAGGTGTGTCTCGATGCAGTCGCTCGCTACCTGCCCTCTCTCTCTATTCTCCCTCGACTCGTCCTTGTATCGTCTTTCCCTCTTCCCTAATTCTTCCTCCCCTCTTCTTTTGCTCTCCCTCCCCTCTTCCTTCGGTCTCCCTCCCCTCTTCCTTCGGTCTCCCTCCCCTCTTCCTTTACTCTCCCTCCCCTCTTCCTTTGCTCTCCCTCCCCTCTTCCTTCGGTCTCCCTCCCCTCTTCCTTCGGTCTCCTTCCCCTCTTCCTTCGGTCTCCCTCAACCTGCCACCGGCCACGTAAAGAGCCACAAGACTGATCGCGGACAGTTTGGCTGGCGGCATCGCGGCAACTGGTTCAGAGGAGGCATCTTCGCAGACATGCAGGCACGCGCACAGGCTGGCCGCGACGGAGCGGCCGACGAGGCCGAGGACGCTCAAGGGGAGCAAGAGAGGCTCAAGCGAGAGTCGCACCGAACACGCGAGGATGTGTGGATGCGCGCGTGAAGGGTGTCTGTCTACCTTGTCAGGCATCATGTACAACCCAGCATGTAGTATGCAAAGCATGTAGCTTCATTAGGATCAACGAGTCCGGAGGGGACGCGGCAATAGCCTCGTCAATGGATCATGGTACACCTGCATCACCAAGTACAAGCACGCCAACCGACTAGTGACCAGCCCGACGCTGCTCGGCAATGATGTTGGAGAGCTCCTCGATCTTGCGCTTGGAGCGGAGGAGCGTGCCGAGCTAGACAGACGATCAGCATGAGCTCCAACGTATGTGCGTATCCCCAACACGTCCTCTCCAAGTAGACGCTAGGACGCTCCCCTGGTCTCCACCGAGACACCAGCACATGCTCCCACCGGCTTTACGCTGCCACATCCACGCTTCGGGAGAAACCGGACTCACCCTCTTCTTGGTGAGCTTCTTTGCCTTCTTGTCCTTTGAGTTCCTCAGCAGCTCCATCACTCGCTTCTCGTAGGGCGAGAACCCAGCGACCTCCCGGATGACGCTCTTGATGAACACCTTCTTGTCGCTAACACCCGCGTCAGCCCAGCGCTCCTTCTGACCCGGAGCTGAGGCGGCTCACGTCTTGACACCCTTCTTGTTGGAGGGGCGGACCTTCTTGGGGATGACAGTGGTGGGGTGGCCCTTGTTGGCGCCGGTCCGGAGGTCTGGGGTTGTCAGCACATTCCCAGCGGTAAGCGGCGTTCATCGCGACTCACTGGATCGGGTGCGGGGAGCGGAAGACATCTCAACGTCGGCCATTTTGTCGTATTCCTGCTTAGCAGACACCAGATCCAGATCCGATCACAGCAGGTATTCGCGATAGCAGCAATTGCACCACAGATCCAAGCGTGGATAGAGGAAACGCAGAGTCGAAAGACAGGTCGAGGTCGCGGTCACGAGTTGAGGCGAAGGAGAAGATCGTAAGGGGCAGGCGAAGAGTAGCCGTTCGAGCAAGCACGAGGGACAGCAACGAGGCAGACAGCAAAGAAGATCTGTGGTCAGCCAACGTCCTGCTCTAACGCTGCATCCAAGCTCACGATTTGCCTCGATTTGAAGGATAGAGACTCTGTTGCACAACGCTTTTGAGAATCTCTCCACCAGCGAGCGAGGGTTTCGCGAATTCGGCGATTTCTCAAACCCCGGCCCAAATTCAACGAGGCACCAAATTCCTGCTTGCCACGTCATTTTCAATCTACATTATCACTGTCCCAATTTGCTTCCGCTCATCCAGAGTGTCAAAGGAGCGCAGGCCGTCCGTTGTCGTTCTCTACACATTGACTCTGGCTTATACCATGAGGTCCGTCTCGATCACCCTTCTACGACAGGACAGCTCAATGGCGCTAGAGGAGAGTGAGTGAATGGGCCTTTCAATAATATCTCCTCCGCCTGTGAGGGTGGCGAGCGAGGTTTCGCTTTAGGCTCACAGAACGACACGGTTCTTTCCAGACTCATCTCATGCATGCAAATCCAAAGATGGCACGTGCAGCGGCCTACAGTCTAAACTCGCAACCGACCGAGCTTGCTTACTGGAGACCGCTCCAGCGGGACTCGATGGCGAGTTTTTCAATCAGAATCGTCATCCCCATCCGAGGCTCTGTCACTGGCTGTGAGGAGCGGCGTCGTCTCACTGATCGGCGCCGTCCTGCGGGCCCAATGCTCCGAACCCGGCCCCGTCTCATACACCGTGTCCGAGCTAGAAGCCCGAGTCCGAACTGTCCGGATGGACTTCGCCTCCTCGCTGGACTGGGCTGTCTCAGCTGCTAACACCATGTTTCGATCTGTAGACTCGACTGTCTGATCTGCAGAGCCCTTGTGCCGGTCTGCTGCGTCCTCCGTGTGATCTGCCCACTCTTGCCAGTGAATCGCTGACTTGAGGGGAGAGCCGTTTGATTTTCTCATGCGGTCTTCAAATGCCAGTCTCTGGCTCTTGTTGAACGACGACGTGGTGGTATGCGTTCTGGTTGGCTTCCTCGACGTAGAGGTAGAGGTAGTGCTTGGCCTCTCGGATGCCGGGGTGCCGGGATTCTTGCTTGGCGTCTGGGTTGCCGAGGTAGCAGGAGTCGTGAACTGCTTCCTGGGCGGCAGGGAGATAAGCCGGGGCGGCCCGGTCTTCTGCTCTGTTGCTCCGCTGGAAGACTGTGAGGGCCCCCGGCGGCTGCGCAGACGACCGGGCGTTTCTGACCGTGCTGAAGCCGTCTTGACGTACTCTTCAAAGCATCCCTGGTGGAACACAAGGTCGCCGTCCGGATGCACCCATACACTTGTATCAACTTCAGTCATGTAACTCTGGGCTCGAAGGCAGGTGAACACGGTCGGCGGCGATTCGCCGCCTGCCGCTGTGGATGAGCTGGTCAAGGGCCCGTTTGGCACTCTTCTCCCACATTGGGGCAGTTTACCCGGCGCACGGAGCTTCACAAATCGGGTCGCAAACTGATCAGCCTCCTAAGGATGTTGTGAGCGTCCGTGGCAGCCGGCATGGCATTGAGGGCATCTAGCATCTACGACCCCGGGGCGAGAGGACGCGAGCGGCGAGGCAACTCACCGCTTTGGATTTCGCTCTCTTGCCGAACAGGGTGAGTACAAAGCACTGCTGGTCCACGAGCGTCCTGGATCTCGGCTCAAAGGACAATTCATCGCCAGGCGCGAAGGAATGGAGTTGCAGCGTGCACAAGAACGGCATCGGGACGTGGTAGAACGCCTGCCCGGCCACCTTGCACACACTCAGGGACGATATGCTGAACTCCTCTGCGGCGAATTCGAGGAGCCGGGATTTCATGCGTTTGGGGCTGTCGACCGGCGCGCACGGGTCGCACCTCCACTCGAACGAGCTTCGGCGGAGGTTCGCAAGCAGACACGCCGAGTGGAAGGACAACCCGAAGTCGGGTCGAGTCCAGTAGGTCGTGCACGTCGTGGGGTGGATCTCTCGGCTGGGCATGATGCACGTGCGCCAGGTTTTGCGTTCGGAATCGTACCCGCATTTTGGGACGGGCGGAATGACCAGCCGGACCGTACTGCGAACGAGTTCCGTCAATGAGCAAGGGGCCTAGAGAGTGTTGAGTCAGCAGACTGGAACACGGGCATGCGTTCGCTGAGCAACGACAGGCCTCACGCTGCGGGACGCTTCGAGAAAACACAGCGGGTGGTAGGGCCGCCAGAGGCCCGGGGGAGATAACTCCAAGACGATTTCTTCTCCTTCGTTCAGAAAATGGCACCGCGACTCGGCGTCTTCCGCCTCTGCCGTGCACTGCAGTCGAAAGTCGAGCTGGTGGAACGTCGTCGGCGCGGTGTGCGGGTTCACCACCAAATGCTGCAGCGGAAACAGCCGACTGATGTGCGGCTCCTCAGACATTCAGATGCAAGCTTGCAGAAGTGTAGGGTTGTCTTGTCTTGTGAGTGTCCGGGATACGGTGCAACAGGATAAGTTGCAAGCTCTGGAAGGTTCGGCCGGGTGCGCAGTGGCGACTTTGTGCTTCGACCTGTGGTCCATCCCTTCTTGGTTCGCAAGCGAATGTGATTCCACCGTGTATTCGCACAGTGGCGTTTGGAGTATGCTCGACATGGCCGGGAAGGTCGCAAAGACACGGCTAATCTCTCTCAGGGGTGGGTGCGTGGCAAGTGAGACCATGCACTAGTTAACGAGGCCTGAACTTCACCCTAGGGCCGACAGCGCCGGTGGAAACGGCCCAAGCATCTCCACCCATGCATCCAATACGTACATAGGGGCTTTCAAGATGCCTTCCGTGCGAGGCGAGGCGTTTTCGAGCTCCGGCCCGGAACAAGCCAGAGTCGTCCTTTCGGTTGGCCAAGCGGTGGCGAACTGCCACGGGCACCCACGCACCAGTTCGCCACCCACGCAGGCATGCGACGATTGTCATCCTGAGTGTATACCTCGTTCGTCCGAGCTGTTTCACTTCCGAGCAGTCGAATCTTTCAGTGCACCCCTGACGACGCATAGTCCAGATATACGAAGCCTGGACTTGCCACGACTGTGAGTCTCGTTGCCAAACGAGCCTCTGCCAAACGAGCCGTGAGAAGTGGTCCGTGCGCATCGTTCTCAATGCCTAAATGACTATCATGCGTGCCGACACGCCGCTATGCAGCCGTGACGGTGCTCTAATCTCTACTGATGCGATGCATATATACCATGACTATGCGAGAATATTCAGACACGTGGGGGTTCGGTAGACAGGCGACAACCCGCGTGATAGAACTCGAGAAAGGAAACCTCAGTAATTCGCGTGTATCTCGGCTCGGAATCTCCGTCTTTGATGGGGCTCGAGACCAAGGTGGATTCTTCGCTAGGTGCGAGGCGCCGCCCCCAGCTGTTTCTCGTGATGCTGTTGCTGTTACGGTTATCAATGCGTTTAAGTGTCCTTGTGCTCTTGCCCTTGCTGTCGCTCGTGCTCACGTACGTGCTCTCACTACCACGGTCGTCGTCGTTCTCGCGCCGGCCTGCCCTTGTTCTCCGTCGTTCGCTCTCGCTGACACAGCATAACGACGCGTGGGGCTCCAAGCCGGGTACTGGCTCGGCATCCACGCTGGCCAGGATCAGCCGGCTCTTCAAGCGCGGTGTGGCCTTGCTGTGCGCGTCGGACCGGGGTGAGCCCGACTCGCACATGATGCGGAAACACGCGACGTGGTGGCTGACATCTCCGCTCTTGCTCTGCCACATCTCTTTGTGGAACATCGAGATGAGCCTGGTATCCTCAAAGCAGGGGAACGTGGCTTCGCTGGTGATCTCGCTCACGCCGCATTGCCGTGCGGCATACATGGGCATCGCTCTGCCGGTTTCGAATTCTCTCTCACAGCGCCCAAGTTGGCTCGCCCAGTCCTATGAGCATGAGCATTGCAGGTAGGTAAGATGTCAGCGGGTTTCAAGTAGGGGCGGGGGCAGGAAACGGGATCTCGACGGTGGACGAACTCACTTCGCACAGTTTGAGGCTTATCACCAGGTCGCCAAAGCAGTCTGGATGGAATATGGTCGCCGGATCGCCCCGTTGCCTAAGGACAGTCGTCCCCGGGACGAGATAGTGCGCCTGGAAGCGGGTGGGCCGCCGCTCGCACGAGCACCGGGGGAAGAACTCGCGCCGGAAATACGTCGTTCCGAACCGCTCGGTCGCCAGCCCCGCGCGCGCCGGATCCATCTCGAGGCTGTGGCTCAGTTCCCGGACCTTGGCCGACGTCCGCAGCTCGGGCGGGTCGGACGGGCTGCCAAAGTGCTCGCATTGGTACGAGTGCGTCGAGCGACACACGGGCACCCAGCGGGTCATGGCGGCGGCAGCGGCGGCGGCGGCGAGACCAGCAACGTGCGCACGGTGTAGTGGTGGCGGCGAGGCGCGAGCGTGAGTTGTAAGTTGTAAATGATCGAGAGGAAGAACTTGATCAACTTGCAAGACGTAATTTAACTAGCAAAACGTAATTTAACTCGCAAGACCAGATACTGCGTTTGATAGATGAGAGACGGAAGCCCACACCGTATAGGAGGCAGGTGGCGGACCAGTGGCGATTGAAAGGATCGCGGGAGCAGCGTCACATCGTGTCACGGGCAATCAGGACGCGCTCTAGTACGTTCCGGAAGAACACGCCGCCATGCGCGGGTGCTTCTGCTTACTGCCCAGACACCACGGCCTGTTGATCACACGGAACGTTGACTTTCGACGCCGAATTGGCCACAGCGCCGACTAGCTCATAGACGGCTTCGTTCAGGCGCGTGAGCAACCATTACATCGACTATAATGCACCATCCATTACACCTCCCTTTGGAGGATATCCGCTGTACGCATTAACCATACCGTAAGTGGCCGTTGCCATTATAACCGCTCTAAACCACCGTCGCCACCACGGGTCGCCGCGCGTCCCGCGACTCACACCGAGCGACACGATGACCGTCACATGATTCGCGCCACCTTCCCGAGCCGTGCTTCCCTCGAGTCACGGGCCTGCATCCCGGCTCACCGGCCGAGTGCCTGCGCCCTCTCCTCGTCACCCTCGCCGTGCTCTGCTCTCGCCCTGTGCTCGCCCTTGATCACCGCCACCCCCTTGACCGCCAGGACAATCACCTCCCAGCAGAACACAAAGCTCGTCAGCGCGATGGTGAAGTTGAGGAACGCCATCATGTCGTCGTACCCGGCGCGCATGGCTGCCCACGCCACCTCCTCGCTAGAGAGCATGAACACGATCCCGCCCGCTGCCCAGCCGAAGGCCGTCAGCACCTCGGTCGGCGGGCGCGACGGGAGCGTCGACTCGGTCGGCGGCCGGAGGAACAGGAACACATAGGTCAAGAACCGGAACGCCGAGCCGCCCGCCAACAGGGTGCCCCAGAGCGAGTGGATCTCCACCTGGAAGACGTAGTCCTGGTGGTGCGCGGCCATCGCGAGCCCAGTGACGCCGATCACCAGCGCCGGCAGAGGGTTGAACGAGAACATGTACGACGGCGGCTCGGTAGCGTCGCGCCGGCGGCCAAGCACGCTCGACAAGATCCGTCGGATCGTGCGCGACTCGAGGAGGATGCCGGTCAGGCCCGCAAACCAGAACATGACCGCGATGGAGATATGCTGCACCTGCTTGACCGTGTACGGGTCCCCGTGTTTCGAGCCGAAGCGCTCCATCCACGTGTTGGTCACGCCGTACGCCAGGATGACGGAGCATTCCACCATCTCGGCGCTCACGCCGCGCGCATTGCCGGGGCGGCGGTTCCATGCCCATCCCAGGTCGGCGTACGCACCGAGGTATCGAGCGAATGTCAGCACGCCGTAGCTGGCAACGTCAGCTTTGCTCGGACTCCCTCTGCGCCATGCGGAATACTCACCCAAAGAAGATGCTGCCTTTGATGAGGTGGGCAGCGCAGGTGTTGATCAAGCCAGCTCGGCACATGCCCTACGGGTATCAGCACCCCATACATGGGTCGCGAAGTGCAGTCAGACTCACAGTGTACGTGACGATCCCGGTCAAAAACACCACATATGCGACAACCACCTGGCTCCTCCTCACCCACGTCAGGAGCAGCTCCACCGTCCTCGCAGCGTCCAGCTTCTTCTCCCGCGGCTCGGGCCAAACCACCTCGGGTTCGCGCGTGTGCACATAGTATGTCCCGGTCGGCGAGCCGGTCGTCTTGTGGGGGAACGACTGGCTCGACGACGACGCGGGCGGGTCGTGCAGTGTCCCGTCCGAACCGGTGGAAGTACGAGAAGGCGGTGTCCATTGCCGGATGAGCAGGCTCGGACGGCGAGGGCGGTTCGATGCTGCGTTCCGCGAAAGAGAGCGATGGTGCATGTGCTCGTCGTCGTCCTCCTCTTCCCCGATCGCAAACACGACTTGTCGGCCGTCTGCGTGCTCGGCGTCATGCTCGTGCTTGTGCTCATGCTCGCCCTCATGTTCCTGTTCATGCTCATGCTCGTCTTCCTCGTGCTCGACGAGGCCAACCATTTCGTAGCGGTTTCCCGAACCGAGCCATTTGTCGGAGGGTGAGCGGAGCACATCGTGGATGAAGGTCGACCAGTTGAGATTGCCGGACTTGTGCATGGCAAAGGCGCGCTTGAATACACCGAGCGAGTCGATGGCCGTCAACGCCAGGGACAAGAGGACCACGATATTTCCAAAGCCCCCATGAACAGAGCCTTCGTACCTGCGCAAGCGTGTTATCCCATCGATCGCCAAGTGACGAATGCCCAGGACCTACCGATTAGGTGTTGATGCCTTGTAGGCCGTGCCGGCGACCCAGCCGAGCGCTCCTATGACGAGAAAGACGATGTTGCCGATGTGGTGAGAGGGATGATTCGCGGCTCGTAGGGCGAGAGCTGTGTCACATGTCAGAATTGACTGGTGTCCAAGTCTCAAACGCTGCTCACTGATTGGCAACGCCCCAAAGTACGCCACGCACATGGCCGCGACGTGCGCGACCATCAGACCCCAGTGTCCTCCTGCTGTCTCTGGCTCCCAATCTGCATCAAATTCTTCCCCAAAGATCGCCGAATCCTGATCGAGCCTGAAATCCGCTGCTAGGTAGGAAGGGGGGAACGAGTGCCATTCGTGAATTGCTGCATCGTCGAGTTCGACCTTTGGGGCGGTATGTGAGCCGTGCTGGTGGCCTGCTGGATCTGCAGATGCATGCGAGGACGTCGGCATGTCCATGTCCATGGGCGTGTCGATGCTGATGGCGGACGATGAACCGGGAGTCATGTCGTCATTGGCGTTTTCACCCTCGGCGTGCGTATGTCCCCCGTCCATGTCCATGTCCATGTCGACGCTGCCCATGTCCATGCCCTCGTCGTCTTCGTGACGCGTTCGCAATGCATGATGGCTCGCAGGCGGTGCAGCGCTCACCAGAGCAGGCAGAGAGATGGAGAGGAGGATGGTGGTGAGCAGGAAACGAGTGACGTTCAGTGGACGATGCATGGGTTTTTGTGAATTCCCGCAAAGCGTGTTGCCGCCGGCTGCCTCCACTTTTATTTATTTATTTTCAAAGGTCCCAAATACGAGCGATCGAGGAGCAGGCACCCCCCGTGTCTGTGTGATTTTTGGGCAGAGGCGTCTTCGTTTGGGTGGCGAGAGGTTGTGGAAATGAGGTGGTGAAGAGGTGGTAGAAGACGAGGGAATGAAGCAGCGAGTGGATGGTGAACAAGTGTGAAAGTCGGGGATACGAGTCGGATGTTGTCGGGGATCCGGACGAGGGCGCCGCGTAGTGAAAGGGGCGAGGCGACTCGGCTCCCGCGTCAACGTCAAGGAGCTTACTAAAAGGGCTGGCTTGTCCTTCGGCCTTCGTGGGCTGACGTAATCCCAAAAGGAAGGACTGATCCGCAGGAAGAGCAGTCCAGACGGGGGCAAAAGACCGGGGGACAATGGTTTGAATGCTTGGCGGGATTTGGGACGTGCACTGAGGCTGGGGGGGGAAAGAAGGGGGGAGAAGGGGGGGGTGGGCTGCACTGCAAGACAAAGAACAAGGGAGCGAACACTGGCTGGGGTGACCAGGAAGGACGGGATATCTTTATGGCTGTTGTTGGGCGGGGACCGAGCCCAAAGTTTGAGTGGCAAAACGGGAAACTTGGCGCGCCGTTAGGAAAACCCTGTTGGTTGACCGAGACCACGTCTGCCCCGGCGATGAGACTAGTCGCTCGCGTCCCCGACTCTGTGTCCACACAAGGAGGGAATTTCCAGACCAGGACGGAATTTCCCCTCTCAAAAACCCCCGAACTAATCGCTGGCCGCCGTTCCACTGCCTCCGTGATAGGGTTTGCCACCGCTTCTGCGATCTCCGTTAGGCCGCCGTGAGGACGCGTCGGCGGCGGCGGCGGCGGCGATGCGCCTGTGTATATATGTCCTTTGGTATGAGATGAGCGGCTTGCACGGCCAAGCTATGCATTGGATTTCCCCGTCGGCGTTAGACTGGCGCGTTTTGCGTTTTGCTCTTGCTTTTGCTTTTGTGCTTTGTGCTTTGTGCTTTGTGCTTTTGTGCTTTTGAGCCATTCGGACGACGCCGGAGCCCCCCAATTCTAGGCGCGCTAGGGACATTTGGCAGAAATCTGTATCGTAATGTGGCAGGCAACGCGGCATGGAGAAATCATCTGGAGTATGGAGTAACTTGCCGGTGCTGTGCGGGGTAGAGACTGCTCCTGATCCTGGACGCCGGTTGCGCCGCGCTGTCGGGTCGCCGACCACCCTCTCAAAGTGCGCACCAGAACAAAGGGTGCCATCAAAGCATGCACGCAGGCTGTCCTTCAACGACCTTTGACGCTCGAGCCTTGGACACTCAAACGAATGCCGCGCACAAACGTGTGATGCCCATCAGAATCGCATGCTCGACTGCAGTCCAGTACATAGCCAGCGACAGCGATGCATCCTGTACGAATCGTGGCCTCTTCCTCTCGCCGCGCTTGCATTGCCGCGCTTGCCTTGGCTGTCCGTCTGTCCAACTCGTCCGAGTCTGCGCGCCCGTCGAGGGAAGAGCTTATTCCGTCCTCCCATTTTGACTAACCGGACGGGCCGGTGCTCTGAAATTTAAAGTCACGCATTGAATAGATAGCGATCAGCCAGGCTTTGGCGGTCCGCACGGGCTCGACACTGCATACACGCGCACGACTACTCGCGGCGCGACGACGGCGACGACCACAAGCAGCGTACACAAGCGAGCGCTGCACCTCCGCCTCGGCCATCGTATACGACCGCGACGGACCGCCCTAGAGGCAGCTTCGGAACAACGAGCGCGCGATAGGAGATTGTGTGCGGTGACTCACTGCTGTTGGTCGGCGCGATCCAACCGCCCCTCACTCGTGTCTTGCCGATAACTGGAACTGTCCGCATCGGGAACGAGCCGTCAGAGCTCAGCTAGACCGTGCTTCGCCTACAAGAGCCGGCAGAAGTTTGCGCTCCACGCTCCACAGCGCTCTGCCCAGCCATCCAACCGCGCGAGAGGCGAGCAGCGACCTCGCCGACATACAGCCAACATGGCCGCAGCGGCCTATGCATCCATCAAGCTCTTCACTGGTGAGCTCGTCGTCTGTAGAGATACGCGGTGGATGGTTAATCTTGACAGGGACGTCCCATCCCGAGCTCGCGCATCTCATCGCCAAGCGGTATGTCCCCTGTTCAGTCTGTGCCGCGCCTTGATCCTGTCCTCCTTGCTCCCATTGTTACTCTTCATGCTTCGTCTGCTCTCTCCCCTTTCACTCTACCTTCCTCGCTTTCCCCCGCTGCTTTCCTCCCTCTATGCATATCGCTTCCCCTTCCCTCCCACGGCTAGGCTCTCCTTCCCCGCTGAATCACTAACATCCCCAGGCTCGGCATCCCCCTCGCCCGCGCTAGTATCCTCCAACCCCTGTCCGGCGAGACAAAGGTCACTATCACAGAAAGCGTGCGGGATTACGATGTGTATATTCTCAACACGGTGAGTGACCTTATACGTCTATACCTACCTACCCGCCGTCAACAGCATATGTGCTCACCTACCTGCCATCCTTCTACGGCATGTATGCTGAACTCCCCACCTCCATCCGTCCACAGCATGTGCTTGTAGAGGTGCTGACCGTCGCAGTGCGCAGGGGAGGTCAATACCTCGCTCATCGAGCTGTGCATCATGATCCATGCGTGCAAGGTGAGTTACTCCTACTTTCACTCTCTTCTGGCTCTACGCCTGCTCCTGGTCTAACCTCTTACCCTCGCAGATCTCATCCGCTCGGCGGATAACCGCCATCATCCCGCACTTCTTCTACGCCCGCCAGGACAAAAAGGACAAATCGCGCGCGCCCATCACTGCGAAGCTCGTGGCGAATATGTTGCGGGAAGCGGGGTGTGATCATGTCATCGTGCGTTGCGTCCTCGTCAAGAAACGACGAGACGGCGTGTTGACGGATCATAGACCATGGACCTGCACGCGTCTCAGATTCAGGGCTTCTTTGACGTCCCGGTCGACAAGTGAGTTGGTGTGCACTGACCGCGCCGTCTACTGACCACTCGTCTCTCTCTCTCGTGTTTAGTGTGAGTATTCCCGTCTACCTGCTGTGCTTCCGCTGACCTCAGCAGTTGTACGCGGAACCTGCTATGGTCAACTACATCCGCGACCATTTCGAGGACGTGCGGAACTGCGTGATTGTGTCTCCCGACGCTGGGGGTGCGAAGCGGTGAGTATTTCGATGGCAGCGAATGCGACGAGACGCGTGTTGTGCTGTTGCTGACACGGCTTGGCAGAGCGACGTCGATTGCGGACCGGCTCAATGTGGACTTTGCGCTGTTCCACAAGGAGCGCAAGAAGGCCAACGAGGTCTCGCGCATGGTGCTCGTCGGGAGCGTGACGGGTAAAATCGCGATCCTGGTCGACGACATGGCCGATACGTGCGGGACGCTCGGGCTGGCCTCGCGCAACCTGCTCGAGGCGGGCGCGAGCAAGGTCTACGCCTTTGCGACGCACGGCATCCTCTCGGGTCCCGCGCTCAAGGTCATCAACGACAGCGGGATGGAGAAGCTCGTGGTGACAAACACGATCCCGCTCGAGGACAAGATCGAGGGATGCCCCAAGATTGAGCAGATCGATGTGAGCCATGTCTTGGCTGAGACGATACGACGGAGCCACTTTGGCGAGAGTGTAGTGAGTCCAGGTGTCGTCTCTTGCCTACCATCACTATCTACCGTCACTGTCTACCATCACTATCTACCATCTACTATCTACCGTCACTGTCTACCATCACTATCTACCATCTTCTATCGAAGCATGCCTCCTGTTCCGTCGGTACATTGTCCAAGGACACCGAGACCGACACCGACACTTCCGGCGCCAGCTGTTCATTCTTGCTGGTGTTCTTTCATATTTGCTATTCGGCCTTGCACTGTGCTGGGAGATGTGCTGACGCTGCAGTCGTACCTGTTCCACGAGGTGCCGTATACCAATGGCTTTGGGCCATAGGAGCGGGGAGGCGGTGGTGGGGATGTACGCTGGTGCGCTAGCGGTGTGGTGTGGTGTTATGTGGTGATTTGATGTGTGGTGTGGTGTGGTGTGGTGTGGTGTGGTGTGGTGTGGTGTGGTGTGGTGTGGTGTGGTGTGGTGTGGTGTGGTGTGGTGTGGTGTGGTGTGGTGTGGTGTGGTGTGGTGTGGTGTGGTGTGGTGTGGTGTGGTGTGGTGTGGTGTGGTGTGGTGTGGTGTGGTGTGGTGTGGTGTGGTGTGGTGTGGTGTGGTGTGGCGTGCGTCGAGAATAGAGCAGCTGTACCTACTATGACTTTCACGGTATCCTGTCCGTACTCGTACATGCAGCTGTGCGAGTGTGCTTCATGCAATGTGAATCGGGCAACTTGAGAGAGGAGGGTGACGCCACTGATACGGTAGGCGGTAGGCGGTCGACGGTCGACGGTCGAAAGCCAAGAATGAAAGCGCTCGAGCGCCTCCACCGGAAACCGCAGCGGTTCGTGCTCGTGCTCGTGCTCGTGTTTCGTTTCTGCACCAGCAGCTTTCTGATTTGAGCATATAGTGCTGGGTACTGAGCATTGAGACGTGCTGACTCCAGTCTGTACACCATCATGTCAACGTCAACGTCGGCGTCGGCGTCGGCATCCGGGCTCGCTGTCACTCTCTCCCCAGCGGCGTACACTGTTCCCCTCTTGCACGCCGCTGCCCATCCTTCGTCTACTGTCATCGGCGTGTTTCTCTCTCCTCTTTCTTCCCTTTCGGCTTTATCTTCCTCTGCAGTGGCTGGGTCGTCTCTTCCCTCTGCGCCAGCACCAGCACCAGCACCAGCACCAGCACCAGCACCAGCACCAGCACCAGCACCAGCACCAGCACCAGCACCGTCCGCACCGTCAGCACCATCAGCACCGACAGCGCCTTCGGCTGCAACAGCCCCTCCGACAAGTCTCGAGATCACTACTGCCATCCCGCTGATACACGCACGGACCGCGCTCTCTGCGATCCTCGAGGTCGCTTTGGAACACACCACCGTCTACGCAGCGCAGCAGGGAATGGCAGTAGTGGGGCTGTACGTCGCCGCTGCGACTGGCGGTGATTCCGCTGGACTCGGGTCGGATGGGCCGGGTCTAGGGAGGATCGGGGAACGGGTGTTGGGTGTGCTCAAGGGGAGCTATGGCCGGGCGTTTGGGTTGGCGGTGAGTGTTTCCCGGAGGACGTTAGTCAGTGGAGAGGATGAGGTACCCTGGGACGAAGCTGCGTGTGCTACGGCAGTCCCTTCGAATTCAACGTCGCTGCTGGTACTGCTGCTCATCACTGCCGCTGACGTGTCAGATCAACGAAGACAAGCTCGCAAATGGGAAGAACCCATACACGGTGAGTCATCTAGACTCTTTGCGGTAACTCGAGTCGCCCTGTCCGTCGTCCCGTCCGTTGCATCCTCGTCACATCCGTGGTCCCCCCACAGCGTCACCGAAACCGTCGGAGTGGAAAACACCGGAAAGGTCGAGCCCAGCAGCTGACACTCTAAGCTGTACATCGCGCCATCCTCCAAAGCGCTAGAAGGTGCCGCGCAGCCCTCGTCGTCTGACCTCCCGGCACGAGCTTTGCAGAGTATCAGAGAAGGGCGGATCCATAACAGTCTGCACGACTTTGACGATCACCTCGATGAGCCGTATGTCCCCTCTTGCATCTCACATCGCCTTCTTCCCTTCTCGCTTCTCGCTTCCCTCTTCCCCTTCTCCCTGCTCCCCTTCCCCCCTTCTCCCCTTCTCTTCCCCCCTTCTCCCCTTCTCTTCTCCCCTTCTCCCCTTCGTTCCCTCCACCTCCCGTCGCGGATCTGATGTCCGGACAGGAGTGTCGATTGGCTCGGCAACGCCGTGGTCCTCGGGGCTATCGCGAGTCACGTTGGGACAAGTTCATGACCAATATGCATTGTGCATCGTGCATTGAGCACTGAGCATGCACGGAGCATCATGCATCATGCATCGTACATTGTACATCGGACATTGTACTCTATACATCGTGCCATACACGCTCCCGGACAGTGCCACACGGGGATCACCGTTCATCCTCTAGCGAGCGTATGAGCTCCATGACCTCCCAGATCCCTTCTTCCCGCTTCAGTCTACCGATATCAGCGCACATCCATTTTCCCCGTCCCGTTTGGCATCCGGTAGTGAAAGACGGGAACGTACAGGTCATCGTGGTTGGCGTCTTTGATGTTCCGGAGTTCGACTTTCATCCCTGCGTGCTCAAAGAGATCGACGAGCCAGCCTGCAGCCATGATGAGCCGGACCCTGGCGGTACGAAATGAGAGCGGAAGTGCGCGGTCAAGGCAGGAGAAGCGGAAGGAGAGAGGAGAGGCAAGAGAAGAGAAACAAGGGGGAAACACAAGGGGATGCGAAGAGGGAGGAGGCACGAGGGAAGAGAGAAGAGAGAAGAGAAGAAAGAAGAGAGAAGAGAGAAGAGAGAAGAGGAGAGAGAAGAGAGAAGAGAAGAGAGAAGAGAAGAGAGAAGAGAGAAGAGAGAAGAGAGAAGAGAGAAGAGAGAAGAGAGAAGAGAGAAGAGAGAAGAGAGAAGAGAGAAGAGAGAAGAGAGAAGAGAGAAGAGAGAAGAGAGAAGAGAGAAGAGAGAAGAGAAGAAAGAAGATAGGAGAGAAGAGAAGACTGACGTTGCGCCTTGATGCTCACGAGGGGATCTTTCCCGCCGAACCACACACCAATATCAACAGGTCTGCGAGACGAGGCTGCGAGCTCGGCCACGCGGGTGCGGAACCACTCGGGACCGGTATCGCTTTGCGTCCGGTTCAGGCATAACAGTAGCTCTGCGATGGTCGGTGGGTTCAGTTACTGGCCAGCTACAGAGAGCACAGGTACGAAGAGGCTGAGGTTCGAGATACCACGAGGCAGAGAATACAGAGAGGGAGGTAGACGCTAAGGGTACACGGTGGCCGAGCCGCAGGAGAGGGAATATTTGACGCAGCATCACACGACATCCAAAAATACATCCAAAACCGCGAGGTCAAGAGAGAGGAAGATGTAGAAGATGACGTGGGCGACACCGACGTACCGTCGCTTATCCCTCTGCTTTCCTCCAGTTGCAGATAGTTGGAAGATATCTACAGCCTATCAGTCACCGCTGGCACCTCGACATATCAAGGTCAGACCTATCAGAAAGGAGGGAAGGGCAGAAAGAGAACGGAAGCGAGGCTGGAGAATAGGAGCGAATAGAAACACAGAGCAGAGGGAATCACCGCGATTGCCGCCTCCTGCCACGCATGAAGCCTCTTACGCTCCGATAGCAGCACGCGCAATGCCCGGCCCAGACCACGGCTCCTGCCGTTGACATCGGCGGTTGCAACAGATGCCTCTGCGTCGTCTGTAGTGTCGATGTCCGTGCTCGTGTCCTCCAGCACAGGCACGCCAGTGGACGTCGTGTCGATCCCCAGCGACGCCGAGCTCTTGAGCAGCCGCGAGCTGGCGTTGAAGATGGTGCCGGTATATTGTTCTATCTTGATCAGGTATGGCATCTACTTATCTCAGTCCCTCATCAAGTGGGAACATCATGGTGTACTGACGGTGATGTGTTGGGTCTCGAAGACGCCGTTTGGGACCAGCCCAATTCCGAGCCGGGTCATCAGTGAGGTGGTATCCGCCGAATGCGGCGCCCAAGGAGAGACGAAATACACCCGGACGCCCTCGTCAAACGCTTCAGGGCAGTGAATGAGGAGCTGCAGCGTATGGCTACACCCGCGAACCATCAGGACAACAGCTCTCTTCTGGTCGTTCTAGGAGAAGAGGGAGGGGGAGGACTTGCTAGATGCCTGCAGAGGTCGCGAGGACGTGCCGAGGTCGGACCCCAAGATGCTCCAAGACCGAGACGGCCATTTCTAAGCTCGCACCTCAGCACTGTGTGCGACCGGCCAGCCAACCGACGACGGCACGATCTGATCAGATCTCGACTTACGAGCGCTGATCTCGAATCGCTCAGAGATAGGTACCCTGGGTGTCGCTCCGCATCCTGGTCGGTCGACCGCGATCATCCGCACCCCATACAGGCGGCATAGCGGATCTGCCCAGACATCCAGATCAGCAGCGGCTCAGTATGCTGCCCAGGTTCGAGCTGAGAGCTCCGAGTTCAGAGATCCACGGCAGGTGGGACATGAGACAGCCGCAGCGCACCGTGCAGGGAGGCAACCCAGCGCGAGCATGCGCTGGGCACAATGTACAGCAGAGGCACGCCATCGGGGTCCCCTATATCGCTGTACGAAACGGTGCGATGGGTGCGAGGACACTTGGCCAGGCGGAGGGAGAAGTTGGGCGCGCTAAAGTGATCTCGGGGATCATCGTATTGCGGCGCGCAAGGCATAGTAGACTCGCAGGGTATCGATGCATGCAACGTCAATGGTCTCACGTTGGCTCTGTCGTGGATGGAATGATGGCGATGTTGTGTGGTTTGATGAGCGATGGCCGCCACTGTGCCACAAAGCTATATCGCCGCTGAAATCCCCCCCGCCGGGGGTTGCGCTTTCAGGGTTGTGATGTTCTTTGCAAGAACCGCATACCACACCATTACACCTTCCACTTTTGTATCGCTTCAAACTGCCTTGCAACCCTCTCTCCCCATTCCGCTCCACCTCGACTTCTTGTTCCTCTCGGCCAGCTGCTCGCACCGTCTCGCGCATAGCTCAACATGTCCGGCGAAATTAGGCGCAAATTGGTGATTGTAGGTGAGTGCGCGCGGTCGCTTGACACGCCACACGACACGTCCTTGTGCACCTCCCTGATCGCGTAACACGATCGTGCGAGACCACGACTGATGCTGAATCCGTTAGGCGATGGTGCTTGCGGAAAGACATGTCTGTGAGTAGAGCGGTGTTGACAGACAAGCCCGTCTTGCTGACCATGTCCAGCCTCATCGTCTTCAGCAAAGGCATGTTCCCAGAGGTATGCCGATTCCCCCTCTTTCTCGCCCCACCGACGCGCCAAATCGGCATCGCTGACATCCCCCTAGGTCTATGTGCCTACCGTCTTTGAAAACTATGTCGCAGACGTCGAGGTGGATGGGAGAAAGGTCGAGCTGGCACTTTGGGATACCGCGGGTCAAGAGGACTATGAGTGCGTTGCTCGCATCGCTCAGGCATGCGATCAGACAACTTACATCCAACAGCCGACTGCGTCCATTGTCGTACCCCGACTCCCACGTCATTCTCATCTGTTTCGCCATCGACTCTCCGGACTCGCTCGACAACGTGCAAGAAAAGGTCCGTTGCGCTTGGACCATGTTTCAGATCATTCCTCCACACAGCCGCGTCATTTCCATCCAGCCCACGCGTTTCCCCTCACCATCATGGTCAGCATTCTTGCTGTCACGGGCCATTTTCTTTGCTTCTGACGCGAGCCTTGCTTCCGCCCGATCTCGTCGTGGACGGCTGCGGATAGCTGCTGACATACAAACAGTGGATCTCCGAAGTCCTACACTTCTGCCAGGGCTTACCTATCATCCTCGTCGCGTGTAAGAAGGATCTCCGAGATGACCCCAAGACTATCCAGGATCTGGCGCGGATGAACCAGCGACCCGTGACCAAGACCGAAGGCTTGGCGGTCGCGCAGAAGATCGCAGCTCATGGTTATGTCGAGTGCAGTGCTAAGACTGGGGAGGGCGTCCGCGAGGTATTCCAGACCGCTACGAGACAGGCGTTGATGGTGAGTGAAGAGAACAGTCTCTGCCTGCAAGGAACACTTTGCCGCTCGGTGCCCTTCCATCATGTCTGGTGCTGATGTCACCTCGCAGAGCAAGAAGTCGGGCCGCGGCAAGTCAGGCAAGAAGTGTGTCGTTCTCTAGATTGCGAGGTTGTATTTTAGTCTGTCGCGGGGGAGAGGACGTTCTCGAGACGATCGCGGCGGAAGAGCCGGTGCATATACCTCTACGTCTTTTTAGCCATGCCCCCGATATGTGTGATGATGACGAGTGCCTACACGAGTCGATAGAGGTAGATCGGGGTGATGGGGTTTGACTTTGACACGGAGGACACCATGTTCTCGTGGGGCTCGATGCTGCGTGGGCTGCTCTGATGCAAATCATGATGTATACCGCGCAGCATTGGAGAGATAGACTGCAACGCCTGCGTTCTATGGGGGTAGGAACTGAGCGAGCCTCGACCACGTGGTTGTTTCGGGCCCACCGGCTGGCGAGAGGGTCGACGCCTTCCTTATTCACCATTCATCTCTGGATCGGACCCTCGTCTCCTGTTCCCGCTCTCACTGCCATTCGATGGCGATGTACAACGAATAGCAGGCATAGAACCAGTCGTCGACTGATATGCCGTTCCTCGCTTCGGTTGGCGCGCGTTGTTCGCAGATCCTACACGACCTCGTCTTCTCCTTCCCCTCTCCTGCGGACAACGCGACCAGCCACAGCCATGACCCGAAGATGGCGGCACATTCGGCTCAAAACATAGCTGGAAGTACAGGTGGAGGTGGGCTCGGGGGCGGACAGAGGAACGAGGGATATGCCAGCATGAGTGGCCTGGAGGGGATCATTAATGAGCCTGGGGAGCCGAGGGCGCTCGCCGGTGGTGTCGGTCCACTCAGCTTTGCTGGCAGTGGCTACGGGGTCATGTTGGTCATCATGGTCAGTGCAATTCTGTATCTCATAGATATACAAGGAATTTCACTCTCATTACGCCAGGGGCCCCTGGCGTCGACAGGTGCTGATGCGACCTCAGGCGCTCCTGCTCAATCGGATACATCACATTGTCCGCCGCCCTCGTCCGCCTATCCCACCTTTACCTCATCCTCAAACGACCCGATACTATCGCTTCCGTGTAGCATGTGAGCGTCTTTCGAGGAATAAATGGACGCAGAGCTAACAGCTGTCCAGTGGCCGAGATCCTCACGTCACCACAGATGCCCAAGTACCTCCGCCTGCCGGGGCTGATCTGCCTCGTCCGCGCTTGGGCACTCTTCTCAGTGCTCACCCTCCAAGTGGCAAATCTTTGGCCGACTGGCGCCCCATCCTATCTGGGCTCGACGGCCGCAAAGGCGATTGGCTGGTTTGGCCAGTGGGCAGGAAGTATGGAGATGGAAAAGGCGTGCTGGCAGGTCTTCCTGAGCGTCTGCGCAGGCCTCGTCTGTTCCGGCCTCGCCAATGGCCTAGATAGAGGGTACGTTCGCCCTCATTCCGTTCCCCCTCGTTGCAGCTAGCAGACTCCACAGGTCGGCAGTTATGTGATGCTGACGCCGATCCATCAGCCGCCGGAGGGACGTCGGAGCAGGCTTCAATCTTGTAGGTCTCATCTTTATCAACGAGATGACTCGGCATCGCCAAATTGCTCGCGCCATGCCCATGCTTCTCTGTACGTCCTCTGACCCTCTGTCCCCTAGTTTGGATACTCGTTCCTGCTCCATCTCTACTCGTCGCCTCTTACGCATCATCGCCCGCCTCCAGCCGCAAACCACGGCCGTCCTGACATACACGCCCTGTTCCAGCTCTGGCTGAGCTTGACGGAAGTAAGCATCGTCATGCCGCACGTTTTACTAGAAATAAAAGTCGCACTGACAACACCTGCTAGCTCACCTGGCTCCAAGCGATTGAGCTGTCGCACGAGATGAGACGGAATCAGCTACTCCCTACGGCCGTTTGTGGGGTCATGGGACTCGCGCACTTTGTGTATGCGCTCGGAACATCACCACTCAAGTTTCCCAGCTTCACGTTCCTCACGCATCTTGTGAGTTTGGTCCTTAATTTTGGGACGCAAAACTCACTCAAGCAGATGGCGTTATTCTTGTCTACCATCATCGTGTTTTCCGTTATCGTCAAAGCATTCACACACATCTTTACGCTTGGCTATCTCCCATCTCCCATTCTGGCCAACTTGCTTCCACACGAGGGATTGGTCCCGGTCATCGAAGAAGACTTTGGCATCTGCCTGCTCAAGCTTGGCACCGCATGCCTCGAAGCGACCCAGTACTCTGGTTTACGCAACGAGCTTGTTCCGATCGAAGAGCGCATGGGCCCCTGGGTCGAGCTGTCTGCTGCTGGTAGTGATGTGTTCAAAGGTCAGATTCGCTTTACCGGCGGATTCAATGCCGAGATCACCAACATCGAGGTATCTGAGCTGCAAGATCCACAATCAGAAAGCGTCTACTGGCGAGAGCTGCGGACATTCTGGCACACCTGCGCCACGTCGCTTGTCCTGCTCGCGTATAAGACTGTCTTAACTGTGCCCGGGGGTAAGCAGGCGATAGATCTCTTCTGGCGAGCGCGACACGCCAGATGGTGGTATGGACCACGACAATGGCGGTTCTGGCGTCGGGCTGCTTGGGCTACGCCACCGCATTTCCGGCGTCAAGCTGCCATGCGTGCTCTGGACCGGATGCAAAGACAGCACCGAGAGTTCATAGCGCAGGGGGACGAGAGTCGGGGCGTGTCTTCGGCTGTGTCTCGGCGACAACGTGAGATAACGCCATCGCCGGAGACGCCTGACATGCCGCATTGGTCTGGATACCTGCTTGCAAATGATGGTGGCGAAGGCGAGCTGGACATGGATGACGACGGCGAGGAATGGCAGGAAACCGATGAAGACGGTGCATCCGCTTCGTCGAGCGGTGCCAGCGATACCGAAGAGCAACAGGGTCTATACCAAGACCTGCTTGAGCCGTTCGCGTCCTCGGAAGAGACCAAGGCGGAGACTGCCGACCTGCAGCCCGTCCTACTGGCGCACATGACCTCGCATGGAGGGACGCCACTCACGCGAAGGCGATACCATGCCATGCTGTCGACTCGGACGCGATCCGATACACCTACACCCCCACCCAACTTGTCCCAGGTGGTGGCGGAACGCAGATTGGCAGTCGTGCGTAAGGAACGGGACGAGTGGGACGACGATCGGCGCAGAATGTGTGTGGTCTGTACCATTGAGCCGCGGGATACGATCCTCTGGCCCTGTAGGTGAGTAGGAGTGGGAGTAGGAGTAGGAGTAGGAGGAGTGAAATCACGCCTTCCCGACTTCCCCAGTATTCCAGTTACAGACCCACACCGTTCCCTCTTAGATTGTCGGATTCCAATCCTTCCGGCGGAAGTGGGACGAGGGAAGAACGTGGGCTGACGCCGAGGTAGATGCTTGGCGCTGTGTAACGAGTGCAGAGAGAGCTTGGCGTCGCGGTTACCAGCAAAGGACCATATGTGTCCGTGTTGTCGTCGAAAGTGAGTCGAGCCGCTGCATCTGGCGTTGCGAGACTGCAAGTACTGTTCGTTGCTCACGTTACTGATGGGAACAGAGTGGAAGGGTTCAGTCGGATCTACGTGCCATAGTCTACGTGAGATGAGTCTACGTGCCATAGTCCATGTGGGATGAGGTCTACGTGCCATGAGTCTACGTGGGATGAGGTCGAGGTGGGATGAGGTCTACAAGGGATGATGACGACGATGGCTGATGACTGTGGCTTGGGTGCCGATACCTTATCTCCGCTTGGACTAGTTCTTTTGTATGCATTACTCATGCCTTGTGTCTCGGCGACTACACGCTGGCGCAGTGTAGTGTTGTCACGAGTGGGCCAACAGGACGACATGCCAAGCGACTTCGGCATGGTCTAGACTCTTCTGGCTCTACTTGACCACATCCCATACACATCATGGCGAGGACACTACGTGCTTGAGCTCTGGCGCTTGAAAGTGCTGGCTCAATCCCAGGTGGCAACTCGCCATGTGACAACTTGGCTCATAGCACGACTGTCATCATAGCAAGACTCTTACCACCCATGCATGCCTCGCCCTCCAGCCCCCCCCCCCCCCCCTTCCCCCTCGCGCAACGCTCAAATCGTAGAGCCGAGGTCAGAGCTTACTAACCACCTCGATCCCGCCCTCCGCCCAGAGTCGGATGAGATTGCCAGCAATAGCTGTGCCTGGCGGTACCCGCGTAACCACCGACTTGGACCCTGGCTCGGCCTGCAGGCGCTTGATCTCTTCGGGCGTCTTCTCCGACGGCGCGAGGGCCGCCGCAGTCTCGTTGTCCGAGGTCTGGATGCGGTCGAGCTGGTTATGGTCGGCGCGGGAAAGGTGCGTGCCGCTTGGGCTGCCGAACAGCGAGGCGATTTGTTCGCGGGGAAACCATTGACAATCTGGTTTCTCAGTTACGAATGGCCCGAGTCAACCTCAGCCCCTGCTTACCTTCGAGCTCGTTGTCCAGGTCAAGCCGGATCTTTTGTCCATCAGCAGCACGACCGAAACACCCGACCATGAGGTTCGCAGGGTACGGCCAGGGCTGGCTCGACGAGCTGTACGAGTCGGATCGTCAGCGCCAGGCTCTCTGCTGTGCAGTCCATTCCTGAGCTCAAGCCCGAGTTTTTGAGCCAAAGGGTAAGGCCCGCTCCGTAGAGTTACTGGACTAGAGAGACAGAGAGTGGGGGGGAAGAGAGAGGGGCGGACTGGTGCCGGAGCTCACTATCGTACGGGGCCGACCTCGATACCGGCTTCTTCCATAACTTCCCGGCGAACGGAATCTTCGAATGATTCACCTGGCTCTATGAATCCTGCGAGACACGAGTACATGCCTTCATCCATCAGCATTTGTCCCCGGAGACGTGGGAGAGTGAGCAGGATAAAACCACTGAATGGGCACTACCAAGACGAGACAGTGGTGGTTGGGTACGAGGACCAAATGGCGAGCAGAGACTCTGTGCTCAATCCCGTAGACTTACCCTTGGGCCAAGATTTCTGCCGTCCGAGTAGCATTGCATCCCCAGCCTCATTTAATATACCCATGATGATCACCTGGGATAATGAGCATCGACGCTGAATCCAAAAACGAGGCGATATGGTGTGCTGGAGGAAGCGGCTCCGTAGAGCAGTCCAGACGACTTACAGGATCTGTACGAGGGTAGGCAAAGTTATGCAGCCCTTTGAGGGAGAAGCACGGCTCTTTGCCCGGGATCGGAGTGATAGCCGTCGTACAATTGCGTTTCCAGCCGCCCCAGAGAGAGTAGGTAAGTGACCCGCAAGCCGGGCAAAACTGTAGTCGTGTTTAGCTAAACTCGAGACCTACATGTATTCGGTGCCAGAGCATTGTCTTTGGCTGAACCTCCAAGCACTCACTTTATTCCGCACGTTCCAGTCTATCATCGCCCTTCCAACCGCAAACACCCCAGCCTCCCACCCGTCCATCGCACTCGCGTTCACACGCGCGTCGCCCCACTCCCCACCGGCTGGCGTCCAGTCATTCTCCGCTTTGATCTCTAGTGCAAAATACGGTACCCCCTTTGGTGCACTTGGATCTTGCGTCGCCGGTACGGAGCCCGGTGCGGCTGACGGACGATCGTCGATCCCCAGAAAGACTAGGGCGGGAACGGAAGCGGGCAGGCGTGCCGACTCGTGTATCCGTGCTCGGTCTTTGTTGTCTGCGTCCTCAGGTGATCTGGATAAAGCGGTCAGTGATATCACATTCGGTGTCACGTCTGCACGGCACGGACTGGAACTGCGGTGCTGGACGAGGGAAAGGCTGACGACAGGAAACATACGGGCCAGTAAATCCTCCGCCGAGATGAGCCTCGACCTCTGCTCGAGAGAGGAACATCGTCTTCCCTGGCTCGCCGACATGCACCAGTGGCTTGGACTCTCTGATTTACAGCCCTTAGTCTTTCATTCGTATACGAGGGGTAAGGGCTCACTTGAACAGCGTAAAACGCGCATTCTCCGCGTGCAGGTGACGGTTCAGCTTCTCCGCTGAATGTCGATGAAAGGACAACCTGTTCAGTGGAGGATGACCCGCATAGAAGCTGAGCATCCAAGTCAGTAGTTAAAAGGCAATCTCGATGTCCTAGCAGCTGTTTGGGGGAAAGAAACGGCAGCCCACTTGACAATGTTATCGCCCATGTAGACTTGCGATCGCCTCGATTCGTGCACCGAGTGGAGGCTGGTAGAGGGAGAACAATGGTATCGAACCGGGAGTTGTAGCAAGACTGAGTGTCTACCGTATACACAGACTGGATTATGCCTCAAGACTAGACTCGGAGATTTCATACAGTGGTCGATGACAAACTCGTCGATCCAGGGGAGTGATTCGCGTGAGCGGGCCGGAGCATCAACCGGCGGTTATGTCCGCAAGTCCTAATACTCCGTCCAGGCTCATACTTATGGCATTACCACACTTGTAGGTCCTGGAGAGAGAAGGTCGAGCATAGGCAGGGTAGTCTGCATTACACCTGGACGCTACCCGTCGTGCAATCTATCTCTGTGACATGAGAAAATCCCGAGAAATATCGGCCCAGTCATCGTCAGTACACCGGGTCCGATTATTACGTCATACGGCCGTCGGTACCGGCTGTCCTACTTTTGGTAGCGCTTGGCCTCTCACCTGTTCTTTGCATGTGACCCTATAGCGTATTGCCAAGTCGAGCCACCCTCTTGAAGACGCTTCGGTATGTCGGCGGATATGCATTTTGATCACCTTTCTCGCCTGCACATACATGTCAGCACCCTCTTCGAGTTTGATGATGTTGTCTTGCCAATTTGTTGAAATGCTCGGCCTGCTCGCGCTATTAGCAAGCCCAGCGGCAGCACAGAATGTGACCCAGACGGGAGTTTCGTCGTCGTTCTCACCTACACCAGTGTCTACTAGTGTCCCGTCGCCGACGGTCGCCCTAAACTCGACAGTCATTGGACAAGGCGTCTACCCACCCGCACAGGGGTGGTGCAATGCGGGCAAGCCGGATGTCTTCTGCCCTGGCACAGTATGTCGCTTTGTCTCGTGCCAGAGCCGAAGAGCAATTGCTGATGAACTCAGCTGTTGCAGGATGTAGAGCTGTCTGGGATCTTCGCCGATAGCAAGGCAAGCATCCCTTCCCTCTTGACATACTAGTAGTTCACGCCGTACTGACACCGGCGTAGACGTTCCCGGACAAGGTCAGTCTCATAGACAGCTGTTTCATGGATGGCCTGCCATCTGTGGTCACATGTTGCCTTTTACTCACACAAGTGACAGCCAACCGTCGGGACGCTAAACGAAACACTTGCGGCATTCGCCCAGCTCCCTGCAAACGTGACCGTCGGAGAGATTGAGACGTTCGTCGAGCAATACTTTGTGCGACCAGTCCCACTGTTGGAACCCTTCCGGTACTGACCAACTGTGCTAGAAAGGCGAAGGTCTCGAACTATCTCAAGTGGCATTGCAGGGGTTCAACGCGACTCCCGCCGTGCTTGATAATGTCAATGACCCGATCTATAAAGCTTGGGTATCGGTGGTCAATGGGTACTGGACGCTCTTGATACGGTACGTCGCCGTTCTTCTCTTTCCTTCCTTCCTTCCTTCCTTCCTTCCTTCCTTCCTTCCTTCCTTCCTTCCTTCCTTCCTTCCTTCCTTCCTTCCTTCCTTCCTTCCTTCCTTCCTTCCTTCCTTCCTTCCTTCCTTCCTTCCTTCCTTCCTTCCTTCCTTCCTTCCTCGCTTCCACTCAACCCTTCTCTTTCTTGTTTCCTCCTACTTCTTGTCCCGTCTTGCAGTCTCTGAACAGACCAAGTGACGATGGCGTAGGGAAACCAACCAGTCGGCCCTGTGCAACGGTCAATGCGAGTCGAGCCTGATCCCCTTCAACCACACCATCGTTGTTCCGGGAGGAAGGTATCGCGAGGTCAGCCTGCTGCTGCGTTGGTATCTGCCAACTGATCTGCCAGACGTATTACTGGGACACATTCTGGATTGTCGAGGGTCTGCTCAAGAGCGAGCTCTACACGTATGCGTGGGACGTCCTGCAGAACTTTATGGATCTCCTAGACGTAAGCCTACCTGGCTATATAAATATCCATCATCGCAGTCCTGACGCATGGACAGTTATACGGATTCATCCCCAACGGCGGGCGGTAAGTGTTTCATCTTGATAGAAGATAAGAGCAACACTCAGTCGAGTAGCAAGTACTACTTGGACCGTTCGCAGCCTCCCGTATTCGTCCAGGTTAGTCCGCGCCTCTGCTCTCCGCGTCTTACCCGGTGCTAATCAGATTCACATTGTAGATGGTCGATGCATACGTTAAAGTAACAGGGAACACGACCATCCTCGAACGAGCGCTGCCCTCCATGGAGGTAAGGTCCGCTTTCTTGCTGTCATGCTGTGAATTGATGGGCCCGCCTACTTGTAGACGGAGCTGGAATGGTGGCGAACCAATCGGAGTATATCGGTCGTCTCTCCGTACTCGGGGCAGAACCTCACCGTGTATCACTACAGCGTAAACAATTCGGCCCCGCGACCAGAGGTAAGTACCCGCCCTGATTGCACTCTTCGAGTTCTGGATTGTCACTCGCCCTGAAACTCAAGACCGCCAACGCTTATGTTTGGCCAATGCTCACTCTAGTCTTTATAGGGCTACGTGGAAGACTATACAACCGCTTTCGGGGCCTCACCGTCGCTCAACGACAGCGCGCGCGCCGAGCTGTATGCCGAGCTGGCTACGGGAGCCGAGTCAGGTTGGGACTATAGCTCTCGGTGGTGCAAGCAGCCGATCATCAATGTATCGGACAACGATCCGGCCCTCAGGACGCTTAACACCAGGGCTGTGGTGCCTGTCGATCTGATGAGCCTTCTGGCAGGAGATCACGCCCTCGTAGGTACAGAGCTACAAGAGCACTTGTCATGGAATGGAAGCTGCGGCATGAGAGCTAATGGAGGGTAGCTCGCAAACATGTACGACCTATATGGAAACTCAACCAATGCGACATCCAGCTCTAACGGAACGACTGGCAACTCGACCTCCAACTCGACATCTATGGCTACATACCATCGCGGCATCGCCTCGAATCTCACAAGCGCCATCTTGGACCTGCACTGGGATCCGGTTAAATCGTGGTTCTATGACTTTAACACGACCGCGAATGCACGGTCATCAGTGTACAGTCCAGCCGGCACTTTCGCGCTCTGGCAAAACATCACCCCGCCCGAATTGGACGGGAGGAATGAGTCGGCAGCATTGCGCGTTGTCAGCGGGCAGCGATACCTACTCGGCCGGTACAGCGGGATTCCTAGTGTGGCGAGCTTGCTCATCACTGGCTTGAACTGGGTGCGTAATGGGTTGCAACGACAGTGATGATACTGATGGGGATCGAATTGGCAGGATTTCCCCAACTCGTGAGTCACTGGACACCTGCAAGAGGTTGAAGGCTGACGCCAATGGTATACAGGTGGCCGCCGCATGTTTGTAAGTACATATATCCCTAGAAGGCGTCGCACAAAGCCAATAATCGTCACAGATTCGTCGATAAAGGCCTTTGAGGCTCTAGCGCGCTTGTACCCTAACGCCACGACTCTCTCAAACTACACGCTTGCGTTCACAGACGTTGCTATCGGCCAGTTTGGCCTCAATGAAACTGATCTTCCGCCACAACCACCAAGTACACTGGGAAACGTCACTTTACAAGCCCAAGAGGCTAATGGAAAACCCTGGCCGTTGGCACTTAGCATCGAGTTTGCCAACAGGTAAGCGATCCAATCAGAGCTGGACCTACTGGAATTACTGACCCATAGCAGATACATGGGAGCGGCGTTCTGTTCTTGGTGTGTCTGGATTTCTTCTTTTCGCCTCTGTAGGCTGTCAGACTGACAAGACTAAGGTACTCGACTGGAGGTGAGATCGACGGTGTCCTGACGCAATTACCGCTCTCGGATCTCAATGCAACCGGCACCTTCACAGCCGGCCAAACAGGTGAGCCATCGAGCTTGATACGGTGTTATGCAAGTCTGACGTGGCTACCCAGGTGTTATGTTTGAGAAGGTCAGCTAGCTACCTAGCCTATGCTTGTGATCTCAAGAGTAGCACAAGCTTATTCGGGCATAGTTCAATGCTACGGATACCGACGCGGCGGGAGGTGGTGGTGAATACACGGTCCAGATTGGATTCGGGTCAGTCCAGCGGCTCGCTGAGGTTCTGGAACACATGGCGCATTCTGAGCTCAGCTGATCATGCCGTCTATAGGTGGACTAATGGTGTGGTCCTCTGGACGGCAGGCGAGTACGGCCAGTACCTCCCGCAGCCTTCGTGCCCCTTGATCCCCATTATCGAGCTCCAGGGAGGGACCAATGAGACGGTCTACCAGAACGGCACGACAGTGACTGGATCTAACGCCACGACGAGCTCGTTGTTTGTTGGATACCGAATCCCGAGAAAATAAGGTGGTGCAATTTGGAAAAGGACATTAGCAATCGAGCCTGATGTTTGGTCATCAGTGTATCAGTGCATGAAGGTTAAGCGTATCTCAACAATCAATGTATCACCGTATCTTTCCCATGATCGAATGGTGTTAGTGTCGTCAGGTCCGAGTAACAAGACCGTAGGAGTGTATTCTGGTGTGCTCTTGTGTGTCGCTATGCATCATCGGACGACTTCGAAGACCTCCCCGCTACCCTTCCACCCCTCATCGTCCTTACTTAGCACTTCTCCCCAGAAGCGCATGATTCCCTCCCATTCCATACGACCACGGGGCATATCCTCCCCTTTGCCGTCTTTACCAAACACTACCTCTACCTTGCTAAACGCGCGCCGGAGGACACTTTCGTGCTTCTTACCAGCTGCCGAGGCGGGCGACTGGCGGGTAAAGTACAGCACTGGGGTCTCGAGTCGCATTTCTGTCGTAGGATGGGAGAGCAGCGGCGCACATACCGACACTGCGCTGCCGAAGCGGGGTGAAGCTGGTGGGACGACTGCGGAGGCTGAAGACGAGCCGGCTGAAGAGGCTGTAGAAGGGATGGAGGGGAGTGGTTCCCGGCCGATATGGTACGCCAGCTCGAGGGCTATGGTGCCTCCCTGTCCCCAGCCAAAGAGGTGAACACGGGTCAGGTCCCACCCGACCTCGGGAGACGTGAGCGCCTCGAGCAGACGGCGGAGTGCGGGGAGAGCGGTGGTCGGGTCGGGGGATGGGAGGGGCTCAAAGAGCGGCGTGAAGGTGTTGTACCATGAGTACGAGGGGTTTTCCAGTAAGGGAATTCTGCGGAAGTCAGTGTCCTTGTCTGATTGGCAGAATTAACATGGATTTGCCGTTTAGATTATATGGCATGAGGGAAGGAGGGGAAGAGAAGGAAATGAGTGAGGAAAGAGGGGGAGGAGAGAAGGCAAGGGTATGAAGGGAAGAAGGGAAGAAGGTATGAAGGGAAGAAGGGAAGAAGGGGAGAAGGTAGGCAGGAAAGGACAAGACAAGAGACGAAGCATGACATACGGGTTAGGAGCTTGTAAAGAGAGTACGGCAGTATGAGGCAGATTCAGCTGCCGACCTAGATTGGCAAATGGGAGCTTGGTATCGCCTACAGTCCTGTACCTGTCAGCCAAGCTGGGCAACCTTGGACAATCTCGGAACGGGCTGAGGTGGGGGGGGGCGAGGGATTCCTCGGAATGCTGATGCGTTACGTGTAGGCTCCAGAGCATAAGGGTGGAGTTCATAAGGGTGGAGTTCATAAGGGTGGAGTTCATAAGGGTGGAGTCGTTTGACAGTGTAATTGGCAGGGAGACGAAGAGATCATGACTGACCCAGGCCGTGAAACATGATCAACAGGTTGAGGTCTTTGCCCGTCGGCGAGGGAGAGTAGTCGAATTCCCAAGGTCTGAGGAGAGACCGCGATGGGATGGGTTTCGAGGACGATGATTGGCCGACCGGAGGCGCCACAGGACGCAGATTGAGCTCGGTCATGCTGCTTTCGTTGTCACTGGCCGTCAAGGTATAGCAGTAATTGCTTCACCGACACTACGACACTACAGCTTGCTCTGCTGAGTGGTAAAATTGATTCCGTGGCCGGCGAGTCTGGAGCTCCGCGACCTTCGAGGCCTGCCTAATTTTGCCTGCTGCTGCCTGGTACGAACGGACAGGTGTTCCTTCTTACTCGCAAGCCCATCAAAGGGCAGTCGCAACGTCATGCTCTTCTGCCCATATTGCTCCAACAACCTCACTATAGGAACTTCCGAGGAGACTTCGGATAAAGCTTGGCAAGTCGCTCCCTCTTACTTTGCTGTTTGTCGTTCCTCCTCGTTTCCTCCTCTTGATTCTCACCACTCGCGCATTGTGATTGTGCTGATTGTCCTCGCAGGCAATGTCCGACATGCCCATATCAGTGGGTGATCGACAAGAAGGTCAGCTACCAGGATTATTGGAGGGGGCCTTGAGGCTAAAAGCACACAGATTACAATGAGGACGCATTTGACGCGGAAGAAGGTCGACGATGTCCTAGGTGGCAAGGAAGCGTGGGCGAACGTCGATCAGACGGATGGTCAGTCCCCATGCCGCCAAGGTTGGTGGTGTCTGGCTGATCAGACTTCAGCGACCTGTGATGCATGTGGCGCAGGAAAGGCGTATTATCGACAATTGCAGATCAGGTCGGCCGATGAGCCTTCCACTACCTTTTAGTGAGTCTCAAACTGCCGTTCAGGACTTCACCTGATGGTTTCAGCAAATGCGTGGATTGTGGGGCGCAGTGGCGTGAAGTGAGCGCTTCTCTGCTTCTCCTTTCTCAGTCAAAACAGCTCACGTCCTCCTCTAGAATTGATGGCTCGACTGGTCAACATCGCATACTGCATTTGGGCTGCAGGTGGCCTGCCCCGACCTCTAATTTACATTCATGACCTTATGACTGGCATTGTCATTGTTGTACGGATCATGCTATATGCTACATAATACATTCACGGAACTAAGGTCTCCGTGGCCCCACCCATCAGTCCTCCAGACTCGCTTCCAGGACATCGATGATCCGCCTGACTCTCTCGCGGGCTTTCCCATCCAGCTGCGCCCCGCCGCCAAGCCCTGGGACGCCCAGCTCTTCTAGCCGCTCGCGCTGTCTGAACACCAGTCCATCAAAACTGGGTAGAACCCGGCTGCGATGGAACTCGGCTAGCGACGCCTTCAAGTCCCTCGTCCACTCCTGCAGCGCGAATCAGCACGAAATTTACGTCTTGATGATTGATCAAGCCCACAGCTGGTTTGTCCGGTGCTAATGGTCGATTTGATATCTTCGCCCTGTGCACCCCGTCAGAATGACAAGAGGGCAAGGTAGTCAGTGAGGGACTGGAGGACGCACAGATCTCGTTCTGATTGGACCTGTTGCTCGTGATCTGCCTTGAGCTTCTCTTGTTTTGCCCATAGCCGTCGCTCAAGGTTGTTCTGCTCGGCTTTCATCTGCGTCGCGAAATGGTGATCAGAGAAGACAAAGCTAAAGCGGCAAGAGACCTCGACGCACCCGGCGCAGCTCCCGCTTGAACTCTTCCTCCGACAGCAGCTCTGTCAAGACCGGCAAAGCCTTGGCAAAGCTCATCTCCGCATATCCCGTTTCGTCTCGCCTATCTCTTGGGTGCTTCCACCCTCGGGTAAGCTTGTCAGAGGGCACGGCCCTCGAGGACGTGGCGGCGGCATTTTCCCGCTCAACATCGTCGGACGGCGTCGAGTAGAGGAGTCGGGGAGGCGGCTGCGGCTGGTTGCTGACTGGTCCAAACGGCTCGATGAGGTTCCGTCGAGCTCCAAGAAAGGCAGACTGCGATGTGGTAGCGGGGTGGTTTTGGTGAAGCGAGCTGAGAAGGTCGTCGAGCTGGCGTTGAGAAGGGACGGTCGGTTGAGGGGCTGCTGGGGCGTTGCTAGTGGCTTTGAGCTGCTCGAGTAAGGAAGACACCGAGCTGTTCTGGCCCTACGATTTCATGAGCCAGTTCCCTCGTTGTCCTTGAGCCGTTTTTGTACTTACCCGGAAGGCCATACCTGATAATGTGAAGTGTAAACAAAATCCCATACCAAATCAAGTCGTGGCGTTTACAGTTGCCGGTAGCGCCAGACATTTTGCGTGCCGTTTCGATCTGGCCGGACGTTGTCCTTTGCACCCACCCTGCAAGATCGTAGCTTGCTACAAGCTGCACCTCCCGTGCCCCTCCCACCCTCTCCGCCGAGAGGCCAATGGCCGAGCCTGTCTTACCGACCAAGGCGCATGTTCGAGCACAGCATCATCTTCTTGCTGGCGCATTGTCGGGCCTGAGCTCGGCCATCTGCCTCCAGCCTTTGGACCTGCTCAAAACCCGACTGCAGCAGGGCTACGACGGAAGTGGACCAAAGCGGTGAGTTCACCACGGCCTGAAGTTCCGATCGGTCTCTACGCTGGTCTGTGGCAGGGCTAAACATCTTGCACATTAGGAGACGCTTGCGGGCCGTTGCGAAGCAGGTGTTGCGTGATGACGGCGTCTTCGGGTTTTGGCGGGGAACCGTTCCGACGCTTGTCCGGTGAGCGACGCATTCTCTATAACACATGTTCGACCTTGAGGGTGCTGCAGAGGCTGAAACCAGCAGCAATGTCCCCGGAGTGGCCATCTACTTCTACACGCTCTCGAGCATCCGGACCCGCCTTTCCTCGACGGCCTACTTTCAAAAGACCGTGCCCGATCCGTCCAAGCCGCAGTCTAGCAAGTCTGCGCTCGTCAAACTATCGAGCCAGGGCAATTTGGCCGCCGGGGCCGTCGCCCGCACATCAGTCAGCTTCGTCCTGAACCCCATCACAGTCCTCAAAGCTCGATACGAGGTGAGTGCATCCACTGAGCTCCTGTCTCCTGCCGCTCTCGGCATTGCTGAGAGACTACACCCAGAGCAACTTCTACACCGAGTATCACTCCCTTCTGTCCGCCTTCCGCTCTCTGCTCGGGACGAACGGAGTCCGCGGCCTCTTCCAGGGCTTTACAGCAACTGCCGTCCGGGACGCGCCGTACGCCGGGATCTCGCTCGTGTTTTACGAGAAGAGCAAGGACTTTCTCGGCAGGGTGTCCAGTCTGCCAAATGCCGTCTTGCATTCAGGAAGTGGCGCTGCAGCAGCGATGATGGCCACCCTAGCCACCAGTCCGGCAGATTGTGTCAAAGTGCGTTGCGTCTCAGTTCTCCAGTCCAGCGAGGAGCCCCAATCGCTGGCTCTGAAAGCTAGCTGAAGCCACTATTAGACCCGGATGCAGGTCAATCCGCGCGACCATCCCACCTTGCGAAAGGCGATACTGCGGATATACCATGCAAGTCCTCTCAATCTGGATGGCAGGCAGACAGCATTAACCCTTGTAGGATCGTGGCCTCGCAGGCTTCTTTTCCGGATCAACGTTGCGCATATCCCGCAAGGCCGCCTCGGGAGCCATCGCTTGGACCGTGTACGAGGGGCTATTGCTGTTTTTGCGGGACTATCCAAGTACTTGATGGGACTGGCTGAATACGCACATGCACACATGCATTCCCCCTCACCTGAGACTCTGTGCCTACGCAGCAGTTCCGTACGACAGAGCAGCTCCAAGCTCGCGGACAGAGGCTGAAGTGCCCCCGGTCTCATCTATTCCGGCGACACTGTAGTCTGGCTGTGCGATGGAGCAGATTTGGATTTGCAGGATTTCACGTTTGACCAGCAAAGCGACGGCGATGAAGTAGCGCCGAAGGGAATTTGTTGACCTGCGCTCTGTGACCTCCATGACAGCAAAATTTAGATGTGAAGGCGCTAGCTGGCGGGATTTCCTTTCATGCCAGCTCCCTAATTGAAGCGAAGCGTAAAAGTTCCAAACGTCTCACCCATTTCTCTGCGAAACCTTCTGAGCTAACTCAACTTTTGTATCGTTGTTGAGCCACCTGTTCTCAGCAAGACAACATTGCACACGGTGACTTTTCACATGATTTCATTAAGTGAAGACATGCTGGATGGGGAAGCACCAATAGTCACATACAACGGAGGACGCTATAGATACATACCTGCGGAGTGTTGGATGGAACGAAAGTGCCGGTTGGGTAGAACCCATCATTTTCAGGTGGGAGAGGAGGTCAGGACGTATGACAACGGAAGCGTGAGGATGAGTCTCGACTGCTACAAGGAATGGCAGGCTCTCCAGATGGCCGAGGTTGCTAAGCTCGGGGATCCAGCCGGTACGGCTGACGACCTGTCCCACTACGACGTAGGTCGGACTGTCCAATGCAAGACAGCTCAGAGTTGTCATTGATACTCTCAGGCGATCATTGCCTTTTGTCACGGGCTGTGGTACGGGTTACGGCGGTGGTATACCTGGCGTGGACGAACGGTTTCTATATAGAACGGATGTATACTTGAGATGAGATGCGATACATTCGATGAGGATATCGAGACAGAGTTGATCTGCTATATACGAGGGACTACGTCACCCTACAGGGACTCATCGAATGGATTACTAAGGGACGGGGCACGTTCGGGGCGATACGGGTTCCCTTAGACGATATATCCTAAAAGGGGAAGTGCGATGGATTCCATGACACCTTTACGGACAGATACTTCAAGACGGCTCAGATCCATGAAAGCATCTGTGACTTTGTTGAGCCAGGGCCTGAGTGTGATAGACGGTCTCAAGGTGGCCGTGTGCCAGTCGATTCAGAAAACAAGTCGTCGCACAACCTCTGTCTCGAGAGGAGTCCAGTGATCACGGCGCGTCAATCTTACTACGTCGGACCCCATCAACAGCATATTCACGCAACGTGTCTGGAGTATCGGATGCCAGCGCCGGGGTGGACGTACCCGTCAATCTTGTTTCCCAAAGGTCGCTTTAGTGAGATCTCTGAGCTGTTGCCGGGTTGCAGCGAGGACACTGTTACCCACCAGGTATGTGGCGGTAGGTCTTAGACGTTCAAGAGCGGGGTCGACATGTGTTACACGTGCTTCACGGAATACGTGCGGCGAGTCTGCACCACCATGACCCGTCAGTCCAGAGGTTATATTATCCACAGGGGCGCCGTTAATGAAATGGGGAGCCCTGCCTTCGACGTTAGTCTCGTCTTCTCATCTCGCTGGAAAGTAGACTGACAACAGCCTCAGGCTATGCTCGCTGCCGTCGTAAGCTCGATCGTTCTCACCGATTCCACCCCTACTACTAGTGAGAGACATTGGAAGCCAGTCTCTTGTGACGACTGAAAACATTCTGGGGTTCCCAGCAAATCTGGCGCACCTTGGGGTATTGCCAGATGTAGAACTCCTCTTCGCCTTCCTGCTCCTCCTCCCGGAAGGGAGACTCACCCTTTGAACCTCTTCCCCTGAGCGAAAGTACTCCTCTCCGTTATGAGTAATCGCGCGTTTCCTTGTTGCTCCGGATGCACCAAATATACACCTTAGAGGGTGTTAAAAGGCCTAGAGGCTAGAACCGGCCAGTGTCCGCAAAACTGTCTGGGGGCAGAACGAGATATCGTAGAGACCCGCTATCCTCCTGCTTTTCGCCACCCACCGGTGTTTCCTACTCGGGGCTTGCTTTCGTTTCTACTTAGATACATAAGCTCTGCTCGACAAGACACGCAGAGCCGCCTGGTCTGACTCTATGCTGCTAATGCTTTGTTTCCCCTGGAAGACCTTCCATGCAGGGGACTGTTGTCAAGTTAGACGATACTTGTGTGGCCAAAAAACTGCCACCGACTTCCGTGCGTTCCGATACTCTCCGTGCCTGAATGTCGGCTCTCCGTCCCCACCAACATTTCTCCATTTCTCTGCTGCTACTACTACTACTGCTGCATTATTTTCTGTCAATTGCTTCGCACCAACAGCAAACGACATGCGCGGCAACAGCTTCATTTCAGCACTCCGCTCCTCACTTCCAGCGTCATCTCGCTCAAGTCAGCCCTCTCCCTGTCTCCGGCCGTGAAGAGGGAGCTGACGGAGTGTTCGTAGGAATCAACCATGTTCATGTCCGGATGGCAACGACCGCGCTGCGCATGCCTGCCATGTCGCCTACCATGACGGAGGGCGGTGTGGCCGGGTGGAAGAAGGGAGAGGGAGAGAGCTTCGTGGCTGGGGATGTGTTGTTGGAGGTGGTGCGTTGATCTTAGAGTTTCAGCTTGGAAGAGCGGTCTGGAAACTGACGGACGGTCTAGGAGACGGACAAGGCAACGATTGACGTTGAGGCGCAGGATGATGGAATAATGGGAAAGATCTTGGTACGTACTCGGATGGGCGTCGCAGGAGCCATGGTCGAAGATTACCCCAATGTTTCACGCCGACCGGGAGCGCTGCCACTGCCGGAACCTTCCCCTGCCTTACAAGCCAATGCCAGGTTGCTCCCATGGGTAGTATCTGACAGAATCAGGTCCAAGACGGTACCTCAAAGATCCCTGTTGGTCAAGTGATTGCTCTCCTTGCCGAAGAAGGAGACGATCTTTCTGCCTTAGAGGTCCCGACAGACTTAGGACCCGAGGGAGAGGGAAGTGCTTCGAAGCCTTCTGAAGAACCGAAGAAAGAGGCTACCACGGAGAGCAAGACAGAGCCGAAGAAGGAGGAAGATACGCGCAAGGCAGTGGGACACAAGGAGATCAAGCATCCCCATCCCCTCTTCCCATCTGTCGCCAGACTGTCAGCTCACTTCCACCCTTTGAGGGACCCAACTGATCCCACTCAGTTTGATCGAGTCAGATCTGTCCTCGGAAGAAATCTACAAGCTCAAGGGGACAGGACTACATGGCATGTTGACAAAGGGTGATGTGCTCAAGGCGACTGGCAAGATCCAGAATGTGTGGGGTAGTGCGGAAAAGTTGAACCTGGACATTATGGGTCCAAGTGGACGACGCAAGTCAGAGGTGAGTTAATTGACGAGTACTAAGCGAGGTAAGGCTCACGTTTGTCTAGTCTGCTGCCACGACTCCTGTCCAGCCGGCAAAGCAGGTCAAGGACGAGCCCTTGGATGGACCTGCATTACGGCGACTGATATTGGCTGGCATGTCAAAGGCCACTGAGCCTGCAAAGCCCATCGTTCCTCAGAGTGAGTCCGTTCTTAGCACATCCCAAGATAGCCGGCTGAATCCACAAGCTTCTTCGCCCCTCCCACTGTCTCCCGACGCCGAGTTCGATGCCATCCTCTCTCCTTACTCTGCTCTCCTTCCTAGCCCACAACCTTCCGTCTCTATCCCTGGCTCAGACGCGCTGGCGGCTATGGAGAGCCAAGGACCGTCTGGGAAGAAAGACGAATGGGCCGGCCTGCTTTGATCCCGTTGTAGATTCGACAGCGTACAACGCTATATATATCATGCATGCGCTGGCACACTCATACCGTTGCTGTCTACTTCTTCACGTTGAATATGCTCAATAATGCAAAACATCCATACAGCAGTCCCACGGGATACGCCACTAGCAGCCGTTGGTGGTCCATGCGCAAGACGGCTACGAAAATGGCGCTCGCCGAATGGGTACACCAGATGACGGAGAGAATGGAGAGAATGTATCCGAATGGACTGTCGATGCCCACGCCGATGCCTAGGGAGCCGAGCCCGACCATGGGTATCAGGCAGTACCCCAGGACCGAAGCGACGCGATACGCGTCGATGCCCGTCTCCGACATGAGGTTGAGCAGAAAGTACAGCGCGGTTGTGCCGAGGAGACCGACACCGTAGATGTATGAGAATTGGGGTTTCCCAGACTAGCTCTGTGTGAGCGGGCTCCTGCTGAAGTGTGGAGGTGGTATTATAGGTATATGTCTTCTTGGAAGTGGGATCGGGACGACTCACGAGGAGGAGGACGAACGCAAAGGCAAAGCAAAAGACGAATGGGCCGGCCAAGTCTGCGTCATCCATGATATTCGCATCGACTTTTGAGAGCGGGTTGAGCACGGTCAAGCTCTTCTGGAGGATATGCGCAGGATTTATCCCCAGCTCTGGCACATTCGTCAGCTGCATCCAGCCGCCTATCGATTCCTATCGATGGTGAAAACAGACGTACCCTCCATCAAACTTGGTTCGCCCTCGAAGCCGCCTGTCCCGAATGCCTCCCACCACCGACCGTCTCCGCCCATCATGCTCCCCAGGCGCGCGCCCGACATGCTGCCCGTCGCATAGCCGGCGCCACTGCCCGAGGCGCCCCCGCCCACCGACCCTTCCAAGCCTTGCCGAGAGCTGTAGTATGGAGAGGAGGATGAAGGTCCGCCGAAGAAGGCGAGGGGTTCCGATGCGTATGGCTGGGTGTGAGATGGGTAGCCAGATTGTGGAAACAGGTTGGACATGGCGTCAAAACTCTAACGTGATCTCCAGCCCTCGCGAGTGTTCTCTACACTGATATTCGATACAAGAGGAAACTGTGCTTATACTTGTGCTCCTCGTCGTGGAACTCGCTCTTCCACTGACGTGGTAGCTTCGCGTCGACGAGGAGCCAGGTAAAGTGCCACACTCGACCACTCTCGGCGTTATCGCCCATAATGCCCGCCCTTCTGCCTCCGTAGGCTTGTGCCGTTTCCTTCCTATCCCATCGAGTGCAGACGAGGACATCCCTTGACCCCGTTGCTCGTCCCCCCCGCCCCCATCCTCTTCGATCCTCTCGCCATGTCCGCCACCCGCCTTGTCTCGCGGGCAATAGCCCGACCAGCCTTGCGCAAGCCCGTACGTCCCCAACCACTGATCAGCACTACCGCAGTGCAACCCGACGCCTCCGATTGGCTGAGATGGCGCTGAACGTTGTCGTAGCTCATTCCTACTGCCGCTCGATCTTTCGCTACCCCCGTCAGCGGCAAGATTCCAGACCCAGTAACGATGACGTCGGTGCTGTCGAACGGGCTCAACATCTCCACAGAGACGATCCCGGGCATGTCGACGTCGACGGTCGGGATCTATGTCGATGCTGGCTCCAGGGCAGATCAGGTGGATGCCAGTGGCGCTGCGCATTTCTTGGAGGTGAGTGTGGTTGTTCGCAGGATGAGAAGAGGGTCAGGAGGCATGAAGCGATGAGGGCAATCTCAGACCGATCTTAGACGGCTGTGCGGCATGTTTAACTCGCGGTGATGGGATGAGTAGGAGCCGGTGGAAGGAGTCATGTAAAGACTAAACGAAGTATGACCGTTGCTGACAAACCCAGCACCTGTCCTTCAAGGGCACCAAATCTCGAACCCAGAACAAACTCGAGCTGGAGATTGAGAACCTCGGCGCCACCCTTAACGCCTACACCTCCCGCGAACAGACTGTCTTCCTCGCCCGCGCATTCGACAAGGATGTCCCACGCATGGTCGACATCCTCGCTGATATTACGCAAAACTCGACGTTGGATACAGGTGCTGTGGACCGGGAGAAGGACGTGATTATTCGGGAGATGGAGGAGACCAATAAGGATCTGAACGAGCTGGTGTTCGATCACTTGCATGCCGTTGCTTTCCAGGGTGAGTGCACAGGAGAACGTGTTGGGACCGTTAGTAGGTGAAAGCTGATCGATGGTCGTAGGTCAGGCATTGGGAAACACTATTCTGGGTCCTGAAGACCACATCCGGGCAATGACCAAGGACAAGCTGTCCAGCTTCATTTCCAAGAACTACACTGCCGACCGAATGTGTCTAGTCGGCGCCGGCTCGATCAAGCACGAGGAGCTCGTCAAGCTTGCCGAGCAGCATTTCGGCTCGGTCTCTTCCTCATCCAACCCCGTTCCTCTCGGTGGCCAGGCCCGCCCTCAAACGCAGTTCATCGGCGCTGAGGTTCGAGTACGAGACGACACCATGCCGACCTGCAACTTTGCCATTGCCGTTGAGGGCGTTGGATGGAAGAGTCCAGACTACTGGCCAATGCTCGTCATGTCGTCCATCTTTGGTAACTGGGACCGATCTCTCGGTGCATCACCTCTGTTGAGCTCCAAGCTGTCGCACATCGTCTCGTCAAACAACCTTGCCAACTCGTACCAATCCTTCTCCACTTCCTACTCCGACACTGGTCTCTGGGGCATCTACATGGTCACTGAAAAGTGAGCTGCCTATATCTTATAGCCAAGCCGCTGACAATTCGTAGTGTAATGAACATTGACGATCTTGTCCACTTCACATTGAAAGAATGGACCCGCATGTCCCTCTCCCCTTCTTCTGTCGAGGTCGAGCGCGCAAAGTCGCAGACCAAGGCAAGCATGCTGCTTGGTCTTGACGGATCGCAGCCCATTGCGGACGACGTGCGTACCATTCTTTGGTTCAACCAAATTGTTTTGCTGACGCGCGGTAGATTGGTCGCCAGATGCTCACGACTGGCAAGCGGTTGACGCCCAAGGAGGTGGAGCGGTATATCGACAGTGTCACCCCTGCAGACATCAAGCGAGTAGCGCTGAAGTATCTGTGGGACAAGGACTTTGCTCTGGCAGCGGTTGGACGAGTCGAGGGGTTGATGGACTACAACCGTATTCGTGCAGGTGAGTGTGGTGTCGCCGGTACAAGCGATGTGGAAGCTGACGGAATTGCGCTTAGACATGTCGTCGATGGTCTTCTAGGTGCGAGTGTCGGCGTAGACAAAATAGCAGATGCATTATTTCTGGACCACTGGGATGCCAGCGCCTGTAGCAGCTTGTCCAAATGGAGGAAGGGAAACGCGTTTTTACCGGCGCGTTTCAAACGACTTCAGCCAGGAAGATTGGACAACACGACGATAGTCTCACCACGCATATATTTCTTTCTGTATTAGATGGGTTGTCCAAGTCAAGCAGGCATGACCGCCCGATAGACACTCTCAGTCCTTGTGTCGCCGTCGCGGACTTTGGGAATGTTCACGCCGCTGTCGAAAGGGTCTGAGCGGGCCCAGGACAATGTCTGGGGTAAGTCTGTGGTACTCGTACTCCCTTGCTCCGTTGGGGCTTGGTCTCCAACGTCATCCTCCTGATTATTCCTTTCTGGCCATGCTACCGTCTCTTGACGTATCATGAGGATGTTCGCTACCGTCTCTTGACGTACCACGAGACTGTTCGCATGACCTTCAGGATGGAAGACCTGAGCGGGCGCTGGCCCAACTGTCTGGATTTGGAGACTGGCGCTCTTGGTCGGAGGGGCTGTAGACAGGCTGGTGATGTTTGGTCGGACGGTCTGCAGACTGGCTATCGGTCTTGGTCGGACGGTCTGTAGACTGGATAGTGGTCTTTGGTCTCCATGGCTCAAGCGTCAACATGCTGACACGCCAAGACCGCACCGCATCACCCCGCAAGACTCGCGCGCGTCCCGCGCTGTTACCGACCCCCACCAAGTCCGGCCGAACACCTCAGCACCCCTCGGCGGGCCTAGCGGGCGGCTCGCCCAGCGATGCGAGGGGCCTCGGTGTTGGCGGGCACACGAGGCAGGTCTCGAGGAGCATGCGGGCTGCTCGGCGGGCGAGTCTCGTCGAGGAGGAGAAGGAGGCTGGGTGGTTGGGCATGTTCTTCCGGGTGAGTCGAGAGGTCGGGCCCAAGACCTCGCGATCGCGTTGCCGACGCTGATAGCGTCTTACGTCAAGCCGAGGCGGAAAGACGTCGACCGCTGGTTAAGCTCCTTCTGGATGCGCCACTTTGTCCTCGTCCTCCTCCCTTGCGTTGCGGTGAGGTTTCCCTTGCCTCCATCCCACGAGCCTTGCACTCTGGCATCGTCTCCTGTCTCTTACCCCTTACTCCTTGCTCCTGGCCCCTTGCGCGTGTCATGCTGAGCCGTCAGGTCTGGATCTGGCTAGCGGTCCCCTTTCCCGTGTCCGACCCATTCAAAGACGATCCGTTCCCCGACTTGCCTTCTTGGCCGAGCCGCGGAAAGGGCAGTCATGGCAACGACACTCATGGAGATGGCGAGGGAGACGGCTCCGGAGGAGAGGCAGTGTTGCCGCTCGACCTCAACTTTTACTTTTTTCTCTTCTGGTGAGCTCACAGTGAAGACCTGATAGGTGGGATCGGGGTGGCCTGACAGACTAGGTACTACGGCATGTACCTCGCCGTCGCGCTGTTCTTCATCACAAACCTGTTCTCCCTGTACCGACTGAGTGAGTGGCTGCAGCCTACGGCAGGCTTCGCTGTAGGAGGGTAGCTGAGTGCATGGTGGCAGACTGGTGGCCGACTGCGTTGGGTGGCAAGCTCAGTTACGGTCTCTCGTGGGGCTCGACCCTCGCCCTCGGACTGGCCACACACCACTTGGACTTGTTTCATCTGCGCGAGCGATGGCAGTCCAGAGACCCTGCGAACGACGTCGACTGGGAGCGGAAGAGTGAGCCAGCACAAACGTGTCCTCCCGCCCACCTATACCCCATGGCTGTGTTCACTCGTCGGTCCCCTCACGACAGTCCCTCGTGTCCGTATGCGCAGGTACTGACGTGGCGGAAGCATTTTGGGTGACGCTGTCGTTTCTCGCGATGCTTATGCCGGCGCTTGCATGCTTCTCAAAGCTCAAAAAGGACAAACGACATACAGTCCGTAACGCGCCAGGAGGGATCTCGAGGACAGTATTCGGCGACGGTCTGGGCAGGAGGATACCCGCTAGTTGGAGGCGGTTCTTGTGGTTCATGAGCTGTCTTGGCATGGCTTGCTTTAGTCTCGTCGCTGGGCAAGGTACGTCACTGGCTAAGGCGATATCAGTCCATTTCTCCGACCGCGAGGCGGCTCATGTGGCCTGGTGCCCTGGTATCTGGGCTTGGTAGAGAATGCGTGCTGATGATTCTCAGCGTATGCTAGTTTGTTCTTGTCGACCCTACCGCATACGTCCCTGGACGCCGGGACCTGGGTATGGTCGTGGGTCATCAGTGAGCGCTCTCGCCTCGACCGTCAAAACTCAGAGTTGGAGGCTGACGTTTCGTGCCCAACAGCGGTCCAGCTCCTGGCCACGATATCGATATACATCCTGTCCTCCAAAGTCCGCTCTCGGGCACTGTTGTTTTTGTACAAGCTGTTCTTCCAGCTAGTATACCACGTGTTCTACCGCAATCTCGTCAGTCGCCCCATCCCTGTCCCTATCATATCTCAGGCCGTTAGAGCTATACGCCGTTAGAGCTATACACGTATACCATACACAAGGAGGCTGACGGGATATTCTCCGGTGTAACAGTTCGCAAGACTCCGCTCGCCCTCGCAATTCGCCACTGTCCAGCTCCTGTCCTCCATCTCAGTCATCATCGTCTTTCCGCTGCAAATGACGAGGCTGTGGCATCGGGCACTGCAGATCGTCGTGGGGTATCCGCAGTCGTGGGAGGATCACGTGGACAATATCGCGACGACGTTCTACTGCCGCGGTCTGGCGCAGAACGTCACCATGGTTGGCTTTCTCGGTCAGTCGTTCTTCCAGTCGGCCAGAGCATCGCACGTCGTTCTTCGAAACTCGGCGATAACGGATAGAAAGGGATTCAATCCACCCCTCCTTTGAACCTACCTCTTGTCCGACCACTTACTGAGAGGCTAATGGCTGATTTGTTTTATTGGTCGGCTGATACTCGCAGGTTGGCTGTCCATCTTGCACTTTGGCCCCAACTCGCGTGAGCATCGCTGTAGCCCCCGCCGCGCCATGCGGACACAACCAGACGAGAGTGCCGTCCACTGACATGCACGAACACAGAAATCTACCCGTTCTTCCGGTTCGAGCCGACGCCCGACGATCCGTATACCTTTTCGCTGACGTTTCTCGCCTCGTGCGCAGTCTGGGTCAGTCCGCCCGCGTGTTTCTACACGTCTCCCCTCTCCCCTGTCTCTCCCTTCTCTCTCCATCCCTCTTCTTCAAGTTTCGTCTTTCAAGCTCGTCTGTCGACTCTGCGCTCAGCCTCACGAGTCTCTGTTTCGCCACAGCTGGCCTCTCGAACGCGCACACGCTGACGATCGCTTGCTAGGGCTCTGAGCTGGTCAGCTCCTTCATCGCGCGCCAAGTCATGGCCTACGCCTTCCAAGTCAACGTCTCCCAAGTCGGCATCGACGAGATGCGAGAGTACCCCGAACTCGGCAAGTCTCATTCTTCCATCACTCCATCACCCATATCCTCCACGTCCTTTCGCAGCTTCTCTGTCTATAGCCGCAACCATATCAACCCGAGCTCTGCTGACGCACTCATCAGTGCCGGCGTGCGGATGGGCGTCGGTGCACGTCTCGATGAATATCCTGCTCTTCCTCATCAAGCTCAACTTCAGGTGATCCTGTACCCATACCGCGTGCACCAACTACAGACAGCAGAGTCGCTTCATACGGGATCATATTGTATGCACATGTATCAACTATCAACCTCGCTCTACCTCCTCCCCTCCTCCTCTGGCACCAGCAAAAGATTCAGCAAAAGATAACGCACGCGACAAATGAAGACATTAAAGACGAGGCATGAAAGTAGGGTATACACATCAGCTTGGGCCCTCTGCGAGGTGCACGACGCCAGCGAGCGCAGCTAAGCCCGCAGAGACTGTAATGCAGGGCGTGAAGTTCGTTTGACCAGCTTCCGACTCGAAGTGTGCTTGGCTGCCGCCCCCGGCCTGCTCATATCAGTATGCGTCCACGGTGCTGTTGGATCCTGTTGTCACGCAGGAAAGCTCACCTCCTCGGGTCATTCTCTTTGTTGATGCCTGATCTCACAGCGCTAACATTGACAGGTATCGGTGGAGGCTGTTGATCGCCAAAGTTGGACGTTGGCTCTTTCACAACACCCGACTTGATGGCCCCGGTATTGCTGCTGACCTTCGTTTGTGAAGGCTCGAGCTTGATAGACGGTACATTCGCACTGCCCACCAAAGCGAGAGGCTGCAGGCCCCTCACGTCTCTCTCTCGGTACCCGACTACCTTGACCGGTCCATCCGAGTTGCGCCGTTTGCCCCACCCGAGAGCTTGCCGACGGACATTCGAGTTGACTCGTTCTCGCTGGTGGTGGAACTCGCTTTGCGTGGCGGACGACGGCGGAACCGGCAAGGATACGTCCAAGGAACCAGTTTGAGCTGAGCCTGGAGGGCGTCCGAATGGCGGCGGACTCGGCGCGACCTGTTGGACGAATTGCGCAAAGACTCCCGTCGGAGCAATGACTTCGCCGTCGCCATGAACAGACGCTGAAGATGGCGCTGAACTGGTCCGCTCAAACTTGGTGATGAGGGAGTTCCTTGGGCGAGGTGGATGAGGCGCCTTGAATTGCGGAATACCATATGGGGACACCATTGCTCGCGAATCGCTCAGCGATGATTTGCGGCGATGGGCAATCTTTCTACCCATTGGTAACTGTTCGAGAGGCTTATAGTTTGCAGTTGATTGCGCGAGGAACTGGAGGATCTCCGTGGGAGAGCGAGGCCGAACGAATTCTGCTTGATATTGTTAGCAGTTGGCTGGACTGCGCGCCGAACTTCAAGCTTACCCGCAATTGCGAGTTTTGATTCCTCGCTGTCCTTCCACTCATTCTTTGTGCGGCGATATTCTTCCCCCGCTTCCCTCTCGAACTGCAGCCATGACTTCACAGCCAGCATCCGAGACAAATCATCTTCCCCGTCATTCTCGCCACCGTCTTGAATAACTCGAGGAGATGCACGCAGTGTCGGTTGAGAAGGGACAACAGCCCGGGCGACAGTAGGGCTCGAAGAAGTCTTGGACGCTCGTAAAGTGACCGTTGAAGGTTCTTCTCTGATAGTCGCTTGAAGTTGTACGCCTGCCGACGACCGCCCACGCTGGTGGCCCTTATAAGGGGCGCGGATCCTTGATGCAGTGAGGATCGAGGACCCGGAGAATTTTGTCTCAAGAGACAGACGTGACGACGTTTCCGACGCCGATGGCGATGTCAAACCTGGGGTATCGGCATCATGATCCGAGAGTGCGAGTTGGGCAGGTCGTCGTCGGTGAGCCCCTCTGGGCTTGGACGGGCGACTCATGGACGAGCCAGACAGCGCAAGAGCAGAGCGCGGTCGACTCTCAAGACTCGTCCCTGGCACTACGCAGATGAGCCTTCCTATTCGGCAAGACGGGGAAGACGTACTGAAGTGCAATGTCGAAGTATCCTCCCCCTCTCCTTCTAGGCAGACCTCAGACTTAGTCATGGCATTTGCCCCATACCTGACCACGTTGATACGAGAGTCCTCGAGACTGTCTGAAGCAGAAGAGCTGCTAATCATTGAGACTGGGCGCATACCTTTGAGAATGAAGGCCGATGGTGGGTGCGGTGACCGATTTTCTACACCAAAGATGGAGTCCATATCGGTATATCGCGAAGCGTCCGCGTCAAGAAGCGAATCGTAAAGCAGACCGCTAGACCCATCGAGCAGGCTGTCGTTGCTGTTTCGCCTGCCAAGTATCGATGCTGGACGAGATTCTTCGGTATTTTCTGCGGGAGATCCGGTGATTGAGGTGAGCTGTACACCCCCGTCAAGTTGAAACATGCGATCGCCAAGACCAGGACGGATAATGCGAGAGGCTGAGATGTTGGAGACAGCAGAATCGGCAGATGAGTTTCGCCGATGAGCAGCCCAATCGGAACGCCCGAAGATGCTTTCCTCGGATCCCTGGCGGCGATGACGGCTGAGATAGCCAGAGCCTCGGCGGTTGAACATGCTGACAGGCGGTCCACTGGACGCAAAAAGTGAATCATCCACGCCGCCGATGGAGTCGACAGATAGGACGGATGAATTGCGCCTGTGATGGGCCCGTCGGGACTGCCCGCGATGAGTCGTGTCATTGCTGTTCATTCTGGGGTAAAGACTTGAAGCATCTTGAACATTTAGACTGCCGTACGTACTGTCCACTGAGTTGTGGGACGAATGCATGCCTCGATTGGCGGCGGCGATATGCTGATCGAACTTGCGCTCGAAACACTGCACATGCTCGCCAGCAATACCCCTCTCGATAGTCGCCCCCACGCTTGACATCGTCGCGATGCTCAGATTAGACTCGTCGCCCCTGTTAGCATCATCAGGCGCCGCATGGTGATGTATGCCAGTATGCCGGCCACCGTCGTTCTCTTGATAGGTAGCCAAGCCATGACCTGTTTGCTTCGCAGCGGAAACACGCTGCTGGAAGGCGAACTCCCCTTGGAAGGGAACTCGACGCTTCGAAGTGGAAGGAGGCGGAGCATCGTCAAACTGCGACACGTCAAGTACTTGCTGACATCCGATGGCGAGGTTTCCAGTCTGTAAACCGACATTTGAGCCTGCCGCAGGAGCCGGAAGAGGGGGTAAATCGACGTCAACCGCAGGCCACGAGGTTGCTTCGATGTGGTGCCGGGCGCCCAAAAAAGAGGCTCGTTGATCACCTTGATCGAGACTAGCGTACTCGGAGGTAAAGTCGAAAGAATAACGCCAATCTTTATCCGTGACCGAGGTGCTGTCAGAGAACATTGAATGGGGCCGAAGATTCCTGGTGAAATCTACAGGAAGTTGCAGCGCTGAAGAGCGTGATGCACTGACAGCCGCGACCGGGGTCTGATCAACGGGGACTGGTGGCAGCGATAGCTTTGGCGGGACGCGGGCAGGACGGCGAGGTACGTGGCGATCGGCAGGCGGTCGAGGTGGCAGTCCCAGGGTTGAAGTCTGATTGGGCGAAGGAGGCGCAGGAATGTGATGATCTCCGAGGACGGCTCGAAGATCGGCCGGGATGTCCCAAGCTTCTAGCTTCGTCGTAACAGGTGACCGACCCATTGTCTGGTCGAGGCCAACCCCTATGTCTGTTATCGGGGCTGCCGCTGAAATAGAGGCCGATGCCGTAGCAGGCGAAATCTTAACTCCGGGAGGCGAAGGCGGAGCAAAGATATTTCGCATACCCTGCTTAACCATACTGGTAGGCGGCGCCGGCTGAGCGGCCGGCTGAGCTGGCATTGATCGATCCTTGATGCCGAACTTATCTTGACTGGCCATTTTATGCGCGCGATGCAGGGCAAATTTGAGTGGGCTGACATTGGACTTGCCGGGTTTGAGAGGGCTGCCGCTAGCGCGGGTGCTGAGTACTGCCGAGCGCGTACGACGAAAAGGCGTTGGGCTGGCGGATGGACTCTGCTGGGAGAATGATACCATCTCCTCGAGAGAGGGCTGACTGCTAGGCACCGACGGCGATGTCACAGGCGTCGCCTTGTAGCCAGCCACGAAGTTGGATAACTTGTCCGTAGCAGATGCCACATATTGCAAGCCAGCTATTATCGTCAGAAAGACACCACGTTGTTCTGAGGTACTCACGCGAGCTGGTTGCCTCAGCTGCGTTACTCGGGGTCTCTTGCTGCGCAAGTTCGAGACGGCTGTTTCCAAACCGGCTGCGGTACGGGGGAGACGCGCGATGGAATGAAGGTCCACTGCCGACCTCGTCTACTTCTTCGGCCAACGAGCGCAACCTAGTAAGTGACGGGGCCCGTGATTTGACGGCCTTGTCCCCATACGCCGAAGGAGCCTGACTGGTGGTGGTGGTAGCGTCACGGTAAAGCTGGTCCAGTTTGTCTATACTGCGCCTGATGGCTATACCAAATAGCCCAGTAAGGGACGGTCGCTTGGGAAGCGCTCGGGGTCCCATCAGAGCTTCAATTGCTTGCTTCGTTTCGGCCGAGCCACGAGGCTGTGAAGACTTTGTCGATGCGGGATCCTCGTGTCGCAGTTGATCGGAGGGTACGTGTAAGTCAGAACTCTTCTGTGCAGAGGAGACAGGGACGAGCACGGTGTCCATCGAAGGCTGAGTGATGTGGAATGTAGGAGGCTGTTTTCGTTTGATCGAATGCTTCTTGGTGGGAACAGTGGGTCGCACGGGCAACTGGCCAGGTATGGGGAGCGTATCCTGCAGCAGTTGAGCTCGATCATACTTCGGAGAATTTTGCGCTGCAGAGTATGCGATAGGTTCAGTCGATGCTGAGCACATCAGCCATCTGCGAGCCCAATGACGGTACTAGAGCCTGGCTCACGATGAGGACGTTGTTTGATCTCCTCCACTCGAGGTGGGTCTTCCCTGATATTCTCGGGATTTTGGTCCTTGGCCTTCCTCGATCTGCCGCCCAGTATACCCCAGATCCTCGACTTTGTCTTCTGCTTCAAAGTCTTGTCGTCTTCGGAAGTGGAGGTTGGCACGATAGGGTGTTGAAACCTCCTGACAAATTTTGGCGAAGAGGATATGGACTTTGGGGCTTCGAGCACACGGCCGAGGGATGCCGAACGGACGGGGACGGTGTCGAGTACTTCGTCTGCTAGGACCAGAGGAGCAGCCTGTTGCACTCCATCGACTTTGATGTGCGCGGTGGGTGGAGAGATTGTAGAGTGGACCACAGTCGATGAACTGTATATCAACGGGCTGCCGGTGAAGAATCACAACAGACTTACTGGCTTGGCGCTTTCTCTGCACTTTCAGCAACATCGAACAGAGTCTTGCTCGACAGAGGTTGACTTGAACCAAAGCTGCTCCGTCGCTTAACCGAGGCGGTTGTTGATGTTGAATGCCTTTCGACTTGCTGGACCACTTCCGCGCCGTCGCCGCTGCGGCTGAAAGGGTCAGCACCCAAACTAGGGCGCCTGATTGTTCCGGCATGGCTATCTGCAACCGAGAGCAAGGAAGTGCCGCTGGAGAGGCGAATGTTCGATGGCTTCAGAGGAATGGATTTTGGAGGGTTCTTCTTGAGCACCATGCTTGGCTTCTTGACTGGCTCTTTCGATGGCGGCGAAGGAGGTGCAGGTTGCTTTCTGGGTTGTGCCGATGCTTTGGACGGTGAAGAAGTTGAATTGCCCCATGAAAAGAGGTCGGCAAGTGCTTTTCGTGTCTTCGCTCGAGTCTTAATCTTCTCTGGACTCTTGCCTTGATTCGGGGGGTGTCGTAAAGGGCCGTAGTGGAAGTCCAAGCCTGCATAAGTTTCGTCTCTCTTCATATCCTGCCTGCCATCCTCCTTCTTGTCTTTGGACGAGTTCTCCTGTCTTGCGAACATCGCAGAAGGGATTTTCTTGAGCGAGGATCGGAATGGGTTTCCACTTCCCCGTGTGAAGCTGGCAGGTGGTTTGGACGTGGCAGGGTCAAGATGTTGCGCGTGTCGAGCATGAGAGTGAGAAAAGAGAGAGGTCATGATGGATCGTAAAACACGTCGAGGCTATGGGAGACGGATTCGGTTCGGAAGGCGTTACGGACAGCGTGCTATTGTTTGTAAAACGTTCAGAAAATAGCGTCGGGAAGTGGAGTGGTAGCGCGCCAAGGGATGGGCGCTGGACGTAAGTCGTCAGGTCGTGAGTCTCGTGAAAACGTCTCAAGTTATGGAGGAGCTCGAAGCGAAGCGTTACTCGCCTCCTCGGCAGGGTCGGTCGTTAACTTCTTGATGAAAGACGATGAAAAGCAGGTCAAAGACGTCCTGCTACGCCACTGACTGCGCTGTGGGCCAGCGTTGAACGATCTTCCACCTTGGTGCTGTTGATATATTCTGAAAGGGCACACATTCTGCGTCAGAGGAGGAGCCTCTGTCGTACACATCAAGCTCACCGTTGTGTGTGGGCTGTAGGTACGCCTGACCATAGGTCAAACAGGGTATAGGGAAGTGCGAAGGATGTGTCCCTCCGCGGACTCTTCCAACTTGATTGGGCGGAGAGTCTAAGATTAGGCAGACGTCGTCAAAGTCGTTGGATTAGTCGTGAGTCGTTAAAAGCAGATGGTGGTCGTCAAACGGGCCTCGTACCAGTCGTTAGTCAGGACGGCCAAGAAGAAGAAAGAAAGGAAATGGCAAGAAAGCGTGGATGCCGGGCCATGGTGGTGTCTCTCCCGCCTGTTTGGAGAACACCGACGCCGAGTTTCAAAGGGGTGTGATGGTGGAGTGTCAATCAACCCAACACATGGATACCACCAATCTGGCCACTGCCCCCCCCCCCCCCCCCAAACTAGGGTCCATCCTCATACAGCATGATCGTCGATTGGTGCGCAGCCAAGGGATCCAGAAGGCCGTGACCGCATGGCCGAAACAGGTGGCTGGACTGTCAATGAGTTTCCCAACTGCGGCGGTAGGTGGCCCATGCTGCTCTGTCTGACGATGCGGCGCAGGAAAACGCCATCATTGTCGTTGCCATCACTGTCGTTGCCATCACTGTCGTTGCCATCACTGTCGTTGCCATCACTGTCGTTAAGGGTTTCCAGTTGTTCACTTTGGGTGACATTGGCGTCATGATGGTGCAAAAGAACAAGGAGGCTCCCGAGCAAAAGGAACAAGATGAAGAAAGGAAGGAAGGAAGGAAAGGAAGGAAAGAAGGAAGGCGACTGAGCGCAGAAGCCAAGGCACGTGGTGACGTGGTTGGCGAGAGGTGGGACAGCCAAAGCCGTACTCGAAACACAGATATCCTCGTCCGAGTCCATGGCTACGATGGAGATGATAGGAGCACAACGATGACAGAAACGGTAGAGGCAATCTAGTCGGTCGCACGCGGAAAAACTAGACACGATCGCCCAGGTGCCTGTGCTCCGGGTCTTACCTCGGGCTGCTGCCTCGGCCACAGTTGGGTTACCCGCCAGAATGGCACGAGTCTTGGATCCTCTGAAAACCCTCTGTATGCCTCTGTTCGTCGCCGTGCTCCATGGGCAGTGTGTCGACGTCGGTGATCCAAAGACGGTTTCGCTGAACAAAAAGAAAAATGAATAGCCCGCAAAAATCCCCACAACGAGCGCGGGGCGGGGGGTTACTAATTCAAAAGCCCTGACGATCAACAAGCGCGTTTTTCTCGGCGGCCGGCGCTGTCCTGTGAAGTTGCCTTTCATCTCCGCCTCGCCATCCTCTGGCCGTGCTGATTCTCGTCCTCCCACTGACGGCGACCCTCCTGCCGGGGGCCGAGCAGCGGGACGTAGTCGGAGCATATAACACTGAGCCAGATGAGCAAGGGTGAGGACGGTGAAAACCGATTCTTGTTCGTTGGGTGGCGGTCGGAGTTGGCCGAACAACCGTAAACCCACGTTGGGTAACAGTCTGGAGAAAAAAAGACCTATGACTCGTACTATATTATAATACTCGTAGTCCTCTTCAGCATCTTCTTCTTGATTCCTCGTTCAAGCTCTCTCCGGACTGTAGTTACACCGAGCCTTTGTGGGCTTGACTCGACGCGAGCGACATTCTCTGACCGTTTTACGAGCCGAACCGTCGAACCATCAAAGATTGGCCGCCGTCGTCATCGAGATCGATCGACGACGCGCTGGCGTGTGGACGCATACCCAAGCGTTGCCTAGTGCATCTATAAACGAAGATCCAACCTGACATCCGAGCAAGCCTTCAGCATGTCTCTCCCTACCCGTCGAGTAGGCTCGCCAGCCTCTACTCTCCATCGAGAATTATCCGCCTCCCCGTTGCCCAGTACATCGCGCGTCGTCGGTTCGGCACGCAGTGAATCAACTGGGGGAGGAGATGTCGATGTTGGCGCGTCGACGCAAGTCGGAGACGATGATGCTGCCAACGAACAGAAGGTGTCGCCGGGGGTTATGAACGAGAAGGGCCAATTGTCCGCTTCTGACAAGGAGGACTTGGACCAGTCCTACGAGGACAAGGGGGTCTTGGAAATCGATGATGCGGGCGAACGGCGCAAAGTCCGAGTTATTGTGGAGAAGAAGACTGGCAAGGAAATGATCAAGGAGATGAGCGGGGGCCCGTACACTCATCCAAGATGGTGAGTCGCTGTCATCCACTGGACCCTCCAGGTACTGACTGCTTTGTAGGCTACACTCGCTTCCTTTCGTCCGCCCAAAGTATCCGCCTCCGCCTCCGCCACTTTCTCTTGATGATCCACCCGTCACGCCCGAGGTCACTGCTTCGTTCTTCTCCATTTTGTTTTTCAACTGGGTCTCTCCGATGCTCGCTTTGGGATCGGCGAGGAGTCTGCAGCCTACCGATTTATGGAAGATGGACGATAAACGTAGTGCTGCTGTCCTCTCTGCTCAGTTGGCGGCCAACATCGAAAAACGACTGGCGCAAGCCCGCGCTAAACGTGAGCGACTCGCCAATAAACCTACTACCCCGTGGCGATTTTTGGGCTGGTTCCGAGTCGCCTCGAAGCCATCCCCCGACATCAATCAGGGAGGTCCCAAGAAAGCGCCGGCCGGAAATGGCTTGGCTCTCGCGAGGGCACTGTCGGACACATTTGGCTGGTATTTTTGGATGGGCTCGATTTTCAAGCTCATAGGAGACACGGCATCTGCCACGTCGCCACTGGTGGTCCGGGCTCTGATCAGCTGGTCTACAGAATATGAAACGGCCAAGAGTCGCGGATACGGCTACCCAAACATAGGACGCGGTGTCGGTCTCGCCATCGCCCTTCTGTGCGTGCTCTTGACCTCGAGTTTGTTTGTCCACCATTTCTTCGTCCGATCTATGGGAACCGGTGTCCTTGCGAGAACAGCGATCATCTCATCCATCTACAACCGATCTCTCCGAATGACTCAAAAGTCGCGCGGTGAACTTCCCAACGGCAAACTCGTCAATCATATTTCAACCGATACAAGTCGAATCGACTTTGGCCTGGGTTTCGCCCCAATGGCGTGGACTGCGCCGCTGATGTTCATCATCATCGTGGTCATTCTTCTCGTCGAGATTGGCTATTCGGCATTGCCCGGTATCGGTTTCTTGATCATCGCTCTACCCGCTCAGACATTCATCATGAAGCGGCTCTTTGCTCTGCGTAAGAAGAGCATGCTGTGGACGGACAAACGTGCAAAGCTGCTCCAAGAGATCCTCGGCGGCATGCGGATCGTCAAGTTCATGGCTTGGGAAACTCCATTCTTGAAGCGACTTCAAGCCATCCGCGGCTTGGAAGTCGGTTTCGTTCGCAAGCTCATGATCATCCGATCCGGCATGATGGCGTTCGCCATGTCGCTTCCCGTGCTTGCTGCCATCCTATCATTTGTCACTTACGCGCTCACCGCGCACAGCCTCAACGCGTCCACCCTGTTCACCGTGATAACGCTCTTCCAACTCATGAGGATGCCGCTCATGATTTGGCCCATGTCGCTTTCCGCCATTGCCGACATGTTGAATGCCTTTGGCCGCCTCGAAGTCGTTTACGAAGCAGAGGTCCTCACTGAAGGTCGTCTGATCGATCCCAAAATGGAGGAGGCTGTCCGTATCGAGAACGCCTCGTTCACTTGGGACGCTGCGCCGATCGTGGTGGACGAGGCAATGACGAAGCTCAAAGGCAAACACCACCAGGCTATTACTGGCGGGGCAGGACCTATTCCAGTCAAGGATAAGAAGAAGAAGCGGAGGCTCGCGTGGAGTAAGAAGGAGAAGAAGGTCACTCTCGTCGATCAGGCGCATCTTACCATCTCAGGCGGCGCACCACATGCTGCCGAGGCTGGACAGGCTGGACAGGCTGGGGGAGGACAACTTCCCGCGGTTCCTGGCCTGGATGACTCGCAAGAGGCCGTTCAAGAGCGAATCTTCAAGCTTGAGGATGTCAATCTATCGATTCCTCGCGGATCGCTCACTGCTATTGTCGGTGCTATCGGCTCGGGCAAATCGAGTTTGCTGCAAGGTCTGATGGGAGGTGAGTGCCAAGCCAAGTTCGATCTATGTGCAGAGCTGATGTTGCATGACAGAAATGCGACGGTTCGAGGGCAAAGTAACCTTCTCTGGCTCGACTGCTCTATGTACTCAGACTCCATGGATTCAGAACGCTACCATTCGAGAGGTGCGTTTCGCAGGTACGGACACTCAGATACATGCTGATCCTTCTAGAACATCTTGTTCGGCCAGCCGTGGGACGAGGAGCGATACTGGGCAGCTGTGCGGGACGCCTGTCTGGAGTCTGACCTTGAACTTCTTACGAACGGTGACTCGGAAGAGATCGGTGAACGAGGCATCAACTTGTCCGGCGGGCAGAAACAGCGAGTCGGTATCGCTAGAGCACTGTATTTCGACGCCGATATCATTGCGCTGGACGACCCCCTGTCGGCCCTTGATGCGGGTGTCGGCAAAGCGCTCTTCTTCAACGCTATTCTCGGTGCCCTGTCTGGCAAGACCCGCATCCTCGTGACACACGCTCTGCACTTCCTGCCGTACGTGGACAACATCATCCTCATGGACGACGGTCGCATCGTCGAGCAAGGCACATACAACGAGCTCAAGACCAGCGGCCAAGCCTTTGCGCGTCTGGTCGAAGAATTTGGCGCAGAGGATGAACACGAGCAAGAAGACGAGAAGGAACAGCAAGCCATCGAGGCCGCTGATGCCGCACACAAGATTGACCGGTCCAGAATGGTGGCAAAGATCACTGGCAAGGGCTTGATGCAAGAGGAAGAACGCAATACCGGTGCAATGAAGAAAGGCACCTATCTCAACTACTTCAAGGCCGGTCGGGGTCTTATCACCATTCCGCTTCTAATAGCTGCCATCGCCCTGGCCCAGACATTCACCGTCCTCACATCTTTCTGGCTTGCGTGGTGGCAAGAGGAGAAGTGGGACAAGCCGCTCGGCTGGTGGCTTGGTCTCTACGCTTTCCTTGGTCTCGGATCCGCCGTCGCCCTGTTCTTCCAGGGAGGCATGAATGCTGCACTGACTTACTTTGCCTCGGTCCAACTGCACCAGAATGCAATCAAGCGAGTCATGTTCGCCCCGCAATCATTCTTCGACACCACCCCTCTCGGCCGTATCATGTCAAGGTGAGCTTCTGTTCAGGATTTGAGCTTCACCTTTACAATTGGATAGCAGTTGACGATCGATTGTAGGTTTGCAAAAGACATTGACACGCTCGACAACACTCTTCCGGACGCGCTTCGGATGGCATTGCAGACCTTGTCTGCCATCCTCGGCGCAGTCATTCTGATGGCTATCATTGCGCCGTACTTCCTGATTGCCATGGTCGTCGTGACGTTCCTCTACGCTCACAACGCTGCCTTCTACCGACGATCGTCTCGAGAATTCAAGCGTATTGATGCAATTCTTCGATCGTCCCTCTATGCGCACTTTTCCGAATCTCTGTCGGGCATCGGTACGATTCGGGCGTATGGCGAGTCGGAACGATTCTGCGAGGACAACATCAAACGTATGGATATCGAGAACCGAGCATACTACCTTACCATTATCAACCAGCGTTGGCTTGGTATCCGTCTTGACTGTTTGGGGTCGCTCTTGACCTTTTCGGTCGCCATCATCGTCGTCTGCTCTCACAGTGTCTCTGCTGCTTCTGGGGGTCTGGCACTGTCCACGATGATGACGGTCCAGCAGTCGTTCTCTTGGTTGGTCAGACAGCTGGCAGAGGTCGAGAACGATATGGTTGGTGCGGAACGAATCCTGCACTATGCCAACGAGCTCGAGCAAGAGGCGCCACACCAGATTGAACAGACCAAGCCACCTGCCAACTGGCCCTCTGAGGGTCGGATCGAGTTTGACAATGTTCGCATGAGGTACAGGCCGGAACTGCCAGATGTACTCAAGGGCCTGAGCCTGTCTGTTGACAAGGCGGAGAAAATCGGCGTGGTCGGCCGAACTGGGGCAGGCAAGTCATCGATCATGGTCTCGCTGTTCCGGATGTCGGAGCTTTCCGGCGGGTCGATCAAGATCGATGGTGTCGACGTGTCCAAGATCGGCCTGAACGACTTGAGGTCTGGAATCTCGATCATCCCGCAGGACCCGCTGCTGTTCTCGGGGACGTTGCGCTCCAACATCGACCCGTTCAACACCAAGACCGATTCGGAGCTGTACGATGCGCTGAAGCGCGCGCATCTGATCCCGAAAGACGACGTGCCCCGGCTCTCTGGGGAGCTGCCGTCTGGCGCGCAGACGCCCGGACAGCGCCGATTCACGCTGGACACCGTCGTCGAGGAAGAAGGCGGGAACTTGTCGGTGGGTGAGCGGTCGCTCGTGTCGCTCGCGCGCGCGTTGGTGCGGGACACGAAGGTGCTGGTGCTGGACGAAGCGACGGCGTCGGTTGATGTGGAGACGGACTCGAAGATCCAGCAGACGATCCGCGAGGAGTTCCGCGAGAAGACGCTGCTGTGCATCGCGCACAGGCTGCGCACGATCATCTCGTACGACAAGATCCTGGTGATGAGCGACGGGACGATGGAGGAGTTTGACTCGCCGCTGAACCTGTACGATGCCGGGGGGTTCTTCACCACCATGTGCCACAAGAGCTCGCTGACGAGGAACGATCTCGAGGTGAGTCGAACGCTCCGCGCCGAGAGGGGTGGGGACTCGTTGCTGATGGCGTTGCTAGGCGGCCGTCAGACTGAGGTTCTAGGCAAGGCTCCGGTCAGATGAGGGACCGCGTGTCTGAAAGGTGTTGGGGAACAGGGGCGACTATAACAGACTGTAACACTGGATGCGATGCATGGTTATAGAGCAGTTTATCGGCTGCGTCGGTTGGTCTGGCTCCGCGTGGCTGACAAGTAGCAAATACTGTACTGTACATACCATTCCTACCACGGCTCAACTACCAAGCGACCGCTCCAGCCTGTGCACCTGGGCTCTGCAGGTCGTGCTGCTGACAACGCCAGCACGCGTGCTGCACAGCCACCCTACGATGTTCAGCGTCTCGCAATCATCTTCGTCGAGGTCGAGATCGATGTCGCTGTCGACGTCGCATTCTTGCTCGGATCGCTCGGTCGCGTCGTCAGCGGCGGTACATGTCGCTCGTGATTCGTGTTCTTGCTCGGACGCCGCGTCAGCGGCGGTACATGTCGCTCGTGATTCGTGTTCTTGCTCGGACGCCGCGTCAGCGGCGGTACATGTCGCTCGTGATTCGAAGTATGCGCGTAACGCCGTGCCCACCGTGTCCCGGAGGTCCCGCGGTACTCGCACTATCACGCCGTCGCGCGCTGCATCGGCATCGCGCGTGACAGTGACTGAGACGTCGCCCGCTGCCCAGGCGTCCCCGAAGCGCTCCAACGTCGCTGCGAGGGTACCTGCGTTGACGGCATGCGCTGTCTGCGCCGCCTGCGCGTACAGGTTGAGATGGGTCCAGTGCATGGCGCGACTGGTTTTGAATACGTCGTCGCTCGTTCTCCGCGCTTCGTGTCGTAGCTTTGCGGGCAGAGCCTGCGGGAGTAAGAAGCACGCACAGTGACCGGCTTACCGTGAAGGTCTTGACGAGGTTCTCGTATTGCACGTCAGTGATGCCCAGAAACGACATGATCAGGCGTTAGGCTGTCAAGCTATCAGGCTTCAGCTTGTCAATACTTCGGAAGATTCTCAAGCTTCTCAAGAGCCAAGAGTAGACGTTGAAGGTATGGCGAGTTTTGGATGGTTCGTGGAGTGAATGCAGATTCTCGATAGGCAAACTCGATGTCAGTCAGCTCGTATTGGCTACGACGAAACCGAAGGCGCCGAGCCGATCCTTTGACGCGCTCGCCTTGCACGACTTTCAAGAGCCCCGGTCGTCCCTAACGCTTCCATCCTTCAAGACACCGCCGCGCCGAGTTCCCTCTCATGATGCAATGATTGTCTATGTAGTTCCTTTAAGAATTCTCCCCAGACAAGCGACCTTTACACATCCCCCTGCTGTGCTGTTGAAATGCTCGCCCTGGACAGCAGCAGTCAATTTGAACTCGGACGGACGGGACACGAAATCGTCGACTGTAAGCTGGGTTCGCGTATAGGCTAGACAAGCCTACACGAGCGTGTATCTCCAGCATTGCATAATGCGGCTCGCCCAAGCACACAAGTGATAACATGCTCAAAGATGTACGGCTCGCAAATTCACGCTTGGGTTCTAAGAAGATCCTCTTATGGTCCAGGTCCGTGCGCAGCGCTTGACGATTGGCCCTTCACTCTACCACGTACACAACTCTAGCTTCATGCGTGCATAGAATATGACGGGAACCAATATCACTGCTCGTCCGGTTCGTGAGAAACACGCGACGCTGCCTACCGACGCTACTGGACCTGCGCGCCACGCCCTCCAAGACTCGCAATGCGCCACAATGCGTCACAACGCTGAGACAAATGGTGCCTCAACCTGGGCAGCTTTTGAGGGGCACTTTGTTGTCCTCTCACAGATGGTCCGCCATCACGGCCAGGTGTAAAGGCAATGTAGTATGCTCATTTTCACATGCATAGGATGGTGTGGTCGACCAGCGACAACGATCTACTCCACAAATGATACACAATGAGGGTATGCCCAGCAGCCCTTGGAACCCCAGACTGGCTCGGATTTTCCGATTCAGCGCCTTCAAGCCCCCATATCGCTGCCGTATCCAGCGGCGCTTCATAGACCGACATGTTTCGCCTGGCTTGCCGCCACACGTTTGGGGCGGTCCCTTTGTTGGTATGAAGCGCGACGGACCAGCCGCTGGTGGCGCTTTGCAACGGGGACAGTGGGTGTGAGCGAGCGTCGTCGCTTGCGATTGCAAGCCGCGCCAGAGTTGGAGCCGGTGCCGGAGCTGGTGCTGGCGGTGGCCGTGTCGGTGGGGGTGTCTGGGGAGCTGGTGGTGTCCGTGGCGGCAGGCGAAGCGGGTTGACTGAAACCGCTGGAAGGGGTTGTCGAGGGCTTCGGGGCGATATCCACCTTGCCGGCGGAAGAGTTGGCCGGCAGGGCAGGTGTGCTGGCAGCGATGGGAGACGCGTTCGGAGACGTGGCACCGTAGCTGCCAGTAGCACCGGCGGAAGGCGCGGTGGCAGAGGAAGAAGAGTTGCTCATGGAACCTCCGGCCTCGGGGCCGACGCAGTTCGAGCCCGTGAAGCCGGCGGGAGTTGTCGGTTTGGTGGTTTTATAGGTTCCGCCATACTTCACGTTCTTGCCGGGATCGGGGAACACGACGTCGATAAACTCGATTGTGGTGCAGTCATTGACCCCGGCATTGGCGACAAAGGGCGCGGGGTAATCGGCCGAGTCGAGCCCCTTGCCGCCGTCGACGATGGTGATCACCGCACAGTTCTGGTACATCTCGCGGTTTCCCTCGTGGTTGAACCAGCTCCACGAAAACAGCGGTGTGCCAGACGGCGCGTCTGCGGGAATTGTGACGTCGGTGTTGTTGCCCTCGATCATGGCGCCGCCGACGTAACTCAAGATGACGTGCCAGCTCTGGCCATCGTCATACGACAGGCTGTACTGTGCAGATCCGCCTCCGTGTGTCGCGGACCCGGAAATCGTCACATTATACGTCTGGCCTGCTTGCCATGTGGCGACGGAAACCATATTACTCTTCGGGTTGTTGATGAACCCCTGGTGCAGGTGTCAGTGGCCCATTATGTAGGCAGCATGAGGCCGAACCCACCTTGCATGGGTAGGTGCCGTCATCAACGAGTGGACTCGTCATAGAATAGTCTGCGGGGTAGGTCAGTAGTCTCTCAACCATGTACTCTCTGGGAGCACTGACCTTTGAGTGACTCGGGCGTGTTTGGATTGAACTTGCTGTGCAGAGGAGGGGGATAACTCATTTCAAGGTGCGCCAGCACCGATGCAGCGCACAGGAGGACAACGAGGGGGGCGGATCGAAGAGACATCATGGTCCTGCCGAGTCGTTGATTCGTTGAGTCGTTCTTTGCCAGGCGTGTCGTCAAGGTCCGGCCTTGTCGAGTCGTCAGTAATCGTGAGTAGAGAGTAGAGGCTGAAACAGTCGTGTCGAACGAGTGTGGGAGCGTGCGGCAACAAAGACGGGAAGTCAGTCTGATGGACAGGGTGATCGAGTCAGCTCGGACATCATTCAACGCCTTTGGTTCAACGTGACGTCAAAGAGGTGCCAGCTCACCAGGAAAACGAGGGAGCGCCAGTCTCGTCGGGAATGGTAGGCAAGGAAACAGAGGGGGATAGGTGGAAAGAGACGACTAATAACTGACAAGGAGAGACAAAGAATGGGAAAGAAAAGGCAAAAGGAACTCGCCCGAAAGGGAGGATGAGACCGCACAAGCCATTCCAACGCGTCGTACAGACATGCACGGTTTCACAATTCTACTACACACTCTACGTGTCCTGCACAAACGCCATACAAGGGATTCTGGCCAAAGGGAACGAGACAATCAGCTATTAGATTCAACGAGAGAGACAAAGGTGGAATCGGTTTCGGGATGCGGTGTGTTCTCGGCCAACCGGGCGCTTCAAACCACTCAAAGGCATCCATCCATCTCGGCGGACACGCCGGCGACAGCTCAGGAGAAGAAGCCCTAGAGAATGCATTTCTTGACATCTAGAAAAGGGTGATGGTCGACTCCCGAGCAGGGCCCACACCAATGTATTGGATCTTGACACCGAGGTAGTCTTCAATAAACTTGCAGTATTGTTGACACTTTTCAGGCAGCTCGCCAAATGTCTTGCACTCGGTGATGTCAGATTTCCATCCAGGCAGGGTGACATATTGAACCTCTACTTGAGCGAGGCGATCCAAGTCGGCTGCAGAGAGTCAGTCAGACTGTAAGAGGAAAGAAAGCAAATGTAGCGCGCAGATAATAAATGGGAGGCAGGAAGAAACGACTGACCGGGGAAGCCAGAAATCTCGACGCCATCGATCTTGTAGCCCGTGGCGACCTGAATCTCGTCGAACCCATCCAGCACGTCGAGCTTGGTCAAGTTGAGACTGGTGTATCCGTTGATCATGGTCGAGTACCTCATGACGACGAGATCGAGCCATCCACACCGCCTTCGTCGGCCAGTGACGACTCCGTACTCTGCGCCAACTTCCTGCAAGGTCTCACCGACCGGGTTGAGCTGCTCAGTGGGGAAAGGGCCGCCGCCCACTCGTGTTGTGTACGCCTTGATCACGCCGACGACCTTCTTGATGGCCATTGGAGGGATACCGAGACCGGTAAGCACGCCACCGATCGACGTTGAGGACGATGTCACGAAGGGGTACGTCCCGTAGTCGATGTCCAGCATGAGTGCGTTGGCACCTTCGACCAGGACGCGCTTGCCCGATGCGAGCGCATCATGCATGAACGTTGGTCCGTCAACAATATGGGGCCGCAACCGGTCGGCGAATGCCTAAACCCGTTAGCGTGATTGAGAAACTAGAAGGAGTATGCTCACGAGGTACATCTCGATTTCACCCTCGGTGTCGAATTCGAAATGGCCGTATCGCTTGAAACGACCCTCGACGAGTTTCCGGAACTTGGCAGGGAAGCTCGAGTCGTACAAGTGGTGCACTCGCAGGCCGGACCTGGAAGCTTTGGACGAGTAAGCTGGTCCGATGCCCTTCTTCGTAGTGCCGATGGATGATCCGCCCAGCTCAATCTCCTTGAGGCCATCCACAATCTGGTGGAAGCCCAGCACGAGGTGTGCTCGGTCAGAGAGGAACAGCCGCCCAGCGCAGGATAGTCCTGATTTCATCAGCATGACCCTAGGGAAGATAAGGAGCTCGAATCTGCGCACCCTTGCGCTCAAGGGTGTCCAGTTCATTGAACAGAGCGGGGATGTTGACCACGACGCCGGAGCCAATGAATGCGGTGCACTTGGGGTTGATCAGACCTGTGATCGTCAGCCGGGATTCAGATGTAGTCGTCGCATGGTTGGTTAACCGTAAACCCAGCAAAAGACTGACCACTTGGCAAGAGGTTGAAGGCATAAGTCTTCTTCTCCCCCTTGTCGCCCTTGACGACAATGGTATGCCCAGCATTGTTGCCTCCTGCACAGCGCGCGCAGATATCTGCCTCTGCAGCCAGAATATCCACAAGCTTGCCCTTGCCCTCGTCACCCCACTGGGCGCCGAGACTACAAGATCAAATCAGCATTGGGCGCGTACAGCTAGAACACCTGGCAATCTAGTGAAAGAGGCGTACACGACGGTCACTCCTTCCGGAGCTGCACATATAGATCAGCACACTGGGCTCGTAGCAAGTAGAGTAGGCGACAACGTGACTGACCTTGGGGCATTAGGAAGGGAAATCGAACAAGACGAACGGGAGCCCTCACTCGACTTTTACTCTGGCGACTCGGCCAACCACCGGAAGGGGGACATTTTCGGGGTTGACAAGCATTAAAGCCACGTCATGAGTTGGCGACTGTCTTTCCTTCCTTTTGGGTGGCTGGTTGTTCTGTTTACCCATCCCATGGGTCATTCGCATCGTCCTCTCAGTCATGCCTGGTCTCCAATCCCCTATATCCACACGTGGAAGCAAGCATCAAAGCTATGCACGGCTCTCATTGCTGACAACTACGAGTACTCGGACTTCACGCTACCTGTTACCGCCGTGTGCTCATACACTCTTCACCGCAGCTCGACATCACATCGCAGTTTTCTTCAGTAGCGGTGTCTCGGTCCAAGGGCTCAGAGACACGAGCCCAGCCAGACCCACCGCAGGGGCCGTGGCCGCAGCCGTGGCCTTTTCCACATGTCCGTACGACCACCTATCACAAGCTTTCAGAGCTCCAGCACCGCCGGACCGACGACATTGTTGTCTGCCGGCTCGTGTGCCTCGTCCGACCAAGACACATTTGCGACATCTACGGTGCTCACCACGCCGGATCTAGCGAGTCCGCTCAAGAACCCCATGAGCAAGCTCGAGCCGATGCTCGAGGTCTTCGAAGGGGAGCGCCCCTCCTCGACGGAAACGAGGAGCTCGTCGATGAACAGGCGCACTAGCATAGATCTCCTGCGCGGACCCAGTGTCAGAGATAGAGCCAGTCAATTCGAGCAGCAGCAAAAACAACAACCACTGGCATCAGGATCTACACGTAGACCACGACTTGTTTCGGCAGATCGCACCCGCTCTACTTCACCACTGCGTATCCATCGCAGACCTTCAGGAAGGGCAGGAAAGGCAGAGCGGACAATGGCTACACCGCCCAACCTGCGCAGAGTGCCAGTCCCTTCCACGGCGCCTGTCGAACGCATTGCGAGGCTCTATACAGAACCTGTGCGCTTACCTCGACAAGGTGGTCGCCAGAGTCCCCCGCCGCTGCAGACTCGGCCGGACTCTCCGGAGCTGAAGAGAGGACAAGTTTCGACACGGCGGATGGTGCAGCAGTGGGAAAATCTGCCCGTAACCCCTTCACATTCACAGCCTAGCTCGGCACCCACAACAGCTCGAGTCATGAGCCGCGAGTACCTCGCATCCAAACCACTTCCACTGCCCCACGCAAATCCCATACCAGCCTCGTCTGCCGCCTATGGCTCGCCAAGCCGGACAGGAACTGGGACCGGGACATCTCCGTATGCGCCATCCCCGCTACATCACCTGCAAACGCCCTCACATCCGTATTCACGTAGTTCACGTAAACGGTCTTCGACGCTTACGCCCTCTCCATCTTCGTACTCGCTCTCTCCAAGTCCGTCGGCAGACAAGAAACGCAAGTCGGGCGGCCGATCGCCGCTCAAGGACATGCTCAACGTTTTTGGCGGGGGAATCAAAGAGCTTGGACGGAAGGCCAAGGGGATGGGTAAGGACAAGGGCAGAGAAAGGGAGTCGTTCGGCATGACACTGCAGCCAAGCTGGGATGGAGGGATAGATCGAATAGGGACGAATGGGCTTCCAGGCGGAATCGTCTTTAGCGATCGAATGGGAGACCAGGAGATGGACAGCAGGCCAGCGGACGACCCAGACGTACGTCGATACATTGAATCTTGCTCTTCGTACACAGAGTCGGCTAAGCTAACACCGGGTTTGAACGAACAGGTCATCAGAGCCTCGCCTGTGATGTACCTCACGCCCACGCCCTGTTCTTCCGTCTCTCCATGGGGCTCGTGGCTCACCTCCCACGCCGCTCTCACACATTCGCATCTCCGAATCATCTACTGTCCGATATTCCGCAGTCTACACTCGGGACACTCGTCCCCTCGTCGTGTGTTCTCCGGCACGTCTATGACCAACAACCCGACGCCTGCTGTGGCGTTCTCTGCGATCCCCCTTCCCGAGCCGGGAACGACACCAGACGTCGAGTTGACGATGAAGGACTGCGTCGAAGTGCGCAGTTTGCGGAGAGAGGAGGTGAAGGGCAGAGGTATCCCGCCGGTTCCCGAAGGTGTGGGGACCGAAGTGCTGGAGATGGTCTGGACGGACGGGAGTAAACGGTACCTGGGTGTCGAAGGGGTCGGCGGTCGACTAGGCTGGGTCAGCGCCATCTGGTGAGGGGATTTCTGACTTGCTCATAACCACAAAACTCCCCTCGCTTGCCACGCTGCAGCTGATCACGCGTCAATGTCTCAAGCTGACACCACTCTGTAGGGACGTCTTGCTCGCGTGCAAGTCTTTGCAAGAGCCGCAGACACTTCCTCCTCCTAGTCCAGTCATATCTCTTAACCAATCACTGGTGCCCACCTCATCCCTCGCATCATTTCCCTATCCAGATGAGGCGAGACCAGCTGGCGAGATGTCGAATTTCCAAGCTCGCATATTTTCACTCGAAGCGCAGACCAACGCCAACTCGTCTGCTCCGCCTGTACAGAAAGTAGGCGATACATGGGTGGCGGCAAGTGCGTTAGGCCTAGGCGGGAGCGATACCGAGGGACCTCGCCATCCCGATTCCTTACGCGACAGTGTTCAGCGCTTGTTTGACGCGGGACCTGATCCTACTCCCGTTCCCGGCCGCTTTCCCGCGCAGCTGGCTGGTGCTAGTGCTGAACCCCAAGCTGCACCAGTACCGACGCGCAAAGCACCTGAGGCGTCCGCTCGAATCCAGGCTTGGCAGCCTGTGACAGAGCGGGATCTGTCAATATTCTCCCGAACCAATTCGAAGCGATCAGAAGCGAGTGTAGAGATCCTAGGTTCTGGCCTAGGTGCCGACCAGGCATACGCATACAGCGAGATTGGGGGTCCACAGGGGTTCCGGACCAGCGAGACGATGCTGAGTTTTGATCCAAATGACCTCAACCCTTCTCGGTCGGCAAGTCAGGTCAGGCGGGCATCGACAGTAAGACGGGCATCGACGGTAAGGCAAGACGATGCGCCACGACACTTTGCAGATAGAGACGCTATGCCGGTACTGGACGAGCGCGAGTCGGAAGAGGGTGAGACGAGGATCATGCCTCCTCCGACGCATATCAGCCATATCACTTTCCCGAAACCCATGACCATGCCGATGGCATTACGAGGCGGGATCACCATGGACACCTCACCTACCGGCTCGTCCGTCGAGAGCGGGACCGTCAAGACGCCGCATACCCAGGGTTCAAGTCCGACCACGCTGTCACTTGCTGCTGATCCCACCGTGCTGGCGCGACTCGACTCGCACTCGACTGAACACGGGACGCTGGCCAAGCAGATGGACGGGGTACAGATGGAGCTTCAGCGTATCATCGCGTCTCTCGGCTCGCTTGTCCAAGCCTCCAAGGCGGGGGAAACGACACTCCCTCGAGCACTGGACGAGCGGCTCAATACCCTGGGGCTGGACATCAAGTCGGTCGAAAACGCCTTGAACCTCTCCAACCTTGCCTCGAGTCGACAGCTGCAGCTGCAAGGCGGAACGGAGGGAGTCCAGTTACCACAGGTGCATGAAAAACTCGACAGTATCGCCAAGCTGTGTGAAGCGGTGCTGGCGAAACAGGCTGGAACATGTGCAGGCGGCGTGGAAGAACAGTCGATAGACGGGATGCCGATCCGACAGTCCCGCGTGGATAGTGCCAAGGCGTCTGGACCGGCCGTCAAGGAGGAAGAGGAGAAGCGCGCAGGGCAAGAAGTCGCGCAGATCATGGCGGATGTCGTGAGTTCTTTACCATATATAGTTTGCAGGACGAGTCGAAGTTCGGCCACTGGGATACACGAGTTAAGACTCGTCTGCTGGGCTTCGGAGGAGCCAAGACTCAGCTGCTGGCTATGGAGGTGCCAAGACTCAGCTGCTGGCTATGGAGGTGCCAAGACTTAGCCCTGGGATACGGAAGAAAGGCTGACGTCGTGCTAGACTGGAGGATCTACGAAATCGTCCCCGCGAGTAGGAGGCGTCCAAGTCCTCCATAACCTGTCGGCCCCGAGCAGTCCAAGGCCGTCGAATATCCTTCCCTCGTCTACTGCGGCAGGAGCCCGAATGACCGCATTGAATGATGAGACGACCAAGCAAGTTGGCGAGGTGCTGGCGCTCGTCACTGAGCTCAAGGAGGCGAGGAGTTTGCAGACCCAACAGACGACCGACATTGCCCGATGTGAGTTGCTCTTCCTCGCTAATCCTTCATCGTCCACCTCGCTGTCCCCTCCCCGTCCACAGCCCCACGCCTCAGCGCTCCCCGTCTACGGAGATATCGAGCGCTGCCTCGTTTCTCCTGTTTCGCAGTGCTGGGATCTGAGAGCATCTTGCCATGCTGGTGTGGATGGCCTTGCTGATACTGTGCAGACTTGAACGAGCTGAATACCTGGCTGGAGCGATTCGTGCAAAACAGCTCTGCGGAGCTAAGCAGCATGTCCAAGCGGCTCACGTCGCTGGTCGGCCCGGACGTTCCTGACCCCGAAGGGCCGCCTGGTCTGCCAGAGCTGGTGGTCGACGTGCATAGTATGTTGAGCGAGCAGAAACGGCGGAACGAGGCAGAGGGGATGGTGGGGCAGAGGCTCGATGCGTTGCTTGGTATGATGGGGGAGGAGAGGGAGCGGCATGCCGCGCAGGGTAGCAGTGAGTTTGCGTGTTGGTTTACAGATCGATAGTGTGGGAGGCGGTGATGGTGACGGTGATAGTGTCGGTGCTGGTGACGTGATGATGTCGGTGACGGTGCTGGTGATGGTGATGGTGTCGGTGACGGTGCTGGTACGGGATAGTCGGAGGGAGGGTGTGAATGAGGTTCTGAGTTTGATTTTGGGCTGATGCTCCCTTTCCCCTCTAGTTGTCGACCAGGTGCTGGGGATTGTGGACCGCCAAAGACAGGACAACGAAATGCTTCTCAGGGCTATTGCAACCGGTGAGTTTGAGGCTGCCGTCCAACTACCGAATTCCACTCCCATGAGACTACTTCAACTCAAAGTCCAACTTCTGTGAACTGCTTCGACTCAATATCCGCTCCCGTGAACTCGTTCGACTCGCATGGGACTACTTGCCGAAAGAGATCCACAACTGACCCGCCTAGATCTCACCCAGGAGATTCGAGGGGAGAAAATGCGGTTCGTCGAGGCGATGCAGCATGCCACGGCCGTCAACGTACAGCGTGAGTCCAGTACAACTCCACCTTCCATTCCCTCGATCGGGTATTGGGATCTTGAGCGTGGAAGAAAGCAGGCTCAGAACGGCACAGCTGATGCGCCGCAGACCACATTGACGAGTTCAAGAAACTCCTTTCGGCGGAAGTCCATAAATCGATGAAGGAGCTCGGTCAGATGCGAGAGCAGAAAAAGGCGCTCGAGCATCAGATTTCGGATTTGTTTGCCCTCAAGGCAAAGCATGGCATTGCAAGTGGCGAAAATGTGCGTTATCTTACTGTACCTTCTACTTCGACCCATATACTCTTCATCCATATACCCTTCTTGATTCCTACACGTTGGGGTTTCCCATTGAGTCTCGCGTTCACCGTTACATCTCTGCTCTACCATATGTCAAGACGCGGGAAGGCCATAGGAGATCTATAGCTGACGCGTGCTATAGTCGAGAAGGGGCTCGGTGGCGCCGGTTTCGCCTGCACCCGTGCCACCCGGTACAGGCCGGGGGCTGCCCTTGCCGCCTCCTAGGTAGTGGTTCGAGTGGCAGAAGGCAAGTTGGAGGGGGGATCTTATTTTTTAGACAATCTTTGGACAATCTGGCGTGTGGGCTTTTGTGCTGGGTGTGTGGTCGGGTTGGCCTGATGGACAATAGTTGTATCACTAGTAACACGGACTATGATTTCTGGACACTTTCGTTTGCTGTGAAGTCTGTGGGCAAGCCGCCGTGTGGACTTGTCGGGCAGTTGAGAACGCGCTGCAGCCCTGCATGGGAGATGTCATGTACAGCGCATAGTTGTATCATTGCATGGACTACGCGGCGTAATAATCACCAGGCGATCGCGTCACGTGACCGGACCTGAAGCTGATTATATTTCTTCGCCCAGCTGCACTGCCAGTTGAACACTCTACGCCACGCTGCGGGTCGCGCATGGCGCATGAGCTCCAATGCAGCTGCTGGCGAGCACGTCTCGCGCGACGCGCGCGGGAGTACGCCTGATCGCTTGTGGCGCCAACCGACCGTGTCTCTGTCCACTCGAGCTCCGACGGCGGGCGGGGCGTGCTTGTCCTCGTGTGGCTGTACCTGCTCGATCGTTCTCGTCCTCCTCGACATGCAGGGAGCGACCGGTATTCGTAAGAGGCGGTGTCTTGGGTAGCCGTATACAACTTCCCAGGCGGGCTTCGTCTCCTCCTCCACCACCACCACCAATATCACCATCACCACCACCATCACCACCTCGTCCCTCTTCCTTTCCTTCTCCGCGTGTTCCTGCTGCTGCTCATGCCGCTGTTGCTCTCCATGCCCCTGATCGAGCTCAAGCGGCGTCATCACGAGGTCCGAGGGAAGCATCACGAGGTCCGAGGGACGGGTACGGACAACGCACGGCCAGGACGGATTCTCCCGACTACTCCACGTCTGAACAGCGGCGGCAGCTGTCCCGCACTGAGCGCTGGGACCGCGCTCTCTCCGCCCGAGATCCTACGGCGCCGCGGCCACCGAGTGGAGAGTCGTCCGTGCCCCGTCCCCCGATACCTCTACACCACGCGTCCTCGCCTCTGTCGGCGGCGCCGACTGCACAGGGCCGTGGACCCATCCGACCTTGGAGGTCAGGCCGGAACCTCGACCAGGACAGCCAGACTCGAGATCCGACTGCGCGCGGACCTCTGAGAGGCGGACAAACACAAGCCGCCTCGCCGACGGCAGCACACGGCAGTAGACCACTTCGACCGGGGTTTGGTATCAGGCACAACGAGGACTCTGAGGCGGCGACAAGTGTCTCCCAAACTGCCCAACAGTCCCAACCTTCCTCTCCTCCACGCTCCGCATCACCTGCACGATCCTGGGACGAGGATCCGAGCTCGTCCTCTTCCTTTGCGCACTCGGCGACCCGCGCGCCGCGGGACCAGCAAACGGTGCCGGCATGGCCTGTCGTGAAGCCCTGGCCGGACGACGGTCCTACCGAACACGACGTGGACGCCATGCGCGATCCTCCTGCTCGGCCAGAGCCGCCGGCGCCAAGGTTCGGGCTCCGTTCACCCCCACCGTCGTCTCCTGCCTCTCCACGCCCCGCATTCGCATCTCGTGCCCCCCCGGGCGCCCCGTCACCCTCCAGCTCATCCGCTCCTCCGTCCTCGTTCTCCCCTCCCCCGCACGCCGCCACCGGCAAGCACGAACATCGTCAGCCCTCTCGCCCGTCTCCATTGGAACATCGTCAGCCCTCTCGCCCGTCTCCATTGGAACATCGTCAGCCCTCTCGCCCATCTCTCCTGGAACATCGTCAGCTCTCTCGCCCATCTCCCCTGGAACATCGTCAGCCCTCTCGCCCCTTTCCGCTGGCACTCCGACATCCGCCGCCGATCAATACCGATCTCGCACCGGTGCCACCTCTGAACGAGCTGCCCCCTCTGGAGCGACCGCGCAAGGCGAGTCTGACCTCTGTTCCTTGATCACGTTCATGCCTCGACTCTCACCCAGCCGCCTTGCATCTGGCCCACTCCACACTCAGCCGCCTTACATCCAGCCCACGCAGACGACCTTGCTTTGTGTATATACGTATTTATAGGACAAGCTGACATGCGCGCAGATTGCATTCGCGCGCGTCGACCTGGAAACGGCAGTTCCAGCGTGCTTTGGTGCCCGCAAAGCGTTCGTCTACAAAGCACCCACATTCACGCTGCGCGTCCTCCCGACCACCGCTGTCCCGGCTGGAAAGCCCCTCCCGTTCCCGCCGCAGTACATCAAAGAGCCCAAGGTCGGCGTCAACGGCGTGGAAAAGGTCATCCGGCTCGCTATTGTGACGAGTAAGGCCCAAGTGAGCAAGTTGGCCGTCGAGCGGACGCGGTGCGAGGCAAAGTTCAAGATGGCGGTCAACCTCATCGTCTCGAGAGGCGTGGGCGTGGAGACACAGGAGCAGGCGATGGAGTTGGTCAATGACCGTATGTTTCTTTCGTCTTCGGCGCTTCTGGGTTCTGGCGTTCTGGTTTCGCATGTCTGGCTTCTGGCATTTTTGGCGCTCCCCGCAGGCATCTCCTCTTGTAATTGTGCTGGCAGCGACCACAGATCGAGTAGCTTAGTCGCACACCTACATGACCGGGTGAACAGAACGGTTGAGAGCTGATGAGACGCAGAGTTCGCGTACTTTGGGATACTGCAGGCGGCGGTATACGACCAGCCGTTGAACGAGCTCGTACACGACGTCGTGATTGCTTTGCGCCGTACAGCTGCCGCGCTTTCGAGGCGTTGAGGCCGACGCGGTGTGTGCCGTGTCACAGTCGTCAGGCATGAGCGATTATCTCTGGGCACTGGGCGGAGCCGTGTCATTAGTCGGAGGGTAGCCGTGTCATAGGCATCATAGGCATCATAGGCATCATAGGCATCATAGGCATCAGGCATCAGTCATTAGCCACCCATCAACATGCGCTTGTATCAGTTGGTCGGCCGCTCGATCAGAGCTGATTTCTGGGGGCATGGTCACCTGACACCGTTGTGTGGTCGTCGCGTGTAGATAGAATGGCGCAAAACGGATTACAGACAAGCAGCAAGGTTAGCGGAAAGAGAGGCGGCCCGAGTCGCAGGTTTCAATCGCGTTGGGGTCTGTAGAGAGGTCAGAGGTTGATCGTCGAGGTTGAATAGAGCAGGTAGCCTCAGCCTGCGCGCGGAGCGAGTGGGGGCATGATGCAGCTCAGTTCGTGAGACGCTGCTCGTGCTTCCCCGCTATCCGCCAGTAGTGAATGATCACCAGAGTTCTGCATACAATCGAGATTGCCTGTCCACAGAGTATCGACCGCCGGTCCTGCACCACAGTAAATCTCTCGCGCCGGTCGCAGTGTATCCAGACGCCGCTTTAGCGGCGCTTATCACCGCCCACTAAACCCGAACTGTCGCCGCGGGCACACTGGCAAAGTGGGCACAGTCGCCAGCCGCGCCCTGTGATTCGCTGCAGAAAAGTCCGCCGTCAGATCAGTCGGGATGATCGGACTCGCCCGCTTTGCGGTTTTCGCGCATCGACGCCACGGCTCAGCGGGGGAATGGTGCAATGCAAAGAGCAAGGGGAATGGGAATGGGAATGGGAGAACCCCGTAGTTCCGCGCCGAGCTCCGGCGTTTGCTGCTGGCTCTGCTGGCTCTGCTTGCGCACCGACGTGCCAAGGAACGGTAGAGGGAGGAGCACAGGCAAGCAGAGCGGGACGTAACAGCAAGAGGTAGGGGTGAGGTGGATGGAGGGGAGGTCGGTGGAGGTGGGAGAAGCCGGCGTGTGCCGTAACCTCTCCAAGGCGAGTTGGACGCCAAGTGGCGCGCAGCTCGTCGTCGGGTGGTTTTCTCCGCTTTCTCGGACTCTCAGGACGCCAGGGTAGAGAAAAAAAAAGTTCGACTGGGTGCTGGGCTGGGAAACGCTTCCCCACGAGCGTTGGCGTGATCCGTACCCCGAACCCTGCGAGCAAGAGCCAGAGCAGGGGCAGGAGTCAGAGCAGGAGTCAGAGCCAGAGCAGGGGCAGGAGTCAGAGCCAGAGCAGGAGCCAGAGCAGGAGCAAGGGCCAGAGCAGGAGCCAGAGGTAGAGCAGGAGCAAAGCCCAGGGCCGCAGCAAGGGCGACGCCAGATAACTGACCGAAGGGTGCATTCCTCGAGATGATGCGATATTCCACAGGTTTCCATATATTCCAAGTGGTCGATACGAGCTTGTCTCTGTGCATCTCTCATCTCTCCCATCTCTCGTAAAAGCGTAGTACCAACCGCTGCCATGTCTGCTGCCATCATCCAGAAGCCTGCACCGTGAGTCGCACTACTCCAGTCCAGTACACGAAAGACGATAGACGAGGTGCGAGAGAGTCTGCGTCGTCGGCCGAAAACGCCGGGCAGCCGTTCGACATGGACGGCAGCGACGAACACGCTCCCAGTCTGCGTCGTCGTGGCAGAGCTTTGCTGACTCGACAGGGCGTTCTCCGGCACCGCCGTCAAGGAGGGCTCGTTTGAGGAGATCAAGCTCGCCGACTACCAGGGCAAATGGTGAGTGACAGTGGCAGTGGCAGCGGTAGTGGCAGCGGGTGTGATCGCGATGATCTTCCGTGCCGCTTTTTCCGGGGTCCATCAGTGGGCTGCTGGGCTGATGCTTGCAGGACCGTCCTCGTCTTCTACCCCATGGACTTTACCTGTACGTGTCTGATGTCTCTGTTACCCCTGTTACCCCTGTTACCCCTGTCACCCCTTCTCGCACCTTCCCACCCTGTCAAACTTGAAAAGCACTCGCATCTGCCCTCTTCTATCCGCAGCCTCGGCGCATACAGCGCTTCGCCCGCCGCCGCATCCCTGCTTCCTCTCCTTGGTCTGGTCCCGTGATTGAGACACTAACCAGTACAGTCGTCTGCCCGACCGAAATCCTCGCGTTCAACGCCGCTCTCCCCAAGTTCGCCGCCATCAACACCGAGGTCATTGGTGTCTCTACCGACTCGGAGTTCACCCACCTCGCCTGGAGCCAGACGCCCAGGAAGGAGGGCGGTCTCGGCCCCGACCTCAAGCTGACTCTGGTGAGTGGTGGAGTGACGCTCGGCGAAACGAGCTGACCAGCGTCCCTCCATCTGTGCTCTGTACGCCACTCGTCTCACTCGTCGCGCTCGACGTGCTATTGCTTGACGCTCTGTGCGCATACGTTACACACTCTTCTTCGCCACACCACCAATCCGCTATCCCTACTCTGCGATCTGGCGATCTTGGCCGGTCTATACACTTGCTCCGCTCATTACCGGTACTCCACGACTTCTCGCTCTCGCTCTCGCACTCGTACTCGCCCTCGCCCTCGCTTTGCTCTTCGCTCGCGCGCACTCGCACTCGCAGCTCGCGGACCGCAACCACGCCACCGCCAAGGCGTACGGCGTCCTCATCCCCGAGGAAGGCATCGCCCTCCGGGGCACCTTCTTCATTGACCCCAAGGGCATCCTGCGCGCCGCGCACGTGCACGACCTCCCCGTCGGCCGCTCGGTCGAGGAGACCCTGCGCGTCGTCAAGGCGTTCCAGTTCACCGACGAGCACGGCGAGGTCTGCCCCGCCGGCTGGGAAGAGGGCCACGACACGATCGACACGGCCGACAAGAGCAAGTACTTTGGCAAGCAGTAAGCGGACCTTCTTGCCTCTCAACCCCGTACCTCGTCTAGACTGGGCGGCAGGGCGGCGGCACGGAGACGCAGGGATATCAGCTGTCGGCGTCGGGTATCGGGTATCCGTGTAGAGGACAAGACAGGGTAGAGGTGGAAGAGTGAAGAGGGGGTAGAGGATAGAATAGATTAGACGGTGCGGATGAATCGTCGTCTGTGCAGCCCTTGCCTCCCCGTGCCGTCACGTCTGAATGTGGTGTCCCAGTCTGAAATGCCGGTTGTAGCGCCGACCTCGAGACCGGCACGGCAATGGACGTCGATGATCTCGCCAGCGCCAACGGCAACGGCAACGGTGATGCGAAACGAAAGACCGAGGTCGTCGATGCCGCCCCAGCGCCAAAGCGCACCAAGCCATAGCGCGGGGCGATCCTTCTCGTCTCTTCCTACTGCCTGGCTCCCTCCTGTATCCTTCTCTCCAGTTGCCCTTCCCCCCTGTTGCGACTTACGCCCACGTTGTCTCCCACAGGGTCAACAGCCCCCCCATTGCACAGCGTGACCTGCTATCCACCTACCTTCCACCGTCGCACGAAATCCCTGACGCATCTTCCGCCACCTGACCCCTCCTATCCCATGCCACGCCCATGCTCCGCTCCCTCTTGCTTGGCGATTACGCCAGCAAAGACCAACCAACGACCAACGGAAAAACGATCCTCAGATCATAACCAATGACGAATCATGCATATTCAGTCCAACTTGTCATGCTCTATACCCAGCGGCTCAATCTTCGCCCCTGATGTCTTTTCCGACATAGCTGGCACAGATGCGGCCGGTATTGGTGCTGCTGCTAGGGGCTGTATCAGCTCAACGTCCTGAACAAGGTGGCGCATGTCCTCACGAGATGGTAAGATGAGATCCTTGGCCAATTCTTCCAAAGTCGCTAGAACGCGCTTGCACACGGTACACCATGCGCCCGAGCTCACGCTTCCTGATTTCGGATGTCCGTCAGCTTTGGCACGTGTGTCGGGAGCTCGGACAGGAAACGGAAGGGTACTAGTTTGAAGAGCAAGGGCAAAGGCAGGGAGCATACCTGAGGGTGCGCTGGGGAAGCTCAGGACCCAACGGACAATGCCTGGAGTCCAGGATTCCGGGAGGTAGAAGACTGGCTGGCGGCGGTACCACCATACCAGGACCAGCTGGGCGCCGGTGGTCAGTACCCAAAGGAGAGATGTGAATCGAAGGCCGAACGAGGACTGGGCGGATCCGAGCTTGGTGTCTGGTTCTGTCAGCTGGCTCCGGCGTGACGAGGCATTGAGCATGGGGCGCTGGACTCCAGGCACCGGACAAGAAGCACTGGGTATTGGGATTTGTTTTGGGAGCTGCGTTCGTCTGATTCCCTCGTATATTGTGAACGGAAGAGGTATGGGGGAGAACGGGAAAGGAAAGCAAGGGGAGAACGCAGGGAAGGGATGATGGTGGATCAGAGACCACACTGACTGATCGCTTCGAGGTCAGCCAGCGACTTGTCGATCTTGCGCTTCAGTTTCGCCCATTTCGCAAACTCGTCCTGGGACGATGTCTTTGCTAGATCCGCCTTGTCTTTGAGGATCTGCGACCGGAGCGCTCGTTGCTTGGCGCGCAGGGAGGAGAGAAAGAGGCGGGCGTAGAGCGAGAATGCCTATTATATACGTCAGCGTCCATGAGCTCGATGGCTGGCGCCGTTGATCGCCTGCCAAGATGTAGGCTGTTTGCCATGCGGTCAGAGGGAGTAGTCAGAAGGAATGGCACGGCGGTCAGATGGTGTGGGTGTCGTTGCTGACGTACTAGCTCTTGCAGGACGGTCTTGCCGATCCACGACACGGTCTGTGTGAGGAATACGATGCCAAAGATGAACAGGGCCAGGTTTGGCATCCTGCTCGACCCCTTGCTATGGCTGCTTGCTGGCGTTGGTTGCCTTGCTACGGTGGGTAGACGAAGTCACTGGCTGATGGGATAAAATACAGAAATAGCCAAAAGAATTAATTCTTGGACCCTGTAAATCGCCAGTCACTCTGCGCAAACAACAAATGCTAAAGCGCGTCTGGAGGTTTGATTGTTCTGATTCCGTGGAGAGTCACAGCTGCTCACGACACTGTACGACAGCGACGACGACGACGACGGCGACAACGACAACGATAGCGAAAGAGCGACAGCTTGTCTGCATAGGGATCCTCAAACACATCGACATTCCCTATAGCCTTGACGAGGCACACTCACAAGAGACCGATCGTCGTTGTGGAGAGGTATCGACGATTGGAGAACACAACTAGGAGTGATTCATGGCGACGAGGAAGGCGTCAAATCGCCTGTCTGGAGGAGCGGGTGAGATGAAGGGAGTGGACAAGCTGGAGAATGGAAAGAAGCGGATCGCTGCAGAAGAAGGCGGAGACGCAGCGAGGAAGAGAAAGAAAGATGTAGGTCGTCGTCTGGGGTTCTGGCTTCATTGGCCGAGCTGATACTCGTCCTTCTCCTTGCAGGTCAAGAAGCAATGTCAGTGTCTTTCGCCTCTAAGATAGTCGGCACTGGGACGGCTTCCCTGTTCCATTGCCGTCCAGTCAAACACTAAAGGGCTGCACTAATCCTCGTAGCATCATTCAAACCCCAACCTGTTCTCCACAACTCGTCCGACACGCCGCCCGAAGACCTACCTGCACTCTTACCCCCTCCCCCATCCGAGCGCAAGATTGCCCGGCGCAGAGAATCCACACGGGCCATCAGAGAACGCGTGGATCAATCGCCCTCACCATCACGCGGGCAAAAGCGGCAAAGGGTGGATGACGAGCGGGACGGATTGCGCATAGCGCTGGCGGGGGATGCTGGAGCCTTGAGAGGTCCTCCACCCAAAGTCGACTTTCTCACCTTTGCCAGTACGGCAGGGGCGTCGACCTCGACTTCGAGCCGCGCAAAGGCAGGATCAATGCGGCCGCCCTCTCCCCCGTCAAGAAGACTGCCTGCAGCGGGATTGTCGGGCTCGATGGCGCCGCCGCCATTCATCAAGCGGACGAGGAAGAGTCTCAGGGGACTTGGTCTGCTGGATAGGTCAGAAGAGGAGGTCGTGCCCGTGCCAGATCGCGAGACGCCCATGATTAGGAAGAACAAGGAGCTGAGAGAGGCCCAAGCTAGACGGAGTAGCCTGGGGATGCGGGGCCAGAGGGCGAGCAGCAGTCTAGGGAGAGGAGACATCAGTGAGTGGATCGCCCAGCGTGTATACTGGGAGGATAAGCTCACGTTGCGCGCGAAAGGTATACCTCACGCGTCGGTCGAGTCCGATATGTTATACAAGCATGTCACGCCCACCCTCCCCGAACCGATCCGCGCACGGCACCTGCTCGTATGGTGTGCGAAACGAGCGACCGACGCAGCTCTCGCAACAGAAGGCGCGCCAGCCAGTGGGAGTCGGAGCAAGAGCAAAGCGAAGATTGAGGTGCCGAGGACCGAGGAAGGAGACCGCTTAGTTCGGGATATCATGGAGGATTTCATGGGCAATCTGGGCAAAGGCAATATTGACACCAATGTCTTTGGGCCTCCTGTGGGTGCTTTGAATCGTCCGCTAAAATCAGAAACTGACGTCCCAGGGCGCGACTGTACAAAAAGGAATGCCGCTCAATCCACATCCACGCAATGTGTCAAATCGCAAGGTTGCAGCAGATATCACGGCGGTTGTCAAGCGGTCAGTCTGGTGTTCTGCTGTCTCATTACCGGACTGACGGTCACCAGGTGTAAGGAGGAAGAGAACCAATGGACGGGACTTATCAATCGTGCCAATCGCAGACAGGCTGATGTGATCGAGACTCTCTACAAGAAGAAAGTGAAAGACGAGGAACCAAGTCTGAGAGAGCTTGAGCATGAGTGGATGCGGGAAGCCGTCGGGCTCGCAGATGCGATTATCGCCGAGGGCGAGGGCGATCTCGCAGGTATGGGCGAGTTTGCAGATGTCGAGTTCAAGGTGGGTTCCGTCTCGAGCATCGAGTCTTCTGGAAGTCCGGAAGTTTTGGCGGAAGCTGACAGTACTCCCAGGTCGACTCCCTACTGCAGACATCGCATCGCGCTCTGCAGTACTCGCTCCAGGCGCAACGCTTTCTTGACGGTGTCTTCTCAGCCCTCACCGCTGATCTACGAAACCGCGACCGACTTGGCCAACCTTCCGCGTTACCCACTCACGAGTCCGACTCTCCCGATCCGGTCAGCCTCCTCTCCACGACCGCGCGGGCATCGTCCTCTACCGCAGCAGCTTCGGCCGCTTCAGCAGCGGCGTCAGATCCGATCCATCTCCTCCGCGCGCTGGCGGCGGCAGAAGCAGGCGAGCAGAAGGACGAAGCCATCACGGCTGCGGCAAAGGTCGCGCCGGTACCTGCGAACCTGGCACTGAGCACAGGCCCTGGTGCTGGTGCTGGTGCTAGCGGCGGTGGTGCCGGTTCCGGTATAGGAGTGGGAGTGGGAGTGGGAGTGGGCCAGACACCCAGGAGAGGGGTGGGTCAGGGGATGACCCCGCGGCGGACAGGAGGACTGGGCACGACGCCGGGCAGAGGGCGGGTCCTGACGAAAGCTGCTACGCCGGGACAATCGCACTGAGCAGGTATGGATGCCGGATCGACAACTAGCGTGGCGTAGCTGCGACATTTGCTAGTAGAGCTTCCCAGTAGAGCGTCCTCAGCCGTCTGTCTCCCCGCCACGGCATGAGGATGGAGTACACGACGCTCGTGACGCCGGACCGACAGGATACGAAGCAGGAGAGCGAAAGCGCAAGCGCAAACGGGAGAGAGAGGGCGGGAGCGGGAGCAGAGCATGGACGCGGGACTGTATTGGCAGTCTGGTAGTGCAGGCAAGTACAGGAGGCGGCGGATGGACCGATGTGTGAAGACGAGTCAGAGTAGTGGCGTCCTGTAGCGCGGTGGACGATCTTGAGCCTTTTTCTTCTGTTCCTCTCGCACAGGTGTGCCCACGTATGCAACGAACCGTATGGTGACGTATGGCACTGGGCACCAGAGACGACAGATGAGATTTGCATGTCTACGGGCGTACTGAAGTTGACTGTGCGACTTTGCCAGTCCTAGCTTCATCTATCGCTGAGCTGACACCGCTATAAAGCTCAACTTTATGTAGGTACAAAACCCGGTATAGGGAACGAAGTCCGGCTGATCCGGGCTTTGCCGATGTCTTTGTAGGTGCTGCCTTTGGTCGGGTCGACAGTCGGGGTGGGAGCGGAGAGCGAGGGAGCGCAGATCAGTAAGGGACAGGCCGCCCGTCGAGCGGTTTGCCCCGGTTTCGCCTGAGCTTGTCCAATTCTCGGGCCTGAGGGGCGTCAGCTTGGCCAGCGCGAGATTGCACAGGCGGGCTCGAGCCCGAAAGGCCAGCTCGAGCCCGAAAAGAGTTGGTGGGGGCCAATTCGAGTCTGAACCAATTCGAGTATGTCGAGGCGAGGATGGGCTAGTTGAGGGATCGGGACAGGGAGGAGACAGTCTGTAGACAGGCTGGAGGCTGACCTTTTTCCCGCTGACTTCGGTGGTAGCGATCCCGCCGTACCGGTCTTCTTTGACCTTGATCAACCGGATAGGTCGGTTGCCCACGTATTTTCCTAGAATCGGGTCAGCATCCTCTCACTTTGACGTCCGTCCAGCGCCATCCTCCCAATACTACTCCGTCCAGCGGTGCGGCGTCTGCCCGCTCGCGCCAAGAGAAGGGAGTTGGGGCGATGCAAGGGAGCTGGGTAGGTCTGCAATATGTGAGAGGTAACTGGGTGGGTCGGGGTTGTGAGATGCGAGGGTAAGGGCATCCTGCCAGGGCGGGGCACCGACGGCGCCATAGACAGACAGCGACAGCAGACTCAGACTCACCGTCCATCTCTTTCCAAGCCTTGAGAAAGTCTTCGGGGTCTTTGAAGGCTATGAATGCGTACTTGGACTGCGAGTGTCAGCGTGACTCGAGAGGCGGCGAACGTGGAGGTGTATAATCAAAGGTCAAGAAGGACGAGGAGAGAACAAGCTAGAAGCAGCAAAAATCAAGGTTGATGGGGATGATGGGGATGATGAAATCGTGCAGGTCGACGCGAGAAGAATCAACACGAACCTTGAGACTCAGCCTGTCCTTGACCACCTTGCACTTGCAGTAGGTCGGGTACTTGCCAAACGCCTCGTTCAGAGTCCGCTCATTCACGTCGTTGGACACGTCTCCGACGAAAAGGCGATACCACTCTGCACGGTGTCAGCACGGCACGATTGTCACCATCTGTCTCTGCTCTGCCCACCGAAATCGAGCCATCCGACTCTGTGTCATCCTTCTCTTCTCGTGTCCCACCCAAGGCAGGAATTTTTCCTTTGGCGTTCGACTGGTTTGGGATCACATCATGAAACCAGATTGGTAGGGTAGGAAGTGAGGGCCAAAGGGTAGTGAATAAGAGCTAGCAGGTGAAGAGTCGAAGTCGACGCCGAGAAATCACAGATAGGAGCGACAACCAAAAGTAGCAGTTGGCAAGGCGACTCACTTGGATCCCAGTCGGTCAGGGTCGGGTCCTCCCATGTCCTCCCACTACCTTTCCGCACGACCGTCTCCCTCTTTCCCGGAGGCGCTCGATACTTGCCCTGCTTGGCGAGCTCGTGCGTCGCGCCTGGCTCGTACACGCTCGACTGGTTCAAGAGGTCCGCATCAAACACCGGTCGATTGGCGATCGACGGTGGCGGAGCGGCAAGAGACGCTGCAGAGCTACTGAACTGGATCTGCATCCCAGACCCAGATCCAGACGCAGATGCAGCCGCAGATGCAGACGACGAGGCTTGAGGTTGGTAGCCTCCGGCAGCCTCTGCCGGAGGGATGTAAGCCGAGTAGTGGCCGGTCGAGGGGTCGTAGTGCTGTATTCCGGTACTCATGGCAATCGCGGCTGCGTCATAGCCCTGTTGAGCATAGTACTGTTGCGCGTCAGATGATTCGATGGGATCCCGAGACGAGATGAATGGAAAAGACTTTGATGGGACAAGACTCACCGAGGCCCACTGAAGACACACATCGAGTCAGCACTCTACCTGCAGAAGGACAAGACACCAGGTACTCACAGCCGCTGCTCTCTGCTCGTCTGTATACCCATCTGCCATCTTGCCAAAGCCGTGATCAACAGCAAGAGTCGCCGATTGCTGGTTGGATGCACAAAACCAAAAGAAGAGCCAACGGGTGGCGAGTGCCCTCTCTGCATGTGGTATGTGGTAATTTGCTTCCGCTATATCGCCTACCCAGACTAATTCCAGATGGCCTATTCCTCTCTGTCTCTCCAAGGCGTCCCTTGGACACTTGCTGCTACTCGCAAGCATCGTCCAGCAAGATGGTCCCAACAGTCCTCAGCTAGAACCACCCGACTCCCAGCACACCGTGATTTCCGACATGTCTGATGTGTTGGGCAAAGTGGTGCCGCTCGTCGTGCTCGAGGCCGACCCGTACTTGCAGTACCAGCCTGCCTTTGCGTATTCCCTGCCCATCCAGCTGCTGGTCAACGGGATAACCTTGACGCTGCTCTGCGTGCTGCTCATCCACCTTCTCAGTAAGTGACTCTGGCTTTTGTTAGACATGGTCTTCACTACGCCGTACACGGTCTCCCTCCGCTCTTGCTGCTTCGAAGCCCTTTGGCGATCGGTGGCGCTGACTTGTGCAGTCACGACGCAGTATCATTACCCGCTCGCACCGCTCAATTACGTCCTGCAACTGTTATCGATCGTCGTTGTCCTCATCTCAGTCATCATCAAGACCGCAGTGGTGCTGAGGCATAGCGCCGTCAATGCAGATACATGGCCATACGACCTCGACTACGTCGCTGTGCCCATTCCGCCAGTATGGTGGAACAGGGGGCAGGACGCTGCGTGGTTCCTCCTCCAAGCACTGAATAACGGGCTGAGCAATGTGCGCCGTTCTTGACTCATCATTGGATGGAGCGTTCTGACGCATGGACAGGCTACACATATACAGTTCCTGACCCTCCTCTATCCCTCTCGCGTCGAAGCTCGACTGATCATCTTTGTCCTCGGTAAGCCTAGGTTGCCGTTTCCAGCAAGCTGACAAGGGTAGGACCACTCGCACTCGGCTCTTCCGTGCTTTACTTTACCGCGTTGTCCGACAGCCAAGTCGTCCTGGACATTGGAGATGCGATCCGCAACGTGCTCAACTCGACCCTCCTGCTCATCTTCACACTTGCGCTCTTCATCTGGGGGTTCCTGGTCAATCGCCGGCGCGCATGGCGCCTCGATGGTGGGACAGCGGTGTTTGGTTCCGCCGCGCTGTTCCTCGCTGTCATCACCACGACGTTCAACTTTGTCGAAGTCGCCGAGGACGGCATCGACTGGTTGCAGCACCTGCTGTTTGCGGCGATTCTATGGCAGACGTGGCTTGGATGGTGGTGGTGGGTGGGAAGCGGGATGGGTATCGGCGAAGTGGAGGATCTCATGGAACGCCAGGAGAAGAAGAAACGCAAGGCGGCACGACAGGCCGCCAGGCAGCGAGCCGCAAACGCGCAGAAGGGAGCAGGCGGTACGGGATCCGCGGCACAGCTCAAGCGAAGAGCATCGACGTTGGTTGGCGACGGAGCGTCGGCGATGGTCGGCTTCACAGCGAGTGTCGCGGGAATATTGCGCAATCGAAGCGGGACTCTGACCCGTCGACGCACGGCTGATCGGCAAGCTGCGCCTGGCGATATAGAAGAGGCGGTTCCTGACGGCCAAGCGATCGAGATGACCAGTATACAGTCCACTTCTCCAGCCACAAGGGAAGAGTCACGTCCCTCTCCCCAGCCACGAGTCGAGTTTTCCACACCGCCAGACTCGCGCGGCATCAACACGACCAATTCCGAGACCTCGTCAACGTCGGCGACGCCCTCTCTGCATATGCCCAGTACCATCGGACAACTGCTATCGTTCCCTACGACGTGGATCCAAGTGTACCTCCGACGACTGCGACAAGCGCATCAGGACGCTACGCGGAGACAGGCGTTGGAGCGCGCCGAGCGGAGACAACAGGTCCTCGGTGGCAAGGCTGGAGCCCCTGCCGGAGAGGGAACGGGCAGGATCAGAGCACAAGCAGCGAGACAGGAGGCGGCGATTGTCAATGGGGATGAACTTGGGTGGGGCTTGGGCAAATTTGGCATCAAGGAGCACCAAGAGGGGGCGCGGCGGCTCACAGAGGCGAGGGAACGGTCGAATGAGGAGAGGCTATTACCTGACATGGCAGGGGAGGGAGCGGCAGGCGATGACGCGGTCAATCCTGTTGCCAATGGAGCAGCCTCACGACCCCGGCGAGACAGGCCGGGGGGTCCGGCCGACGCGGCAACCGACCTCCACGACGAAGATCCCAGTGCGGGTTTGTTGGCGAGACCAGAGCTGCACGGCACAGCGAGGACGGGAGGGGCGGCGGCGGCCTCAACTGCGCCGCAGACGGCTGTGGAGCACGAGCAAGATTGGGAAGACCTGGAGAATTCTTTCTCGAGCAGTTCGGGGAGCCCCAGCCCGTCCCCGCATGTGGCGGCACGAGCGGCCAAGCCGAGCAGGCGGTCGCGCCGGCGCGGCGGTGAGCGAGGCAGGGGCGATGGTGGTGGTGATGGTGATGGCCATGGTGATGGCCATGGCGATGGTGATGGCGATGGTCGAGCGGGGACGTGGAGCGGATGGTCCTGGTGGGGCCCGCTGAGGAACTGGCGGTTGTCGGACCGCAGTACGTTCTAGGGGATAAACGGTAGTTGTATTGGCTAGTCTAGTCCCTGCATAGTGCCCTGCATATGTGCGCATACCTGTGCATGCATCAGATTGTATCATGGCTGCGGGGTTGCGCATGCTGCTTGAGATACCGACTGCTTGAGATACCGACTTGCACGACAGTGAGGTGCGAGACTGGGCCCCCGATTGCCGAGCGAGATGTGGAGGAGCAGACGTTTACAAACGGTTTGAACACCAACTTTGACATATGAGTATGAGTACATGATCGTGCCCGTCCACTTGGTAGTTAGACCTGATACCGGACGGCGATCACGACCACCACGATCACCACGACGATAGCGATCACGACCTCTCCCACGTCGCGATCACGGACACGCTCCCACGTCGCGATCACGGACACGACACGATCGCACAGTCCACCCCCACCACGATGCCAGCCATCACATTCAGTCCGGCGCACCCGCAGCCATTCACGCTCGAGCAGGCCATGCTCCTCGAGATCAATATCTTGGTGACGGGTCAGTAGTTGTACCTGTCGAGGTGTCGAGTCGGCGGCTATTGTGCTTCGCTCGTCTGTTCCCTGCTTGGTCTGCAGCTTCTCCGCGGCCTGGTTCTGCTCGCTCCTCATGTACATTCTGTTCTCCTCGTGCTACCTTGCTCTTTGCGCTCTCCTTCGTCGTCTGTTCCTTATTCAACACTCGGCACTCTCGGCAGTCTTCATTCATCATCCATCATTCATCACTCAGCATTCAGCATTACTGGCCCGCCCAGCCAAGAGTCCTTAATGAGCTCTCGCTCCGCTGACCACATCTACCGCTGTTCTGCCTTCCCTCTCCCGTCCCTTACCTCTTTCCCTGTCCCTTCCCCTTCCGTTTCCCCTGCCTCTTGCCTTGTCTCTTGCCCTCCCCTATCCCTTTCCTCTTGCCTTGCTCTTGCCTCTTGCCTCTTGGCTCGTGGCCTTGCTGGCTCTTCCGGTATCGTTGCCCTTTGACCTCCCATCCCGACGCGAGCAACACTAACCCCACCAGAGATCCAGCGCCTCGAAAACTCCATCCGGCACCTCCGCGACACCCAGGCCCAGCTGGCCGAGTGTCTGGCGGACGAAGAGGACCAAGAGCTGCGTCTGGCATACGACGAGAATGAGGGGGTTATGTGCGTCCTGCACTCCACTCTACGTCGCGCTGGTTGAGCTTACCTCCCACGCTCTGCCGCTTTTACCTTGATCTCTACCTTCTACCCTACCTTCTACCTCGCCCTCTGCGACGCCTACGTGTCATCTGCTACCTCTTCTCTACCTTTACTGTCATATCCTACCACTTCTCTACCCTCTGACCTCTTGACCAACCAACCCGCCATCGCCAACCACCACCTACACCCACGCTCACCAATCCTCACTACGATGGATCCAACGCAATCCACATCGACATCACCACGACCATCTCCAACAGCGCCAGCCAGTCCGAGCGGATCACGCTGATCAAGGTCGCGCTGCTCAACAAGGTCGGGCAAGAGAGCGCCGCGCACTATGGCATCGCGGGTATCAGCGCGCGTCCCGGCGGTGATACAGATCCTCACCGTCGTAGTGGTGGTGGGGGTGGTGGTATTGGTGGTATTGGTGGTGTTGGTGGTGGTCATGACGGTGGTGTTGGTGACGGCGCACTGTCTAGCGGACAGAATGGTACCCACGCATCGAGCGAGCAGGCGATAGCGCCCGTCGAGGATCTGGACGTCCAGCAGCAAAGTGGCGAGAACGACAACGAACCCGAGCCAGGACTGTATCTGTAGCATCTGCACATCATATATCCTCATTCACCATGTATTCCCCTTCTCGCCCGACTGCGCCATACACATGCACCATACACCGCAGCTAGCACCATTTATCACAGCCGCACCCTGTACTACAGCCGCACCCGGTACCACGTACCTGATAACCACGAGACCCGTCCACTTTGGCGAGATTGAGACTAGAAGACTGACTCCAGTGTCCCCAGTCTGATTGAATAGCAGCCACAGCAACGACCGCGTGCTGGATAGCAAGTTGCATCTCCGATACAAATACCAACAAGCTATATAGAGATATTACACTACAGATCGCACCCTATCCTACTCCTTCTTCGCTTGCCCACGCGCTCACTCGTCGCTGCGCGAGCGCTTGCCCCGGTCCGTCTCGTCGCCCGTCTCGTGCTGCTCGGTTCCGCGCTCTTCCTCGCGCTTCCGCTTGCTCTGCGAGCCACTCGGTGCCACGCCAGTCAACAGCTTGTCCGCGTCTTCCGACGTAAAGTTGATAAACGTCGTCTCGCCCCACGAGAACCCGCCGCCTCCAGCAGCCCCCGCCTTGCGTTTACTGCTGGGCGAGCGGGGCTTGGCAGCGCGCGTCGGCGAGGCGAGCAGTGCCGGGTCGGCCTGGGGCGGGATCTTGCGTTTCGACGGCGACGGCAGCCGCGCAATGTGGCGCGGTTCAATCGGTTGGCTGCCCGGGTACGGCGGAGGGTGTACCTTTGGAGGTGGGGGCTGGGCCGGGCCGGTCGGGTACTGCGCGGGCGGAGGGTGCACGGTCACCAGCGGCGCAGTCGACGTGATCGGCAGCGACGTGGACGGTCCTTCCCAGCCCATGATCATCGGCTGCGGGTACGGCTGCACAAACGACGGCTGCATGACCGAGGCGTCGGCCATGCCCACTCGCTTGTTGGCTTGCTGCCGCTTCAGCGTGTCCCGCTCAGCTTGCTCCTTTGCCTCTTGCATCTGCACGATCGCCTGCGCGCGTGCCAGGTGAGCAGGAAGAGACGCAGGTGGAGTCGTCGCGACATGGTCGGCGCCCCTCGACATGCGTCGCCTCTGAGGCAGAGGCTGCGTGCCGGCTCGCTGCATCATCGACGCCTGCGGTGGGGCGTGGAATGTCTGCGAATGTGAGGGGAAAGTGGCCGAGTGCGGCTGGGGTGGAAGAGGAGCGGGAACAAACGTCGAGTACTGCGAGGGCTGAATCTGCACCTGAAGCTGGTCCATTGACCGGCGAGTAGATACCGAAGTCAATGGCATCGCGCGAGGATACGCCGACGGCCCCATTGGGTGGTACGACGGCGAGGGGTTGGTGGTGAACAGCGCCTGAGGGGCCGGCGGGTTCACCGGGAGTTGCTGCGGCGCATATGAAAAGAGGTCTGAGGGAGGAGCGCGTCTTGATGGGACGAGGCCGTCTGACGAGAGGCTACGGTGCATCAGCGACTTGCGTGGACTGTCAACGACCGAGGCGACTGACCTCTTCATCATGGATCCATTGGAGGGCGCGCTCAACATCCCGTACCCTTGTGCGCCAGAGCTGTTCAGTCCCGGCGCTGACGAGGGGCGGCTCTCCTCATCGTCCATCCCGTACGGTGCCATGACCGCCATGGGATCGATGGTGAAGGAGGGCAGAGAGGAGTAGTCACCATACTGGGCGACCAGAGGACCGATGTCCTGCATCGAGGGCTCTGGCATCCAGCTGAGATTGCTGGTCGGTGCCTGGGCATCATACGAGATGCCCGCAAGAGGTTTCGTCGGTGCACCTCCACCAGTATCTGAACGATAGTCGGCGAAGATGGAGCTGTCGGCTGGGACTTGTTCGCCGAGACCATAGTCGCTAAAGACCCAGTCAAAGTCGCCCGTGAGGGACTCGTCGCCTGGGTGCTCGGCGACCGAGGATGACTCGCCGACAGGGTTGCCGTCGAACCACTGGGATGGCGTGCTCGCAACGTCTTCTTCTGTCAAGGCCGGCATCGATTGGACGGGTCTGACGGTGCGGGGTCGCGAAGATGAGCCTAGAGTAGGATTGGAGGTGACCCGGTGAGGGGTTGACGGGGTGACGTGAGGAGTGTAGGAGGATCCTCCTCCGGATGGAGTCTGTGCGGCCTCGTCCCAGCCGTACGAGGCGGAAGGGTGGCTGGAGGATGGAAGGTACACGTCGCCGCCTGCGTTTGAGGAAAACGAGGCAAACGACTCGATAGATGACTTGTATGTCAACGAGGGAGTCAGAGGGGCGTCCCAAACGTCTGATGTGCTGGACCGATTTGACGGGGTGGTGGTCGAATCTGACGACAGCCTGCAAGGACCTGAACGGCTCGGGGTGTGGAAGATGCCTACTTCGCCTACTGGGCTGGGAGGGTCGAACGCTGCATCTATGATTTGGAAGGGGTTAGAGGGTGAAGGGGACGAGGTGTCGGATAGGGCGTGCTGCGATGCCGAGGTCTGTTTTGGCTTGGATTTCGTCGACAGACGATCAAAGGAGGAGCGGAGGTAGTCGAAAGACGAAGAGGACAGGTCTGCAAATGAGGAGAACGAGAGGAAGGAAGACGGCTCTTCGTCGAGATGAGAGGGGTCGAGGAGGTAGGCGGATGGCGAGCACATGGCCTCCATAGTGAGCCAGGTGGCGGGGGTGCAGGTCGAGACGGCGGGGAAGGGTGCAAAGCCTGCTACAAGCGAGCGTATGCGGGTTGGTAGGTGGAATGTTGCGGTCGGTCCAGCGACGCAACTGGGCTTGACGGTAAGCCGTGTGGACCTTTGAGCAAGGCTGAGCTATGTCTTGATGTGTGTTTGGGATTTTCGAGCACTGATTAGAGCGGATCCTTGCGGCGCAGCCTGCAAAGAGAGAATAGGAAGGATGAGGGGGTACGGATAGAGGTGAGGAAGAAGAACGAGTCGAGTGAATCAGCTTTGTGGCATTCAGATGAAAGTGCGTAGGGCAAGCACTCACCGATCGTCTCTAGGCTGTGGAATGGGTCTGAGTGTCTCGGCAGGCGCACGGCGGATACCGGAACAGCGACCTTCTGCACAATGTAGGTTAGAGTTGACGTCTGCTAGTCGACACTACGCCAGCGCGCCAAATCGCCAGGCTCGGGGGGTGCTGGCTGCCGGGAGGGGGCGCAGGGTGGGCTCAGAGTTGGCGTGCGCGTGGGTGCCAGAGTGCGCGTGAGAGAGCTGAGCGTCTCGTCCGATGGAGCCTGTGATCCACGCCAGGCTCGCCAAAGTGGACGGCGTCCAACAGCACCGAGAGAGGGCCAGCCAGGTCAAGTTTGGGAAAATAAGAGAGGACGAGAGAGAGGGTGCCTGCGGTGGGGTGGAGGGTGGAAAAGTCTAAAGAGGAGATATAACTCTATGGATGGGATGGCGAGTTCGTTCCAAGCAACCCAAGGCTTATGCAAGACGGGGACGAGAGGCTGCTGGGGCGGCTCGACAGACGGTGATTACAACAGCACAAGGGCGAGTTCTCGGAACGGTGGCGCCAAAGAGGTGTGCGTCGGATGGGACAGAGATGGCTGGTCGGCGAGTGCGAGGTGGGAGTGAGAGTAGGTTGGAAAGAGGCGTGCGAGATTATTCCGCGGGGACTATATCTGCGTGCTGTAGAGTGCGTGGGTGAGCTCGACAAAGACCGGATGGACGATGAGCCAACGAGACGGATGTGGTCGCGGCGGCCGCTACTGTGTCGAGTTGGTGTATACGGATGGCGATATGTGTGTGCTTGTGTGGCGAGGAGGCACTGTTGACAGGATGCCGGTACGTCTGGTACAAAGGTGTTGTCGGGGTCAGATGTGTACAACAGAGTGTGTGAGATGTGTATGATCGGTGCTCTCAACGTGTGTGTGGCCTCTGACTCGCCGTCTGCCTTTATCGCCTCCCTGTCCTTTGCTGGACCGGGGTACGAAGGGGAGGTGCGGTGGGAGTGACGTCTACGAGTGCCGGGTCAGGCGGCAGGACCGGGTGCTTGAGTGAACCGTATTTCGCAATGGCGGGCTTCGAGCTTGGGCTCCAAGAGGGGGAAGAGGGGGCTCAAGCAGGGGGGAGCAGCAAGTCTTCGACTGGCTTTCGAGGCTGGGTGGTTACTCCACTCTGCTGGGCCGGTCGCACGGATGGTTCCAGCGGATCGGAAGGGAGGCGAGTCGCTGAGCCGGGCAACGGCAACCCTGGGGAGATGGTGCTGGCGAGACGATAGCAGACCTGGGAAACTGTGTAGCAAAGGTGGGATTGGCACTAGCCCCTTCCTGGCAAATCGGTTGGTTTAGAGAGCAAGCTGGCTCGGACAAGTCGTCCACTTCTTGTACTAGTTTTACTTTTACCCCTCGGCCCCTCGCCTCTCTCTCTCTCTCTCTCTCTGTCTCTCTCTCTGTGCTGGGCCGGGGTCTGCTCGGTACCGGGCAGATCATCGATGGCGCCGATCTGCACGGTGCCGGCAAATCTGAACCACCGATTGGCCTGGTCGTCCCTGGCCGTGACTGTGCGTGGTTGGCATGGCCCCATGAATGGATAGCATCTCGCGCGTCTCACGGCCCACCTCTCACGGCCCACGGCTCACGGCTCACGGCTCACGTCTCACGTCTCGGGACTCGTAGCTCGCAACTGCACCGAGGCCAGCCCAGAAGAAGCAGCAGGCAGCCAGGTCCCAGGACGTGAGTCGTGCGTAATTGCCCATACAAAGACCCGACTACTGCTCTTTATCTGAAACCGGCGCCGTTCCTGCAAGAGCTTATCCCAGCACTTGGACTATTTGATATTTCGTTTGCTGGGGGGCATGGGACGCCGGGCAGCCCAGGGACGCTATCAGCTGCTGATACCCAAGGGCAAGAGCGCAGTCGCCCACCCGGCTCTTGCCATCTCGCTCCCTGAGCTACGGAACGGCCGTCACAGCGCCCAACAACGAGCCGGGGGACACGCACGCCTCGAGAGTGACAAATACAGACCACCTGCACATTGCACGTTCTGCCTCCCGTGTCGACGTTCCGTAAGCCGTAGCCGTCACCGTCACCGTCACCGTCACCGTCACCGTCACCGTCACCGTCACCGTCACCGTCACCGTAGCTTTGCATGCTTGCCGTCTTTCGTCACCCGTCACCCATGGTCCGTGTTGCATCGTTGTGTCTTGTTCCGATCATGGCTGCGCGCCGGACGTCATCTTGTGCATTGTATTCCATGCAGAAACAAATGACAATGCATCGTTCGTCCTTGCACTCTAAAGCCAAGAGTCTGATGGGGGTCTCATCGCTCCATTGTAAACGTGCTGCTCCCTGCCCGATTTGTGCTCTGTCCTCCTCTCCCCCTCCGTCCCCGTCTCTGCCTTGGGTCTTGTGTCTATCTCCAGGCGCTTGGCTCTAGGGTCCTCGGTGTTGTGACCCTCTCGTCTCGGGCCGCGTCTTCGACGTCTCGCTGCTCGTCTGAGCTGAGCCAGAGTGGGCTTGGCCGCTGCACGTGAGTCTGCTGTGGCGAACAGCGAGCGGCTCCAAACCCACCACATCCCATGACTCAGACCCAGGATGCAGGTGCACGGGCGACACAGCGTCTATCGCGCTGCCGGTCGCCGTCTCAGTCGCCCGTGCCTCTGGGGCCGGGCGGCAGTTTTTGCTTCCAGAGCTCCCGTCGCCCTGCAGAGGTCACGGGCGCGTCTCGCCAGGGACCCGACCCGGGCAAGAGGAAGCGGTACAACAGGGCAGATTGCAGGTAAGCAGAGAGATAGGAAGGAAGACTTTAAACCTTGTTCGGGATGGCTTCTTGTGTATGCGCTACGGCGAGAGTCTATGCTGAGCGCTGGGGCTACGCCGGGAGACTAGAGACTACAGGGGCTAGGGGCCGTGCCGGACATTACGCTACTGCAGGACTGTTGAAACTCTATTCGGAAGACCCAAGTTGCCTCATCCGGGCCCCTAAGACCCCCCCCCTCTCCCGTCCCTGGCGGGCCGCTGCCGCGAGCCCCTTGGGCAAGCCATTACGGATGGACCTATTAAGCTTAGCAGCAATCGATGGATGCAAGCAAGCAGGCAATTTGTTTCACCCGCCCATTCGGCAGATACCAGATACTCACCTGGGACAAGGGATCTACCGTGGCGCGCCCTGTATCGGGTATAGCCTCTAGTGGTAGCGCCCCGATCGACGTCGCTCCCTTCGTCTCTGGTATCGTCTCGATCAGCGTCGCTCTGTCCGCCGCCTCTGCTACGCTGCGGCCTGTCGCTCTGTCGGCGTCGCCTCGACCAGCGTCGCTCTGTCCGCCTCTGCTATTGCTGCGGCCTGTCGCGCTGTCGGCGTCGCCTCGACGCTTATCGCTCTAGCAGCAGACTCGGCCGGATCGTATCTTATCGCTCTAGCTGCAGAACTCGGCCGGATCCTCTCTTTCCGCGTTAGTGCATCCTCGTAGACATTGATCGGCGCCAGCGCGCTAGAGCGCTGCGGCGCAGATGAACGTGAATGTGATCAATGTGGCTAGTGACAAGAAAGGCAAGCGCAAGAGACACGTGCGAAAACACGCTAGAACGAGGAGGGCAGCATGAGCAGTAATGGCAGCCAGGCTAAGGCTAGAGATCAAGAGGCGATGACAAGCCAGGCAATGGCCAGAGACAGTGGAGCTAGAGCAGCAACCGTACAAGTGGAGACAGAGCTAGAGTAGTTATGCGAAGAGGCGAAGAAGTGGGGCGGAGAGTGAGGCGGAGAGTGAGGCGGAGAGTGGGGCGAAGCAGGGGGCGAAGCAGGGGGCGAAGCAGTGGAGCAAGGCACGAGGCAAGAGGAAAGAGAAAAGAGGTAAGAGGAAAGAGGAACGAGGCAAGAGGCAAGAGCAGAACGCTGAAATGACCGCGACGAAGAGCGCCACGCTCCAACAACCTCCCCGCGGGGCTGGACGCACCACGGGTCGCCCCGCACCGTAGCGGCCGTACAGACCAGAGCACAAGTACGCAGAGATCACCGTGGGGATCGGTCGGTGCAGTCAGCGGTACGGGGAACAGTGTTATCGTCCCGGCAATGGCATCGATGTCAGTACCGCACAGCGTACGCAGAGCATCTTCGCCTCGGAGATACCGCGGCAGAGGCAAGGAGGCAAGGAGGCACTGGAGGCACTGGCCTACGGGACTACTTGCTCTGCCACGTCTCGGACCATCTGCGACGGTCTCGGTCTGCTTCCAGCCGCTTTTACAGGAATCAGGACTCAGGAATCAGGACTCAGGAACGCTGAACACTTGGCATTTGGCACTTTGCACTTCACCTCCGCTCGCAACACGCTGCAAAGACCACACAGCACAAGACTCTACCTCGCAAGACTGCAAAGATGCACACGGCACAGGGCTCTAAACCAACAAACTGCGAAGACCACACGGGCACACGCCCCTCCACTTCCCAGGCTTCTACGTCCACTCCATGCTCTCGAGATCCTATCCATTGCTCTTCTCTCCTGCATCGCATACGCAACAAAAACTCTATCGCTGCATTATCTCATCCCTCTCCTGCACCCGCCATCGTACGTATCGTGCACATACGCTCGCTCCACAAATCTGTAAGGAGACGCGCACTTCATTAAAACTGCAAGGCAGTCAGATTCCATCCCTCCTGCCCTGACATTCGTGGATCAACGGTCCCCAACTCACCTTTGACAAGTCCCGCCCAAAGATACCCCGCTTCACCCAGTCGAGCATCAACAGCAGCCGTGTCCGCATCGACGTCTGCTCTGACCAGTAGATCCTGCGAGGACATTAGTTTCGATACTCGCCCCCATCTGCGACTACCAATAAGACTGCCACTCACGAACGCCATGCATACATGGCCAGTAGTCCACCGGCCAACGACCAGCCCTCGTAGTCAAACACCGCTCTGTGTTGTCAGTTCACGCTGCTCGAGAGAGCAAGAGAAGGATGCGTGCGAAGGAGGGAGAGGCGAGAAGAGTGCGCGAGAGAGAGGGAGAGGAGAGGAGAGGGCAGAGGGTAGAGGGAGGGCAGAGAGAACAGGAGAGGACAGAGGGCAGATTGAGAGAAACAGAGTGTCGTCGCATGGCTGGCGAAGCTCACGAGTTGCCGATATATGCCAACGAGCCTAGATGCCGATACCTGAATGGCTCGTAGTACATTTCGTCGTCCAGATCCGGCATATCGTTCGCCTTGAGCACCTTGTACTGCTTGGACAGCTTGGTGAGCATCCCACCGAGGTATTTGCCCTGTTGAGCTGCGACCTGCGCTGTCTGCGAACATCTGTCAGCAAGTGTATGGTGTTGGCGGATGGCCCCCGACGACGACGACGACGACGACGACGACAATAACAACAACAACGTACAGCAGGGTACGAGGTGACTTTTGAACTGAGATTTTGCAGCAGTTCGGCGCATTCGTTCAATGACAGCCTTTGGTCGTGGTCCTTGTCGTACTGATCGAAAATGTCCCGCCTGGCAATGTCACGATCAGCCCCACGCGCAAACTATCAAAGACGCCACAAAGACCTCGCGTCTGAATCTCACATTTTGCCAATGTGTTTGCCGGTGAGAGGGTACTTCTTCTTGATGGCCGCCGCCATGCCCTGCCACTCGTCGTAGTCGCTAAACGCACGTAAGCGCCGCCGCCACCACACACATCACCATCTGCTCACATCGTGCCGTCCTTGTCCTTGTCGTGCGCATCCCATAACGTCATCAAGTCATTTATCAAATTCGTGTGCACCTGTCCCATCAGCCAAGCACTGACACGCTCCGCAACTGGTCTCACAGTCGCCGCGTCACCCATAGCGTAGACGGTCCCCTTTGGCGCGCCTTCGACCCGAAGATAACTGTCCACCTGGACCGCCTTGGAGTGGTACTGATTTGGCAGCGTCTCCACGAGCCGCTTCGTGAATGGTTGCATAGCTAAATTGATTCAGTGATGCTTCAACCGAGGCGCACGAAAGGCGCGACTCACCGATACCCGTCGACCAGAGGGTGAAACCCGAGTCGAGCTCGAGGATTGTGGGCTTTGCATCCTTGTCATTTGGGTCTTTGGTGGACACAATGACCTTGTCCTGCGTAACCTCGTTGACTCTGTGGGGTGGCGTCAGACACATCCATCCACTGATTTATGGAGACGTACCGAGCATTGGTGACTAGCCGCACTTGGTTTCGGGCGAATCGCTTTTCGGCGTACTGCGAGATCTTCTCCGAGTACGTGTTCAAGATATGATCGCGACTCTGCACGACCGTCACTGAGACCTCGCTTTCAAGGGCGCGTGGGTACTGTGCGGATCAGCTATCGGAGTGATGTGGCCTGGCAGAGGTCAGATAGGCGAGCTGACATATTTGAGCACGTCCTCTGCCATCATGTCGACGAGCTCAGCAGCGAACTCGACACCCGTCGGCCCGCCGCCACAAACGACAAAGGACAACAGTCGCTTGCGCTCTTCTGGCGTCGTCGTCGGCAGAGAGGCGAGCTCGAGATTGGCTATTGCGTTTCAGCAAACAGAGCAACCAAACACACTCAACAGAAAAACGTACTCATGATCCTCCGGCGGATGGCTTGGGCATCCGGCACTGTCTTGAGCTGGAAACAGTGCTCGAGACCCTTGACCCCGTGATCGTTCGACGTCGAGCCAACAGCTATGATGAGCTTGTCGTCTGCCCGGGTCAGCTTAAGCCAGAATTGAAAGGGGTCTTCAGGACTTGCAAGGAACGTAACACCTCGTGGTGCCGTCACCCTGATCTTTGGGCACCTCCACCTCGACGAGGCGCTCGCTCATGTCAAGATCGACGGCTGCGCCGAGCAAAAAGTGGCCTCTCACTCGCGCGATGAGCTTGCGCAGCGGCTCGACAAGCGACCGCGCCTCGACGGTGCCAACGCATGCGGAGGGGAGTAGGGGGGTGAAGGCAAAGTACGTCGAAGGGGATATCAGGGTGACATTGTACGCGTCTGCCGGAATCGACTGGATCACCGCAATGGCCTGCGCACAGGCATCAGCATGCTCCCAGACGAATCATGCGCACAGGCATCAGCATGGTCCCCGACGATTCAAGCTCTAGGAGTGTGCGAGAAGCAACGATACAACATGAATGGACTTACGCCCCAGCCGCCGCCGACGATGACCAGCCTGGGCTTATCCTTCATGGCCTTCTTCTCGTCCTGCTCGCTGTCGAGGTTGACCTCCAGGATGGGCAAGTTTTTCTTTCCCCCCGTCCGGGGGTGCAGGCTGAGCGGGTTCGCCGGCACTCGGTCGACATGCCGCTCAGAATACGTAAACGCGTCGTGTAGCAAGATCGCACCGGTCAACACGCTCAGCCCCACAATCGTCGACAGGAACAGGCGGATGATGATCGTAGTGAAGGGGTACCGGCTGGCGAACTCGGAGGACGGAATGGAGCGGACATGGAATCCCCTGCGCGAGGCACGCGCGACATCGACATTGACACCGCCCTTGACGGTGTTGGCCGTGCTCCAAAGACCAAAACCAAGGCCGCGAGAGGTCGACACCGACGAGAGAAAGGGAGATGCGGAAGTAGAGGTTCGGGTCAAACTTCGAACCGAGGTCGACCGAAAAGCGCTCGAGGTAAAGGCTGCTGCTGAGCGTGGAGGAACCAGGTTCAGGTGGAGCCGTGCGAGGGAGGTCGAAGGAAAACTAGCAAGCAATGGCGGAGAGACACGAGTCGAGAGTGGGCAGACGGAGATAAGTCGCCCTCGAATCATCATCATGTCGCGTCGTCACGTTGACCCTTTAGATGACCAGATTGCCCGCTTGGTGCAGAGCAGCCAGACTGTCTGTGACGCTGGGCCAGCAGAGTCAGATCCTGCAGTCAGTAGAGATGGACAGATCACAAAGACACAGACAAAAGAATGTTCACTCGCAGAGAGTCACTGCGTGTGTCACTTTTCAAAACGGGAGGCGACGTCATATCAAAACAAGGCACGTGGTGTCCCAACAAAGGTGGCAGAGACTGGCGCCAGGTGTACGATACATGATTATCATAGTCTACATTCGCACAGGATCGAGATACAGGTTTGTACAGGATCATAGTGTACTTTTTCTGTCCCCTCTTAATGCTCTAAACGGATACGGAAGAATCTTGGATCTTTTCCTCTTCCCGCGCCTTGGCCGCCTCACTACCTGGGGCCACCTTGCCCGGCCGGAACAGCGCCAGGAAAAGGATGAGGTTGAACAAACACCATCCGAATTGGAACCAAAATGATGCCTGGACGTTGGCGTAGTTCTCAAATGTTCCGGGGTTGATGGTCAATAGACCAGCTTGGCACGAGAGGGCAATCACCGCGCCGAGCTGGAGTGCGACTTGCAGTATAGCCCCAGCCACTCCTGAAGCCGAGGGAGGCACAGACGTCATGACCGTGATGCTGAGTTGCGTTAGCTTGATATCATCCTCTTTCGACATATGCAGAACCCCCATGACTTCAAGGGGTGGGACATGAAGGGAGATTGAAGTGGGGTGAAATACTCACTTGGTACCGAGGAAGGAGCACATGACGCCGCCGGAACCGATGATGAAGGCTGGGAAATACCATCGCCAATACTCATTGTTGTGAACGTCGCCAGTCCGGTTGTAGATCATTAGAATATACGCGACCGCGCCGAGCAGCATACCGAGGGCGATAGGCACACGTGGGTTGCCCAGTTTCTGAAGGAGCGGCGGGATGACCATAGCGGTTCCCAACGCAGCGAGACCCTCGGGCAGCACGCGCACTGCAGCGATGATGGGCTTCTCGTTAAACACAGCGATAAATCTCTGCACGAGGGGCAGCTGGTTGACCTGGACACCGCATCAGCCACAGTGGAGGCTGGTACTAGAGAGGTTGAGGGTACTTACAGCCCACCAAGGGTAGATGCCGATCGCAAAGATGAGCAACACAGTCATGTTGGGGATTCTCCAGAACGACGGAGGGATGAGGGCATACCCTTCCGGCAGCTTGTACTCCCAGAAAAAGAATGCGACAAAGATCGGCCAGGAAAGCAGGAACGGGACGAGGAACTTTGCCGTCTTGAAACCGTACGATGCGCCGAGAGTCAGGCCAAGGATGAGCAGGATGATGCCGAAGAGCATGGACAAGCAGCCAACGAGATCAAGTCGCTTGATCTTCTCACGATTGTCACTGACCTCCTCAGCGCGGTCGCCCTTGGTCTTGGGCACAAGGGTGAACGCGGCAAACGAGAATGGTACACTGCGAGATTGTAAGTTCAACTTCCTTCCTCGATAAACAGTCAAGCAGGCGACACTCACATGACGATCGTGATGAAGCGGAAAAACCAGCGCCACCCGGCCATCTGGCCACCCGCCGTGATGAAACCGAAGAATCCGCCAATGAGCAGACCAGTGACGTTGGCCAAGGCGCCCGAGAGGCCGAAAAGCGTCAAAGCTACTTGCAGCTCTTCGGGCTCAAAGATGGCAAGAATAAGCCGGAATGCCGAAGGTATCTGTCTCAAGTCAACAATCCTTTCCTGGGACATCTTGACACCGCCAAGTGAAACAAGACACATGGGCGAAAGGCACTCACAGTTGCCGCACCAAAGATCCCGCTGATTGCACGGAAGACAAAATAGGCGTACTGGTTGGGCATGAACGAGATGATGAGGTTGGTTATGCCCAGCCCCAAGAAGCCCCATGCGAATACAGGCTTAGCCGAGTACAAGTCGGACACGCGCCCCCAGAAGAGCAAGAAGGATGCAAATGTGACCGAATAGGCCGTGATGATCCACGACGATGACTGGTACAAGATGTCGAGCTCGACTGTAATTGCGTCGGTGAATACGAACAGACTGCGATCAAGGTTAGTATCCGTGGGGCTATCTTAAGAGATGCACTTACCCCGAGTAACTCGCAATGTCGAGATACTGCAACCAGGATCCGTCAGCGCTCTCCATGCAGAACCGTTCACGTGAAGCGGACTCACCTGTGCGACACTGAAGATGAAAAGAAGGAACCATTTACGGCCCTGGCTGAGCTTGATCTCAGCTCCAGCTGGACCGTCGTGTATCCGGGCTGCCTCGGCCAAAGGCGCCGTTGCCGCCTCTTCAGCCTTGAGATACCGTTGACTGGCGGTCAGAGTTAGAGGTAAATCGACTGCCGTCTGTGTTGGCGAAATCGTGCGCGTCCGTGAGGTCTCTACATTGGAGATAGACGAGACTGCCGTGTCATTGCGAGAAAGCTGCAGGGTGGGTTCTGCAGTAGTCGACATGGTGTGCGGCTCCGTCGTGGCGGTGTCAGAGGTGATGTGAAGAGCTGGGTGTCAAGGGCAGATGCGCTGCTTATATACCATACTATTCGGGGATGTGTCGGTGTTTGTCAGACTTTCAGAAAGGAAGAGTGACAAGCTTCGGCGAAAGACTCGAGACCGAATCAAAGACAGAAAGGCAGGGGGGATCACACAGGTCAGCAAACACCGTGTACAGCATGGGTTCTGGTCTCGGGCATCATTGCTTGGCTCCCCGGATGAGCGCACCATCAGTAATAGACTACTGGGTAACGGCTTATCAAGCGGCTGCGCCGGCTGGGCCGTGCTCCCGAAGAAGAGGCTCCCCAGCAGGGTCGGGGAGGAAACGATGCGGGGCAGGCAAGGCGGAGAAGAGGGGATTGGAGAGGGCGGGAAGGGAGCACACGTCCTCTTCGGCATGACGGTCATCCCCCTTTGAAACAAGCTGCGAAGGACTGGTAAGACGCCTCGGAACCAGATCATGCCCAGATCCGATCAATTTGAGATCCGGTGTACGACTTCTCGAGATGTCACCACTAGAGCGCATGGCCTCCACCAGGTCGCGGACATGTTCTGAACTCCTCGCCGGGGGAGCGTCGAATCTGACGCAGTTTTAGTCATCCCATGACTCAGCTCTTGAGAGCACCCGACTTATAATACGTTCCTGCGCCTCCCGGTCAGACTGTGTGACATGCTACTAATCCCGCGAAATCCGCAGAGTAGCCCGCGGCACGATCCGGAAGTGTTCCTTGACATGCTCAGTCGATTCCGTCACGGCTTGGATATGCAGACCCAAGACAAACCTAAAGTATGTCACGATGCATTCGGAGCGCTCCTTACCGCGACCTACTTGCTCAAGACGTGCGGCAGGCCGACAAACTGCGGGCCATATCTCGCGGCATTGTCATACAGCTCGAAGAGCGGGATGGCATGGAGCTTCATGTTGGCTGGAACCGCAATGGTTTCTGGCACTCTACTCAGCGATGGACCGTAGCTGAAGCCGGCGAGTGCTGACTATGTTCGGGCAACTCAACGAGGTACAGCTTCTTGATCTCCTTCGGCTTGGTAGAGTGTCGAGGGAGGTACGGGTACTAATCGCCTAGTCAGGCGGTGCTCGCAAGTGGAGCTCGGGACACCTACGAAGAAGACATCAAAGTTGGGGCGCCACCAGACGCTTAGGCACTCGCGGACCATCCAGTCCTGCGCGCTGCTCGCGTACTCGTTGGGACCTTTTTCCGGCTGCTGAGCCGCTGGCACCCCCAGCTGCTCTTGGAGGCGAGCAACCAATCCGTCGGCGTCCAGCTCGCTTGGGTCGAGATACCCTCCCGGCCTGCGGGCTAGGTGTGAGCAGGCTGAGTCGCCTTAAGTCTGACGTCGAACGTCACTCACAGTTTGTAGAACGAGTTAGCAACCTGCAAGACTAATACATGCGGATAGCCCATGTGCTGAAACTCAGCACGCATACCGGCCGAAAGCGGGGACAAAGTGGAACATGCTACGTACAATGACAACCATTACTGCGTCCACGCTGCGCCTGATTCCAGTCTCCTTGAACTGCGCCTCGAGGCGAGCGATACGTGCGGGCACGGAGGTGTCTTCTTCGGGCTGAGATTCTCTCTCACTAGATGCGTGAGTGTTTGGCTCCATGACCCAAACCACAGAGCAGCCAAAGCCGCCAGGGAAAGATCATTCTCGTGGCTGTCTGTGACTCACATTTGGACATAGTTTGCGGCATCATTGCTTCGAAAGACTCTTAGCCTCTCTCAGTCTCGCAGGAATCCGCTCACAACTTGACCATCTTTGAAAGAGAAGTAACACCGTGAATAATTTCCGCGATAAGAGCGCTCAAGAGGGTTCCAAGACGCCGCAATGGTCAGCGTCAAGAGCAAAGTGAATGGATCGAAGAAGAGAAAGGTAGGAGACAGGGAGATGAAGAAGGAGGAAGGAAGGAAGCAGGAAGAAGAAGGAAGGAAGAAGGAAGAAGGACGAAGGACGAAGGAAGGAAGGAAGGAAGGAAGAGGGACGAGAAAGGGAAGGTAGAAGGATCGATGGTCATGATACAGTACAGACATCTATGCGAGGTGAGCAGTACATGAGATGTGTTCTCTAAATACGTTGAAGCAGCCATGCATGTCACCACCCTCTGCCGTCCGCATTGGCACAGGGTATTTCTCGACCTATATATCGCCCCATTTACGGACAGGTCCGCTGAGCCACTCTCCATCAAACCGTCCCTCATCCGTCACCGTGACTGCGAAGCAGTCCTCCAGCCTGACTCCCACCCCGCTCAGCCCTCGCTTCTTTGCCTCCTCACTACCTCGGGGGATATACACCCCCGGCTCTAGGCTGAATACGTTGCCCTTTCTGAGCTTCTTGGCCCCCAGCATCCCTTGAACAAGATAAGGCGCTTCGTGGCCTTGCAGCCCGATACCGTGGCCGAGTCGATGCGTGAAGATGCTAAAGTCTGGAGAGGAAGCAGAGCTTCCAGTCACTGCCATATGGTCTTCATCTCGGACTCCCAGCATGCGTTCCGAGATCACTGCTCTCGCAGCGACGTCGAGGGAGGCCAATGCAGGAGGTTCAGAGGTGTTGGTCGACGCTAGCAGCTCGTACGGTGCATATTGAGCTCGACGGACGGTTTCCCAGATCTCGAGGTGCGCTGTTGGTATCTTGGAGCCAGGAAGCGCAAATGTCTGCTCCATCTCAGCATCAAACCCGGATGTAATACAGCGAACACGCACCCTGGTGATGTCCGCGACGTAGCCACCCCATTGTCCGCCGACATCGATGAGCACCAAGTCATCTTTACCCAGCACGCGGTCCGTGCCGGACCCATGCGGCAGAGCGGCATTCTCTACGAGAGACAGCATCAGTTCAATCTTAGCGGCTAGTCATGTCATGCTCACCTCCGAAAAGCACGAGGCCCTCGCCGCCGACCAGACCCGTTGCCGCCAGCTCCTTGTGGAGGATATCTCGTGTCTCCGACTCGGTGATACCAATGTACATTCTCGAACGGGCCATTCGGATCGCATGCAAGGTGAGCTGCATGGTCAGCGCTGCGCTTTGTGGATGCTGAGAGTCTCTCACTTGGTTCGCGCAGCGTAACAGCCCGATTTCACGCTCGTCTTTTGTCTCACGTATAGCCCAGACTGCTTCTTGCACTTGCTGGACTGCGGCAGCCGAGTCCAAAATCGCACCTCCCGCCAGGTCGAGAGACTTCGCAGCGTCCTTCAAGCCCGATGCGATGAAGTTGCGAACCTCATCCTCGATTAATATTGTATCTACGCCGACGGTCGCCTGCAGATCGCGCAAGAGCACCTCGTATGGACTCTCACTCTCCTGCCAGCTCAACCAGCGGACATGTTTCTCCACCTGCTCGGGAAGGGCGATACCGCGGGCGCGTAGTTCTTCGAATTTGGGAGTGAGAAGGATAACTTGCAGGCCGAGGTCTGCGGCAGAGCTGGGAACGAAGACGGCGAGGAATGGTCGTTCGCTAAGCCACCAGTCTGTCGAGGAGAAGGCGCCGAGAAAGTATCCTGCTGACGGACCGGGCTCGGCCACATAGATGACTTTTGGTGACCTCGGTGACGCGTCGGCTGCAGAGAGCGCAGAAGATAAGCGAGCCAGGCGGGCGGTGTAGGTCGACGCGGTGGGCGCTAGAAGGGCGTGACAGCCTGAGACAAACGCCGGGTCCAGCGGTTGAACCGTAGAGTGGTGCCGATGCCGAAGGAGCGAGGGGAGTTTCGGGACTGAGACGCTTGGCAGAGCGGTGTGACTGACGAACAGTGCTGTGAGAAAGAGCAGCAGATAGACAACATGTCGGGCATCCGCACGGTTGCGGTTCGTGGGATTCTCGCCCTGGACAGTGGGAAGCCCTTTAGCACCAGAGGCAGGACTGGGATGGACGAGACGTACCCGTGCCAGTGGCAGCGGCAGAACGTGACCCTCTATTCTCTCTTTACTGTCCATCACTGCACTGCTCATCGTGACCAGAGAAGCCCTAGACGACAGTTGAGTGGGTTGCAGACTCGCTCGGCGATAAGCGATAAGCGAAATGCCCGGACGTGCCGTTCTTCTCGGTCGTCCCGATTTCGTCTCTTTGGGTGGTGCTTCACATTCTGCTCAGCCGTCATATCTCGCAACCTCGCAGGCTACAGGGACACAACCCAGTCGCTTTTGTCTCGAGACGCTCTTTTGTCATTCCTGTATTCCTGACCGCCGAGTCGGTCGGTGTGGAGGATGGCCCTTCCGACTTGGGAGGGCCTCGCGTCCTCACTGGCACCATCTGGCCCGCAAAGGCGCCCTTCGGACACACCTTTCGGCTCCTCCGAAGACATGTGGATGTCTCTGCTTATCTGTACTGATTGAACACTTGGTGACTGTCTGCACAGCCGTCAATCCCTCAGCTTTAGGTCGAGTGGCCGGCACGACCACCACCATGCCCCTCAGGTCCGTGTAGCGGCCGCCGCTGACGAGAGATCCCACTCTCCCCGGATCGAGAATCGACACGAGTGGTTCAGAATCCTCATATTGGTCGCTCCAGCTTCCTACATGTGACAAGCGTGCTCTCACGATCACTCGGCTGATACGGGCGTCAGCCCGAAGACACGTTGGTGCGCGAATACTCACCTGGGGCGCGTCGACCTTGCGTGATAGCCAGGCGCATAGAAGACACCTCGTCACCTTCAGCACCTCGTCGGTCCCATCATTCTGCCGCGGACGGTCCCCATGACCTCTGTTACGCTAAAGAACAAAAGGCCATCAGAACAATACGCGAGGTAACCAGGCCTCACTTCTCTCTAGCTGTGCCGTTGCTCCCCAGCGCAAGGCCAGCTGAGACAAGGGCGGCTAATATCTCCATCCCCGGGGACGCATGCTTCTCCTTCACCACCTCGTCAACACTGACATGTCCCGATACGGTAACTCACGCAAGGGGGATCAGATCAGACTGTGAGGTATATCTCTGACGACAGGGTCCCCTGCCGAGCCTCACCCCTCTCACGCCGTGATCCCCTCCAAACCATCCACCCCACCCTACAGGACCAGTGTCTGCCGTCTGCCCTTCCTGCTACTGCTTTGGCACTGATCTGGATCCAAGGGTACAATGCCTCGGGCAACCAAGAATGCCAGTATAGGGCGAGCCGCGCTGGCCGCGCCGTACCCGTTGCCAATCATCGTGACTCGCTCACACACTCACGCAGCCCCGGCCCCGGCCCCGGCAGCTGCTCCTCCTGCACCAGAGCCAGCCAGCGACGCCCAGCCCCAGGAATCAAGCTCGGGCTCTGGCTCCGGCTTTCCCGCGGCAAAGCACAACTGGCGGGAGGCACCACCGGCCTTCCCTCCTATCCCGTATCCGGCAAGGGACCGCACTCAGCCCAGGCGACGGAAATGCAGCTGGCGCATCAAGCTGCAAGGTATGATCATGTCCGGCCTCCCAGATGATACGCCCGGAACAGATCTCGAAGTCAATGCGGAACCCGACGGGCCGGACATGGAGCTCATCAAGCGGTTCGGTGATTGGACCCTGGCCGATGAGAAGGAGAAAAATGTGTGTCACCGGCATGTATGTCAGATGTCCGACTGACGCAGCGCAGACCTCGGTGACAACCAATCTCCTTCAAGCCGCATTCCAAACGGTCATACCCGCTGCATATACAGAGTTGGATCACAACTACTACCCGTTCACGGTACCTCATCTAGCTGGCGCGGCCCACGCTGGTGCCACAGCCGGTGCAAGTGGCGGCTTACTGCCCCCTCTCACTCTTGATGCACCCATCACCCCGTATACTCCCGGGAATATCGGAGCGATGGCCCCTCCCTATGTGGAGTCGAGCGATGCCGATGATTCAGAGTACATGCCAGGCGATACCGACATCTCTTCTTGGATCTCGGGCGCAGAGGATGAGGATCTGACCCCGCATGCCTCTCCAAGGGTGAGTTGGCGGACTAGCTACATTAGCCTCACCCGTTGCATAATTCATGTTGACACTCCCAGTCTGTGGCACTGGAGACACCCCAGACGTCTCGTCCAGGGCACCAGCTGCTCAGCGGCTCTACGACTGGTTACCTCCCTCTCCCCGGTCAGGGCCAGCAGTACCCAGCGTCGTCGCTCCTGCGTCCCACTGCAGCGGGGTACGAGTCGGACGCGAGCTCGGTAGAGACGACGATCACCCGTATCCCGCGGAGCAAGTTCTCTCGCGAGCGGCGACACATGTACACCTCCAAGGGATATGTCCGTAGGAACCCTCCACGTGCGGCGGGGAACAACGACGCGGTGCCGGCTGTGTTTGAGCTGTCCAGGCCGTTCCACACCAACTTTGACTCTGGCTTCCACATTGGCTTTGACTTTCCGCGGTCCTTCGCGACCCGGCACAGCGGCGAACGAGCCCTCGCGCTGCCGCCGATCACAGAGGAAGTGGAGTCGGAGGCTGTGCGCGCCTGGTCGCCGCAGCCCATGTCTATCGATCCTCGGTCCGCCACGCGCTCGGCCCCCGACTGGCCGACAACGATGTCGACGTCGACGTCGACGGCGGCGCTCCCGCTCCCGCTTCACATTGGTCACGAGAGACGACGCCGTGATCGAGATCGTGATCTTGACCGTGATCTTCGCCAATATTCCTCGGCGCTGTCGCCTGTTCACGGCTTCACCCGCGGCCTGCGCCTACCGTCTGCGCCGGCACACCGCAACGCGCCGTTCCCCATTGACAAGGCTTGCCACAACTTCCTTCTTGCACACAAGGTGCACGCCCTGCGGCGACGGGAGTCGATGATGCGGCGCGCACAGCAGCTCATGCTCGTCGCTCAGCAAGAGTACTCGTTTGCGCAGAACATGATGATCGAGCCGTCCCCGATGGACATTGACGAACGCGAAGGGTACTTTGCAATGCAGCAGGATGAGCGCCTTGGGCGTGTCAACCACTTTGACGATGCGATAGCGGCGTCTACTCGTACTCCGTCGGCTCGTCGGGCCAGCCAAGGCCGTTCTGACTCACACGGCCAGTCGTCGGTGCAGGCTCACGCGCGTGCGGCCGCGCCGCCGCGCAAGCGCGCTCGGATCGAGTCCGAGTCGGAGATCGACATCGAGCCGCCGTCCCACGCGTCACGTACGCCTCACATGGCGCACACGCCGCACAGGCCGCACACGTCACACACGTCACACACGTCCCCGCTGACCGGTCTCACGCGGTCCGAGGAATCACAGCTGGGGCCATACTACCTCCCCCACGGCTCGCCCCGCCAGACCGCTCAGACCGCGTCGGCACCGCTCCCCTCGGCCCGTCGCGCTGCAGCCCCAGCCCCAGCCCCAGCCCCAGCTGTCGGCGGGGCAAGACAGCCGCCGCAGCAGGCGGGAGCGGCATCGGGCCCCGCTCATGGCCGGCGGAGACGGGGCGATAATCCGCAAAGCACGTACGAGCTCATGCTGGCCATTGCGGAGCGGAAGGAGGACGAGGCGCGGCTGCTGCGCGAGATGGTGCTGGAGCAGGGGGACGCCGGGCCCGGCCCGTCGAGTGTGCCTGACAAGCCGAGCCAGCGCAGCAAGCGCAGAAAGCAGTCGAGAGGCTGTTCCACCAGGATGAGCATGAGCTTGGACCTCCCGGACGCGTACCCCCCGCAAACTGACGCCCCCTCCCCCGCTCACCCTCACCCCCACCCTCACCCTCACGACCACGCTCGGGCCCAGGCCCAGGCAAACGAGAAGCGGATCAAGTCGCATCGTCTACAACATTAGGTCCTTAGACCTCCGAGCCGCGCCCGGCGGTGAATAGCGCTGTGCTCTACCGCAGCAGATGGCACGGTACGTCGCGTTTGGTGTAGAGTACCATGAGATCGGAAGGGATGGGTGCTACATGTGTAAATAACGTCGGCAAATGGCGCGATACATTACTATTATGACGATCGGATCGATACTGCACGATAGACATACTATTGGATTCATACATGTACGATAGTCACAATGCCCACATGGTATGCTTGCTTGTATCAGCACAACATGTATGTATCATATCAACCTATGCATGTAACTTCAACCTCATCTCTTAACATGTTCGGGAATGGACCGCTCTGACGCACGCAACACTCGGCCGGTTGGTCCATACACCAGACGCCAGACGCCGAGACGTCGAGAGCTCGGCATGTCCAATTTATTGAATGCATCGTCATGATCGTGTTATGCTACAACAACTACGTCGTTCAGTGACAAACGGTTTCACTCTGCGTCCAGTATTGTACTAGCACTTGATTCCAGCTCGTGATCTTGCCCATTTCCCATCTAGTCCCCCTGACCATCTGTCCCATCTCGTTTTAACCATCTTCTCCATCATCTCTCCCCATCATCTGTCCTCATCGTCTCTCCCTAACCATCTTCTCCATCGTCTCTCCCTAACCATGTTCTCCATCAGCTCTCCCCATCATCTCTCACCGCCATCCCTCCACGCACCTTCCCTCATCCCTCAGAGCCGGCCAGGCTCACGAATGCTCAAGTTCAAGTTCACATGACTCGCCCAGCCTTGCTGAACAAGCCTTTGATCCCCCTCTTCCCCCTCACACTCCTTCCATCAACCTCGCCTCCACTCCCACTCCCGCCCCCACCATCTCCGCCTCCGCCATACATCTGCATCTGCCCCTTGCCTCCGGGTCGTGAAAAGTTCCCCGTCGATGCCGCCGCCGTCGGCTGCACGTACATGCTCTGCGCCATACGGGGGCTCAATACTTCCCCATTACGTACACGCGGACGATCGGCCAGGAGATCGTAGCTCGCCCGAGGCTGGGCCATGTGTTGGTGCTGGCTTTGTTGCTGTGGCTGTGGCTGTTGCCGTTGCGGCTGCGGCTGCGACTGCGACTGTGCCTGTCGATATCGAGGATCAAAGCCCAGAGAAGGTGAACCTGAAGCCGATTGGAGCGAAGGCGAGTAGGCAGCCTGCACGCTCAGGTACCCAGCAGAAAGGGGAGCTTGAAGTCGCTCTCGCTCGAAAGCGGGACTGCTGGCATATCCTGCAGGAAGGGAAAAGTCGACCTGGTCTGAAAGCTCTGCGCCAGTCGCGAACGAATCGGGCGATGCGGCATACGGTGCAGCCGCCTTTCGCGCGCCCTCTGTACCCAGCGGTGGGAGGGGCGGGAGCGTCTTGAACCGATTTGGAGACAGCGGCGGATTCGGCGAAGACGACGGCGGGGCTGGTGCAGAAGCCTGTGAATGTGCAAAGAAAGGCATATTGGAATTGGGAGGCGGCGTCTCGATGTAACTCGAGCTAGAAAGCGTCGAGGCAGTCTTGCTGGCCGCATGTGGCCGTGCATGGAGGGCAATCGGCGACCATTTCGAACTGGAATTATCCATCGAGGTCAGAGTGCCCCTTAGCATTGTAATCTCGTCGTGGCTCGCTGCTTCGGGGCTCGCTCGAAGCCCTCGACCGGCAAGCACCTCGTATGTCGTACCGATACGAGCAGACTCTTCGGCTGCAAATTCACCTAGCCCTCCTCCGCTCGCTCGGCGATCACGGTTCCGGGCTGAAGCGTAGCTCTCACGCCAGCGTCCTGTCGTCGCATAACGAGAGCTCGTTGGACTGGCACTTGGGCTGCCGCTTGACGACGAGCCGGCCATGGGAGCAGACACCGAGCGCAAGTTGTATGGCAAATCGCCATTCCCAGTTGAATTGCGCTTCGCACCGGCAGTGGAAGATTGCGAGCTGGTGAGCATCGATGAACTTGAACCACTTCGTTCCCGATTAGGCTGTCTCTCTCCCCGGCCAACTAGGTAAGACAGCGGTGGCGGGGGAACCAGCGGGGTTCCCAGATCCGACGCACTGTCCTCTACACGGGGAGGTTGTTGATTTGGTTTGTTGGTCGCCTTGCGGTCCTTCTTCATCTTTCGGAAGAATCCCTTGAAGCCCGACGATTTGTGTGGTGTCGGCTCATCCTCTGCTTCATCCTTGAGGGCCTGCGATAGTCGAGAAGCACTGGTCGATGTGGAGATGCGCTCATCGCGCTGCGTGGGTGTGCGACCCGTGACGGACGACGATCGCGAATTGCGACTGAAGAAGCCGGGTCGAGATGGCGACGCCATAGAGACAGCTCGAGGGTGACTGTTAACCTGCCCTTCTCCCCGGAAATTGCGTCGGTCCTCGTCCAGTCCGATACTGCGTTGATCAGCTTCTACCCTCAGTGCAAAGGCCGGGACATACTGCATATCCATCATACTCCCACTACCGCCTTGACTGCCGCCAAACAGGCTCGTCACGCTGCCTCCCCATCGTCCCCAGAGACTCCTTCGTCCGTGGCCGCCTTCACTGCCATCTCTTCCTGCAACGGCACCTGCTCGGACTGCAAACGAGAACGGCCTTAATCCGCTCTCCACGGGCGAGATTGGTGACCACAAGTCCTCCTCCTCATCCATGTTGTCGTCGCCGATACGTGCACTTCGGTCGAGGATGCTGGGAATGCTTACGCCTTTCGCATGCCTTGCATGCGCAGAAGCGGTAAGAGCCCGGGAGCGCTGCACGAGTGCCGCTGGCTCTCGATCTGGGTAGAAGTGCGTGAGAGGACGGTTAAAGGAGACAGGTGCATTGCGAGGTGTAGACGCATTGGCGAGATTGGCAGGCGAGGAGGGACTGGGTCGGACAACAGATAGAGCTGATGCTTGAACGGGAGAGGTAAATGCTCCGCGCATCTGCTCGCTCAGTTCTCGGGCGTGTCGTCCGTCCCAGGTAATTGAGCCCGTTCGAGGTCCAGGGATGGCGGAAACATCGCGTCGGGGGCTAGTGTCCGGAATGGGGACATCGCCTGGCGGGGGATAGTATCCAAGCCGCTTCGCCTCTGCTTTGATCTCGCGGATAAGGCCAGATTGCTGTTGAATATACGCAAGAAGGGTGTTGTAGCGATGTTGCGACGCAGAAGGAAACTATCAGAGGATCAGGATCGATTTGCAGTAAGAAACAGCGGACGTGCCTTTGTCATGACAGCTTTGATACCCTCTTCTGTCAAGCGCCCTCCATGTCGGCCTCGAAAGCCCTTCGGTAGACCTTCTCCTTTTGGCCCTTCTTCCCACTGGAAGCCTCGCCATCCAACCTCCTTGGCTACTTTTTGATCGGTGTCTCTTCGCCTTGCACGCGACGCATCCCGCTGTCGCTTTGCGGCTGTTCTCCTCATCACTTCCGGCTCCTCCAAAGAAAATGCTGTAGAAAGAGGGCTCGTACTAGAGCTGTCAAGGTCGGTGTCCTCGGAGTGATCCAGAGAAGGTGTGTGAGTGCTTTTGACAGACTCGTCGCCCATAGATTTGAGCAGTGCTTCTTCTCTCCATTTTAGCTCCTCCCACCCGGCATCACTACTCCTGGACCACACTCCAGGTCCTTGCACATCAACGTCGGCCAAGTCACGGTCTCTCATCATGCACTCCAAGCATACCTCTTCCTGAAGGACCAGCTGTTTGGAAGCCACAGGCCTGCCAACGCCGACTGACGCCTGATTTGCGCGAGGAGTGGCAGCCGTAGTTGCAGCATATGGCCCAGAATCAGCAAGACCTGCCACTACCGGCAAGGACGAAGCGCAATTGGTAGGTTGAGGCTTTGGTGTTACGTGCTGGCGAGGCAATGCTGGAGGTATCGGAAGAGGTTCATTCGCCTTGGATGTTGGGGCGAGCACCCCAAACGAACCGCGAGGAGCACCTGGCGGCGGCCACGTCGAGGAGGCGACCGGAGGTTGAGGAAGATTTGCGTTCCGTGGTGCATTGTCAAGGACCGGTGGTGCAGGCAACGAGCCTGGAGGCCCCGATTCGGCGGTCGGACCAGAAGTGCGATTTGAAGGTGGTCGGGGAAGTGATCGTTTAGCTGTCGGCGAAACAGGTGACGTGTTCTTGAGGTCTTCGTGCGATGGCTTCTTCTCCAATCTTCTCGCGCTTGATGAGACGTCCGAGGTATCGACCGACAGTGTCGGCCATGCGATTGGCATAACCAATGAGCCCGGCTTCACTGGTGTGGGCGATTGCTGTGAAGCGTCCGAGTTTCTCGGGGAGACGTGATGAGGGGGAGTCATGTTGCCCACGACATCGACCAGCCTGACGGGAGAAGCACGAGATGCAGCAGGATTGGCATCAACTATCGTCCGCCGCCTAGCGATGCCAGGGGAGTCGCGAAGGACCGGTGACGCTGCGTCGAATTGCCGTTCTGCCGACAAGGAAGGGGCCAAGGGAGGAATGTGAATGGTGAGTGATGGACCGAGCGGCCGACAAGGCATGGGGGTCCGGGGTGCTGTAGACGACTGTTCCGACGAAGACGAGTAGGAACGAGTTGTAAAGGGCATTGCAGACAAGGGTCCGTCTAGAGCAAACATCTTGCCGCCAGACGGGGAGGGTTTGGCCGCCAGGGGAGGCGAGACCGAGACCGATGGATGGGACACGGGTGAAGGTCCCGAGGCCTGAATTGGGGCGGGAGAATAGCTGGCAGCGTCTTGAGAGACGGAAAATGGCGTAGGAGACGACTGCTGTGGAACGTCGGAACCAGGTCGAACGTCCGGCGACAAACGCGACTGCCGACTGGGACCGGTGTCTGAGCGCGTATCCCGTCTGAATCCCGTGTCTGTCGGACTCGTAGCAGCAGCGGGCACGAGCAAGGATGAAGGCGAACCGCGTGTGGGCGACGCGGGTATCGGGAAGGAATCGAGCGCCAACGAGTCGAAGGATCCGAGGTGGAGAATGGGGAATGGAAGAGTTGGAGGTCGGCTGGCGCTGGGAGACGTGTTGGGACTGGCGTCCATGCTTGTGGGTGTGTCGTTATGATCGTGGCGAGTCAGTCCATGCAGTGACGTATCATCGATGAATGGACCCCGGATAATGAACGAGCTTAAAATGTGTCTCAGACCAAGGCTGTTCGAGACCTTTTGCCCAAAAACAAAAAAGAAAAAAAAAAAAACACTGGCTAGGTCAAGATGAGCAGCGGCACTCGATGCTTGAGGATGCCGTGACGGTCGAGCGAGGCATGCCGATGGTCTCAGAGCTGCAGTGCGGTGCGAGTGCTGCTTGGGCTGCTTTGTGACACTGGCGATGCACGTCAAGGTGATGGTTGAGCACGTCGTCGTGCTCGTCGTCGTCGTCGTCGCGTGTATAGGAAGCTGTGCCCTGAAGCAAGGAAAGAAAAGAGATCCCCGGCACATTTAGGCGCGCGAGGCTTTGAGGGTGAATTAGGCGCACACCAACAGATAGGCGCGCTGAGTCCAGCCACCGCCGCCCCGCAGTTTCCGGATGCGGCCAGATTTTGTTTGTTTTTATTTGTTTATGATAAGATTTGCTCTTCCGCCATCTGCAGCTGGGTCTTGCACCTCTCTTGACCTCGATGGATGACGGATGGAGTCTCATTCGCATCGGGCGCCATCTGGCACATGCCGAAATACTTGTTACTGCGGACTGCGCCGAACTAGCGATGCTTTCTAATGCTGGCCGACCAGAGGCGCCAGACGGGAGATGTCATACACGGACCCGTGATGCTTATCCCATTGCTGACAGCCGAGACTGTGAAGGTCCAGCTCGGGTTCGAGACGGCCGTCTGTCCTTTGACTTTCTCACTTGTTCTTCTTCCATCAGCACTGGCTGACCCGGCCTGGCCTTGACCTCCTGGCGTCCACAGCATACCCCCCTCGTCCACCTCGCCGCGAAAATGGCGTTGCCGGCACCAGTAGGCTATCTGTATTGGTACACGACGTCTGTCATCCTCGCCATATTCACCTGCTTGAACATCATCTGCAAGCTGTATTACCATGTCACGCGGCCGGTGCCTATGAAGCGGCCCACACCTCTCACCGACCTGCCGACGAACACCAGCTCGCGCTCGTCGCAGACTCTGTCAGACAGCCCAGCTCCGGCGGACCCGTCAAAGCTCGAGTCAGGACAGCCTGCACCAGCATCACACGGCGATCGTGTGGGAAGGGCATCTCGCGCCGTCCTGGTGTTCATCGAGGAGATCTTCACCCTGACTGCGCTTCCTATTCCTCACCTCAAGTTCTGGATACAGCAGACCGCCAAAGACTCGTACCCAACCACCGAATTGGGATGCAACCTCGCGTACCTGGCGGGGACGCTGACGCTGTCATTCTACGGCAGTGAGTCCATCGTAGCCGCTGGCCATCGCCGTGCTGACCTGTGACAGCTGGTTGGGACGCATACACAGTGGCAAACCAGTCAGCGTGGCTTGCCGTCTCCCAGATCCCTCTGATCATCGCCCTGGCCGGCAAGAACAATCTCATTTCGAGTGAGCTGCAACCATGGCGTCCTCCATACGGTCGAAAGCTGATGATCGGGCAGTCCTGACCGGCATCTCATACGAAAAGCTCAACTTCCTCCATCGCGCTTCTGGGCGGGTTTGCGTCCTCGGCATCTGGATCCACGCCATTGGGCACTGGGTCGTTCTCCATGGATTCAGCAAGGCGCAGTGGCACACACATATCTCTCAATGGGTACGTTTTCCCAGGCCGATCATAGTGGTCCGAGCTAAGGGGTATAGGGCACGACCGGTCTCATCTCGTTCTCGTTGATCTATGCGCTGGCAATCCCGTGCATCCGGCGACGATTGTACGAATTCTTTCTGGTCGTGCACATCTGCACGGTCGCTTTGGCTATCGCAGCGTCCATCATGCACTGGCGAGCCATGGATGTGTGGCTTTACGTGAGTCCGCGGCCGCTGCCTGTCGCCTGTCTTGAGCCGCTTCTGATGGCCGTAGCCTGGGATTGGACTCTGGGCAGCTGATCGGTTATTCCGGGGGCTTCGTGTATTCGTACTGAACCACCTCTGGAAGGTGTGGCCCTCGCCGACTGGTGCCAGCATAACCTCGTCTGCCACGCTCACGCTTCTCACTCCGTCGGCCTTGATGGTCACGTTTGAAACTCCGTCCCGATTCCTGCGCTGGCAAGCAGGCCACCACTTCTACCTCATCATGCCTGGCATGTCGCGCTTCCCGTGGGAGGCCCACCCATTCACAGCTGCGACGATTCCCAAGAACCCCGAGATCGGCGCGGACAGCGGCGAGTTGACGTTTATCGTCAGAGTCCGCGATGGCTTTACGCGGCATATGAAAGACGCTGTGGACAAGGAGAGGCGGGCGCAGGGTCTTGGAGTGGACGAGCCATGCAAAATCACCGTCAAGGCGGCAGTTGAAGGGCCGTACGGCCAAGGCAAGGACCTGCGCCGCTTCGACACGGTCCTCCTTCTGTGTGGTGCGTCTCTCTCCCGTCTTGCCTCTCAGACCTGGAGATCTGACAAGTGCAGGTGGTTCGGGTATCTCGTTGGCTACATCCAATTTGCTGCAGATCATCAAGGAGGCACGCGCAGGTCGAACTCAGGTCACGTCTGTGCAGATCATCTGGATGGTGAAATCCCGCCGTGAGTCTACGGCGGCATGCTACTCAGACACAGAGGCAAAGCACTGTCACACCTAGAGTGACTGATGAGCAAAGCTGACCTGGAGCAGTGCATTTGAACTGGATTTCGCCCTTGTTGATGGCACATGTCAGTTCTTTGCCGGCAGGATTGACCGTGGACCTGCACATCCACGTGACCAAGCACTACCTGGGCCGCACGGGGTCCATGTCTCTCAACGCTGCCCTGCCTGCCGATCCGTCCATTGCGAATAACGGTTGGCAGCAGTACCTCCACATTCGTGCGCGTCAACCCCGTCGGCGCAAATCTCGACTGTTCTCCACCATGTCTTGGGCGACATTCACCAATGCGTTCGACCTGCGTCGAGACCACTCTGGTGGCTCCAACACACGGCGTGGCTCACAGGCTGTGCTGTCGACCGGACCTGAAAAGTCGAGAAAGCGCAAACACAGTGTGCCGAGGTCTTCGGGGCGGAGTTCGGGGGACGAAAAGGACCCGAGTCGAGACAACAAGGACAAGGAGAAAAGCAGCCGCCGCTCCCAGAGCGACAGGGGCGAGAGTGACCTTGACACGGACACCGAGCAAGACCAGATCAAAGTGCCGACTTTCAAGTGGTCCGAGGGATACAACGATGTGGGGACTGCGGCCGATCCCGCGATGAAGTGGGGCCGGGGGAAACGAGCGAGCGAGGCGCCGTCGTTCAACGCGTTGCAAGAGGAAGGCGACATCGCCGACCAAGACTTCCCGCCTGACGACGCCGTGCATGTCCGGTCCGTAGAAGTCGAGGTTATCGACTTTGCCGAAGCACCTCCAACCGCTCGGGCATCCGTAGGTCCCCGAGTGTCGTTTGAGACGTCGGAACAGCAGCGCGCTCGGGTATCGCAGGCGTCTTCGAGCGAGAGCACGCGGTCTCCGCGGTCCAAAGCCCGCGACTTGGGCAGCAGCACTGGCGGTGCGCGCTCATCCCTTGAAGTCCCCGACGTCGCGGCGCCAGGCGCGTCGGTCCCAGCCCCGATCCACGGCGCTCCGGAGCGGGGGCGCGGGCGCGAGCGGAATACAGACGTCAGCCCTCGGACTGCAGTGCGCGGGCCGTCTGCCCTGGCGCACGAGGTCGAGCCGGACGCCGACGACGAGGGCCCACACTCCGCTGCTCCTGGCTCTTCTATCCCTGGCTCGCCCCTCTCGCCCGCCGCGCCCCTCTCGCCCGCCGCGCCCGAACTGCCACCACAGCCGGTGCATCTCGCGAGCCCGTACCCCGTGCCGCCGCAGCTTATGATGTATCCTTCTGCGCCGGCGCCGCGGCACCGAGCGCTGTCGTTTGCGCTGAACGACGACCACCGGCGCGGCTCGCTGAGCCAGTCTCAGGCGTCGTCGTCACCGCCGTCGTCGTCTCGCCGCGCGTCGCTCTTGGCGCCCATCGCGCGCCGCGCATCGGCAATACAGAACCAGCTGTCGATCATCCTGCACCCCGACGAGTCTGGCTCGAGCTACTCGCCGACGCAGCGGCAGCCGAGGTTCCTCGACGGGCCCCTCGCTGTGCCCACTCGATCGGGATCCCCGAGCTCAGACCCGGGCCCTGGATTCGAATTCGCGCCTGGGTTCGGGCTGGACGTGGGCGTGGGATCGCCAGCGGGGCCGGGGGGGCACCTCTCGATCCCGATGATGCGGGGAACGTCCGAGCAGTCGGTGCTGACCGACGGCGCGCTCACGCCCGCGCTCTCCGAGCAGGGCCGCACGACGCCCACGGCCCTGTCGTTCGGCGCGACCGAGCCCGCCCGGCGGCGCCAGTCGGTCGGCTTGGAACACATTGTGCACTGGCACGAAGGGCGCGCCGACCTCCGCGCCGTCATCGAGGAGTGTCTGCGGGGGATCCAGGAGAACAGGAAGGACGGAGGCGGGTGGCTGAGCGTGAGCGCCTGCGGGCCAAAGAGCCTCTTGGACACCGCGAGAGACTCGGTCAGAGAAGTGACCGCCGTCAAGGCCGTATGGGCCGGCGGCGTCGGTATCCAGTTTAGAGCAGAGACCTTTGGATGGTAGACAGACTCATCGGCTGGGACGGTGGTCATCGGGTGGTAGAGAATCATCCGCTGGTACGGTGATTCTGGGCTGGTAGAGAATCATCCGCTGGTACGGTGATCCTCGGCTGGCGCAGAGGGCTTTGGCCCGTAGTGCCCTTGGTGACTTATAAATAGTGTTTGGCTCGCACGGAGGTTGCGGCTGGTAACGATACCGCCGAGCGAGATCGATACCAGCCGTCTTCCGTCGCCGTACTAGAGCTGTAGCTTTATAAAGACTGTTATATCTGGCATGATACAGATCCATCTCCCAAATGTGGCCACTGCTGCAATCGCCGAGCATTTCCTCGTCTGTCCTCATCCGTGATTGCCAGACCTCAGTCCTCGTCCGTGATTGTCAAGCCTCGTCAGACCTCGTCCATGATCGTCTCATCAGTCCTCGTCCCTGATTGCCATACCCCATTCGTTCGTCGCCGTCAGTCGTCCATGATGGTCAGAATCATCCATGACCATCCTCATCGCCTTGCATGACTCGGTCCTAGTTGCTACATTTGCTTCTGGTGTTATGCTTCTTCCCCCATCATTCCACTTAAGAACCCCTCACCCTCCTCCGCCAGCGCCGCTCCCGCTCTGCCATCCTTCATCGCCCTCGTCACCCTCTGGACGACCCCCAGATTCCCCACCTCGCGAAGAGTCAATCGCGCCTCTGGAATCCGCCTCATCATCCCTCGTATAGTCTGTACCAGTATTTGGCTGAGCTCCGGCAGCTCGCCGCTCCCGTCCCCATCTGATTTTCCGCTCATAGCCGCCTTGTCCTCCTTCGCCGCCTTCGCTGCCTCCTTGGCCTTTGTGGCATGTCGTAATGTATGGTGTTCGTCGAGGTCAGAAAAGTCATCGTTCCGTAGTTTAATCCACGCAGCGCCGTTGCTCGGTAGGACCACATTCATCACGCCCTCGAGAAGCAGAATGCCAAGCCTGTCGAGGATAATCAGCTTCGTCGCTACATTGGGGCAAAAGCGCGACAAATAAATCAGCCAGAAAGCTAGACTCACGAAAACACATCGGCTTCCCTGCCCACATTGCCCTCTAAAGCTTCGGGAGCAAGATACTCTCTGTCACCTTCTATCTCGCGATCGATGATCGGACTCGGCACCAGTTGTGCCGATCCGTCCCACACGAATGCTCCATCCTCCACACTCTGTGGTAGAGCAGGACTCAGGCCGCCAACTTGACCAGCATCATCAATGGTCGTCGACATGCCAAAATCGGCGACCTTGAGGTGGCCTTCACTTGTGATCAAGATATTAGAAGGTTTGATGTCCAGGTGGAGAAAGCCGGAATCGTGGACGTGCTCAATGGCAGAAGAGAGCTCCGCCAAGGTCTTCCATGCTCTGGCTTCGCCGAGGCCGCCGAGGTCACCCATAATCAGAAGGTAACGAGCGAGATCCCCGCACGGAACGAGTTCAGTGCGGATGTACAATCGACCTCTCGCCTCCCAGGAGTCGTGGAAAGTGACGATGCCAGCGTGCGGCCGTAAAGAAAGGGACCGAAGTATGGATACCTCTTCCAGTTGACGCAGTCTATATAGGTCAGAAAATCGAACAACCGTTGTCTGAATGTCCTCACCTATTCTTCGAGCCGGCATACGGCTTCCCAGCCTTAACCGCAAACAATTTGCCGGAGGATTTCTCCTGTGCTTTCCATACTTGAGAGAACTCGCCGCTTCCCAATGAGGAGACGAGTAAGAAATCTCGCTCCAATCTACCAGCTGGCGCAATCCCAGAATGCAGGGTATGTAAAGAAGCAGCTTGGGCGGGTGTCTTGGAGTGTGCTTTGAAATCGGCAGCAAGCATCGGGTTCGATAAACGGACGACCGGTCCTCGGCGCAGAGTCGCGACCTTGGGGTTGATAGTGGAGGTCACAGGGTCCTCTGTAGGGCCGGGAGTATCAACTGAGGTTTGCCGCTTAAGCGGTCCGGAGCTGGCAGCGAAGGGGTACTGGACAGCGTCGGGTCTCTGGGGACTCGGAGTGTTGATGCTGGAGGTGAAAGGAGCCATTCGCATACCCGGCTTAGTAGGTGTGATGGGACTCGTAGGCACCAACGTTCCACTGTTCTCGGAGAGGGAACCGCTTGAGGCTGAGGCAAACATTTGACTACATTTGCGTCGGAGTCCGCGAGCTTTCTGAGCGGCCTTCACGTAGGTCACGCTTGCTTCGCTTCCCGGTATAAGCTCCTGGAGTGCTGGTTGTCTAAGAGAGCTGGACGGCTTGACAGGGCAGGTTAGGCTGTCCCTAGAGTCCTTAAGCTTGTCGCCGAAGGTTGGCAGCTCGACGCTGGCAAGACAAGACCTTTTCTTGACGAGCCCAGTCGAAGCAAAAGCAGCTGGGCTGGGCTTCACGTCGGCGAGCAAGTGCACCGGCGTATGGACTCCGACGTCGGGGCTCAGGCAGCCTGTACTGTGACAAGTTTTCGGCTCGGTGATGCCCCGGCGCAAGAGGGGGCGTGCTTGACTTTTGTTCAGGCTTGATGAGCGACCGGAAGGAGGTATGAGCCCTGCATTACTTTTGCGGCGGACGATGGGTGCCGTTGGTCGAGGCGGTTTACTGATTGTAGGATGCCCAGAGTCAGACGCTCGTAGCGAAGCAAAGCGGGACGGCGAGTTGTCCACCTCTGTGCTAGAGTCACTCGACAACGAAGTTCCAGCAGAGAACGGCTTTGTCCCTAGTGAAACGGAGAATGACCGGGTGCTGGTGCAGCTGATTCCAAGTCCGACTCCATCGACTGCTAAAGCGGTGGCAGAGGCGTCGCTCACGGTGCGCGACTTCGTGCTGCGAGCTTTTCGAGACGCCCGCAGAAGAGTGATGGACATCTCCGACATGTCTTCGGTATCCGTTGCAACAGCGTCCTCGCCATCAAGCTCGTGTCCAGGAGATCTTCTGGGCTCCCGCTGCCGCACTGCGGACTTCGCTGAGGAAAGCATTTTAGGTAGCAGTCCAGACAGTGGTGACCTCTTCGGCTTTAGAGGTGAAGCAGACGAGTCGTCTGGAGACAGGTCCACTTGTGGGGACCTCGAGCGAAGCAGTCGCCGCAAGGGAGTCGCCGTGTGTGGTGTCGATGTCGTTCGCGCGGAAATTGGTGATCCGGCCGATGCGATCTTGGAGGCTTTGATTGACATGTGCAAAGCGTCCTCGGTAAGATGGCCCACAGCAAAGAGCTGGCGACTCGGAGTTGCAGGATTCGTGTCATCCTCAAATGCCTCTAGGCAGGGGTCACTCCAGACCGTCACGATGTGAGGCCGTTGCAAATCGCCCGAGTTGCGGTTGAGACTGGACAAAGATGCTGTGCTGGTACCACTGCCGCTGAACTCGTCGATTGATGAGCTAGATCCAAAAGTTTCCCGTCTGGGCCCCATAGAGAGGCCCTCCTCGTCGGATTCGCTGGTCGGTAAACGTTCTTCCACCATCCACTCCCTACTTTCCAGCCAGTCTAAGTTTTGATCGACGAGATCACCCAAGCCTATGTTTGCTGTCCGCGGCCGCTTGGGAGACATAGATTGATATGCGTATCGTCCTCGATCCGTCTTGCTGTTGAATGGACTGCCAAGGAAAGAGGCAGTATGGGGAAGGGGTGCCGTCGACACGCCTGATGGATAAGGCATTTTTTCTGCAGTATACCCATCCTCGGCTCGAGGCAGATAGCTCGGCAGACGTCGAGGGGTAAACAAGAGGTCTTGCACCGAGGGTCGCTCGAGCTGGGAAGGCGGAGACGAGTGATGTCCAAGCGAAATGGGGGACTGGTGGGAAAACATCGGGGATGTCTGAGAAGACTGGGAAAGTGAAAAGTGGGAGAGAGTCTGAGAAAGCTGCGCCAACTCAGTGAATGGCGCATGGCAAGCATTTTCGGGGATGAATCGCAAAGACGCGGTACGCACCAAGGGAACCGACATTTCCCGCCTCCGCCTCGGCAAGCCCCATTGAGCTCGCCCCGTCAGATCATCGGTCATCCTCGCTGTGCCCTTCAAAGATATGTGTTCGTTTCTTTCTTTGTCTTCGGCAGAATAGTCTCTCCCACTACTATCCCAACGACTGTGCGGACGGATGTGACACGGTATAGACGAAGGTGAAGTTACAGTCGGAGTCGGAGAAGGCGTTTGGCGAGCTCTTTTAGGAGACCGTGGACATCCCGAGGTGTGACTGATTCCTGGACTAGGAGACTGTTGAGAGTGAACTACCCTCGGTCGAGATGGTCCTGCTGTCGAGACCAACATTACTTGACGGCGCTGCAGAGGACGAGCGCTAAGCCTGGCAGCACCTTTGCTCCTGTCCAGGATGATAGCGTGACTGCAAGTGTAGAGTACGCCTGTTCGGATACCAGCAGAGAGCTTTGTTGGACGAGGGAAGAAGATGAAAGTAGGCGGTTGACAGTGAAAGAGATGACGTGCCTGCTTTCTTTGGGCAGTAAACAAATGGCCACCTCAAATCAGCGCGCCTATCAGTGAGTCACCCGCAGAGTTATAGGCCTGCATCACTACAGTGCGCCTACTCTCTCTGACCCCCTGTTTCTCGTGAAACCTCCATAGTATGCATATGCGACCTCGATACTACCACTTCAATCCAAGTTATTCAACGAATAGCGAGTGATACTCTGCAGAAGCGATTCATCCCTAAGGGTCGGGTTGAGAAAATGATCCCAGAGCTCAGACGCTGCAGCCTCTGCTGCGTTGGCCTCTGTCAAATGTCTGAACTTTGGGTTTTTCAGAAAGCTCTTGGTGCCCGCCCGTATGACCTCGATGAGTTTGCTGAATTCCGCACCTTCTCGGTTCATGGCACTCAGCGCCGCACCTTTGTCTCGACGGTGCATCTCGTCAAATGAGCAATCGAGAATTTTGTACAAATGATCGAGGCTCGACGATTTCCCAGTCTTGTGATTCACGTCTGACCCCTCGTTGGTGGGATTGCTGAGGTAGTCTCCATCCAATGCTAGGCGGAGCAACGCTCTGCCGTGCTCTTGCGAATTCGGCGGGTGCCCCCGAGAACCATTGGCGAACCATGTAGTGGGTTCTGATCGAGTCAGTCAGCAGGCAGTCTCGTTGGTATCAACCGAGATTCACCTGTTGGCATGAGCTGGGCGACCAAGCGCAATCCGAATTCCATGGCCTTGATTTCCGACTCTATCTGCTCACGACATTGAGCGTCAGTCTCCGCCGCCATTTCTTCGCCAAAAACCAGCTCCCAGCTCTCGTCAGTGAGGGGACAGGAGAATAGGGACTGGGATGTGCGCATCACGGAGCTCGTACGAGTATCTAGGTCTGTGGACATCTCGATTTCACTATCGACCGGGGCGGGTGTTAGAGTGACACAGTGTACACCCAAACAATATCCCCCTGGAGAATATGGTCAGACGAGCTTCCTTGATCCTTTCTTGCGTAAGTCCTATCTACAGTCGTCACTATTTCAGCTCTCGCTTTGGGAAAGAAGCAATCGATGATCCATGGCCGGTGAAGAGCCGTAAGTGACAAAAGTGACACATCCCTTGTTGTAGAGCGACGGGCTCACCTTTCAGCCTCTCGGATGTGCGAATCTTTGCGAAGTAACGCAAAGGTCCTGTGCTGCTATTCTGGGCCTGGACTCGTTGTCCTAAGAGTTGGCATGAATTCCCACCCATGTGGACGGCGGCCGTATTTGTACCCCCAATGTTACCAATGTGTGCAGTACAGACGAGGCCTTCTTGAAACTACACAGCAGATGTATGCCCTCGACAGTTCAGATCCGCTGGTGATGCGTTGAGGGGGTTCCTGCCGAGGGGGAGGGAGGGTGGTGGCGAATAGCAGGCACAAGGAAACATATGGTCGGCAGTGATCTATCCAGTGTTCTACGAGCCTTCTGAGTAAGATTCGCGGCTCTGCATCTCCATGTATATGCATCACTCTCCTCAAATCGCCCAGTCTCAGACGAGGTCAGCCTTGTTGCAGATATATGCTCTGCCAGTTGCCTACGCGCGCTCCAACAGCCGCCTTCGAGCCTCGTGAGTCGCTTCATCCCGACTCAAAGCAGCCATTCGTGCATGATACCTCACAGCCAAAGTCTGAGAAGCGGTACGGCCTGGTAATGCGCGTATGGGACTCGATTCAAGCTCTGCCGCCGTGTATAACGTGCGGGGAGTAGGGACGTTAGGGGGAGTCCAGGCAGTGACACTTGCCCACCTGGCTGACAGTTTTCCAATAAGGATACCAACACGGATGCTATAGATGGCGCATTCTAAGCTCAGGAGCTCGCTTCTCCTTCTGGTCGAAGGACCGTCGATCTCGTCCTGTAGTGCCTCGCAATGTGGCCATGAGAGCATTGCGATTTTGCGCATATCCTCAACGTAGCTGGCAGAACCGGGGCGGGAACTGTTAGGCTCGGCTACGTACGTGCTCAGTTCGGTATTCCACACCTACTCACTTGTCATCGGCACCAAGCAGAGACTGGTCATATATTGCTCCATCTTTGGGGACCACGACAATGCCCTATTGCACGAGCTAACCGAGGGTAGCCACCTGTCCCGTGTCGCCTGTCTTGATGTCTGCTGAAGATACTCTTCTGTAAAATGCCATTCAGACATACTTTAGTGTAGACGAATAATAGTCTGAAGTGGACGGTGTGTGAGAGGTCAATACTGGAATATCATACGCGACCCATTTGAAAGCCTGGCAGGAGAGTGGCAAAGGATTCGATCTCAGCAAGCTAGTATTTGGCTTCTCCGAGTCCTTTGTCATGATCCTCTGAAAACAGCTCTCTCTACCCACTCGGGCTTCTCACCAGTCTCCGAGCGAATGATGAGAAAGGCTCTGATGACCAGAAGTGTGACCGTATGAGCGCGTCCTCCTGTGACTTGCACCGCCTACTTGGCAAGGCTTGACGCCTGGAGCATGTCGGGAGATGTGTTGTGTGGGGCAGCATGGCGCAGAGTTCTTAAATGTAATCACCCTCATCGCACTGATAACGCCATGACCGAGTGAGGTTTTTGGCGTGTGAAGTTGAGTCTCAAGCATGATAACTGGTGGGTGAAGGTAGATCCTGGCGTGGCCGTGTTGTCGACCAAGTATCAGCGAGCGCTGTCTGTTTATGTGCCAGCCAAACCGCAATTTAGTCATGTCAAGCATACTGGAGGTGCCTGCTGTCAAGCTCTGTCGTGATGGGGACGGTGGGCAGTAGAAGCCTCAGGAGGAGACCGGGACTGTGGTGACTCGAAGAGTATACTTGGGCAAGAGAGAGAGCGACAGGAGATGCAGTACATCCCTTGAGAGAAAGTGGAAGGGGGAGTGCGAGAATCTATATATCGACTGCAGGTATTGGAAATCCTGAGTTCAAGGACTCCTGAGTAGGCTAGTCGATATCCGTCGCGACAATATCATTGACGCTCTCTACAGTGAGGCACCCTCAGATATTTGCTGAGAGACTCTGAAATGGTTCGCGTCTTCGAGAGCCTCTCACCACTAGTAGGATTCCATATCCTGTGGCTCGGCGACACCTACGCATCTCTCGCGTTGCCATTCGAAACTCGCAGCCATGTACCCCTTCGGAGCTTTAGGTCAGTTCATTCACCTAGCGCACGGACCTATCTCCCCTGCCATTTGTCAGTTTCCTTGCAAGCAAAACTGCTCCACGCCCGATCGCCAGCCGAAGAATAGCTACTGCAAGGTGCGGTATATCGGGACATGCCCGAGCGATGATGTGGTTTCTTTCGCGGTTGCACGGGGCAGTGGCAAGACTCTGTGCATGGCACTTCACATACAAATATGGACAGAACATAACATCGCCAGTAGTGACTGGGTGGGGTGTCACGCCACTCTTCTTCGTCAGGTCCTTCCTTGGGCGGCCCACTTTGACTTGAAAGCCTCCACGATCATCTGATCAGTGACAGGAGCGATGTTGGACGAGCCTGGCCGGCCTCCCGAATATGTGGGCTGAAACCCGCTTGCCCTCTGGCTGGGCCCAGGATCTCCCCCGACGCTGCGCATACTCCTCTCGGCAGTCAATTCCGCTGCCATTGCTTCCCATTCGGCGTGAGTCATATTAGCTGCATGGATGTTTATCAAGTCGGTCTCGGTTGGTGGCAGATAAGAACAAAGCCGGTATGTTTCTGGATCGAGCTTCGAGTGTCTGATACCATAGTCTATCATGATCATGGCTCGTTTCGTTTCTTCGGTCAGGGTACATATAACGTCATGTTTGGTCCTGGCGACTCTCGTCTCTGTCGGATGATCATATAGCGTCCAAGTCCCAACTACAATTTCCAAGATGTCTTGGCCGTGCTCAACGGAGTTTGGTGGCGACTTGGTGGTTCTCACTGTCAGTGACAGTCAGTGACAGTCAACAGATGCCGTAAGCAGATCGGAAGCTCAGACGTACCATGGCTGTCAAGCCGGGCGTATCGCCTTATGTCTGCCTCTCTTTGCCTTAGTGACGAAATTGCACCCCTATAAGGGACTCGACTCCCGTCGAAATCTGGCCTCTGCTTGAGCCGTTCGAAGACTGTGTATTGGTCGTCCTCTGTTAGAGTGCCACTAAAACAAGTCTGAGAGTATGAGGGAAATCGAGATGTCGACATGATATAATTCTCTTGCTAGGGCCAAGCTGCGAAGCGACCGAGAGGGGGAGCTGAGGACTAGCAGTCTTGAACTTTGTGTTTGCTGATTCGGTGGGCACGCTTGGAGCCACTGTGGACGCTTCAAGCTTGTTGCCTTCTCCTGTAGAAACTTAGATTGTGCAACATGGGTAAGACGTTTCCTCAGCGTCTTATATCCACGTCAAGGAGCCTTCGATAGAAGGCCACTTCGCCTAGTGGCGGTTCGAATTCTGGACGATTCACATCGTATACCCTGACGTTGCCTCAACTTGCCGCAGATAAATGGAGGAAAGCCTTCGGGATACTGAGGCAGAATGTGAACGAAGGCAACAAAGCTAGCATCGAAGGCTCTTGGAAATACATGGGAATTCTCATCCTAGTCAACACCTTTGTCCCTGCTGTAAGTGACGAGCTCGCATTGCTCTCCAATACTTTACAAAAGTTCGCACACGGCTACAGACCTACGCAAGGGAGTGCTCACGTCGGCTCGGCATTCCGGTATTTCTGTCTACAGTAAGCGATCATTGTCTGTTCTGAACATTCACGCTGGAGGGACCTCCTGGCAGCTTCGACCCGCCGCCACTCTTGTTCCCACAGGTTGGTGGCTCGAAATTCGGCGAGCGATTCGACATCGTCCAGGGTCCTCGGAAGCGGGATACGGCTGTAGGTGGGCTCGTGTAGCCAGCCATCGGTGAGGCCGACCCTCAACATGAAGAGAGTGCACATGGCTCTCTCTTTGAATAGCTGCTTCACTTCCTCTGTAGTTGTCACATCGGTTCCCCGCAACCCTGACAGCACAGCCTGACGAGCCTTGTAGGTTTGGAGCATAAGGATAGTTATTGCTACACCGTGTTCCCGACTGTTCGTCTCCCATAAGGTGGTCGGCTCTGCCGGGTGTTGCTGTCAGCCACTGCTGTCTTCGTGGATTGTCACCTACCATCTTCAGACAGCTGTGAAAACTGCCGCAACGTGTGTTCCGCCTTGCGCATACCTTTGACTGCATCGTGCGTGTCGGATTCTGACAAACCCCATGCCGTCATCGCGAAGTCATAGAGCTTGTTCAGGTCATCCTCAGGTATAGTGCCCGTAAAGATCTGAGAAGATAGCGCAGTGGACATCTGGTGCAGCACAGTCGACCAAGAGAGATGGTATATGGGCCCGTTCGCTCACGGACACCGTTTTATCCTCAATCCCCAAGCGCTATGAGGCTTCTCAGGCGTCTTCAATCCTTCTGACCAAATATCACTACTAGAAGGCTAGCTTTGCCTTTGGATCTTGCTCTACTCTCTTGAGAGTGATCCTCTTTCAGTGTGATCTGATCCCCAAGCCTTCCCAGCTCACCTCCAAGAGAGTGATCCTCTTTCAGTGTGATCTGATCCCCAAGCCTTCCCAGCTCACCTCTTACGGTGTTTGATGCTCCTTTATCATTTGAGATTCGACCCGATCGTCTCTCGGGACCGTAGCTGCTCGCCACTCTTCTCGCTAGTGGGACTCTGGAGCGTGCCTTCGACACCACCAGTCACCGTGATCAGAGTCGCCAAAGAGAGCCTACGAACGACCCGCATTCTCCCCACCCAAAGTAACGCTGTGTTAATCAGCGCCCTCCTTTTCCCGTTTCTCAAAATCGAGACAGGACCAGCCAGGTGTCACGCTTTCTTGTGACCAGGACACATCGATGAGGATATACTACAGTACATACCTTCCAAGCTGGAAAGTCGGGTATGTTACGCTAGATGATCTCATTCCGGACATTTCACGAGCCACTCAGCACCTGAGAGAAGCGTTCTGGACGCCAGTCGTTCGGAATTGACCCTCTCTTCCCAGCACCCGCATTGCCGACCGCAACGCATCCAAATCGGCGCGGTTCCCTGCCGGAGTCGGCGACACCCTGGGGCTAGGACACTGAGATTCTGCGACCTCGGCTCCCACAGTCACTCCGCCTGAGAGACTGTGGAGCCGGAATCGTCTCTCAAATCCTGCTCAAAAGTACGCCCCACCGTTTCCAAACGCGGGCTCAGCAATCCCGTGCCACTGGCCCAAGTGATGATCTTGAGAGTGGCCATTCGGCCGTCAAGATTCGCCTCCTCCAACTCGCTTGCAGTGGTAGCGTGGTTTCCCCGTTCTCTGGCAGCAGACACTTCCATAGCCCAATCGGGATTGTATAAGACTAGCGCAAACATGGCTGTTGATGCTTCCACTGGAGTGCTGAAGGCCGTAACGCGTTCTAGAGGGACGTCAACCACGACACAGATGCCGCTATAGGAGCTTCTCACTGACCTCCTGCAAGCAAGAATTCTTCCACGGCTCCGTGCAAATCCTGTGCGAGATATGCAATGACCTCTGCACTACTGGACGAGAGGATCGAGGACCGGTATGCTTCACGCATAAGAGTCCGGACTTCTGGGCTGCAGTACGTCCAGTCATCTCTGCTCTCCAAGGATAGGTTCGACGAGGTCGTCTCTGTTTCCTTTGGAGACGCCGGCCTTTCTGGGGGTGGAAAACTGTGTGTGGATGACAGGGGATTAGCTGAACCCAGGCGCAGGGCTATTTGTCGGTTCCGCGGACGTCTCTGACATGATCAGCTCGCACTGTATTTCAATTGGGTCTGTGTGTCAAACCGATGAATGCTTTGAAGCTTGAGAGTACATGGAGCTCTACCGGTTGCCTATATGTAAGATGATGCTAAAGAGCACTCCGTTGAAGCAATGGAAGGCCTTATACTCCGTTCATCGAAGCATATCGAAGCCTATCCACATCGGCTGTTAGGCCATCGGCTAGTGGAGTCCATACCCGCTCAAAAGGTGCTTAGAATTGTGTGCAGGCCTGACTGGATACTTGAGATGCCCCGCATCCCTTCATGACGGTCCTTTTCACCGATCAGTCTTCTGGTCTCTGCACATGGTCTCTGCACATCATCTGCCGAGCAAAGAGCAACTTCGGAACATGGCGTCTGAGCTGGGTCGTAAAGTTCTTTCGCCACCCGGCGCCAGTTTTCAGGTTTCAAGTGGCGAATTCTTTGCATCGTGACCAGTGGAAACAATACACCATTGCGGCAGAGTGGCATGCATAGGCGTCGAGACAGACAGGTTAAACCACCAAGCGTCCCATTATGAGGTTAAACCACCAACCGTCCCACTATGAGAGGTTGGAATCCTGGTCGATGAACTCTAACAGGCTCCCAATTGCGCCATCGACCTCTAAGCCTGGCGAACTTGCCCGGGAGCCAGATTCGCTCCGCCACCACTGCTCCAGACTACCTTGGAGAATATGGTTGTCGCTCAGGAGCTGCCGGGTATGGAGGAAGATCGCAGTCGTCGCGTTATCGCGCAGATGCTGTCGTGGCCCCAGGGCCGGGTTCAACGACCTCTGGGCGCTGGGCTGTGCTGCATCCCAGTCGACGAGATCGAGAATCATTCGCGTGCGTTGCTCGGCCAAGATGTGGCATTCCTCCACCTCTGACAGGCGGTACGAGTCAAACAGGCAGTGGTATCCCGCATGCTCATTTGAGAAGTATCGAGCAACAAGAGAGAGTAGCGACTTGTGATGTTCGGGTGAATCAAGTGCATACCGCGTAGTGCTCACTATACATCCGTGAGCCCGCAAGTGACTGGAGAAGAACACCATTGGCCTAAATGTACACAATCATAGTGGACGGGGATGAGGAGGGCTGTGGAGTGGCAACGGGGTCTTGGTGCTCACACCGGTAGACAGACTCACCATGTGGTACAATACCGCTGAGAGCGCGGAGCGCATCGTCCACGTACGGGACGGTCAGTCGGCGTATTTGATTACAAGTCAGTGTCCCCAGGCTGACACGTGCACGGTACTCTTGGTCGTCGAGCGAGTCAGATTCATGGCCAACCTCTGGGTGCCCAGGTCCGTATAATTGGACGGGCGTACGAGATTCTGACGCTTGCGCGGTCGCTCTGGTCCTCGCCGCCATCCTCCTGAGGACGTCTTCAACGGCGTCGCAGTCATTGGGACTTTGCCACCTTGCCGGCCCTCCCATCATCTCGAGGCTGGCGTCACTCATGTCTGCCGCGCCTCCAGTGGTACCGCGGTGGCCACTCCCTCTGGCATAGGTAGGGCTTACCGGGCTTGTCAGACTCGTCCTCTCTGAGGCGGGGCTGGTGCCTGTTAGACTAATGGCACCGTGTGCCGATTCCAGCACGCCTGTGTTCGACGCGTGAGTTTGGTACCATTGGGGAGCATGAGCGTATGCCTCGCTCTCGGCTGGGCCGGAATGCGGGTGGGACCTGGGCCAGTCATACCATCCCCTCCATGTGGACGGCGGGGGTGGGCACGGTGAACCCTGATAGGGTTGAATCTGTGGATGACGTGGATGATCTCGATATGGGGGATGATCTGGATGAGGTGGATAAGGTGAATTAGATGGATAGACCCAAGAGAATACTGAGTGTGGAAGCACAGCGACTGCTCCAAATTCGGTTTTTATAAGGGTGTCTGAAGGCACAGGAGCAGACACCACAGGCTCCGTTCCCGGCCCGGCCCCCGGTTCTGTCCATGATGTCGATGCTGACTGACTCCAATAGTTGCGGCGCGGGTGTCTGTGTTGCTCCTGCTCGGCGCAACTGGGAGCATAGTGTGCCATTGTCAATCCAGATAAGACTCTTCAAGCTGCTGGATTCCCTACACTGATGAAGATGCTGGAGGTGGGCGTGGATGTTGATGCACGAGTTCAGTAATGCCCGTGCACGGGCTACGTCTGAGCTATGAGCCTTCTCTCGAGTGAGAGTCGAGCGCTATGGGCTCTGCCTGCGCCTTCCTTGTAGCGAGCGCCGACACCCCGTTCGTCGCTACCTTTGCTGCATAGAGCAGCCTTTCACAGGCGCCAATACTAACACAAGGCAGAATTCCGACTCGCGCACCTTCCGCCAAACCCGATGATGTAAGGAGAGATGATGTAAGGAGCGAGAGAGCGCTATAATCGCACGACGAGGAATTCTGTGTCTCGGCCTTTGTGAGGCTGCTCCTTTACACGACGCCAGGCGGGGTATGGCTCAAGCAAGCAGGCGAAGCCGGCTTCGTCGCACCGTGACCTTTGAACTCTCTCGATCTGGCTTCGTCTGGCCTCCTCCACCGTCTTTCCTAATAACCAGCCACAAGAGCCAAAGCTGGCGAGACGACGCAGACAAAGTCTATGCATTACCATCACTTGCCTTTCTGTTGATTCTTTCACTCGTTCATTCAATTGTTGACTTCTGCACTTCAGTTCGACACCAGCTAAGCTACAAGAGGATAGTGTCCACCCGCCCGACGAGATGCGTGAAATGCTAGACTACAACGGGGCGGAAAGGCCGTGCTAATCCAGACCAAAATGGAAATGAAGAAACGATAAATGACGAAACGGGATATGCTGGCTACATTTATGGCGGTCAACAGAGACAGTTGAGAGGTCTCGAGCCGGATTCACACAGCGGCCAAGGACGCCGTGAGATGCTGGGTAGCGATGTGGCGGGGCGTACGCGGACTAGGGCAAGTTCTGAGGTTGTGTTCACGACACATCGAGCTCTTCGATGCGTGCAACAAAGTCATCCATATTGCCAGAGTCATCTCGGATTTCTCGGTCTTTGGCGGCATTCGAGTCAGGCTCGTCGACGCTGATTTGCGGCGCAAAGAATGCTGCCGACGGCGTGGTGGGAGTCACGAGAGTGAACGACACGGATCGGTCCGAGACGGTGCGGAGGTCGTTCGAGCGGGCCCTGGAGGATGGGCCGGCTGACGGCGATACTGGTCGCTGGTGTGGCGTTGGTCGGGGTCTAGGCGGGGTCGTGGATGTTATGAGAATGTTGGGGACCGGCGACGAGGGCGGTGTGGGGAGGTACTCCTGATGACTTTGTCAGCAACCATGACAGCGCGAGTCTAGGCCAGGTAGCTCGACTGACCTCGTCGATCTGCGGCTGGCGCGAGATGGTCATGGTGCGCTGGACAGTGGGGCGGAGCATTTGCTGGCTCGGAGTCGACGCGTTACCGCGCACGCCGATACTGGATAGCGTACGCTCCAGCGGTGGGGCTACGAGTGTGCGCTTGTCGGACGCGAGATGGGCCGAAGACGTCGCTGCAAGCGCGTAGGTGCCCGTCGCCGAGTCGCCACAGAACGAGTGGGCGCGCTTGGGCGCGCCGGGCCGTTTCGGCATCATTGCAGTTGGCGATGACGCGGGCGACGCCGGCGAGCCTCGTGCTAGGCCCGGGGACGCACCGGGTGACGGGTACGAGTATGGCGAATGACGGCTCGGCGGTTGCAGAGAATGGAGGCGCCGTGGTGGCGGCCGATCCAGCGACGGCGGAGTAAGGTAGGTTGTTGATGACATGTCGCGTTGCCTGTTGACTGTCGCTTCTCGAGCACCGGTACCGGCTCTGGCCTCGAGGACTAGACACCACACCCAGCACCAGGTCGCGGACGACTACGGAGTGCCTCTGAGCGAAGTGGTGATGGCGTGTAGATGTGCCTCCGAGGGAGTGCTGATGGGTTTCAGTGAGGTTGCCAGTGTTTTGTGTATTCCGTGCCGGATTCGAGTACTCGATTTGCGTGCCGGAGTGCGAGTCGCTAGCTCCAGTGCCTCTCGCCTGTACAAACTAGAGCAGAGCCTATTATCGGGGGGAGCTTGGCCCTGCAGCAACAGAATTAAGGCTAGTGCCTACTGCGACGCAGATGAGGTAGGAGGAGTGACATGGCCTGCAGGTTGGTCCGGATATTGTATTCGTACATCAATCAATGCATCATCGAGCGAGCCTGTTCCGTGTTGTGGGCTTGGTTTGAGCATCAAGCAAGGTCGACCCCCCGTTTTTTGGTCTCTGTCGGAGTACGTGGGTACTCTACCCAACGGACTCGGCTACGTACTTCGGCAGCCCGAGCATCCTAGAGCGAGCTACGCTACGGCTGCAGGGACGGGCAAGAGGCAAGCGCGAGCGAGTTCACATCGCACCATCAGGCAGCGGGACGGTTCAGGTCACTCGGTCACACTGGCCCCGAACTCTCACCCCCGTCCTCTACATCTACACGACCCATCCCGCTGTTGGCGGTTATTTTTTCCTGGCTCCTGGCCCTGGCATGTTGGCATTCCGTTAGTTTTATAGGCGTGACTAATTGCTACCCGTAGCTGCGCGCTTCTTGCTCCGTAGCTTCTTTCGTGTCCCGGGATGTCCGGGCTCATGATTCATTGTCTGTCGACGACGCGTCGTAGTGGTACAAACTCGTGACGTTCTGCACGCGTGCCAGTCAACTGACACTAGGCTTAACTCTGAGCGCAGAGACGCCTGGACGCCTCTGACGATCAAGATCGTCGCTCGCCAAATCTAATTGCTTGTAACCCACCTATCTGGTCGTCTTACGGAGAATAACGAGATGGCCAGCAGCAAGGGGCTTCTCCTTCCCACGAGCATAAGCTCCCTGGCGTCAAGCCTCCAGCATGGCCACGAAGGCCGGGTCACGCGTCTTGGCATCCACGTACGCGAGTACGTGCGGACGCCTCGTCGTCACGTCTCTACTACTGTCTGCGTCCTAAACCGCGGGTCGTCAGACAGACCACAGCCGGCTACGGTGGCACACGGCACTGCTTGATGGCTTCCATTGTTCTGGACACACTAGATCTCTCGGATGCAAACGATGCCGAGCTGACACCTCTCACCACCTCGCTCGTGACCTTTGATTCTCACTGCGCTGTGCACTCGTGTCTCCAGCTCAGGTGATTCAGGTGCTTCCCCACTGACGGCGCAAGAAGGACAAACCGTCCCAGACTTATCAGACTCTAGGGTTTAATCTGTCTAAAGTCAAATGAGGAGCACCATTATTCGTGATGCGGGTAGCACCGCGAACGTTAGGGTCCGAGCAGGATACCACAGAATGCAGGATATAGGATGCAGGATGCAATATTCATGTAGGCTTTGGAACCAAGTATGATTACGAGCGGGAGACGAACCGAGATATCAAAGCTGGGCCGGAGGGCGCCGTTTCTCACGCTACAGACGCGTCTCTTGGTCATACCTCCCGACGCGTTGGCTGGCTCAACCGAAGAGGGAAATCTTGTCCGGCTGGCACCCTCGTCACGCTCGCAGGGCCCCGCGACTGCACACGCAGATAGAGGCAGGTTTCTGCCGGTGTAGCTCGGGCCTCCCTGCCGTGGCGCGAGAGGCATGAGTATGTCGGCGTCGGCGTCTCAGGCGGCAAGCGAAGTGTTCCGTGCCCGTCGCCGTTTGTCCCACACCTACACACCCACATGGACGGCCTGATTAGCGTAGACCAACTGCGGTCCCGACCGGCGCCCGCTGACTCTGCCTCATGTGACTATAGAGCCATATATAGATGGTCGCGATCTAGGGTTGCTCAACTCGCATACCTGGCAGAGCACTGAGATACGGGATGTAAACCTGGAACATCGACTTTAAGCACGGGAGTGCGCGGGGAGAATAAAAATGGCATACATTACTCTAGTCACATTCCATCCGAGTTTTATGTTCCCGCTTGCTAAGGACATTGAAAGAGCGACGGCCAGGATGACAAAGTATAGAGATCCTTGGGGTAGGGATGGTGGCACCACACCTGCACTAGAACGGGTACGGACGCGCAATCGACCGTATCGCTTCCCCTGGCGGACGACGAGCTGAAGGCCGCAGCTCCCGCCACATTTCCAATGCAGCAGAATGAGGGACTGCCGAGGTCTCGCACGAGGGCATTTCTTGCACCAAGTTTCCTCTTTGCAGCTAATGACATGAGGTGAGACGATTTGTACGATGACGGATTGATACAACCTGTTACACGCTTGATACACTGCTGCTGCCGAGATCGATGACATGCTTTGCAATTCTACCTCCCAATCCAGTCTCTCACTTCTGCCTCCCAGTCACCGCCATCCTTGCCTGCCACTACCGCTCCGAGGGCCACGAGTTTCTCAAATCCTTCACTAACCGCTGTGGCGTCGATGCCACGCGTTGCTGGCTTGACTAACATGGTGGAGAACGATGCTCCTAACGCCGACAAGGAGGTCTGCAGCACGCTTCGCAATGTCAGCTCCTCGGATAAGCGTATCCCGGGCGGGGAACTCTCGCGAGAGTGTGGATAGGGAGCCTCGAGAGAGGGCGGGAGAGAGGTCTCGAGAGAGTGATGGATATCGACGGTCGGTCACGGCGAAAATGTAAGAGGAGATGAGAGGGACGTACCAGAAATCAGATGCAAGCCCGACAATGACGACCTTCTCCACACCCTGATCACGAAAGTATTTGGCCAACGCAGTATCATTCGGCATGATGAGTTGCGGAACACTCGAGCCGTCGTCTGTAGGTGGCTCTGCGGGGTCCGTCGCTTCAAGTAGGTATCCGTCGAACGCCGAATACGCCTCCAACAAGCAGTGGCAGCCCTGCGGGGTCAGCGTCGATTCCCCCGCCTGTTCCCGTCCATCTTTTTCACCATGTCCTAGTGCGCTATCCCTCTTGTACCACGTGTACTGGTTCCTGATATCTTTGGAGAAAGGAGAAGAGTCGAGAAAGTGCTGGATATGGAGGAAGCTAGAGGAAGGATAGAGGAAGGATAGCTGAAGCATGAGAGAGCACAGAGGAAGACACAGACCTTGCGGACAATCTTCATTCTCTCCTTCCAGGGGTCGAAGGAATGCCGCAGCTCGTGCTCAATCTCAGCACCCTTGGTACTGATCACACAGTGATCTGGCCAGAGCATCTGGGCGTACTCGACCCCATGCGCATTGGTCACCAGCTTCTCTGTGAATGGCTCGCCTCCGTGCGTCGAGGCAAACGAAATATGACCTTGTGGGTGATAGTCCTACGTCATCCCGTGTCTCAGCCCCAACACAGACCCATATGATACGTGCGATATGATACATGTGAGATTGCGATAGTGGCATACCTGTGAGGGGACGATGATGTCCCAGTCCCATTGGGACTTGTCCAGTAATCCTTGGATCACGGGTATCACAGCGCGCCCATCGGGCACTGCCAAGGCGCCATCGGGTGGGAGAAAGTCATTCTGTACGTCAACAATGAGAAGTGCGGTCTTGCTCATTCCGCCCCCTGCTGCTATGGAGAGATATGGCTCGAACCCTGCAGAGTATCGTCAACAGGCGGATCACCTCCACCGAAGCTCTGCTCACAATTAGGCGCGCGTCACAGGTGCAGTTAGGCGTCAGTAGCACTCCCAGGTTGCTGCACTCGGTGTCCACGCGCGCCTAATCTCCCTTTCAACCTATCAAAATCGGTTCAAATGGTCAGCGGCGAGAACCAAAAGCGACTGCCAAAATTGTTGTCATCCACGCACACTCGGTAGTCGAAGAGCCTTTCTCCACCTCCAACGCTCCCTATTTCGACGCGACAACAGCGCGATAGGACCAGGGTCGCAATCTGGGACGAGTCTACGCGCGATTTAAGCTGGGGTCGATATGTCTGACAAGCTCACGAGAGTGGCCATTGTCTCTGATGACAAGGTGTGTAAAATATCCTTTGTCGCCGAGTATGCAGACTGACGCCTCGACTTCAGTGCAAGCCAAAGAAGTGGTACGCTGCATTTAAAAGAGCTGAGGGGCTTTGACCGCAAAGCTGACTTGGGTTTTCCTTCCCCTCTCCTCTCATGTGTCTTCGTGCCGCCCTCTTCTCACAGTCGTCAGGAATGCAAGCGATCATGTCCAGTGGTCAAGATGGGGAAGCTATGTATCGAGGTCAACCCCACAGATAAAAAGGCGTTCATATCCGAGGACCTGTGTATTGGTTGTGGTATCTGCGTGAAAAAGTGCGCTCTCCTCTGTCGGTCGGAACCAGCGTCTTGCTAACCATGCGAAGATGCCCTTTCGAAGCCATCCAAATTCTCAATCTCCCCACCAACCTCGAGACCCACGTGACCCACCGATACTCTGCCAACGCGTTCAAGCTGCATCGTCTGCCCACACCCCGGCCGGGGCAAGTGCTCGGCCTCGTCGGTACGAACGGTATTGGAAAATCGACGGCATTGAAAATCCTTTCAGGCAAACTCAAGCCAAATCTCGGACGGTACGACGACCCACCTGAATGGCAGGAGATTCTCAAGTACTTCCGTGGCTCGGAACTTCAGAATTTCTTCACAAAGGTGCTCGAGGACGATATCAAGGCAGTCACCAAGCCGCAATACGTCGACCAGATTCCGCGAAGCATCAAAGTCCCAGGGATGACTGTGGGCAAGATGTTTGACCGGCAAACAGAGCTCGGTAACAGAGATCAGCTAGAGTCGGATCTGGAGTTGAAGGGATTGCAGACGCGAGAGGTCGGGCAGCTGTCCGGTGGAGAGCTTCAAAGATTTGCCATCGCCATCGCCAGCGTGCGAAAGGCAGATATCTACATGTTTGACGAGCCCTCATCGTACCTCGATATCCGACAGCGTTTGGCGGCGGCAAGAGTGATCCGAGGACTCGTCACGGCAACAAATTACGTCGTCGTGGTCGAGCACGATTTGGCAACGTTGGACTATCTGTCGGATTTCATTTGTGTTCTCTACGGTGTACCAGGAACGTATGGTGTCGTGACCATGCCGTACTCTGTCCGTGAAGGTACGTTTGGATCCCGCCCAGTTGTTGGAGGCTTACGCTAGTCAGGCATCAACATCTTCCTTGACGGTATGATCCCCACTGAAAACCTTCGATTCCGAGACGAGTCCCTCACATTCAAAATCTCCGAGACGGCCGACGAGCTTCAAGCTCCAAAGACACAGCGTGTCGAGTACCCGTCGATGACAAAGACCTTGGGAGGCTTCAAGCTGCATGTCGATGCGGGCCACTTTTCAGATTCAGAGATCATCGTGTTGCTGGGCGAGAATGGAATGGGAAAGACTACGCTGGTGCAGTTGTTGGGTGGAAAGCTGGAGCCGGACGATGCGAAGAGCAAGATTGAGTTGAAAGTGTCCATGAAACCTCAAACAAGTAAGCTGCATAGTGCGCGGAAAGTTTGCGAGACGCTGACAGCTTCACTCAGTTTCGCCCAAGTTCCCTGGTTCAGTGCGGTCATTGCTCATCAAGCGTATCAAGGCGATGTTCATGCGTACGTGGATCCGCTCGAGAATGCTGGCTGCGCTGACCGTGTCAGATCCGCAATTTAACAGCGATGTCATCAAACCCATGCAGATCGAACCTATTATGGACCAGGATGTGCAGACGTGAGTGTAGACTGGTTCATTCTTGTTGGTTGAACATGCCTGACATGGTTCAGTCTGTCTGGAGGAGAGTTGCAGCGAGTGGCTATTTGTCTGGTGCTGGGTGTACCAGCGGACGTGCTGCTCATCGACGAGCCGTCGGCCTACCTGGACTCTGAGCAGCGTATCATCGCGTCAAAGGTGATCAAGAAGTTTGTCATGGGGTCCAAGCGGACTGCATTTGTCGTCGAACACGATTTCATAATGGCGACCTACCTTGCCGATCGGGTCATCGTCTTTGACGGCAAGCCGGCGATCGAGTCGTACGCCCGGAAGTGAGTCGCTACGCGTTGCTTCAAACTGTGGTGTATGCGTCGCTGATGAGGACCAGACCCGAGGGGCTGTTGACGGGAATGAACAAGTTCCTCAAATCGCTCGATATCACCTTCCGCAGAGATCCCACCAACTAGTCAGTTCTCTCGCTACGTGTTACGGGGTACATACAGCTGACGTGCACAGCCGACCACGGATCAACAAGATGGACTCGCTCAAGGACAAGGAGCAAAAGGTCGCTGGGTCGTACTTTTTTGTCGACACCGACTAGACGGCATGTGTACTCGCGTATCATATATCTGCATCCTGGGTTCCTATATTCCTGCATTCATTTCTGCATTATCGGCATTGGCAGGAACGTGCCGAGCTGGTCTCTTGGATAGCATCAGGATGAGGAGGGGATGGGAATGGGATGGATAGGATGGGGATGGGAATGGGAATGAGGGAGGCGAGAGTCGATTGGGGGCATACCTTGCATGTATCTATTGCTCTCTGCGTGGCATGCCAAGAGGCCGCGGGACTGAAGCCACAAGGGATCGCTGCGGCGCAAGTCGCGTGCGAGGGTTCGGCCATGTCTGCGGTCACCCCTACTTTGACTTTTGCCTGCGTTTACATTTACACACCTCGTGCTTGTCGCCGGATTTCTGCTGGGTGCTTGGAGCAGCACGACTACGACAGATGCGGTAACGAGCTCACTGACGTTGATTCCACCGACACCGCTCTCAGCGCCGTTTAGCCCGAAAGTCGAACCGCACCCCAAAACCAAAACCAACATCAGCATCAAAATCAACTGCCACCGCAGCGCCCAAGCGTACAGCGAGCCCGACGTCCACGGCTCCTCTGACTTTGGGAGTGGCATCGTTGTCGTCGCCGTCGTCGTCGTCACCGCCGCCGCCGTCGTCGAGTTGCGACCATGTCGTCCTCCGCCTCCTTGGCGTCGCCGCTACCGACGTCGCACCCGCTCATCGCCGAGCTCGGGTCGCTGCGACACCAGCTCCTGCAGTACCAGAAAGCCGCGCACCAGTCTGCCATTCAGCTGCAGGGCTCACGGCTGGAGCTGTCGCTTGCGAGAGAGGAGAATGGGGTGTTACGTGATCAGGGGGAGGGGCTGAGGCGGGAGCTCGAGGTGCTCAGGTGGGTCTCGTCCACACGTTCTGTCCCTGCGAGCTTCACTGAATGACTTCCACTCCCGTGTTGGCATTCTCACGAGTCCCTGCCTACTAACTCCCTCTACCACGCATCCTATGGATTCTACATGGCACACGGCACACGGCACATGTGACATGCTGCATGTTGCATGCTGCATATCGCATGCCTTGGGCCAGAGGCTGACTCGTCTCGCAGGAAGAACCCGGCCCCTCCGCCAATCCCACCGACTTCCACAGCGCTGACCGAGCTCTCCCTGGCACACCGCCGCCTGTCGGCCAAGTTGGACCTGACGGAATCCCAACTGGCGTCAGCGCAGCTCGAGCTCGCTTCGGCCACGCAAGAGGCACAGCGGCTGGTCCGGGAGCGCGATGGGGACCGAGCGACGATCAACGAGCTGCGCAGGGTCGAGGAGGATCGGGAGGAGGAGATCGAGTGGGAGAAGGGGGAACGCCGGAGGGTCGAAGAGCAGAAAAAGCTCGTGTGAGTCCATGTGCAACGTGCGACACCAGCATCCACGTCCAAACCATAGCGCGCCCTGCGAGGCTAGGGTGACGGGGCATGAGTTGAGACAGCGCAATTCGGCAGTAGCTGACGACGGCAGAGACCTCGCGTTGGAAGAGTACGAGTCACTGGTACACTCTCTTGACCCCTCGGTCGTGCCCCCCGCCACGCCCTCCAAGCCTTCCACAGCCGACATTCTGCAATCCCCACCTGAGCTTGGCTCGCCCTCCATGCCCACACCTGCGGCGTCGCCATCCGAAACGTCCATACACACCGCATCCGAGTCCATCTCCAAGCTCCTCGTAGGGCAGCGGGGCGTGCACCGCCTCTTCACAGACTTCACCTCCATCCTCGCCGAAAAGGAGCGCAAGCTGCACGCTCTGCAGTCCCGCGTCGAGGAGCTCGAGTTCTCCCTGTCTACTGTCGAGGCCCAACTGGCTACCGAGACAGCTCTGCGGGTCTCGGCGCAGGTCGAGCGAGATCGCGCATTGCGGGATGACGCGAGTGCCGCCAAGGTCGTTGAGCGGTATATGACCTTTACGCAAAAGACACATGCGACGGTCCACATGCACCTCGATAATCTCCGTGCTCGAAGCGCTGCGACACACGCCACCCTGCGCAACGAGGTGCTGGCGCTTCGAGGGCGAGTGCGCGGCGAGACGGACCGTGCCACGCGTCTCCGAGAAGCCATGGACGAGATGAGCGAGACCCTCGCACGGGAAGCAACTGGAAGGAGAAGAGAGGTCGCGATGCGGCTCAAGATGATGGCTGTCGAGGAGAAGCGGGAGAGAAAGGTCGAGATATGGCTGGACAAGGTGAGGCGCGCTCGTACAGGCGCCGAAGGCGCTGTGTTGGAGCCGGACGCACTCGAAGTCCTCCTAGATGAGGCCGTCGAGGCGGTGACATTTGAGGACAAAATAGAGGGCAAGGACAAGTCTCGGTCCTGGGGTCTCCTGAGCAGAAGGAAAAAGATCCCAGAGATGAGCACATCGGCGCACGGCGAGCAGTCAAGCGTGGCGAGGGTACTGCTCGCTGAGGATCTAGTCAACACCCTCGTGCAGGATCTTCAGGTTGAGATGGAACGGCGCATGGAGCTCGAGCGGCAGCGAGTCGAGTGGCTCGCCAAGGAGGCTGTAGAAGGTGTCGAGCCCGAGGCCGAAGGGGAAGGTCACACGATGTTCGACATCGGCGAGCATGAAGATGAAGAGGAGACGGTAGTGGCCAACGGTGTGGCCCATGGAGACAAAGATGGTCTTGACGATGGACTGCTGGGCGGACGAGCGGCAGACGCCCCGGAAGAGACCGAGGTCGAGGAACCCCTCCCAAGCACACCATCACCAGAACCGCAAGATCATCCGCTGGTCGGTCAACTTCGCGATCTATTTTCTCCCTTGCACGACATGTCCGAGCCCCTTCAGAAATCGCTACATGATTTGTCCCTGTCGCTCGCCTCGCTGCGATCAAGTCTGCCCGTCCCAATCGAAGACCCCGATTCTGCCAATCCGAACGCGTCGAGGCGCAAGCCATTCTTGAACATCTCACTCAAGACGCCGGACGTCCATTCGGACCCTGTCCTGCTCCACTTGCTGGATGCGATCCACGAGGTGATTGAGGATGCGCGCGTGGACGTCGAGATTGCCGTGGCCGATGAGGAGCGGGTGTTCCGCGGCTTTGAGGCGCTGCTGGGTGTGGGTTCAAGCGGAGCTGTTCAGGGCAAAGAGGTGCTCAAGGATGCGCGAGAATATCTCGCCGACCGAGCGGACAATGGACCGTACGGCAAGCTGGAACGCAGAGTAGCGGACGTCGAGAGCGATTTGGCAGTGATCAAGCAGACTCTGCATGAGACGGAAGGGATGGAGATGGACAGGACCAAGGACAAGGAGAAAGACAAGCAGCCCGGGACTGAGCGCAAGCGCGGCTCAGTGTGGAATACCGTGCAGCTCCATACTGTGTCTGCGCCGATCACGCGGCCGCTCATCGGCAGTGGTAGTCCCGGGTCTCCCGATTCGCCAACTAGTGAAGCCCGACGGCGCACGACGAGCCTGTTCTCCGGCGTCGGCAGCGCGGGACGGACGTTTTCAGCATCTGTCATGGGCGCGCCTAGGCGGGTCACGAGTGGCTTCGCGGGTGGATTGCATCGCGGACGAAAGGGGTCTATCGGAGATCAGAGAAAGAAGGACGAGAGGAAAGGTGAGGAGCAGGGGTTGGCGGATCCGGTGCAGATGGAGGATGATGTGGAATGAGCGATGCACAAAGGCTGCACATGATACTATCCAAGGCATCTTGTATGCATCGATCCTCAGCTGGGACATCGCTGTGCTGTCGCCGTTGCACACAAGCGAGACCGCGTCCAAGATTATACAAGCAGTGGACTTGTCCGTCGTGCTCGTCCACGCGGTTCGGCCGGAACTTGCCCCTTTTCACAAGCGCGTATTTCGCTTGTGGTGGTGGTTTACCGGCCATTCGACACTGCAACCGCCTTGGCCTGACAGCCAGCATGTGCACGTTGGCCATTTCGTCATCCACGTCTCTACACTGCTAGAACCATACACCAAGCTGAGAAGCAGCACCCCGTCCCTCTTACCGCCGTCGGCCCAAAAAGTGGAAACTCTGAAAATGCTCTCTGCGCGCTTGCGACTGGGGAGACTCACCGTTGGCGGTCAACGGGCTGTCACTGCACGCGCTCTGTCGACGCGCGCTCAGAGGGTGCTGTCTGCTCTCGACTTGCCGTGTGATGGGCAGAGCCTTGATGGGGTGTTTGATGGGGCTTGGAAAGGCAGTGGAGAGGAGATGAGCAGCACCTGTCCCGCGACGGGTGAGGTGATCGCTCGGATTCGCAGTGTGAGTCGGAGTGTCGAGGCTCTTCGTGACCACTGCCCGTCCCACTCAGCCCCTGCTTCCTTCTATCTGTTTCCCCTGGTACCTATAACTCTGGCATGCAACTGTATCGTGGGGTGGAGGAAGAGGCAAGCTGATCCATCCTTGACAGGCTACAGTGGAGGAAACCAGGCAGACCATCGCAAAGACGAAGGAAGCAGGAAAGCTGCTCCGCGCGATGCCAGCTCCCAAGCGGGGGGAGGTCGTGCGGCAGATCCGAGATGCACTCGCGGGTAAGGTTGGCGAGCTGGGCGATCTCGTCAGCCTTGAGATGGGCAAGATCAAGAGTGAAGGGAAGGGAGAGGTACAGGAGGTGAGCTCTTTCTCTCCCCTTCCTTCTCTCCCCTTTCTTCTCTCCCCTTTCTCCTCCTTCCTTCCCTCCCTCTCAGGCTGCGCTCATATGGTATATAACTTGTTGGGGCCGGCTAACATATCACTAGTTTGTCGACATTGTGAGTCTCACTTGACTTTGCGCGCCAGCGGGTACGAGACGGCCCTTAGAAGCGTACTCATGGATCAGTGCGACTATGCGACTGGCCTCTCGCGGTCGATGGCGGGTCGAGTCCTGCCATCTGAACGGCCAGAGCATGTTATTTATGAGAGTAGGTCAATCGCTGCTTAAAGCCAATCGCTGCTTAAACCAGGAGCTGTTCTCGCTCACTAGCTTCCTGCCCTTCCTGCTCGCTGATGCCTCACAGTCCCCAACCCCCTGGGCGTAGTTGGCATCCTCTCTGCGTTCAACTTTCCCGTGGCGGTCTACGTGCGTCGGATTTCCTCCTTGCGTATCCAGCTGACAAGTTCAAGGGCTGGAATTTGGCTCTGGCTCTTGCTACAGGGTAAGCTTGCGCATGTCACAACTCCAATTAGGATATCGTGTTGGAATTGGCTGATGACCTCAACAGCAACTCGACGATCTGGAAACCTTCCCCTACTACGCCACTGTGAGTGAAGATGCTGTCTGGAACAAAGAGCCACAAAGTTGACGGGAGTGCAGGGCTGCTATCGCAGTGACAAAGCTGATCCAGCCGGTCCTCGAGCGCAATGGTCTGCCAGGTGCCGTAGCCAGTCTGGTCTGCGGAGGGGCAGACGTGGGGAAAGAGGTAGTAGAGAGTCCGTCCGTTGATTTAGGCAAGTTTCGCCTCGAACCACGAAGCCAGACATTGGTCTGACCAGGACGAGTAGTGAGCTTCACTGGGAGCGAGCGAGTTGGAAAAGACGTCGGCAAGGCCGTTCAGGACCGTTTCGGCAAAACCATTCTCGAGCTGGGGGGTAATAACGGTGAGCACGAGCTCCCGTGCTCACTTCTGCAGGAACGAGGTTGAGGATGAATTGCTAAATGCTCGTCAGCTGTCATCGTCGACAAAGACGCCGATCTGTCGCTGGCATTGCAAGCGGTGCTGTTCGCGGCGGTCGGTACAGCTGGTCAAAGATGTACTTCGACGCGCCGGCTCTTGCTTCATCGGTCCATCGCGCAACAGTTCCTCTCCCAGCTGGTCCCGCTATACGACTCGACTTCTCCCTCTACACTCCCTGTCGGCGATCCACTGAGCCCCACCACTCTTATTGGGCCACTGCATACTGCCGCAGCGGTAGAGATGTACGAGCGCCGCCTGGCGGACATCACTGCCAATGGCGGAGAGATCCTCACGTCGCGGCATGGCAGGATTGGCGCGGTACAGGGGTTCAGTGAATCGCAGGGCGGCAATTTCGTCTGGCCAACGGTAGTGCGGCCAAAGCGGGACGACCCGTGCTGGCAAGAAGAGACGTTTGCGCCGATTCTATACGTGGCGGAATTTGACACCCTAGAAGAAGCCATTGCGTGAGTGCGATGCGGTGGCTGATGGATGCGGGCTCCGCTTGCTCGCCGGTGGCGTGCACGATATGCACTGGATTGGGCTGGACTGGACTGGACTGGACTGGACTGGACTGGGCTGGGCTGATCGATGGGGCAGGCTCAACAACTCGGTGCCTCAAGGCCTGTCGTCATCACTGTTTACGAGCAACGTACAGGCCATGGGCAAGTGGCTCGGTCCAGAAGGCAGCGACTGCGGAATCACAAACATCAATGTCGGCACCAGCGGCGCCGAGATTGGCGCAGCGTTTGGGGGCAATAAGTCCACTGTGAGTCGGCGTCCTCCCGTCCTCCCGTCCTCCCGTCCTCCCGTCATCCCGTCATCCCGTCATCCCGTCATCCCGTCATCCCGTCATCCCGTCATCCCGTCATCCCGTCATCCCGTCTTCCTGTCCTCCTGTGTCGTCCACTTGCTCGCCGTCGCGTGTCAGTTCATTCGCTCGCTGCGCTCTTGCATTTGCAGTCCAGGACAGTGCCGAGGCTGAGAGACGGACGCTGAGGCTGACGCGCCCAGGGTTGGGGCCGTGAATCAGGCGGAGATGCGTGGAAGCAGTATGTGTGAGTGCGCGTCTCGGACTTGCATCGCGGCATGGCGGAGGGTAGCTCGTCACGTCATGCTCACGCTGATATCGCGACACAGGCGGTGGAGTGCGGCGACAGTCAACTACTCGAACAAGATGCCTCTGGCGCAGGGAGTCGACTTTGGGTTCGGGTCATCATAGCATTGCATCGCATGTACATGTTGCTTCTCAAAGTAGAGACCGTTCGCCCCACAATACAGTGCTGAGCGATGAGTGCTACAGATGTACATGCTTTACACTTTAGCACCAAAAGGTGACTGTGCCCCAAATCGGCTGATAGATGTACAATATACAGTAGACCACATTCTGCCTCTTACTGCGCCTGACGTTCTCTCTTGGGTGCAAGCTCTTCCTGCTACACACTTCCTGATCCCCCTCAACCACGTTGACTCCCGCCTGGGGTCGTCAATCCCTTCCCGTCTTGATTTCTACTATAACATTGACGACCATCAAGCACAGATAGGCGACGATGAGGCAGCATGCCCATCGCCTGTCGATGAGGTACCCGTTCAGAGGGACGACAATCGCCGTCGTCACAAGCACGAGCACGAGACCGGCTGCTGAAACCCAGAGTGTAGGGGAGAAATGGACGGTCACGGGCGCCGAGGCATCGTGTGTCAGCATGTGCCACGTTCCGGATCCGCCTATCCCAAGCAGGAGGTTCAGCATCCTGTGTCAAGGAATCACGAGCCGAGCAGCGACAATCGCAATGACAACGCGGCGACAATGACGGTGACGATAAGATTGCAGGGATAGGGATATCGACAAGGCGAACATGTGACGTCAGCGATCTGTTGCAAAGTTCGCACGATGAAAACACGTACGGGCCCCCGAAACACGCCGCATAAGCCATGGCAGGTGCAAACTGCGCGACTGTCACGTTGGCCACCAGGTCGGCCAGACTATTGCCAACGGCAAAGATTGTCAAGCCGACAATCGCATCGCTCAGCCCCAAGATCTCGCCAACGACCTAAATCACCACTCAGCATGACCACAAAGCGTCTACGATTCGAGTTAAGATTCCTGTATTCACCTGGAGGACCGACACGACTTCGTCTGCAATGGCTGCGATCCAAACCATCGAGCATACAAAGCCCGCAAAGCACCGTATGAGCTTCCACGGCTGGCTGGTCCCGTCTGTAGCCGTCATCATCACTATGCTAGCGCCTGCCAAGCCAGCGATTATCACTCCCAGCTCAATCCACGGGAGAAATGAGGTGCCCTCTGTGTGCGGATCAGCATACAGGAGTAAAGCAACTAGATACAAACTCACGAAAGACGATGAGGGTGCAGAATGCCGGCCCAAACACACACTGCGCGGCAGTGAGCGATTTGTGAAACTCCAATGCCTCGTCTGCATGCAATACTTCCACCAGTTCCTTTGTCGCGTCGTCCTGCTGTTCGGCATCCAATGCCGTCCCAGATTCGACGCCGTCGTGCAGCCGTCTCAACGCAGAATGGTGGATATGTCCAAGAGGTGAGTGTAAAGGCGAGAATCCTCCCTCGACAAGGTGATGTAGCTCCTCGCCGACACCAGCCGACAAGAGACGGTCGGAATCGGCATCTCCATATTCCTCGGTCTCAGATAGCTCGCGGGCCTCCAAAAGAGGCTCGTTGGTCCCTTCTGGGAGTGCAATGCCTCCCTCGTCCCCTCTCCCATCATCCACGACCGGGAGCGTGAGGGTCAAAGCGAGAACGGCAGGGACAGAAGTAACGGCTAGGATCATGCCGATGTACGACTTGTGTCGGAAGCTCTGCATCGAAGGGAAAAGTGTTCGGAGGAGTAGTCGCGTCCGATGCCGGAGTCGCAAGCGTGATTTATGCGGGGTCGAGTCGGAGGCATTTTCATCCTGCGAAAGGCGGCTTCTAGATTCGATGGGTGCCGCCTCTGCACCCGAAGGATCGAAAACGGAGATCGAAGGGATGCTGGAGTGAGTGGAACGACCGTGGGGAGCTTGGCTGGGAATCTGGAGTCGCAGGTTGGTCGGTCTTGCTGGTGAGTGGTGCGATTTAGCAGGGTCCGGCGTCGGCGGATGCCCCTGCGTATCTTGCCATGGATTCCGTTCTGGCGGAGCTGGCACGTCAGATGATCTCGGCTCTGGAGAGACCCCTGCCAGACGCGATCTGGGAGGATCATCGTGATGCAGCGTATGGGTATGGGACCGCGGCCTGCCACGGAGAGAACCACGCTTGCTCAATGCTCGGGAATTGAACGGGAATCCGGCCGAGGAAGATCTCCGGTGGGCATTGGGACCAAAGTAATCGTTGGTGTCTCGAGGGCTCATGGGTGTACCACTTGGACTCGGCGTCCTGGAGCTTTCTCGGCGGAGTGAGTTGACTACGTCTCGGAACTCGATGGCGCCCAGTAAGGAGAAGGTCGCCCGTGGGGTTTCGGTGGCATACTCTGACGAGGAGGGATCTCCGATCAGAGGGTTGAGATAAGGCGAGTGCGTGAACGATCGGGTAGCATGTGACGGTCCGGGATGGGTGGGCGGCAAAGTTGGGGATATCGACTGAACGGAAGAGTTGAGAGAGTTGTTCGACGCTTGCCGCTTGATATAGGGCTGCTCCCCAGAACTCGATGGAGAGATGATCAGAGTCACAGGGGACGCCGAGACTGCATCCTCCTCTCCGTCTAGGATCTGTGGGCCAGTGCTGTCCCAACCTAGATGCCGCCAACTCTCCTTGTCCCTCCGACGACGGTTCCACCAGTTTCCCCCAACCACGACGGACACATATGCGACGTAGAGCAGCACCATGCAGCCCGACTCGATGATGGAGAGATATCCATCGTGCAGGACGGTGATGAGGACGATGACAGCCGCAGTGAAGAACATGACATCGCGCATGAAGGCGTGACGAGGAACATGGAATGGGCGGATGAGTGCGATGGACCCTACGACGATGGATACGACTGCGGGAGTTAGCGAGACGGAATATCGTAAGACTATGCAGATAGGTGCAGTGAACGGTGTAGGGTGTAGAGTGTCGTGTAGGATGTAGGGTGTCGGGTGTAGGATGTAGGGTGTCGGGTGTAGGGTGTATGGAGAAAGGTTTAAGTTTTTATGTGACGAGTTGAGTCTCCGGTATCCTGTCTCCAGTGTCTGGGAGGCGCAGACGAGTGGTGCACAATGTCCCGGGGGAGTTGGGACTTGACATCACTCACTAAAGCTAGCAGCGCCAATCAACTCTCCCACGGCAAGACCAAAGCCGCCATTTTTGAGACTGGCAAAAGTAGAAAAGACGTCTGGGCTCCCATTCCCAAAAGCGAGAAACGTGACTCCGGCGGTCGACTCGTTCAGCCCGAGGTAAGCTGCGATGGTGGAGAGGTTTGGGCAGAAGAAGTCGGACGCGGAGATACCGATGAAGGAGAAGAGGAAGGCGAGGATGACGACTAGGAGGAGCAGGATGAAGGGGCGCAAGGCGAGGGGCGCGGAAGCGTACCATTCTGAGTAGGGGAGGGCGAGTACGGTGGCCTGCTGGTGTCAGCCGAAGACTTGTATGCGGTGGGATGGGGGACAGGGCAAGAACAACGAAACGAGGAGGGGAGAGGGGAGAGAGATCGAAGAACGAAGGACGAAGAAGGACGAAGGACGAAGTACGAAGTACGAAGAACGAAGAAGGAGAAGGAAGAAGGAGAAGGGGAAGGAGGAAGGAGAAGGAGAAGAAAGCGTCACCGACATACCGCGCGACCATCTCCGCTTTGAGAGCGCTTGGCCAACTCCAGCAGCACACCCCTCGGAGCGCGATCATGCTTGAGCAGCCTCGCCGAGCGCGTCAGGACGACCTGGAGAATCAACGTCGTGGCCAGCAACAGCCACGTGCGGGACCGCGGGAGGTGAGGCATTGGTGTGTGTCGGTCTCGGTGTTGGTGTTGGTGTTGGTGTCGGTGGCGGTGTCGGTGTCGGTACGAGATACGGTTATACGGTAGAGGGTCGACTAGTCTTCCAGTCGCTGTCGCCGTCGTGCTTCGTCTTGGTCGTCTCTGTAGAATTCCGGTATCCCCGTCGGTCTCTAGTGGAGTGGCCGCCGGAATCTCTGGCTCAGTGAGAGCCAGTCTGAGAGATACGACTGGGAAATAAATAGGAGAGATGGAGAAAGAGGAGAGCTGGGAAGATGGAGAGATGCAGAGATGGAGAGATGGAGACAGAAGAAACCCGAGTACAGTGAAGCAGGCGGCGGACCGTCGTCTGACCTAATTTCGTCGTCTCCCCCTCGGCCAGGGTACGCCCATATCGATGAGCCCGGAGAGGTGCGCCTTCGGAGCTGCAGTGCACGACTACAAAGGAGGACACAGAGGGCGATATCGTACGTAAGAGCCGAGCGATGGTAGACTGCAAGACTGACGAGGCTAGGACATCTCTGGCTGGAATACGGCGGTCGCCGTGCCTCGCCTCGTAAACCATATACTAGTGTATTTTCCTCCGGCCGTCCGTGCGCTGAGCTGTAGAGCTACCGCGTTTTGTTCGGCTGCGGGTCGCACAGCAGCGTCGGCAGTCCCATCACTGCATGCAACAGAGAGACTTCGCTTCTGCAAGTTTGTGCATATCCCACTTCTGGCCGCCACCGCGTCGTTATTCTTCAGCATAGACAACAGCTACAATCGAGACAAGACCAATTCGCCACTCCTCACCGGGAGCTATTACTCTATATCGCATCCCACATCTTCCTAGTCCATCAATCCACCTCGACTTCCTCTCACGCATCCAGGTCCACGATCCGGATGATCTCGGACATCTTGGTCTGCATCTGCATATGTCCCCTCAAGACACTGGAGACATCAATGTCCTGGATTCCAGGAAGGTTTACCGGTCCCAGCCCAGCCGGCTGTGTACCGTTCTGAAGCGTCGCCGCGCGCGTGACCACCTCGTGCAGCCTGCGCCATTAGCTTGCTAGTTACCTCTTTACGAGTCGATTCGAGAAAATACGCACCTCGCCACTCCGGCCAGGACGAAATCGGCGTCAGACCACACGTTGACAAGCCGACGGGCAACGACTCCACGAGCCTTTGCCCATTCTTCAGAAGATGGCGCGAGCGGCATGGAGATGAGGATGGCCGACTCGACGTAGGCTGGAGTCTGGCCGGTGGTCGGCAACGAGGCGAGATACTGCAGCGCATGGAATACTGTCAGACAGCCGACAGACGAGCCGACCTGCACCTGTGCATCAGCCAACACGAGATGCTTTAAAACTTGTCAAGCTGTGAAGTGGGACTGACGAGGATGACAGGCCGTTCGCCCTGCACGCGCTTCTCTAACACTTCACCCAGGATCCGACCGGCCTTGTTGGCGCGATCCTGCGCCTGGAGCCAGGTATTGTCCAGCACGGTGGTCGACATTGAGTATACCGTTCTGTCAGCGGTCAGCACGAACATGCGATCGAGCCTGCACCAAGCCATGCGAGACGGGAGGCATGCGCCAGGTGGACTTTAGGCTTACCTAGGCAGAGCGACCGCGGCAAAGTACGTGTTCAGCACGGTACGCTTGATGATCTGCCCCGTGATCTTTCCCTTGATCTTACCCTCGACTACACCGTCGCATCAGCTCTTGTTTCCCATTTGCCCCAGACACGCGATCCGTGACTTTGACAAATCGTTCGCCTCACTCACCCCAGAGATCGAGCGCGCGTCCCGTCTTGAGCATCGCCTCGCTCTCGTACCTCAGCAGATAGACATCCCGACCATCCTTGAGTCCGACCTTGGACGGGGGCACGGCAGGTTGCGCAACCACCTCGACCTCGTCGACTGTAACTTTCTCGTCGGCCGGGTCCAGCTTCTTGTCTCCACTCTGGTTGCTGGACTCCGTATCCTCGTGGGTCACTGGCTTGGAGGTGGTCGTCGTCGTTGTGGTTACTTTGTCCGAGCAGATTGCGCGCCATGCAGTGACTGCTTCGGTCTTTGAGACGGTCAACAGACCGGGCACAACGATGGTTGCCTGGGTGGGGTGGGTCAGCGGTGGTCTTGTCGTACCCGGTGGGAGTGAGGAACGGAAGGCGGTAGGTGATGAGGGGGAGATAGCCCTTGAAGAGGAGATAGGTCATGTGGGTGAGATAGCTACGAGTGCGATAGTGGAGGATCGACTGCTGATGAGTGGGACAGTGAACGATCGACTCCAGAAGAGTGGGATGCTACAGATCTCCGATGGACTACGACGAGCGCCGACTCACAGTCAAGCTCGGCGGCCGCTTTCTCTCCTCTACGGGCTTCTCCTCGACCCCAGCATCCAAACTCGGTCTCGGCGAGTCTATCGACGCCCTCCCGCCGCCAGCACCACCAGCGCTCGTTGCCGGGGAAGGACCACTCAGCGAGCTGCTGGCGAGCGTCCCTGCCGCTGTGGACAGGTCGAGCAGCTGTTCGGACAGTTCGGCGCGGTTGGCATCGACGGTTGCTTGCGCTTGCTCGTCTGACATCTCCCCTGCTTCACCCTCTGTTTCACTCGGTGCTCCATGCGCTTCGCCCACTCGGCTCGCGTCTCCAATCTCCACCTTGTCCAGCTTGTCCGTCACCTCGTCCGTGCTCTTGCTTGTGTCTGTGCCGTCTTTCTTGGCCTGGCCCCTGCGTTCTTCCAATCTCCTCCTCGCCTCTTTCAGGTCCTCGACCTCCTCTACCGTCGCCTTCGTCCCGCTCCCGACCTCGACAAACCCAAACTCCTCGACCCCCCTCCAGCGCTCTCGGACCCTGCGTCCCGCCAGCCCACCGCCTCCCACGCCAAACAGCGTCCCCAGCACCACCGGCGCCGCACCCGCACTCAGAATCCCACCGATCCCAAGCGGCGCCAGCAGGGCCGCAATGGCCGGTGCCGCCAGCCCGCCCGTGACGCCGATCAACACGCCTCCAGCAATCACGCCGGCGCCCGTGGCGAGGTGTCGGCCAAACGCGCCGCCCCAGCCTTGCGCGTGGGCAGCGCGCGTAGCTTCTACCTTGGCTTTCTCCTCCTCTTCCTTGGACTTGGATGCAGCAGCCTTGAGCGCGGCGAAGAGCGTTTGGGCCAGGTTCGCCTCTGCTTCCGGCAGGGAGGAGGTCGGGTCCAGTCCAAGCAGCCCAAGAGCGCGGTGACACCATGCCCTCGCGAGCGGAGCATACCGCAACTGACCAGCTTGCTCCTTCCCGTCTTTCCCCTCCTTCCCCTCCTTGCCACTCCCGTCTTTACCGCCGTTATTGCCCTTGGCATCGGCATCCATCGCCAGACTCGCCTCGACCAATATCCCCGCAATCCGCTTCCGCTCCTCCTCGCTCCAATCATCGCGCTGCGCCTCGGCCGCATTCACCACATCCTCAGGCGCGATGTTGGGCGGTAATCGAGAGGTATCAAATTCAAGCAGCTTGCATACCGCACCGACCCATCGTCTCGAAGTAGCAGTGTACCATGCCTTGCTGCGCGCGGAAGCCGGCGTCGCGGGGTGGAGCGTCGCGCAGTAGCTTGCGAGCGCCACGATCAGCCGGACCGGTTGAGGCAGCGGCGAGGGTGGTTTGGGAAGTGATTCTGTTTCACCAGGCGACATGGGCTCGGCTTACGAAACTTGACGATTAAACACAAAGAGTACAGAATGATCAAAGAGTCTTGCTGGCTGACCCGGAATCCCAGATGGAGCACTTGACGTCATGACGATCCTTTTCATAGTGGTGCCCACCACGTGGCAACTTTCAACCACTATTGAGCGCTTCTCGTAGTCATTCCCAGCACGAAAATGGTGAGATGGAACAATCACGCAGCATCCACAGCAGCACTGGACAAGAACACCACGTTGGGACAATCTATCCATGGGACTTCTACGCCTAAAAAGGCATCTAATACCTCTAAAGCGTCTACCAAGTCCCGAATCCACGAATCATGGGGCATTATACAAAGTAACTCTGGCACCAGAGCCGTTTTCATCTTCTTGTGGTCGCCATACAGGGCGGCCGCGGGGGGACGACCAGAAAACTCCTTCCTACTATTCCATCTCCGCCTTCACCTGCTTTTGAAAGAGTCGTCTCGTCGTCGCGTGTCGTTAAAAGTGGATCGTAATGTGCCAGTTGAGAGATGCCCGAATCGTCGATAATGGGATAGACCGTGATGTGTTTTCTTCACATTCACAAGCGAGTCACAGAAAAGGAAAGAGAAAAAGGTATCCGTGCCAATGGTCCGATGGTTGATGGTGTTGGTACAAGCGTTGCGTTCGAGTCTCGGTTGAAAACGTCCGTAATTTCTAGCTGCGTCCAGCGCTCGGTTCTATAGAGGGAGAGGGCGATGCAGTCGAAATTGGTGGACGAAAGGTTGCGATGCGTGAAGCGGAGACCTGAACACGTTGCTTGTGTTGGGACGATGATTGGCAGATTGATGTGTACAGCAAACGAGCATGAAAAAAGAGTCGATTCAGTCGAGAAGCGCAAACGAGAATCCAAGCCGGGTATATGGGGGGGAGTCCAGCAAGCGTTTACCACCAGCTGGCACCCGACGATGCAGCAGGAGGCGGGAAGCCCCCAGACGCAGCAGCATAGCCGCCGCCGTAGCCTCCACCACCACCATAGCCGCCTCCGTAGCCACCAGCACCACCGGCACGGCCGCCAAAGCCACCGCCACCAGCTCGGGCGTCACGACCACCAGTGCGGCCACCACCACCGCCTCGGCCGCGTCCGCCACCAGATCGACCGCCGCCGCCGAAGCTACCAAACGACCGCTCGGAAGAGATGTCGACCAGCCACTGGGGTACCTCTTGGTTCGCCTCCTTGAGCAGGTCGATCAGGTCGCGACCAAGACCGAGATTGTTGCGGTTGAAGAAGGCAGTAGAGTTACCCGTGTTACCGGCACGACCGGTACGACCGATTCGGTGGGTGTACTCTGCAACGTCGGTGGGCAGATCGTACAGAATGACGTGGGTGACGTTGGGGATGTCGAGACCTCGTGCTGCTACAGCTGTGGCAACCAGGATCGGTGATCGGCCGGTCTTGAAAGCTTGCAGGGCAGCCTCTCGCTCGCGCTGCGTGCGATCGCCATGGATCGAGTTGGCGTTGTGCCTGTTGTGGCACAAGAAATCGCAGAGCGAGTCGGCCATACGCTTGGTCTCGACAAAGACGAGGATGAGGCCGCCAGACTGTTCAGCAACCAAGAGGTCAAGTAGGAGCGACTTTTTGTCGTGATCGTCAACGTATTCTATACGTTGAGTGATGTTCTCGGACGTCGAGCCGACTCGGCCGACTGAGAGGAAGACGTAGTCCTTGAGGAACGCTCGCGCAAGCATCTGAATCTCCTTGGGGAAGGTTGCCGAGAACATGAGTGTCTGTCGAGCCTCAACACCCGGCATGTCTTCGCCCTCGACGATTCGCCTGATCTGGGGCTCGAAACCCATGTCAAGCATTCGGTCGGCCTCGTCAAGCACAAGATATTTGATGTTGGCAAGACTGATCTTGTCGCGCTCCATCAAATCGACGAGACGACCAGGGGTGGCAGACAGAATGTCACAGCCGCGTTCGATGGTTCGGATCTGTTGGCCGATATCGGCTCCACCGTAACAAACGGCAGGACGAGCCCAAGATCGGTAGGCAAACTTGCGAGCCTCTTCGTGGATCTGCGAGACGAGTTCACGAGTGGGAGCGAGGATGAGAGCGGTGGGGTACGACTTGCGCCTGCTGCCGTGACCGTAGCTGGTCTCGACGGGAGGAGCGACCGGGCCATAAGAGAACATGGCGGACAGGATGGGGAAGAGGAAACCGCCAGTCTTGCCCGAACCTGTCTGAGCACAGGCCATGAGGTCACGACCTCCTGCAACGATGGGGATCGAGTATTTCTGCACGGGGGTGGGTGTAGTGTAACGCGACAACTTGATGTTCTCAAGGAGGACCGGGTCGATAGGAGGGCTGGTGAACTCTGTCACCGGCTCGGGGACACCCGTACCCGTAGCCTCGACGGGAATGTCGGCGTATCGGTCAAAGTTGATACCAGTGGTCTGCGAAATTAGCAATGCATACCAGATGGGCACGCGGCACTCACCTGGCTCTGTCCGTCGCCCTCCTCGCCGAAAAGCTCCTTCTCGAGCCTGGCGTTCCTTTGACCAATGACATGGCCATTCTTCCAAGTACCATAGCCGGGAGCCCCGGCTCCGCCTCCGCCACTGCCAAAGTTGCGCTCAACGGGCTTGCGGGGAGCACCCCAGCCGCCATCATCGATGGGGCCGGGGGCACCGCGCACAGAGGGCGGAAGGTAGGCTCCCCGAGCCGGGACCGGGGTAGGAGCTGGAGTAGGCAGGCCAACCTGCGGGTGGTAGCCAATATTGGCTGCGGCGACCGGAATGGCAGCAGGCGCGTCGTAAGCTACCTGAGGGGGGGGTGCGGGGCGGTTGCGAAGATGGGGGGGCACGTAAGCCGGGCGCTCGGGGTTCAAGCTGATGGACTCTGCGAAAGGAAGGAAAGAAGCTTTGTCAGCGGGGGTTGTCTCTACGCGTTGAAGATACCCGTCAAACTCACTGAAGCTTTTCTCGAGCCCATTGACGCCGTTGGGTGCGCCATTGATGATGTGTGTGTCAGTGGTCATATTGCGTGGAGTTTGAAGCCTTTGTTGCTGACTAGTCGCGGTGGCGATTGAATCGGTCGTGTGAGAGGAGACGCGAAAAAATAAAAAGAGTCTTGGCGCTGGTCTTCTTCAGTCTATGCAGGTGTTTCCGAGCAGAGAGTGAAAAGAGTGTCTAGTGGAGTCTGTTTTGTTGATGGTGAGGGTGGTGTTTGGGAGCAGAGAGAGAGAGAGAGAGAGACGAAGCAGTGGAGCTTTTGGTTGAGTGTAAAAATGTATCCAGAAGAGGATGAACGAGACTTTCAAAAGGAGAAGAAAGGATAAAATATTCCTTCGGGCGGCGCGGCCAAAGCGGGTGGCGAAAAAAAGCCGACCTAGATGGCTGTGGGGGGGAAGGGGGATTTGCCAGAAGCGGTAATTTATGGGGTGGGATAAAATAGAACAAATCGTAAATTTTCCTCCCTGACAAACGGAAGCAAATGTTCAACGCGTCGAGACGAGACGGCGAAGTTTGAAACACGTGGAGAAACACAACACTTGGTACAGTCCGGCACTTGCTGTATACAATCCTCGTATCCTCTCAAGTGTCCTTCAACTCGTGCACAACGAAACGATATGGTGAGCTACACAGCCGGATTGCTTGTGCAAGCTGATGAAATGTAGTCTGGCAACGCAGGTCTGTGTCCCGACTCCCTTGCCACCTGTCGCAGCGATCCTCACTTCATGGTCCTGGTTCCCGACTAACTTGTTGCGGTCCCTATATCCGTCCGACGTCTGGCATTCTAATTCTATCGCTCTTTGTTACTCCCATTCTAATTCTATCGCTCTTTGTTACTCCACCGCATTGTGGCCTAGTTCATGCAGAGTCTGACGCCCGCAGAATACCGCGAAGCCTTTGCCCTCTTTGACAAGCGAGGCACAGGTCAAGTCCCTCGCGAGTCGCTGGGCGAGCTGCTCCGCTCGCTAGGGCAGAACCCGACTCAGGCCGAGGTGGCTCATCTCGAGTCGAGCGTTGGTACTACCTGTGCGTTGACCTGTTGCTGTTCCGAGTAATCTGTCCTGCGCCGTCTGGCCAGTGCGATCTGTCGTTTGCCGTCTGCTCAGTGTCATCTGTGTTTTGCCATCTATCCAGTCTACACAAGTTGTGCCTCGGAGGATCGTGGCTGACGAGGTGGCGACAGTCGACTACGACACATTTCTCAACATCCTGAATCGGCCTGATGGTTGGAAGCCCGTCGGGACTGCGGGTGAGTGCTGCTCGTAGCAGAAACACTTGCCGCTGCTGCTCGCCTCTTTGGACCGTACTGATCAGTCAGACGAGTTCATCAAAGGGTTCCAGGTGTTTGACAAAGCCGGAAACGGGTTCATCGGCGCCGGCGAGCTGCGGTACGTCCTTACCCAGCTGGGGGAAAAGATGTCGGACGACGAGGTGGATGAGCTCTTGAAGGGCTTTCCGGTGCAGTGAGTGGAGTTGCGTGGCTGTTGGCTTTCCTCCCCGAGTCTTTCTCCCCATTCTCGGTATCCCCTTCTCTCTCCCCAGCTCTCTGTGTCCCCTTCTCTCCCCCAGACTCTATCACCATAATGTGTCCCCAACTCTCAATTCTCTCCCCCAACTCTCCCTTAATGTTCTGTCCCAGTTCTCTGTCATGTCGAACATTGTAGTTGTCTGTCCCCACTTTTTACCACGTCGCCACGCTCTCTCCCCACCTCATTACCCCCCACCCGTTCAAAGGTGTACCGCCATCGGCACAACCCCCCAACTCACCGCAGGCCAGGCTGACGGGACGCAGAGACGGACAGATCAACTACCACTCGTTTGTGCGGTCCATCCTCGCGCAATAATCGCCAGGCCTTGTTGGCCTCCGGCTCCATTGCCAGACGTGGCGTGACGAGGCAAGCTGGATAGGAGGTATTGGACGCGGGGCGGGGTGGGCGTGCTTGACGTACCGCTTAACGTGGGACGTGGGACGTGGGACGTGCGGCGTGGGACGTGGAGTGTCTTGGACGTCGAGCCGACTTTACCTGGTGATCCAAGTGCTTTCGTACCTGTGGCGAGCGGAGTCCTCTTGGCCTGCTGTTGACGACTTTACGATGTACCCGTGCTTCTGACCATGTGTCGCGCTGATTCCTCGGCCCGAATAGTCACGCCCTCGGACCCTGCTAGTCCCCTCACCAGAGCTTCACAGTCACGGCCGTTGTCCCGTGGCACGATGCAGCTGGGCACTGGCACGAGCAGCTGGGCATTGGAACGAGGCAGCTGGGCACTGTCGACACCGACTCGCGGCTTCACACCCGTGCTTGTCACTGGACAAAGACTGCTTGTCACTGGACAAAGACTGCTTGTCACGTTACACAGACAGCATGTCACTTGGCCAAAGACAGCTTGCCACTTGGCAGAAGACAGCTTGCCACTTGACGAGAGATTAATTATGAATACCGGCACATGACCGTTACTCTCGACGTGAATGGCTGACTGGGTCGTCTTGGCTGAACCAGTAAGGGTCTGATCTAAGTTCTGAGCTGGAAACGATCCTGGCGGCCCAGCGCCAGACGCTCTGTGCTCGATCCTCCATGCTCGTTACTCGGTACTCGGTACTCGATGCTCGATCCTCCATGCTCGTTACTCGATGCGCGATGCTCGATGCTCGATGCTCGATGCTCAATACCCGCTCGTCAAGGTATGCCTCACAGCTACATTTTGCCAAGATTATAAGGCGCGGACGCCGACAACGTCTCTGATTTCCATTGTCCAATTGAAACATGCAGTAGCACACGCTGTTTTCCCAAACCCTCCCAACAAAGGTATTCCCCTCCAACCACACCAGATCCCATGCCACGTACCCCGGCCGCTCCGCACTGACCGTACGATACCCCCCCTCCCTCCTATCGGTCCCGCTCACACACCTCTTCCCCCGCGGTCTCCATCCCCTACGCCACCCCCTCGGTCTCCCGCAGTGGATCCCTACACACAAAACACTTGCTGTCCTCCCTGAACCACCGCCGAGCACAGTGCTCATGAGCCGAATGCCCACAATCAGGCAACATCACCCCCCGCTCTTTATCGCGATACTGCGCCAGGCAGATGGGGCACTTGGACACCCGCACGCCAAGGAGCGAGAGCTTGAGCTTGGTCTTTCCGGTCGACGTTGTGCGGCGCGAATCGACCGAGATGAGTCCCGGTAGGAGGGTGGACAGAGCCGCCGGCGACGCGGCTGGCGTCTTCGCCGGCCCGAGGAAGGACGTGATTTGAGAGAAGCCCTATGAGGTAGTCGAGCGTCAGCTTGAGTTCACTCGACGTTGCTTCTCGTTCGACAGGATCCAGAACCACTTCTGCGACGGACATCCCCTTCGTTGACGGCTGTCCATTTCCTCGACGGACAATCCCTTCCTCGACATATATTCCCTTCCTCGACACGCGTCCGCTTCATAAACGTTCATCCGCTCGGATGGGCTGACATGTTACGCCGCTAGAAACGAAAGAAAAAGACGAAGGTGCAAGTTCCAAGCCCAAACGCTCACCTCGTACTCTCTGCCGGACCCTTCGATGCGGGAGACCAGCACATCGAGATCCGTGTACTCCACGGGACCCCCGGTTGCCGTCACTGTCTCGCTCCGCAAGTCCTGTGTCGATACACTTCGCGCCGTACTGGGCAACACGTCATGCTCGACCGTCAGGTTCTCCGAATGCGCCCTCTCTCCCAGTGGTCTCGGGGGCCCCAGGATTCTAGGCGGAGAGGGATCCGGCCCCACCACCAGGCTATCGGCAAGTAACTTGGCCCATGGTCTCGGAGGGACCGGGGGTGGTCGTGGACCGCGCGGGCGCGACGGTTTGGCATTGCGCCAGAACGGGCGCGGTATGATCCCGATCGGAGCGAGCGTCGAGACCTTCTCAGACACCGACGATGTTGTAGACAAGGTGACGGACGAATCGTTCCGACCGTGCGTTGGACGCGGGACAAATGCCGGCGGAGGGGAAGGCGGTTGAGGCTGGTCAGGCATGGATGCAGGAGGAGAGACGGGCGATGGTGGTGCGCGGGACGGGGCAGACGACGGAGGGGGCGGTGGTGGACGCCGCGTAGGCAGTGACGGGGCTCTCGCTCTCGGGGTCGGTGAGGTAGCCGTCGCTGCCCCCTCTGCTCGATGTATAGGTCGAGGCGTAATAGGTGAGTCTGCCGTCGATAATACCGATGGTTTTCGCGACACTCCAGCACCTTGCCCCTGCGCTCGCAGAGACGGAGGTGGTGGCGGAGCTGGCTTCCTCTTCGATACCGTTGCCTCGGGAGGTGATGCAGACCCTTCAGCCTTGTGCTTGGCCGGAACTATCTCCTTTGACATGCCCTGTTTAGCCACCGCGACCTGCGCCTGCAGCGCCGTATCGATCTCAAGCTGTCGACTCGCCTCCTTGACCGCTTCTACCGCAGCCAACCTCGCAGCCGCCTGTGCCGAACTTTCCGCTACAGTGTTCTGCGCATCGTCCTCTAACAGCGCGAGCAGCTCGGCGGTCGCCGCGGCCAGCGTCGGGATTTCCGTTGGCGCTTTGGGCGACGGCACAGCCGAAAAGTCGTTCAAGTCTATCAGAGGCCCAGAAGCCATGTTTGGACTCGCCGGAATCTTGGGCTGGCGCTTAGGAGGCGACGCAGATAGTTCTTGGTTCCGAGCGAGAGGGAGTTCGCGACGCTTGAGGGCTGCTTCCCGATGAGGCGGTAGGCCGCTTGGCGTCTCGACAGCTTCTTCTTTGAGGCTCATCAGGTTAGGGTGAGACTCACCCGAGGCCCGCAGTCGGCTTGACGGCGGCTCTCCTTCTGATCGACGCCGTGCGTGATTCACCAATTGCGACCTTGTCTCCGCTAACGCAGTCGGCGCATCCGGCTCCGAGATTCGGCTGGCCATGGCTACCATGACCGGCTCGGCCGTATCCAACCGTGGAGACCTGGAGATGGTGCGTGGAAAGTAGCCAGAACTCGGCGACGAGAACAGTGGTCTGGGCCTTGCCACCGGTGTACTAGGCGAGGACAGCGCAGACTGGTGACCTGGTGAGGACGGAGAAGACTTGAGGCCAGACGAAGAGCGGCGAATGGCTTTTCCACGCGTGAGTTTGCGCTTCGGACCGGGAGAATCCAGTACAATGTCGCTGCCTGTCGGTGATGGGTTCTTGGGCTTGGTGCCTTCATCTGGGCTGGACGGTGAGCCACGCTTCGGTTCAGTGGTCATGAGAGCATCTCCTGCGCCCCTCTGTACGTCGAGAGAAGCCGTAGCTGCGACGGTTTGATTGTCCGTGGACGCGGTGGCCGGGCGCGAAGGGCGAGACTCGTCCTGGTGAAGATCTTCAGTGGTTTCGGTGGGACCTTGATCCACCGGCAAGTCGACCAACCCCTTTGTCGGGGTGGCTCGAGCAGTCAGCGGGCTTGAGCTGTCAAGCTCGATAACTTGCGCTGCAGAGGCCTGCAGCTCGACATTCTTGGGCACGGCTACCTCGGCTTCTTCGATTTCAAGGTGTAAGGCATCGGATGGGCGGGGAAGGTGCTCCATGCTAGATGCCTGGACGTTGTCTGTTGCTGCACTGGAGCTTGCTACCGCATTTGCGGCGACAACAGCGGACTGCGGACTCGATCTATCGTTTGCAAGCTCTACTGACAGGGCGGCACCTACACCAGGCGAATCGAGCGGCGGCAAAGCGACGAATTCGGGTCCAGGCAGTGGTTTGGCCCTGGGAGCAGGAGTCGGCTGTGGGGATGGCATAGGCGACGAAGGGGCAGTGAAAATAGGTTCCTCAGAGTCCACGTCGCCGGCCGTCTGGAAGCTGTCGGTAGCGCTCTTCGCAGCGGAGGAGGGCCGAATCACCAGATTCTCATGGTCCAGATTCTCATGGTAGTCTCCATCTCCCGGCGGCTCCAATAGCGACGAATCACCGACAGGATCTGCAGGAAAGTTCTGCACCGTCGGGGTAGCAGCGTTCAGAGTCGGGGTAGAAGCTGCCTCGACAAGAGAAAACGCTTGTGCCACAGGCGTTGCAGAATTTCGACCCTCGCTGCTATCTGCGGCAATCGGGGTACTTGGGTTATTGGCGTCGTTCACGGCCAGTGCTGCAATGGTGACGGTTCCAGCTATTTCGGAGTGAATGGGTGGTTCCTGCAAAACGGCGACAGGGGTCGGCAGCTCCACCATGGAAACCACTACTTCGCCCGACGACTCGCCCCTCGCACCCTTCCGCGCAATCTCGCGCTTGACTCTTTCCTCGAGCGTGTAGCCAGCCAAAAGATCTGCATTCCATGACCTGCGATCAGCCCTTTCCTCCTCCGTGCCGACGCCCTCTTCAGACATGCTGAGGACGGTGCGAGCGGGGGAAGTAGGTGCCGAGGCATAATGCGTGGAGGTAGGCGATGATGTCGACGATGGGGCCAGGTCCGAGCCGGCAGGGAGAGACGTAGTAACGACGAGAGTTGGTCGTGTTAGAGGGGCGGAGCCGGATTGTACGGATGATTGCAAAGGCACTGCTGATGAAGTAGAAACTGGTGCTGTCGAAGGTGGTACTGTCGACGATGTTGCTGAAACACTAGGTGGCGGTGGACCAGGGGCCGCACGAATCGCTGAAAGAGGAAGCAGTATCGCTTGTTCGAACGAAGGAGGTGGTGAGCGTGCTCGTGGAGTGAGCGACGCATTCCTCGATTGGGCGCTCGGCGGTGACGTAGAAGCTGATTCGAACGTTGGCGGGAGTCGCGATGTCGATGTTGTTGGAAAGGGGAATGCCGGTGGGGGGTCACTGGATTCAGGCAGATCAGGCAGTTCTGCAAGCACCTTTGTTAGAGCCGACCACGAAGCCGGGTGGGGTGCAGAATCGAGAGTGGCCAACTCACCTTCCCAGAGGTTGATGCGGCGCATACTTGCGCCCCTTGCCAGACCCAAAGCTCTGCCTTCTTCTCTGCTGGAAACAGTCGGGCGCCTGGTAATCCCCGTCTCGCCTCTGACGATCCTGCGCCTGCGCCGCTCGGGCGGGGGCTGGGCGGCGAGCGTGTCCCTGGCCTCTGCCATGGCTGCCTCCTCCTGCGGGTCCGACTCCATGATACGGCCCAGAACCCCGAGACTCAGCATGCTGACATTGGCCGTGCCAATTTCCCTCAGCCGCTCCTCGCTCCTCCGTCGGCCGCCCATGCCTGTCTTCCGTGGCCTAACGGCCCCGGCGGAATCGACGGCAGGCCCCCCCTGCGCCTGCGCCTGCCCCTGCCCTTGTACGCGAGGGGCCAGCGGCTGACCGCCCGGCATGATCGTCGGCGGCGAGAGGAGCTGGTTCGCATACTTGGGCTTACTGGGGGCCGGAAACGTCGCGGGCTGGGGTATAGGGCTTCCCGAGCCGCTGGCAGACGTGCTTCCCCGGACATAGGTGGACGGGAGGATCAGCCGAGAGTCGGCCGTGGCAAACAGTGGCTCGTCAGGCTGAGTGATGCTGGAGATGGGTTTTGGCGCGAGAGCCAGGTACGGCCGGGGAATGGGTTCGGACGATGGAGCAGGAGAGGAAGATGGCTTGGCTTTCTTGCGCGGTCTCCGGGCTGGCGGAGATCAGCACATCAGCATACGACTGCCGCGAGAGCTGGGACGCCCGGATCGGAAGCACTCACCCGCCGCAGTGGGTTGCTGCGCCTACAGACATAGGAATTAGCATGGCAGCGGATAGAGTGGACAGAGTGAATAGAGTGGAGAGGGGAACAAGTAGGCAAGGCGTACCGCTCCGCGAGCTCGAGATGAGCCTGGCTCGACTTCCCGGCCCGCACGCACAGCATCCATCCCTCGTTTGTGCGAGCTGCGACCCTAAAAGTATTGGATGTTGCCGATCCCACTAGTCGTATGCTTCATCCGAGCATCTAGATGGCGATAGTATGCGCGGAGAGTGGAGCAGCTCTTTGGAGATATAAATGCAAGAGCTGCAAGAACAAGCGGCCAAGAACAACGAAAGGTTCGGACAAACGAGCAGGTGCCCCTCGAATTGCAGCCAAAGTCTGCAGCGAAGTGCGTCATGCTCTCCCGGCAAAAACGCCACTGCGACGACGGGCAACCCGGTTGCTGCAATGCACACTTTCGTGACGGGACAAGAGCCAGACGAGCACAGCTGCATGCCTGGCAGCGGAAACAAGACAGGCAGCAGGCTGCTGCATGAGTATGCCAGGTTGAGCAAGACATCTACCCAAACAACGGTCATATAGCAGCGATTCGCGGCAGCAACCTCTTCAATCATGCATAACCACGTGCTCCTTGATCGCTTCTCACTACCTGAACATCTGGTTGTTTCACACAGCTACTGCTTGGCCGGCGGGTGGGCTTCCTTGTGCGCGGCATCCTGCACGACGTGAGCTCGATCGGTGCGAGGGATGCGGGGTGTTTTGGAAAGTGCGGCACACTCACGTATTCAGCCTGGGCCTTCTCGAGCTTCTCCTTGGCCTCCTTGAGCCTTTCCTGCTCCCTTCTGCGGATGTACTGGCCCTCCTCGGCGTTCTCGCGGTCACTGGGGGGTGAGTGTGGGTACTCGACGGGATGTGGGTCCTCGAAGGGGGGTGGGGCAGAATGTTGTACAGTAGTGCGCGGGGGTAGAGGGCAGAGGGCAGAGGGCAGAGGGCAGAGGGCAGAGGGAGAGAGGGAGCGAGGTAGAGAGAGAAGAGAAAGAGGGAAGAAGGGAGAGGGAAGGAGACGGAAGAAGGAAGAAGGAGACGGAAGAAGGAAGAAGGAGACGGAAGAAGGAAGAAGGAGGAAGGAGGAAGGAGGAAGGAGGAAGGAGGAAGGAGGAAGGAGGAAGGAGGAAGGAGGAAGGAGGAAGGAGGACGGAGGAAGGAGGAAAGAGGGACAAGGGATAGGATCAACGGTAAAGCGCTAGAGGCGCGTCGAGCAGGGAAGCAGCAGCAGCAGTAGAACCCAACGTACCGGAAACCCTTGGACGAGCCCGTGGTACCCTCGGGACGAACGTCCGGAGCGTAGTTGCGAGTGAACATCTGGCCAGTCAGCGGGGTCGAGTCTCTTCCAGTCGGCGTAAGGGGACATTCTATCCCCCACGATTCTTCTGGCCCGAATATGCATTCCCAGAGGTGCACCAACTCAGAGAGCGCGGTACTCGCAGCCTGCACCCTCTCGAGCGAGCGTGCAGTACTCGGAGGCAACACCCCCTCGAGCGAGCGCAGAGCGCAGTACTCCGTGGCCACACGCGTCGGATAGAGTGCAGTACTCCGAGCAGCCGACTCGAGCTAGATACAGACAAGTCCGCCTCACACGCGGCAATGGCAGAGACCAGAGAAACACCACGACACCGCTGACACCACTGACACCACTGACACCACTGACACCACTGACACCACTGACACCACTGACACCACCGACACCACTGACACCACCGACACCACCGAACACTGAACACTGAACACTGAACACTGAGAACACTGCACTCGCGGAACCGGTACCACCGGCCGAACCCAATCGAGCGGCAGGACACCTCCCCCTCACCCAGACAGGACACTCACCACAGGCGCCCTGAGGGCCGTCAGGCGGGCGGGGCGGATGGCGCGAATGGCAGACATGGTCTGTGTCTGTATCTTGTAGCTAGAGTGGTGCTGGTGGAAAACAAACGAGCAGAGTGTCAAGAGCGACGGGATACGTAAAGGGTCTACTAGGCCGCCGTCCTGACCCGTGATCTATGACGTGGCATTTCACTCACCACCCCGCACTCGAGTGGTCGAGCGGCAGGCTTGTGCGTGTGCGTGTGCGTGCGCCATGCAATGCAGATCTAGCTCTACATACACTCCCTGAGATACTCATGAAACTCGCCGAAGTGCAAACACAATGACAATCACAACTGCAATCAAGAACACAGGCCCACTCCCACCGCCGCCAAGCTAACCGCCACCAGCGCCACGGCTACCCCCCACACCGAAGCCGTCCCGACACTGACTCCCTGCACAGCAGCCCCGGTGGAACTACCAGTCAAGTTGGACTCGCTGTTGCCCGCGTAGAGCTGCATATTGCGGAAATAGGTGTACTGGCTTGTCGGCGTTGCCCAGGACGAGTCGTCGCCCCCGAAGAAGGTCGAGAAGTACATGCCGCCGATAGATGCGAGCGAGTCCGCGGACCGTAGCTCGAGATCCGTGAATTGCAGTGCCTGCACGCCGTTGTACCACAGCCTGAACATATGTCAGTTTACAAGCTGTACGTCGTAGAGTGTACAACGTGTCAAACACCGAGTAGCGGGACGGCGGGAACGCAAACAGGGAACACAAACTCACTCGACGATACCATTGGCCGTGCCGACCGTGTTGAGCACCACCAAGAGCCAGATCGTCTGCCATTGCCCCGTGGCGAAGCTAAACGAGCCGCGCGAGAGCGACGTGCCGTAGTCTGAATTACAAATGACATTATCGTCTTTGCAGAACGACGTCGTCGTGGGGATGTACGCGTATACTGGATATTGTCAGGCTTTAACTTGACGACTCGTTGCTGCTCCAAGTCTGGATGAGACATACCTTCGCCCGCGCCGGAAGTGCGCCACATCAGACGGGTGCTAAAGCACGTCGAGCCATTTGTCTCGTTGCCGCCTGAACAGCCGTGTGTGTCTGGACCACCTCGCAGACCTGGCAGCTTGCCGCCCTGGTTCCAGCTGTACGAGTCAGCCGTATCCTCGAGTGGGTGAGTGGTCGGTGCATCCATGTTGACAGCTGCGAGTGCTGCGGTTGCCGTGATGGCTGGTTCTCGTCAAGAAGGGTTGAAAATGCTCGCATTCTCAACATGATCGTACAGAAAAGGGCCAGTTGCAACGACTCCGGATAAGGACACCGGGCAAGACGGCAGGGAAAGACGCGCGGGTAAAGACATAGAGGAAACGAGGCAAGCCAACATGACCACCATAGACGAAGGCCAGTGACAAAGGAAAGACGACAGTCACCCGGGTGGGACAGAAAGTCAAGACGGCCGTGTGAACTCACGCAAAACCCGTGGGGAACCAGATATCATAAGCCAGCAACATGCGCTCGTACGAATCGCTGTTACCTCCGCTCAGCGGTGTGGCGTAAAACTGGGTGCCCCCCGTGGACTTGGAATAACTGCCTTTGGGATAGTTGACACGCAGCACCGGTGCTTCGCCTGCAAGGTCCGTCGAGGCGGGCGACGAGACGGCCGTGGCGGTCGAAGTTGTGGACGTGGAGTTTGTCTGCGACTTGGAGCCCGAGGAACTGGAGCTCGAGGTGGAGGTGGTGCTGGAACTGGTGCTCGAGGTGGTGCTCCGGTGTGCGCGGCGGACCAAGGTCGACGTGGTCGTATCTGGGTCGGGCGAGAAGACACTACAGTCGTGAGCGATGCCACTGGACGCGGCGACGAGAGAGGGCAGGAGCGAGACTGATACTCTCTTCATTTTCCGATACTCCCTCACCATTTCCCAATACCCTCTCTCCATTTCCGATACCCTCTCACCATCGCCTTCCACTCGGACCCTTGCATCTAGCGCTCGCACCAGACGCGACGCTACACAGCGTAGACCCACCACCCACGCACAGACAGACGAGACCAAACAACAGGACAAGAAGTGTACAGGACAAGCAGCCCGACTCACATATCGTCGCTGCCAAAGCTGATAGCCCCCGTCAGCGCCCAATTGTCCTTGATCCACGCGGCCGCGTCGTCTGACGCGAGTGTCGTCGTCGGGACGCTAAAGTTGAAATTCGCCGCTGTGAGCTGGTAGCTGCTCACGACGTCTTGCAGCGAGCCGGCGCGCGTGTGCGCCAGGGACACGAGGGTGACAAGGGCGGCGAGCAGGGGGAGTGGTGCCATCGCGGTCCGGAGGCGGAGGCGGCGGCGGGGCGGCGGTGATGGCTGTGGCGTTGAGGTGACGGCGATGTGATGTGATGTGGGGTGATGGGGGTGGGGGCAATGGTGACTTGGGAGGCCGAGATGCAACTGGGCCGAGGGACACGTCTAGAGTAGACTGGTGAGGATGGATTCCCGATGACGTCTCGATAATTATAGCTTTACAAAGTGTCCATGTACCAACGTGACCGCAGAGAACGTCCCACCGACGTCGAGACGAGCCGAGGCGCGTCGACGTCCGATACAAGAGATCGAGGTGTGATGGCGTATCGAGTCGCAGTGAGGAAGAATCGACCAAAGCGACACAAGAATAGATCGACACAAGAAAAGCGATACCAGAATAACAACGGCGACCGACGACGACGCTGCGACGCGCTAAAACCAGCCAGCCTGGCCTCGTTCAGCGCCAATATATCCGGATGATCCCCTCCGCGTCTGCTGCGCCGCTGCTGCGCTGTTACTTTGAGTGTGCTGTTCTGCTGTTCTGCGACAAGGACGCAGTGGTCGACGACTAGACACCTGCTTGGTGCTGAGCGCTATCGATTTCCGCCGTGTACGTATACAAAGTCGTGCAAGCAAGCTCTGAACCTGAAACGGCGCGTGTCCAGGCACTACCACCGGGGCAACAAAGCGTCTTCATATAGCCCTACGTGCTGCTGCTGCTACTGGCTACTCACCTGTGCTACGTCCGAGTATAGGTGTCCAAGCACAATCACTGCCCGTTCAAACAATGCCTGCCTCGCAGAGAGACCCAGCCTCGTTCAGATGTAAACGCATCTTCATGAGTAAAAACACATTGAGTGGCTATCAAGTACGCGGGGTATGTATCTACACACCGGTCCTTGCCTTGGCCCGGAAAAGTTTGTATGCAACAGTCGTCCGCTCGGCTCCATTCCCTCGCACATCTCGCTCTCGCTCATCACACATCTCGCTCTCAACCATCACACATCTCGCTCTCACCCATCACACATCTCGCTCTCATCCGTTCACCCATCTCGCTCTCACCCATTCCCCATCGGTCAGCGATGCTCCTCGTCCCCGTCTTTGTCCCCCTCCATCCTGTCACACCCATCCCGTCGCCATCCTCCGTCCTAAGGTGCGGAATTTCGCTGCTTGATGATCCTCCACCGCCTCGATCCCCCGCCTATACGGCACATGCGTACACATGCCGCCACCTCTTCCCGATGGCCCGCCCTGCACCGCTATACGCTCGCACGCCCTGCACGTATACGGAGGCCATCACCTCACTCCTGACACCATGTCTCATCCTGGACACAGCTTGACACCATGTCTCATCCTGGACAGCCTGGTCGCCTTTGACACCCCGACTAGAGGTCGCCATCATCGTCCAACTGCGCTGGCTTGAGCATCCCCGGCACCCGCATCGCCGCTTCGCGCTCTTCTCGCGTCTTGCGCTCCGTCTCCTCCTCCTTCTCCTCAATGTACAGCTCGGCATTGTCGCCTGAAAACTCTTTGAGCGAGATCAAAAAGTCGCGCAGCGTGAACTTGAACTTGATTGGGTCGGTAGAGTGGTCAAACATGAGCGACACAAAGGCGTTGATTTGCGCTCTGTCACGCACGTCAGCCACGTTTGCAGGATCCTAGTGACAGGCGCTCACGGCTGCACATGGCCAAATGCGTTGGAGAGCAAGTCCGCAATGTATCCCTTGAGGAAGGTCGCGTTCGACATGGTTGGATCTGAAACCGCCGCTGGATCGTACAGAGGCGCCTGCACCGAATTCGTCTCGACGAGCGAGATTAGCCGCGCAAGCAGCACGGACTGCATTTTGAAACCTGATCTCGTCAGCGCTCTTTGCATCCCACTCCAACAGATAACGTCAACGCACCCGACTTGTGGTCCGCGTCGGTGAGGACGAAGAAGACATCGCCAAGCATTGTGAGCAGGTACTGCTGGTAGAAGGCATTTGCAATATTCTCGCTCGAGCTCGCAAAGTTGTTGACAATCTCAAAGGCCACTAGTATCGTCAGCTCGTGAACTGGCGTTTGATCGCGGCGCTGAAGGTAAACTAACCATTCAAGCCAGTGTCGGCAATATCCCGCATAGTATGCTTGAAGGCCCACACGACCGAATCCATCACCAGCTTGAACTGCGCCGGTGGCAGCTCCAGCAACGCAGGGAAGCAAGTGAGATTGATCGCCCGGAGGAGTTTGAAGAAGCCCACACGGTGTTCTGGGAATTCCGCAAAGTCCTGGTTGATCATGCTCAAAGTAGGCTCGAAGATCGCATCGAGAATCGGTGCGATTTGAGGTGTAAGCAAAGACTACCTCCGTCAGTGGTCTTACTCGTTGGCTGCAAAGCAATGAAGCAACTTACGCCGAGCTTGGAGACAATGGTCGCCATCACGTTCAACACCTCGGCATCTCTTGCCGCTGGCACATTACGGTTGTAGTCTCCCAAAATCGCATCCAGAAGACCAGGGATGAGGTTTTGGTTGACGCCCTCGAGGTCTTCTGCCTTTTTGACGTATGTCTCGACGAGCTTCAATATCTCCTTCTTGATCGTCCGGAGTGACCGGACTTTCGGAGTCTTTGTTGCAATCAGACCTGACATCATCAGTCAATGCAACGCACAACTGAACAAAGTTCGTAGCTCACCCTGCTCCTCAACGGATGCGCTGATGATGCCGCTGACAGCCTTATACAGTCCCAGCATGTCCAGCCATATCCGTCCGAGCTGTGGAAGGAAGAACGAGCCGATCGAGGTGCAAGCCGAGACGTTTGTCTTGAGAATATTGGACATGATCTTGACATTCTCCTGGTTGCTCAGCACATCGATGTTGCTTGCTGCTTGCTGCATGAGACTGTCCCACTGCGCGGGGTCAGTAGCTATGCCATTCAGGTGGTCCAGAAAACTTACAGCATTATTCGGAAGCTCCATCAACTTCTCAATCAGCCGTTCCTGCGTCGGCTTGTTTGGTTGCGCCGAAATCATATATCCAACAGCCTCGTAGAATGTATGCACCTGCTGTGGCGCAAGATCGACTGTGATGCGATGCAGGGTTCGGAGAATCTCGTCGATGAAAGGCTCATGTTCTCCCGCTTGCTGCATGACAAAGTGGCGTCGACATTTCTGTGCAATTTTGATGAATGTATCACAAGCCATGTCTTGCACACCTATGGACCATCAGCAACGAGGAGTGGTCTTGCGCAAGCAGCTGACCTTCGTGCGTCTCATGCATAAACTCGAAGAGCTTGTTGACGACGGTCTTCAGGAACTTCCAGTGTGCTTTGAGGAATCGAGGATATTGCCCGACAATGTACATGATGTCGGAGGCGCAGACAGCCTTGTTATCCTTGCCGCGCTTCATCTCGGTCAATCCGAGAAGCTCCTTGATGACAGTCACCAAAAATCGCTTTTCGGTCTCCTCATCTGCGAGACATAAGCCCTCAGATAACGTGAAAACTCCAAAGAGCACTCACTCATTGCTCCCGAGATGGACCCAATCGCCCAGCATAACGTATTCAGGTTATTCCAAGACCACTCTGAACCGTCGATCTGGAACAGTCAGTTTCGCCGCGAGAGGCTTTTGGAGGAAACTAACCTGTCTTGCCAGCTTATCTGTCATGATGGTTTCCGTGTCCACCACATCCAAATGTGTCAAGTAGACCAGCACCTCTCGCATACTCTTATACAGCACAATCGTGTCACTTTCCTTCATGAACTCTCGAACGATCTCGCCCTCATCGTTTTCGACGATCAACACCTGAGACCATCAGCTAACAAGCCACTCTAGATTTGGACAACTCACCTCTTCTGGCTTGACCATCTTCTCAATCATGACCAGTCTCAGCTGTGAGAGAATATCCGCATAGATATTCTTCCGCAGATTCAACCCGTTCATTCCTAGACCAGCTGCACCATTGATTCCTCCCAAATTCAAGCTCATGATCGGGTTGATTTCATGCAGCGACGACGATTGCATCTCCTCGTACAGCTCTGCGACCAGTCGAGCCCAGTATTCGAGACAGATCTTGAATATCTCCCGATCATCCACCGTCGAGATTTTGACGAGATAAAGATGGGAGTTGATGAGGAGTTCCGAGTTTTCGGGAGTTTCGATGAGGCGCAGGTGGTTGTGGAGGAAGTTTGTGAGGAAGAGGGCGAGATTGTTGATGAGCTGCTGATCCTCGTCGTCAGAGGATGCGAAGGCTGCGGCCATGTCTGCAACCATCAGCAAAATTCAACGTCAGGCCCTCGGAGCTCACCTGTACTTGGAGGTACCATGCGGTTTACACTAGTCATGACAACTCGGAACAAGGTGACAAATTTGTCATTGTATTCGGGCCCGACATTGAGAGCACCAATCTCTGACAAGCATTTGAGGGTGACATTCCGGAACTCTGCTACCTCCAAAAACTGAAATCGTCAGCACGAAGGCTTACTCCTGCAGCAGAGATTACTCACTCTTCCTACTAGGAAGTCGATGATCTGTGTCTCAAAGATATATCCCAGAGGAATCCAGTTGAGGAAGCGCAATAGTGTCTCCAGTGTCGCTTTGACCAAACTCGGCTTGTTTGCCTTTTCCAAGACCTCGTTACATAGGTTGAAGATCTCCGAAAACTCGCTGCACATTGACTGCTTGAGGGCCTTTGTCTTTGCCTGAGTCATCTGCTCCGCGGAGAAGTCGAAAATCTCCTCTGACAGGAGTTTGAGGATCACCATGTTGTTCTCGCAGAGGGTGAGATTTGTCCGGGATGAGGCGACAATTTCGGGGATAAATGAGGGCCAGTCCTTCGGCCAGGCTTGTTTCAGGATCTACTAGATCAGCGGGGCAGCGCCTTGACGCAAAACTACTGACCTGAACGAGGACCAGGTTGAGTTTATTTAGATAGCCTTTTTCTCTCCGCATCCTCGACTCGTCTGACGAGATGTCCACGGTTACCTGCACGATGAAATTTCGGATGCCTAAGGATTGTCAGCGCCCATACAATGTGAGAGCTACCGTACCACCCACCTTGTTGTTGCTCAGGGGGTAGGGCTTTCCATCGTGTCTGAATCAGTTTCTCCAGGATCTGCAGCGCAATGTACTACATGGAGGCATCAGGCTGACTGGCTGGTGTAACGAGTTGAGCTCGTACCTTCGTATTGATGTTGCCGGATGTCTCTAGAATGGCAGGGACTTTCTGCCATGATTCGGGGTTCTCTTGGAACTGGGTGAGAACGCGTTGAGCATTTTGTTGCTTTCGGATTAGCTTGCCTGGCAATCACTTTATGTACGACCAGTCGCTCACTTGTTCGCCTGCTCCTGTGTAGAAAGCCTGGACGACCTGGTCCAGAAGGCTGTGTGAAGGATCAGCTAAGCCTCCAAGTAAACGTAGTCCGCAGTATCTACCTAATGTCCAAATCGTTCGAGAAGTCGAGAATACCCTGTACAAAGGTACGAGTCAGCAACGGCCGCCCGCATAAAGACGTGTCCAAGCTCCCTTGGAACAGCTTAGGAGCTCTCAACTTACCTCCATCGCGCTGCGAGCCCCAGTGATTGAGATGCCGGTAGCCGATGGGGAGACGGAGAGTTGTTTTTGCTGCGAGGGAAGTAAATGTGAGTTCAAGGTCGACGTTGCAAGGTGGCGAATCACAACAGATGTGCTTACCTTGACAGCTCCCTGTCTGCCTGATCGCCGCTGAAGTTAGGCTTTCAATGATAGCCAATATGTCTTGTCCCAGCGGCCTCTTTGATGCGGGGTGTCTCCTGAGTGCGGGTGAGTGTCGAGAAAGAGAGAGAGCCAAGTGATATCGAGTACAGAATGCCAGAGAGAGCTTGCCAGTCGACGAAGAGTGGGTTGAAACGACGCGAAGAGCAGACGCACCCGGAATTAGTCGGTAATTTTCAAGCGGCACCAATTTGCTTCCGTCCCACCTCACCTTCAGTAGTCTCTAGCTTTTTCTGTCCAGTCTGTTTGACTTGTGTGTCGAGTCTCACAAACAATGACGGCCATCGCATCAAGCAGCCGCGCTCATAGGTCACCACCGCCTGTGGACGAGGGGGAGTTTGAGCTGTCTGCGGATTACAAGCCATATGTCCCAGTGGCGAAACGCCGCGCGCAGCTTCTGTCCACCCTCGGCTCCAAGCACCTCGCCAAGCGCCTCAAGACGCTCGACGAGACTGAGCAACAGGCCATGGAGGAGGAGAGGGACGAGGGAGACGCGGAAGAGCGAGCGAGGGAAAAGCTGCGGCGGGAGCGCACTTTGCTGCAGGCGGCACAAGAAGTGAAGGAGAGGAAAGCGGTGGAGAATGCGTTCAAGACGGCAGCAGAAATGGAGGCCGAAAAGGAGGCCCAGCTCTTGGTGGAAATGGAGAGGGGGCAGAAGAAGCTTGCAGGTGCGAAAGAGCTAGCCGAGGGGACGACCTGGACGGAAAGTCTGAAGACTTCGTGAGCCTCCCTAGGAGCGGTAGGTGTGATAGGGCTGATACAAGCAGGTGGCGACCGCCTAAATTCATACGGGACATGTCTGAGGAGGATCATCAACGCGTTCGAGATCAATTCCATATCCTCACAGAGGGCGACGACTTGCCGCCGCCGATCAACAACTTTGCCGATATGAAGGTGCCGCGCCCGATCCTTGATTACCTCAAGAAGAAGGGGATCAAGCGGCCCACGCCGATCCAGATGCAAGGGATACCAACAGCGTGAGCAACTTTGGCAGAAAACGGCCCACTTGCTGATCAGCTAGCTTTGCCGGTCGCGATATGATTGGTATTGCCTTTACTGGCTCAGGCAAAACACTCGCATTCACCCTCCCTGCCATTATGCTCGCCCTTGAATCCGAGGCTCGTGTACCTTTTGTCCGCGGTGAAGGGCCTGTGGGGCTTATCATCTGCCCGTCCCGCGAACTTGCTCGGCAAACATACGAAGGATGTCAGGCTATGTGTACTGCGCTCAAGGAGAGTGGCGACTATCCCGAGCTGCGGTCTCTCCTCTGCATCGGGGGCATCAACATGGCGGATCAAGGAGATGTTCTGAACAGGGGTGTGCATATCGCTGTCGCCACTCCAGGTAGATTGATGGATATGCTGGACAAGGGGAGACTCAATGCCAACAACTGCAGGTGAGCTGGCATGCGGCGCACGAAATCCACAGAGCTTACCCATCAGATACCTCTGTATGGACGAAGCCGATCGCATGATTGATATGGGCTTTGAGGAAGACGTGCGCAGTATTATGTCACATTTCAAAGTGAGTTGAGGCATCAGTCCTGCGTGGGCGCTGACATGATCAGTACCAACGGCAAACACTGCTGTTTTCTGCAACGATGCCCCGGAAAATCCAAGATTTCGCTCAACAGTCTCTCATCAATCCAGTCCTCGTCAACGTCGGTCGGGCCGGTGCTGCAAACATGGACGTTATCCAGGAAGTGGAGTATGTCAAGCAAGAGGCAAAGATGGTCTATCTGCTGGAATGCCTGCAAAAGACTCCACCTCCGGTCATCATCTTTTCAGATAACAAGAACGAGGTGGATGGTGAGTTGGTTAAGCTGCATTAAAGAACCCGCTCATCTCGCGCAGACATCCAGGAATATCTTCTGCTCAAAGGTGTCGAGGCCGTTGCGATTCACGGAAGTAAGAGTGAGTGGCTCCCTACTGGCGTGGTTTCCAGGCCTTTGCTCATCTCGCCGCAGCGCAGGAGGAACGTGAATATGCCATCCGATCATTCAAGACGGGCGGCAAAGACGTCATGGTCGCTTCTGGTGTAGCGTCCAAGGGGCTCGACTTCAACGAGATCCAGCACGTCATTGTATACTCGATGCCAAAAGAGATTGAAGACTACGTGCATGAGATTGGGCGAACAGGTCGATCCGGCAAGACCGGTATCGCCACGACATTTATCAACATGAACACTTCGGAGCAGACGCTACTGGATCTCAAGTACCTGTTGATGGAGGCCAAGCAGAAGTGGGTCTCTTGCTGCTGTTACGTTGCGAGATTGGGCGTTGCTGAGCGACATCAGGATTCCAGAATTCTTGATGTCAATAGACGATCCCCGCGCGGCAGGCGGCGGCGCACTCAAAGGCTGTCCGATCTGTGGTGGTGAGTCCGCCTCGGCGCGCTATGCGTGGTTTAGCTGACTTTTTAGGATTGGGTCACGGCTTGTCCGACTGTCCGAAATTGGAGGAAGCGAATCGGCGGACACAGGCTGCACAGGCGCGGTATGCGGGTGGCGGCTATTGATTGTCCGTCGTGTGGCCTTGCCAAGTATCTTGCATCATCATTATCAGTTGTATCGTGTAGTGTGTCATCAGCATGCATGTACCGTGTGAGGGACTCTGAGTATTTCGACAGGGACCTCCTTTCTTTGCCAGTCTTGATGTCTAGTCCGTCACCACTGCCCACTCACTGTCTGCGGGCAATCTTGCGTGGTGTGAAGTGCTGACAGTATGCTGGTCAGGCGGTACGGCAAGCCGGGTTGGATCGTTTGGGCAGATGGAAGACAGTCCGTCAAGTGCATGCAAATGTTGTGTTTTGCTAGCAACTAGCTGCGACAGTTTGGTATGACGAGGCGGAAGCGGCTACTCTGACGATGATCTTGCCCATATGCGCGGCCTGCTCCAGCGCCTCGTACGCCTTGGGCAGCTCGTCAAATTCGAATACCTAGGGAGTTAGCACTGGCTACGACATGGGCACTTGGGGGGAGGGCACAGGATACACATGGACCGGTGCGGACGAGTGGAGTGTCTTTGCCACTGCTTTGGTATTGCCATCGCCATTGAAATAGCAGGAGAGAGAGAGAGAGGGAGAAAGAACGCAGAAGTTTCACGAAAGAAGCAGGAGCTCACATGTGCGAGGATGGGCTGCATTCCAGCACGCTGCACTGCTCGCATCATCTGCTGGCTCTGGGTGCGGTTACCGACAAACACGCCGCGGACGTTGGCGGCGGAGTAGAGGATCATTTTAGACAGGTCTTGGCGGGGGTCAGCTCCGACCGATGATCGTAGACACTGTAAGAGGAAAGGAGGGCACAGAGCACAGCAGACAGTCGCCCCGTCGCCCACTGCCACTCACCCTGCTGGACGATCTCGTCGGGCACCTTGTTGTAGGTCGACAGGTATCCCGAGACAGCGACGATGCCTCCTTTTCTCGTACATCTCACGCTCTTCCCGACCGTTGCCCATCCTGCCACCTCGACCACACAGTCCACACCCCGCCCCTCTGTCATCGCCAGCACGGTCTTCTCCCAGTCCTTGTCGGTATTGTAGTTGATGGTGCGGATGGCGTCGGGCCCTGCCGTGGGGTTGAGCAGGGGCTGGAGAAGCTGGGTGAGCGTGGCGAGCTTGGCGTCCGACGACGAGGTGATGATGACGTTGGCGCCTGCGAGCAGAGCGAACTGGGCTGCGAAGAGCGAGACGCCGCCTGTGCCGAGGACGAGCGCCGTCCCGCCAGGCAGGAGCTGCGGGGTGTGGCAGAAGAGCGAGACCCAGGCGGTGCTGGCCGAGCCAGAGACGGCCGCCGCCTCGTCCCAGCTCAGGTGGGCCGGAACCGACAGCAAGTCAGAGCAGTCGACCACGAGGTACTCCTGCGCGAGGCCGTGCCGACCGCCGCCGAGGCTCTCGGCCAGCGACGCCTGCTGGAGATCAGGGGCGTCGTGGTGGCCCGGCATGCTGAGCGGGATACACCGGTCCCCCACGGCCCAGCCCGTGACCGCGGCGCCCACCGCGACGACCTCCCCAGCACCAGACCCGACAGGAACGAGATCGTCCAGGATGTCGTGTGGGGCCGGGTAGATCCCCTTGATGATCTGCAGGTCGCGGGCCGCGAGGCATACCGCCCGGACACGCAGCAGCACACACCGCGGCGAGGTCAGCGTCGGCACCGGCGCAGCAGCGACACGCGTCAACTTTAACGCCTTGGACGAGGTCGCCGTCGGCGCCGGCGTCAGTGTCCACTGCTTCTGCGTCGGGGGGACCGACATGCTGCAGCAAAGAGCACGTTAATCGCTGTGCTGCTCCCTGCTCTCAAGTTATAAGATGCCCGGCGCTGCAGCAGAGCTCAGCGGAAGAGATCCGAATGCATGTCGGGATTTTGCTCCGACGCGACGAGCACTCTGACAAAAAACAGCCCGACGTCCAAACAGCATCTCTGTATGACATGCGCTGCAGACGACCACACAATAGCACTCTAAGCAAAACACAGGCAGCGTCAGTGCATGCATGTAGTTCACCCCCAGACCCGCACCCTCCCTCCCTCCCTCCGCCACGAAAGTAGTCTCCGCAGTACACAAAAGGGGTCTGATCAGCTCGTGATGTCCAGTGTCAGTTTCTGCATCAGCCAAGGGTGATGCTGGCCTCCCAGCCTCGTCTGCTACCTGAGATCGAGCCTGTAGGGCTTAGTGCGCCCCCTAAACCGTTTCTCTCGTACACTCGAGCGCTTCCAGTAGAGAGCGAGCCTACCGTCGACCCAGCTTCAGTCCCGGAAGACCTGCAGATCCCAGCTACGCCTGATCGACCTCGGCGCGCCTCCCTGCGCTCAGTCTTGCGACGTCATCCGACAATAACGAAAGCAGCAGTCCCACCTTCGCCGACGAACGCGCCTAGCCCAACGACCAAATACATCCAGCGAAGGCCATCCATCTCCTCCTTCTGGCGGAGCAGGGAGTCGTTTGAGAATCCCTCTGGACAGTCGACTTGGGAGATCGACCGTGACCCCGCGCCGACGATCCACCCCTCGAGAGATCGTATTCTAGGGATGAACATCACCTGGGGCGAGCCCCGCACCGCGCGCAAGCTGCACAAGAAGAAGAGCGTCCGCTTCACGCCTTCCACCAGGGGTGATTCTGATGCAGACTTGGATCTTGGCGTGTCGCCGTTCGACTTGGGACCGGTGACCGCGCCTGAGCCGGCGCTGACCACACCCACACCGATACAGATGCCTCTGAAGAAGTCGTCGTTCCTGCCTCGCTTCCGCGCGCGTTCACCAGCCTTTCCTGCGCCTGCGCCCGAGCTGAAACTGGTGGATCCGCCCAGTCCTGTTGAAAGTACCGGGTCTGAACAGAGCTGGCACCATCACGACTCGTATTTCCCCGAATACGTCTCTGTGCTGCCTGAAGCCAGTGTGGCCATGACAGCGATCGACCACTCGACCGGCCGCTACTTTCCGGAGTACACGCCGATGTATACCTCGCCCCAGGTGTACCCGCTCGCCCAAGTCCAGCAGCTTGCCCAGCAGCACTCGACCATGCTAGGTCATGCAGTGTCGGTGCACTACCCCGACCTGCCCCGATTTGCGGAATACCAGACAATTGGCAAAGCGTCCTGGACGAGCGTTGATGGGTCGAGAGGCATGGACGGGTGGTCGGGGTACGGCTACCAGGGCGAGACGCTCACGCTCGACGGCGCCACGTTCAGCGCGCCGATGCCTCCTGGCCAGCCGCTCCACGGGCCGCAAGGGGGATCCAAACAGGGACCAAAACAGCTCCCGCAACCGAAGGCCAAGGGTCCAGGCCCAGGCGGAGGTGCCGGTGACACGGGAGACAGCAAGGCAGAGGACGGGGGAGACGATGGTGGGGAGGCTGGAGAGGCAGGTGGTGGGCAAGTGGCCGGAGGCAAGAAGAAGAAAAAGGGCAAAAAGTGATCGAGGCGATGACGCTGCGCCGAGCCAAAGTTGCCGCCAGCCAAGGTCGGGGGTGCAGCTGACTATGTATCCGAGATTGCATGTGGCTCGCATCAATTGTAGGAGGAGACACTGGCCGACGAGCCAAAAGGTTATGCAGGAGGCGTGAAGAGGAAAGTCACAGACGGGCCCGCCAACGACAAGCGCAGAATGACTGCTGATCGGCTTCTTCTTCCGGACTGCTTGGCCTGTAAACCTTGATTCATGCAAGCTTCCGTTTTGGTATCCGGCATTGTTTGGGTTTCGATCTTGCCCCTGCGTCCCGAATCCTGTCCTGCCCGACCCCTGGAGCTCTCCACATGATGGACCGGCTGCTGTTCGAAACGGGTGATTCAGTCGACATGACCCGTCCATTGGGCGTGTCTTCGCTGCTCCCTAGCCCCCAGCCGCAACTCTCATGCCCCCATACCCTCTCTCTCCTGCCTCGCCTCTGCGTTTGTCGTGCGCTCCCACACCCCGCCTCTGCCGGCTGGTAGGAATCGAGACTCTTGCAGTGGCCCTGCTGCCCCCGCTCCGCCGCTGCCGCCGATGCCTTGGCCCGCGCCGTCGTTGGGTTCTTGTTCCGGTCTCGGCGCCGCACCTTAGCTCTCTATCGTTTCTTGTTTCAGGTCCTTGATGATATCCCTGCGATCGTCATTACATCACCCACAAGATGGGATCACCACCGTACCAAGGTTGCGGACGAAACGTAGGGCGTCCATTTAAGCAACGCAGCTTGGCGCCGGATGCCCCCTCCTTCCTCCAGAGTGGCTTGTTGACCAAACCGCCTCGTCCCCTGTCCTCGCTGCTGCACGCACCCCCCCGCCCTAACCAACCTGCTGTATCCATTGTGCCTACTGTAGTACCGGGTGTACTTTCTGAACGACATTTCTCCGCTACCCCCTTGGCATCGCTGGTCGGCTGTCAAGACGCTCGCTCTCTACCCTGTATCGATAGTTCGCTAGTTAAGCCTATAATTGAAGACGGAGGCGGGACCTTGGCTCGTCAAACATACATCTCTGGAGGATCACTGTCGCCAGCGTCCCCTCCCCACTGGTTCACGGAATGCCGATAGAGAATACACATTCATTATAATACACGACCTCGACCTCGACCTCGACCACCTCGGCACCGTCGACGAGACCCACCATGATCGGACGATCACCCACGCTCATTTATTGCATGTTCTCCCTCCTTGTCCTTGTCCTCCTTGGCGACGCCGTCCCAGCGGAGGCGAGACCCCATCGCACTCGCCACACCGACATCCGCCGGCATGCCAAGCGCTCAACAAACTGGACGTATCTAGGCTGTGCATATGACGCCTCGTCCCGCGCATTGCACGGCTACACCTACTCGAGCACCACGGCAATGACCGTCGAGGATTGTATATCGACATGCGATTCCAAAGGCTACACGCTCGCAGGTCTAGAATGTGAGTGGCGACTTTAGTCACCGACCGTCATTCAGCGACGTCAAAAGTTCATAAGCTGACGATGGGACAATAGCGAAAGTGCAGTGCTTCGTGAGATACAGCTCGACAAGGTCTGTTGTGTGAAGCTGATCCACTTGACTGGGTAGTGCGGCAACAGCATCGTCAACAACCTTGGCAAGAAACTCGATTCTTCCAAATGCAACCAGCCATGTCCTGGTGACGCCTCTGAGACATGTGGCGGCTCATGGGCGCTGAGCTGTAAGTGCTACACACATTCTCTTGATCTGCGTGGCGGCGGCGTTGCTGACTTGACTTGCCAGTGTACAAGAAACCCGGTAGCACGACCTCGGTCGTGCCGAGCGGATGGACTTCTCTGGGCTGCAGCACCGATGGGAGCTCCCGCGCCCTCAAGGGGTACCATTACGTCGATAATTCAGGCATGACGGTCGAAGCATGTCTCTCGACTTGTAAAGGCATGAACTTTGAGTACGCTGGAGTCGAGTGTGAGTTGATCTGTTCCCGGAATGATCACCGTCACTCCTCGGTTTGTATCAAGCTGACGACCGATGCCATCAGCCACCGTCGAATGTTATGTAAGTATCCCGCGATGGCTTCAGAGTCCACTCTAACGGTGTACAGTGTGGCAGTACGCTTGCCAACTCGCTCGGCACTCCAGTGTCCGATCAGACCAGGTGCAGCGCGATATGTCCAGGCAACATTGCGGAATCATGCGGTGGTACTTGGCTCTTGAACCGTACGCCCAATAGCCTTGCAATGGATCCCAAGCAATGCTGACGCATTCTTGCAGTGTACTCGAGCGGCAGCGCGTCCACTTCGACGTCCACGTCCAAGGCTGCGACGTCCACTTCGACGTCGAAAGCGGCGACATCAACAGTGACGACATCCACGTCCAAGGCGGCGACATCTACTACCACGTCGAAAGCGGCGACATCGACTGTGACGACATCTACGTCCAAGGCTGCGACGTCTACTTCGACATCCAAAGCGGCCACGTCAACAGTGACGACATCTACGTCCAAGGCTGCGACGTCTACCTCGACGTCGAAAGCGGCGACATCAACAGTGACGACATCCACGTCTAAGGCTGCGACGTCCACTTCAACGTCCAAAGCGGCGACATCGACAGCGACGACAGCAACGTCCACATCCAAGGTGACGTCAAGCACGACCACTACCAAAGCAAATTCGACGACCACGTCGAAAGCGTCATCGACCACGACCGGAGCGTCCGCATCCACCTCCAAGGCCGCGTCGTCGACATCTACCACCGCCTCGGCAACATCATGCAACGCCGCCTGCACCTCTACCGCCGGAGTCGCCACTCCGCCTTCGTCCAAGTCGACGAAGACCGTCTACGCGCACCATATGGTCGGCAACGTAAGTCGTGGTCTCTGCCACTCTGTTCTCTTCTCTGATCTTCTCTCTTCCCTCTTCTCTTGCCCTCTACGCTATATCCCTTTCCCCTCCGCTCCACTCTGCGGCTGTGCTTCTGGAGATGCCCAAGGACAGGCTGACCCCGGATAGACGTATTCGTACACCCAGGCGACCTGGGCGGACGATATTGCCCAAGCTAAAGCTGGTGGCATTGACGGCTTCGCGCTCAACTACGGTTCAGACTCGTGGCAAGTGCCTCACATCAAAGATGCGTACACGGCCGCCGCCGCTGCCGGCTTCAAGTTGTTCCTGTGAGCTCACTCCCATCCCAGACACCCTACGTGTGCTGAACATCGTGCAGGTCACTGGACGTGACGTCTCTGTCGTGCAGCTCTGCTGCCGACGCAGCCACGCACGCGGGGACGATCGGGTCTGTCGCGTCCTCATCTGCGCAAGCGATGTACAAAGGTGCAGCACTGGTCGGCACGTTCTCCGGCGACTCGTGCACCTTTGGCCAGGGGTCCGTGTCAGCGGGATGGGCGTACCTGCGTTCCCTGCTCAACACGACCGCCAACGGCAACACGACCATCTACCTCGTCCCAGCAATCTTCTCGGACCCATCCACCTTTTCGACCAGCAACGACTGGCTGGACGGCGAGCTCAACTGGAACTCGGCGTGGCCAATGTCTGCAACACCACTCGATACGAGCCGCGACACGCAGTACATGCAGGCCTTGGGCAACAAGACGTACATGCCTACGATCAGTCCGGAATTCTTCACGTACTACGGCCCGAACACGTACAACAAGGACTGGATTTACCGCGGCGACGATTGGCTGCTCGCGAGACGGTGGGAGCAGCTCATTGCGATGCGGGACAGCGTGGATATGGTCGAGCTGCTCACGTGGAACGGTGAGTTGCTTTGCCTCTGCCATGCATGCTGGCGATGTCTCCCTGTTGGCAATCGTGTCGGAGATCCTAGATCCTCCTTGCGTGTGGCGATTCCAACCTCCTGCTGGGTGGTGCTTTCGATTCCTGCTGGGTGTGGCGTGGCGTCCGACTTTTCTTGCGACCCTGTGCTGACGAGCGCAGACTACGGCGAGAGCCACTACGTCGGCCCGATCCGCGCGGACCAGCCCAACTCGCAAGGCTGGACGACGGGGATGCCGCACACCGCCTGGCTCGGCTTGGTCAAGTACTACTCGCAGGCCTTCAAGACGGGCAGCTACCCGGCCGCGTCCGACGCCATCTACCTCTGGTCGCGGCCGCACGCTGCCGCCGCCACAGCCACGGCGCCGAGTAACCCGAAGCCCTCGGGATGGGACTACACGGACGACAACCTGTACGCCGTGGTCGTGCTCAGCGCATCGAGCAACGTCAGCCTCTCGGCCGGAAACCACACGGGGACATGGACGTTGCCCGCCGGTCTGAGCAAGCTCAGCATCGCGTCGGCCCCCGGCGCGATCGGCCTCAACGTCACAAGGAGCGGAACGACCATCAAGAGCTACAACAGTACCGGCTCGTTCAGCTGGGTACAGTGAGTCCACGTTCTGTCCCCAGCACCTCATGCCTCTACGCCTCGTGCCTCTGACACCTCGTGCCTCTCACACCTCGTTCCTCTCACACCTCGTTCCTCTCACACCGTCCTCTCGGACCGCGCTGATGATCCGCAGGACGCCCAGCGACTACAACTTCAACTACTTTGTAGCGTCCGCTTGATGCGTTTCTCGCCAGGAGAGTATCGAGTATCAGCAGCAACACAAGAAGAACGGACAGTCGTAGACTTGATCTGGGCGCTCGTGCTTTATATTCAAGCGCTCTGGCGGCCGATGCGGGTCATCGATGCGTGGCTGCATATCTAACACGAATGTATTTATAATCAAAGGCACGCCACGTCTCCCCGCGTAGCGACCGCAGGACGGTCAGTCTCTGAGCCATGCCTGGCTGCGCATCTTTTGTTCCTGCTTCTTCTTCTTGAATCGTTCCTGCACGAGAGCGTTAGCACGTGGGCGTTCCATAGTAGATGGTTCAGACACGGAAATTGCGGATTGGGTAGTCACGTAGCAGAGTCCATGCTGACGCAGCGTGGGAGACCAAGCAGGCCACGCAGACAAAGCAGACAAGCAGGCCACGCAGACGAGTCGTAGAGACGAGGGAATCTGGGCAGTGCAAGAAGTCGCTCACCATATCCTTCCTTGTAATCTTCTTCGGGGCGATACCCTCCGCCTCTTCCCGTTTCCGCTTGGCGTGGTCCGCCGCCATCTGGCGCTCCCACGCATCCTGATCAAAGTAATGGCTGTTCATGCGCTTGGCGCGATTGTACTCGTCGAGATGGTCGATCGAGTACGCGTTACTCGCCTGGGTGAACCGGCCTGTGCGGGCGTTGAACAGCCCGATCTGGCCCTCTGCGCCGGCCGCCGCGGAGCCCCGCTGCTCCGAGGGCAGGAGGTACGCGAGTTCCGGGTCGATGGACGGCGGCAGACCAAAGCGCGGGTCCGAGACGGGCGCCGACTTGGGCGGGGGCCCAGCAGGCAGTGGCGGCTGGAACGGCACCGCCGCTCTAGGTGTGGCAGCTGAGGCTGAGGATAAGGCTGAGGTTGAGGCGTTGGCAGTGGCAGTGGCAGTGGGAGCGGACGAGGCTGCGTTGGCGCTGGGATGCGGAGAGGTGGACGTGGAGGGGAGGGGGGGAGGAGCGAGCGGGTTCGTCCATGTTACTTCTCCGGTACTTGAGTTCCAAAAGTACCAAGCTGCGCAGCATGTCAGCTGAGATCCTGCCCTCTGCCTCGCAGGAACATGTGTCGCTTACCGTTCTGCTCAGGCGCCCATACAGCTTGCCAAGGCTGCGCGGCATCGGCATCGGCATCGCCAGCGCCGTCGGCACCAGACGTCGCCGGGCCCGCCTTGCCTTTGCCCTTCTCAGGCGGCGGCGAGCCGGACCTTCCCGCTGCGCCATCCAGTGCCACGCTATCTGCTTCTCCTCCATCCGCGACCCCGTCTCCAGCGTCCCCATCCCCATCTTCATCATCCTCGTCATCGTCATCGTCACCGTCATCATCATCATCATCATCATCATCGTCATCGCCCAACGAATCGATCGGCACATCCACCACGCCGCTGGTGGACGCCGATGGAACAGGCTCGTTTGGCAATGGAGGGGGCGCTGAATGCTCATTCGGCAGTAGAGCCGATGAGGAAGAGGTTGCATCCGCTGGTGAAGCTGATGTGGACGCCATGGCGGGAGTGGATGGTATAGTTACCAAACCGTCGCAAACACTATAACACAACTGTCGAAGACTTAGGCGCGGGGAAGAGTCGGTTAGGCAGGGAAGAGACACCACGCGCCTACATTACTATCCGATTCCCCTGTGATCCGTTTTCAGCCATGTGAAAATCACTATTGCGTGTGAGGGATCCCCGATTTCGCTTGCTCGTCTTTGGCAGAATATCACCTTTGACCGAATACGAATGGGCAATATCACCTCTTGATCTAGCAGCGCTGCTGGAAGCGTTGGCGTGCAATGAGACCACAAAACTCAAAAATCTGGCATATTGGCTACGCTGCGATCCCAAATACGAAGCTTGGTGTGGCAATAAAGTATCCCACGATGTCGTCGCCATTAACAGCCAAACTTAATCGACCCCCACCTTTCCCTCGTCTTTACTTGCAAATCCTTCCGTCGTGACCAAACGCAGTGTTGGCAACACTGCTCGACCGGCAACAAAAATCTTTTGCATATATCCACAGAGATTAGATTATGAGCGAGACATCGGCCCCGCCATCCAAGGTACGTCCCGGCCTGCTACCACCCTCCACCTGCTCCTGCTCCTTTCTCCCCGCCGGCACTGCCTGCGCACCGTCACTCGTCCCGTCGTCGCCGCCGCCGCTTATCTGTGATTGGTCCTTATCCCTTACCCTCCTCTGCTCCCTCCGCTCCTTCCTCTGCTCGCCTGCTCCTCCCTCCTCGCCCCTCTCCTACACCACGCTCTCTCGCGCATCGACACTGCCTCCCGACTCTACAATATGTTGTTGTTCTGTCCGCCGCCCCCGCCGTCGTGTAGGACCGGCCGGAGCCGCGAGGCCGCAAGCCAAATGACCACCTGCCGCCGTCGCGCGCCCGCGAGGTGCAGCGGGCGTTCCGGCTGCGGCGGGCGGAGCACCTCGCCGCGCTGGAGGAGCGGATCGCGCTGCTCGAGAGCGAGAACGGCCAGTTGCGGGCGTTGCTTGCGTTGCCCGAGGCGGACCGACCCAAGATCGGGTCCGGCCCGACCGGGCGCGGCAAGTCGCTGCGCGAGGGCGGAGTGCCCATGAGCGAGCGTGTGCGCGCGCGCAAGGAGGCGCGGGCGCGAGATCGCCTGGCGCGCGGGCTGCCCGAACAGCCCGACGAGAGCGAGAGCGACTCGATGCGCGAGTCGGAACCGCTCTCCCCCGGCCACCCGCTGGGCTCGTCGCACCCGGGCGTCAACGCCAGTTCCAACGACAACGGCAGCGCGGGCGCAGGTCATATATCGCTCTTTGGCCAGCCGCCACAAGACTCCTCTGGGCCGTCGCCGTTCAACTACTCCCTGCCCATGCAGTTCAACCTCCCCGTCTCGCCGCCGGACCACGCGTTCCCCGACTTTGGCGGACACCTCGACTCGTCCTCGCTCTTCAAGTCGGAGCCGCAGCACCCCACGCCGAGCGCACCGACCCCGGGCTTCTCCGGCATGTTCTCCAACCTCTTTGACGAGCCGTCCTCGTCCTCGTCCGCCCCCGGCACCGCGCCGCCGCGCTCGCCGTCCGGCCCGCCACAGCCACATCCCAACCCCCACTCGCACGCACACCCACAGTCACAGGCCCTCTCCCACTCGCACTCGCACCCGCACCCGCCTGGGCCCGGGCCTGGGCCGGCCGGAGGCGCATCCGCATCGGGCGCAGGCGTGTCAGGCTCGGCGTCCGGCACGGGCTCGGCGCCCAACCAGCCGGAACTGCTGACGCGCCTCAAGGCATGCTGCCACCTGTCCGACTCGCACGTCGTCAACGACCCGGGGCTGCTGATCTTCGCCACGCGGCTGTGCCAGAGCTTCCCGTGCCAGTTCGCCGGCGTGCATCCGGAAGCCAGTGGTGGCCCCGACGCCGACCACCTCATGCTCGAGGAGAGCTGGCGCGCGCTCAAGGCCCAGCTCGATCCGGGAGGAGAGGCCGACGGCGAAAACAGGATCAACACGGGCCGCATGGCCGCCGAGCTGGTCATTCGTGCCGCGCACAGCCGTGGACAGGCAGGCTGGATCGTGTGCAGGTACAGAGAGGGCATGAGCGTCAAGCGCGCGTTGATTGTCGGCCTCGTCAATGGCCTCGGCGGCAACATGGACTAGGCGCCGGGACATGGTTTAGGTCGCGCTGCCCCGGGGGGTGGGGGAAGGGGGGGGGGGGGAAGGAGGGGGTGGGCTGGTGATAAACGGGACTGGTCAGGACCCAAGAGTTAGAATGGTACGCCCAACAACTCGGCGGCGGCATCGACCAGGAGAAGTGGGCAGAGTGCCGGGTGGTCAGAGCTTGGACAGGAATGCAGACGGCAGCATAAATCGGTGCGTACGGGATCGGGTGCGGGGATCAGGTGCGGTGCGAGGATCGGGTGCATGTCATGTCATTCCCAGCCCAGGTATAGACACGTCTCAATCCGAGATAGAGAGTGGGAAAGTCAGCGCAATGCTGGACGGGTGTAGCGTCTCTTGAGTTTTATCTAATAGTTGTCGAGGTTTTGTTCGGTCTTTGCATCCTGTTGCCCGTGTTGCGTCGTGTTACAACTTGTTGCATCGTGTTGCACATTTATACTGCACTCGTCTGCCATTGGGATGAGTAGAAGCAGGGATAGAGTTGTACTGTACTGATGCAGTAATACACGAGAGCCAGAGGAGTTAGAGCCAGGAATACAGAAGTAGACCAACAGAGGAAGTAAACAAGAGCAGTCGAAAGTGGAGACGCCGAAACGTCGAGAAATGAGACGTCCAAAGCTGCACAGTCGGACTTGGGAGCACAGGGAACACATCACAGTTCACTCAAGCCTCCAAAGTCCGAGTGACATGTCCTTGCCCTTGTCCAGCATGAGCTTGCCCGTCATGAGCCGGTCCCTCGCGAGCTTCCGCCGCGTGCGCTGGCTCCCCTCGCTCTGATGCCCCTCGCTCTCGGTCCCGCTCTCGGTCCTGCTCTCGCTCCTGCTTCAGCGCAAGAAAATGCCGGACGAGGTTCCCAGCCGCGCCGTCAGTGAAGATGCCGCGCCCGTCGTTCTGGCCTTTCGGCAGCTCGACTCTTGTCGTCGCTTTCTACGCGATCATCAGAACAATCCCCAGTCCGCAGATACGCAGAGAAAACATGGCAGTGAAGACGGAGGGACGCTGTGACGAGGTGTCGATGTGACACTGTGACGATGTGAGGAGACGGGACGAACCGCGTCCATCCGGTAGACGTATTTCGCATCTTGCAGGTTGACGGGGTTGATCTGCGGCGTCAGGGGGCTCGTACCTTGAATTTTGCGACGCGGATGACGAGGACGAGTAGGGGAGAGGACAGGGAGGGAGGACAGGAGGACAGGAGGACAGAGGGCAGGAGCACAGGAGCACAGGAGCACAGGAGCACAGGAGCACAGGAGCACAGGAGCACAGGAGGAGGCCAGCTGACATACCTTCCAACCCGCGATGCGCGCTTTCATAGCCTCCCGCCTAGCCAGCTGCGACGCTTTCATCGCCTCCTCCTCTGGCCTATTGAGCGTAAGCCTCTGCACGCGCTTACGCTCGACCTCCAACGTGGAAAGCTCACGTCAGAACCCATGTATCCGTCCATGCACCGTATCGCCTCTGTTTCGGCATGTCCTTCTTCTCCTACACCTCCATTAGCTAGAGCACTAGCAGCTGCTCCAGGTATCTAGAGCTAGACGACACGACTGCGACTGAGGCGACTGAGGGAGAGGAGACATACCGATCCTCCCGGAGTGGACTTTGATGCCGAGGCAGCTTGTGCCGGAGTCGACAGGAGGGCCATGGCGTCGCCCAAGAGCGACTTGGGCCGAGGCGTACCGGTACCGCCTGTGGTTGCGCGCTTGAGCGCAGGATTGACCTTCTTCGCACCCCCGCCTCCAGGCCCAGACGACGCAGAAGGCCCAGGACCAGCGCCGACTTTCGGCTTCGCTTTGGGCTCGGCGAGCGGGGTAAGAGTCTTGGTTTTGTCCCTGTCTTTCTCCATCTTGTCTGTCTCGACCTTGTCTTTCTCCGTCCTGTCTTTCTCCGCAAGAGACGGAGAATCCCGTCCAGCCGTATCGAGCTGTGCCCTCTTCTCAATCGGCGGCAACGATCTGACTTTCTTCACCGGTGGTGGTTTCGCTGTGGCGCCATCGTGGTCGTCCGCGGGCTGCGCGGGCGAAGACGGTCCAGCCACAGCGGGAGCGGGTGACGGTGATTTTGAGTCTTGCTCGACCGATTCCGCCGTCTTCTCTTTCCGGCGCTTGTCAAGCGATTCCTTGACCTTGTCCGACTTTGCCGCTGATTTTGCGGATTTGCCTTTTTCGCGAGGTCTAGACTCCGACTCGAACTGCTTCTCGGAGACCTTCCGAGCTTTGAGATTCTTCGACTCCTTCGACTCCTTCGACTCCTTCAACTCCTTCGACTCTTTCGAGTCCTTCAGGCCGTGATCCGGATCCTTCCCGCGACCCTTGACCTCCCCTTCAACCTTGTTCTTCTCGCGGAACTTCCCCTTGCCCTCGCCATCTCTCTCTGTGCCATCGTGCTTGTTGCCACTCTTCGCCGCGGTAGGAGGTATATCCCGCCCCTCGGGAGGATCATCAAGCGCCAATGGTGCCCGTTTTACCCCCTTGCCCTTCTTTTCTTGCACCTCCCGAACACTTGGCCGCGCTGTCGCGCCCTCAGATGATCCTAGAGGCGCAGCGTCCTTGTCCTTGTCCTTGCTCTTGCTGACTTTGAGCTTGATCTTTAGCCCGGGGCGCGAGGCACCGTCCACTCGAGCTGCAGCGGAGTTTTCAGCCTCCACTGCAGAGTCTCGGTCGCGTTTCCTGGATTTTCCCTTGGTTGGTCCAGATCCAGATCCAGGTTCAGGCTGGGCCGGAGACGGGGAATGGGAATAGGTGGTCTCGAGGGGAGCTGGCGTCGGCGCACCGGGAGGAGGCGGGGTAGGAGCTGGCTCGATGGGTGTCGGTGCACCAGCTATGGGGGTTGCCGAGTGAGGTGGGGTCGGTGCGCCTGCAGGAACGTCCTCTTCTTCTGACAGGACTCGCTCGTTTACCGCCGAGGACCTCCGGCGTGCGGGATAGGATCCCTTTGCCTGTCATGACAAACACCGTCAACTCTGTCTGAGCCACTACTACGTATACCTGTCTGTCCACGACGACACTGTATGTGAAGAGGATTCCTATAGGAAACCACTGGGAGCTATAATGGACTGCAGTGCGGTGTGGTTCTGAGGAGGATTGTAGATGGATGGCGGACTGGGACTTACAGTCACTTTTGCTCGTTTCGAAGGACTAACTCCTCGGCCTGAATCCTCCTGGCCCTCGGCAGCGCGTTTCTTCCCCTTCTTCCCCTTCGGTCCCTTCTGTACCTTCGGTACAACACCATTGCCTTTCTCGACAGACGCGCCCTGACTAGCCGGCGGGGTACTCAGAGGCGACGAGTCGCCAGAAGGATCATCGTAGTCGTCTCCGTCTCCAGCAGGAGCTGGACGTGTCTTGTGTTTCTTACTGGATTCGCCAATGACACTCGCCTTGCCGGACATGTCGACCGTGGCTTAACTGTGGTTTGACGTCTGGAACGCTACATGAATGACAGAAAGTTACAAAGTGCAGTCTAGATATAGGAACCTTTTGATTCCGGACTGCCAGGTAGTCACGTGATCTCTCCCTGGTAGCTTGGGGCTCCTTTCGTCGGCAGCCTACCTTTGCTTTGATGTCGAGCTCACAATGCTGGCTTAGCACATCAAGCTAGCACAGCGTATGGTCGAGGCGGAGCAGGATGGAAGAGAAGCCAGACGCAGCATTCTGCAAACGTCTGCCCAAGATTGAAGTACGAGGTCCCGGTGACGCTTGTGACTGAAGCCTTGCAGCTACACGCCCATCTGACTGGGTCGATTCCCGCCTCTGTCTTTCAAGAGATCTACGACCAGCGTATATCTGAAGATCCAGCGCTGGTTGGGACGTTGCCGAACCCGGCCGTGTTGCTGGCTGATGAGACGGCTGGTCAAGATATCCGGAGGTGTATATCGCATTCTGATGCCGCTTGATCTGTGCAAAGGTGATAAAGGGGTGCAGTCGCTGATCCAGTTGGTGGTAGTTTCTTTGCACACTTCAATCCGCTGTATTCCCTGCTGTCTACCGTCGCTTCTCTGCAACATGCTACACGACGCGTTCTCGAGCTGTTTGCGCAAGACGGCGTGGTGTATCTCGAGCTGAGGACAACGCCCCGCGCGCTACCGGGTACGACGGCCGCCGACGCTGTCATAGCGGTTCTGGACGTCATGCATGAATGGAACAGCCTACGCGGCGATGAAATGCGCGTCAATCTCCTGCTCAGCGTGAGCCGGGAACGGCATTCCGCGTCGGATGCCGAGCAAGTCGTCGACCTCGCGATACGTCTCCGAGACCAACATCCAGGGGGCTCGTCCGTGGTCGGTATCGACCTGAGCGGAGACCCCAACGGGCCGAATCGAGTCGAGTCCTATCGGCCCGCTTTTCGACGGGCCAAAGCGAGCGGGCTGGGGCTGGCGCTGCATTTCGCCGAACTCCCTGCCAGCTCCACGCGGACCGAGCTGGAAGAGCTCCTTTCTTGGGAACCCGAGCGCCTAGGCCACGTATGCCTCGTGCCGGACGACTTGCGCGACGTGATTCTGCGCCGGCGGATCGGTGTCGAGCTCTGCTTGACGTGCAATGTCCTGTCTGGCATGCTGCCAGGCGACGAGCCCGGGTTTGCCTCGCATCACTTTGGGTGGTGGTGGTCCCGCGAGGACAAGGTCAGCATCAGCCTCGGCACCGACGATGCAGGTGTCTTTGGCAGCTGGAGCAGCGGGGAGCACCTCGTCGCTGCGCAGCACTTTGGTCTTGGCAGGACAGATCTCGTCGCGCTCTCGCGACGAGCTGCAGACGGCATTCTAGGTAGTGCGGACGACAAGGCGAGGCTAGCCAGGATGTTTATAGAATTCTCCACGTAGAGCTGGGCATCGCCGGGAGGGTCACATACATGCATCATGTTGGGTTATGGCCATGGCTGGGGAGGAATAAACAAGTCTGAAAATAGATACAGAGCGGTGCTTGGACCCTGAAGTTTCGTTACGGCGGCTGCGTTTCAAAAGAGGTCCCCACGCCTCGCCCGCCCACGCCCTTACCCCTTTCTTTCCTTTCTTCCCCCCCCCTTTCTTTCCTTTCTTCCCCCCCCTTTCTTTCCTTCGGATATAGACTGCGAGCAAGGAGAAACGAGGGAAAAGGAAAGAAAGCGGAGCAGTCGTATGTTTGATTTCTTGGAATCCTTTCCTTCCTTTTAACAACTCCTTCTCCCTCTTTACTCCCTCTCTTCTGCCTCTTCTCTCTCTCTCTCTCGTGTCCTGGGCCGCCTCCTCTCCTGTTCTAGTACTGAACGGCGGCGAGAACAACAGCTGCATCTCCCGCCCAAGCCAAAAACTAGACCGACACGGCGATGCTCGCTCAATCATTCCTCGGTGCCGCCCTCTTGGCGGCCTCCTCCGTCCTCGCACATAGCGGTTGCGGCGGACATGAGCTGATCCGTCGAAACCCCGGTGGGCGCGTCTACAACTCGTATGCAGAGTATGAGCGCGAGCAGAAGCGCGGTGCTCCAGAGGGCTGGTTGCGTCGTCAGGCAACACCCACCGACGAGGCTAGCGCCGCCAGCAGCACCGGTCAGTCGAGTTTATTGCCTCTCAACTGTCTCACCAGCGGACCATGTGCTGACTGTTGTTTTTTCTGTTTGCGACAGATCCCAGCTTCGAGTGCACTGCCTACTCCTACGCCCCCTGGGCCGCCATCAAGGCCAACTATCCCACCATCTGGGAGTCCGCGACCATCGTATCGACCGATACGGAGGCCCAAGCGCTCTTCGCCACAATCAACGCGTCTGTGACGGCCAAATTCCCAAACATCAGCCCCAAAGGTACGTCAACAACTCATCACGTCCCGCAATCCCCGGTATCTAGCCGCGACACTCCCATGCGTCAAGCCTCGTATTCGGGACCATTGCTGATCTGCTGCCCACAGGAACCAACGCAGGCGATTTCTCGGGTGTCTCGTACAATTATAGTGGGGACCCAGACTGCTGGTGGACAGATCACGAGTGCACCACACCTGCATCAGACACGGGCCTCGCGGCGGACATTTCCACCGTGCCAGAGCCCAACACTTGGGGGCTCGCGTTCGACGACGGACCCAATTGCTCGCACAATGCATTCTACGACTTCCTCCGAGACAAGGGTCAGAAAGCCACCATGTGCGTGTCGGTCATTCCCTTTTACCAGGGGAACCCCGCTAGATCATCGCAGCGAAAGCGCCTATGGGCACCCGCTGATCTTTCCAGGTTTTACATTGGCTCCAACTGCGCCGACTGGCCTCTGCAATGTCTGCGAGGTCTCGCCGACGAGCACCAGATTGCGGTTCACAGCTGGTCACATCAATACATGACCTCGTTCAGCAACGAAGGAGTCTTTGCAGAGCTCTATTACACCCGTCAGCTCTTCACGGAGCTCCTCGGCGTCACCCCCAAGTATTGGTTAGTCATTTTTGGCCATCGGGCATATCGAAGACTAACTGACTGAAATAGGCGACCTCCTTATGGCGACGTCGACAATCGTGTCCGATTCATCGCCGAGGCTCTTAATCTCACCAACGTCATCTGGTCTGACGACACGGTGAGTCATCACCGTGGCCAAAAGGCGAATCACATCTGACACAATCCAGGATGACTGGAAGGAGGGAGTCCCTGCTGATAATGTGACTGCGGCCGACGTGACGGCCAACTACCAGGCCGTCATTAACAAAGCTGCCAGCAACTACTACAACTCTTCAGGACCCGTAGTCCTCACTCACGAACTCAGTGCGACTTTGCGTCTTCTCGTATAGATGGGCTTGCTGACTCTTTCAAAGCCAACTTCACCATGTCCGAATTCATCTCACAATACTCTGCGATCACAGCTGCATTCAAGTACCTCGTGCCCATTGCTTCGGCACTCAACGACACCACCCCTTACGTCGAGACCAACATCACTTTCCCCGACTTCTTGACCTACACCAACCAATCCGACTCGTCCTCATCGTCCTCTTCCGCATCGGCTGGTTCGACCGCCAGCGGTTCCAGCGGATCATCAGCTTCAGCCACGAGCGCAGGTGATGCCGCCGCTACGACGAGCGGAGCATCTGCGAGCGCCAGCACGACCAGCAGCAGTGGGGCCGAGCGTGTCCAAACAGGCGCGCTGGGAATGGCCGCGGGCTTGCTGGGTGCTGTTGCTATGCTTCTCTAAGAGCTGTCTCTACCTGCGCTTCGATTCTGCGAATCAGGGTGGTGGTCTTGGGGTAGCGGTGGTATAGGGGTGGTGGGATTGGGGTGGTGGTGGTGGTGGTGGTGGTAGGGATGAAGTGAGCATGGAGGAAGGAGCATGTAGCACACAGCAATAGCGCTCGTGCGCGTAATGGACATTACAGTCTAACGATATGGACACTATGATGATAGCCGCGGCGCAGTGTTGCGTTTGTCGGTGATGGTTAGATGCGTGCTGGTCGAGCGTCGGGCGACCTCGGTAACTTGGGCTTGGACATCTACTGGCTACATGCTCTTACGCTGATGGGGCAAGGATGAAAATGTCCACAAGCATCTAACGCTGCAGTGCTGACTGCACTGGCACTGGCACTGGCACTGGCACTGGCACTGGCGCTGGCACTGGCGCTGGCACTGGCACTGGCACCGCCACTCGTCCACTGCACAAGTCGGCTACGAGGCTAGCCAGCATCCTCCCAGCTACGCAATCTGCACCAGCACCTCCCCGGGCTGACCAATCGGCCGCTTTGGCCGACCCGTAACTTCGCGCCCCATCGCCACCAGCCGGTCTCGCCGAGAACCACTGTTGCTACGGATACCAGCACTGATACTACTCTTTGCAGGAGTTTGAGGTACCTCGGTGAGCTGTGCTTCGGGGCGCTCTTCTTCGGTGCGCGGTGCTTCGGTTCGCGGTGCTTCGGCGCGCTGTGCTTTGGTGCGCGGTGTTTCGGTTCGCAGTGCTTCAGTGTCGGTTCCGCCGTCTTCGCCGCGGTCCAGGAAGATATCGATCGCTTGGAGGGTCTTGACGAAGACTTGGTATGGCGCCAGATGGAGGCCCGTGGCGCTGCCTATCCGGGAAGGGACGATGAGGAACACGTCGGAGAAGGAGGGGTGGGTGGTTCCGGCTGGTCGTGGGCGTCAGCGTCGGACCCGCCGGGGTTTGTGCTTGGACCCTTGGGCTGAGGCAAGGAGAGTAAGGCAAAGTGAGGCAAAGTGAGGCAAAGTGAGGCAAAGTGAGGCAAGGGAGAGTGGAAAGCGGGTATGGATGACGGAACGATGCACCGCACCAAGAGACAACACATGCTTCTCGTCCCGCACCGTCTGGCACAGCCGAAGCAGACGGTCGTAGTCGTCTGAATCGGTGAATTCCTCCGAATTGACACATAACACGGGACACTGGATCATGCCCTTCCAAGGCTCCAGACCTGCACGGTCAGTCCTGACCTGCCCCTACGCTTGGCGCGACGCGCTTGCCTGACTCACGCTGCACGGCTGGATCAAGCGCAATGATAGATGCGGGCGAGAAGCGCGGATCGGCAGCCGCTGCCAACTGCCACCCCAGGACTCAGCGCCATCCTTGCAGTGCTTGGTGCTTTCACTGCGGGCACTTACCGCGGCCGTTCCGCCGAAGCTGTGGCCGGCGAGGCAGATCCGCCCATCACCGACGTCGAGCTGCGCTTCCCACGGCCCGAAATCGTACGTCCGTGAAGCCTGTGTCGTCAGCCACTCAAGGCCACTGGAGAGACAAAACCAGGGCATATTAGGGTGGACAAGGTAGACCAGAATAGATCGGATAGGTCGGGATAGACCAGCACAGACCAGGAGAGACCAGAATCAGGTAGAAACACAGGCTAGCCCACCTTGAGGCGTTCATCGCCAATGTCCCCTCGAGCAATCCGGCGCACCGTGTCCAGCGTGCCATGGAGCTCGGCGAGTCGGATCAACAGCTGATCTTTCCGTAGGCGGGTGTCCTCGGCAGGCTGCTGCGCCTCGTCTGGCCATCTGCACTGTCAGCTCCAAGCTCCCGGCACGGGCGACGACACGAGTTCCGCGGCATGAGCCCAAACGAGATCTACGACAGCTGAAGAGAGGATACACAAAGTGGAAAGACTGGGCAGGGTAGACGCGGATGCGACTCACTCAAGATCGCTCCAGCGCAAGAAATCGACATGCCGCTCCTTCCCGTCCTCACTGGTGATGAGCGTGCTCGGGCCGGTCCCATCGCGGTGCTCGACGGCCGCTACGACGTAGCCCCGCGACGCGAGCTCGCCGCATAGGTGCGTGTACACTGCTGTTCAGCAAGATAGCGCAGGAAACCCCCGACGCAGAGAAAGACAGATGCAGAAACCCAGATGGAGGGGAGAGATGCAGAAGCACAGGTGAAGAAGCACAGACACAGGAACAGATGCAGAGCACAGATGCAGAGCACAGATGCAGAGCACAGATGCAGAGAAACTTACTGAGGCGTGAACAGCCGACGCCGTGCGAGAAGATGATGACGGGCCACTTGGCGTCCGGAGCTCCCGGCCTGGCGAGTAATGGCGCCCGTTGATATGCGGGGAACTTGAGTCCATGCACCGCGGAGAATGCTGGGAGGTCTGCATAGAGAAGAACCGTCAGCCTGCCGGCGGCTCTGCCACCTCTGGTTTGTGACAAGGAATGTGTGGTGGTGGGTGTGATGTTCGAGATGTGGGGTGGTGGGTGCGCTGTTTGACGTGCGAGGTGATGCGTCTCGTCATGCTTGGGTGCGAGGTGCGCTGAGTTCCGAGTTGGGAGTGCGACGATACGCACAAGCCAGGTACTTGACAAACCAGTGATCCCTGCCCGCCATCTGCAGGAACCCCGCGACCGTCTGCCCGAACCTGGGAAACCACACGGCGCCGCGACCTCTCTCGCCAGCCCTGCTCTTGTCGCTCACGTCGCAGGGGTAGAACAGCGAGAACAGGACCGTGTCGATCTCTATCCCCGCGGGCTCGGACGTGTGCAGCTTGCGGTGCCGGAACGACCCGATGCGCTGACGGGGGATGGGGTACTCGACGTCGAGGACGCCGACGTCGTGTGGGCCTGAGTAGACGGGTAATTGGCGCGACCAGAGCGTTCCGAAGCGGCTGAGGATCAGTAGATCAGCATTAAGACAAGATGCCAATCTCCAGACTCTGGCTACAGCTCTCCCGACGAGCGGATAGGTGTTTAATCAGGCTGTGCGGTGTAGGACGAGGCCGAGCAACAGGCAACGGCGAGCGAGGGGCAAGCGGCCTTGCCACGGGATTGGACCCACCTGTGTGAAGCCGAAGACGAGACTTTAGGTGCTTTCGGCACAGAGCCAGGCGGCTGCGGCTTGACGGTTGACATCGCTGCAGTGTCTCGTCGAGTAGTATTGTCCCCATGCCACGGTGCAGATGGGACAACTAGACATATCAAGCTGAACGCATGTAAGATGAATGAATACGGGTAACTCAGCTTATGACGTCTCGGTGGCAACGACTGCCGCCGGCAACCACGGAGCATGCACACACGTACATGCATCGTATGCTTCATGCATGGAGATACTGGAATATGATAGCATGCATACTACGGCATACTACCGCATCCTACCGAGCCCATCGCTGTCATGTCTACAGTAAAAAATCACCCACAGCTCCGCGGAGCTCATAGCACGTCCTTGAGACTGGTCTTGCCTGAACCCCGCTCGAGCGGTTTTGGCTCGGTAGGACCTGGTTTCCATCCAATCTACGGGAATGGTCAGCATCGCGTCCCACTCCCCGTCCTTGGCTACGGAGCACGCACCATCCACACGACCTGGAAGGTAGCTGGTATGCTCTCGGGAGTTCCATACAATTCTGCAGCAGAGAGGTTAGTGTTCTTTCCTGTGGTGGTCCCTGCGGCCCTGGTTCTCTGTGGGGCTTGTCGTCTGTGGAATTGATACTCTCCTGGACCAGCTGTATGTGGTGGTGGGTGATGGAGGACGTACCGCGGTAGATAGCATCTGCAGCGACGAGCACATCGCGGCTGACCTGTGCGCGACGACCGAGAATCCCGTTGCTCTCGCCCATGTCGCGCAGATCACTCATGAGCTCCCATATCGACGGATACTGCACGGTGAGGTCCTCTACGTCGACTGTGGTGAGGGTAAAGCCAGCGCGGTTGAGCAGCGAGGGTGCGTCTGTCGGAGCTGCACGCGTCAGCCGAGTCGAAGAGGATGAGGCGGTTGTGAACACGAAGGGTGGTCCCCGGGGGAAGGGGGAAGGGGGAGGGAGGGTGTCAAAGAAAGGGGAAGCACTGGGACAGAAGTGGATGCAGGGGACAAGGGACCAGCCAACGCACTGATCATAGGCGACACCCTATTGGCGATCCCGCCCCGCCGCTCCTGCTCGGCGAGCTGCAATGCCGTTCGCAGCTCAAACAGCGTATCGCCACCCAGCACAGCGCCGATGAACACGCCGTCCTGCTTGAGCAGGTGCCGGATTTGGGTTAGGCAGCCTGTACACGGTCAGAAAGGTCTCCGCTGCAGCGGGCTAAGCTCATTGCTGCATGAGGCGTGATAGCAGTGCTAGCCCTCTAGAGAGGCTAATGCCAGAGTCTCTTGTTCGCCCACAGAGTGACGCCATGACGCCGAGGAGACGTACCGACGATATCCCCTACCCAGTGCAGACCGCCTCCACTGACGACGCAGTCGATCGTTTCGCGCAGAGACGCAATGTGCGGATGCGCAAGGAGCTCCGAGGGGGATGCCTGGATGCGCGTGAGGGGGCCTAGGGTAGTGAGCTGGCGATGGCGGTGGACGGTAGGAAAGCATGGCGCGCAAGTGTGGGTGGGGGAGGAGAGTTCGAGACATCAAGGAAGGAAGGAGACATCAAGGAAGGAAGGAGACATCAAGGAAGGAGGGAGGGAGGGAAGGCGGGAAGGGTGAAGATAGAAGGGGTGAAGATAGAAGGGGTGAAGCCAGCAGGGGGTAGACAGGAAGGCAGAGGGCATGAAGCAAGGCAGTACTGACACGAGAAGCTATCGTCGGGATCCCTATGCAACGCCCTGCCTACATGCTATCAGCCTGCAGATTTGTTGTCTTGTAAGGCTCCAGACGTGAGACCCAGCCAAGACGTTGGATGCCGCGCTGCTCGACGGACGAATGCACCAGCATCCCATCACTGCACACTCACCAGAAGGCTCCACGAGTTTATACTCCCTCGCTACTGGTACGCTCCCCTCCCCTCCATCAAGGTCGCCCAGGTCATCCAGGTCATCATTGAGCACCTCTTGGATCGCGCGGGTCAGCTGTCCCGCATGGGACGACAGGTCCAGTACTGATACCGGCGGGTTTTTGAGATCCTACTCGTGTCAGCAAGCTTCTCGCAGTCTCGCCGTGCCCTTGTAAGCCGAGAGGAAAGCCGACGCTGAGGCGGCGGACGAGGCGCACAGAGCGACGTGATCGAGCTGCCTGAGCTGGCTGAACCGGCTGCAGTGGCTAGGAGGCAGAGGCAGAGGCAGAGGCAGGGGCAGAGGCAGAGGCAGAGGCAGAGGCAGAGGCAGAGGCAGAGGCAGAGGCAGAGGCAGAGGCAGAGGCAGAAGCAGAGGCAGAGGCAGAGGCAGAGGCAGAGGCAGAGGCAGAGGCAGAGGCAGAGGCAGAGGCAGAGGCAGAGGCAGAGGCAGAGGCAGAGGCAGAGGCAGAGGCAGAGGCAGAGGCAGAGGCAGAGGCAGAGGCAGAGGCAGAGGCAGAGGCAGAGGCAGAGGCAGAGGCAGAGGCAGAGGCAGAGGCAGAGGCAGAGGCAGAGGCAGAGGCAGAGGCAGAGGCAGAGGCAGAGGCAGAGGCAGAGGCAGAGGCAGAGGCAGAGGCAGAAGCTGGGTCTAGGACTACGGGCTTGGATAGGCTACGGGTTCGGATATGTCTGGACTGACCTCGATTCGCTCAATCAGGCGTTCGGCAATCTCCTCCCTCAGGTAATCCACGATTCCTATGCCCTCACCGTCGTCCGAGCTCGGATTTGAGCTCACTCCGCTAGCCCCGCCGGCAGCCCCGCCCGCTGCGCGAGCAGCAAGGACGTTCTCCCGTATTCGCACGATCGCGCGATCCCTCTGCGCCGCTTTAGACGGCTCATCGAATACCTGGTACGCTGCCGGGGGAGGTGTTGCCGGTGAGAGCGTGGCGTAACACCGGGCGCTACACCAGCGGCGGGTACGGACGTGGGCTACATCAAACCAGGAAGACCCAAAGCGGGGGATCTCAGAGGGCGAGACCTGGAGCCGCAGCCGGGGTGTATGGAAGCGAGAGACATGGCGGGGTTCGTATTGCGTTGCGACGACAGATGGGGCGAGTCGTCGCTGGAGCGAGCTGCGAGCTGCTGCTTGTGCTATGCGCATGGTGCTAGATCCTCCGACGCACCAGAACGCCAGGCGACCCGGCCGCCAGGCTGTGGCTGACGGCTGTCGGCTGATTATCGTTGGCGGCTAGTAGTGAGCCGCGCTGTGCTCTGTCTGCAGTGCTGAGAGATAATCAATCGGATATCAACGCTGTCGGTGTCGGCGCGTTTCTTCCGCAACGGACCACCTCCACCAGTCAATATAGCCTGGTTTTTGCATCTTCCAAACGATCTGCGCCGTCTGGAGCTCAACACCGCCGATGGACAGCAAGTGCAAAGACCGCTCAACGACACAAACGACACAGACGACACAAACTGTTTCAGAACAAGACGGCAGCCCCAAGTCTCGACGGCACAGCATACCTCTGTGCAAAGACATCCCAGTGGTAGGCGTAGCATCATCCGGTAAAAGTACACGACTACTCCTTGACCTCCTCCTCTCGCTCGACCTCGAGGATGCCCTGCCTCTTCTCGGCCAGCCTGTCCGCCTTGCGCGCACGCATCGCCTTGTTCTTGATACGGCGGGCCTCCATCTGGTCCTGGAGGTGCTTGGTGCGCAGCTTCTCGGCCTTGGCGCGGTGGATGTGCTCCATCAACACTCGCTTGTTCTTGTATCGGTTACCCTTGATCTCGGCGTACAGGGAGTGGTAGCTGCGGGGTCAGCGAAAGTGTCGAAATGAGGACATAAAAGGTGTACGAAACAAAAGATGTGAGACGACAGGAAACCATGTGGGAGGAAACAAGACAGCCAATGCGAGAAGACACAGGACAGTGAATGCGGACAACACGCAGAGAGACACGATATCACTCGGCAGGGTTGGGCAAAAGCACCAGTTGAAAGGGATATTGGCAGCAAGCAGAAAAATACAAGGAGACACACAGGTGCTTGTCAATCTTGCCGCCCTCACGGTACTTGCGGAGCAGGCGTCGCAAGACTCGCATCCGCCGCAGCCACTGCACCTTTGTAGGCATACGGGCCTCGGCGGTACCCTTGCGTTTACCGGTACCAGTGTGTCGGCCCGATCGCTTGGCAGCCTGGAGGTCCCTCGTGCGGGCACGCGAGTGGATAGTGTGTGGCTTGACGATGCTGTTGGCGAGTCGGGTCGGTTGGGTAGCGTAGCGTCAGCGAGGCGGGTACAGGTCGAGTCAAATCAGCAGGACAGCGAGTTCGGATCCGAGGGCGACGACCGATGGAGTTTACAGTAGTCGAGTCGGATGCACATGACAAGTGATGGAGAGGTACATTCCAGAGCAACGGAGACGGCAGTGGCGAGGGCAATAGAGACAGAGAGGAAGAGCGAGAACCATTCGTCAGCATGTTCGCGCTGCCTCGGCGGTACACTCACATGTGACCATCCTTCAAGAGCTTCCTGACACCCGATCGAGAGTTGGCCTGAGTGATCTCGGCGGCCTCCTGGGGGTCGAGCCAGACTGTACGAGTCAGCACTATCCCTAGCCACCATCGCGCTCTCCTTCATCCCTCTCGTATCATCTCTCCCGTATCATCCCTTCCGCATCATCCCACCACATGGACCCAACACCAGCGGCCCTGGTTCGCCTTCCATCTGTCCAACTCCCACGATCTCCGCCACGCATTTCGGGCCATCTACTCACTCTTCCTCTTTCCCACACCAGCCACGGAGGCGGCGAGTCGCTTCTGCTGAGACAAGTTGACCATCGCGAGTGGGTTGTGTCTTGATGATTAGAGAAGAACACAGCGTCGAATCGCCCGCAAACGATAGCCAGCCCGGGGGCGAGCAGGGAGAGGATTCGGCGTTTCGGCATTATAAAAGGCATCAAGGAGAACTCTTGAAGAAACAGGGCAAGTGGCGAGCTTTCGGCGTTAAGCTATCCCCGATCAGCGCGCTTCATGCCTACACATTCGCGCAGTGTACCCGGTTCTTCGTCAGTATGTATCTGCGCCGACTACTTTCTCTGGCTGTTCGAGCGAAGCGTTGACGCTGGTGCTGGGCGTGTCGAAGCTTCCATGACGCTTGCACCTCCTCGCTGGATGCCTATGAACAATAACCGTTATCGAATTCCATGCTCATGTATCTCCTTCCACACCAAGGTTCCTCTACACGGTCCCGTATCACTGAGCAGAACCCAAGTCTTTATGCTCCAAGGGGCTCTGCATCAACTGGCGCAATCGAGCATTGTAGTCCCATCCTCTTCCACATTCACATGCTGAACACCGCTCTGTCGATCCCGTTCTTCTATCATGTATCAGCCCAGGGGACTACGCAAGCCTACATGACTTACCCTTCGCCTCTCAGAGAGGTCGACAGCATGTCGGGCACACGTTGCAGCTTTTCGCGTTCTGAGTCTTTCCCCGCTTGGAGCGCTCAAGCTCCTCGTCGCCCGGCAGATCCCCGGTCAAATCGACTACACCCCTTTTGGGCCTCTTCTCCTGCGTGTACGTGTCCTCGTCGATGCCCTCGCCCTTGAGCCAAGCTCGATTACACCCCGACACCTCGGAGGAATCAAAGACGAAAGGCGGGTGTCGTGCGCGTCCGACGAAGATGCGTGGAGAGTCTGAGGTGTCCCTGGGAGATGTTGCGCGCCCACGCTTGGTCGGCGTCACTGGTGATCCCGAAACTGCGCTCATAGGGGTGACGTGAGTTGGAGTCTCAAGTCGTTGATGGGATCAGACAAGAAGACGAGCGTCAGTGGTCAGCAGCCAGCGGTTACATCGATGCACGGTCCCCGTCTCCTGGATACATCGTCAATGCTTAGGCTGTTTTCTTGATCGGCCAGGGCCGCCGTCGTCCTATTTGATGCATCCTCCCGCTGCATGACCGGGACAACTGGCAGGATAGCCAGTCAGACTGTTCTCTCGCGACTAGCCAGTACGGAAAGCAGTCGCAGGCAGGCCAGGATATTTTATCCAATTGGCCTTCACACCCCGTGGACTGTAAAGTGCCGTCACTTGGGACTTGGCACAATGGCGTCGTCGCATACAACTCTTCTGCCCCTCTTCAGCTCCTCAGAGGACATATGAGTGAAAGCTCCGTCGTCAACAAACACCTCCGCAGACGAATGGGCCAACGATAACCGGCGTCGCTGAAGAGCCAACTCGATCGTTTGTCGTCGGAGACTGTGCGCAGTCGCTGCTTTGCCGTACACTCCCATGTCCTTCTTTCCATCTGCAGAGCCAGGAGCCAGAAACGACGGCCAAATACATGGCGAGAAAGGCGTGCTATAACACCTCTGCCCATCCCAGTTGAACCCAGCGCTCCACGAGCGAGTACTTGACCAAATGTGTCGTTCCTCTTGCCAGCGCTGCGCTCTCGCCTCTGGTCCTCCGTCAGCGTTGGGCGATGACATTCAGAGCGGGACACAGCGGGACAAACAGGCACAGAGGGAGATAATAGGGGGACATGAAGGGGACATAGGGGGACAGAGGGGGGCGGAGGGGGGACCGAGGGGGGATGGAGGGGGGACAACAGGGGGACAGAAGTGTACAGAAGGGACAACAGGGGCAAGAGGGGGATTGGGAAGAAGGCTCACCCTTCTAATAAGATCTCGCCGCAGTCTTTCCGACAGTAAATGAGGACGGGCACATTGCGATTTGGTTTGGTGACTATGAGTGCATCAGCGTTAACTCCGTGCCTCTTCAGTCGCCCGAGAGTTTGAGCTGGGGCTTCATCATGTCTTGGGAATCACGTTGACGGGTGTCGGCCGTGGCCTTGGCATCGATGAATTCTTGAGGATCCTTGCTTCACGATCGCTGATATCCCGGCAGTGGCCGTTTGAGTTTAATTCATTGAGAAGCGGAGAGAGGGATGAAGACTATAGGCTGTGGCTCAGACAACCGACTCACCCATCGATAAGCCGTCGCCGTACGAATCGTCCATTTTGCGCAGCCATTCCGGCAACGAGTCGAGCACCGAGTGCTGGAAGTGCGTATGCAGCAGCTCGGTATAGCTAGCCAGTGACTTGTAAGCATGTGCGAGGTGTCTTTAAGCATGTGCGAGGTGTCTTTGGGCACGGTCGAGTGCGCGCTCGGGCCCGCACCCGCATGGCGGGAGAGGCGGTTGGACCTTGAAGGTGGCGAGAGGGATGGGGAAAGAGAGCAGACAGGTTGGACATACCGCCTGGCGTGGAGCAGCTCGGCACCAGATAGGAGCTGGTGCGTCTCGGGGTGCAGGACTATGTAATGCGAGTACTTTTCGATCTACAGGAAGAACAGGGGAGGCAGATGGTCAGCTGACCGTCCAGAGGTAGCACACGAAAAAATGAGTGGAAGGATTCGGTAGCCGTTTCGAGCTAGTATTTCTCGAGAGGAAGTTACTTGGAGTCAGGCGCATGGGGTGCCCAAGGCAGTGGATGGCGAGTGTAGAGAGGAGATAGACTAGATACCAGACCAAGCGCAGGGAGAGGCGAGAGGAGAGCGCACCTTTGCGAGTCGTGCGCGAACGTAAGCCCGGACGAGGAACTTGACACGCTCCATCTCGGTCTGCACGAGCACAAGCTTGAAGTGTTCCTCCTTGGACGTTTGGGGGTCCGAGCGCAGTGTCGTCACCATCTTTGCCTGTAGTTGTTAGTCGAAGTCGGAGGAGAGACGAGCAAGACGAGCAAAACACTTACCTGCTGCTCCAGCTTATCAAACAACGTATCGATCAGATCCCCCTCCCAGCGCATGATGTCCACCGTCCCCCGCTCTCTGACCCATACCTTGCCCATCCTCTCCACGTCGTCCAGCGCTTCCTCCTCGTCCTCATCCTCATCCTCGTCCCCGACCTCCGCGTCATCTCCACCCCCCATCCCTCCTCCACGCACCCTTCGCCGTCGATTGCCTCCACCCACACCCACACCCGCACCCACACCCGCACCAGCACCAGCACCAGCACGATAATCGTCGTCGTCGTCGCCTAGCATGCCGTCGCCTGCGCCGAGCCCACCAGCATAGTCGTACTCGGTGCCTGCCCTGCTCTTCCCATTGGGCGAAACGGTCGATTCCAGTCGGGAGAGGAACGAGCGCGACCCCCCGCCCGACTCTGTCGCGGAAACGAGCGACGACGCGCGATACCGCGACGACGAGGCTCCTCCTCCTCCTGCTTCATCTCCAACTCCAGCTCCAGCTGCAGGACGAGAGGCATACTCGAAAGTGGAAGCGGACCGAGAGCCAGAGGCGAACGCCGAAACAGCGGTCGGTTGACCAGCTGGTGCTGGACGGACGGGGTGCCGTGTGCGGAATGGAGATTCCTCGTCGTCGTCTTCGTTGTCAAAGAACGACATGCCGGGTGACAAGCTGTAGAACAAGCACGCAGCAAGATGGTGTAATGCAATAAGACAAAGGTAAAGACTATGGACCGTATGAACAGACACGCGAACGAACATCTCATCTCACCTCACGCGACGCGCCTTTCTTCTGGAAATCGGCGTCTACGATGATTGTCTTCTTCCAACTCATCAGCCTTAGAAGACTTCAAGCTCCCACACTTGAGCTACACGCAGCATATGTCACATACATGTTCTACTTGCTACTGGTTGCCTGCTACTTGGCACTTGCTACTTGCTGAAGGAGACCGTGCCGCCCGCCGCACCCCGTCGATCAATCGCGATCGTCCTCTTCCCTACCGTAGCATAAAGCACCTTTGTCGCCACCTGCTCAGCCCCATCCCATCCCCGTGCTCTTGCAACACTCATCAACGTCGACTTGACCTCTGCGAGCGGTGCTACCGCCCCAGGAGCATGCAGGAGCACCATCAACAGATGCGCCACGAGAATCGTATCGCCCGTGATGGGTGGCGCTTTTGGCAGTCCCGTGGGTCCCGTGGCAAGGGACGATAGGCTTGATAGTGTGGATGCAGACGAGGGGGACGGTGGGGGTGGGGGATCAGATTGGGAGATGCGGTAGATGTGTTGACTAGGGGAATTGTCAGTTGATGTATGTAGCTTGGGTGTCGCAGCTGGGGCAGGCAGCTTGGTAGGCAGCTTGATAGGCAGCTTGGTAGGCAGGTTGGTAGGCAGCTCGAATATAGACTTGTTATGGAGCTCGGTTATGCTTGGGAATAGGGTGTGGAGGCGCCATTTTCCCATCTGGCTCATAGCGCTGGCAAGGTTATGCAAAGCTGACTCACATCGTCTGGGCAGGATCCTGCGAGACGCTCTGGCCATCCGGCACGCCTTGACGCATCATCTCGCTCAACGTGTCCCATATCCGAGTCTACCGCACGTCAACCCTTTCCACTCAAATGGAGTAGAATTCTTCCATCACGGGAGCAAGAGACATACCACGGCACTCTTCACGCAGTCCTGGTCGATCGCCACGCCGGCGACTTTACCAGGCTCAGCCGCCGACGTCTCTTCGGTAGACGGGGTAGAGGTAGACCCAGCCAATGGAGCCGCGGTGTTCGGTACCCCTTCCACTGGGAAGATCTCCTGTGCGTCGCTCTCTGGCCTGGTCGCTGCCACCGGTAATGGTGGAGCAATCCGTACCGTCTCGTCCTCCCCTACGTTTCCGCTCCCGCTATCTTCGCCTTCGCCTTCTTCGTCTGACCCCGCTGACCCTGCCTCCGCACCTGCATGTGCTGGTGTTGCGGACGCTGGCTCCACCTGGAAGACAGGCTGCGGCGGCAGCCTCTTCGAGCCACTGGCGCTTCGCCCTAGTCCTCGCCTGTGGGCAAAGATCGTCCTCTTCTCCGTATCCTCGCCGTGCCGGCCCGTCCAATTCCCGTTCCCGAGTGCACTGGGACCGACCGGCGCGCGCGGGGTACCCAGCAGCCGTAGCGGGCTGAAACGGTTGATTGTCCCTCCCGCTGCCGGCAGGCCGGTCCCGCGGTGCGGCGTCGTGCCGTTCACTAGCGAGTTGGTGACAGTTGGCATTGGCCTGGGAGTCTGCATTGCCTCGGCCGTATACGCCCCGTGAGACTGTGCATGCAAAGCAGCACGCGAAGTCGAAGGCGCACCGGATCCGGGCGGCGACGACGGTGGTGTAGAAAGCGTCAACGTGTTAGTGCTAGGTTCCTTGACGGGAGATTGAGAGGCCGAACGAGCGGCCTTGCGCCGAAGTGGTAGGACAGACGCTTCAAGGACCCGGATAGCTTCTTCCTCAGCTTTGATCGCTTCGTCTGCTGGGAGCTTGATATCTCCAGCAGAGGCGGAGGAGTTCGTAGATGCTGATCCTTTGGCTGCAGAGGGGGCAGGGGGCGGACCTTGCGGGGACGTGGCTTCAGCGATGAGCCGTTCCAGCTCTGCAATCCGATCAAGCTGCTTCTGATGCGTTGCAAGCAAAGACTGCACATGCGCTTTGGCCCTTGGCATGGGACGACTGCTTATAAGCTTCTCTACTATCACCGCCTATCAGGGCCTGAGCATAGATGAGTGAAGGTGTATCAAGATCGCGGGGAAAGTGTAGGAGGTATTGAGGCAAGAAGGGCCAAGGTCTATCAAGGAACTGGAGAGGTAGAGCATCTCTCTCGCGGGAGTGGAGAAGGCGTATCAAAGTCTGAAGACTCACTAATCATCGACCAGCCGCAACGCAGTCTTGAGCATCACCTCAATCTCCTCCCCACTCCCGCCACCACCACCACCACGACCGCGCTTCTTCAGCTCCCTCAAGGGAGTAACAACCACCTCCTCCCTCTTCTCCACCCTCTTCCCCCCCACACCGCCTGCTGTCGAATCCACCTCGCCAACAAACTTGAACAGCCGTACTTCCGAGTCAGCGGCATCCCGGATCTGACTCAATACGGTGGTCCGCTTGTTGTTTGGGCCAGCAGGAAGGTGGAGGTACGATTGGACAAACGGGCCGGCGGGCTGGGCGTTCAGAGATGACAAGTAGGTGATCTGATCCGACTGCTGTGCCAGTGTTGCGAGAGAGTCAGCCAGCGAGGGCATGTTTGTCTACCTGTCACTACTGTGATAGCTGTTTACAATACAGCTCGATGCACTTGCTCGTCGCTGAAATGTTGACAAAATAACCGACGACGCGACGCGTTCTAAAGGGAGGGACCAAACAAGTCACAGGCTGCCTCATCTACGCATGTAAAAACCCTTCATCGCTATTTACTTCTTCTCGCTGAGCTCTGCAACACCTGGAAGAGTCTGGACGCTGTCAGACGATACTCCCACACCCTATGGAGAGAGAGAGACTCACCTTGCCCTCGAGCAGTTCCAGACTAGCACCACCGCCCGTACTGACGTGGCTCAACTCGTCCTCCTTGCCAGCGTTGGCAACAAGAGTCGCAGTGTCACCACCTCCAACAATCACCGTCGAGCCGCTCTTCGCAGCCTTGATGCAAGCGTCAAGGAGCGCGCTGGAACCTCCTGCAAAGGCAGGGAACTCGAATACTCCGGCAGGACCGTTCCAAAGGATGGTCTTGGCTTCGGCAACGGTCTCGGCAAAGAGCTCGCGGGATTTGGGTCCACAGTCAAGACCCATCCAGTCGGCTGGAATGCCAGACTCGTCAGTGGCAGTTCCGGTCTGCTCGTAGTCAGCATTCATGTGGGCCATGCGGCAAAGGCAACCAACCTTGGCGTCCTTGTCAAACTTGTCAGCGGTGACGTAGTCGACAGGGAGGACCAGCTTGACGTTGTTCTTCTTGGCCTTTTCAACGAGGCTCTCGACCTGCTTGGCGCCGGTTTCGTCGAACAGCGAGGTGCCAATCTGGGCAACATGAGCTTATCACATAACGATCATCTGAAGAGCTCACCTCGACATTGTTTAGTGTCTTCTTAAAGGTGAACGCCATACCGCCGCAAATGATGAGGGTGTTGACCTTGACACGTTTAGCAGGATATTAAGGCGCAGGGACGTAGCGTACCTGGTCGAGCATGTTCTCGATGAGCTGGATCTTGTCGGCGACCTTGGCACCTCCGAGAATAGCAAGGAAGGGTCGCTCGGGGTTCTCAAGGACCTTGGCAAAGTACTCAAGCTCCTTCTTCATAAGGAAACCAGCAGCACGCTGAGGTAGCTGGACGCCGACCATGGATGAGTGCGCTCGGTGGGCGGTACCGAAACTGTCCCACCATTAGCAGAGCACCTGTCCAACTCGTGGATACTCACGCATCGTTAATGTATACCGTGCCCAATGCGGTCAAGTCTTCCCTGAATTCCTTGACCTTTGCGGGGTCGGCTAAACACCATCAGTATCTGCTCCACCTGACGTACAAACCCCAGCTCACCCTTGATCTTCTCGTCTCCCTTCTTTCCCTTACCCTCTTCTTCGACGTGGAAACGCAGGTTCTCAAGCAGGAAGACCTGGCCGTTGTCGCCCGCCAAGACAGCTTTCTTGACCTCCTCGCCGACACAGTCGTCAAGGAAGGTGACGTCACGGGAGAGGAGTTCAGACAGCTTGGTCGCAACTGGCTTGAGCGAGTATTTGGGGTTGGGCGATCCGTCAGGTCGGCCGAGGTGGGACATCAGGATGACTGACTTGGCACCTGCAAAATAATCAATGGTTGCATGCCTGGCAGCTTGGGGAAGCCTCACCTTGCTCCAAGGCGTACTTGATGGTAGGGAGGGCGGCGACGATACGCTATCCAAGGAGTCAGCGGGTTTCTAGTGCAAGAGGGGCGACTTGCAGCAGGGTTGGTAATCTTGAGCTCCTTGTCCATGCTACACTAGCTGTCAGTCTATTGTCCCCTGTGTTCAAAATTGACGGTACGTACGGAACGTTGAAATCCACACGGATGAGGACCCGCTCCCCTTGGAGGGAGACATCGGTGATGGAGAGCTTCGAGGACAGAGACATTGCGAGTGGTTTACTCTTATCTGTAAAATGAGGGAAGTTGGTAGTGAAAGAAGTTGCCCAGAAAGCCAGAAAGGCGACAAGGATTGCGAGTAGCAGATGTAGCAGTCGGTTTGAGAAAGGATACGTCGGTTCAGGCGGCATACGATGGTAGAACGGGAACGACACAAGGAGGCAGACCTGAGGTCAGCTCGGCGGACAGACGAGGCAAACTCGTAGGAGAGCTCCCTGTTGAGACGCTATGCTTACTGGGAGTGTATGCTGGACAGATGGTCAAGAGACGAGCTGCAGAGCGGAAAGCCATTCACATCGGAAGCTCTAGAAACGTGGAACTCGGGTCCGCTACTCACTGCCGCCGGCAGCCACACGCGGCGTTTGTCTCGGAATTATGACACTTTAGCCTCGTGCGCATGAGCAACGCCCGTGCGTCTCTTAGGTCGTGTCATGTTGATTGCTTTCTTTCTTTCCGCTCTCCTTCTTTCCTTCTTGTTCTCCCTTCCATTTCTCTTGCATCCCCCACAAGTATCTCTCTATATTACTACACTGCTGCGCACTGCTCCCCTATATCTATCTAACACCACTGGAGCTTCCCGAGTAGACCTCAGCATCTTCCTCTTCGGGAAACACGAAGTGGCGCGGCGCGAGAGTGGTAAGCCCACGAGCCCACTGCTCTTCCTTCCCCCCGCTGCGGCGGAAATATTCAGATAGTTGGGAATCGTCTTTTAGTGGCTCATTCCTGGAAGACCGTGTCCTGGCTTCTTGCAACCACTCGCGTAAACTGGAACGCTCGTGAGTGTCGAGTGTCGACCACAATGGGCTATCGGAATAAGGAAATCAGTCTACGATACGCGGTCCGTCCTTTCGTGTGGATGGGTCCTCGTCTCACATCTGACGTCTTTCAGTCACAGTTGCAGACTGTTTCTAGTCCCAGACAATCCCGACCGGCTTTCAGTCCGGGTTATGGCATTCGAGGCACCGTGGCGCCGGCTGATTTGCCACCCCCAGAGCGTTTGGTCGGGGAACAGGGTGAGGTTCACCATAGAGTGTACCCCGCTCCCAGCCCCATAGCCCCGCCTGTCAACGCCAGTGAGGGTTGGGGGCCTGACTCCGAGCCCGAAATTGGCTTAGACGAGACAAGGGAGGCGTCCAATGCGTCCACGGAACGGCCGGCGTCTGGTGTCTCTGTAGCCTCCGCCCGAGCATCGGAGTATCTTGAAGACACGGAATCGTCGGATAATCCGTCGTTCAAGGCACCGAGACCAGTGGTCAGCAAGAAATCGGCAGTCGAAGGGACTTCTTTCATCCCATGGACGGGAGGCGTGGTGTATGAGAACCCACAGGCGGTTGTCGAAGAACCCATCAGTCGGGAAGAACTGTTACAAGGCGTGGCGGGGATGAGAGAAAGAAGGGGCAAGCTTGCCGACCCGAATCAATCTAGAACGCAGTCTTCCCGTCCCAACCGCGTCGCTTTTGGTGACGGATTCGGACGCGGTTCTGGAGGCAGGTTCGAAGGCGGGGCCTCGCGCGAGGATGTTTGCCACTCCTGCGGCCAACATGGGCATCGCGTAAGTTTGTACCCGGGTATCGTCTGACGCGGCCAGGCCCGTGACTGTTTAAGCCGGAATCAGGACAGCCATACCAAAGGAACGGGAAGCCCTTATCAGGAACAGCACCCTGAAGAGGATAGCTGGGGAGCACCTAATGGTGAGCGTTGCAATTGAACATCGCCTCCGTCTGACGCTGGCAGCATCCAGCGTCCCTAGCATCGAGCATGCCACGGAAGAGTTATCGCTCTCCGAACCAAGCAAAGGTGAGCGAGCGTGTCGAAGGCGTGCTGAGCGTCCAGTGGATGAAATTCGAGTTGTCGACACCTCGAGAGACCCCCCTCCGCATTTTCCAGTTCGAGGAATTCATCCGGATAGGCTCCGGATGATGGCGCAGAGAGGGGGCAGAAGTGACAGACGCCCCGCTGGCTCCGAGAATGATAAGGGTCCTAGCGCTGCGCCATCTGGCTGGGCTGCCCGGCGACCACCCACTGAAATGCCATCGGCATCGAGGGGGTGGGGTGGTCATACTCAGGTCGAACAGGTGAGGCTTTTGTAGTAGTCCCGAATGAAGGCTGAGCCAAGACAAAGGACGAGCCCAGAAGACAGCGGGAGCAGACAGTCGTTGCCCCTGTTGGCCGTTTCCCTGCGGCAGAGACCTCAGTCCCGGACCCTGTAGAAACTTCACCGAATGTGAGAGGGCTCATTTCGGCGCGCAAGTGATGGAGAGTAATGCTTACGCTCTTAGGATCCGTTTGACGGCTGGTAGATGGGAGGTTCCACCATTCATGCGACAAAATTCATGTGACAAAATTCGCGCGGCACAATTCATGTGACAAGACCCAGGGACAAAACCCATGTGACAAGATCAATGCGACACATCTCATGCGAAAAGTTTCATTTATCGTCTCCCCGATCCGACGCTTGAAAAGTACTTAGGACAGGAGGGATTAATTTTAGCAGCGCAGAGAGAATGCGGCCGCTCAATATGCATCATACTTTTATGGCTCGTTGGGACTCTGAAAACCAAGGCGACTCTTTCCTGGGTGGAAACAGGTTCCTGCAGCGACTAGACTTCGTCGTCGGATGAGGGTGACTGTGACACACGGCAGACAGTGTGGATTGCGGCGGGCTGCCGCAATTCGCTAGGAGTCTAAAGCGGGCATCGACTTTGCAGTGCCCAGCAGACAGGTATGAGGTGGATCAACGATTGTGACCAGTGACCAGTATGACCAGTGCGACCAGTGTCCAGTATGGCCAGCGTGGCCAGTATGAAAGTGCGACCAGTGTGACCATGATCTTCAACGTGACTAATTTTACCGTAATCAGCGTGACCAATGTGACCAGTGTGATGTCCCATCTCCGACCTCTATGATCTACGGGACGTCATCCAAGCGCTCGACTGAGTCTCTGTTCAACGATCCATCACCTGCTCGACTATGCGGCACCTCCTCCACTAAACTACAACATACCATCCCGGCGTGACTCTGTCCGTGGCTGACTCTGTCCCTTGGCCGACTCCGGACCGAGTGCCCACCCCCGTGCATCTGTCCCTGCACCTGACCCCACCTGGCCACTCTGTGCTCAGGGGTCCACTGTATCCAGCTTCGAGGATCCTACGTCGGCTCAACGGTCCACTCATCGTCTAGGTCAACGGGCGCATCTCCCGCTCAACTGTCCAACCGTGTCCGGCCCATAGGTCCACCCCCTGTCCAGAGTGTCCAGAGCGTCCAGAGTGTCCAGAGTGTCCAGATACGGCAGATGTCGGATCTAGAACGACCGACCTAGCCCCTCGTGGATCCTCGCCCGCTCCTCCTCGACACCACGCACCACCTCGTCCTGCGGCACCACGATGCGTTCGCCATCCACCTCGCGCTCCAGCATGCCCTCTGCGGTCAACCTCGTATCTGCCGAATTCACGCCTGGCCCCAGAGGCTCTTCCCGCGAGGTGGCTGCCAACAGCGCCGCGTCGGGCGGCGAGATGGCGTCGAAACTTCCGCCGCCGCCGCCGCTGCTGCTGCTCGAGCCAGCGTGTGGACGGGTAGGACTCGAGCCTGGGTAGTGGGCGGGATTGGAGACCGAGTTGGAGCGATGGCGACGGACTGGGATGGAAACGGGCGCGGACGTGGGCGACCGGTTGGGGATCGTCGTGCGTGAGGTTGGGGACGTCGGAGACGTCGGCATTGGAGTGGGAATGGGAGTCGCAGATGACGACGAAGACGAAGACGAATCGGTTTCGCCGTCGCGATGCGCCGATGACGACGACGACGAGGGTAGAGATGGCTCCGGCTGAGGGCCAGCGTCGTCAGAGATCGACAGGCTCTGCGCCTCTAGAGTCAAGGCGACAATCGCCTCGACTGAGATCGGCTCTCCACCTCGAGTTTGCGTATGAGGGGCCGTCTCAGTGCGGTCCAGCCGCTCGCTGTCGGGCAAGACGGGGTTCGCAGAGGGCGGAAGTTCCTCGCCATCGTCGTCTCCCTCGAATCCCCATGCCCGAGATCGCGGGGGTATCAGCCCCGTCGCGCCGCCGAATCCAGCATGTCCCGCGGCACCTTCGTCCACGTCTTCGTCCTCTTCGTCCTCTTCGTCTTCCTCGTCGTCGTCGTCGTCGTCGACGGGCATCTCGATCGTCGCCCCCCGACCAGGCATCGACGACGACAGCTCGCGGTCGAATTCGAACCAGTCTTGTGGGGTGACTGGTTCTTGAGGACCCAGCCGGCCGAGCGGATGAGACGGTGTCACCGAGGGCGCGAATGCGTCGTCGTCGAAGGGGTTCACGCCGGAATCGTTGTCTGGTGAATGTGATGGAGAGGCTGCGTTGAACGAGCCCCATGCTTCATCCTGCCGCGAATCAGCACGACCACTATCACGAACAACGACAACGACAACGGCCGCGGCCACGACAACGTTCGACGCCAGCGTGATGCATCGCTGAACAAACTCACATCGTCAAAGTCATCAGACGAAGCAGGTCGACCTTGTCCTGATCCTGCGAAAGACTAGGTCCATCAGCCCGCTGCTCGTACATCGGCGATCAGGACAGCCGCTCACCCCGAAATCCTCGTCGTCGCTGCTTCGCCGGTCCTGTCCCGACGTACTAGGCCGAAGCCAGTCGGCATCATCATCATCGTCGTCTGAGAACTCTGCCTGGCGCCGTGACGATTCTGCCGACACGTTCCTCCAATACTACGTTCGTCCATCAGCACCTTGCAGTGTCCATAAAATCCCCACCGCGACTCGACTCACATCGTCGCCCTCGCCCTCGAACCCTGATCGACTGACAAAACCATCTCCCGCGGATGTGCGCGTCAAAGGTTCGCCAAACTTGGCGTCGCCGCCATCATCACTATCCTCATCGCTACTGTCATCGTCTTTCCCGCTCACGCCTACAACGGCAGAAGTAGCGGTGGCTGCTGCTGCTGCTGCTTCTGCTGCTGCGACCGCCGCTGCCGCCGTCGCCGCAGCCTTGCCGCCCGCCAGTGGAAGACTGTCTCGGGTCTTGGTGTCCCGCAAAGGGCCCTCGACAAACGCTTCCCACGCTGGCTCGTCGAACGACGATTTGATGATCGCAAACAGCTCGGGTGGGCACCTAGCAAGGAGCTTGACGAGTTCCTCGGCGATCAGGATGATGTGACCCATATTGGCCATGCGCGGAGACTTGTGCACCTTTCTGAAGGGCAATCAGTAACGGCCAGCGGATGACAATTGATAGTATACTCACACTACCTTCCCATTGAGCTGATAAGCGTCCAGAACCCGCTGGATCAACTGGCCCTCCCTGATCAATTCAATGACCAATTCGCGATTAAGTCCAGGCCCCAATCGGCCATTCAAGATCTGTTGGAAGATGTCGTAAACGACGTGATGGAGGAAATTGTTGTTGGGATATTCAAAGAACAGGTCGATGGTGACTGGGATCGCACGGTATTGGAGAAACTTGGCCTTGAGGCGATCCCCAAGGACGAGTCTGTGGTCTTTCTGAGCTGCGGCGGCCGTGGCGTCTGTCTCGGCGGCCTTGGAGGTGTACGGCTCGGACGCGACTGACGGAGCCGCGGTGGTGAATTCAAGAGCCAGCTCTGAGGCTGATCCCAGCTCGGAAGCGGCGGACGATGAAGCCACAGCCGCGGACTCGATGCCCATCACATCACGCAGGCGGGCGGCATTTTCTTGAGAAGGCGGAGGGGGCACAGGGATATCCGCGCCTGTGCTAGTCTCTGCTGCTGGACCTGCGGCAGATTCTGTGGCAAGTAGTAATGTTCGCGATGCCGAAGGCGAAGGACTAGGCGTCGTCTCGTCGTCCATGTCTTCCAGCATGGCTTCGTCATCGGATCCAACCTCCTCCGAGCCCGTCAAAGAGCAGTCGGTCGACCCGCTGCTGACTGGTAACTCGCGCGCTTGAGTGACGTGGTCTGTCGGGTCTGTCTCTTCTCCCTCTTCGTCTCCCACACGATCCCCATCGATCGCCTCGCCCAGCGCTTCGAGCCCCGCCAACCCGCCAGACAAAATTCCGTCGAGCGTGTAGCTCGGACCGACCGCTTCTTTGCGGTTCAGAATTGACATGTTGGAACTGTGCAGTAGTTCGGCGTACAGCTCGATCACTCTGAATCGCTCGAGCGTCAATGGTTTGGGATTCGCCTGCGAGGCAGCTCGCGCTTGCGTGCGCGGGTGGAGCAAGTAGCGATGGAGGTCTCCGAACCGATCTGAAATAGCCTCGAGTAAATTCCCCAGATGCACGATGCCCATCTTTGCTGACAGCTCGACCATGGCTTCTTCCATCCGCTGACGCATCTCATCCTCCTCGCCTTCAGCCGGGATCTGCAGGCCCATAAGTTTATTGCGCAGGGTGTGGAAGAGGTGTGGTTCGGAAAAGTCCGAATTGTTTCTCCGGATAATCTCGACGAGGATGTTGCACACCTGCGAGAGCGAGCTGGTGGCTGAAGCGAGGGACGGGAGGGGATGCACGATGAATGGGTCGGCCGGACTGGGCTCTTTTCTCTCGGGGTCGACACCGGGCCAGTCAGCGTCGGAAATGTCCACTTCGTCGAGCATGAACCCGACCATAGTTTTGACGCTCTCGACGCCGACGAGCTCGCGGATGAGGCGATTGTCACGAGATCCAAGGGGTTGGACCTGGCCCTGCTGCTCGATCGCGTTGCCGCCGGCGGGATTGAAGGGCGACGGTGCGCACAGGGTAATGATGGATTTCAGCAATTCGCCCGCGACAATGTGCATGCTGGTTGGGTGATGGGGCGAGAGGAGAGCGAGTAAACGAGGAATGAGACCTTCGTTCCCGAGCCATTCGATGACGCCGCCAACGCCAGCTTCTTCGGACGACACGATCCGCAAGAGCATGTCCTGGATTGCGGGACTTTCTATTCTAGCCATCATCCTCTCGACGACATTGGGTATAGTCTGGATGAAGTGTATCATCTACCGCATCGTCAGCGTGAGAGAAGGATAAGGTGGCAAGGTGGGACAGACCTCCGTGGTACGCTTGGTCAGGAGGTGTACGTTGACTCTAACCCAGAGCCCCCGAATGACCTCTCTCTTACGATCACGCTCCTCATCCTCGTCGGAACGGAACTCGTCGGTCACGCGTTGTCGCTCGCCCTTTTCGTACAGCGAGTTTGACAGGGTCTCCGCACTCTCGCCACCTGCCACTGGCTCGATAGCAGGGAGGACTGCATCCCAGAAGGGGCGAAGGACGGTGTCCTTGTTGGCCATGACTGTTTCAGGTATGGACCAAAGATCCGCCGTGAGCAGCTCGGTAGCGACGCTCGGATACCTAGCGGGTTAGTCAGTGTAGTCCAGACCGAGTCACGTGCGATCTTAAGACTCACTTGGCGCGTTGAGTATCCTCATCTCGGGACACCGTGCGATCCAGTCCCTGACCCAGACCTATTCCGAGAGCACTTGTGGACGAGCCAGCGTCGTCGGTGTTGCCGCTATCGTCGTGGATCTTGGCTGGCTCGAGAGGAGGAGAGCCCGGGCCGGACCCTGGTATAGGCAAGGGTCGAGCGACTCGATACGCCGGGTAGAGGTCGGGTGAGAGGATGGCTTGGTCGAAGATGGCTGAATCCGCCGCGTCTGCTTGCTGATCCAGCTCATCCAGACCTGCGATGACCCAGTGAAACAACGACTGCACCACCCCGTCCGACCCTAGATACGTCACGAGCCTACAGTAGCGTGTCAGTCTTGTGCTTGTGACAGGGTTTGAAGAGGAGACAAGGGATAGGGACGCACCTATTGTTCTGAGCCTTGACCTCATTCAGCAGGTCAGTCTCATCCATCAACTCTTCGACGCTGGGCGGTGCTTCGCGCGAGAAGAGGCTATCGATGTTCGAGGTCGCCGCAAAGCTGAATTTCCACAACATGGTCGCTTATATCTCTTGTACGTCGGTTTCAAAGTCGTGCAGTGTGGTAGCGGAGATTGCAACAAGGAGCCGAGGCGGTGGGAGAGGATCAAGCCGAGGTGGTCGTGGTCGCGCGAGGAGGCCAGGTGGAAAGAGAGGAGTCTCGAGTGTGGATGCGTCGGGGCTGAATCGATAAACGGGGCCGCATGGATGCCTGGTGTGTCACACTTGATGTATCTAGTGTCTAGATGTGTCTGACGAGCAGATGGACATGGGGATTGGTGAGGATGAGGAGATGTAGGGAGATGTACTGTCCCCGTCTTACTATTCTGGCTGCCAGTTGGTTTCGGCGAAACAAGGGGACTGGTCCCACGTGGCACCGCCTAAGCCGCGGGCATCGCCGCCACTGCAGCTCACCTGTTTTTGCTGCTGCAGTCTTGGGTTTGATGCTTTGGGAAGACATGACATTGTGAGGATGCGCGCTGTATGGTCAAGCTCGGGCCACCGGCATGACAGAGATACCAGTGCGGCACCTTCAACCGCATCCACGGACCCTATGAACCTCAACGACGATGACGAGATGGGTCCGACTGGCCAAGCCCCTCCGACGATCTTTGAGCAGGACAACGAAGCGGAAACGTCTGCGTCCGACTCGGGCGACGAGGCGCACCAGACCCATCAATCAGGACCTCCGAGGCGCTACCACCACTCTGGGAGCGATAGTGATTCACGGACGCGTGGAAGTCAAACTTGGAAAAAGCGGATTGACGGGGAAGGATCTCTTAGCCCGAGGAAGCTCCAAGACGCGTCAGGATCCGGCAAGAAACGTAGACGCCTGTCTTCGAGCTCGGAGAGCGAGGACACAGACGACGATGAGCATGGTTCGCGTCACGTATCGACCGACCCACGCTCGCCGCCCAATCCAGTACACAGAGCCGACCTCCAGCCAGACCCAGCACAAGCTACCATCTCTTCTTCATCGTTCGAGCCATCTTCTGTCCTTCCTCCCATGGCTGCGGCAGGATACTTGTCCACAGCTGGATCTCCACCCTCGGAACGCTCCACTTCCTCTCCACCTTTTGACGGCTTGGTCCCTCCTGGTCCGGAATCCGAGTCACCCGATAGTCATCAGCCAGTTGAGGACGGGGCGGCTCATACTGGAGGCTTGGACCTTCCGGCGGATCCCACGTCCTCCGCCCCAGAAGAGCTGGATACGAGTGCGGTTATGGAATATGGAGCGGTGTCTCCTCACATTGGTGAAACAGGTGCCCGGCCTGACTTGGCGAGCGACTCGGAGCGAATACATGAAGATGGGCTTTCAGCAGCGAACATGACACTGCTACGACATGCTAGTGTTGATCTCAATGATAGCTCTGAGGATCTCCAGGAACAGGCGGGGCGTATATACGACGACGAGAATGGTTCGCAAGCCGAAACCTCCGTCAGAATGATCGCGGATGACGCTGTGACGGGAGCGCTCATGACGGATCCTCCGGCTGCTCCAAGCTCCATCGAGGATGACACCGCGGCTGTTCAGTCTACTACGCGGGACGAAGCGCTGGTACAAGCGGGGAAGTCACAAACAATTGCCGCTTCGGTCGAGGAACACCCTACCATCGACCTGCAGGGGGATGTAGTAATGTCATCGTCAATCCCGGCAGACGCGTCTGTTGGTATCGCCTCGTCATCTCAGAACGACCCAGTCGAACAACCACATGCATCGTCGACGGTCGTGCCAACAGATGAACCGACCCTCTCGGCACCAGCTTCAGAGCCCAACGTGACCTCTCCCGTTCCTCAGCCCGGCCTTCCCCCAGCGACCATCGCCGATCTTCCCACTCGACCAGTGTGGAACCCAGCAGACTGGGTGGTCGACACTGCGTCAGCCGCCAAAGCTCGCCATGCCAACCGTGTCTCCAAGGCGGTCTCCAGCTCGCCCATGCCTCCGGAAACCGTGCCCAAGGCCAAGGCCAAGAAGGAGAAGGCGGACAAGGACAAGATGGTCAGCCGACAGGAGGATGGTGCTGGGGAGGCCGAGCGGGTGGAGATGCCGGGAGGGAAGGATAAAGTCAAGAGCAAAAAGGAGGTGAAGAAAGTCAAGGGCAAGCCCAAGTCCAAGGTAGGCATCCGACTATACCTTCGTTCTACATTTAGTTGGCCCGGTGCTGACGGCCCAAAGGTGGATGACCTTAAGAACGGCAGCAAACACAGAGCGAGCAGTAATTCGGTGAGTGTCCGGCAGTTGAAGTCGGATGAACGTGCATATTCTGACACCTCGCAGTACGACTCTCCGGTAGGAGCTGCATCTTCACCCGTTCAATCCTCCGTACCTCCCTCGCCGAGTCAGAATCACGAGGACACACCCGATGAGGACGATAACAGAGTCTTTTGTATCTGCCGCAGGCCGTACGGGGACGAGGACGAAGGTACAACCATGATCGCTTGCGATAATGGGTGAGTCCCATGTCATAACGGAGACCAAGGGAGGACTGATCATGGCAAGATGCGAGAATTGGTTCCACCCCTCTTGTGTTGGGATCGACGAAGATCTCTGTGATTTGATCGATACTTACATCTGCCCATTATGCGAGCCTCGTGAGTCTGCAGTCTTCGAGGTCACTCTCGCCCTTCCCGTTTCCCCCATGGCCGGCTGACTGTGGCCTGAGATACCTCGCTTCGGACGATCATCAAACGGCGATGCAAGCGTGAAGGGTGCGATAACGCTGTCAAGCAGATCAACTCCAAGTAAGCAGACCGATAATCGATGTGCCCATTGATTGACGAACACTGCAGATTCTGTTCCGACTTGTGCGGCTTCAAACACGCTCAAGTCCTCGTTGAGGGTCTGGGGAACAAGAAAGTCGTCTCGTCGCTTTCGAATACGTTCTGCTATTATCCTCGACCCAACCATGTCCGCGTGGTTCATCATCTTCCCCCCTCCAGTCCTCCCTCTCAAGGCGACGGCACACCAGGTGACCGCTTAGTTGCCATCATCAACAACCAGCTGCAAATCGCTCAGCGATCATTGGAGCTGGTGAGGAAGCGCCAAACTCTCCTGCGGCAGGTCGTGGCGCGTCTCGCTGCCCAGGCGGTGCTTGTCAATGTCAATGGCGATGGTGATGGCGCTGGCGATGAGGGCGAGAAACCCCGAAAAGGAAAGAAAGATGGGAAACGACAGGGCGGGGAAGACAGGCCGTGCGGATGGGATAGGAGGCTGGTGTGGGGTGATGACGAGGTACGAAGGTGGGATGGGGTTGGCGGAACCGACGGTGGCGGTGGAGAGGATGGGCTGGTTTGTACGTTGGGGAAGAGGAGGTGCGACAGGCATCAGGGGTAAGTTCGTCTCACCCCATATCCCCGCTCCTGTGCTTCACCCTCTCAGCCTCTACTACCTACATCCCGGCATTGCCTTTCGCAATGTCGCCGATGAACATTTGGAGTCCACGCTGACGCCTGGATGAAGGTGGCAGAAAACCCTGGCGGTTGCATACGAGGTCGAAGAGGCGCAGCTGGTTCGTTGTATTCCTTGCTTGAACCTGAACATGTTGGAAGCTGACCGTCTCGACAGATAAGGCGCAAAGAGACGCTCGAGGTGCAGAAGAGCGAGATCAAGGCTGACATGGAGATGGAGGCCCAGGGGTGGAAAGTCAAGTGAGGAGTCTTGTTTCTGGGGATGGTGGCTGCCGCTGACAGACAGGGATGGACTGGCTGGACGTTTGAAGGCTGCGAACGGGTCTTTGGTTGCGGATGAGAGCTGAGGGGATCGACGCGGTCTTGATCCCATCCTGCGACTTCTCCGCACGTCCAAGCAGTGTATGCGACGTGCTGCTTGGTCAATTATCCTAACCTCTGTGGGATGTCACTCTCCACGTGTCCGCGCGGCGTGCCTGCATCGGTATATCGGGAAACATCTGGGGCTCCATGCCAAAGTGAAGATCGACGCCATGTCTTTCTTTCCTTCCTTTGTGACTGTTTCTTTCCTTCCCTCGCGTGATGATCGAGACTGGGTGAAATCAACATCATCATCATCATACTGTTTGCTTTTATTTAACCTCTAGCCACTCGTCACTCTGTCTGCCTCGAATGCCCCCAACCCCTCTAGTTGTATATACTCGCCCGCGCCATCACCTGCATCCACGCCCTCACCGATCCTCTCACCATCACCATCATCCTCCACACCACCACCCGGCAAACTGTCGACCTTCGCCCAACGCCTCGGGTTTGAGTTTACCCACTTCTTCACCTTGCCGGAGAACCTACCGTTTGAGCATCCACACCTCGATCCATCGCGACGCGCTTCGTTCCAGCTTGCGCGAGGAAGCGCCAGCCACAGCCAACGTGGCGGTGGTAGCGACAAGACTGGGGTCGGGATCGGGATCGGGATCGGGGTCGGGGGTAGGAGCGGGGGTGGGGGCGGGATCGGTGGAGCGTTGCCCCACGACCGGATCCCTTTGTTACGTATGACCGAGGAGTTCGATGGCGCTGGCACTGGAAACGGGTATGGCATTGAGAATGGTGAGGAGGGGTATGGGAATGGGTATGGGATCGGGAAAGGGTATGGGATTGAGAATGGTGAGGACGGGTATGGGAACGGGAGTGGTGAGGATAGGTATAGGAATGAGAATGGTGAGGATGGATATGGATATGCAGAGGGAAGAGGGGAAGGAGAAGAGGACGATGGACCGCACGGCGCAGGGAGCGGACAGATGAACGGCATGGCCGAGGCCAAGTGGCAGATGGTGTACCGCCTCAAAGCGGCCGAGCTGGCAGGGCAGATAAGCGACGATACCCTCGTAGGAGGAAGCACGTTTGACGCGTTGAGTTTGTATGAAAAGAAGTCGGTGTTGATCAATCGGGAGCTCGAGTGGGTGGAATTCGTCTCTCTTGCCTTGCGATTTTGCCCCGTGCTTGGTCTCTTGCTACCTTCCTCCCTGCCTTTTGTATCCTTGATTCCTGTCGTCCCATGGTCGCTGGTTGCTCACCCTCCTTCTCTTGGGCTGGGCGGCGAGCTGTGGTGCGGGAGAGCAGAGGGCGCAGAGCTGACGCAATGAACAGTCTCATGGGCATGGGGAGCTATCAGTGGTGTATCTTCTTCTTGTGTGGATTTGGTGGGTCCCTTGTTCGCTCCTGTGTCGTGATATACCCAGAGTACTGATGCAATCCTGCAGGATACTTTCTTGAGTGAGTTCTCAATGTTTCCGCATCGAGACCAGTTCTTACGCAGCAGTCTTTGTTGGGCGCAGGCGGGAGGTCTAGTCGGCTCAGCTATCATCCAAGAACTTGGAATCGGCAGTACGTCAACCTTTCCCATCTTCCATAACGTCAGCGGGCGAGCTGATACCAGCGATAATAGCCGACCACGCGGGCGACCTATCGACAGCGTTCAACACGGGCCTCACTGTTGGCGCATTCACATGGGGCTTGATGGTGGATATCGTTGGGAGAAGGTGGTGTTTCAACATTACGTGTTTGATCGCTTCGGTCTTTGGATTCTTGGTTGCTGGTGAGTGAGCTCTACAGTCGGGGCACATGGCAGGGGCAGAGGAGGGAGCCACATGCCGTTAGCGGGAGGGGCGGAGGACCAAAGGGGTGGGGGAGAGGGAGATGGAGAACGAGAGAGTAAGAGAGTAAGAGAGACAGAGAGACAGAGAGACAGAGAGACAGAGAGACAGAGAGACAGAGAGACAGAGAGACAGAGAGACAGAGAGACAGAGAGACAGAGAGACAGAGAGACAGAGAGACAGAGAGACGGAGAGACGGAGAGACGGAGACAGAGTGTCTCCACCAGCTATGCTGACTCGGATAGTCCCCTCAAGTTACGGCGCGATATGTTTCTTCTACTCGCTGTTAGGTTTCGCGGTGGGGGGAAATATCCCGATTGACGCAACGATCACTCTCGAGTTCTTGCCAAAGAATCGGCGCTGGCTCTTGGCGGCGCTAAGTACCTTCCAGGTGAGTTCGACACCTCCCGTGACATCGTCGCCGGCTAGTGTTCTGTGGTTCTCCGGCTGTCTATACGAGGGCCGCAGCACAGAAGCAATCCTGACGCCATGCAGCCCCTCGGCACAGTTGCTGCCTCTGTGATTGCGTTTCGTCTCATCCCGAGTCATTCTTGCGGAGCAGACTTACCAGCCTGTATTACCGGTGCAAATCCATGCTGCTCCAAAAGCTCCAACATGGGCTGGTACGTCAGTCCCGGCGACTGCGATCTCAGCTTACAACGTCAGGCGATACACCATGGTTGTTCTAGGCGCGGTTACATTCTTCATCTTCCTGCTTCGCTTTGTCGGTATGTCAGCGCCGAGACTGGACTTGATCTGCCGCCCGCCGCTGATGGTCTAGCATTCCGCTTTCGCGAGTCTCCCAAATACCTTCTGTCGAAAGGCCATGATGCCAAAGCGCTCGACGTCTTGTACTCTGTAGCTGAATTCAACAAACGTGCGCAGCCTACTCTTAGCTTGGATGACTTTAGAGCGCTCGAGTTCCAGGAACAGCAAAGCCAGAGCATTGCTTCGGAGATACCCATCAATGGCGGAAAGTATGAAGCGGGACCTCCGGAGAATGGGCGCGGCGTGCTTGTCAATGGCTTTAATCAAGTCTTTGGACATCTGCGGGGTCTGTTCAAGGATAAGCGCAACACGTACCTGTTTGTTGTCCTCGGTGTGGCGTGAGTCGACTGGAGCTCCAAGCGGAGAGTGGTACTGATTGTAGACGCAGATTCATGAGCGACTTCTTCTCATTTTCCTTAGCGGGTTATTTTCTCCCCTTGATCCTACGAGACAAGGGAGTCGATGCCAACCAATCCACGGCGGACACATACCGATCTTATATCTGGATCTGTTAGTGCTCTGTCCCCTTTCGAGGTGCGGGTATGCTGATAGTCGGCCTCCAGATTTGCCTGGTGTTACGGCGACGCTAGTCGCAGCAGCGGTGAGTCTGGTCTACACACACTGCATTCGCTTGCTGACATTCGGGCTACAGTTCATGGAGATCCCTCGTGTGGGCCGTAAACGGTCCATGGTCTTTGCAGCTGCCCTGATGGGCGTCTCGTTGGCTATGTATCAGCTCGTCGACTCGATCGTGGCCAATATCGTGTTCAACGCGATGGAGTACTGGTTCCAGAGGTCCGTCTTGTGCATTGGATGCCGGGCGGGCGGCTGACGCATTCCGGGTAGCTTGTACAACGCGTTGCTGTATGCCTACACGCCGGAAGCTTTTGCCGCGCCGTTCAGGGGCTCTGCATGTGGAATGCTATCGACTCTCGGCCGTATCGCGAGTATAGTGTGTTTTATGAACTGGATTCAAGCAAGATGACTGACACTGACGGTGCAGGTGGCACCCATTGCGACGACGCGCGTGTACAATGGATCCCATTCGCCTGGAGTGTTGTGGCTCGGCGCTGGGGGAGCGTGGTTGTCCATGCTGGCGATTGCGCTGTTGCCGGGTGATACCCAGGGGAAGCAGACTTTCTAAAGTCTCCGCGGGTTACGAGGGCACAATATATGCCCAAAGGAGCATGAGCGTCTAGAGACGATATACTGCGCATAGAACGATGATGCATGTGGGATGAGCTATTCGCATGTCGAAGTGTTCAGCCAAGCGACGACCTGAGTAAGCGACGGATCGGTGTTGATGGCTGGTATAGAAGCGAGGTGTGGAGCATGAGCACATGTAGTTAGTCACTGGTGTTATTGGCCTGCGGCAATGGCCACAGTACTGAAGAGTGGAGGGAATGAGAAGAGAGGGAGGAGGGGAGGAGAGGAGGGAGAGGAGAGGGGGGAGAGGAGAGGACAGGGAGGACAGCGGTGGAGGGAGTGGAGGAAGCGGCGATTGGTGTTCCGGCCAATGACGTCTGACTGTCGCCGCAAAAACCGGAGCGACGTTTATAAAGGTTTTTACATACAGTTGGCGTCATGACTGGGCTGTCGGTGTACATAAGGCGACGCAACTGCTTGACGTGTTCTTGACCTGGCACTCGTACTCGTAGCTATCTACACAAAACTGCAAGCCAAGTCGACATCTGCCAACACCCAGCATTCAGCAGCCAACAGCCAGCATCCAACATCCAACAGCCAACAGCCAACAGCCAGCAGCCGACATCTACCAGCCAACAGCCAACCTTTATATCCCAGTATCCCATTCGATCGCCATGCCAGCCATTGAGAAGGGCGCGTACGTGCTCGTGTCGGGCGCGTCGGGGTTCATCGCTTCGTGAGTTACTTGCGTCGCACTTGTACATCATTCTTGACGAACGGGGGACCGGAGTGGCGGGTTGGGGAAGGCGAGGGGGGAACGAGTCGCTGACACTGCTGCTAGGCACACTGCTCGCGAGCTGCTGCGTGAGGGATTCCGGGTGCGCGGGACAGTGCGCTCGACGGATAAGGGCGAGTACCTCAAGAAGCTGTTTGCGAGCGAGGGCGAGTTCGATTATGCCATCGTGGCGGATATCACCGAGGTGAGCAAGAATTTGAGTGACGCAGCACAAAACAGCGATGAGGCAGGGGAGGCAGCGGTGAAGCAGGGGTGAAGCAGCGGGGAAGCAGCGGGGAAGTAGCAAGCAGCAGGAAGCGGTGAAACAGTGTGTTGGAGGGGGGTGGTGGCTACCCCGTTCTCGCTTTGCTCGTGCTTTGTCGAGCCTTTTTGCTCCTGCTCTAGCTCTGGCCCTGCCGCGTCGACTACCGCTGGACGGCGCTGACGTCGCAGGACGGGGTATTCGACGACGCAGTCAAAGGCGTCGACGCGGTCGCGCACCTCGCTTCGCCGTTCTACACGACCGGCGTCAAGGACCCGCAAGAGCTCATTGGCCCAGCTGTCAAGGGCACCACCGGGATCCTCAAGAGTATCCAGAAGAACAAGTGGGTCCTGCCTCGTTGCCATCTCTACCTGAATCCCCCCGAATCCCTTGTCGTGTCCCGTGACCCTCGTCCCCCCGCCCTTCTTCTCTGCTCCCTCACTGCATGGCATCTCTCTTCCGCTCTGCACCCTGACAAGGTTATCAAATCATCGACTCCAAGCATCTGCTGAGATCTCGCAGCCCAGCTATCAAGCGCGTCGTCATCACCTCGAGTGTAGCCAGCGTCATGTCCCTCGAGTCGCGCAAAGCCCCCGTGCGGTGAGTCTCGAGTCTCGCATCTTACGTCTTTAAGCCAGCCCCAGAAAAAAACCAAGAATCCCCACCCACGACCCAGACCCAGACCCAGCAGCGCCAGCTTGAGCAACCGCATCCAGGCCTGTATTCACGTGTATTGGCAACTGCCTCTACAATTTGTCTTCATTTCAGGTCAGCTGACACCACAGCTACACCGAGAAAGACTGGAACGAGGATGCTCCAGCCCACGTGGAGAAGAACGGCCTCGACTCGCAGGGCGGCATGTCGTACCAGGCGTCCAAGACGCTCGCGGAGAAAGCCCTGTGGAGTGAGTTCCATTCCGTGCCACTCTCCCATCCCTGCCACTATCCCTTTCTATGGACAACGCAGCCGACTTGGACAATGGAAGAGCGTGTCTCGGTGTCTGTTCGGCTGTGCACCATTGGATCATACTCAACGTCGCGTTTCGGAGTTATAGCGCATGCTGATGGGCGCAGAGTTCATCGAGGACGAGAAACCGTCCTGGGACGCAGTGGCCATCAACCCGCCACTTGTACGTGCCCTCCCCATCTTTCCTTCTCTTCTCATTCCCCCTCACAGTTTCTTCACTTGGCTTTCCCCACTTGGCCTTGCTGTAGCGGACAAGGCTGACGACTCAGGTGCTCGGCGAGGTCATCCACCAGTGCGACACCCCGGAGAAGCTCAACACCTCGGTGGCGGGGTTCTACGCCTGGGCGTCGGGGCAGAAGAACGAGTCTGACCTCCCTGGCCAGCTCGGCAACTGGGTCAACGTTCACGATGGTAAGTCCAGACGTCCTCCTAGCACACCCCACGACATCCTCCTAGCGCTGCGACATCCTCCTAGCACCACGACGACCCCGTAACTCTCCGCTGTCCGATCCAGTCCCGTCGGTCTCGATCGGTCCCACACTGACATGCACAGTTGCGCTGGCCCACGTGCGCGGACTGACGGTCCCGGAGGCCTCGGGATCGCGCTTCATCACTTCGGCCGGGCCGTTCTGCGGCCAAGACTTCTGCGACATCTTGCACGCAAAGTACCCGGACCTCAAGGACGTGCCTGTCGGCAAGCCGGGGACGCACGACGAAATTGTCAAGAACATGAATGTGTTTGTGGGTGACCTGGCTGCAAAAGTCCTGGGTGTCGAGTACGAGTCGCTCGAGAAGACGGTCGAAGAGATGTACCAGAGCTTCAAGGCGAGACAGTGGCTGTAGTAGTTGAGGAGGCTGTAGTGCATGGTCGCGGACTCTGAATAATGCATCATGAATCGTGTTCAGCTTGCACGTAATTCGAGCTTGCGTATCGAGTCTGCCTCGTATGCAGATCGGCGAAACCATGCACATTCGGCTGCTTTGAGACGTGATCTTGAGCCCAGTGCAGCTTGAGGTTTCTCGTCGACCATGTCGCGGACAGACACGAATTCAGTCTTGGTTCAGATGATGCAAACACGAGCCAAGCTCGACAGACAACAAGTGCATCGTTAGGGATAGTGTCCAAGACGACATGGCGACTACGTGTCAGCTCACACTAAAGACATAACGGCGTCCGTCAAGGCGGATACGGCGCGGGGGTGGGGTTATACACTCTCAACAAGCGCCCTGGAGGCCATATCAGCCGATCTCCTCGTTCATGAACCTTATACCAAACTCACCGGGCCCGACCTTCATCTTATACAGGAAATTGACAATCGTCTCGCTCTCCTTGTTCTGCCCCCCACCAAGACCTTTCATCCAGTGCGCATTCGCCTTTTCCGCAAGTACGTCTCGGGCGGCATACATGTCGCTCAGCGTGATGACGCCGCGTTTGGGCGGCGGGGGCGGCGTGGCCGCTCGTCGCGCAGGGGCAGTCTTCGAGCGCGTCGTAGGCGGGGCTGCGACTGGTTCTGACTCCCGTTCGGCCCCCTGCCCCGATGCCGGTTCTCCTCCGACCCCTGCCCCTGCCCCTGCCGCGGCTGCTGCTGCGCTGGAATCTGGTCCGATCAGGCCGTTGCCTAGAGCCTCGCCCGGGAGTCGGTTGGGATTGCTTTCGGAGGGCTCGGTAGAGCCGGAAGCGCCGTCGATAGCAACTACTGGTGTATCGCCATTTGGGAGTTGGGCGGTGGCAGCGCCCGAGGCAGATGTGGATGGATCGACGTCGCCCGAGCTGGAGTTGGTCGGAGGGGAGATGGTACTGAGGCCGGGCTGCTGCTCCCTGGGCGAAACTGCTGTTGCGCCAGCTGGCGCAGGAGGAGGATTGGCGTACAGTGCGTTTGCTGCGACCAGTCAGCATTCCTGCACTCAGCCACACAGGCGATGATGCTTGAGAGACCAGGCTCACGTGCGACACAGGGGTCTTCAGACCATGGCGATGTTTCCCATCTCGGCAACAGGTCGTTGACCTCGAGGTACCGGTACAGCGTCTCTACAGGCAATTCTCTGAAATCGATCTAGACCCCCGTGAGCAAAGTTCCGGACTCCTGCTCTCCTCTGGAAAGACAGGACTCTGTGGGAAGGATGATATCCTTGACCGTGCTTTTACTGGGGTGTAGGAAGCCCGCCGACTCACCTTGGTGTGTATCTCCCCCTCGCCTTCGTCGTCCTTATCCTTGGGCTTGGCGGCGCCGGCCCTCCGATCCTCCGGCCCCACACTCTCCTCAGGCTTCCGACGCTTTGCGCGCGGCTGCACCGTCGATGTCGTCCCTCCAGCTGCGGATGCAGCAGCAGAAGGGGCGGCAGCGGCTCCTGACGGCCGTGGCCGTTTGTTAGCAGCCGAGGTGACGGGGGGTGCCATGGAGCTGCCCGTAGGTGTTGGCGACGGTGCGTCGAGATGCGACATCGAGGGCCCGATACGCTGGAGAGGTGCAGTACAAATTAGGTGGGTAGTGTCGGAAGAAGAGGGAGGATATGCTACCCAAGAGGACGGAGAGAGAGAGAGTTGTGATTAGGAGTAGTGGTGTCTTGCTGCTGCTGTTTGGGTTTTTCACTCGTTACACCACCGGAGCTCCAAAGTGGAGGTACGTTACGTAATATTTCAACGTGGGATGAGATTTCTGCGCCGAGCCTTCCTCTGGCTCACACTGCACTCTTCTGCCTCTGCCTCTGCATCTGTCGCTGTCAACTCGTCGTCTTAAGCCGGGGCATCGTCATCAAGATGGTACGTGAGGGCTTATGGTGGATGAAAGAGGCCGCTGGTTTCAGCAGCTGATCCACTCCTGTAGGGCAAAGCCAAGAAGACCCGCAAGTTTGCCGCCGTCAAGCGTATGATCAAACCGACTGATCCCCGCCTGTTCGTTCCTCTGCTCCTTGTGGTCCTTCCTTGCCCATTGTGACTGAGGCTTACTTTGGGAAAATTCAGGAAGGACAACATTGAGAAAGCAGCGAAGAAGGCAGAGAAGGAAAAGGCGGCTGAAGAGAGGAAACAAGTGTACGTCTCGCTTCCGTCTCTGATCTGAGGGTGTCGGTGCTGTCGTCGAGGGCGGGGCTGATCTATCGCAGGGCTCAGGTATCCTCATCGTGAGTCTCATTGATCCAAGGGACAAGACGATGGCTCCTGGAAGCGCCACGAGGAACTTACTTGCCGATCAAAGGTGGGCCACACGGCTGATATCTGCGACAGGCTGTTCTTGTCACACAACACGGATCTTGGGCCGCCGTTCCGGATTCTGGTGGATACAAACTTTATCAATTTCTCCATCCAGAACAAGATCGAGCTCGTGCAGGGTATGATGGACTGCTTGATGGCCAAGTGTGCGTCGTCTTTGTCTGCGCCTTGCAGAGACGATCCTGCATCCCTTGGTCGCCCTCGCCCTCGCCCTCTCCCAGCTGACAAGGAGGTAGGCGTACCGACCATTACCGATTGTGTCTTGGCGGAACTGGAGAAGCTGGGCCCAAAGTACAGGCTTGCGCTCCGGTGAGCTCACGCGAAAATTCAAGCGGAAGGCGACGCTCACCCCAGTAGGATAGCGAAAGATCCGCGCTTCGAGCGGCTGCACTGTGATCGTGAGTGCCTGAACGTTGCATCCTTTCGTCCTCGGAATCACGCTTCGGCTTCCCCTTTCTCTCATGCTGCCGTACACTCTCGTCAATTATCTGTGTCCCTGGTCTCCGTTGCGTCCTAAGCTTCCTTGGATGCCCTGATACCTTGGCGATGATACCTGTGCACTACAGCCATTTCAGTTGCCGTACCGTGCCCGCTGACAGCTCAGACTCGGGATCATACGCCGACGACTGCCTCGTCCAGCGCGTCTCGGTACACAAGTGCTACATCGTCGCTACCGTATGTCCCTCTCTCGTCTCAGCTTCACCTCTGTTTCCCCTCCATTCCGCAAGGCACGACATCAATGTGTCTCCCTCAATCCCCAAGTGTCTTTACTGACGCAAGAGCCAGTGTGACAGAGACCTCCGTCGGCGGATACGTAAAGTCCCAGGCGTGCCGCTCATGTACGTCGTCAAGCATCGATACCAGATTGAACGGCTGCCAGAGTACGTCCCTCTCTCTATTCCGACTTCTTCTGCCTTCATTCCCATCCTACACCTTGCACGCCTTGCGTTCCAATCTTCCATCGGGTCAGGCCAGGCTGCGGGAACCAGCGCTGATCCCCCCTCTCCAGTGCTGGAGCATCCTTCCACTAGCCTTCCGCTCTTCCCGCTGCATACTATCACCGTAATCGAGCTTGTTGTACTGTATCATGCATACTGCTATTGCTACAGGTCCCCGTCTACACCACAGCATCTGAGCAGCAAGCAAGCGGAAACACAACAAGCAAGCAAAACGCAACACGCAACAAGTGAGCAATCCTCAACAAGCAAGAAGCAAAGGCGAGCAAGAAGCACAAGTCGCAAACCTGCCCAAGATCCAAAAGAAAACCACAGCGTCAGAACAAAACGCATCAAGACAGGTCCTGAAAATCGGCGCATCAGCTGCTCTCCCTCTCTCTCTCTCAAATGCAACTAGAGCTTACCGCCAGTACATCCCTAGCAAACACATTTCCATCCAAGATCTTCTGCCCAACCTTCCCCACCTTTATGTTCCGTTTGACTTCGTTTGAGTCTTCTCCCTCTTGCTTTGCCTCTACCGCCTCCTCCATCCCCGAGCCCGTCGCGCTGTGGGTGTTGGCCCGCGGTGTGAAATGCCAGGCATCCGCGCCCTTCCGCAACGTGTACACCCATTTCTTACTCTCCATCAACTGGAGAAACTTGGCCAATAGCGGGTCGGATCGGAGTGTGCGAGACGAGCCAAAGATGGCCAGCTTCTTCCGTGCTCTGGTGAACGAGACGTTGATTCGGCGCCAGTCTTTCAGCAGGTCCCCGATCTAGGCAATCCGCCCGCATCAGCCGCTGCGCAGGCAAAGGTCTACGATACGGAAGACCAGAAGACAGCAGAAGCAAGCCGGACGCCAGGAACCGAAGGTGAGGGCAGCAAACATGGCAGGCAGACAACGGGTAACGATCGGGACTCACGTTGCCAGACTCGTTGGACCGGACAAGACTGATCAGAATCACGTCCTTGTCCCTTCCCTGGCTCTTATCGGCTGTCAAGATCTCGAGACCAGGCATCCCGCGGAACAGCCCGGAGAGGAGCTTGATCTGTTGACGATACGGCGTGATGACTGCCATGTCTTGCTGCTTGATCCCGCACGACACGAGAGCACTCGCCAACTACACCCGGCATGTCAGCAACGAGACTGGGATACTAGCCTGCATAATGGGATGCTGAGAAACAGGGCTTGCGGAGACGGACCTGATGAACGAGCAGCGCTTCCGTCTCGTTCTGCACGAGATCGCCGACTTTCGAATCGTACCCCGGCACCTCATCGGTATCGACAAACACTGCTTTGACTCTACGCACGCGAAATCAGCACAGCCATACGACCCAGGCACCCTCACCTCTCTTCTAGCAGGTCCTGCACCCAACAGGGACTGTTGCAAGCTATCTCGGTGCACTGGAAGCGAGACGGCAGGATCAAGCCCTGTCGAGCGACCTCTTCAGACCCGCATTGCAGTCTACCTTCATACACCAGCTCGTTGCTTAGGCACATGATGTCCTCGTTCATCCGATACTGCCGCCGCAGCTCTGCAACTGCTGTAGGGTGCGCTTCACTGAGCCTCCTGAAGAGAGAGACATCCAGGCCTCCGCGGCGAGCTTCGGGATGCCGCACGATCGGAGGGAGCTGGAAGTGGTCGCCAACCAATACGAATGTCGATGCGGAGCGCAAGGGACCCAGGCATGTTGGCAGAGTGATCTGTGACGCTTCGTCCACGATACAATAGTCGAACTTCCGGCGAAAGAACAGCGGACTTGGCAACGTCAGTAAACTTTGCCATGTCTACTCACTGCTCAATGGAAAGACACGTTGCAGCGACGACTGGGGGGCTCATCAGCCGGTCCTCGAGCTGCTGCATGCTGGTTGCCTCGCCCAGGGATTCGAGAGTCATATGCTGTACGTCCGGATGGACCTGCACGGTCGTCGTCAGCTGGACACTTCGCATCCAGTGGGCAGTGGTAGACTATACCTTGTCGATATTGCCCAATCTCAAGATTGGGAACTCGGCATTGACGAGCTTCATCAAGATGGTATCCACAGCCGAGTGGGTATAGCTGGTAAGAAGCACGCTCTTGCCTCTCTTTACCAAAGCCTTGATGATCTCTGCAATCGTCGTGGTCTTGCCAGTCCCCGGCATTCCAAGGACAAGTGCATAATCTCGCGCCGTCATGACCTTTTCCATGGCCGCCTTTTGGTCGTCATTGAGACTTGAGGGAATACCCTCCAGTGGTAACGTCCCTGTCTTGTCAAAATGCGGTGAGTGAAGGTCAACGACCAGACTCCTGCGCTTCTCGTCGCCACCTGCGAAGAAGAGCTGAGCGAGATTGTTCCGCATCCGCATCATCCCCGAGGTCATTTCGTCCTTGTCTATGCGGAAGACGACTTGCTCGCCGTTCTCAGAAAGGACATGCTTTCGGTGTTTCGTACGGGCGAGCAAAGCGTCGATGTCGATTTTGTACGTCACGCCGATGACAATTGTAGTTGGAGTAAGATCGATCACAAAGCCGCGCGAGAGACAAAGCAGGTCCGGCTCGATCGAGAGAGATACCGGATCGCCTTTGGCGATGTGCCCTGATAACAGGCTCGTATTTGCAGCCTGGGTGTCTCTCCGCGGAGATCGAGTGAAGGTGTATGTATGACGGTGGATCTTCGCCAAGGACTTGCCGGTGTCATTCGAGTAGTCCGAGATGATCATGTCACCGAAACATCTGTTTCGTCAGATATCTTCGCCCAAATGACGACGAAAGGCTCACCGGCCTGTCTGCTCCCGAGCCTTAGCCGTCATCGTCCACAGCTGGCTCCGGAATCGGCTCAGATCTTGCTCTTCAACGGTCAATAGCGTATCCCATTTCTTGTAGAACAAAGCATGCTCCTCTGAGAGATGGCCAGTCTTCTCTTCATAGAGCTCGTGTATGCTGTCATCGTCGATAGGGTGAGCCAGTCTTTCGGTCTAGGGCAATCAGTGGATACTGATGATGAAGAAGCCGGGAACTGCATACCTTGCGATAAAGCATACAGCTGTCGACAGAGTAGCATCTGCGACATTCCCTTGGATTGTCTATGGTAGGCGGCAAGACAGCTTCCTCGACGCCGACAGGAGAATGATTCTGCGTGGGTTCCATGGGCACGGATCGCTTTCTGGAGAGGAACGCAGCCAGCTCGTTTCTGGCCATGATCAACGCGCGAATCTCATTTGGCCGGGCTTCGACGCGAAGGATCAAGTCGAGCTGAGAATAGTACAGGAGACCAGCAGGGACTGGGACGCCTTATATACATCAGCCTATGTGACACAGCCAGGGAAGTACTGTACCATATCGATCTTCCATCAGTAAAGTATACAGCATCGTCTGAGCACGATGGGCCATAACGCCGGCCGATCGACCAGTCTTGATTTCAAGCGGTGCGACATGTTCTTCGAGGCCTTTCGGGTTTCTTGCTGGATCATGGATTATCTGCGCTTGAACGGAAGCATCCACCTTTCCCTTGAGACCCCATTTCGGAGACCAAATGTCCTCTTCTATATCATGCAGTCCGGTAATGGCCAGTTGCGAGGACTTGTCTCCTGCGGCGGAGTGGAGCTCACCATCCTCCTGTAAGATCGGATCAGCGGAAGCATAAGAGTACACGATAACTCTATCTCACTGTTGGTTGAGGGCCGACCCATTTCCTGGCGAAGGTTTCAAAGCCTTCAGCAGCTTTATCTCCAACTTCGAGACGGACATCGTCCTCCCCGAGACCGGAACCCCAGATGTCGAGCCTCCGTGCGTCCTTGCTAAGTGACTCTTTCAGTCTCCGCCTGGTATCTTCTTCACCGAAGCTTTGCTCGGACAACGCTGCTTGCAGAAGTTCGTGTAGGATCGTCCCGTACAACATCGACTTGCTAACGGGTGCCGCTGGTTTGATCAAAGCTTGCAGGAGCGGACGTCTCGGACACGGCATGGCATTTGCGATGGAGGTCATGGTAAGCATGAGGTCGGGGTGGTGGATCAAGAAAGAGGCAGGATCCTTGAAACTGATGACGATGGCCGGACAAATGCAAGATTGTGTATCCGAGAGGGAAGGGGAAACGATATTGACGATGTCGCCTATAGGTCGTTAGACACGGTATGAGAGATACAATGGTACTCTGACCAGATTGCAGTGGCATGTCGCACCACCGCTCTGTCAGATGGATGACACGTGAAGCGTCGTTAGACGTGAGCTTGACAATCACAGTCTATTCGATACATCAGCCGACAACTCTCCGATATCTGCCAGTACCACACACCTTTCCATACGATATGGAGGCATTGCTCTCCTCGCTCGCAGACAAATTGTCCGGTACAACGCCATCGGCAAACCGCAGACCTTCTAACACCCGAGAGACTTTGCATCGCGCCCATGGTGTCCGGTTATACCCAGCCGGCGGGGAAGGGATGGGCGGGTGCAGCAATGGATACTTGATCTGCGCCGAGTCAGTCTAAGCTTGTACAGCGGCGGTGAAGGACGAACCTGAACGTGCTGCGGTTGTAACAGCTCATCGTCTTGCATAAAAGATAGGTCGCCTAGATCAAAGTCAAAGTCGTACAACTCGTCATCTGCGATCGCTATATTGGGTTCGTCTTTGACGAATACAGGTGATGGAGGCCGTGTCAGCTCCACTTCCATCTTGACAGTCGCAAGGATATCTGTGTTTGGCTCTGTTTCCGTGGGAAGAACGCGGGACGCCGCCGCAGCTTTTTTCAGTTTGGCATTTGCTGGAGCGGCGTGAAGATCAGGTGTCGACAGCGGTACCTCGCGCTTAACCTGAAGGGGTGTCCGTGGCTTTGTTGGAGAGCTCATGATCTTGACAGGTGAGGAAGCAAGGTTCTCAAACATGGACGCGTCCAGTCCGGTCATCAGGTCATCCAGCAACGCCTTTTCTTCCTTCCCTGACGCCGCTTTGTGAAGCGTCTGCGATCCTCGGGTTTTCGTATATCGTGGTATGACACTAGAGGATGGTGAATCATTTGTTGACGTTGGAGACAGTCGTGGTCTCTTGCTTGACGGATGCACGTCCGCTCGCAACGAGACAGCGATCGACTTGGGACGCGTGGTGACCGTCGTTATTGAATGCCGTTTTCCGAGCGGCACCTGCTGCCCGCTGCTTGAAAGGCCCATCCTGGGGCTATTCGTGCTCTGCGACATGGTCAAGAAGCTGAATGACTGCTCGACATGCAAGACTTGATTCACAGATGACTGTCACAACGAGACATGCGAGACTGTCAAATCATTCGCGTCCTAAGGTCAACTCGCTTTATCCAAGCTTTAGCCGTGAAAGGAGGGGCTGAGGGGTCTCCAGTATTTTGATGTATGGGTTGCCTGATTATCGTTACCTTTGTCTCTTGCATCTGCAGCGGACAGCAAAGTGAGCGAGCGTCTTGATCTGGCGACAGAGGGAGCGCCATGTCGCGACTCGAGCAGCGGGCTCTAGTCGCGTATGTCAATTCTTTCAAGCTGCCCCGCCGCGTCACTTCGTTTGACCAACTCTCAGACGGACAGGTTCTGATGGAGGTGAGCGAGTCCGCCCAAACCGCAGATCCAGCTGACGACCGCTCTACAGGTGATGAGTAACATGTAAGACCGGTGCCAGCATTCATAGCTGTCAAATCAGGCTGAAGGAAGCGTAGAGATCCCACCCACTTCAAGTCATCCACTGGTCGCTCCAGCCATTCCGCCTATGGCTCGTCGTCGGACAACTGGGTCCTCAAGATGAACACCCTCAAACGTCTCTACCGACTTCTTCTTTCCTACCCGCTTCCGCCGCCCCACCCACCCACTCTGGCCGTCACGGCGCTTCCGGATCCTTCCTTCTCTACGATAGCCAAGTCGCCTACCACCGGCGACGGCCTGCGTGGGCTTGCACAAATATGCCGCATGTGCTTGGCCGTTGGGGTATGGGCAAATGGGAATGAGAAGATCATTGCGCGGATTCAGCAACTTGACGAAGCCATCATGGCGGAGTTGATGAGGAGCATCGAGGGGGTATGTCTTCTGTTGTGCATGCTACGGTCACAGCTGAGCAGGATACGTACAGATAATGGCGACTCTACCTGCCAGCGAAGAACAGGAGAGCAGAACTACATCCCCCGAAAAGGAGGCACGAGATCCAACGCAAGTTCACCGTACTCGTGATGGACCCGCTGATATGAGACAGACCGCCGCCCCTGGACTTGATCGCCGAGCGGGATCGCTTACTGCAGGAAAACGACGAACTGCGACTGCGCTGCGAGCAGATGACTTTACAGATATCCGAGATGGCAGCGCAGCCTGTACGTGGCATATACGGCAATTACCCTCGTCATCGTCACTGACGTTGGCCCAGGATGAAGTCAGAAATAATCAGCACGACGCCGTGATCGGCAGTGCATACGGATTGGACGTTCCACCAGAGCCTTCGACCTTGCGCAGCAGGCAGACGCCCTCCAGTGATGTTGAAGCTCTTCGGTCTGACTTGTCAGTCCTCCGGATACTTATGATAATCCTTTGTTGATTTTCGTATCCCAGAGCTCGAGCAGAGGAAGACTTGGCGCACACAGAGGCCGATTTGCAGAAACAAACGAGCTTGGTCAACGATCTGACGAAGATGGTCCGCTGCCCACGCCAATATCGCCCGCCAAGCTGACGCCGTGGCTAGGTGGAAGATCTGAAGGCAAAAGCTGTGGAAACGGCAAAGCTGAAAGATCAGCTTGACGAGTATGCTCATCTCCCTGCACATTTTGTTGGCTGAGCAGGATAGATACCGGTATACCGCAGAGCGACTGCAGAAATCCGAGAATGTCATTGAAAAGTACAAGAAGAAGTTGGAGGATTCGGCAGGGCTGCGTCGGGAGCTTAAGGTACGTCTTTCCTCAGATCGGCCGCGCGACGTGAGGCTTTGCTGACCAGGTCGCAGAGTCTGGAGCAGGAAAATGCTGCGTTGATGGCCACGAACACCTCCCTGGAAGCCGATCTTAGGAAACTATCAGCCTCCAAGACATTGGCGGACTCGTACAAGGCTCAAATAGCGAGATTGGAAGCCCAGTCAGATCAACAAGCTACCGAAGTGGGTATCTGTGCATTTCCATGGACCCCAGCTTATGTGAACAGATTGCCGAACTTGCCGCGCAACTTGAAGTGGCGCGTGTGCAGCTCACGGACGCAGAAAGAGCACACGAAGAGGACCTGAAGGAAGCCCAGATCTCACAGGACCGATCCAAAGAACTGGATCCTACAGTGGGAGAAGAGCCGTTACTGAAGAGGGTGGATTCGAGCGGGGTTACGCTTGAGGGTGATACGACTCTGGAGGATGAGCTAGACGTCGATGCTCTGGGTGATTTGGACATGGGGGATACCAAGTCTCAGTACGTTCTCTTCTGGCGCGATTGCAGCTCCCACAGCGCGGGCTGACCAGCGACTGTAGGTTGAGGGCCCGGATCCGCGCTCTACAACGTGAACTAGCTTCGGCAAGGCTCGCCTCCGACGAGTCACACAGGATCACCGCTTTGGAGACATTGTTACAAGAAGCAACGAATGCTCGCGATCGCTATCAATCCGATTATCTCGATGCACACAGGACCAGCTTGACACTGCAAGCTAGGCTGGAGCGAGTCGCGTCGGCGAAGGACGGTGATGCGTGAGCTTTGTCAAATCCGGAGCCTCGTTGCAGGAGCTAATCCCTATGTCTCAAGCTCGGCGATCGCCCTCCAGCAGCAAATGGAAGATATCATAGAGCAGAGAGATGCGCTTTTGAAGGGCCAGGACGAGAAGACCAACGAGGTGGAGCAGCTGCAGGAAGAGTTGAAATCCGCCCAACTGGATCGTGAGTTTGGCTCGCCAGAGGCTGCACGGCGCTTATGTTCAGTGAGCCTTGTGGACAAGGACCAACTCGCAATGCTGGCTGGTGAATTGAACATATTTTGAGTTGCTCGCGCTGACAGGCCCGTTCAGCGCTCAAGGAAAATGCGTACAATCAAACGACGCAGCTCGATACCCGCGTCGCAGAACTCAAAGAGCAAGTCACCTTCTGGAAGGAGAAAGATCGCCGCCTCAACCTGGAGGAAATCAAGAGGTACGCGAGCAGACCGTTAATTGGACGGCAGCTGAAGCTCTATAGACTCCTCATAGAGAAAGTCGACCTGCAGTCCGCCGGCATCAGCGAGCGTGAAGCCAATCTCCCAGCGAAAGAGTCTGAGTGAGTCGAGACTACCGAACCCTGGCAATCCACGCCCAACACAGATCAGGGCTGGAGTAGTCGGCGTTTGCTGAGCTGACCTCTCTGCTGTGGCAGTCGTCCCGACGTTCAAGCTCAGCTGTTGGAGCTGCACGAGCGCAACCTGCAGCTTTCAGAAGAGCAACGCGATCTTAGCGACCAGCTGCAGAGAGCCAAAGCGGTGAGTCATCTCTGCGTGTGAACGAGGTGCAGGAACACTTCAGCTCACGTCGCAGCTTATCCGGGACCAGAATGCCTTGCTCCGAGCCCCGCCATCGTCCCCCATCGTAAGTTTCTCGGTACGCTACTTTGCGGGCACTGCTGAGCAAAGTAGGCTGGGGGCGATTTCGAGGAAGCTCAGCGGTCATACGAGGCTCAGATCGACGCTCTAAAGGCTGACTTGCACAAAGCACGAGTAAGCTTTCCTTCTCCTGCACACATCCACAGTATCATTACGACGCTTTTGGTCCACAAGCTGGCGGCATATGACTTCGTGCAGCGATCGTCTCGTTGTTATGGCTTGGCAGTACTGACGCAAACAGGAAAGCACGTCGGCGCTCGAAAAGCGTTACGCGCTGGAACAGCAGCTCATGCTTTCGGCATGGCACGAACTGGGCTCGCGTACCGCTCGCGAGCACCTGAGTGCGGCGGGCTTGGCGGTACGGAGCCGAGGCGCTGCAAAGCCCGTGCCGAATGGATGGCTCGGAAGGCAGCGGCGGTACATGGAAGAAGCGAGTTTCGTGGGTCCATCCCAAGGCACCAATACTCTTAGAAGCGTGAAGCTGACGTGTGCAGAGCCGGTAGAGGCGTAGCGAGAGCGTAGGCAGCGATATCTTGCATAGTCATACCCTAGTCGTGTCGCATCGTATGCATGTTGTCTCTTGGTACGCGTACTAGGACCGCACCCGAGGCGGACGGAAGCAAAAATATGTTCAGCAACTGGAAAGTCGGGAAAGTCTGGTTTGCTGGACCTCGTCTGCGTATCGTTTGCGTATTCTCCCTTCTACAGATAATAACAGGCTACTAATTATCGGCATCGCCTTGCCCACTTATCGGCTGTGCAGGACCCTCGAGGCCGACTACGCCTGGATCGTTCTTGGATATTCTGTAGCATAGTTGCGAGGGCGGTGACGATGCCGCTGTACGAGCTGTTCTGCATTGCGGCGCACAACCCTGTGTCTCCTGTAGGTTTTTCGTCGTACTGGATAGCAGTCTGTTCTTTTTCACGTTCCTCCTTCCCCCGTCGACACGCTGGCTATCCCCTCTCCTCCCCTCTTCTCTCCTCTTCTACGCCGGCACGCTGCCTATCCCTTCTCCTCTCCTCTTCTTTCCTCTTCTACGCCGGCACGCTGGCTATCCCCTCTCCTCTTCTACCGTCAAAGCCCAACCACATCTCTTGCACCATCGATAGCCCATCCACATCTCTTGTACCGTCGAAGCCCACCTCATCGCCTCTTGTGCCGTCGACGCCCACCGCATCTCTTGCACCCCGCTGACCTCCAGTTCAACATCCGACAACTCGTCTCGGGCATAGCTCGCGAAGTGCACAACTCCGGCGGCTGCGTGCGGAACCTCCAGAACCTCGGGATCGGGCTGACCCTGCCCACGCGGACGCGGCGACACCAGGTCTGGCACTACCGCGGCGAGTGAGTGCTCACGACCCCCGCAGTGCTGCAAACTGACCCCCGCAGCCACTTTACAATGCTCTTCGACACCTCCCCCATGCTCATTGCCAAGCTCAACCAGACGATGCGCGCAGACCCCCTCGTCGTCAAGTGGATGTTTACGAAAAAGGGCGAGAAACTGTGAGTGGCTCGTCGCTTTGACAGCGGTACTTGGTTGCTCGGTTCTGGCGCTCCTGCTTCTCATGACTCTCTGGAGTAGTCTTGCATTCAACGAGCCGTCCATCCATGGCAATCTGACCGTCGTATCCTTACTTTCTCACATTCCCACATTTGGATCTGTTGCCGACTATCCACTCTACCCATTTGCCTTATATCTCTTTACGTCAAGCCCTGTCGGTTGTCGGAGCAGCACAGTCGTTATAACACACTTACCGAATCCGCTGACATTGCAGGAAACACATCACACCATCACCACCGCCTTCTATCGAATTCGACGAGTCCTTCTCGTAGTTCCTTCCCATAGCCCGTCATGTATACCTACCTGTTCTTCCAGCGCCAAACGCACTCGCCCAGTCTCCCGCCGAAACCGCATAGCACTGCGACACACGTGAAAACAAGCCGCAAAACTGACTTTGTATGAGACTCTGATCCTTGTGCATAACTCTATTGTTCTCTATATCACCCATGCCCGCCGCCTGCTCGCAAACCTGTTTCCAAACCAAGTACAATCACCCGAAACCCCACATCCATGAACTACGATACGGCGCCATACCGCCACATCCATAATACCAATCGCCAGAAACACCTCGACTGCCAGGCCAGCGTGAAACCGCCACGACGGCAGCCTATTGCGCCGCCTTGACCGCCGCGTCCATCTCCGTCTTCATCTTCTTCCTCTCTTCCGAGACGAGATCGTCCGAATCGGCTATATCTGTCTCGTTGATCCATTTGAACGCGGTTTTGGGGTACTTGACCTTGGCCGCTGCTGCGTCGTCGACGAACCAGAACACCAAACCCGGTCTGAGAAGAGACACGCCGTGTCAGCCATAATCGTCCAGTTTCTCTCGGAGCACGGGCTGTGACTTGCGACTCACGATGATGGGCGGACGCGGGAGCAAGGCAAGCCCTCTTCTGGCTGATCAAGGATTTTAGAAAGTACGTCCTGCTTGCTCTCGCCGGCAGCAACAAACGCGCACCGGAACGCGTGGTTGAGGACCTGGTATCTGGTTTCGTCAGCCGCGACGCCTGGCCGAGCGATCTCGCCTCGTGACGTACGTGAATGTGATGCGCCTCTTGGGCGGTTTTGGGCTATCCAGAATCTCCGCCACCCACCGGTCGCTCTCTGCCAGCAATGCGTGCCCGGGGAACAGCGAGCACGTGTGTCCGTCCGGGCCCATCCCAAGGAGGATCAGGTCGAACGTGGGATAGCGCGCTGCGTTCCCCTGGCCAAAGATAGTCACGAGCTGCTTTTCGTACTCGTCTGCAATCTCGATGGCCTCGTTCTCGCTGTCGTCGGGGTCGGCCGGGTCGGCCGTTGGGTCAGCGCGCGTCGACTCGGCAAACAGTTCGGTGTTGATCGTGTGAATCTGCTCGCGCGGTATAGGAACCGTGTCGAGGAAGGCCTTGGCACATGCGGCGTAGTTGGAGTCCGGGTGGTCGAGGGGAACGATCCGCTCGTCCGCAAAGAACACCCGCCACTTGTCCCACTGGATGCCGTCGAGCTCGGCCAGCGGCTTCAGGTTGTTGGGCAGCGACCCGCCAGAGAGGGCGATGGTGAAGGTCCCGCGCTTGGCAATGGCATCCGTCTGTGCCTTGAGGATGAAGTTGGCAAGCGACTTTTGCAGTGACGGCACCTCGGGAAAGGTGTACAGCACCGGAGGAGAGCCGCTGTTTGGCATGATGAAGCGAGTATCCCAGTCTTCCTAAGCTGAAAATGGCGCGCTGGGCGTGAGCGTGGCTCAGTGTTCGGGGGGGGTTGATCCAAGTGCTTGATGGAGCGAGGGAGGGTGACAGAGGGGAGACGGTGAAAGCAACAGCCAGAGGAATGGAAGAATGCAGAGAGAATAATAGCTGATTGTGGTGACGTCAAAAAACATCTGATAGGCGCGCAACGAGGCGCACGGTGGCGACTGGCTGGGGGGATTACTCCCCAAGCAGCAACCGCCTCGAGGCTATAATCCCGCTAATCCCGCTAATCCCTCGCAGGCCTAACTGTCAATGTTGCGCGACGTTTGGTTCCTTTCGCTGTTCGCGTCTTCGTTGTCTCTTTCAATCTTGTTGTCGTTCACAGTCCTGTGCCGTTCAAAAGCAGTATACCACAGGAGCGTCGACGGTCACCTTGGCGTCGTCCTGTCCTCGGCTTAGAGACACTCCTTGAGCGCAAGGGCCCGCAGCGTCGCCATGTCGACCCCCAAGATCTCGTTTCGTGTGCCGACCCCCGTCAACGCAGACGACGCGATGGGCGATGGTGTCGCGACTCAGAATCTGGCAGACGCTCCTGGAAAAGAGCGAGAGAGGGAGCCACTGTATGGTGGGGACATTGCGAACATCAGCGAGCCTATCGCAACGGATGCTGCCAACGGAGGTGCGCTCCCCTTTGGCTCATAGGCGTCTGAAGCTCATCATTGTAGAATCATCATCAGCACCTAAACCGTCGATCATTGCCGCTGCGTCTCCTGCTATTGATCCGCCAGTCGATGGAACGCCAGCGGCGACGCCACTGCCTGAGACTGAACGACCTTCAGCCGCAGACCTGCATCAACTCGCCACGACGTACCTCGCTTCTCAGACGCACCCCCTCGTCATCCCCTCGTACTCGTCCTGGTTCAGCATGTCCACCATCCACCCCATCGAGCGGCGGTCTCTCCCCGAATTCTTCAGCAGCAGAAATCGCAGCAAGACCCCAAGCATCTACAAGGACTATCGCGACTTTATGGTCAACACCTACCGGCTCAACCCGGGAGAATATCTCACTGTCACGGCCTGTCGGCGCAATCTGGCAGGAGACGTCGGAGGGATCATGAGAGTGCATGCGTTCTTGGAGCAATGGGGCCTGATCAATTATCAGGTCAGCTACCCCGTTGCATGCACTCCGAGCACAGCTGATAACTGCAGGTGGATCCCGACACACGTCCAGCCGCACTGGGTCCTCCTTTCACAGGCCACTTTAGGGTCACCCTCGATACTCCTCGGGGCTTGTCCAACCTTCTGCATCCCGGCACCAAGCCCAATACCGGAGCACTCGCTCTTCAGGCCCAAACAAACGGTGTATCCCCTCATCCTACAAATCTCGACCTCCGCAAAACTATCTACCACTCGACCTCTCGCTCCACAAAGCCTGTCACTGCCACCGAGGCGTCCAAAATCGCCGCGAACGGCGCTGCGGCAGACGCACCGACCAAGCCACAAAGCTACTCGTGTGAGACGTGTGCGACAGACTGTACTCGCGTCCGCTATCACAGCATGAAGGATGGCGAATACACCATTTGCCCAACTTGCTTTGTCTCTGGTCGCTTCCCGTCAACAATGTTCAGCGGTGACTTTGTACGGCTTGACGAAGAGCTCTTCGAGCACTCGGCGGGGGGAGCAGCGGACTGGTCAGAGCAGGAGACCCTGCTTCTCCTTGAGGGAGTGGAGATGTTCGATGATGATTGGCAAGCAGTTGCGGACCACGTCGGTACTCGCTCAAAGGAACAGTGTATCGGCAAATTCCTGCAGCTGCCAATCGAGGATCCGTACCTCACTTCGGATCCAGCGGCGGATCTGGGGCCATTGCGATACCAGGCCGGGATGAATGGGCTGCCATTTGAAGGCACGGAGAACCCAGTGATGAGCGTCGTGACGTTCCTTGCGAGCGCCGTTGGCCCTGCCGTCGCAGCCGCAGCCGCGCAGGGTGCATTGGGCGAGCTGGGCAAGGGTCTGAAACGGAAACGGACCGAGGTGGCGACGGAAGCAGATGGCGATGGGCAGAAACCGCAAGTCCCCGTCGACGGTGAAGACGTCTCGATGGAGGCAGGGGCAGACGCAGGAGCCGAGGGCGAGACCAATGGCGCGGCGCCACTTGCGTCGGGCGAGGCCATCGACAAGGGAGAAGGGGAAACCAACGGCGACTCTGCGGACGCACCGTCGAGATCTGCTGTTGAGCGAGCGGCTTCGGTGGCGCTGGGAGCAGCGGCGGCCAAAGCCACCGCTCTGGCACGACACGAAGACGCGCGCATCTCGCAGCTTGTCTCGCGGCTCGTGGCGGCGCAAGTGCGCAAGGTCGAGCTCAAATTAGCCATGTTTGAGCGGATGGAGAACATGCTGGAAGAGGAGAAGATGAAAGTCGAGAGAGGGAGGCAGCAGCTGTTCAAGGAGAAGATCGCGCTGGGGAAGCAGTTGGACAATGTGGAAGGCCTGCTCAAGGCTGCGAAGGCAGGCGTCGACGGAGGCGTGCGCGCGGCCAAGGACGCGCTGGTGTCTGGTGCGACGTTGGCTGCCGGTGCTGCCGGACCCGCGGGCGCTAATGGCGGGCATGGCGGAGTTGGGGCAGCGGCAGGAGGAGGGGATGTCCCGGGGGCGGGGAGTGGGAGTGGAAGTGGGAGTGGGGGTGGGGATGTGGGTGCAGTGGTCGGGCTTGGAGAGGGAAGCGGAGCGGTCACGGCAGAACGGGTGAGCGAGGTCACGGGGCAGCCGGGGGTCGAGGTCCCGCCTAGAACAGAGGGGCAGGTCGCCCAGTTGTAGAATACGATGCATCTGCACGCAGGAGGAACGGCTGCAGCAGGACGTGACGGTACAACGATACAACGATACAACGATACAACGATACAACGATACAACGATACAACGAATCGCGGGATGAGCATAATTCGTCTTGGTTCATAATTCGTCTTGGTGATCATAATTCGTCTCGGGTCATATTCGACTTGGTGATCATAATTCATCTCGCGGACGTATCGACTCGTCGTCTGCTCCTGCTCCTACAGGTGCTACAGGTGTTACAGGTGCTGCTGCTGCTGCTGCACCTGCTGCGTCTGGCCCAGGGAGCGGCTTTTGAGTGATTGCTGAATCGGAGAGATCTGAGGGACCAAGAGGTGGTGGCACGACGTTGTCCAGCAGTGTCGCTCCAGTCTCGGCTTGTCTCTCCAAACTGCCACTGCCGCTGCCACTGCCGCTGCCACTGCCGCTGCCACTGCCACTGCCGCTGCCACTGCCGCCGACGCTCCCACTACCACCGCCAGCCTCACTCCCACTCCCACTCCCCCTCCCACCACCGTGTGACGCCACACTCCGCACCGTCTCCGCAGCCTGTCCTGGAGCACTGAACGCTGCTGCTGGTCCCTTCACTCCCACTCGCAGCCCCGTCACTTTCCCGCTAGGTCCCCCCATCCCCAGACCCAAACCGACCAGCCGCCCACTCGCCCATACCCACCACCCCAGCCCACCGACCACGCGGTCCAGCACGCGGCGCTTGATGACCCACCCGCAGGAGAGGAGGAACAACACCAGTGCAGCGGCGATCAGGGCGCGGTCCCATGCATCGGCGCGTTCGAGGGTCTTGATTATTCGGGAAGAGGTGAGGAGGAGGGAGGAGTAGGTGTCGTACAGGGTCTGTGTGAGGCGGAGCGTGGAGGTGGATTGGTCTGTCAAGCGGTCAATGCAAAGTAGGCAGAGGCGACACCAAGGAGGGAGAGGCACGGTAAGAGGGCGAGAGAGGGCGAGAGCGAGACCACAGGGGCGAGAGTGGGACAGGTGCGACCACAGAACGAGAGAGCGAGAGAGCGAAGCCGGAACCAGAGCGCGAAACGACAAAGACACCGTCAGCCACGCCATTGAGCAACCGCCCAACTCACCCAGCATCTGCACAGACAAGACGGACCGCTCCAGCTCCGTCTGCATGAGCGTCGTCGTGCGCCGCAAGGCATCCGTCACGGCGTTCGTCTTGGTCTGCAGCGCGTCGTCGCCGCTTCATCGCAGTCGTCAACATTGTAGACGACACCGTCGGACGTCACACAGAGAGGGGGGTAAATATGACACCCGGCCTCTCTCAAAGGTCTTGGCGGTGATACGTACGGCTCGGATAATGACAAGGGAGAAGGAGAGGCAGGCACACCGCCGGAGAGAAGCCGGGGGATGCACTCACCCCATGTCTGTCCGCCGCGACGACGCCTCGTTCCGCTGGCTGATGACTTGCGCCCCGGACTGGGGAACAGCATTAGCAGACGGGGTAGTACGCAGCTCATGCCGCCTTGACGGAGCTCTGGAGGTGATTGCGCGTTTCGACGCGAGCAGTGCTTGGCGGTACGATACCCTCAAGCTGCGCGGATCAGCAAACCAGCATGATTTGGCGGCAGAATATTAGAGATCGACGCAGTGCAATGTGCAGAAGGGGCGGCGCAGTAGCATACAGAAGGGAAAGTGCTGGTGATGCAGCCGGAATTTGACTGATCGCATACCTCTCCAGTTCGGTCTCCAGGGACTCGCACCGGTCCAATATCTCTTCCTTCTCAGTAAACCTCGTCCGGGTCTCGGCCATCTCCCGAGCAAGCTGCAGCTATCAGCTTCTCGTCTGAAATGCCCGTATTTCACTACGGATCCAAATGGGACCGCCCCCCCCCCCCCCCAGCCCAGACAACGATGGACTCACGGCTATACTATCCCGTACCCCCTCCATGTCGGCTCGCATCTCCTCGGCCAGCTCGCGCTGCAGGTCCAGCGGACCGGTGCATGAGCTCAAGCGCGGCAGCTGAAATGTCTGCAAGTCTGTCAGGCGGCGCCGGATCCCTGCGAGCGTTGCGGCTGGATCCGCCATCGTGTACACTGTTGTAGACGACGACGTGCTGGAGTCTACACTTCATGTATATGCTTGCACGGTGCGTCGTCACAACACACACTATGTGACGTGGCATTTCTTGCCCGCCACCCTCGGATAACGCCGCAGATCCCTTATCCGGACTGGCCGCGCGTTCCCGTCTGGTCATCGTCTCTCTCTCTCTCTCTTCTCCTTTCATCGTCTTCATCCAACCACCTTGGGGATTGTGTTGCGGTGCTTGACAGCGTCTGTTCTCTGGAGCAGCACGTCACACACGTCCAAGAGACAGCTCGAGTGACTAAGACTACCTACAATTCGATCAAGTAGTAGCAGACATCGCCACCACTACCCGCAGTCGCCATGTTCGTCGTCAAAGCTACGCTGCGAGACGAGACCAGGCGGGTCTCGTTCCCTGGCGTGCGATTCCCCCCATACACCGAGGTTCAGGCCAAGGTGAGTCTCAGTCCTCATCTGATCCGCATCTCCATCATGCACGAGCGTGCCGCGCAAGTACGTGACCTCTGCTGACATGATGGTCTCCGTCCCGTTCGTCGACAACCTTTTTTCCCCTTATGCCCGGCATGCCCGTCCCTTCACTCCATGCACCCAAAATGCACCCAATACACTCCACTCTGGATGGATCGGCCGAGCAGCTACGCGCCGCTTTCAACCTCCCCTCGACCACGCATACATTCTGGAGCCATGTGCTACTGTTCCCCGATGATACCCAAGACGCTAGGATCATGTTCAAACAGCATGTCTGTGATGCTCAAGAGTGAGTTTATTGCCCTCCGGCCCAGACCACCCCATGGTTCCAGCCACACATACCCCTACAGGTCATGGGCTATGAAACGTAGAATGAGACTGGGCGCATTCGTAACCTGTCGACCCTTTGGATCTGTCGCCACCGTGGCTTTGCCCCACAGGTCCAGCGAGGCTCACTTGACTATGCTTGTGATCCGGGCCGGCGTTAGCATTCTCGCTGACTTCTACTAGGTACGAAACGGCCCAGCTGCCCTTCTTGCGCATCCACTCGCCTGCGCCTGCCCTCGTCCTCACAGTGCTTCTGACTTCGGACGCCCGCCTCGGAGCGATCCACGCTTTCCACCATGCCAGCATTCTACTGGGCTCGGCTGCCGACCTCGTCATCGACCTTGCGGCTGTTGGAGATGAGCTCGCTGTCAATGGAGCGCTCGTCTCGTCCCTCGAAGAGAGGTTGGAAAAGTCTAAGCTTCAGGAGGATGAATCGGCGGTGGAGTTTTGGCAACGCCGTTTGACGGAGAAGCAGAATACCGCGCGAGATCTCGCGGAACGCCTAAAGCGCAGCCAGGCCGAATTCGACCGAGTTAACACCGAGCTTGATAAGCCCAGCGGCGTCGCCGGGCATACCCTTCGCCAGTTCGCTCAGTCCGAGGAGAGGGAAGAGCTTGCTCGCATGCAGCAGACCGACGACGAGCTCGCAGCTTGGGCCACTGGCAATGAATTGGACAATGGTCAGACTCTGTTCCCCCCGCTCGAGTCGATCCTGCACCCTCCGACTCCTTGCGGGCGATTCGGCCACGGCGGACCTCGCCGACATGGCCGTCCCGTGGCATCTGCCTGGGGAAGTGGCGTCCACCCTCCTCCTGGGTTCTGGGGTCACGGGCATGGACACGATCAGCCCGGTATGAATGGTTGGCGAGCCCGTCAACAGCACGACGGCTTGCGAACCTTCGTTGACCGCGCCCACGAGGTTGTCAATACCGCTGCAGCCGCGAGTCACAATTCCACCCAAGAAATTAAGGTCATGCTGGACGGCTTCTTGAGCAACCTGACCAACCAGCTCGCCAACACATTTGACGGCGCTCCCGACCTCAGCAGGGCCAACGAGCCCGAGCCGCCTATCCCTGGCGCCTTTGTGCCTGCTCAACCTGCAGCGCAGCCAGAAGCGCAGCCCCAGCCTTCTCAGCCTCCACAGCTCTCAGAGGAGACGCGGAGTCGCACAGCAGTGGCCGAGAAGGTCAAGCCGTGCAGCGGACTCGGCAAGGGCGGTTACCGCCACAAGCATATCTCGTGTGACGGCTGCCTCACGGGTATCAGGGGAATGAGGTACAAGTGCGAGGTATGTTGGCGATATTCACCACTCAAAAGCGGTCGCTGATTGTTTTAGCAATGCCCGGACTACGATCTATGTGGCTCATGCTTGCCCCTCCTACACTCGTCGGATTTGCACCCATCTCAGCATACCTTCAAGGCGATGCTTCATCGCGGCCTCGAAGAGCGAATTAACCTTCCCGACCGCGAGACGGACACCGGCGCCCAGCATCCCGCTACGTGCGATCTGTGCTCCCAGTGCATCATCGGCGTTAGGTGGAAGTGCCTCAACTGCCCCGACTGGGATTGCTGCTCGTCGTGCGCGGCCACTCTCAAAGACACGCACCCTGGACACAGCTTTGTCAAGCTGCACAAGGCGTCTGACTTTGTCGACAACGAGCCGTATGGTGCTACCACTGAGCATCCTTCTGTCATTTGCGATGGTGAGCGACGGTCATTCTTTGTTCGGAACGATGCTGATTGCCTCAGGATGCGACAATAACATTCGCGGCACTCGATACAAGTGCATGCACCCCGAGTGCCCCAACTACGACCTCTGCGAGAAATGCGAGGCGCTGCCCATCCCGGTCCACCAGGGAGACCACCCGATGCTCAAGACCAAGATCCCGATGCATGTGGAGGTGCAGCACGCTTCGTTTAAGCATGCCGGTGAATTCGTCGAACGAAAGTACCTTGGCCGACGTAGCGCCCCAGGTGATCACCGAGGGACTCTCTTCATTGGTCGAGGTGATGCTACCCCTCAGACTGAAGTCCGACGGGGGTCGCAGACGGCTTCCGCTACTAGTCCCAAGGCGGCAGTTATCAAGGAGCCGAAGGAGGCCGCACCGGTTGCGGAGCCGACGTTCCCGGGTGCCTACAAAATTGAAAAGATCATTGACGACGAGGTGCCTGCCGACTTGCAGAAGCCTATTGTGCCGAAGCTCAAGAGCGATCTTGTGGTGGAGCACCTCGAGAAGACGGAATCGGTCGAATCCAGCGTTGAGAAGGCACCGCCCGTGGAGAAGCCTACAGTCGAAGTCGCTCCTGCCGAGGTGAGATCGGCCCCAATCCCGATTCCGAGCCGCGCCTGTCTCTCTGCCGCGCCTCTCCGGTCTCCTGTCACTCCTCTTGACATCTTTTCCTGGGCACGGCATGTGACTATCCCCACTGGGTGTCTGCTGCCTGCTGGTGCCGAGTTTACCAAGACGTGGAAGGTCAAGCATTTTGCATCGGGCCAGGAGTACGACGCTGCTACGTTCCGCCTTGTTCACCAGTCTGAGGGTATTCTGGGCGAAGCGTGCAAGACTGCCATCGAGTTTACCAAGGATCAAATCAAGGAAGGGGACGAAGTGGAAGTGACCATTGAGGGTCTCAAGGTGCCGCCGACGCAGGGTAAAGAGATCGTCGAGTTTTGGAGGTTTGAAGACGAGAAGGGCGTGTCATACGGTCAGCCGTTGCGATTGCGGTAAGTCTTTACTCATGGGGTGCGGGGCTTTTACTGATTCATGTAGGTTTTCCGTGTTGGCGGACAAGTCGAACGCGTCATCGGTCAACTCGTCGACTGTGATCATGCCTGCTACGCCGACCCCGCCTGCAGTCCCCAGCCCTGCGCCGTGCGTGATGTCGGCTGTGCGTGGTGAGCCGCAGACGTCGACGGCGAGCTCGGTCGAGGACGACGTGGAGAGCATCAACTCTGATCTGTCTGGGTCGTTTGTCGACGTCGAGGAGTTTACGACTACCGGCACGCTGACGACCGATGCTGATGCCGAGGCTGAGCAGCGAGAGCGAGACGAGTTTGTCGTGTTGGAAGATGAGAGCGGGGACGAGACGACGGACGAGCTCTGATGGTCTGATGGCGTTGAGTAGGGAGTGCGTGATGTGTAGCTGGAGACGAGGGTGTATCGGCGGTGCTATCGCTTTGTCTGTCCGTTGTGCGTTCTGCAGTGTTGATATCGTTAGTTTGTGGAGTGCCGGATGTACCGAATGCATTGTGTTCTTGCTGAGCGGGCGGCTAGGCGGGCAGAGCAGCAGAGCAGCAGAGCATGGGATCGTTATCGCTGTGCATGGGCGACACGTGTGGTTGTCGCGTGGATCCGACGATTTCTTCGGCGTTGCCGTCGTTGCCGGATCCGAAGGTCGCGAGTCGTACATGTTGTTGTATATCTACGTAGATGGTAGTGGACGATGGAGAGTGCAGCGCTGCACGCTGTTCAGTCCAAAGATCTTTTGTCAGCTGTAGTACTTACTCGGCCGATCTACTAGCAGTTCTGTAGCTCAGTGTCAGTGTCAGTGTCAGTGTCAGTGTCAGTGTCAGTGTCAGTGTCAGTGTCAGTGTCAGTGTCAGTGGCTCAGTAGCTTAATCGCTCTGTGACGGTGAATCAACGCCATCGTAAATCAACACCATCATGTCTCTCCAATTCGAGCTGCAACCCACCACGCTCGAGGACGTGCCGTCGATCGTGCGGCTCTCGCACGCGGCATTCGCGACGGACAAGCACTCGCTGTTCAAGGCACACGAAAAGGGCGGCACGGTGGCCGACGAGCTGCAGGGCCAGGACGGCATCGCGGCGTACGTCGCGAATCCCAAGGTCAGGATGATCAAGGCGGTGCTGACGGCGACGTCTGGCCCGTCTGGCACGGCGGATGCCGCGGCCGACGGGACGGCCGCTGAGGATGGGACGGGGGCGGGGCAGGTGGGCGAGATGATTGGGTTCACGCATTGGGCGATGTGGCCGGCGCCGTTTGACGACCCGGCGCTGGGAGAGGCGATCAAGGCGAAAGAGGTGGAACTGGTGCGCTCCTAGTCTACGCTATTCTATTCGTCTGGCTTCTCCTTCATCTTTCCTTGTTTGCTCCGTCTTGTCGTTACTATCTTTGTCGTCTACTTGTCTCACCTGCCTCTCCTGCCTCTCCCTGTCCTTACTTGCACCTTTCGCTCCCTGACACCACTCGCAGGCCGACAAACACACGCCCCTGTCCGCGCCCGTGCTGCCGCCGACGCGGCCCGCCGACCCGCCCATCGACTACCTCGGCGCGCTCACGTACGAGCACCTCCTGGAGCTGCAAGTCCGTCTCAACGCGGCCTCGCTCCCCGCCCCCGTGCTCTACTGCCTCGGCATCACCGTCTCGCCGGCCTACCAGGCCCGCGGCGTCGGGTCCGCGCTCATCGCCGACGTCGTCGCGCACGCCGACGCCCATGGCGCCAGCTGCTGGATCCACCTCTCGGACCACATGGGCGGGAAAATGGCCCTCGAGCGATACGGCTTCATACAGGTCGCAGAGCTCTGTGTGGACCTCGACCAGTATGCCAGAAAGACCAGGGAGGACGGCGAAAAGTGGGGCAGTTACACGTTTCATTACATGCGGAGAGAGGCGAGGCGCTGATCTCGGAGAGTGCACGCACAGTCACTCAGCTTGGTGTGGCGGGTTGTACATGCCATGCCAGTGAGCTTGGTGTGACGGTTGTACATGCCATGCCAGTGAGCTTGGTGTGACGGTTGTACCAGCCATGCCAGTGAGCTTGGTGTGACGGTTGTACAGCCATGCCAATGAGTGTACAAGCCATGCCAATGAGCTAGGTGTGACGATTGCACAGCCATGCCATGCACACGGCTCAAGGCGCCGAGGCGCTCGTACATTTCTCGTGTCTTTCCATCATATTCACCATGTCGGTCGGCTGCAGGCCACCGTCTCAACAGTTGCTATGCTTCGCATCGACGCTCATAGCTGGACGAACCAGCACTAACGATAAAGAGACAATTCCACAATGCATGTATATCGGCAGGTCGCAAATCATCAGATCCTAAACGTTACAACCTTCCCCATCTCCCGACACTGAGCGTCTCCGCGGTCCTACCTTCCGCCGCTGGACTCCAAACCTCACACATCCCGCGCCACTCCCTCTCACTCTTCCCTTGCCTCACTCCCTCTCCTCACACGTCCCAGCGCCACTCATCCACATCGTCAATACTGACGGCCGGTCCGAACCGATACCCCTTCTTTCCCTCCTGATAACTGCAAATCTTGCGAACGCCCGACGTCGAGATACATTTCCCGTCTTGCAAGCACAGAGCGATACGGTAGCTCTTTACCGCGCTTTTCGCGCCCTTGCACGGAAGGACCGATGCCTCTCTAGTCAGCCTTGCTTGTGCCCCACGAATAAAACAGCTCACATGGTGCTGCGCTCGACCAACAAAGGGCGTCATGCTTGTCACTGCCCATGTTTCGAGGTCTTCTTCGTCGGTCGTATCGTGCAAGTAATCTGTCACACGAAGTTCCTTGCCTCCCGGGTCATTATCGTCGTCATCGTCATCATCATCGCCGTCGTCATCGTCATCGCCATCGTCATCGCCATCATCATTGCGCTTTCGTGGTCGCGAACACGTCTGCTCGACCTGCACATATGCAATCCCGTGGCCTTCTGCCCACGTCACTAGTGGCGAAGAGAGGTAGAACGCATATGCCGATGTCTCCCATACCAAGGGCCCAATGATACACTGCCTCGTCAGCTTAATCACCCCATCCACCTGTAACACCTACATCAGGAGGAGATCCAAACGACCGGTTTGGGCCAGGGGGAGCGTCGACCACCTACCGCATAAGCTCAAGGGCCACGCTCACCAGCAGGCTCACCTGGCAAATGCCCACTGCGCGGTGCCACCAACAATCATTCTCCCCCTTGTTTCCCCATTTGCCACGGTAGTTGAGCCACGCATCATCGTCTCTGTGCCGCAGTCGGCGCCGCTGCTCAGGGTCTGTCCAATACTGTGCCGCCTCTACGTGACCTTTCGTGTCCCATATCGCCCCATCATCGTCCGTGATGTCTGCTATGCGGAACAGGTTGAGCAGCTGTACAATCATCAGATCAACACACGAAAGGGGACGAATCGAACCTTGGCATAGACGTGCTCCCCCGGTGTCGGCCACAGCCCGTGAGATCCTGCAGCGCTGTATGCGACGGGTCGGCCGTCGATTTTCGGGACGTCTGACCAACGGGTTGTGCTACACGATCAACTACTGGCTAGCCTGACAGCAGACAGACGTACCCAGCGCTGAAAGCTCCACCATTGTGAGAGTCTGTAGATCAGCAAAGCGCTAGCAATTCAAGGAGAAACGGACGATAATCTGCTGAAACAGCTGTGCCATTGATCGTCCGCATCCGAAGATGCTCCCAGTCTCCCACATCTACACTCGTCAGTTTTGTAATTTCACAGCAAGTATCGAGGCCCAACTTACGGTTCCCGAGTATGCCAAAGCGGCCCACTGGTTTACCAAAGTTGAAAGGGTAGAAAGTCCAATACCACAGATCCTGCCTTCTTCAGCTGGGTCCCAGACCTCGTGACCTCGGAGCGCGAAGGTAAACGCGACGCACTACTATACCCCGTCCCTGATCTACCCAAAAGCCATAGACGGGCTCTTGCACGATCCCGCGCCCGTCCGCCCGACGCTTCATGCCTCCTTTCTGCCCTGCTGGACCGGCGAGCCATGCAGACTGCGGGTCGAGGAATGGCTGAGGGTTGTGTGCGGTCGATATGGACATCCATAAGCCTCCGCCGGCACTGGGAAGTTTGTCGAGGTGCGCAGGGGTGAGCAGAGAATGGTTCTAAGCGAGTGAGAAAAGTGACAGACGCAGGAGGGAGAGAGTCGACTGACTGCAGGGCGGCGATCGCCGTTGTCGTGCTCTACCTGCGTCCTTCAGCATGGTCTTGCAAGGAGTGTTGGGATTGGCATACGTAGCTGTAATAAGGAAGCATGTAATCTATTGAGCTAGGGTAGTAGTCCTCCTCAGTCCTGCCGGATTCAGCGAGCACCTACAACCCGGGAGCGAAAGGCAGCTCACGACAGCTTGATCACGGGTGCATATCTGTCCAGCAGAGCTCCCATGTCCTCTGTTGCTGCATCACTACTGATGTCCCCATAAGAAGGTCCATCAGCGCGCCAAGGGGCTTGTGATCCCCTTGAATCTGGAGTAAGGGGTGCAGCCAGGGTGGGAAGGACGACGGCGGTGAGAATGAGGAAGAGCGCCTGCGCTGCTGTTAGAGATCGCTCGTGTCCATGAACAGCTCAGACCAGCCTCACCATCATGTCGACTACGGTCGTTGAAGATGCTGAGCGAGGCTAGGATGCATGCTTTTGCAACTGAACGAGATGAAAGATGAGAGAATGGAAAGATGTGATGGAGCGCGTCACTTTTGGTAGTCCCCCAGGCACGCACGTTGACATAAGGTCCGTGCGTCAACAGCGTTTGCCACTGAGTAGGCTGCTGTTTGTTGAGAATCGGCACGAGTTGAGGCTGTGGATAGAAGCATCGCTGTACAGGTAATGCAGAGATTGGGGCCGCCATGCGGGGGGAGAAATGTCCATGGGATATGGAGGTGGTGGTTGGCTCTCCGCCCTCCATTCAAAGGCAAATGTGGTACCCAGCGTCGGTACACAACGAAGAACTTTCCGTCCTGGCTGCGGAGCGTACGAGTGTTCAGAGGGACCTCGAAAGGAAATGCCATGTTGGATGTCAAGATGTCTGTCAGCGCCCCGAGCCTTATACTTGAGGGGGCTTGATGACTCGTCTGTACCTGCCAAGGTCTCTTGATCAGAATAGACGTCTTCAGAACAGGCGTGGATGCTCTTGTCCGAATCAGAGTCGGAGCAGCCGTGTTCGTGCAAGATCGTCACTTCGGTGTGATAGTTCATCGAAGTCAGGTCTGCCTTCAGGACGTTCGGCTTCCCGTGAATGGTGTCCGGAACCCCGTCGAACATGAACACACTGCGGAACATCTCCCCGATCTCGCAGGCGACGGCGGGCGATTTCGGCCTTCCTTCCCTGGCGATTTTTACAAGGACCGTTGCCGCAGTGACATTTTGGCCGTGGTCGCATGCCGGACGAGTAAGGTAGTTGTCGACTGCGCTTCGCAGAGAGTTGCAGAGTCTGCTCGACCGGTACCCCGAGTACAGACCGTCGGGAATTGTCCAGAAGCACTTTATGCTCTGCCTCGATACGTACATCTTCAACTTTGCCGTTCCAAGGACCCCCTTGGTCCTTGACGGAGTGCGGAATTGCTGTGTCTGCCCTGGAAGGCGAGACGGGAATGTCGTTCTGTTTGTCGTTCCGGGAAAGCGACTTTTTGCGTTTGTTTCAGGAGGGCGGAAGCCGCCACTGCGACTGTAAAAGTGAATGTATTGAGAAGACGGGGCGGATATGGCTGTATCACCTATTTGGCGCTGGATTTCTGCTTTCCTCGAGACTCTGTCTGAGGTTGCCCCAAAGACAGTATGTTCAATCGAGGTGAAACCATGCCTCGTCATGGTTGGCCGAAAGTGGCGAGAGGGTCCAACGTGTCGGGTTTTGCAACAAGAACGTAGGAGAATCAGATCGAGGAGGCGATGCAGAGCCCCGACGAGAGGGACTTGCCTACACGGGGCTTCAAGTTATATCAATGGTCAAGCGATCACCCTCTCACCTCTCTTACGTTGCGGTGTGGCCTGGGGTCGAGCTCTGCCCTGCGCCGAAAGGATGAACGAATCTCCTGAAAGGACTTTTGAGCGGGATACCTGATGACGCTGGCGCGAGGCGCTGTCAAATGCAGTTGAAGGCAAGCGGTGGTCCAATATGTAGAGGTCCGACAGTGAACGGGGGAATTTCTGGTGGGACAGATTGCATCTGAGATATTACGTTGCGAACTATTGGTACACTTCACACAACACGGACCATTCACACATCCCACGCGCTAGTACAGTGATTGATGCTCCTCTCGACGCAACCTTCCATCCTTCCTTCTCACTCCGCCTTGCCTCTCCGGGGAGCCTCTGCAACGGGAGCACACGGCAACTCCGTAGTTGAGCTGGCGAATATTCAAGTGGACACTCCGTCTGCTATGGACAGCAGCTGCAGCTTTCCGTGTTCAATGGATAGGGAACTATCCACCGTGCCCTCCTCCCCTTCAGACGCGGACTCGTTGCTATCTACTGGCTCGGGACTGTCAATCAGGCGGGAATTTCCCTGCGATGGCAGAGGCACGACAATCCTGGGAGGACTGTCCACCAAACTTTCCCCACCGAGCCAGGACGTCCTCACGCTCACGCCTCCCTGATCATGACTGGACGGTCTCTTCGAATGGGTCCTGCTGCCTGATCTGTCTCGGCTGTGATCACCTTCCTTGGCTTCCATGATGGACGGGAGTGTCGTGTGCCACGACCTGCGTTCAAAGTCGGGTAAATAGACCTCGTTGAATTCCTCGGACGACAGCGGTGCTGGATCCGCGGGCCGACTTGACAGCACAGTTGCCATCCAGGCCCTCATCTCCGCTACTGGGAGGACCACGTACGTGTCGACGTCGAAATGCTCTGGGAAGGAGTCCAAATAGGCCTCGAACAGCTGTCCGGCGGCACGTAGTCTGGCGATCTCGGCCTGCGTCGAAGCGACCAGTGACCGGACGAGGTAGTTGCCACGGGAGGCGAGCTCGTGGGCGACACCCCGCGGATGCGACCCGGCAGACATGGGGATCGTCCTCAAGAGCCCATCCAACCCGCCCATCTCCTTGATCCACGCATCCTTCCTCCTATTGAGCACGATTGAGCGCACCCCCAGGCTTTCTCTTGCCAGGCGGGCATTGGGCGAGCTTATACTTGAAGAGACACTGAGCTGGTCGCTGTTGTAGCCGCTGCTACTATAGCCACTGTTGTAACCGCTGTGACGACCGCGTGGATGTTCGCTGCTCGAGCCACTGGTGTAGCCGCTGTGACGACTACGGTGGCGATCGCTGTAGTATCCGCTGTGGCTGTGGCTGTGGCCGCTATGACCGCTCTGGCCACTGTCGCGCCGACCGCTGTGGTATCCGCTCTCCGCGCCCCAGCTGGACGGTGCTGATCGAGATTCATGAATCGCGTTCCGCTGTGGTATTGGGCGCCTGCGTGACGAGGCAGGTTCGCCAGGCATGAGCGCGAGTGTTGGTGTACCTTTGTGTGGACTGTCATCGCTGCTACCCTGTCGTCTTGTCAATCCTTTCCAGAGAACTAGGGTTGTGGAGTCTGCAGCGTCGGTGCCGCTGCCACTCGATCCTTTGCCCTTGCGCTTTACACCATCCGGAAACGTCCACTGGACATCGAAGCAGTCCCTGCTGATAAACACACACGCAGTAGCTGGACTGCTGCGCTGACTTGAGAAACCGACGTGGGAGAGAAAGTCCTTGGGCGGTACGCGTCGTTTCACGTCCAGCGGCTTGACCCGTCCCGGCGCGCTGCTGCTCCTAGCCAGGGGGGGAGCATGGGCGCTCTCCATTGGCTCGCTGCGAATTTCAGATGGAAGCTGCACATCGAGGTCGTCGCTGTGACCCATGGAAGGCCTGGTCGTATCTGCTTATTTTAAGTGCTGTCGCTGTTGCTTCGTGCGTCAGGCAGAGGATCGGAAAACAAGACGAGCTCTTTACTGTTTTATAAACTCGGGGACGCTCCGGGCTTCCTCCGCGTCATACGCGTTTGGAGCGGGAAGTGCTGGACGGGGCAGTGGCATCTCAAGGGAGGTGCTAGCCCCCGCTCGACCCGGGCCCCCGTTGGCGAGTAAGCACTCAGCCAGGCAAGGTATGACGCCAGCCCTCGTCTCGCTCTCTCACGCCACTGACCGAGCACATAACGGACGTGAAGCGAGGTCCGCCGCTGGAACACCGCAGACCACAGGACAGCAGGCGTCTTCCGCGCTCGAGCGCCTTCAAGTAGTCTAACACTTAGGCAGACCCCGTGGCAAATTGGCCGACAGCACAATGGATAGAGTGAGCGGTGGCGTTTGCAAAGCCTGCGATCCTTTCTTTCGGGTCTCAACCGAGCATGACACGGCGTTTGAACAGCAGGAGGGCCCGTGCAGTTTGCTGGGGCCAGTGTACTTTGGTTGTCGTTCTGTACATCGAAGCGACTTCAGAACAGCCCAACAAGGTCCCAGTTGCCTTCGGCGGCACTCCACTAAAGAAGTAGAAGACGCCGGCACGAACCTCAAACATTGTTCTGGCAACCCAAACTCTTCAACGGATACCTGCCTGACTCCAACCCGAGTTCCAGAGTGCAGATAGACACCGTGATTGTGCTCCTCCATCAGCTCTGGGTGAGTGTAATGATGACTGCTGGTTGGCTCACGCGTCATGTTGCATGTATACCAGGGCCAAACGCTGGTGGCAATTCACATGCATTCTACCTTCTACGGCCTGTGGATCATGGCTGACCCACACTGGACTTTTCACTCTCTGTGAAGGTTGCAGTCTCGGAACTGTCTGTACTCTGACCTTCCGTACTGAGCTCCTTCTCAGATCCATCTGGTTGGCTGTCCATGATCCGTTTAAGTTCCGCACTGACCTCTAGAGACCTGTTGTTGAAGAGCGTCACCATCTCGGCCAGAGAAACTCGCGCTTCGGCGATGGTTTCAAAGGTCGTGACATTCGACTGATAGCCGAGATCTGTCTGGTCGCTGAAATCCGCCTGACGGAGCCACCAATACGACATACGCTCGGGGTCGCATTCGTCGCATGCTTCTCGGATCGTGAGATTTGCTGTCTTGATGATCTCGTTCAGTGTGTCCTCGGCGGCGCGGCAGAGGTATCCGGCCATTGTCATCGGCCGCATCGTGCCCGAGTCTTCCAAACGCCCGGCAGCCGTGGCGGCCCGGTCGGCCAGTCCCGCCAACTGGCCTGTTCTCTCCATGTGATCCTGGGCGACAATGTTGAAGTAGTTCAGCCGGTCCCAAGTCTCATCTTCGGTCAACGTATCGGGATCCGGGTAAGACTCCTCCGGGGGCAGGCCGTGGCTGATGTGTCTGGCTTCCTGTGCGGCAGCAATGTCTATCGCAGCCGAGTTGGGTGCAGACTGTGCAAATGTCGACGTGACGGCAGAATGATCGTCGTCCCAATTCCACTCTATCGTGTATCCATCCGGGAGGAATGTGAATTTGGCACGCGCATTCGCGTTTGCTGACCGCGTAGCCGTGCTCAAAATGCACACGGGCAGCGCCTCGCGCTTGGACGCAAGGCCAACGCTCGTGCTCGTGATGCTGCTGGATTCACCTTCAGGCGAGGTATGTGAGCTCGCTCCCTCTGACACCTCTGACTCCTCTGACTTCTCTGACTTCTCTGACTGCTCCGACTCCAGCGGCCTCGTTTCGGTTGCCTGACCTACCGTTGCCGAATGTGACCTTGTTCCAGCTAAGATTGCCCGAAGCATGGTGGCGGCGCTCTCTTCCTCCATGTGCGATTATCCTCACTCACAATGTTCTCGACAGATGTGTGTTGGCTCGCAAGATCGCAAGGTGGGAGCGTGGTTCTGTGATTCGGTGGTTGCCCAATGCCCGTTCTACATAGCATTTTATAGCCGAGGGGGCGCTCGCCACTGCCCGCTCGACGGACGTACCAAGGAAGAGGCATGAAAGTCCAGAACGGCACCTTGTTGACCATCTCCTCCGCTCGATCGCTTCCCTAAGCTTGAAAGTACGCACGTCCGTTCCCTTGTGGGACGGTATCCGGCATGCCTGAAGAAAGGGGGCGTCGATGGACAGCGGTGGCCAACTCGCCTGTCCGTGCGTCGCAAGGGCTGATGCTGTGCGGCGGTGATCAGCGCCTACCCGGCGTTTCGAAACAGCTCCGTACGGGGCTGTGGACGTGTCAATGGACACACATGCAAAGCAATTATACAAAGAAGCTCGCGCTTGTGGTCTACCTACTAGGCGCGAGGCGTGAAGACGTAGTGGCAAATCCATCCAGGCATTCTTGCCGTTGATGGTCCTGCTTGGGCCGTGACTACATAGCCATGTGTCTCAGAGCATAAGAGGCGCAGAGCACAAGTGATATCAGCATACGTTCCGTTCTTTATAACGACAAGGGTACATAGAGATGACGAGATGCCGATCCTTTCATTTCGTCCACCAATCCTGAAACAATGACTGGATGCCCATGGCGGTAACATCATATTCACCGACTCCACTCACTCGCGTCGCTACTAGGGGACTGCTCGTCCTCCGACTCGACGTCCCCCGGGATACTCTGGAAGAGGGACAGCGCTGTCTCTACTGTCGCCCTCCCAATCTTCGCAAGCTGTGCCTCGTCCTCGTCCTCGTCGTCGTCAGAGCCCCAGTCGATATCCACGCGCGGCCTGTGGGCAAACGACAACTGCTGGTATATCGACGTGTTCCACAACCGCTCGGGCATCGTAGCGCGCTTCGAGTTGACCGAGAGGTCCTTTGCCTCGGCCAACGACAGCTCCACGTCGACCGTGTTTGTCAGCTCCAGAATCTGGGTACACAACCGTTCCGAGCTGATCTTGAGTTTCAGCTCCGTCTTGAGAGAGTGGTCGTGCCGATCGCAGGCATCCCAGAATTCCCTGTCGAGCGTCTGAATCAGATGAATTGTGAATAGATCCAGCAGCAGCTCTACATTTTCAGGGTCTTCAGTGGGATGCGCGAAGTCCCCCTCGGGCAAGTCCCACCTCCAGTTTACCCCTGCTCGGCGCGAGAGCTGGAGCCTCAACTTGACTGGGGTCAGGTTCGACGGGCGTGCTCGTCGGGCTTCTGGCAGATCGACGGGGAGATCTTCCGGATCAAGCAGGTCTTCAATTCCCACGCTGGTCGAAGGGAAGGCGGTGAGCAACTCCTCCAAAATCCCGTCGCTCAGGAACTCAGGCGCACCATCAGAGCCCTCGCCATTTTCGAGAGTGGACGGTCCAGAAGAACTGACATGACTGGAAGAAGAGGCTTGATCACTGGACCAGCGGGCCGGCCTGTCGGAGCGGTTTGCTGTTGCTGACAAGAAAGACCTCCTGATAGCTTCCTTACGATAGCAATGCCTGCGGGAGTGCATGCTGTATTAGTAATCAAAAGTTTTCAGCGGTATTAGTATTCTCGGTTTCGCAAAAGTTCGGTTGTGTTCCGTCAGAGTAGGAGTGCAGAAGGACAAGTGACGACCTGAAATCCCAAAACCCGAGGCGCTCGTCACCGCAGCGGTCTCGACCACCCTTGTCTCATTGTCAAAGCCCGCAGGGAAGGCCATCAAGGCAGACGAACGGATACGGAGGAGTGATGCGAGTCAAAGGAAGAGTGCGGTTCTCATCGCCTCCTATCATCCACCAGCGAGACCGGCTCACAAGCCGCCGCGGAGCCTTCGTAGGCTACCAGGACGGTCAGGAGGGTATGAACAGGCAGCGTCGGAGGAAGCTCAGCGTATCCACAAAACCGAATGGCCGAGTGTCGTGTATGTAGTGCAAACAATCGAAGATACGGCGGCATACTAGTACTCCGCATCCGGGCTCCCAGACGTGGCTGAGAACTCTGCCGTGGTACATAAGGAGCACGGACCTACGTACACACCTATTGTACGGCTCTCATGTTGGCTCACACTAGTGGTAAACAACTTGGTGAGTCTGTCTGGGGGAATGATTCATGGGGTGCATGTCGCTCTGCATCTGTAACCACACTCACAATCAGATGGGCGTCGATCGACTGCCATATCAAACGATAGACACGCGCACGCCTCTGAGCTTTGATCCTCCGTACTTTCCCATACGTTTTTGACGATCAAGCAGCTCCAGCGACGGAAGCGGCTTTTAGCCTCCGGAATGCCGACCGGTCCACACAGCTGGTCATTTGGAAGGCGCCTCAAGCGTGCCCTGAGGAGCGCCTTTCCTCCGCTTGAAGCGCCTCTGCCTCCCATTGTCCGCCAGAAGCTTAGGCAAGACTCCGTCCGTCTTCTCGTACGCAGGGGCTGTATCGTCTTCGCCTCGCGGGGAGGCGTCGGAGGGATTGTCGACCGACCGATCGCTGAAGGGCATGGAGAAGAGTGAGCCTCTGTAGGTCGGTAACCCAGCGCCGGCAGGGATGACGTAGGACGACGGTGCCGAAGGGGAGGAACTGAATCCCGGAAGGTCAAGCGCGCGTAGTCGGGCATTGGACGTTGTGCGCACCTTCGCAGGCCGCTGCTTACGAAGAAATGACATACTGCTACGCGTGAGCAGCGGTTGGTCGGTCCAGTTGGCGGAGGTGTCGCTGCTTTCCGGCTCGAGTGGGGCGTATGGAGGGGGAAGGTAACCCGGGTCCCCTGTGATCAAGGACGTGTACTCTGCCGGCTTGACCACAGCGACAGCGGGTTTGGTGGTGCGACCGCGAATAGCCAAAGATTGGTAGGTGAAAAGAGGCGGTATGTCCGCCGCACGCGCTCGAGAAGGCAATGGTCGAGACAAGAGGGCTCTCGACCGCGTCGCGCATGGGACAAGGGAGGTGCTGTGCTGGAAGGTGTGCACGGGTTTCCTTTCTCCCCAGGAGTGCCGAGGACATTCGCGGGCCTGGCTGGCAGTTGTCGAGGGGCTTGTAAGGTGTGTCGTGGGAGAACACTCTGGCAGGTGGTCGCCACGATCGGGAAACTTCGAGTGGATGGCGCAGGACAGTGGCTTGAGGGTCCGCGAGAGGGGTCCATCGGGAAGACTGTCGCCGAAGAGCTCGTGGATCGACGGGAGGCGCTGCTGTGCGAGGGATGTTCTCACCTCGGCCTCTTGCACGAGGGGTGGAAGCCTAAGTGGGCACGTTGGAGACTGAGTTGTGGATGGGTAGAGTGGAAGAGGGTGCGACGCTGGTGGGACGAGAGGAAGGAAACGTCCCTTTTCGTGCGACTGTCGCCGGCTCCTCGCTGCCATGGCGGTTCCTCCCGGGCCGTGTTTCGGTCGACCAGAGAAAACCAGAAAACCCTTTTGTGTGTTTCGAGGACAAGCGTGGCCTCTTTGTCTGGGTCGCGTACACGAGAGGAATACGACACCTTGTGCGCTGATACATGCCGGCTTGGCCAGCCGCCTCGTGAACGGCCCGGGCGTCGCCTGTCGTGTCCACTCATCCTTTCTAGGGGAGGAGGTGATCGCCGAGCCTTCCGCCGGTAGTGAGTCGACGAGGACCACAAGGGCGAGGCGTGGCCGCATCGAGCTGCCGCCCGCGCAGGAGCCGCTCGCGCGACTACCGGCGCCCAGTGTCCCCGGGGAGGCAGGGGGCTGGGGGCACGGAAGCAGGGAGGGAGCTTTGGCCGACTGGAGCTACTGGCGAGCGGCACTGCGGGGGCAGCTCGGACGTTGTGCGCCCCTGGTCGTCTTCGCCCAAACTGATCAGCACACGAGGAATCCCCGGCAGAGGGCGACACGCACCCCGCAACATGGTGCGACGGGGAGTTTGGCCGATTAGTCTCGATTGTTAGATCCGTCGCCTGACCGAGCGGTTGGCGGTGCCCGCTCGCCCATGCAGGCAGTGTGGCACCACGCTGATCAGTTTGCTGATGCGGGCTAGGACAGATCCATCAGCAGATTGGCCGAAGCAAAAGGCCAATGACGCCTCTTGTCACACTGGCGAACAATGCGCGAGCCGGAACCGAATGCTCGAAACCCATACGCTATACCTGGACCAAATTTCCCACGCCGTGGTCCCGTCAGACATCATACTGGGGGCTGCAACGGGACCACTCTGTCAAGTATCCAGCAGCAAGGGCACAAGACGCGGTGCGGTCGGCAGCCGCGGCAACGACAAAGCTTTGAAGGCAAACGACCTCCATTGACGGGTAAAAACCGCGTGGAGGTCGTCCGTCTTCACAGCCTCGTGTACCTGTGGCTGCACTGCAGTTCCACGCCTACAGACGAGTCAGGATGTCAGTATGGCCCTCGCCAACGTCAGTAGCCTTGCAATGGTCCCTGGCTGGACGGGGACGATGCAAAGTGACAAACGAATGGGCCAACCGTTTCTCGTTGCGTGGCACTCGGCAACGACGAGTTTAGCCGATTTTGGACCCGAGAGTGTGGCATCGCCAATCGTCGTCGTGTAGCCAGTCTTCGAACGATTATCCTTCAGTCTGTCCTATGCAAGTAGAGCTGTACAACAATGCATCCGACGCCGATGGGAGCTCTACACGGCAGTCTCCATGTGAAGAACAAATAATCCACCGCCCGACTTTCTGGGACTCGAGGGACAGAAGCTGCAGCATGGGCCTAGTGCGCACGCTGTGTAAGCCATGCGAGAACGATGTCTAGGTTGTGTTTCGTTTTGTTGCTGGTGGAATAGCACTGCACGAGTCAGCGACAGTTGGAATACGGCATGCAGTCCTCGCGGTCTTTGTAGCACAGACGACGGCTTGTGGGCATGTTGAACTCTCAACGGCCATGTTCCGCAGTCTTGTCTTCCTCCTCCTCCCTGCCCTATTGTCTGTCCTCGTTCCTGCTCTCCTTTCTCCCTGCACTCGAGTGGTGACAAACTTCCCCGCTTGCACCCGCTCCATCTGCCCGCGACTCACCGAAACAACTCTCCCGCCGACCTCTCCCAATCTCATCTCGCGGATCAAGTCGTCCACCCCAACAGCGCCTGGCAGGTCGTTCTTATTTGCCAATACGAGTAGTGGGACCGAGGCCAGTGCTGGCAGCGAGAGGAGAGCGTGTAGTTCCGATGTGGCTGTTGGGAGCGATTTGGTCTGTGTATCGTCAGGACACATGCTCCGCATACCTGATGGAGTAGTAGGACGAGCGAAGACGGAAAGCATGAACGGGGCTCACATCTGCTGCATCCACGACGTATCTGGCCTGGTCAGCGGGGCGCACAATTGTCTGCAGGAAGTTGCGACTCGAGACTTACATGATCGCATCTGCTCCCCGACAGTAGCGGTCCCACATCCCTCTGAACTTTGGTTGACCCTGTGGAGCAGGTCAGTACGAGCATGTAGTAGACAGTTGAGACAGTAAAGGTAGAAGCAGAGGCCAGAGGGGAGAAGGAAGAGGCGGGAGGGTAGAGGCAAAGCAGGAAGAGGAGGAGGGTAGAGGGGAGAAAGAAGAGGCAGGAGGGTGGAGACGAAGCAGACGAGCTCACCGCCACGTCCCACACTTTCATCGTCACGTTCCCCTTGCGCACTTGGCGCAAGTTGAACGCGACTGTCGGCACGACATCCTCTGACCACTGGTCCGAGCCTAGGACGTTGACTAGTCTAGGCGAGTGCGGGTCAGCTGCTGTGCATGGGGGTGGGAAAGGGATCGGAGACGTTAGAGCGGTTGCGGCGGAAGCGGGATCTGGAAGTTACGGGACTAGGGGTGGAGAGGCAGGCAAGAAGACGAGGAGCGCGATGACCAGGTGGAGCGGGGTGCAGCGACACAATGGAGACGAAGCCACCGTAGAGACAAGGATAACCACGATGCGATACTGACGATGTCTTCCCACTAGCCTAACAATGTCAGCCTTGCATCATGGATAACCAGAGAAACGGGACCATCGGCGAGGCGATAGCCGCAACGGCAGTGCTGGTTTGGGAGCGAATGGATAGGTGAGGTGGACGCATTGGTGAGGTAGGCGCAGTGGTGAGGTAGGCGCAGTGGTGAGGTAGGCGCATTGGTGAGGCAGGCGCAGTGGTGAGGTAGGTGGACGCATTGGTGAGGCAGGTGGACGCATTGGTAGAGTGATAGAGGGGTAAGACGTTGGGAGTACAGGAATGCACAAGGTGGACGCAGAGCAGGGATCAATTGGACGGAGTGGAGACAAACAACCCGGCAGCTCACTTGCAGTCCCACAATCGTGACCTCGAGGTGCTTGGTGAAGAATATCGACCGCAGCCAGCCCAGGAAGTTTGTGAAGATGGATGCCATGGACGCGGCGATACGTTGCGAAGACGCAGCGGAGGCGGGTAAGGAGAGCTGCTCGACTGTGCCAGCGCGACCTTACGACCAACAACAGCGATCGCTGTGGCCAGTAACAGCGACTAGTACGACTAGCAACAGCGACGGTACGACCAGTAACAGCGATCGATATGGCCAGCAACAGCGATCCCGCTGTAGCCAAGACGGGTGCCAGGAGGAACAGTAGTCGCACCGAAGCTAGGAGCGACAGTCGTCGAGACGAGTGCCAGGGCAGTAGTCGCGGCGACTACCGAGGCGAGCAGGGAAGCGGGCCGGGTGTTAGATCGACGCTATAGTGCGACCGACGTCCTCCGACGAGAGAGCGATAGACTACACCAAAGCGTGTCAAAGCAGGCAACGACAGCAACACGACGACCAAACTGCACAGCTGAAGCCGCAACACGAAAATCGACCACTGTCCCGTTCAGGCAATGACGCAATCACAAACTACACGAGTGATTCACAGGAAATCTTCATGCATGCATTGAACAGTCTCGCAAATGTCACAACGGCACATCAAACAGGTGAGGACAAGGTCAAGCGGGTGGGTGAAGGGGAGAAGTGAGCATCACATATGCGCCTTGAAGAGGGCTTCCGAGATGAACGACGCTTGGAGCTGCCTACCGCCAAAGAACCTGCCATTCAGACCCTTGATGGCGCCCGCAGCATCGCCCACGACGTTGAACTCGATGTACACCTCGCCCTAAACACGTGAGCCAGTGGTCCCCTTCTACCAATAGTGGGGGACAACTCACAGCAGAGGACATTTTGTCCACCTTGATACGCTTGACAAGCCCGTATTTCGACTCGACCTCACCCCTGACATCTTCAGCCAGGTCAAGATCCCAGTTTCTTTCAGTCTCACTGTGGGATATCAGCACGTGAAGGTTGACGATCGCCCGACGCATGACGATTGCCCCGGGAACGGCTAGCACTACTCACTCTTCTGGGTTGAACATGTTGGTCACCACAATGTACACGGTGGGCTCCATAGCAGGAGATTTGGACCTGAAACGATATTAGCGGCGTCTCGCTTCTTGAGCAGAGTTGACACACGGCAAAGCTGGCCTGTGGGCCGATAAAGGCGCGTTGGTTGTAGGCTCTGTCCTCGCAAGCTTGAACATGAGCTGCTGCCTCTGTGCCGCGTCCATGCGAGGTCCATAGCCCGTATCTTCAATCTGGTCGCTAGAGTAGGCCGGCGCTCTCTCCTGTCGGACCTGAACGGTTATCACTCGAATGGGGCGACCAGCAAGCTCAAAGTTGTTCATCGCATCGAGAGCCATCTGTGCAGATTTGAGCTCTTTAAACTGCACATACGCAGTCCCTTTACTCGTTCCAGCCTGTTCTCGTCAGTCGACAACAACCCTTCACGATCCAATGTCACGCACAAAGTCCCGATGCAGATCGACAAACTCGATCGTGCCAAAGGCTTCAAAGACCTGTCGAATGTCATCCGCAGACAAGTTTACCGCGAGGCCAAGGACAAAGAGCCTGTGATACGGGACAGCAGCGTGTTTGTGGGCATCGACATCCACATCGTGTGGGATAGCTAGACCCGTACTCAACGGCGGGTAATTGATCTGATAGCTGGTGTTCTGACGTCCGCCGCTACTTGGGACGAAACTGTGTGAGTTAGCGTCATATCTTTTCCCAACAGTAGGCAGCACGCACGTTCCATTCATCATGGCAGCGAGTTGTCCCTCGCGGTTTCGCTCCGACTCGGTGAGCGTGATAACAATGGGAATGCCCATGACCACTGTGCCATTGAGCTGCAACCATCAGTTTCTTGTCGAGCTCATGCGCTTGTCAACTCACCCCAAGAGCCTGATTGACAAGCTCGACCGAATCCAACTCGACATACCCGATTCTGAACGTCAGTGTTGCCATCAGACTGATAACTCACCCCTTGGACCTCCTTGACTGCCGTTCGGTGACTACCCTGGCATCCCTGACTGAGCCTCTGCCGAGTTTATCTTCAAAGAACAGACCCAAATCACTCGAGGTCAAGCGTGCTGCAATCTGCGAGACAAAGATCGAGCGCGCTTCCGAATCAACCTCGTTCAAGAACTGTGTTACTGGGTCGGCCGGGGGAGGCGGCTCGCGCGGAGGAGGGGGAGGTGCGCGGTCCGGACTGTTGTACGAAGGAGACGGGCGGCGACGACGAGGCGAGTCGTGCGAATTGTATCGTTCCCTGCGTTCTCGTTCGCGATCGCGATTCATCTACAGCATGGTCAGCTCTGACCACACCGAACTGGCAGACACCTCAAACTGCATGTCACCCGACTGACCTCTTCGTACCGCGCATCTCGCGCCCTCATAGCTTCGCGCCTTTCCTCCTGCATTTCCCTATCGCGTCTCTCCCTCTCTGCCTCCTTTTCCTCTCGCGTCATCTCCTTGATAGCCGGCGGGGGTGGGAGCGGTCTCTCGACGACATCGCGCGACCGGTGAGACCTGTGGCTCTCTCTAGACCGATCGCGATGACTATAACTGTCTCTCCTGCTATCGCGAGACCTATCCCGGCGCCTGGATCGGTCTACCTCGCTCGAGCCGCGGCGCGGTTCGTACTCCCTATCTCTGTGCCTATCGCGTGGGTCTACCTCGGGATCGGGTAGGAGCTCCCTACCGCGTAAATCATGCTCGCGAGGTGCGTAGTCCCGTTCTCGGTCTCGGTCTCGGTCTCTGTCTCGCTCCCTATCGCGCATCTCCCTCTCCCGCCGCCGACGTCGGCGCTCCTCACGCTCCTCGTCAGCCTCCTCGGGGCGCCCCTCACGCCCGTCGCGGCCTTCACGCTCCTCACGCTCCTCGCGCTCTCGCTGGCGGCGGCGCTCGTGGCGCTCATGCCGCTCTTCCTCCGTCTCGTCCTCCCTGTGCCGATGGCGCCGGCGTCGCTCGGCGTCTTCTTCCGGATCGTAGCCGTGCTCGCGCTCGTGCCGGTGTGACCTGCTCGACCTGTCACGATCATCTTCCTCGTCTTCACGATGGCGCCTCTCACGTTTACTGCGCCGTCAGCGGGAGGCGTCGAAAGAAAAGGACACCGGTCAGAGTACACAAGAGAAAAGGACCATCAAGATGTACAAGAGAAAAAACCATCAGGTATAAAGAGAAAAGGGAGTGGTCTCCAAATTCCATGTGCGTTCACACGACCAGGCGACACGCAGAGTCAGGAGGAAAGGAAACGCAATGGAGGTAAGGACAGCCATCGAGGCGGACGTACGAGGTGAGCTCGGGAGTGCGGTCCCGATCACGCCCGTTCAGCGGCTGCGACGAGTCATGCGGAGGCGTGTCTGCCATGGTGAGCTGCGCAGGCTGTGGGATCACAGCAGCACCTTTTGAGATGTAGTGTGATGCTATGCTGCTTTGAACGACAGAGTCAATGACAGAATGGAAAAAGTCCCCCGCCCAGGGCGACAGCTGTCAGCGGGGAAATGGTTGAAACGCCGCGAGTGGCGCCCTCGTCTCCCTTTTCCATCTCTACATGTTAATATTCATGCGACAATGCTAGGTGGAAGCCCATGCCGTCCGAGATCATCTATGGTGCTCTATGATACGCCTTGCCACGAGTAGGGGCTGCCAAATTTCACTTGGCAAGCTCGCGAGCGATCGCCCATGCCACTCCCTCTTCTACCTGTTCTGCGATTTTCGTCGGCGTATGTCTAGGCTCGCCAGCCTTGTAGACTCCCGTCTTGACGAGGATCGAAGCCCAGCCATGGCCATTCGCACCTGCGATATCTGTACCGCTTTATCAGTTTCACAAGTTTGTCTTAGTGGACCGGCCAGTAAGAAACGGACACCGACCAGACTCTGGATTATCTGAGATAGTATACCGCGTTAGTGGCAACTTTCAGATTGTCTCTTGAAAAACTCTGGGCTCACCACCGACCATGTACCTGCGGGGGTCAGCCGGATGGGCGCATAACAAACATGACTGATGTCGCTACTCACACGTTCAAAGGGGCGTCTGGATCCCTGCCCAATGCGCGGACGTGTCGCCGTAGCATCGCCTCTGCGAACCGGTAGGTCGTTGCGTGTGGTTTGCCAAACTGGGTGTACTCGAGATCCCGTCCTGTCAAAGTCTGTACCAATCAACGCGGTCCACGCATCCATATGGTACGATCATGGATTGCTGCGATACAGATGGTGTGAGAGCAACGTACCTTGTAGACCGCCTCTAGCGCTATTCTGAATGCACCCATACCTAGTCGCGGCAGAGGATACTCGCTGGCGGGCGTCAACACGATACCAGATTTGAGGCGAGTTTGAGATGCAGGAGGATTGAGATGATGAAATCTAGACGAAGGAATGCGATGAAGGAATACAGATGAAGGGGGCTCAGGGAAGGAGGATGCAGAAGAAGAATGCAGATGAAGAATGCAGACGAAGAAAGCAACTAAAGGGGGATGCAGTAGAGTCCACACATACGATCCCCAGATCACATCAGGATTCGTAAACACCAGTGGAATAGCTTTCCGCCCAGCCGCAGTTGCAGTGGTACCCAGTCGTCCTTGGTCCGACATGAGCAGCTCGGTGATGACCTGGGACGCGAGCGCCCAGTCCATCCCGTCATCATGCACGACGAAAATTGCTTCTAGTGGCGTACTTGAGAAATCGACGTCCCGCTGCCTGTATCAGCTTCCAGTGACCGCGACCAAACGTCGATAAAGATACGTAGATGGACGGGAGGGACGTACCTTGGCGAAAAGTTCTTCTGCAGGCGAAAGATGGTAGCGATCCCAGATGGCTGGCCGCCACGCCACGATGTCTTGTAACAGATACGCCCGCTTGAGGCCGTACCTGCCATGTCAGCAAGTGACGAAGGGATCTGCGGAACATCGCAGGTTGTGTAGTGTGGACTGTGTAGTGTGGATGGTGTAGTGTGGATGGTGCAGTGTGGATGGTGTAGTGTGGATGCAGGTGGGGGTCAATATCATGGCATATGATACAGGTTCGCGTGGACCGCTCGACTCACGACTCGGCAACCCGCCGACCCGCATCCCCAGCCCCGCCGACGACCAGCACCGGCTTATCTGCATAGTCATGCACGTAGTCTCTCAGCGGCGTGTGAGACTGCACCAGCTGGTCTGCCGAGAGCTGAGCTGAATCAGCATCAGAGCATGGCGCGATGGACAGGGAACGAAGCGTAGAGTTTATGCGCACAGGGCACTACAGGGTGGGAGCTGGAAGGTGGTTGGAGCGCTGATAGAGAGGCGCCGCTGACAGGATGGGGCTGACAGGATGGGGCTGACAGGATGGGGCTGACAGCATGGGGCTGACAGCATGGGGCTGACAGGGGGGTGGCGCTGATAGGATGGGGTTGACAGAGAGGCGCCGCTGACAGGATGGGGACGTGACACTGACGTTGACCCCAAAGTCTCGCGACAGAAACTCGAGTCGGTCGGCCTCGGGCATGCCGCCGCCGTTGGTGATGCATATGAAAGGGATTGGTCTGACTCGACGATCAGTTCCGGTCGACACGACGTCCAAGCGCGTTATGCTTCGAGCGCATGACAACGCAGAGATACAGTCAGAGCAGAGCAGACTGGGTCCAGAACATCTCGCGTGCACACAACGTCGACGGAGCTGGTGGACATTTATCCAGTTCCAGACCATCTTGAGTCCACAGAACGGAGACGAAGTTGCTCGGATCATTTATCAAAGACGTGGTGATCATGCCAGACAGCCTCTAGACGTACCGCTGGAACGGGCCCGTCTTGCCCGAGAGGAGACTCATCACTCGCCCAGTTTGGGGCAACACATGATGCCCCTGCTTGAGGACGCCGTCCTGTGTGTATCAGCACTGGATATTGACGGACTCTTGCTCGATATCGCCCCGTAGGTCGATGCCAGAGAGGAAGCTGCTCAGAAGAACACGGATGGAGAGATGGTCCTGAAGGACACGGATGGAGAAGTGGTCCTGAGGGAGTGGAGAAGATATGGTCCTGAGGGAGTGAAGAAGAGAGGGCGGAGTCGCAACTAACGATATCAAACGCAAATGCCAACCGCTCAGGAAACGCATCTCCGGCTACCACTCAGCTGCCCTGCTTCAACCAACGCCTACCATGTAGACACCGTACGTGCCTCTGCAGTCCGTGTCCTCGGTCCCTGCCCACACGAGATACCGCACGCGACAGCGGCCGCGACATTGCCATGTTGCGACTGCGACGGCGACGGCGACGATGCGATACGATGCGAAGTTGAAAGACAGTCTCGAGCTTTTGGCGGTCGGGAAAATTGGCCGAAGACTGAAAAGATAACAGCGGCCAAAACCTAGAGCAACCCGAGTACTACTACTGCGCGGTGCAACGACGACGTTCTGGGATGCATATGCGTGAGATGAGTGGTCCAAAGCTGCTGATAAACTGTAGGTGATGTACATATGCTATGCTATGCTATCTTTGGTCACGCGTCTCCGTCCTCTGCTTCAGCCTCGTTGTCGCCAAACCGCCGTCCCTTGAACAACACCCAGTTCCGCTTCCTCTCAGCATTCGGCACGCCGTTCCACCACTCCTTGACGGGGATGGGCTGCCGCCCGACTGCCCAGATGGTCTCGACTTGCGCCCACGAATGCCCCTGTTTCTTCATCGTGTTCCACGGATGCTCGGGGCCGATCTCAGGCGGCACACACGCGACTAGCAGGCGGGGCGGCTGCGAGGTCTTGTCGAACCATGCTGTGCCGGGCCGATGGTCGATGTCTTTCCTGAGCGTGAAGAAGATGGGTACCTCGTCGTTGGGGAGGTGCGTCCAGTCGGGGAAGCGGTAGTCGGTGCCGTAAAACTCGGTCCACAGGTGTTGCTGCCCATGAGCTCGAACAGAACTGGCAGTGCAGTAGAAGAGCAAGACAGTAAAGGAAGGAGCGCGGTAATGGGATGGAGCGCTCACTTGGTGGCTCATGCCTCGGCGCATCCGCTCCAGCTGCAGCGCATTGTGCTCGCGCCACCTGATATGTGTCGTCTCCTTGCTGATCTTGGGTGCGCGTGACTTGAGCGACGGATCTTGCGGTACCGGCTTCTCCTGCGACACCAATCGTCAGACCTCGAGACATGAACAAAACGCCTCGCTCGCTGACCTTGCCATCCTTGATCTCCCGCAAGACCTTGACCAGCAGCTTGCCGCCTTCTTCCGCCAGAATCGGCAGCATGGACCCATACGTCGCGTCGTCCGGCACTTGCTTCCCGTCAGCAACCGTCGTTTACCCCACTCACAATCCCATGGGTCACACCGACGAGGTCTCCGCCGTCGATACCCTTTTGCCGCTCCACCAGTCGCTGTACACTCACACCTGTCTCTGTCTCCCCGTTCGCGATCGTCCATTGTATTGGAGCAGCTCCGCGATACTTGGGTAACAACGATGGGTGCACGTTGAGCCGTTGGTTCTCTGAGAACAGCGCCAGGATATGTTCAGGTATGATGTGCCCGAACGAAGCGGTCAGCAGCAAGTGCGACGGATCGGGCCGGGTGAACGGTTCTGGAGGCTGAGTGATTCGCGATTCAGCATACGAGCATTTCCAAAGTCGAGGATCACGATCAAGTGCCGATGCGCTGCTCACCTTCCACTCGTCCCGGTCGTCCAGCTTGAACGACGGGAGCGTTTCTGGTTTCTTTCGAAACACTCCTTGAGGCTCCTTGACCTGAGCCACGTACGGCATGACAGATCGTTCCAGGCCCAGCTTCTCTGCATACATCTTGAGCGATGCTGGGCGTCGTCAGCTCCCGGTGTCTCGAAGCGCAGCTGAGAGGAAGAACTCACGGATATACATCTTCTCCATGTCCTTTGCCGAGGCTTTCCTTCCTCCTCTCCCAACTCGAGTCTCATGTGGCGTGAGCACATGGATGCTCTCCCACAGATCTACGCCCAGTCAGGTTTCCGTGCCAGGCTGCCAGGTCTGGGCTCAAGCTGCCCTCACCTGTTGCCTCGTGAACCGCTTTGAGCGCGGCGACCGAGAAATCATCCGAGCCACAAAAGAGGATCTTGAACGGCTCTTTGTCCCGTCTCGAGCTGCTTGCAAAGCCCCGAACGTGGTAGACCTGAGCCTTGACAGCCGCTCTGCCCAGGTGCTGTATCCGCAGGATCATTGCTAGAAATCCAAATGCTTCAGAAAGAGAGATATCGCTGCAGATTCGAGTACCGCATCCCGCAACTTTATGCTTCCGGTACCGCTATTCTTGGCAACAAAAGTCAACCCGCACGAGTTGGGTGATTTCGTTGCTACACCTTCCACGTCTGGGCATCGTCGCCACGAGATAGCCAGGCCCACGGCGTGCGCACACAGGCTGGGAGAGAGACGCAGGACGCGGTCGTCGAATGACACTAGAACGCGAGCCGTGTTCGACCTGCTGACTCTCCCTTTGTCCCGTCACCGACCGGGCCCTGATTGGCACGTACGCCACCTCTCCCGCCTTGCAACTTGCTCGTCGTGTCTAGTCGTGGGGAGGCTAGGACGATATCTTCCAGCCTGACTGGCGTGTCACGACGCTGCGGCACTGGGACGCTGCAGCACTGCGACACGGCGGCACTGGACACTGCAAGGCGCAAGGCTGCAAGGACGCCATGATATCTCCCGCACGGCCGTCTTTGGCTTCCCTCCTTCTCGTGCCCGGCATTTACAGCTCGATAATCTACCATGCCACCCCCGCAGCCGCCTACATCCCCGCCATGCCCGTCAACGATACGTCCGGACTCAACTTTACCGACTCGTCAACCATTGCAATATCGTGGACGGATCCCGCGGGCTTCTACCGTGGTGCAGTGTGAGCATTCCTGCTTGTTGGCTGTCTGCCTGCCTACCTGCTTGCCTGTAGTGCACGTACTCGTCTGAAGCGCAGGATTGCTGACTTGCATAGCTCGTATCAGCTCAAAGCCGATGTACCTACAGGAGGGCAGACATCTGGCGCTCTCGTGCACTTTACGGAAGCGTCGGCAGGGGGGAATGTGACCACCTCGACGCCGTGGATAGCATATATCAGCTGCGACGTCAACGAGACGATGGCCAGTATGGAATGGGGTGAGGCCCTCTCACGCGATGGCCTTGCTCGTCGCTGATGGGCTAGATATCTTCACATTAGCACGGGATAGAGGAGCAGTCTCTGCAGTAAGCCTATACAGCTCGTACTAGCACCCTTGAGCGCATGGCTGACCCGATACAGTTGCTGTATACTGCGCACTCGCAGTCATGCCTGCTCAACCAGGAGTATATCCAAGATTTCGAAAAGCCGCTCGATGTCTTTGCGACCAAGACTATACAGGTCGCTCGGTGGGTTTACCTATCCGTGACGCTCAAGCCTGACGAGTGCTTAGAATCATTGATAATAAGTTTGTGTATACCAACGACACCTTCTACACCTACAACGGGACTTTGCTCAATATATCGTAGGTCGACTCCGTACACCTGAGAGACATGACTAGATGCTTATCTATCCGCAGCGGGGTCGCAGTGAACGACTCCCTGGCGGGTAATCCACCCTCCAATCACACGTTTCTCATCGGAACGCTGACCGCTCGTAATTCTACCGGCCAAGCTTCGCCTACCAACATACCAGGGGCGACGGCCAGTCCGACGGGTGATCAATCGGATAACGGCACTCCAGCCTCGATGATTGCTCTCTACGTGATCACGGGCTTCATCTCGGCGTGCGTCTCGTCGATGGTCTGCCTCGGCGCGAGGAGGGCAGCACAGCATCCTGAGCGATACGGCCGACGGCGAAACACGGGAGAAGAGCGTGGACCGCAGACCACGGCTGGTGGTCTTGCACAGGCAATTCTCGATACATTCCCCATCATCAAATTCAACCGGTACGCCGGGGCGTCCGGAGACGCCAGCCAGCAGTTCCAACCTAAACGGCTCTCATCGGAACGGGATCTCCAGGCCGTGGCCGTGGCTTTGACGGAATTGGACCGCAATGCAGGCTCGTCCAGCCAGCGAGAATCAATCGCGATGCGAAGCCTACGTACCGAGGAATCCGTGTCTTACCGTTCGGCGTTGGAGGAGCGGGACGATATCAGCGTCAAGAGCGTGGAACATCGGGAATCTACGCCGGTGATGAGTCCTTCTGGGTCGCGGCGCGCCTCGGGGCACGATCTGCCGAACCAGGCTCTGCTAGAAGACGCGCAAGGGCTGGAGGATCAATGCCCAATCTGTTTATTGGAGTTTCAAGAGGGCGACGATCTGCGTGTGCTGCCTTGTGAAAAGGCACATATGTACCATCAGGCGTGCATTGACCCATGGTGAGCTGAGCGCATCGACTGCCCACCGCCCCGGTCTCTTCGCCGTCATGCATCGGTGCTGATTTGTATCAGGTTGCTGCAAGTATCGTCCAGCTGTCCCCTGTGCCGAAAGGGTGTGTACCTAATTATCTCTATTCATCCGTATCTATTCCTTCGTATTCGTTATCCTTCGTGTTCCTATCTGTTCCTCCGAACTCCTGTCTCTTCCACCCCTCCATCCGCATGCCGCATGCTAACCAACTTCAGACTTCAACAACCCCCAGCCGGCACCGACCCCGAGTCCACCATCCGACTCGGCCGCGCCTTCCCCGACCTCTCCTACGCATGCTCATCCTCCCACACACTCCGGATTCGCAAAGTACCTCGCGTTCATGCGGCGAGAACGCCGCGGTCGACATCGTTCAGGAACACAAGGGACGTCCGAGTCGGGCGTTGGGGCAGGACGGCGGCGGGAGGCCGACCAGACGGGTCCGGGCGGGTACTAATGGCTGCAAGAGAGAGCGCTAGTCGTCCAGTCCTTGCCGATCTCGGTCTCGCATGTAAGGAATGGACTTTTCGAGTTTTCGAGTTTTCCAGCCTTTCCAGCCTTCCCCCCCGCTCGGTATCGGTATCCCCGGTACGGGGTGTACGGGCTTGGATCCCTTGGATGTAGCATACCGTCGTCGTCGAGTCATCATAGTGAGTGTAAGGGTACGGAGTCGTGCCATAGGGCATATTATGCATCATCGGTCATCTCGGTCCGTGTCCTTTAGAGTGACCCCGGACCAAAGTGCTGCAAAGGATGTGGCGGAGTGCACGCTGGCCGTATCCTGTCGGTGCGATGTTGCATGGCGGTTTGTTGTCAGCGCCATGATGTATTTACATGCTGGCGGCAGTGGGGGCGATGAGCTCGTTATGGATGCTCGAGGTCATTTCCTCATCTAGTCCATTTCAAAACTCCTTTCGAGTCCTTCGGTGCATTGGTCCTTTGTCGTCGTCCAAGGAGTCGTCGTCCTTTGTCCTGTTCCAAAGTGGCGCGAGGCAGTCCCGTCCAGCCCATGTGCGGTACGTCGTCTCGCTCCAAAGAGTCGCTCGAAAGCGTCGAGAAGGGCTCCTTTGTCGTTCGTCTGTCCATCTGGTAATTTCCTTGTGGGGGCTATTCCATCTCGGAGGTTTTCCTTGTGGTGCTATGGGCGAAGAGGACCGGTTCGGGCTTTGGCCTTGACCGCCGTTTGAGCTTTGGTCATGGACATTGACTGTTGGCCTTGGACATTTGACCTCTGACCGTTGACTGCTGACCGTTGACTGCTGCCCGTGGCCTTTGACCGCTGGCCTTTAACATCCGGCTTTGGCTTAGATTCACCCTTTGGCTTGGATTCGCCCTTTGGGCTTGGGACTCGGCCGTTGGCTTGGTACTCGAGAGTCGACAGTCGGCCTTTGACAGGGTGTCCCTCGCGCGATAGTCGAGACACCACGGGTTGGTATAGCCACCGGCTGCGTGGTCCCCTTGACACTCTTCGCTGGTCGTGTTCCTTCCCTGTGACTCTGACTTGGTCCTTGATCTTTGTGCTACCTATCGCGTTGCCGCCGGGACAGGACGAGTACGACGTCTTGAGCGCTCGATATCATACCCCCCACCCTCCCGCGCGACCACGGCCACGACCACTCATACACCGGCACGTACCGCTTGCACCCACTCCCACATACATTCACGCAGACGCCCTCACACACTTCACCTCACACACTCTCCCACCTAACACACACTAACTCACAATCTCACAATCTCACACTCTGCGAGAGAGAAGGCGTAGTTCTGTGGCTAGTATCAGAGAGACGAGACCGAGTGAGAGTAAAACTCAGCAACGATGACCACGTCAGTCTCACTCGCCTTCCTGTCTGCCAACGCTCCAATTCCCCAACCCAGAGCTGATGGTCCCAGTCCCGCCGTCATGGGCTTCTCATGCCTCATCGCCATGGTGGGTCTGATGTTTGCACTCTGGCATATCTGGCACTACGACAAGTTCAAGTGAGTCGCCACTTGCCACTAGCTCTCACTTCGTTGCCACTACCGAGCTTGGCTGGGTCATCTTCCGTTCTTCTTGGCAACTCGAATAGCCTTGTCCCTATGCCATGCCTTGTTCATATGCCAGCCTTGTCCCTATGCCATGCCTTGTCCCCAAGCCATGCTTTAGCAGTCACAGACAGCGGAACACTCTACGATCCACCCTCGCAGACGGACGGTCGCTGACCACTCTCCAGGTGCCTCATCCACCCCCGCACCGACTGGTTCAGGAGCCTGATGATCGTCATCCTCTTGACGTCCATCGTGTTCTTCAATATCGCCACTTGGGTGGAATCGTATGTCCTCTACAACCAGGTACGTCTTGTGCCGCGTCTCCATCCTGTGTCCTGACTGGCTGATCACTGTCCTGTGTGGGCTGGCTGATCACTGTCCTGTGTGGAGCGCTGATCACTGTCCTGTGTGGAGCGCTGATCTCCCGCAGTACTACGTCTTCCTGGGCACAGAGACGATCCCGACCCCGTGGCAGCTGTGGCCCGAAGACATTGCGAGGATGTTCAGGTCGTCGCTCTATGTGCTGTTCGTCGGCTGGGGGTTCTTGCAGGCCGTACACATGGAGGAGGTGAGTCTCCGTCTTGCCACAAGCAAGAAAAACGGCTGTGCCGCTTTCGCCACTACAAACTCGTACTCTGTACTATTCAGTCTGTTACCCTACTCTGTCACTCTGTTGCTCTTGATGCTGCACTCTGTTACTATTGACGAGATCCGGATCTGTTTTCCATGCTAACAGTCGCCTTCGTCACACAATCCTCCCTACACCCAAGGAACCAAACGTTGACCTCGCAGTTCCTCTACTGGGGCTACCTGATGCGGTCCATCCGCACCCCCGGCGGCCCGCGCACGTCCTGGCTCTACTCGGGCTTCTTCAAGATCTGGATCGCGGCGTCTTCGTGTTCCTGGGTCTTGTTGGGCGCGAGTCTGCAGATCGAGACGCATAATCTCGATATGATGAGGGCGTATTTGTTCCTGGTTGGATCGGTCGTCTCGACTCTGTGCGTTGGTCTCCCCTCCTCCTTGCTATCCTCACCTGTTCCTCTGTCTCCGTTTGTTTGGAATCGTCAAGTAATTCGAGCCTCTGGTCATCGGCGACTTCCTGAGACTTCTTACGACTTCTTGCGACTTCTTGCGACTTCTTGCGACTTCTTGCGACTTCTTGCCCCACTCTCTCTTGAGCGACGACGATCTTCGTTGGGGCTGACAGCGCAGACTGGCAATCATGAGTATCCTCCTCTGCGCCGTTTTCCCGCGCTTCCTGGCCCTCGTCCGCCAGCAAGGCGCGGGCTTCGAGGTGCTTGACCGCTTGTACTTTTTCAAGGAGATGAACGAGCTCCGTACAGTCTTTCGCGTGTGCTACGGGCTTTGCTTTGTCAGTCTGTCTGGCCACTCCCCGGCCACTCCCTCCCTGGCCAGACCGATTCAGCCAGTCCCTTCCAACCTTGCCAGCCAGTTTTCGTCCTGGCCAGGCCAACTTGCACCCCAGCACAGCAACAGCAAATCAGGACGCCCAGGCTACTGGAAGCTCAAGCTGACGCGCATAGCTCGTGTTGAGTGTCGACGCGACGACGCCGAGTCAGCGAGTCAACAAGGCCGCGTTCTGGGCGGACTTCCTCTACGCAATTGGTCAAATGGGCCTCTTTGCATCCACCTGCTTATCCATCATTGTCAGTGGTCCGGCTCGTGCATCCGTGCCCTCGTTCCCCGCAACCGGGCCATATTCTCGTGTTGCCTTACTCTGGTCCTGCCGGATTGGTGCTGACGGCGATAGGTCTTGCTCCCACGCAACATGTCGTCAGAGTCGCTCCCTACGGCCGCAGACAATGCGCACCAGCCGATGGTGCCGTACAAGCGGCCACGGATGGGCGGGCCCATCGACACTGAAGCCCAGCGAGCACTGTACGAGCTGGGCGACCGGCTCAACGTCGATCGTGATGCGTTGGCAGTGACGGTCGCCCACATCTCGTCGCCGGGCCACGAGCTCAATAGTGATAAAGGCAAGAACGAGAGCTACGAGCTCAACGAGTCCCCGCGGCGAGGCTACGCCGAACGGGTCGAGCCTGTGGATGCGCCGTTCAGTGGGATCGCAGATACGCGCGTCCGCGCGAGATACTCCGAGTTTCCGGGGCTGCCGACGGTGCTGCAGAAGTTCAAGAGCCCATTCGAGACCTCGGCGAGCAAGCGGGTTTCGGGGCGGACGCAGGTGTTTGTGGAGACGACGAGGACGGTGCATCACGAGGCATAGGCATAGGCGCCGGCGCCGACAAGGCAGGAGAGGATCAGAGCGGCGCAAGGCCAGGGGCTTGGACGGCAGAGGCAGACACGGGGTGGAACATCGCGATAGCTCTAGGCGCGCTGGTTGTCAGCTGTGGCAAGGCACATTGGGTCTCTGGATGATGAGGATTTGGATGTGGAGTGAGGTTCGATGTGCTTGAGGGTTGTGGCAGAGGGCTGCTGCTCGAGGATTGGACTGGATATAAGAGGCGCCGCTGTGCTTGAGGATCGAGGGGATGGCTTGCTCTTGCGAGACTGTATTGAATGGCGAACAAGACGATGATGTTACATGCGCCATGAGGCTCAGTCGCGTTCACCGGTCTATCAGTACATCCCTGTATGTATACATGATCTCAGTTCGCTGTCCGGTACCCGAGAAGAGATGCGAAGCACCGTGCTTCCAAGGCTCAGCCCGGCCTGCCCTTGGCCAGGCCCAATCCCGTCCGTCCGCCTGGACTGTATCGCCCACTGGGACGAGCCTCGGGCTCCCTGCCTCTCTCACTCCGCACTGTCCTTCTTGCGTCCCAAGTCGCAACCTTCTACTCCAGTCGATCTCTCCGCCGCACCTGTCGCACAATCGCACAGTCGCACCTGTCCCGTTGTTCGGCTGGATCCACCCTCGCCACTGCCGACCACCGTCTCCCTTCTCCGCCCTCCTGTTGTCCATCCGTCGGCGCCTGGCTCCTCTCCGAGCGCACAGCGGCTAGAACAGCAAGCACCGCCGGCTCCGGCTCCATTAACCCAAAAGCCACTACCCCTCGACTTCAAGCAACCAACAGGCCACTACCTCTCGCCCAAAGCGCCACTACCTCTCGCCAGCCAACCCAAAGACGTCACTACGTCTCCACCCAGCTCTCAAACAAGCCACTACGTCTCCACCCAGCCCACTTCAGGATACCCGGAAGCCGCCGTGCCACTACGTCTTCTTAAAGTATCCGCTGGTGACGGCCTGTCCCGCGGCGAGGTTGAACACCGTCTCGCCTGCTGACAGGTAGCTTTGGGCAATGTCGCGGATGTACGACTCGGGGAGCTGCTTCACGTCGGGCCTGGCGGCGTCAGCTTGCTGTGTGGGATGACGACGGCGGTCTGGGCTGAACTATAGACGGGCTGTCGTGCTGACATACAGACAAGCAGGGGGTTTGTTTTCTCTAGTGTCTAGTGTCTAGAATCTAGGGCAGACGTAGAGGACAAGGCAAGAAACAAAGTCAAGAAACAATAGGCAAACAAAGGTAAGAGAAGAAAGGTAAGGAAGCACTAGGACGGCAAGAACGGGAAATCAAGGCGAATGACGTCCGGCAACACGACTAGGACAAGAATCAAAGTCCGGAGAGAAGTAAATACGACCACACAGACCAAGACTTCGCCAGAGCATACAGGAGGAGCGCGGACTCCGACAGACGGGCGACAAGGACAAGACCAATCCCACAACATGCCACTCACGTGAATCCCGTCGAGCGCTTGACGCCAGCCAAGACGGTGGAGATGGCGAGCGCATCAAAGGCGTAGTGTGCCAGTCTACCGAGGACCATTCCGACTGAGCTGTAGGCTGCAGAGGTGGATTGGGTGCAGATGCAGAGGGTGAATGCAGGTTAGATGCAGCACCGCAGAACGTAGAGAGACTTAGAATGGTCGTCGAATCTCGGCGCCGAGCCGACGCGCGGTCGCGTGGCACTTGGCGTGTATGTATGTATACCTTGTGCCGGATGTATCCCAGTCGTCGGGCAGTAACATGCATCCGAGGCGAGGGGTACAGTCTATCGCACGTCGAGAGGACGTGCAGCATCTCCCTCGCGTTCCTCGACCCACCTCCGCACGGCCCGCCTCGACTCTGCCAGTATCCACGCTCGGCGCCACCGGTTCTCCCGCCCCTTTCGGTCCGCCTCGCTCTCGTCCCTTCCGCCCGTCGAGCCCACCGGCCGCCCCAGACCCCAAGTCGACCACAGCGTCATCACTGTCCCACAGCAGTTCCAGAGATCGTCCATATCTGCATCGAAGAGGAGGTACCAATCGGGTGGGAGGGGGATGCGGTGCAGCCGCGTCGTCAGGAGGATCGAAGCACACGCGAGGACGTGCGGCGGATGTATAGCATACAGCGGGGTCAGCAGGCTATGTGGTATTAGTGTTGGCGAGCGATAGTGAGAGTGGTAATGATAGTGAACAAGTGAATGATAACGAGAATAATCAAGTGACTAGGCGGCGAGGGACGGAGGGCGAGGGAGTTGAGGAGACGCACGCATCGTTCAGTATGGACCAGCAAGCCTGGGCGACCCCTTCCTCGAAGACGAGGTCGAGGATCTTGAGATAGTTGATGACGTGCGAGTACGGCAGGTCGACCTGCGTCGTCAGTATCAGCAGTCCCGATCCGACAGCGCCGCGGACTCGTACCTGCATGTTGAAGCCCAGCCGCTTCAAAATCTGCATCTCCGAGCCAACAATCACGTCCTTCCCTGGCGGGCATCAGTCTGATCCTCCGCACACTCTCGTGTATCTCGGCACAAAACAGGCACTGACAATCCCAAAAGACCTCGTCGTGGAAACCGGGCACCTCAAAGCTGAACCCTGTCCACACGGGATCCCTCTCCTTCTCCTTGCCCTTGCCGTTCCCGCTGCCGCTGCCGCGCGAGCCAAACCGTGACGGTCCTCCCGCCGAGTCCATGATGCGAAACAGCTCGTCTGCAGGCTGTTTGAGCAGGTGCCGAATTCGCGTAGTGAGGAAGATGTAGGTGTTGATCAGGTCGCGTAGTCGTACTGGCGTCTCGTTGAGTTTTGACGAGAGGTACAATGCCGAGATCGACACGTCCTTGAACGGGCATCAGCGCCCTCGTCCTAGCCTCCGTGGAGGAATGTCCATGCATCATGCAGCTGCGAGTCACTCACATACACACCAAACGACGCCATGGAGCTGACATAGAAGAAACGGTGGAAGACGACTTGGGCAGTCGCCATGGTGCTCTGTGGTCTACGCCGGGAAATCAGCAGGTTCGCAACCACGGACTTGGAAGCCAAGGGAGTCCTATACCCACAGCTTGAGCATGATCCCTGCCTCTTGAATCATCATGCACCCAGCGACACGCAGATCGTCCTCGACTTGGGCAGGGATCCCATCCTGCGCCGAGGGGGTTGATGAGATCTGCGCGAGCGTCGCCAGGGGATGCGGAGGCGCCGGCATCGGAAGGTGCTTGACTCTGGGCGAGACACTTCGTCCAGCAGGTGCTGTGGGCTTGTGCTCTGTCGCGGTTGAGCTGGGTAGAGTGACGTTATGGATGCACAATGCTACGAAATGTCCACCCACGGAAGCTTTTTGTTTTTGGTCGTCAACCTTTTTCAAAGATCCACTGGGACTTTTTTGCTCTCTCTATTCACCATATCCTGCAACGATCAGCAGCTGGAGCATCTCTGAGCTCATCCCAGGCCACCCAGCATCTCTTATTGGAACCTACAACGTAGCGGCAACCAAGACCACAACAGCGACAATGGACGACGACTGGGGTGAGTGCTTTTATCGGGTCGTCAGCGAAGCTAACGCCACCAGACGTTGAAGAATCTCCCGTTCACTCGGGCGCGTCTACCCCTGCGCCTGTCGTGCCCGTCACGCGGGCGGCTGCTCGCTCGAAATGGCAAGGCGAAGACGAGGAGGAAGAACAGGTGAGCTCGGCCCTCCAATTTTCTGTTGGCCCGTGCATGCTCTGCTCGGATCTGCTCGGGCGCTTCCTTTGTGTTCATGCTCACTCTCATAATAGGATGACTGGGACGCTTCGGAGGACGAGAAGCCTAAAGCGCCGACAACGGCTGTCGCGGCTCCCGTGAAGAAGAAGGGCGGTCTCAAGCAGAAGCTCGCAGAGAAGGAGCGCCTCGCTGCTGAAGCCGTACGTCCTCGTACCAGAGAATCACAGCCATCGCAACAGCGAAGAGAGGGGTGGGTTGGGGAGGAGAGCTGAGGAGAGGGGGGTTGTGTGGGAGGAGGGGGCCGTCGGTGGTACGAGCTCAGCTTACGCCGGATAGAGAGCTCGCGGCGAGCTAGGCGATGATCTGATCGACACGACGACCGAGCAAGACCGGCGGCGGCAGGCTCGCGAACGGGAGCTCGAGGCGGACTTGAACGTCGCGGCGGATTTGCTCGGAGTGACGGGCGTGGACGACTGTGAGTCTGCGTCTGCGACTGCGTCTGCGTCTGCGTCTGCGTCTGCGTCTGCGTCTGCGTCTTGGCCATCGCGCGCCTTGGCGAGGGTGATAGTGCAGCCGAAGCGAGAACGCACGAACGCACGAACGCGCGCTGACCCCTCGCCCAAATAGCCAGAGAGACGCTCAAAGCGGTCCTCGAGTCGAAACCGGCCTCGAAAGACGGCTTTGCGACGCTGTCCAAGCAAATCGTCACTGCCATCATCGCGCGACACGAGAGCAACCCCCTCTTCCCTGCGTTTGTCGAGACGTTCGCCAAGGACCTGTGTGAGAGCCTCACGGCTGTGCAGACGCGCAAGGTCGCGTCTGGCCTGAGCACGCTGGGGAATACCAAGCAGCAGGAGGAGCGGGATCGAGCGAGTGGGAAGAAGAAGGTGTGTCTGGCCATCCGATCAGCCCTCCCAGCCTCAAGTATCCTTCGCTACCCACTCGCACCTGCGCCAAACCTCTTCCCAAAGGTAGACGGCTAACGCACCCTGCAGACTACGGCCAAGCCAAAGCTCGGCGCGGTCAAGTCCCTCAGCAAGGACATTGACACCGAGGCATACAACGAGACGTATGACGACGGCGACGACTTTATGTGATCGCGCTCTGGCGCTCGTTCTCTTAGTCCTTTGCGGCTTATCACGCTGCACGGACAAATCTACTATGCATAGATGTTCTCGATTGTGTCACAGGGGTAGAACTCGCACTTTCTCCCTGTCCCCGCGCGCGTAATATGCAGACTGCAGCATAGAGCTGCTTTGGCTCAACTCTGGCTTCTATCAACGTATAACTGCTCCTTGCGTACACTGACGGACAACGCCAAGGCTAATCGGATCGAGACTATATTATGCGAGTTTCATGCGATGCTACAGACGACCGAGCACCAAACAAGACAAGACAAAGACGACGCCAAAGACTAGAACGGACACAAAGACGACGCCGCAGCCCGCCTCACGGTGCGCCAACAGCAAAGCCCACCAAGGAAAACACTAGCCGTATCGACGCGGTACTGAAAACATGAAAACATGCAACACACGCTACTGATACCTCAAGGCAACGTCTGCCTCGCACTACTTTATATCGTCCATCACGACCACAGCCGACAACGCCAACACCAACGTCGACGACACCGACGCAACGCAACGCCAACGGCAACGTCGACGCAACACCAACCCACGCAACGCCGCCAGCCCAGACGGCCAATCAGACATCGCCCCTTCCCCCTGCCCCGCCTTCTCTACTCTCTATGCTCTTGCTTCCGCTCCTCGACCGTCCCTGCCCGACCTCCAATCCCAATCCGTACCCTCCTCCCCCTGCTGCATCATCACCGCCACTACTGCCCGGCGCACCCTCGTCGGTCGGCGAGGTGGGCCCCAGCCCGGCCGCCTCGTCCCGCTCCATCCGCTGTAATCGCTTCATAGCCGCTTCGCCTAGTTCGGCAAACGTGTGGCCGCACATGCACTGCCGTTCGTCAGGCGGGCCGTTGAGGATATCGTCTATCGATTGCGTCTGGTCCGAGTCGCGCGAGTAGGTAGGCAAGTCCAGGGACGAGGTGGAGCAGCAGCACTGCGGTGGTCAGCGGGAAAACTGAAAATTGCAAACAGCACGTTGAGTGAGGCGGTGGAAGCACGGCTGAGGGTGGGCCAGGGAAGGACCGGGCATCAACACCCGCAGCGATAAGCGTGGGGCAAAGGGGGAAGGAAGGGGAAGAGACAACGGCACAACGCAGCACATACCGATGGAACTATGACCGGCAACTTGACAGCCATCATGCGCAATTCTCCCGGACCCTCGATCGGGTGACCGGCCACGGTCTCTCCCTCGACCGAGTAGAAGACCTGCAGCACGATCTCGTGGTTGACGCGTATGGGCGTGACCGTCCTGCGCCGTCAGCATGAGTCTCTTTGGCCACTGACATGCAAGCGCGATGGGTGGCAGACAAGATGCAGATGCAAACAAATATTAAGATGCAGATGAAGATGCAGATGAAGATGAAGATGAAGATGAAGATGAAGATGAAGATGAAGATAAGATACAGATGAAGATGAAGATCTAAAGAGGTAGACGATGATGAAGATGAAGATGCAGATATGGAATCCACAGAAAACACTCACCCGCTACTCGTCGACGGTCGTATCTTCTCGTGATTCGGCATCCTCGCCACCGCCTTTGTCCGCCACCCGTCGTCGGGCGAATCAGCCCCGCCAGCCGCTACGCCACGCCAGAGCGCTTCCTGCGAATGGCCAGGACACCGCTCGCCTTGGCGGTGCGGCTTGCCCACTTGGTACAGGACGTGGTGTTTCGGCGCTTCAGGGACATGCGGCGGGTCGTTGGGCGTGCGCGGTGAATGCAGACAGTACGATTGCGTGACTAGCACGCGGCTGAAGAAGATGGTCGTGCGTGCGTCGGGGGTCGGGATGCTTATTGTCAGTAGCAGGACCGCGGAGATCGAAAACTGCCTTGACGTCAGTATCGTCCCAAGTATAAGAACACCAGACTTGTCCGACCGGGTCACGGCCAGTGTGTATAGAGGGAAGAGACGTATAGCCAGGTGGCAAAAGTGTAACGAGGAATTGTGGCATTTGGTACAGGAGTATAGCTGGTACAGGCTGTAGAGAGGATGCGGCGACTCACCACGTCGGCGCTCGCTGTGAAGCGCCAGCTGCCGAGACCTTTGACGAACCCTTCCTTGCGGAGATCGAGCTGAGACACACCACCCGTAGGCCCCGGATTCGCATGCACGATCAGACTCCGCGCGGCCAGCAGGTCGCCCTTTAGCCAGCCTGTCTTTTCGGACCGCACGCCGGCCGCGTCGGTCGACGCCGTCGAGCGCATGGACAGCACCGAGCGCGCGTCGTCTGCGACCGTGCTGTTGTGCAGTGGCGACTGGCCGAGGCCGAGACCACCGAGACCACCCAAGCCTTGGCCCAGGCTCAGTGGCGGGACGTGCGAGATGTCGTTGCTCTGCCGGCGGTGGTACAGCCCTGTCAGGGAGGGCGACGACTCCGCCCCCCCACCGCTACTGCCAAACGCGATGGCCGAGTCGTCGGGCAGGCTGCTGGGACTGTTGGAGATATGCAGCGTGTGCACGGGGGGTGTGTGGGTTGCGCCAAATGATGATCGACGGGAGTCTGCGCGGTGCAGTCCCAGGTCCTGCGCGAGCTTGTCGGACCGTGCGATGACCGTGTCAAAGTCTTCTTTGAAGGGGATGTCAGACGACGGCGCGGCGCCGGTACGCGACGCCGACGAGTCGCGCTTGAACAACGACGTGAAGCCGCCACTGGCGGGGATGCCCTCGACCCGCGCGGTCAGGATGTACGAGATGCGGCCGAATTTGTGGTGGTCGTGCGTCGCCAGCGTGGCAGGAAGAAGCAGCGAGAATGTAAATCTGCATCCAGTGATCAGCACGCATCACATGTGGAAAGAAGACAGAGGGGGGAACGACAGGCTCACGTCTGCGACCCCTTTTCAAGCCAGATCCCCTCGGAATCCCCACCAAGCACCTCGATTCCCCGCTCAAACACCCCGTCCTCCTCCCACCCGCGCTCCTGCCCCATATGAAGCCTACACACACTTTGCACACCCACAGAGATGGCCTGGACCCGCCTGCGCTCTTTCATGATCACCTCGAGGCTGCCGCTGAGGACTGTGTCCTCGCTTGGCGGCTCGCTTTGGCCTGCCTCGAGTGGGTGGAGCTCGAGCAGCCGCGGCGGGCGCACTAGGACCATTCCCCTGGAGTCTAGTTAGCCTTCATAGAATGGGACGACGGGGCCGTGCAGCGTTGGGCCATGCGACGATCGGGCGAGGCGATGGAATGGTTGGGTGATGGGCAAGGGTAAGGGGCAATGGGACGCTGGGACGTACCAAGCCGGAACATGAATCTTGAGCGTGCCCTTTGAACTCTGCCCCTGCGGGCTACTCGACCTCAGATAGATGGGCGGCGGGACCCGCGGCTGCTCGTTGATCGCCATGGGGTTGCTGCTTGGGCTTCGGTCGAGTGACGAGCGGGCGTACGACGGTGGGCCCCGAGGCGACCCGGCTCCCCCTGCTGCTGCTCCCGTTCCGCCTGCGCCTGCGCCTGCCCCTACACCTACACCTACACCTGCCCCTGCACTTGCACCAAGACCTGGATCTGAAGTTATGCGCGTCGGCGCGCCGATACCGATACGGACGGGCGAATGGGAGCGGCCTCGGGAGACCGGCGACGCGGACCGTGGTACAGGCGGTGGCTGGGTGCCTCCTCCTGACGAGTACCCAGAAGTGTGTCCAGGCGGAGTGTGCCCAAGTGGAGCATGTCCTGATGGAGACTGTCCTGATGGAGTGTGTCCAGCAGAGTGGCCAGATGCAGTACGTCCCAAAGGCGACTGTCGGCCAGACGGCGAGTACCCAGCTGGAGACATGGCGGCTGAGTCGGGGACTCGGCGGTGATATACTGTATGCTCTATGTTCTAGCTGACTGGACTGCAGCGACGCTCTGCCGGACACCCGGCCAGCGTTACCAGGCGGGTACTCTGCGTGCTCTGCCGTGCTGGTTCCCTTGATCCCCTGTGTGCCGATTCCCGCGCACAGAGAGAGAGAAGGATCGGACCCAAATGACTGCGTCCGAGGTCGAGCGACGACTTTCGATGACGCTCGCCTCGTACGTTTGAATGGGCCGTCCAGGCGACGGAGGAGCGAATGTTCGGCCGGCCGGCTCGGGCAAGCGGGGGTGACGATAGAGCGGGACAGAGGTGGCTGACGAATGTGTCTACGGATCTACAACTGGCACTGAAATCAGGTGACTACGCGATTCGTTGTGCGTCGCTGTCACAAAGCATCGTCAGCTCCACGAGATTCAGAGGGTACGCAGGTGCGTAGGTGCGTAGGTGACTCGACTCGACTCGGATTTTTTCCCCTTTCTCTTGGCTCCAAGGGCTCTGCTCGACTATACTTGTCGCTGTACCCCAACTTGACTAGGCGGTTCCAGGCCTCTACAGGGTCCCCCGACTCGATGCAAACCAAAAGAGAGCATAAAAGCCTCCCAGCTGACTGTCCGGCGAATTCATCCAGCAACGCCACATCTCAGGCACAATTGAGGTTTTTCCCAAAAAGACGCACTGCCGATCTTTCGGTACAAACGAGTCTCGTGCATCAACTCGGCAGCAGTTGCATGGCCATGGCATGATTACATTCAATCGAAAGACCCAACCCACGTATACAAAGAAACAGCTCCCCTCGGTCCCCGATCACCCAGCAAAGGGCTCGAACAAGACTTGGGTGTAAGCGTGCGACGGCTCTGGTTGTGCTATTTGACCATGTATGGGATGGGGGAGGAATCTGGCGACCAAAAGCTGACATGCAGGCTAGCAAGCGACGGCGAAACGCCGCAACGCCGCTTAGAAGATACGCTGGGGCTTGCCCATCGTGGTCTTGATGTGCAGCGAGTTGATGTTTTGCCACTGCGAAGCGTCAGCTTTCACGTACGTGCTCGAGGTGGAGACGACTTGCCTGCTTCTTGAGCAGGGAGATGAGAAAGTTGATCGACAGCATGGCGTTCTGGACGATCTGGTCCTCCTCCATGTTGCAGTGTCCGATGGCGACACCGAGACAGAGGACCTTTTTGAGCTGGAACTTGATGGTCGATCGGACCTCGTTGACCTTGCGCGCCAAGTCCTCGGCGTGCGAGACGGGGGTGGGGAACTTGCCAGCCTTGGAAAGACCGGGGCCGAGCAGACTGCATGATGAGCTTGGGAGATCCTTCAAGGTGATAGGAGCTCACCGAGGAATCTGCTTGATGAGGGCCTCCGAGGCGAGGAAGGCATCGTACTTCTGGGCGAGCTTCTTGACGAGCTTCTTGTTCTTGTTGAGCTTCTTCAAGTCCTCGACGGTCATGAAGGGGAGCTCCTCGTCGAGCTGCTTGGCTCTAGAACCGCGTTAGCCGTGTGTGGCGTCTACTGAAAGGATGCTTACCGGTCGACGTCGGCAGCGTCAGCGAGAATGCAGAGCTGCATTCGGGGACGCGGGACGTGCGGGAGTCGGACCGTTCCAGACTGGGCATGTCAGCAACCAAAAACCCGAAAACCAACAACAACGTAGCGTGAACCAGGCGCCAACTCACGAAACGCTTGTCCCTCTGGGGGTCGTAGTTCTTGAGGCCGATCTGGAGCTCGATGGTCTCGATAAAGTTGCGCTTCTTGCCGCCGGCCTCCTTCCACGTCTCCTCGCCCGACTGGGCAAGGAGCGTCTTGACTGAGGATCGCACGCTTGACGCTTGGAGCTTGGACATTGCGGTGGGTGAGGGTTTTGAAGGATGGACAAGTGTAGGCGAGAAGACGAATTTTGGTGGAGGGTTTCGACGACCGGCGTTTCGGCATTTCCTCTGGAACACTGGTGGCGATTTCTCCCTCTCGATAGCTGCACCTGCAATACTACATACGAGTAATTCTACGTCTACGTACAGACCTTGCTCGGCGTTGCTTCACTCTGCTTGAGCTTGGTGGTGGAGCTCAGGCGCCTCGCGACAATGTCAAGCCCTACCGCGTTCCACATCCTCAAATCCAAGCTCTTCTTAAAAACAGCCACCGCCGCCGTCCTGCCCATCCCCCGTACCCGCTCAGGCTTCAAGACTGCCAACGGCGATTTCCCGATCCGCACGAAACGCAAGTACCGCCCCCATATCGGGCGCTTCGATTGGCCGGTCACGGTGTTGGCTGGGGAGGAGGGGTTGCAGCAGGTTCCGATGCCGCAGCTGAAGGGGGTGAGAATGCGGGTTAGGGATGTTCGGCATATGGAGCGGAAGGGCGGGTTGGAGGCGACACTGGTGCGTCTGGATGGTGGTGGTGCATGTAGCTGACGGCGTCGTCTTCTCTTGCTTTGTGATACTTGACTCCTCTACCAACTCGCGATCACCGTGATGCGTCACGATCCTTGTCTGCATCCCTCTCGTTATCTCTCCTTCCCTCTCGTTATCTTTCCTTCCCTCTCTTCCCTCTCTTCCCTCTCCTCCTCTCCCTTCCCTCTATTCTCTTTCCTACCTCCTCTCCCTTCCCCCCGATGCAGGTATCATCCCGCCCCGAGACGCTCTCGCCCTTTGGCCGCAAGCTGCGCACCGCCATCTTCGGCCAACTGCACCGCCTAAACGACTCGACGGACTGGTCTGCCGCCCTCGAGGCGCGCAACAACAAGCTCCGGGAACTCGAATCGCGCCGTCGCAAGGTTCTCCGAATCCATGCTGGACCACCGGCAAAGCGGCGCCCCGGTGGCGCCCGACAGCGCAGGATCAGTGCCGCCCGCTCGGGCCAGGCCGGCGCACAGGGGTCGGGCGAGGGCGCGAAGGGCGTCGATGGTGCCCGAGATGGGGTTTTGGGCATCGAAGCGCCAAAGGAGGAGCTGGAGCCCAAGTCGTAGTTCTCTCCGCCGCTTGCTGGCGTCAGTGTTGGTGTCTGTGTCGGGATCGGCGAGAGGTTGGGCTTGGAGGGGCTCGGGGATCTGGGTGAGGGGTTACGGTAGGAACATACAGCATGTATCATTTGCATTACCCATCCTGCGTGGCACGCATCTGTACTATCTGCCTGGATGCGAGTCTGCCCGGACACGCGGGTCGCGGGTGTGGAACCATTCTGACGGGTGAGGTATCGTGGCATACGGGTATATGGACGGCATAAGATCGCGCACCACAATGCAATCACGGAAGAAGAGGGGCATGCAGAGGAGCGGACGCGGCAGATGTACGCGACCCCGCTATAGTTTGAACAGCTAGACACCGCCAAAGTATCCGAGCACCGCCCCCGCCCCCATCGCCACACCCAGCAGCGCAGGCACGACCGGCGCCAATACGTTCGGCCGCGTAGAATCCGCCCCACTGGTCTGTGTGTCCTTCTGGCCAGCACCAGCACTGGCGGTCGCGCCGGCCCCAGACCCCGTTGTGCTCCCGTGCGTCGCGCTGATGGCGTCTCCTACGGATGTGGATCCAGTAAGAGCGCTGCCGTCGCTCGTGGTGCCGCTGGACGAGGGCGAGGTCGAGGTGGAGTTTGTATCGGTGGCGGTGGCGTTGGTTTTGGATGGCGGCAATAGGACTTTGTCGATGATCTTCCAATATGTCAGCTACGGGACTTATGTGACGGTGTAAAGAATACCGAGTAAAGTGACGCAAGTGAGGCAAAATGAGTGGCAAAACGAGAAACAAACGAGGAAGAAACGACACATTAATAATGAAGGAGGAAAGAGATGAGGATGAAAGAGGACGGAGCAGACCCACATGCAGCACGCCATTCTCAAGCAACACGTCAGACCGCAATACCTGAGCACTCTGATCCCCCATGACGACAAACGACCCGGTCGAGTTGTACACCACGTTGACGGAGGCACCAGAATCGAGCGTGAGGTTCTGGAATTGCCCAGTTGGGTACCATGCCATTGAGTAGAGGGAGTACGAGGTGGTGTACTGAGCGAGTCAGCGATGGTAGGTAGCGTGACGCCATGGCAGGCAGGCAACGGCAGAGCAAAGATTACGACTCAGTCTGGTGCAGCCGCAGGTGCAGCCGTATTGTTAGGTAGGAGGTCGGCACCACTCACATGATTCTTGGCCAAATTCGGATCTCCCAGCGCAGCCTGCACATCGTCCCCTCCCCAGGCATCATCGACCGGCGCAAAAATCGTGAATCCATGCTCGGTGAGTGCAGCCAGGTCCGTTATCGAAGGTGAAGACGACGAGAGCAGCGAGGTGAGGTTGGCGAAGCCGTTTTGGGAGCGGGACGAGGTTGGCATTGCGAGTGCTTCAGAGAGGTCAGGGGGTAGGGGCATTACCTATAGACATCAGCTTGGTCATGATATGCGCCCGGATGGTTGCTGGAGACGCGGTCGAATGCACTGGTGGAAGGACGGGTAGTATATAGAGACAGCAAGTACGTATGCGCAAACTGCGAAGGAACTGAGGCTACCACACTCACCGAGTCGATCGGTAGGACGACCAGGTTCCACAGCTGACTCGCCGCACTGAGATCTAGCGGCCCGCTCCAGCTCTTGGCGGTAAAGTTGTCCGCTTTGACCTGCACGACATCCCCGCCGTCCTGCGCCTGCTGAAGCACGGCCACCTGGCTCGCCGTCGTATTGACGGTAGTGTTTATTGCGTCCGCCATGACCAGATCCGTCACCGCGACGCCGTGCAGCGGATACGCTGGGAGCTTGTCGTACGTCCATTCTCCGTCCAGGGTGTGCAGCGCCATGAGGTTGACCATTGTCCATTCGTCGAGACCGGTGAACGGCGGCGAGAGGCCCGCGGACTGGAACGCCGCGTCCGTCGGGGCGAGGAGTGTGAGCGTCGACTGGGAGGTGTGCCAAGACTGGAGGAGGTCGTAGCCCCCTTGCGTCTCGGAGAGACCAGTGATTAGCGCCTCAAAGCTCGTCAATCCGTTGGCGTACAGCGCGTCGATGAGCGCCACGAGGTAGTCGGTCAGCGAGGTGTCGTCGCATTCGGGCAGCACGAGCTGGCCCAGACACACAGGCAAGAGCGCCAGCAAGAGGGCGAGCAGGCGCATCGTCGTCCAGTCCCGCGCGGGGGCAGTTTCGAGGGATCCGATAGAGTGGTCGTGGAGACGTATAGGCGGGAGCGTGGGGTTGGTCAAAGTTCGTGTCGCAGCGCGCACGAGGCTCGCGTCTTGTCTTGTGAAGGAAGGAAGGGTAAGCAAAGAGTGTGGGTAACAAGGAGAGTCAGGTTCAGAGCGAGCACAAGAGACAATTGGTAACAGTCGAAGACAGAGAGTAAACGAGCAGTCGGCGGGGATCGTTGAGCGTTGCTCTCACGTCCAAACAAAGGAAGGTCACGTCAACTGTGTTTGAGACGGGGTTGCATCAAAGGAGGAGCCTTCCAGGGGACGAGTTTCCGAGTGTCCCCGTCAGGTGAAAATGACAGGGCGAGTCTCCTGATGGGCCTTGGCGAGCACGACAAAGAGGATCAGAGGTATACGGGGTCCGCAGATTCAGAGTACAGAGTCGAGTCGCGGATTGGGCAACGTATTGTTTCTCGTCTATCAATGCATGCGGCCTATGGAGCAGCGGTCGTGTCGGGTTGCTTGGCGACCGCACCGCGAGGAGCGACCTTGCCCTGCCATGCCTGCACCTTGGGCACAACCGTCGGGTACGTGATGAATCTCCCTCGAGTCCCGGTGAGGTTCTCCACATATGGCTGCGGACGCATCAGTCTCCAGTCGTCATTGCGCCTCGAGCTGGGACAGCGACACGTGACGAAAGCGGGCAGCGGAGGGAGGAGGGAGCTCACTGCTTTCCATGAAGGAGTGGACGCTATCATGATGGGGTCTTCTGTGGGCGGGTCTTTGCGGATGTGCGAGAGCCACGAGTGCCATTCTGGCGGGACCTGGCTGGCGTGGTATTCGTGTTGCGTGTAGTCTACCCACCGTTGTCGGCCTGCCATAAAAATTACGCGTCAGCTCGACCCCATGTGGGATGCAGCAACGGCCCCCGACTCACCGGGCACCTCCTCGGTCGGGTTCATGTTCTCAAAGTATCGGTTGCCAAACTGGTCAGAGCCGACCATGCGCCCATACTTGGCATCGCCAATGTACCTGCCGCCGGCGTCAGCGAGCGGCCTCTGCAGACCCTGATTGGGACGGCACCACGCACTGCAGCTGCCGCCACCACTCTTTCAGGCCCGCCCGGCGCATGTTGCGGATCGTGCGTGCCAGCGAGACCATCTTTGGCTCGTCGTGTCGACTGTCCAAGCAGCGATGCGATGGACGAATGGCATTCGCGCGGTATCCATCCCAACGGACGGAAGGTCAGGGGAGAATTTGGTCCCGCTAATCCCAGCCGGCTCGTTCCTAATTCCCCCTAATTGGTATTACGAAGCCCTGTGGCCCACGTTTCTAATGCCCGGCTCTGACCCGCGGGCCGTGCCACATTCCCGTTCCGGCATATTTCCCCTGTTCCCTTGCCCCCCTTTCTTTCCCTGGAGCCCCGCACCCCCCCCTTGTCGCCTGACTGGGTGCGTGCTTGGAAGGTCAGTTGACACTTCCGTCATCTCTCCTTCCTCGTCTCTTGCATTTGCTTTCACCCGCCTGCCTTCCTGCTGCCATCCCCCCCCCCCTCGACTGCTCCTCCTCTTCGCCTCTTTCCTCCCGCTCTCTCTACTAATAGACCCACCTAGACCGTAGATCAGTTGGTGACAAGCCACCACCCACTCTCGAAAACAGTTTCGCTGGAAACGCCTCGTGTGGGGAACCGGTTCAACGAAATCCAAGCTTCCCGACACGACCGGATTTGTCCGCCACCACACTTACCAACGCTTTCCTCGACGCGCATCCCGGCACAGCGAGCACGGCGAGCACGGCTATCAACCAGGTGAGCAGTGGCGGGTTGGCGGCAAAGCGGCGACGTTGGCGCGACGCACCTTGTTGATCCCGCGAAGAGCTCATCGCTATCGGCGCATCCTGGATCGGATAATCGACACATGAGGCGATGACCTCGCTCAACTATCCACCACCAGCTACAGCATCGCCGAACCCACAGGCGCCAGCATTCCGACCTTCACCTGCGCGTGCAACGACGCTCTCCACCCCCGTCTTCAACTATAAAACTCGCGCCGCGTCTCAACCTGCCGGAGAGCGCATTCCAGCTCCAGGCTCGAATCCTGATTCAGGCAGGCAGAGCCCCAGCGCCAATGGCGCCGGCGCATACGGTGTCATCGGCGGAGCGAGAACACCAGGAAGATTTGGGAACGCGCTCGCCACGGGCGGCACAACCACGCGAGCCAACAGCTTTTCGGGCGAATTGAGAGAGCCACGGGTGAGCACGCAAACAACATCCGTCTCAAAGACGAATAGCTAACACACTTAGAATACATCCTTGAGCCGGACTCTGTCTTCCCATCCAGAAGAGATTCCCTCGAGATCGCAATCAACCTCGCCGTTCCCGACCTTTTCACCCAACTCGAGCCCCTCGACGAGCCCAGCTACGCACATGCAGCAACCGCTTCCTCATGCCCACTCGCCTCCCAAGGCCGGCGCGAATGTATCCCGTTCGCGCTCGCAGTCTCTGGCCACAGGCGTACGACCCGTGCCTGATCGATTCATGATGCCCATGTCGACGCTCGTGAACACCGGCGCTTTCCCCCGCTTCGAACCAGGCTGGTCCACTTCGCCTCAGGAAGCTTCCAACATGAGCCCGTTCACCCGTGGCCTTCCTCAATTAGCTGCTCAAGGCGGCAAGTTGCCCTCCGCTCACGATATATTGCTGGCGAGGAATGCATGGGGTTCGAGCGCCCCAGAGCGAAACCCAACTGCAGCTTTGTCGTCCTCAGTCCACAAGGCGTTGGGAGGTACGCAACAGCCTGCCTTCACCGCTGTAGGCGGATTTGGCGAGACGGGAAACGGTAATCGTTCGGGAACATCATCGCGACGTCATTCTGTGTCTGTTGTCGGCGGTCCAGGAGGCCGGCGAGACTATGGCTTTGGAGATGGGCAAGGCATGTCGGTGCTCTCCCCGCCCGGACGAGGCCTCGGGCCGCTGGCATTCACCGATGCTGAGCTTCTACCCCAAAAGCTCGAGAACGCATTGAGTCTCGAAATCGATCAATCACGAAGACGAGGTGTGGAGATAGAGGTACAGCCCCGCAATCCTCAGCCTCGGCCCATCCCCATTGCATCTAGCGCACCAAGATACGACCCCCTCGAGGACGAGACCAGGTACCAACGCGGAAACACCTTACCTCGAGGGCGTGGACTTTCGGGGGCGGAACCCATGCCCATCTACGGCTCAAGTCCTATACGCGGTCGGCCGGAACAGATTGGACTGTCGACTGACCGAGCTCCCAGTGGAGAAAGCAAAGATGGGAGTCAGAAAAGTCGATTCAGCTTTGAGAACCCTTCTCCTGTGTCGAGAAACGGGCCGATTCCCGTCTTCGAAAGTCCACTGCGCGGCCGCGAAGTCCAGCCACCTGGGTTTGTAGGGCGGCAAGGCGGACCAGGTGGACCAGGCGGACCCGGCGGACCCGGACCGATTGGTAGCCCGCCGAATTTCGACCCTCGGATCCCGCCATTCGCTCCGTTCCAGCAGGGCATGTATGCTAGACCGCCTGGCGGTTTCCCAGCTGGATCAATGGGTCCTCCCAGCCCCACCGCTCACTTCAACCGACCACCCTACAGCGGCTACTATGGTGGCGGGCAACGGCCACCATCATTCACTCCTGCGCCAATGTATGGAGCTCCTGCAATTGGCCAGACCCCATTCCCTCCGTCAAACTACCCGCCTGCTCCGACCTCTCCTGTCATGCCGACCTCTCCAGGACCGTCTTTCTCGTCTCTATCATTGTCGGATCTCGGAAAGGGTGTGCCCCTCGCCAGTTTGCCACCCACAACGCCGCTCTACATCGTCGCCTTCAAAGCCGGTCGTCGAGACGTGTATTATTGCCCGGATCCTACACTTCTGATCTCGAACGGCGACTGCGTCATCGTCGAGGCCGACCGGGGCTCGGACCTCGGCGCAGTCATCTACGACCAGCTTACCCCAATGGATGTGCGCGAGTGGCAGGAGAAGCAGGCGACCGCGGCATTGCTTAGCGGAGCGAGCCAGCACCAGCCGCCAGGCATGGCGCAGGCTACCGCACAGATCCCAGCCAAACCTCGTGTTCCAATGAACGGCGGCGAACTGGCCGGAGCGGATCTGTCAACGCTGCTCAGCGGAGTCGGGCCCGGTGGTCAGCCAGATCTTGGCGGCACGACGGTGAGGGGTCCGCTGGCGAGGGAAGTCATGCCGAAGCGGATTTTTGCGAAGAGTAGCCAGGGACCAGAAGAGCAAGCGTACGTGTCTCTTGTCCAGTCACTGTGTCACTGTGAAAAAGCTGATTGATGATCACAGGCGAATGATGGAGAAGCTGAAGGATGAGTATGAAGCGATGATGATTTGTCGGGAGAAGGTTGCACAAAGGGGCCTGCCTATGCAGATCGTCGATGCAGAGTACCAATGGTGCGTGGACAGGCATCGTCGCTTGTATTACTGGATTCACTCTGTCACGAGGTCTGCGTGTGAACGAAGGCTTATGGGCTGGGCTGTAGGGATCGACGCAAACTCACATTTTACTTCAAGGCGGACAAGAGGGTCGATTTTAGGGACTTGACGAAAGAGAACTTTAGAGTTTTCAAGTCGAGGATCTGGATGAGCATGGTTCCCAAGGATGGTGAGTAGTCTCCTAGAACAATCTGTTCGTCGCAGAGGCTGATGGGAGCAGATCCCCGGTCTTGACCCCGCAAGCTCCTCCAAGGCGGATGAGGGATGGGAGAATGAATTGATGGTCGTCGGAAGATGTCAAGATGTGGATGAGTGGGGAGAGATTGATTGATGATTGTCGGAAGACGTCGGGAGCACGGCGCGAGATTTCAGGAAAGACAAGGAATTGCTGAGGGCGAGTCAGAGGGCTGTCGGGGGAAGGAAGCAGAGACCTTGTGGGCCCTTCAAACGACACGACCGAGACCTTGGATGAAGAGCGTGCAGGGTCGCATGTTGAGGGTGTGGAGAAGATCAAGACGTTTTGGGAAAGGAGAATAATGGGGGTTAGTGTGGCGGGACGCGCGAGGTATCCGAAACGAGCGACACGACCATTCCGCGATATACCCGATCGTTGATTCCACCGGGCATCATGGTATCATGGTCACGAGAGCAATCGAACGACATCCACGCGAGGGCCAGTGCTGGAGGTTTGGATCCTCGGGGACTGACTAGTGTGGAGACGACGGAGATGGATGGTGGAGTGGTGGAGGATGGGACGGACGAGGGAGAAACGGAGGGACGGAGGAGAGGAGGAGAGGAGGAGAGGAGGGGAGAAGAAGGCATGGAAGAGTTCTCGAATCAGTGTACGATAGTGTAAAGGCGTGAAGACTACCTCTGGCATCCTGGAGACGGATAAAGCAAAGTACAGACAGACAGCCAGTCGATTGCGTAATGCCTAATGCCAATGCGTAATGTGCGTATGCAGTGTACCACTACCTCGGCCACATGTTTTTGGGTAATACGTTGCTGTGCTATACACTGCTGCGCTTGGTGTTTGCCAGCGGTGCCGGAGTGATGCACGATGGGATGATGCACGATGGGATGATGCACGATGGGATGAGGCACTATTGGTGAATAGGATTGAACAAGAGTACATGCCGCTCCTTACGATCCGACGACCGCGCCGGTGCCTGTGCCAGCGATGCCTAACCCCGTACTAGCTCTCAATGCCTGCGCCGGTGCTGGTCTCTCTTGACTGATGCTCTGGTTCGGGTTCTGATTCTGATTCTGGCTTTGAGTCTGGTTCTGGTTCTGGGTATGAGTCTGGATTTGAGTTGGGGTCTGGCTTTGAGTCTGGGTTTGCGTTGGCGTCTGGGTCTGGGTATGAGGCTGCGTCTGGCCAGGCGTCGACATGCTGGGAGTACCGGCTCCCGAGGCACCGTGCTTGATGGTGCGGATCTGGAACGTACCTGCGACCCACAGTCAGTTCGTTCCTTGCTTAGTATATGGGCTGGTATAGCTGGTATGGCTGGTATGACTGGTATGGCTGGTAGGGCTGGTAGGGCTGGTAGGGCTGGTAGGGCTGGTAGGGCTGGTATGACTAGGTCAGAGCACTGACATTGTGGTAGCCCCGATGACTCGGCGGTGACGGTCGTGGGCATGCCGAGGCGCGTTAGGGCGCCTTGGATTAGCGCTTGTGGGAAGACGAGGTGCTGGTCAAGTCAGCGGCGCAGGAGGTCGTTTTGGCCTGGGAGTAGGCAAGGGTAGAGACATGGACATGGACCTAAGTACATGTGCGACTCTAGCGAGTCTTGGTAGACTCGTTTCAAGCGGTCCACGTACGTCGAACGACAAGGCAAGGTGTCGAGTCATACCCCACTCACAGCTTTCGCGGCTTCGAGGTCGCCAGATGCACCTCGGTAGGACGATAACGGGATGAGCGGGGGGAATGCTTGCGATTGAAGCACGTAAACGCCCTACAGCCGTCAGTGCAATCCAACACCTTTCCGCGCCGTGCAAGTCGACATGATCCACCATCTCCCCCTGCAGTGTGACTCCAAGTAGTCCAATACCTGTCCCATGCAGTGCCAGTCTCAAGGCTTCAACACGTCTCTCATGCCGAAGTCCAAGTCTACACTCATGCGCGGCACACCAACGCACACGCTCATGGCGTATGAGGGATGTCACGCTCAAGTGATGGGCAGACGAGTGGTGGGGCCAAAATTTCGACGTACACGATGATTTGTCCGTAGATTGTCAATCTGTTTGGAGTAGATGTACAAGAACAAGTCTTTGCAGACAAACTTGATGATGTCCAGGTGCGTCGGCAATGGTGGTCGAGCGAGGGTCAATCTGTCATGTCATCAGCTCCGCTACGACTTCCCCATTCTGTATTCATCGAGCAGCGCCCGGAAAGCCCGTGGTAAATGTGGATACCCACTTTTCCGCAATATGGCCGCCGACCATCAACCCTATCCTCTCGACCTTGCTCAGGGCTTCACCTTCGATCTCCTCGGCCGTCGCCTTCCCCTTCCCCTTCTCCAATGGAGGGAGTAGCCCCTCTGCTCGCAGTTCATCCTCCTGCGCTCGCTTGCGGCGTACGACGTGCGCCGTCGACTGCCGGAGGAGGTCGATGACGCTGGGGAGGAGGTAGGAAGGGAGTTGCGAGTCGATCAGCGTAGGTACCGGGTTGGCAAGCGCGTGGATCGGTGGGGGCACCGTTGGCGCAATCTGGATAGGCTGGGCCGACGACGAGGTCGACGGACGTGTCGACATGGTGTGCGTTGGCTCTACTTCGAGCTATTGTAAGAGACAGAGAGCAACAGCATGTACGAGTACCCAGACGCGAGGGAAGAGATGCGGGGTAATGCCACGTCATGGCGTCGTGAGGGGCCGCAGGGAAAGGTGGGTAGCGTTGCCGACTGAGCTCATACCAACAACGGCCCTTGTATGCCTCGTCCCCTCTCTCCCTTCTCCTGGTCGACGTCCGCTCTCGTAGTCTTGGCTCGTCACGAACAGCATAGAGGCGCCACCGAGCAGCCATGGCGTCGTCTCGCGGGGTTCTGCCCTACTCGTTCCAACCTGCTCGGGGTTCTTCGTCAGCGAACCCCAGCACGAGCCAGGACCCGCACCGCATGCTACATGACCTGCTGCATCAGTCACCATACTCGCGCGCAGGGCGCTTTGATACCCGCCCGCGCGGAGAGCTCATCAAGCAATTATACCTGTCTGTCATGAGTCGGCCAGAGTGGGCGTCGCTGTTCATGCTCGACAACGAGAAGCCCGTCAAGGCGCGGCACTGGAACGAGTGGGTCGTGCGGAACGAGAATGGCGTCGAGGAGCAATGGAGTCTTGCCGACTTTCAGCACAAGCATGATGCGGCCAGGACCAAGGCGGGACTCGAGCCTCAGAGAAAGATCAGGCATGGGCGGACGTGCGGCCGAGTTCTGCATAGATTCGAGCGGACGTACATGTGCAAGTAAGTCCAGTCCGTAGATGGCCTAGGCAAAGCACGAGCTCATGGTCAGGACATGTGCCATTGACAGCCATTGTGTCATGTGCATTGACTGCTTCCAGGCGTCCGACCACGCCGGTCACGAGATCCTCTTCGGCCAGTCGTACTCGTTTGCAGCGGGGTGCGACTGTGGCGATATCACTGCCTGGCGGGACGACGAGCATCTCGGCTGTGCCCACCACCCGCGCTTGCCGCTCGATGGCTCCCCACCACCATCCCCGCAGTTCGAAGAGGCGCCAGAAGCACTTTTCCGCGCATTGTACACCACCGCTGTCATCTGCATGGAGTTTGTGATTCAGACCTTGCAGCACTCGTCCACCCCCAACGAGCTTAGTCACCTGCCAAAGGACCAGGACGAGATGCGATCAGGCGAGGACAGCACGGGAGAACCAGTAGACCGGAGAGGCAAGGGCCCGTGGAGTGTGGTGCTGTGGGGAGACGAGAAGCATGTGGTCAAAGAGGTCACGCGGCAGATTCGGGATGCGCTAGGCTGTCCTTGGGAAATGGCGATGAGATGGGCGAGGGAGGTCGAAGAACTGGCAAGTCATCTTTTATCTTTACAGCTGCAGCAAAGGTGCTGATGTCTCTGCAGGGCCGCCGAGTCATGCTGGTGTCTCATAACCCCATTACCGCCTTCCACACTGCATCCATGTTTCAGCAAATCGACCTCGGCGTCACCTTACGCCCCTCGATCGACACCTACCGCGAGGAGCTTGTCGCTGTGATTATCGCTTGGTTCGTCGACATGTGCGATACGAGCATCGGTGGGGACGTGGATCTCTTCAAGCGTATCCTTGCAAAAGTCCTCTTCGAGCCCCGCGTACAAGAGGGTGTCGGCCAGGGCACACCGTTATCTGCTGATCTGCGTGACCTCGAATGGGAAAAGACGAGACACGGACACGAATCCACACGACTCGACTGGCTGTTGCAGCTCGATGCCCGATTATGGAGATCGCCAAAATGGGATCTCCGGCAAATATACACTGGTTTTTACTGCTGCGACGAGGAGATTCAGAAACAGCTAGGTAAGGCGTCGATTTATCCTCGAGCTCACAGCAGTGTCTCGGTTCTCGATCAACTACGTCCGTTTGTACGAGCAATACCTCTTTCAAGAGCGCGAGATCGACCTCAACGTGATCTATTCGGTTCCGCAGCTCATTTACGGTTCCGGCGCTGCCACGGCCTATGCGACCACCCGGCACCACCTCATGCAGACCGTTCTTGACGTCGCCCTTGCTTGGTACACCAACTCGGTCTCCGGCAACCGCCTGATCATCCCAGTTCCCGATATCAACGCTGAAGGCCAGCCAGTCCGTATCGATACCAGCTCTCCCCCTTTCCGAGGCAAGAAGAGCGCAACTATATTTGGGCATGTCAGGGCCCTCTTCTGGCACAGGGAAATGCAAGAACTCGTCATGCGGTCGTCAGACCTATTCGCTAAAGCGGTCGACTTTATCAACCACTTTGTCGGAATGCAGACGCAGAGGAGAGAGGCTGTAGAGCACATTGAATACGAGGTCGACTGGCCCCGGTCGTTTGCGCTTCTTGGGGAATTGGCGAAATTATGTCGAGATCTCGGAGGCACAGCAAAGGTCGCCACCGCTGAACAGCTACTCCGTTCATTCGCTCTCGTGTCAAATAGGATACTGTGTGACATCATGCTCATTTCTACGACTCTTGACCCGACCAAATACGACTCGCCTCGAGAGATCGAAGTTTGCAATGTGTTGCGCTTCGGTTCGCGCTTTCAGCTCATCGACGTCAACGTTGCGCACATCACAGCCTTTTCTTTCCACCACTACCTCCATCTCTTGCTCGCCGAGTTGGTCAAGCATATGCAAAGAGCCATCGATGAGAGTGAAGGTACCACCAAGGATATGACGCTGAGCGATATCGTGGACTATTTCGTCCTTCCGGAACCGCAAGAAGCGGACGAGATTTCCCGCATGAAGCTGTTATTGATCGAGTGGCCAATGCAGAGTACGTCCATACCATTCAATCTTTGCTGACACCAGAACATGTGGTTCTCAGTCAGATCCGGGCAGATATGTGGAAGAAGAACGGTGTTGCCATGCGGGGACAAGCTCACCATTATCGTGAGATTGGTATCCGCGAGACCACGCTCGATCAGGAATTCTTCCTCTTGCAATTTGGTCTGTGCACTATGGACTCTTTCCAGTTCATGGTGGCGCTCATTGACCGTTTTGGTCTATCTCCTTGGTTCTGCGGCGACGTGACAGCGGAAGACATTTGGTCCGATATCGACATCGACCCCAAGAGCCGTATCAACCTCCTCGAAGATCTTTTATTGCTGATCATACACCTGGTAACAGACACTGTTACCATCAACGATTGGTCGCTCCAGCAGATTTCGAGGTATCACATCATACACCAGTTGGCCATACAGAATCTCACCTACTCCGAGTTGGTCAAAAAGCTTCCCGATCGGGCGACAGAAAAGCAGAGCATCGCGCCGATCCTCGCAGAAGTGGCCAACTACAAGTCTCCCACGGAAACGGTGTTCGGGCATTATTCTCTCAAACCTGAGTTATTCGCTGAAATCGACCCCTATTGGCGACATTACAGCCGGAACGATCAGAGGACTGCAACGGAGAAAGTCCTCGCTCACCTCAAGGCGGCCAACCCTGCCAATGCAAAACCCGCTTATATTCCCAAACCCCTCCAAATTCCCCCTGCCGGACGTCTGTTCTCAAATCTAGGCGATTTCCTGCACACACACGTCGTCTGCGATATCGTTCATTATGTCCTCGCGCACTGCATGTACATCGATAATCCGGCATCGTGGCCGGGCCTCACTGCCAACAAGAACGAGGCACCGCAGTTCGACGTCTTGCTCGATCTCGCTCTTCAACTCGCCCTCCTTGCCATCCAGGCCGACTCGAATAATTTTGCACAAGCGTCTGTGGAGATCAAGGAGCACTCGAATGCCATGTCCATCTTCCAGAACCTATGGTTCATGCAGGCACACGACACATTCAAATCGTTCCGTCCAACAGTCGACTTGATCATGGACTCGATTGTCGCGCAACTACCTGCCGAAGTCACGGTCGACTACCGAGCACAATTGGAGGCAAAGCACACGCACGCCCTGTTGTCTCCTGGAGCTAACGCCGCCAAGGCCAAGGCTGCGGCTGCAGCAGAAAGGCAAAAAGCAATCATGGCGGAATTCGCAAAAAAGCAGGCGGCATTTGCAGCGGGTATGGACGACGGGGATGAACAAGACCAGGATATGACGGATGTCACGGAGGAGGAAGAGTACGGGCAGTGCATTGTGTGCCAGGATGCGGTGGGACCAAAGGCTCCCGGGGGCATGCTGGCACTCCTTCAGCCGAGCCGCATCATCCGCGAGGTCGTGAATGATCGGGATTGGTTCGAGGAAACGATTCTCACTCCGTCAAATCTTGACGAAGCTACGCGGTATATGCGATTTGGCATGGGTACATCCGGAGAGCCCATCTCGACCGACGCATACCCTGCGGCAAACCATCGGTTCGGAGTGTACATGTCGGCGTGCAGCCATGTCATGCACGAGGCATGTATGGCGACGTACTTTGACGCTACGAGGTACCGACACGCCCAGCAAGTCCAGCGACATCATCCGGAGAATGCGGTGAGGTCGGAATTCCTATGTCCATTATGCAAGTCTCTTGGAAATGTGATCATCCCCCTGGACAAGACGGCGTCGCCAAGCGTCAAGCACCCATCAACTATTATCTCCGCCAAGGGCCGCTTGCCAACCTTGTCGGAGTCGATCCGACGTGTGTCCGAGGAGAGTCTACTCCGCGTCAATGACAGTGCCAGAATCTGGGATCATCACGTCGAGACTGGCGAGCTGGTGCCCTGGTTCTCTGACTGCAGCCTATCAGCACACAGCCTCGCTCCAGAAATCCGCCGAGGAGCGATGCGCCCTCAGTCACGCATGATTGATCGGGTGCGCAACCTCTTCCGACCGTTGTCTGAGCAGTCTCAACGTATCCGGAATCGCAAAACGCACATGTACTTTCCAGACGACGTGGTAGGATATACGGTGGCGGTATGTGAGCTTGCCCAGAGAGGCATGGCCAAGCAGACGGTCCTATCGGTCGCGGAGCAGATCCCAGAGATATCTGCAAAGCTCATCAAGAAGCTCATTGGGATGCTGCAACTTGAGCTGGACCTGTTTTTTGGTCCCGATTTTGACCGTACGGCCCTGCGAGTGGGATTATTCGCACGCTTCTTGCCGGATTGGTATCGCGCATCGGCATTGCCGTCACCGCTCCTCCTGCGGAACCCACTAGGCATGGTGGTCGAGGCGGCAACCATCGCCCCAGACCTACTCCACTCTGTGATCGTCATGGCGTACTACGCCGAGCTCACTCGAAGCATGTTGGGCCTCTCGCTCTACATCAAGCGGTGCCTTGGGGCGCGAACGCCTCCTTCAAAACGAACGACTCCACCGGAAGACGTCCACCTTCACGAGGCACAGGCGGTATTCGGTCCCTCCAAGGCCATCATGCAGAATGTCTTGCGGCATGCTGGACCATACACCGATATCGAGAGCGTCCTGGGCTTGATCTCCCAGGACACGCTGTCGAAGATCCTCTATTCACAGACCTTGCCGTTTCTACGGCGGGCAGCTATCATTTACCGAGCGGTGGCAGGGACGTATCCGACCACCACGCCCGACTTGGCGCCCCCCTCGGAGTGCGAGTACGACCGCCTCCTCACGCTCATGGTCATCCCGCGGCCGCGGGATGTGCTGCTCAACCCGTCATCGACGGAGCACCCGATCGTAGCGCGATGGCTCAACCAATGGGCGCTGCAGGGCCGAGTTGTGCCGCCCCTCGAGTACCCGGGCACCTACGAGCTCGCACGGCTCCCGATGCTCTGGGAAGACGTGGTGCTCAGGTACAAAGATAGGCGGTGTGAGCACTGCGGGACCAAGCCGACCGCACCGGCACTGTGTTTGAACTGCGGCAAGTTCCTCTGCATGGGAGGCGACTGCTGTGCCGAGGGAGAGCAGGGAGAGTGTAATCTGCATATGAGAGAGTGAGTCGGGAGTGTATCACGGCTTGGGATTCCCATGATTCTGAGATTCCAATACAACGAGAATCGCACGGTATCGAGAATCCCACTACAATGAGGGTCTCACTTTAGTCAAAATCCCACTACAACGAGAGTCTCACTTCAGTCAAAATCCTATAGCAGAAACATATTCCTGCCAATGCAGGGAAGTGGGACGCCGGGCTGATTCGCTGCGTAGGTGCGGGGCAACGGTCGGTCTGTTTGCCGACATCAAGCGCTGGGTCTTGCTGTATCTGTATGCGGGATCAGGATCGTTCGGCAACATGCCGTACCTGGACTCGCACGGCGAGCTAGACGTCTCCATGCGGTGAGTCGGGGCCCACGATCCCAATCTCGTCAAGTCGGAGGAGACCTCTCTCCATTGTCTTATCTCGATAAGTCGAGAGAGACGCGCTCCTAAAGTGCTTGGAAGAGAACGCAAGGGATCACAGCAGCTGATATGGCTCTAGGCGGGGGTTCCGGCAAATCATGCATGTAGGGAGGATGGACGAGCTGCGGCGCGGGACGTGGCTGGGACATAATATCCCGCACCTCACGGCGCGGCGGCTGGAGCTGACGAGCGATGGCGGCGGCTGGAGTTGCCTGTAACGATACAGTAATGACCGTGATCTTGTTCAATTACTAGTTTTCTTCCCACTAGCAGTCGCGCTGCTTCCCGGTCCAGATCTAGATCGCTTCCCGGCGGATACGCAAGGGATGAGAGTGGATACTGTTGATACGCATGGAATGAGCGTGGATACTGGTGGGACGGATAAGCTAGGTCGTACGTCTTGATGACGATGGGATGGGTAAACTAGGTCGTACGTCTTGATGGCGCGTCTGTAGAGTCATCTCATGGCATTCTTGCATTGTCCCGTGGCATGCGCGTATTGTCGCGTTGCTATCTCCATCTCTCCTTGATCCCGCCGTCTGGTCTGTCGCTCGTCAAGCGTCAAGAGTCAAGAGTCGAAAGACGAGACGAGACGAGACGAGACGACGAGACAAGGCAAGACGAGACGAGACAAGACAAGACGAACCTATGTATGCATGCTGGAGGCACCGGGTACCGGCGATACTATCGATTAATGAGGATGTCAACCATGCAAAAGCACTCGAATACACACATACTGATGTGAACGACACACAAGGCCGCAAGGCACCCACCCCCACCCCCACACGTACTTCGTCAAACGATAAACTATCCCCTCCTCTCATGACCGTGGACACACGAACAATTCCTATGGCTCCATATCTCATGACCTTGCCAACGCCTCATGACTGTCCACTCCCCGTGAATGCCGATATCTATGCTGCACTCCCTGCTGATCCGCTCCGCCCATTACGGTCCCGCTGTACCGGGAGTTACACCTCCATTAATTTCCACTCGTGTCTCTACGGTCCAATAGTGATCGTCTGTCCGCATGCTGGTAGCGTAATCCCAGGTCGCTAGATCCGCGCGTATAGGTCGCCGCATTGCATACCAGTCGCTTCATTGGTGGCCACATTGCACCCTGGTCGCTCAATTCGCATATTGGGTCGCCGGTCGGACCTGCCCTGACACCGCACGCGACCTCGGCGTCATCCCCGTCCCCATCGCTGACGTCGCATTCAAATTCGGATTCGAGTTGGGCGTCGCGGACATCTCTTCATCTGCCCAGTCGACCGACTTGCGCCAACTGCTCGGAGGACTGCCACTGCCTTTCTTCCTGTGCGTCTGGTAGATCGGTCGCTGGCGTTGTGGCGTTGTTGTCGCCACACCAGCACCCTCGACTGGACTTGCAGCATACGCCGAGCCGGTAGTCGCACCAGGAGGGACAGGGGGAGCCCATCCGCGCAGATGAGCCGGGGGACCGAATTCGCCTCCGAACGCACTCTGCGCACTAGGGCCGTAAGCGTACATGCCTCCGCCGCCTCCGCCGCCACCTCCCCCGCTTACACCTCCGCTCAGACTCGCGCCGGTGCTGTTGTACTGTCCAGGGGCAAGGGCGAACGAAGGCGACAGATACGGGCCGTTGAAGAATTGTGACTGCGGGCCGGGGTATCCGTACATCAATGGGAATTGGGGGAACGTCGACGTCGACGTCGGCATCGGCATCGGCACGGAAGGATACGGGAACGGCGGCGGAAAGTTGAAGCTAGGTTGGGCCGCCGGCCCTGAAGGACCAGAAGGCCCAGAGACGTTCGATTGGCGTTCCCACTCGTCTTCGGACGCGCGATATGCGGCAGCCATGTACTGAGCCTGCCAGGCTTGTTTCATCATCAGACTACGTTTGCATTAGCAATGCTCCGCATGACACCCTCTGTTCACGCGACACAGAGTCCATGTAATACGAAGCGTCCTCTTGCTCGTGCACAACCGAGTGAACTCACTGCATTGCTCTGGGATCGTACATCCCCATGCCCATGTTTGGGTCCACCGGGAACGGCATCGGTTGCCCGGTCGGTATTGAACTCATCCCTGATTGCATTTGCATCTGCCTAGGATCGAGCGCCGGCACGCGGTATTGCGGCTGCGTCTGCCAGGGCACGTTGCTTGCCATCGACAAGCGGCTGTGCCCCACGTCGTGCACCGACGATCCTGTCACCTGTGGTCGCACAGGCATCGTCCACTATGTCCTCAGCAAACGGCCTACGATGACGGACTCGGACCAACGTGGAATTATGACTCACAGGTTGCGGGGTACTGAGGCGGGGTAGACTGGAATCTGCTTCAACAGCCAAGGGAAGAGCGCTATCTCCACTGCCACGGGGGACCATCGAGTCTCTCGGCGTCAGGGGGTTCGCTAGGCTATCAGAGGTCATGCCTGATTGAGAGGACGCCGGCGAATGGGACAACGCATTGCCACTCTTGCCGCTCCCGTCCACAACAGGAACGTTCCCCACACTCCTCGTCGGCGACTTTACCTTGCTCTTGGGCGGGCGAGAAGAGTCCCGGCTGCTCATGGGCGACTGAGCGCCGCGAGTGGCGGGATCCGGCACTGAGAACGACACAAGGGGAGGTCGGGGGATATCCGTGGACTGGTGCGGCGACGAGGACTTTAACTGAGAGCTCCCGCTATCGTTGACGCGGCGCTGGGCGAGGGAAGAACGCGATGCCTTGGACCGCAAGACGGCTAGGCTCTCGTCTTCACTATCGCTATCTTCATACTGATGTCCCTTGACGGACCGTGAGACTGACGATTTCGAGGCGACCCGCAGCCGCCTCGGACCGCTTGGGACCCTTCTCGACTCCGCCCGTCGGTGACTACGACCGCTATCCTCCGCTTCGCTGCTCGAGCCGGTTTCCGTTTTCAGCACTGTTATGGGCGTCGTGGCGTCATTGCGAAGGGTGGCACGGGAAGCCCGGGGTCTTGCAGCGCGCGCAAAGCTCGACTTGATGGGAGACTTCCTACTAGGCTGGCTCGTCGCCAACATCGATCCACTCGCGGCGTCTTCACTCGCGCCATGGGTGTTTGCCTGTCCAGTAGCAAGACCCTTCAGCGAGCCCTGACTGGCCATAGAAGCAGGTGGCGGCCGCTCTAGATCGTCGCTCGGTGTCGTCGCGTCAAACAGCGTTGCTCGGGAGATCGGTCGAATATCTGTCGCCGGTGCGATTCGCAGCGACGACGTGCCGCCAAAGTCAGGCTGCAGATGAGCGAGTCCAGGCGACGGGACGTCCAATGCAGGTGAGAGCGTTGGCGTTGGCCGAACCGCCGGCAATGGCTTTTCCTCTGCCGACATGTCAGGCAACGACTTCTTCTCCGTCAACGTATCCGGCAACGGCTTGTTCTCTACCGACGTATCCGGCAGCGGTTTGTCATCCGCCAATAGGCTCAAACGAGCGACCAGCGCAGGATCAAACGCGTCGTCTTCGTCTTCTTCCTCACGCTCATGTTCTGTCTGACTCGCCCAAAAGTTCGAGATCAACCTCAGCGGTTCCTCTAGTAGACTCAGACGCTTCGACCCGGGAGATGTCACCGAAAGGGGAAGGGGAAGGGGCTGTGAAGCTTCTGGGGGGGTATCCGGCATCTGATCAGGCGGTAGAGGGAGGTTGAGTGCCGCGAGGATCGTATCGCTGTTGGTATGGACTCGTTGCGAAGAATTGAGCGGCTCCGAACCTTGATCGGGAGTCTTGGTCTGTTGATGCACACCAGGAGTACTTTGACCGGGCGTACCTCGTCTTGGACTGGGAGTCGAACTGGGTCGGAGTGCTGGTGATGGTGCTGGTGCTGGTGGGTTCGCGAGACCTGGATCCGGCGTTCCACTTGGACTGGGCGCTGTTGAGCCACTGATATCCCCCGCCAGCAGGCTACCGAGAGAAGAGTAGCTGTGATGCCGACTTCGGACGGCGTTGGATGACCGCGACAACATCCCCAGCGGGACATCATCTTCGTCGTCGTCGTCATCGTCATCCCCGCCTTCCCTGTCCCTGCCATCCATGTTGATTTCCGAGTTGCTAGCGGTTCCCCTCTCCATTCCTGTTGCCGTGGCAAGCCCTTCGCTGGGCCTGCGAATCGCCTTGCGGAACGCTGCAACACTGACTCGGTGTGACGAGCTTATCATGTCGTCGATGGACGTCAGGCTCGCCGCGGCACTAGGCGGACGTGAGATGGAGATCGCCTTGCCTGCCCAGGTGCCGGTGGGGCTAATCATCTCGGCGGCGACAGTAGCTGTAGTGGGGGTGGCGGTGGCGGTGGCGGTGATGATGGTGGCAGTGGTGGCAGTGGTGGCAGTGGTGTCAGTAGTGACAGTGGTGGCAGGAGTGGCGGTGATACTGGTTGGGCTGGTGGTGATGGCACCTGGAAGGGTCACAGACTCCCGCTTCACATGCGACAAGTAACCTTCCAGACCACCAGCACCCTCAACATCTGACATGCCCGAAATATGCCGGAAGCCTTTGAGGCGGAACGAGCCATCGTCCGCAGCAGGCTGCACCTCAATATCATGCACCAGCGAGGCGCGAGAGGTGGACCGGTGAAAGGGATTTGTGAACAGCGATGACGACGGCCGACGAAGTGCCTGTGGGCGAGGTTGGGGCGGGACGGTATCGGTAGGACCGGCTTGGCTTAGGTGTGATCTGGAGGGAGGGGAGCCGCTGTCACTGGCAGTGATGGTGACGGAAGCAGCGGCGGTTGGAAGTGATTTGCGAGGCGTAGGTGATCCAGACTGCTCCTATCAGCGAGGTGTGCCACCGGAGGTAACGGCGAGGTCAGTAACGATTTGATCAACCTTCGTTGTGATGGCTGTGATGACATGGAGGAAAGACTCACTCTCGAGTCATCGCCAGCATCACTCATCGCCTTCGACATCCGCCTCGTCCTGCCGACCCCCACGCCTTTCCAGAAACTCCGCTTCTCGGGCGACTCGAGCATCTCCTCGTCGTCTCTCTCACCGAGACCTGATTGTGGCCTATCCGCGTCCCCCATGGACAGGCTGCCGTGGCCGATTTCCGACACTGCCCTCCGCCCGATCTGAGGAAACGAGGTCATACCATAATCGATCGGTATATCGCCAGCATCAGAGTGCCCGCCCGATCTCACAGCCGACGCGCCGTGGAGGTCGGGTGTGCTTCCGTGGGCAGCTAGTCCGCTAGCAGTGATATTGCGTAGTGCGCCACTTCCGCGTCCAAGTGCGCTGGAGGTACCGAGATCCGTTGGGGAGGGTGTCAAAGCGGGAAGGCGCTCTCGGTGCACTGCGAAGGAGGACGGTGGTGAGGCGGGAGTGTGGCGGTGGTTGCTCACCGGTCGGCCCGGGGCAAGAGCAGGCGAGGAGGATTTTGGTGGTCTCTGAGCCCATGTTGACGAGACGGGTGAGGGAGGCGTACGGTTCCGGTCCAGCGCCTGAGTCTGCGAGCCGAGGTAGATGGCCGTCAACCTCTTGCCTCCCGCAGTCCCAGCCGTACCAGCTCCACCTGCAGCAGTTGATTCATTGTCGTTGCCTTTCCGCCTCCACGGCCGTTTCGATGCCTTGCTCTTCGTTGAGGTCGCCGACGGACTGGGCGGAGCGAAGTCTGGGCTTCTGGGAGCTGCCTCACCTGTGCGGACTGTGCGGGACCCGGAAGGAGGATTCGAGAAGGACGTGAGCAGTGGTGATGAGGCTGACGTGGGGAGACGGGAAGGATGGGGGTTGGGGTTGGGGCTGGGGCTATGGCTGCTGAACCGGGGTTGCGACGGTGCGGGAGACGGAGGTGCGGAATCGGCACTGGGATTGACATTGGCATTGGGGCTGGCGTTGGGGTTGGCATTGGACGACGAGCGGAACTTGCGAAAGAACCCCATTGTCTGTGTTGGCATGATGCGTGAGCCGAGGCGCTGAGATGCGCACGATACAGATCGGAGCGCTGGGGAACAAGGTTGAAGGAGGAGCAGGGCGGGCTGTGAATGAGGGTGGGAGTGGGACCACAAGGCATGTGGAGATCACAAAGGAAGGACGAGCCGATGCGTCCGACAGCTACCACCCCATCGGATGCTCTGGTGGTGACGACGATGCAGCACTGCCGAGCACAAACCACAGATCAAGTGAGAAGAGTAGAGGAGGGAATGGAGGAGAGAAAGAGTTGAGCAGAGACTCACATAACCCCCCACCGATTCAGTGTGTCACTGTCACGCCCCGCTTGGATCTCACCACCCCTGTCAGATCAACATCAGCCCTTGGCCTAACACCCTGGAGACTGGCAGGGGAGAAGGGGGGGGGACAGTGCACCGCAACTCACAGCAGCTGCACGCCGCAGCGTCGGTGTCGCGGGTGTCCACTGGGGATCGCCGGACTTTTGAGTCGTGAGAGACAGAGAGGAGTGGAAGGGTGAAGCAAAAGCTACTGCCGCGAATTCCAGGTGGACAGGTGGCAAAGGATGGGGTACACACGGTCCAACAAGCCAGTCGGGCAGAGCCTATAGCTGGTCGACGTCATTTCAGTCCAAGCATGTTGATGCAGGATGTCTTGTGGTGCAGTCTACAGATGAGAGAACCTGATGACAAGTAGTGAGGATACCACAGCAAGCAAGGCGGCGAGTGAATGTACAAAGAGAAGACAGGCTAATGCACCCAGGGCGGATGGACTTTTTACTCGAGCGGGATCGTCTCACAACTGGACGACCTCCACCCGAGTCTCGTAAACGGGCCCGGGGGCAATGGTGGCGTCGCGCATAAACGGCAGAGTACGACGGCACAGTGGCATAAACAGAGTATGCAGCGTACAAACCACTTGGCTGACCATGTGCAGCTGCATAGAGTGAAATACGGGTGATACGCGAGGATTTTGACAGCTCATTCGTCGTCAAAAATGAGATCGTCGTCGTCGTCCAGCAGATCGTCGTTGTAGTCAATACTAGAGATACGTTAGTTGGCTTACATCCCCCATCGGAGGAGAATCAAGTAGCCCACCTTGAAAAGTCCTTTATCTTATGTGCTTGCTTCCCAGAGACGTATAAAGTGCTGCGGGTAGGCGTGGTGACCACATCCTCCAAAGCAATCGTCAGCCATTCACGACCGCCATGGTCGCCCATCATCTCGCCGTCATCGAAGATGAGCTCTTGGTCGCTGTCTTCGTTACCAGCTTCTGAACAACTGATCGTGGGAAGTGAGTCGGCCTCATAGTCAGAGGCCATAGCCATCGCGGGTGCAGAATTCGTAGCGGCTACTGATCCGCTAAGTTCACCTCTGCCAAGTTCAACCTCGACGGTGTCCTCGTCGTCCCATATGAAGTCGTCCTCGACTACCCGTTCGCCGACATCGGCCAACGTCACTAAGTTGCTTTCCATAGTTGTCGATGGTGTAATGGGAGAATGAGCGCAATGAGGAACAGTATCCGACTTGGGCGGTATATGCGGCGAGCTGTTCGTACCAATCGTAGGAGACGACGAGTTGCCGACATCGAGCTGTCATCAGTCAGGCCAGGACCTAACGCTGGCTCACCGGTACCCGATACCAAGCCAATTTTCCTCTTCCCTTCCTCTTTTCTTCCCAGGTTTGCCTTCCGATCCTCCCCATAGCTTGCTCCAAGATAGTGCCAAGTCTCATATCCTCTGTATCCACTTCTCCATTCTGGGAGACCCACCTGGCTGCCAAGTACTCAGATACTTTGTCGGAACACTCAGCTTCTCTTTGAAGGTGGGATGACGGCCCATTGATCTCTTCCCTTCTTTGGCGTTTGTTTGCCCTGACTTTCTTGACAGGTAGATTTACTGCTTGGGACACCTTAAGTTTCAGAAAGGCCTCTTGAGCACAAGTGAGATCTCGGAGGAGAGACTTGAAAGGTTCCACGCCTTGAGGGTTGTGGGCCGCAGTCAGTGAGAGGAACCGGGTTATTGACGACGGGATAGCACGAGGAAGCGCCAGTGCGCGGCTATACTGTCAACTACGTCAGTCGTAGCATCATGCGAGCTGAATGGCCCACTTGCGTAAGTCCCTTGTCGAAAATCAGGGGGAAGCGTCTACCGTCATCAACCCAGAGCGGGAGTGTCCGACCTACTTGATCATATAGAGCCTCATGACCTTGGCTAAGCCGATATCCAGTTGATTTAATACCCACAGAGGGATTACATGAGAAGTGCCAAGCGGAATGGATCCTTCAGAGCAATCTAGAGCACTGGCGGGGTCCTTGCCAGAGATTGGAAGGTCGTCTCCCTCGTCGTCACAGAGCATATCGTCATCATCCTCCGTGCTCGTCGAGGAATTTTGCGATTCTATCGGGGAATTGCTGTGTGCCTGCGCGTTGGAGATACGGTTTTGTCCCGGTCTTGCCCAATACAACGCGAGGTGAAGGGCAGTCAAGTGCACCGTTGGCATGGATGGATGACAGAGATTGTTAGATAACGGGTTGAAGGCGGGACTGGCAGTCACAGGGGTGAGATACATGTCGACAGCGCTTTGTGGTCGATCCAATTCTGACGTGGTCTCTTGCAAGTGGGGGAAAACATCGACAATCGAGATAGAACTCAGTCCGAGAAACTCTGCGGCCTATACTGTGTGAATACCCTGATAACTAAGAAGACTCACGTTGTTGAAGCTAAGAGACACTCTTTGCAGAAGCATTTCCTTCAACTCCCTCGCTTGCATTGCGTCCGCATGATGCCCCTTCACCAGCTGAATGGTCTCCTCGTTGACCTGTACCTTGACACGGACTTTCCCCCCAACGGGCACAACAACATCAACACAACTTTCCAGCTTCTTTCCTGTGATGTGTTTGGAGATCAGACTGCCCGGTACGAGAACATGCGGTATTAGCTTGATTTTCAGTGACGGTCTCGTCACGTCTTGAGCGGGGTTGCAAGTGGATGCAGTCATCTTCGCGGGGAACGTCAATGTGGTCGATGGGAGGTCTATTGCGAAACCCGGGTGATTAGTCGACGCCATCTTGCTATCAGCATGATATTTCACTCAGTCTCAGTGAGCAGCGAGGCGTGGAATCGATAACAGTAGACACAACTACACAGAGTGAGGTGAAGATGACAGATTGAAGAAGAGGAGGAAAGAAAAGAAAAGCAGTCGCGATGCTGCAACGTCATGAGCGTCATTGCCAAAAGGAGCAATTCAACACCTGAGCCACTGCTCCTCTTTCTCTATCAGTCGTCTCTCGAGAGCTCCTCACGGCTCGTATCGTAGCTTCTCGACGTCCTCTGGACGAGCAGCTGTCCCGACACGGACTGTCTGTCACAAAAAGCCAATGCCACCGCTCTCGTCCCGCCGGTCGCTCTCTTCATCCCTCCCAACTCTCCTTTCTCTCTCCAAGCTTCTTCAAGCTGTTCCCCAAGCTATCTCCCGACACAATGTCAAGCGATCGTCAGCGGTGGTGTCACGGGGTGCTATGCTTCACCTAGCAATGGCGGCAGGTAGCCCGATTGAGCCAGAGGACCCGCCTGACAGTCCGATATTTTGGTGGAAACTCGGTCTGAGTGCTGGGCTAGTATTACTAGGTGGTGTCTTCGCTGGGTCAGTGTCTGGCATTGTTTAACGAATTCTGGGGCTGACGAAGCTTGTTCTTTCTTTAGCTTGACCCTGGCTCTGATGGGTTCGGATGATCTGAATCTTCGCGTACTTGCTTCTTCATCCGATGATCCCAAAGAACGGAAGGCGGCAACCAAAGTTCTCCGCCTTCTATCGCGAGGCAGACACTGGGTACTCGTCGTCTTACTCCTGGGCAATGTGGTGAGTGGAAGCAATCGTCCCACAGGCTCAAACTGGATGCCTGCTTGACTGGGTAGAAGCTAATGTGTATCAGATCGTCAATGAATCGCTGCCTATCTTCCTTGACGATATTCTCGGCGGAGGCGTAGCAGCCGTTGTCGTCTCCACAACCATGATCGTCATTTTCGGAGAGATCATTCCCCAAGCTGTGAGCCTTAGAGGAGTCCACAGCTGCCCTCAGTGTCGACTAACAGAGCTCAAACAGGTCTGCGTTCGCTATGGTCTGTCAATTGGCGGGGTGTGCGCTCCATTCGTTTTCTGCCTTATGATCCTGTTTGCGCCCGTGGCCTGGCCCACAGCCAAGCTTCTCGACTATGTCCTCGGCGCAGAGGAAGGACACACGTGAGTTGCTGCTCCCGTCCACCTCGTTGTCCGCTTATAGCCTCAAGATACAAGAAGGCCGAGCTCAAGAGCTTCTTACAGTTCCACAGGGAAGGCGATGAGCCATTACGAGATGACGAGGTCAGTTGAAAGCCAAGACCGGTCCTGGACTTATCAGGCGAGTCATGTATTGATACACCACAGATTGGCATCCTCAACGGAGTGTTATCACTTAACGACAAGCATGCGAAGGAGATTATGACGCCCATCTCTGACTGCTTGATTCTCCCTTCGAACAAGATTCTGGACCACGCGGCGATAGACCAGATCTTGTTATCTGGCTTCTCAAGAATCCCCATCCACGAACCGGGCCAGAAATCCAATTTCGTCGGTATGCTCTTGGTCAAACGCGTTCGTCGTCATCTTCTGTCACCATGCCTAGCGGTGCTGACCATCTTCAGCTCATCACGTATAGTCCAGAGGACGAGTGGCCAGTCTCAAAGTTCCCCCTGTTGCCTTTGCCAGAAGCTCGACCCGATATCAACTGTTTCCAGGCGCTCGATTATTTCCAGACTGGCAGAGCCCATCTGTTGTTGATCACCGAGTCACCCGGGAAGGGGGAAGGGGCAATGGGAATTGTGAGCCGTGCGTGACTTGCCCAACAGCGTATGCTACCTTACTGACTCTGAATAGTGGAGGACCTGATTGAAGAGTGAGCGTCCTTGTCAAAATACACATAAACCCATTGAGCAAGCTAACCTGGCCAGGATCATAGGCGAGGAAATTGTGAGCTTTGGCCTGACTCATCTGCAGACCTGGCGAACTGATGATCCCAGGTTGACGAGACGGATCGATTCGAGGACAATCGGTCACGGAAGGCTGCAAAGCGGAGCGGGACTGCGAACGTCATGCGTGCGTGTCGCCCTACATGGGATGATGGGTTGCTTGCTGATGTCTAACAGGCGGGATCATCGAGCGACAGCGGGTGCTCAACGCATTTGCCAATTCGCGAGCGCCCTCAGTAGGTTCCAACGCTCATACCTTTTATTAGCTGTAGTGCTGACACTCTCAAGCGGCAGGACACCTTCTCGACCCCGCCCATCCAGCTGAACCAGCCGACTGGGACGCAAGATGGCCTTCTGATCCAAGTCGATGAGGATAGCAACCTCGTGGCCGAATCTGTCTCTGTCCCAACAGAGAACACAGAGGACCCACTCGCCACGGAAGGGCAGAAACTCGGAATGGGCGCAGGGGCGATGGACAGCATTCTCGAGAATAGTGAGCAGGGCAGCCCCGTCCTCGATAAGCAGAATGGCGGGGCGAATGGCTCTTCAAATACAGCGGACGAGAATGGGGAAGGGGGCAAGGGCGAGAGGCATGAGGGGGACAAACAGGGGACGTCTGGTGATCCCGTGGGTTAGTGGGATTTTTCGCTTTCGTACCGCATACCGCCGCTTTCGCATTGCATGCATTCACGCCAAGGACACTCGCAGTGTTGACGATCTCATCTCATCCGATCAGTTCCTCGTCCCTCCTGACATGTCGTCGTCTCGCATCCTCCCCGTCTCACGCCCTCACTGTCTCCGTTTACATTTCTGATCAACAGTCTCACCCTCTGACGCTGTCAAGACGCTCGAGAACCAGACCAGAGACTGACCCCTTCTGCAGCGGTATTGAAGTCCGACGACAGCCTTGCATTCGCCGCGTTCGCCGACTTTGAAGAAGCGTGCTTGGCTCTGGTCGCAAAGTACGCTCGAGCCAGCGCGCGTCGGCCGGGGTCGTGGTGGGACACGGGGGCTGTTGGACCTGAGCGGACTAATGCTGGCTGGGAGTGGCGAGAGCACAAAGTATGTGTCTCTCCCTTCTGGACTCGACTGTCTCTAGCTCCGTCGCCCTTCTCTTCTGTCGCACTTCACTTCTCTCTGTACCATCCTCTCCTCTCTAGTTCTCTCTCTCCCGTCTTGCCCACTTCTTGCCGTTCACTTCCCTCTTCCCCTCAATTATTCCTACACATTTGTTTCGCACACTCTCGCCCCTGCGTTCATTCTTTGGGTCTACTCTACACTCCTCAAGAGGCTCGTCGGGCCAAATTGTTGACGATAGGGCAGTGGGCCAAAGGACACGGCTACCTCGCACGCCGCACGACCCGGCGGCTGCGGCGGCCGTCGCAGCGTGTGGTCTCGGAATCGCACGCCGATGCGGATACGAGGCAATCGCGCTCAGGGTGCTCAGGGTCGGAATCGGGCGACGAGCATTCTGGCCTCGAGAGCGAGAACGACGAAGAGCGGCGGCCGCTGGTGGGACACGCGAAGGAGATCCGAACGAGACGTGCGGAAGCGAATGCGAGTATGAACGCGGATGGGGACGCGGATATGGATGTAGACGTAAACGCGGATGTGGATGTGGACGTGGATGTCGCTGCAGTCAGCGAACGAGCTGCCCAGCGAGGTAGTGGAGGCGGACCGACGTCACGTCGGATACGAGGGCAGGAAGAAGAGGGCGAAGGGGCGGAGGAAGTGATAGAGGTGGAACACAGTATCGTGTTTTCGAGGACATACCACGTCCCGATGCTGTGTCTCCGTGCGTGGGACTCCAGTGAGTTGTCGTGTTCGTGTTGTGCCCACTCTGCAATCATCATCGACCATAGACCTTGTTCTTCTGCAGTGCCGTTCATCGTGCTCAGAATGCCAGGCCTTGTTTTATGCGCTTTGTTACGTGGTGCTTCTTGCTACTGTATCCGTTACTCGTTATCCAGTGCTTGGTGCGGGACTAGAGAAGAGGTATGCTGACACTCGCATGATAGCTGGTTCCACCCTTTCTCTAGAATCGTTGTTGTCTGCCGGGATCCTGCGACCTCTCCCACGCCGCCCCGACGTGCACGACATCCCCCATGACAACGACAATGACGACCGCGAGGACGATAATGACCACGACAACGAAGACGGCGAGGACGATCATGATGACAACAACGAAGACGGCGAGGAGGATCATGACGGGAACGACAACAACGACAGCGACATGGTGGACCAAGACACGCGAGTGCATATCCGCCCCGACGCCATTATGCTAGACCCCCACTCGCCGTTCCCGCTCTTACAGCAGACGGAACAACCGGAGACTGGCGGGATAGTATGGAGCGTGCATCCCTGTCACGTCCGTGATGCCGTGGACGAGGTTCTCCTTGCCCAAAGCCTCCAGGGAGCTGAGGTAGACAATGGTGAGAATCAAGGTCGCGATGGTGAGCGTGGGCATGCGGATGGCAGTGATAGCGATGGTGCTGGAGTAGGTTCAGGAGGGCGGAGAGAAGGACGCGGACTGGAATGGCTGGAGACGTGGTTGATGATCAGTGGAAGCGTTGTAGATCTGACTTGGCCATGAAGATGCAGACGCGCATGGCTGGAGACGTGGCGAATGATCAGCGGAGTGGGACAGACCTTACTTGGCATTGGGTGACCTGACAGCGTTACAACCTGTCACTGAAGACCTTCTCCAATCTGCCTGGACAGCCACACGAGAGGCAAACGGGCGCTCCCCCAGCCACCAAGATTCACTTGCATAGCATCTAGCACTCGACATTAAGCGGGACACTACCGACACCATATTTGGGTTGCTCCTACTTCAGATCGATCAAAGTCTGCGACGCATCAGCGCGTGCTCAGCACCAACAGTCCGACCTATCTGTAACCGCATACTCACCCGAGACCACGCATGATCGCATACCCAATGGTGACGATGACAAACATCGCGAGGACACTGGATGCGATCCCGCTCCGCAAGAAATCTTGGGGACCGATATATCGCTGGCCCAGCTTGTTTTCCTGGTTGATCCTGTACATATTCCGATCAGCTTCCAATCATCGTCTGCGCACGCCATGCGACAGGGAATCTATCCCGGAATCCGAACGAAGCTCACGCTGTCATATTCGGGAAACCAGAGACGGGTAGACCCATTCCAGCAGAACAGATGAGTGCGGTCGCCTATTTCAGTCAGCAAACTTCCCAGGCGATGAGGAGAGGCTTGCCATGATGAGTAAACGCGGATGAGGCTCATCCAGCGAGTCCCCGATCCTGGTAGCAATAGGCACGAGCAACACCGCAGCAATGGTGTGAGAGATGCTACAAACCATGAGTTGGGTCGAGTACGTTGTATTCAGGCAAAAACTTACAAGGTTGCTACGACAAGGGCAAGGATCGAAAACACCAGTAGGATACGATACAGGCCCATGCCCTCAACAAAGTGCTCGAGCACGCTGTCCAAGCGATCCAACAGTCCAGAGGACAGTGTCGCCTTGCCAAGAGCAATTCCTCCCATGGCTAGGAAGACAATGGACCAATGGAACGAATGGAAGTCCTCCTGCAGACAGTCAGCGAGTGTTCGTGTTCAACTGGATCGAAGAGTTCACCTTGGACAGTATGCTCGTGCCGAAGAACGCCACGATGGGAATGAGCGCAATGATACCCATATCACCGACTGTGCCCTCCACACTCTTCTCGATACACCACAAGGCGATGGTGAATACGGTGACGGCCAGGATGTAGTAATGTGTCTTCGTGAGCGAATCGGTATTTTTGCGCATCTTCGGGATGACAAGGTCCGACTCCCAGCGGTACATCAAGTGAAGAAACGCCCAGATGCTCAGAACAGACATTCCGGATACTGGGATACTGATGGCAAACCACTCTGCCCAGGTCAGAGGGGGATCCATGGATCCCAGAGCGATAAGATTTTGCGGAGATGAGATTGGAGAGGCTTGTCCACCGATATTGGAGGCTAACGCGATGGCGATCTATTCCAGATAAGCTGGAGTTCACAAGTTTCCAGAGGACTCACGACTAAGCATTTCGAAAAGGTTGATTTGGGTTGCAATTCATCCAAGATCGGCTGCGGATTGTCATTGATATTCTATAGCCCCAGAAAAAGACAGAGCCCACCTTGACAAGAGCATAGCATAGCGTCGGCGCTGCAACGTTGCTGATCCACATACTTGCAAAGGTGGCAACAAACATCAATACCAGCAGCACCACGCTGGGCTTGGTTCCTGCAGCATTCAGGATTCTCGAGGCCGTCATCACGTCCAATCGTGTCTTGGAAAGTACAGCGGCTATCGTGAAACCGCCGATAAGGAGCATGATGGTCGAGTTGAACATCTGGGAAAAGATGTACCTAGGAGTATGTCAATGCGGGTAGATCCAATCTGGAGACAAGGAGACATACTTGGTCCCGTCTGCCGCAGACATCGGCTCCGAACCATCTGCCGTTCGGATGATACGCAAGATGACCACCAGGAAAGGAACGGTCAAAGACGTTACGAACAGCGGGATAGCCTTTTACGGTTAGCATGACTCACTTTCCTATTAGACAACGTACCTCGGTCATCCACAGAAGGGTACAGAAGAGCAGCATTGCCAGGCAGTTACTCTCTTCGCGACCAGGTAAGGGTTTCGTCATTACAACGACAATCAGAGTCGTGACAGCAGCGGTAAAGATGATAGCTTTCCGGTTCAACCATGCTGGTGTCCTCCGCGATGAGTTCTTCTCGAACACAGAGACCTCGACCTCTGGTTCTACGCTTCGGAAGATACCTTGACCACTGCGCCGCCCAGACACCATCTGTGTCCACACAGTTTCCCGGTCGACAACGACCTTTTCTCGCAGTTGAGAACGTAGTTGTTCTTTGGCGGTCTCTTCGTCGCCCTGAGCCGCCACGCGACGATAGAGGAAGAGTATTCGGGCGAGGAGTAGGTCGACCTCTTCTTTGCCCTCTGGTAGCCATGGCGCGGACTGCATGACCTTGTTGTTCAGGTAATCTTGTTTGAGCTGTTCGCAGTTAGCAGGTGCCCTAGTGAAACGGTGACGCAGAACAAACCTTTGAATTGGTATTCTTGTCATATCTGCATTGTCAGTTACTTGTACGGCAATGGAAGATCATTCGCTTACTTTTTGATTATTTTACTAAACGCCTGAAGGTTGAGATCCACATATTGCTTCAGAGCGTATGCTTCCACCCAAAGGTCCGAGATCCTCTTCTTGAAGCTGATCCTAGTGACCATTCCATAATCGCTTTTATCCGTCCAAACGTAGACTGGTCTAGCGCGACCAGGCGCAGTCTGCTCGGCCTCGCCTTCCCTGGCCCACGATGGTACGGCGCTGGGATCCATTGGCGCGAGACCGAGACTGTGGACCCTGGCTCGCGACAAAGCCGCGATATCCCCATGTGACGAGTTAGACGACATCGAAGTGCGTCGATCGTGACCCAGGGCGCCCTCATCCGACTCGAGATCCGATGATCGTCTCCCTCGGGAAGGGCGAGGTAGTGGGACACGGCCACGGAAGGGCGACGTGGATCCATCTAGCTCTTCGTGATGGCTATCGGCCAACGACGAACTGCCATGCCTCGACTCGCTCCTACTCCTCACTTGCCGAAGACTAGGTGCGAACGAAGCTTCCAAGATATCCACTTCATGGCGATCCGGATTGATGCTCCTCCTGTGTCTCCCAAAAGTCGGTTTGAGGCGGTTCATGAAGGATTCTCGACTCTTCGTGCTCGGTCGGGCAGTGGTAGGGGAAGCATTCGGAGTTACAATGAGAGCATCTGTCTCCCCTCCGCCTGCCCTTTCCTCCTCCTGGTCCTCGTCTTCCTCCTTGATAATGTCCGTTGCCAGATCCTGATCCTCCATACCTCTGACCTCGTCATTGATCAAGTCGTACGCCTCTTGCAGCTCCGCAAGCTTGGACTTGTAAAAATCGATAACCTTCAATCGCTCCTTCTCCAAAGCGGCGCGGAACTCTTCCGGCGTAGCCCATTTGGCCGAGTCGTGATTCCGATATTGAGGCAGGAGGGAGGCGTTCTCGCCATTCTGCTGGGTAGCCAGGTAGGATGTATCGAGTGGAGTAGAGGGGAAGAGTTTCTTCAATGCTCCGTAACTGTCGGTGGCCATCAGTCAAATCCATACCAGGAAAACTGAGCATGACGCACTCGACGTAATGAGTCCACCACTCGATGTTGCTATTGAGCTCCAACAATGTCCTGAGGCTCGATCAGTATTCTTTGTCTCCAAACATACGCGTACCCACCGCGTCGCTCGCGCGGGGGGGGGGGGGAAGCAGATGGACATACCCAAACTTCATCTTGTCTCCTTTCCTTGGCGCTCGAGAAGCGCGCCAATCCCAGAGCGGATCGTCGTCAGCAAGTCCTTCCAAGGACCGTCGAGAGTGTCTTGCGTGCGGATCTGTGCCCCCGAGAGGCTCGAGAAGGATCGCTTCGTCGTCGTCGTCAAGGGTAACGCGCGGGCGAAGGAAGATGAAAGGAGGAAATCGGTCAAACGTCAAACGTGGGAGTATCTCTCGCGCAAAGCTGTCGAGCGAAAGCGAAGACGTATTGACGGGCCCCAGCGGGGTGGAACTTGCCTATGGACGCAATGGATGTCGCCCACAGTCTCGTCCACGCATAAGCAAGGTCAAAGCACAAACAAGCCGCCAAGGTTGGACGGGCAGTTGTAAAACTACAACTTTGGATAAGACAGCAAGACGCTGGAATCGGTGAAAACGGGCGAACACGCGGGTACCGCTTTTCCATCGGATCTGTCATTTAATCCCACTTCAAACAGCCGCAATAATAGCACGATGGTGACGGGGGATGGGAAAACTACTAACTGGTGGAGAGCGCAAGCAATGCATAGTCACCAAATGGCGCGTGAGATACAACGACAGAACGTCAAATTACAGAGCGGTATGTCCGTATCTACAGCTCAATCAACAACGCTTCCTCTTGTTCGTGCTTTTCCACCCCGCGGGGCTGCGAAAAGTCTTCCGTAGGAGCATCGGGGAAGACGGCAGCAGGGGCCGGTGGGAAAGACGCAGCGGAGTACAGGTGTTGCTGCTGTACTGGCGCCTGAAATTGCGGCGGTTGGCCCCAAACTTCTTGCTGTGGCTGTGTCTGTACTCGGGGCGACGATTGAGGGAAGGAGTTGGGCAGGGAAAGGTCGTTTTGCGGAGCCGGCGAGGTGTATGATTGGGGTGCAGAGCTAGTTGGCAATGGTGCGCTCTTGTTGGCAGCGGGCGAAGACGCTGGGTGTGAAGCCATGTCTACCGGAGGGGGAGCGGTGTCCTGAGATGGCGGTGCTGAAGGGACAGGTTGAGAGGCCAATTGCGAATTGACTTCAGGCGGTGCGCCATAAGTGACGGACGCATGCCGCTGCAGATTCGCGGGTGTAGCCGAAGGGACTCGCATAGAGGTCGAACGCTCAATGGTCGGCTGCGATGGCGCCCATTGCTGGAGGGGCTGGGATGCCAGCTGTAGCGGAGGCGAACTGTACGGTGCGGAAGCATGTTGTGCGGGATGTTGGTAATTTTGGAAATATTGCTGTTGGGGAGCAGCTTGAAAGGTTGGCATGGATGGGTACAAGTTCGGTGCAATCGCTGCTTGTGCAGGCGGTGCATATGCCTGTTGCGGCGGAGCGTAGTGCCCATTTGCCTGTGGAGGGGCGTTTCGAGTTTCGTATGGCTGGTACTGCTGATAAGGTTGTGATTGTTGCTGAGGCGGAAGATAAGAGTACATATGTTGTTGATATTGCCGTTGTTGCTGTTCTTGCAGCTTTTGAGCGGCGTAAGCTTGTTGGCCGTCGAGGATCTGGCCATAGATGCCGACTGCTTGTGACAGTTTAGATTGCATCTCCTGAAGCATCTCTGTGCCGTATCAGTGAATCATCCAACATGAAGAGGGAGAGCGACTGACGTTGCTTTGTAAACTTCTCCTCTGCATTCCGTTGAAGTTTACCCCCAATCGCATGCGCTTGCTCATACAAGACATGCGCATGTGGGAAACGCCTGAGATCACGCTCGCCGTACGCAGCCATCTGGTCAAGAGTATTTGAGAAAGTGAGGATCGTCTCAGTCTCCCGAGGCGCAAGATCAAATGTTGGCAGTGGCTGTGACGTCCTCAGCTTTGCACTTGCAGTCACGCCTCGTCAAAACCTACCCGAAATTCTGGCTCGTCCGTTCCGGTCGGTGCGCTCGGTCTCGCCTTCTCCATGTCTCGCAAGCTGGCCTCGATAGCCAAGCGCAGCTCCTCATCATCGTCTTCCGCGCTGCGGTTGGTCCTCTTAAGGGGGGGCTCAGATCCAATCACTCCATTACTGCCAGGCTGAGACTCTGCAAGCGATAGCTCGATCGCTCGTTGAAGATCGGCATCCAAATCCTCCTTAGATCTCGGGGTGCGTCCAGGTATAACGGGAGCCGTTCTGATTTAGTTAGCACAAATCCAAATGGCACTGTCAAGACACCTCACCCGTTGGGTAACTTGCTCCTCCCCGACTTCATCCAGCACCCCTCACAAACACGAACCTCATCTGTGATGCCAAAGCGAGGCAAGGGCATTGTACGACTGGAGCACGCTTGATCAAATACCAAGCCGCAATTACGACAGTGGTGTTTCCGATTGGTGAACGTGAAGGCGGTGCGACATCGCATACAGACGTCGGAATCGACCCATGTTGGCGCCGTGGTCGTCTCGAGCAGATGGGATGATGTGTTCGATGGTGGTGGAGGAAAGGAGATTCCTACTCTTCATTAGATCTCTCGACGTCTGATTCATTAGTAGCTTACCAGAATTTTTGAGCTCATTATACACCTCGACGAAGAAGCCAAGTTCCTTCTTGGACTGGAATGCTAAAGCCCATGACTGGAACAGTCGAATAGCCATCTGCTTGACTTCGGCGCTTGTAGCCTAGGCTCACGTCAGCTGCCGCAGATCTCCTGACGCCTAAAATTCCCGCTCACAGGCGACTTGATGATCCCCGACATCTCATCCACAAACTCCTTGCTCGCGATCTCCGCCAGAAAATGGTCGCCACCATTCTTGATGCAAGTATCCACAAGCTAGCTTAGTCAGCTAAATCCTATACAAATCTCTTCCACCGGCGTGGGGAGACACTTACTCCCATGGCATACATCTGCACTCTCCCGTTCTTACTGGAGATCCTGCGTTTGAGACTTTGCATAGCCGGTTTGGGCTGAACTGCTTTAGATCGGATCAGGTCGGTTACTTCGAGCGCTGTAGCCATATCCTCCGACTGAGGGTATGGAAGGTTGAGGGGGGAACATGCTTTCTCTTCACACAAAGTCAGCTCCAAAGCTCGAAATGCAAGAAATAGCACCATGAATCAAGCACGAGTTCATTCCTGAGGAAAGGGAACAAGGGGAGGCGAGGGCGGATGACAGACGTACCGACGAGCTCTTCGAACTGAGGGGTGGTTGCCGGACCCCAGCCGAGCCACGACATGATGGTGAGTCACCCTACTGGCTCGCTATCACTCTGCTGCCTCCCAATGGATACCTTGCTTTGTGCTACGATGCTGACAATATATCAGTGGTGGTTGATGGTTGGAATCGGACAGACTGCTGGTACAGTGACGCAGCACACAAGACTGCCACATCGATTTTCTCCGGTATAACGCCGCAAAGCTGTTTTGCCGCCGCTCATCGCTGACTACTACTTACGCCTCTAGACGTGGTTTCCATCTTTCACTCTCTATCTATCCCTAGACAGGAGCAGGGACGTGATAGTCTCACCGTCTCTATCCGACCACCGACGCAACTCGGAGGCAACGGAGACACTGTCGCAAAAGGCTTGTCGAGGAAAAGACGAAGGCGAGAATCTTTGAATCTCGACTCACGAACCTTCCATCGACCGACTATCACTGTTAGACATTTCGATTTTCTCATCCGGTTTTGACGACCACTTCTCGGGCTATTGGCATCTCCATATCACATTGTATTCCCGGCACTCCACACGGCTCTAGATAAACGCTGCTATATACCCAGTTGTCGATCATATTCGACTCGAAAGAAAATTCCATTTGGCCGGCTGTTTAGAATCGATTCGAGCAATCCAAAACGGCGAGGAGAGGAAGGGAGAACTTCTTTAGGCGTTGATCAGCGAGGTGGAGAGGCTATACGGCGTCTTCAAGCGATTCTCGACTAGGCTCATCTGCACTTTTCACGATGACGGTCACTTTCCCCTATTCCTCTGCCCCTGTGCGGCAGATCAGGGAGATCCAATTCGGAGTCATGAGCCCAGAAGAGATCGTGAGTTGCTTGCAAGCGTTGCCCGAAAATATGTTGTCATGTCTACTCTGAAGCGCTGGCTCTATCCCAATGGCATATGATTGTGAAAATGTATCGTCCAGTTCATGTGGCTGACACCCGTCCCTTGCTCGCAGAAAGCGTTCTCGGTGGCGAAGATCGAGCATCCCGAAGTGATGGACGAAAGTGGCCGGCAGAAGATTGGAGGACTGATGGATCCCAAGATGGGCAGTATGTCCTGCCAGGCTAATCCCCTGTCTCGATGACTCACGCGACTGCAGCCATTGACCGCAATTTCAAATGCCAGACCTGTCTTGAGGGCATGGCAGAATGTCCCGGTCACTTTGGTCACATTGAGCTAGCACGACCTGTTTTTCATGCTGGGTTCATGGTCAAGGTGAAGAAAATTGTCGAGTGTATCTGTTTCAGCTGTGGCAAGCTCAAAGTTGATCTGGTAAGTAACGATGCGAGTCACAAGACGAGCGCACACTCATATTACTAGCGTGACCCTCAAGTAGCGACTATCTTCCGGCGTGTGAAGCCACAACATCGCCTCAAAGCGATCTGGCCTCTCGCTTCAAAGCGCAAGATTTGTGAACCGGATTCATTGGAAGAGGAGCGAGATGGCGATGCCACAAATGAGGCTCAGTTTAAGCGAGAGCGGGATGGAGGAGAGCTTTCCTCGGGTCATGGGGGTTGTGGCTTTGAACAGCCAGATTGGCGGAAAGAGGGATTGAAATTGTTTGCCGTGCAAAAGGTGGCAAAAGAGGAGCAAACTGGTGAGAAGGCGGACGTCGAGAAGAGGATCGTTTCCCCAGGAGAGATCTACAATCTATTAAAGAAGATCCCTGCCGAAGATCTCGCCATTATGGGTCTGAATGCGGAATACGCCCGACCAGATTGGATGATCCTCACCGTGCTTCCCGTACCACCAGCTGCAGTGCGACCTTCAATCTCCGTCGACGGTGGCGCTCTGCGGTCCGAGGACGACTTGACGTACAAACTCGCTCAGATCCTGAAATCCAGTGCGACTGTGCGACGACTAGAGGGCGAAGGTGTACCACCGTCAGTCGTCAACGAGCACTTTGACTTGCTACAGTATCATGTGGCTACCTACATGGACAACGAGATTGCCGGCCTACCCCAAGATACTCAGAAGTCTGGCCGTCCTGTGAAAGCGATCCGAGCTCGGCTAAAGGGGAAGGAGGGGCGCCTGCGGGGCAATCTGATGGGCAAGCGGGTTGATTTCTCGGCTCGTACAGTCATTACCGGTGACCCGAATCTTCAACTGGATCAGGTCGGTGTACCTCGAAGTATAGCCATGACCCTCACATATCCTGAGCGAGGTATGTGCATCATTTTGTGGTTACGGCTAAATCGGACTAATATGAGTAGTCACTCCCTACAATATTAGCTATCTGCAAGAGCTGGTTAACAACGGCCCGGCGACCTATCCTGGAGCGCGGTACTTCGTCAAAGACACTGGCGAGAGAGTGGACTTGAAATACCGCAAGTCTGGGGAGCAGATCAGCTTGCAGTTTGGTTGGATCGTGGAGCGACATTTGAAGGACGGAGAGTGAGTCAAGCGGTTTGATAGATGCTGACTCCTCAGCTATGTACTGTTCAATCGGCAACCAAGTTTGCACAAGATGTCCATGATGTCGCATCGAATCAAATTAATGAACTATTCCAGTGAGCATTCTGGTCCGCGACGTTGATTTTGCTAACATGTGTAGCTTTCCGCCTGAATCTCTCAGTGTACGTGACGCGCTCTCTGAGCATCCGCGACTGACGACAACAGCACTTCTCCCTATAATGCTGACTTCGACGGTGATGAGATGAACTTGCAGTAAGTGCACAGATACCCAACATATTCGCATCTGACCTGCTCAGCGTGCCTCAGAGCGAGGAAACGCGAGCAGAATTGAGTCAGATTGCCTGGGTGCCCAGACAGGTACATCCTACCCCAATTCGGGATTATTGGATGCTCAAACTGTGTTTCTAGATCATTTCGCCACAAGCGAACAAACCTGTCATGGGTATCGTGCAAGACACTCTATGCGGCGTTCGAAAGTTCACTCTGCGCGATAATTTTTGTGACTGGAAGATAGTACAGAACATTCTGCTCTGGCTACCCGGGTGGGACGGCGAGGTACCACAACCTGCGATTCTCAAGCCCAAACCACTGTGGACGGGTAAACAGCTCTTATCGATGTGCATCCCGAAAGGAATCAACATCCAGTACAAGAACAATGAGAAGCCTTCGCCAATCGATGAGACCGATGAAAACGTACTCATTGACGACGGCGAGCTCATTCACGGGACGATCGTGAAAAACATCGCCGGTAGCGCGAACAACGGTCTGGTTCACGTCATCTTCCGGGAACTGGGGCCTGTGGCGACTCGAGACTTCTTTTCCGCCTGCCAGATGGTGGTCAACTTCTGGCTTCTGCATTATGGCTTCAGTGTCGGTATCGGCGACACGATTGTTGCGCCAACCACCATGACGCAGATCACCAATCGAATGGTCGAGGCAAAGTTCAATGTCCAGAAGCTCATTTCTAGCGCGGAGCAGAACATGATGAAACCGAAACCCGGTATGACCATTCGAGAAACGCTAGAGGCCGAAATTGCCAATGAACTGAACAAGGCTCGAGACTGGACTGGTAAGAGAGCCCAAGATGATCTCAAGGCAGACAACAACGTCAAGCAGATGGTGGTGTCTGGCGCCAAGGGTTCTTTCATCAATATCTCGCAGATGTCAGGTGTTGTCGGCCAGCAGTTCGTCGAGGGAAAACGCATCAACTTCGGTTTCAAACACCGGACCCTTCCACACTTCTCGAAGGATGACTACGGACCCGAGTCGAGAGGATTCGTGGAGAACTCGTATCTCCGTGGGCTTACTCCTCAAGAGTTTTGGTTCCACGCTATGGGTGGTCGAGAAGGACTCATTGATACTGCGGTCAAGACTGCTGAAACTGGATACATCCAACGACGGCTAGTCAAGGCGATGGAGGATTTGAAGGTCGGCTACGATGGATCGGTGCGGAATTCGAACGGAGATGTCATTCAGTTCCTCTATGGAGAAGATGGCATGGACGGCGCCGCAATGGAGAAACAGGTGAGCGTCGTATGCTGGTTGCCCTGACATTACAGACGCTCGACATTATCCGATTGTCCGATGCTGCTTTCGAGCGCAAATACAAGATTGATGTGCTTGACGATAGATTCCGTTTCTCTCGTGGTGCTCTTCAGGCTGGCATCGATACGTCATCCGTCGCTTTGCAGAATCTTTTGGATATCGAATACCGCCAGCTTTCGGATGATCGCCACATGCTTCGCACGGAAATTTTCACGGATGGTGCACAAAGCCACCCGCTTCCCGCGAACATCCAGCGAGTCATACACAATTCTCGACAGATCTTCCACATCGATCCTCGCAATCCCTCAGATTTGGTCCCTGTGTACATCATCGACAAGCGCCAAGCTCTCGCCGAACGACTCATCGTGGTCATAGGTTCAGACAAAGTCAGCAAGTTGCATCAACGCAACGGGACTCTGCTGTTCAACATACTCATACGCTGTCACCTTGCCACACGTAGAGTGATTGAGGAGTACCACCTCAACCGCGAGGCTTTCGATTGGGTCGTTGGAGAGATCGAGCAGGCGTTCATGAAAGCGGTTGTTGACCCCGCAGAGATGGTCGGTACCTTGGCGGCGCAGTCTATAGGTGAACCGGCGACTCAGATGACGCTCAACACTTTCCATTATGCTGGAGTGGCATCCAAGTCTGTCACTGGTGGTGTGCCCCGTCTCAAGGAGATCATCAATGTCGCGACGAATATCCGAACGCCTGCTCTGGCAGTATACCTAGAACCGGAATTCCGAAGGACAGAGAAGACCGCACACGAGATCATGCGAAGACTCACCTACACTCGTCTGCGCGACATCACGGCCTCTGTAGAGATCTTTTACGACCCCAAACTCGATAGTACAGACATCGAGGAGGACCAGGAATTCGTGGACGCCTTCTTCGCCATTCCGGATGAGGACATCCGGTTGGAGTTGCACTCTCCATGGCTCCTTCGTCTTGAGCTTGATCGTGCCAAGGTGTTGGAAGGTGGTTACGAGATGGCGGAGATTGTCAACGCCATCGCTGAAACGGTCGGCAAGGACGTGTTCGTCATCCATTCCGAAGACAACGCCGCCAAGCTGGTCATCCGAATCCGAGTTGTTGCTGAAAAGGAGGATGAAGAGCTCCTCGGTGACGAGGACATGTTCCTCAAGCGGATTGAGGCGACTTTACTAGACGAGGTCGTGCTGGGTGGTGTCAAGGGCATTGAGCGAGTGTTCATTTCAGAGGGCAAGCGATCGCTCCTCTCGGAAACGGGAGAGTGGGATAACGAGAAAGAATGGTTCCTCGAAACGGACGGCATCAACCTCAGCGAGGTCCTTGCCGTGGACGGTGTTGATCCAATCAGGACGTATTCGAACAATTGTTTCGAGGTATACCAGACACTTGGTATCGAAGCTGGCCGGAATGCGCTATTCAAAGAACTGTTCGGAGTCATCGAGATGGGTGGTTCTTATGTCAACTACCGACACATGGCGCTGTTGTGCGACTTGATGTGCAATAAGGGCCATCTGATGTCGATTACTCGGCACGGTATCAACCGGACAGACGCGGGTGCCCTGTCTAGATGCTCGTTTGAAGAGACCGTCGAGATTCTGCTCGAGGCGGCTGCTGTCGGAGACGTGGATGACTGTCGGGGCGTTGCTGAGAACGTTCTGTTGGGCCAAATGGCACCGATGGGTACTGGGGCTTTCGATGTCTCGTTGGACATGAACATGCTCAAGGACGTCATCGTCGACCACCGATTGCCTGTGCAGAACCAGCTGGCAGTCGGCCTCGCAGGCGGGATGACACCGGGAGGAGCCATGACTCCGTACGACGGTATGTCGCCTACGTGGGCCGGCGGCGTGGTGGGTGCCGCTGCGTTCTCTCCGATGCAGACGTCGAACAACGAGGAAGCCGGAAACTTTGCCTACATGGGCTATGGCATGTCGCCAATGCACGGTGGCATGTCTCCTGGAGGGTATTCACCTTCGTCCCCTGCTGGCTACTCGCCAACCAGTCCTTTCAACGTCACCAGTCCGGCGTACAGTCCGTCATCGCCTTTCCAGGGCGCAGGCGGTGCGTCGCCATGGGTATCGAGGGGCGGCGCATTCGGCGGGACGAGCCCCGCATATTCCCCATCTTCACCTCAATATTCGCCTTCGTCGCCGCAATTCTCTCCTGCGTCGCCTTCGTTCTCCCCTGCCTCTCCGTCTTATTCACCAGCATCACCAGCCTACGTGGCTGGAAACAGTCGCACATCGCCGTACTCCCCTGCATCTCCCGCGTACTCTCCTACCTCGCCTTTGGCCGGCGTCACCTCGCCGCGCTACAGTCCTACTTCTCCGCGGTACTCGCCTGCCAGTCCGGCATTCTCGCCGACCAGCCCACAGTACTCCCCCACTAGTCCTCAATACTCTCCTGCCAGCCCGGCTCCTTTCCAAGCTACCAGTCCGCGGTACTCGTGAGTCCAAACCCCGGCTTCCACCTTTGCTATCTATGCAGCTACACAGGTACTAACGAATGCAGGCCAACGAGTCCGCAATTTAGTCCGACTTCCCCTACGTACTCCCCAGCGAGCCCAGTCTACTCGCCCACCAGCCCGTCGTACTCGCCCGCTAGTCCAGCGTACAGGTGAGTCTCCTAGTGCCGAGCGCCCGGCGCCGGAGTGGAATCTTGTCTGACAATGTGCAGCCCAGCATCGCCGGCATATAGCCCTGCATCGCCGGCGTTCAGCCCAAAGCAAAATGGGAATCCGAACAGGCCCAGGCCAGGATGGGGAAGTGGAAGTGGGTACCATGGGTCGCCTAGCTGGAGTCAGCATTAGAAAGCAGTCAGGTGCCGGAATGGGATTAGGTGCCAGAGTAGTGGTAGGTAGTATCTGAGCGTCAGCGTCAGTTCTAGGACTGCGTCAATGCACCTCGTCGCGTGATGCGTACTCTTTGTTGACTCCACGGAACCAAGACCAAATCTCGAAACTTTTGAATTTGGGGTCTGGCAATTCACGCTTTTGGGAGTGCTCCTGTAGCTTCCAGTCGATGCAAGATCGACACCGATGGGACTTCCCGATGGCAATCAGTTTATGTGTAGATCGATATTGGGACAAGTCTGCATGTCTAGTACTACAGCAGCTTACTACAACAGACAACACTCCCAAGACGTGACGAGCGGGACCGAGTGTGCTATCCCTTGGCAGAACGAGGCGCAAAGAACGCCTTTATCCCTTCAGACTTCTTCTTGACCTTTGCCTTTGGTCCGCCCACCCCTTTCCCACTGTGTCGCTGCTCTCCGTTCTGGCTTGCCACCAGACTCGAATTCGAATTCGAATGCCCAGTAGTGCCTCCCCCACTGCCGCCGCCGCCGCCACCACCATCACCGTCCTGCAATGACATGGCGAAATGCCAATCGTCATGTTCCTGTTTCTCCGCTGCGAGTCGCGTCAAGCGCTGCGACTGGACAACGTCGTCGCTGCTTGTCGGGTCGAAAACGGGCACGGAGATATGTGCACCGCATTTGGGACACGTCCATGCCGCGTCGTCGTCATCGTCGTCATCGTCTGGGACGGGGACGACGGTCGGATCGTGCACGCGGATCCCTTTGAGGGTATTTGCGTCGCCGTGGGTATTCTCGTTGGGCTGCCGCGCGGCGGACGAAGAGGAAGACTCGCCTTTCCTGGTGAGAAACGTCTCTAGGGGAGTCTTGCGCTTCGCTGCGTGTAGAGTCGGCAGACGTGATTTTTTAGGTGATGGACCCGTTGCTGTCGGGGCAACGGGCGAGTTTGACCGAGACCGTTTACGTCCATTCTGCGTCGTCGATGTGACGGGTGCCCCGGGGACTGCTGGCGCAGTCGTGGGGCTCGTCGTGGGGTGCGTCGGTTTTGACGCAGCAGATGTAGAGGCAGTGGCAGTGGCAGTGGCAGTGGCAGCAAAGAAGCCTTCGATCCCCTGTTGACCCTCCTCTAGCCGCTCGAGTCCGGTGAACGCAAGAGCAATCTGTCATCATCAGCTGAGCCCAGCTATTCCTTGTCTGAGCCAGGACAAATGGACCTACATTGTTCAACCTCATGTTACCTTTATTCATGGGCTGCGTCGCCTCGTCCCACAGCCGCCTCGCAAATCTCACTATGTACTCTGTCGAGAGGTTCCGCGTGAATGGGAAGGGGATCTGGCGGGACCGCGAAGGCTCCGCCCCTGTCCGGAACGACAGGACAAGGGTCTTTGGCCACAATCCGGGACTGATCTCGCGGGCGTCTCGGAGTCGAACGTTCAGCTCTCCAGCTAGGACGCCGAGCCAGTGGTGCCCTTGCTCGGGACTTCTGACGTTTGGTCGAACGTTCTTGGAAGCCAGCATCGACTTGGTGGCGACCCGGGCAGTAACTGAGGCTCGGTCAGCGCCCAGCTCCTTGCAGCAGTGGCACCAGCACAGGCATACCTTCCGTATGATCGATGCCGCGGAGGATGTTGTATACCCAGATACTTTCCTCTCCGAATCGTTTCTGCAATTCCTCCAGAGGGACAGTACTATACGATCCTAATCAGCCTTGCCGAGAAACAAACTGCCCAACGCACAGCATATCGCCAACAGTTTGGGCGTTGTATTCCGTTGCTATCGCTTTCCCAAGCTTACCACCCAAGAATCGGATCTGCACGCCTCAGCTTTGCTTTCCGCTTCACATGGTGCTAGCTGACATCGGTGAAATCCATATCTCGGAGGAATGCAGGTGTAGCGGACATGCGCAGAACAGTCTGATTATTTGGTTTCTTCCATGCCGAGCAAAGCTGCCGCTGTCAGCACAATACCATTTGAGCCTTCAAAGCTTACCTTTGACATAGCCTTGTTGTGTGCAATACCCTTCGGAAGATCAGCCAAGGGCAATCAGACTGCTAAAGGGTGGAACTTACAGCTGAACAAGTGTAGTGGAGGCGTTTCCACACTTCGCCTCGGACCTCTGCCATGATCTCGGCGCCCTTACATAATGCCCAGTCCTCCCAAGACGCCTCATTCTGGCTTGACATGGCTCTCGCTTGCCTATCCTCGCCGATGAGATCCTCTCCTTCAGTAATCACAGCATTTCCCGCTTCTCCGTCAGCAGGAAATACGTTTCCCGCATTGCTCCAATCTATAGGTGGCGGGTGGGGAAGGGGCGAGTCCAAGCCGTCCGGAGCATCGTCGGGGACCGAAGCCAGGTGTGGAAAGGCTGCCAAGAGTTGATCAATAGCCATAGGAGTGAGATCCAGGAATGCCTCATCGATAGACGCCTTTTCTATGCAGGTCATTAGAGGGGTCCGAGTAAAAACAAGGTGTACCCGCTACTTACCTATCTCTCCCTTGGGAACCATCTCTTTGAAGATCGCCAGAATCTTCAAGCTCTCCCGCCTGTATGGGTCCAGGCTGACTTTGTGTGTCTTTGGATCCACTTCTCCCCAGTATCCAGCCTCGGATTCTCCGTTTCGATACGTTGCCACGTGCTGGATATAAAGATGAGGGCACATCTTCTTGGCTTCGTCGATCGTAGTAAACCTGCATTAATCAGCTCGGTGTTTGCGCTCCCAAGAAAATAACAGACCTCTTGATGCCGTACTTGCGGGCTGGGTAGTTGACAGCAATGATGCTCTGCCACTGTGCGCAGATGAGAGGGACGTCATCAGGCAAACCGAGCCTGACCGACTCAAACTCTGCTCGGCTCAGCCGAGTCCTAAATTGCCGGACGACTCACGAGCATATGCAGCATCGATGTCGCAGTGCGCGATGGTACGCAATGGGTTGCTTGTATTGTCAGTACTCTCACTGATGTGTCGAAGACAGGTGACTCACAACACGGTCATCGCCTGTGGACTCAAGATGTGCCTACAGAAGTGCTTAGTACTGAGACGGAGAGTGCTCACCAGCCTCACCGGTATGTCACCGCATGAGCCGAGTCATTCGGCCGCCTCGACGGCCCTGCTAGGAATTCCATGGCGAGGAAGTCGTAGCCGTGAGCCTGCTGATCATGAGGGGGAACCCGTGGTTTCTTAGAGAGCAAGTTCAGTGTCAGCAACAACAAAGACTGACATTGACCAAAACTATTCAATGTCCAGCTGGATTGCGGGGTCTCCAGATCTTTCCACGTGGTTGAGTCAAGACGCGTTTGTACCGCGAATGATGGCAAAGTCTGTGACTGTACCGAGCACCTCGTCTCTCTTGCAAGCTGTCCTACACGACTGCATGGCTCTAGCGACTGCTGTGCTCCCAGTCCTCAGCCCTGGCGAACTGCTCTTCACTCGTCAGGGAAGTAGTAGCTCGGGTTATCAACAGCCTGATCCTAGATCATCTTCTTCGACATTTCCGTCGCCTCCTCTCGGTCGGTATAGGCGCTCACCTCACTATGATCAAGTCGACGAGTTCGACGATACCGATGAAGAGCTCGTATGGGATAGGAAGGCTTTGGTTTGGAGCCGAGGTGCAGAGATCTTTCGCAAATTGACGTTTGATCACGAGGATGAGGATATCGCTACCGCCCTGTTTGTGTGGTTCAAGACTGGGGACGAGTTCGAACCGGCTGCCAAGAGTGCCAGGCGGCCTGAGACGGGAGACGCTCGCGGAATTCAGTCTGGCGGTACATTTGGACCTTTCCATGACCCTCACCAACCGCCATGGGGAGGACCACGCTCTTCTTCTTTCTCTACCCCTGCGGCCCAAATCCAGCGAACCCTCGTAGTGTTCCTTGAGACTCGAGCGCACGTGTATTTCGCCTCGGGCGAGGATGTCATCGTACACCTCCCATTCGTCGTCGACAAGGTCTGGCCCTTGCCAAAAGGTGGCGCGATGGTACAACGGACGCTGGAAAAGCGGGAATTGCGCAGGTTTGGACAGAGGAAGCCGAAGAGTCTACTCAGAGGTATAGATCAAAGCAGTCTTACGATCTTGGACGATCTGATGGACCTGGAAGAGGAAGGTGCACCGGATCTTCCTCGGCTGTACACTCTTGACGATCCGTTCGAGGAGCTCAAAATGGTCGTGGAAGAACGGGAGGGAGGCGGTTTTGCAAGCATAGCGGGAAATTCTTTTGGTGTCCACGAACCACTCGAAGCCCACTTCACTATTCTGCATGTCGCGGATGATCCATACCCTCTCGTTATTGCCTACAACCAAGCAAGTGGTGACGTTATCTTCTACCGGCGGGCGTTCCGTCCACAAGGCCACAATCCGACGCCGCCACAGCCAACAACACGAACCATGCATCCAGACGAACTACTGCAACAGACGAATCCCGTCGTACCCCTTCGCCCAAACAGACCGCCTCTCAACCGGCGTCCGTCGTCTTTTCAGGCGTCCGACCGGCGGATGTCAAGTGCCGCCGACCCGTTGGATCGCACACAGCGTCGGGCACCAAGGATCTCCCGTGGACATGGAAGAGAATCGACCAACGGGACAGGCGATCTACAAGCTGCTCTCGAACCATCGACTTTGCCCGGGCCGTCACTTGCTGTATCTTCCAAGCCTGTTGTTCGACCACGAGGTGCCTCTTCGGCTTCAGCTCTCGCTGTTGAACGAAATCGACGAGTCTCTGGAGCAGAGTTCATGCGGGAGGATATGGTCGCTCCACAGGGCAAAGTCGGCCTCGACCGGGATCTGAGGGAAACGACGATGCTTATGGGTTTAACGAAAGATGAGCAGCAGACTCGCAGTGATATCATCTTGGAGAAAATTTGGTCATGGAGACCGCTTGCGTAAGTGTTGCAAAACCGTTTCAAGCTGACGAGCGGTGCAGGCCGTTTCACCCCGAGCGTTGTGAGGTCTTTCTCTCGGAAAATCTGTCACCAACATCGGTCCAAATCAACATGCATCTCTCAGCTCCTCAGCCTGAGCTTCACATCTTTCCCGTCAGGATCAGCTCGAACGGACAACAGATAACGATCCGCCACGCGCATTCCGTCCCCTGCATTTCTGCTTTACCGGTCCTCGCCACTCGTCAGCGCGTTCTTGACACTCTTGCGCTTTCTTCTGATGGCCATCTCGGCCTGCTCACAAGCGGAGTCCAACAAATAGCGGTCACGCTACCAAGTCATGCAGGTGATAGTCGGGACGAAGTGGCGAGAAAGCTTGCGTTGAGTCTAAGCATGATTGTGCCGCGGCAAGACGATGGAGGCGACGAAATTCCTACTCATCGACCAGTCGGTTTGATTGCAGGGGTTGGTTCGACGGCAACAATAATCTTCGAAGATTCTGAACATCTAAGAATATCAGTCGACCTATATCTACGACCTGGACTTGCTCTAAAATGCTTTGAAGCCCTCTCCTTCGCCTTGCCCACAGATGCTTTCTTTGCCTTTAAGCGGGAACTCATATCCCAGATCCAGGCACTTTCGGAAGCGCAAAGAAGCGATACCGATGTCGTCTGGGAGGTCTGTTCCCAGACCATACGGAACATGCTTGGCATACCATTGGCGATTCAGCAGGAAACGACCCTCAGCCGCTTCTCCGCGGACCCCGAACAGTATGTTGACCCTATCATCCGGAGATTAGCGCGAGCAGCTCGAAGTTCCGTACCGACCGGTTCCGTGTTGTCACCGCCCGCGGCGAAGTCGATATATGGCGCGAAACTGCATGCTGCACATATTCCATCCACATTGCTTGCGCTCCATCTCGTCGCCCAAGACTGCAGATTGAGTTCTAATCGACAGGCGGAGCTGCGGCAATTGGTGCCACTTGTGCTTGACTTGGCGTATCTGGTGGGCAGGTGGGATTGGGCAGACTATTGGAAGAGGATCTTGCCAGTCGTATCCCCGGCGACCGCAAACGGTAAAGCTTCCGAAGCGAAGAAGCTGACAGCGACAGCCGTGTCCTGTGATACGTCGGTCCTTGACAAATTTGATTCGCCTCCCGATGTCATCATTTACCTAGCGCGACGACTGAGCACACCCATTCAGCCCTTCCCGAGTCCGTCTACACTTCTCCCTAATCCGATACCGTCGGAACTCGGACAAGTTCACCCGTGTGCTCAAACGACGTTGGTCGTGGATATATACGACACGCTGGCTCCGCGATCTCCACCGATACCCGTCGCCGATCGGGCCAGGGCTATGGTGGAGCTCATCATCCGCAGGAAAGTCACGCCGGAGTGGATTGCCGACCTTCCTTCCGGCATCGTTTTGCCGATTCTTGAGATGCTGAGGGTTTGTCAGTATCATCCACCGAAAGGTTGGTCGGAGGACTGCTATGAATTCGTGGGGAGGACGGACCTAGCGAAGCAGAGTCTCAAGGACTACCGGAATGTCGAAGAGAACTCTACAGGGGACGTGAGTCATCCCAGAGTGGGAGCGTATGTTAAAGCTCATGCTTGTAGCCTGCAGCCGTGTTGCCAACCGTAGGAGCCCTCATGGCGTCGATCAGCGAAGCCGCCCTGAAACAGAAGACATATCAGCCTGCTTTGCCCCATGTTCGCTTTGGTTCAGATCGTCGGGTGCAAGAGGTCGAGCGCATCATGCAAACCACAGCATGTCGGACCATCAATGTGCAAGATCCTCGAGGTGCAAGGTGAGTTTTGTTCCTGTGCATGGAATGAAGTTGAAAGGGCGCAGTGAAGCAGAGATTGTCCAGTATCATCAGAGTGTAGTTAACACCATTGCCCACCGTACATTGTCTCTTCTAGTTGGTCGCGGCATGTTCGAGTTCGGTACACGCAGGACGACCATCACCGATGTTTGGCCAATTATGCCCATCGAGCTTTCCGTCAAGATCAGTCCCAACAACACATTGTTATCAGCACAATTGGTGCAGGAGCACGCTGATTGGCCTTGCTTCCACAATGGTGTAGCTGCGGCTCTGTCGATAGCTCCGGATTGCAAAGGAATCACGTCGTCGTGGATCGTCTTCAACAGGCCGGCTCAGCTGAATCCTGAGCACGGTGGTCTCTTGCTTGGCTTGGGTCTCAGTGGGCATCTGAAGAATCTCCTCACTTACCACGCCTTCCCCTATATGGAGCCAAGGCACGACTTCACATCGGTTGGACTACTCCTGGGGCTTGCCTGTTCACATGCCGGAAGCGGGGACGTGCTTATCACCAAAATTTTATCGCTCCATACACACGCTCTGCTCCCTATGGGCTCGATGGAGCTCAATGCGTCGCCTATCGTCCAAGCGACGTCCCTTGTTGGTCTTGGGATACTCTACGCCGCGTCACGCAATCTACGGATGGCTGAGATCGCGCTCAACGAGATAGGCAGGAGGGACATACCAGGGGTCGATGCTTTCGGGGATTATCAAGACGCATATTCTTTCTCGGCGAGTGCATCTTTGGGACTGATAATGCTCGGACGTGGAGGTCACGCATCCAGCGAAGTGGACAGGCGGATGTTAGCGAGGCTGCGCCGGTACATACTTGGTGACAACACGACCATGGGCGGCAAAGACAAAGGCCCAGACACAACCATCACGTCACCTTGCGCGACTCTCGCTCTGGGACTCATGTACCTCAAGTCTAACCGGCGGGACGTTGCTGAGATCCTAGAGGTCCCTCAATCGGCGTTTGCACTGGAGAGTGTGCGGCCCGACCTTCTCCTTCTTCGGACCTTCGCCCGCGCCTTGATCATGTGGGACGAGATCACACCATCGCTTGGGTGGATCGAGGGCCAGCTTCCGCCATTCATTCAGGATCAGCACAAGGCACACAAGAGGCATTCTGCGATGGAGCTCAACACCGAACTAGCTTATCTTGCCATAATATCTGGCGCGTGCTTCGCGATCGGTCTCAAATATGCTGGAACGGCCACGGAACTCGCCCACAACAACTTGCTATTCTTCTTCGGCGTGTTAGTAAAGGCAGCGCAAGGGCAGAGCATGACCTACGAGGGGCGTATAAGGCGTACTGCTGCGCGTCAGGGACTGAATGTCGTTACTCTCGCTTTGGCGGCAGTGATGAGCGGGACTGGCGAGCTTAATGTGCTGAGACGACTACGTGTCAGTCATGGGCAGGAAGGCGCCGGTGTGACCTACGGGTCCCACATGGCAATGCACATGGCGATCGGGATCCTGTTCCTCGGTCGAGGCTACTATACGCTTGGGAATTCTGATCTAGCCATCGCAGCAATGGCAATTTCTTTCTTCCCACGCTTCCTAGCCTCGCCAGCCGACAACAGAGCATACCCACAAGCTTTCCGGCATTTGTGGGCTCTGGCGGTAGAGCCGCGATGCCTGGTTGCGCGGGATGTGGATAGCGGGGAGACAGTCTACCTGCCCGTGAAGCTTAAGCTTCGTGAAGGCTCGCAAACACGTCAACAATCTCTCATTTCGCCCACATTGATTGCGCCGTTCGAATCGCTCATATCCATTGATGTTGACTCTCCTCGATACTGGCCGATCTCGTACGACCTTTCCAACTCTCACGATCGAGAAGCATTGGTCAACACACGCACGATCTACGTCAAGCGCAAAGCTGGCTTCTTGGACTACAATTCTGACCCCAAAGGGAATCGAAGTATCTTCGTTCGTGCAGGAAGCATGACAGGCTTCGACATGCACTACGACCTTGTTTCACCGGCTGCACCTCCTGGCGTCTCGCCAAGCGACGTTGTCGAACTCATCCAGGCGCACTCGGCCGACCCATTGCTAGTGGCCTTGGCGACAAAGTTTGCCGGCGACGGTCTATTCGACGCGTTTGTTCGGACCATTCTGCTCGAATGTGTTTCGCTCGATAAAGCACACATGGTCAGCGTGTATATGGGCATGTTTGCCTCTCTGTCTTCGAGCGATTACGAGCTGTTGGAGCATATGGCCCAGATTGGATTTGCAAGGGCGTTCTATGCTGCTGCAGTGTACGACCGGCATTACCTGGCGCCAACAGCAGGCGGAGAGAAACGAGCGGCGTTGATCCGGCCAAACTTCCTGTTCGCGTTGGCGAGGCGAGTCGGCGGCGATAAGATAGTTGACGCTGCGGTCAAGGCGACGTATCTCAGGGAAGGGAGGTGGACGGACAGTCCAAGCGATGTCGACTTGGCAGTGTTTCTCGCGCGAAACGGAGTACCGAGCGCGTCATTACTGGCCGCTCTACGCGACCTGGTGAGGGCAGACGAGGAAGCTTTGACGTGTGTGGTGACGAAAGTAAGGGATGCGACGAGGCGGTACAATCAGACGTTGGCGCAATCGTGGGATGCAGAGGGGCAAGCGCCGGTGGATATCAGGGCTTGGAAGCTGGATTCTGCGCAGGAGGCGGTGCGTCTATGGCGTGGGGCGGACTCATAGAAGATAGAGGGATCGTGAGTGTGGAGACGTTGCAGGGAGAGTCGAGGTGTGATCAGAGAGATCGTCATCTGCATGCATGTCATATCATGATCGTCAAGTCGTCACACCACCAATCGGCTCAGTCATGGCGCCCCACGAGCCTGCCGACGACTCCTATAACACCTGATTGCCCCCCCACACAGAACATACCACTGGCTCTTATAGCACATCGAATGCTCTTACCAGCCTACCGCCATGCCTTATGGCAGTATCGCGTATCGAGTGCTATTCAAAGGTGGTCAGAGGGCCAGCTGGTCATCGCGCTCTGCTTCGCCGTCGGACACTTTGAGCACCTTTGCGAACTCGAGGTAATTGAATCGCCCTTGGCGGTCTGTGAATTGACCAGAGAAGAGCCGGTCAATCTAGTCGGGTCAGCGACGGGCCCGGCCCAGTACTGCACGTTGCGCTTATACACTCGGTGCTTGGGCTCTTGAATGACGGCTGTGACTGGGCGCTTGTGACGGCGAGAGATGAACGACTCACTTCGCGGTCGTCCATTCGGTCGCCCATCTCGGCGAGGTACTTGCGCATCTCGGCGACCCCTACAAAGCCCTTATCGCCGTCGTCGAAGCACGCAAACGCGTCGACAAGGTCCTGCTCCGGGTCTAGCTCGAGCAGGTGTTCGCCCATCATCGTGAGGAATTGCGTGAAGTTGATCCCTTGGGACTTGTCGGTGCTCGGTCGAGTGGTGAGGAGGTTGTTTAGCAACGCCGGGGTGGGAGTCTGACCTGTCGCCGGCGGCGTCAGCATACAACGCCATCTACTCTCAATTGTAACACAGAGCCACACACGGAAGGTATACATCTGAAATTCTACGCGTCCAACGTGAAGAGAATGAGAGTGAACGACGGGACCCCACGCGGAAGGGAAGGGAGCAAGAGGGAGACGAGGGAGGATGCATGTAGATGACAGAGATGCAAAGAGACAAGACGCACCAAGGTTAGACAGCATAATCTTCAAGTCAGACTCTGTCACGCGCCCATCCCCGTCCTGATCAATCATGTTGAACGCCTCCTTGAACTGCTTGACCTGCGGACCAGTAAACATCGTGAACGCGCCGCCGGACGGCTCGCGCCTCTCCGCCGACGATTTCTTGGCCGCCGTTGATGCTTGCCCCAGCCCGAGACCCATTTGCGCTGTCTTGCTAGTCTGGATCGAACGTCAGCCCATGATACTATGGCGGATAGACGCGGAAGAGGGTGCTCACCATCTTGGATGAGGAGGACGATGTTGAGTAGTGCTTGGGCTGCGATCAACAAGGCAGGCGCGTGTTGGGCACGTGGTGGGTGGCAAGACTCGGTGGCGAATCTTGGTGGCGAGTGAATTAAGGTCACAGTCGGACTCTTGCGAGTCAACGAGGGGTTGAGTTGACGGACTAGGGGCATGCTGGACAGGGAGAGGGAGACTGGCGCGTGCCAGGAAGGGTGTTCACGGGAATCATGCAATGACCACTAGGTGGCAGCCATGTTGAGCCGCATTCCGTCTGCAAGCGATCCAACCACGTAAGACTGATTTCGTTTCTGACTGGCAGATTTGCCAAGCCAGCATATCTCCACCTAGCCCCCCGCAACTGGTGGTACTTGAGACCCCCAGGGCCGCCGGCACGGCGCTTTGTGTCATGTGTCCCGTCTAATACGGTCGCGATATCTCCCTTGAACGCCCAAAACGGCCGACGATCCTTGGTTTTGTCGTCTTCAGCAACCAGTAACCCGCGCCCAAAGGAGGAGACGAGCGGCGCGACGCGTCTCACTGTGCCCCGCAAGCGTCTTTTCAACCCAGGAGCTCCCCGAACAGGATCCTTTGAAAAGCGTCGTAGCGTTGCGATACTGGTGTACGAGCACTTATAAGAAGCCGCCTGCAGATCTGCCCAACCGCTCATCAACTGTCACACGACCAACAAACACCAGCATCAAAGACAGCCAGGCCCTCCCACACTGTAGTCAGAAGAAAATCTGTGACAAGCGACAACATGCAATCTGTCATGCTCATCCGAGAACCCCTCACCGACCTCACGCGTACGTCCTCTGCTTCCGGTGGAGATTCATGAAGATTTGCCACTCCGGGCTGACTAACATATAACCAGCTTTTCAAGCTCCTCAGCTCGAACTCGCACGCAGCCAGTGGCTTCACGAGCTGTCGCGGCGGATGCAGGCGCTTGAAGCAGCCCGCTTGCATTCTGCCGAAGATTTCGAATATGGTGGTCCAGCCGCCCATGCTCTGGACACAGCGCCGCTCGACGACGCTGTCGATGAGGCGCGGCGCATGGTGTGCGTCCTCGGAGGGGAGATGCGGCGGCGCAGCGAAGGCACCTTGGCGCCCTGGGAGCAGCTGAAAGATGTGGTGATGCCTCGAACCGTTTCGGCGGGTCTCTGAGTGGCTGATGGGAGACACTGAGCCGGCGAAAGAAGGAATTGAAATTGTAGCACCTGAACCTTGGAAATATACATGGACTTCAGTAGTAGTTTCCCTTGCCCGCGTAAGACTCCTCGTGTGGATGGACCTGCAACGATGGATCACCGTCCACTGTCGTTGTCGATAAGCCGAGGCTGGGTCGTGGAGGGATGAAAGGCTTTGCTGTAAAGATAGGTCGACCGCTCGGGACAGTCAGAGACGCAACAGGTGGTACTGGCTGGAATGACACCTATTTACCCTCAGCTCGAGTGACTACTCTCGACGCACCCGAATGAGGAGCCACTTACCGTATCGTTCATCCTTGTATACGCTCTGACCCAGGCCTGCACATCCTCCAACTCCCTTTCGACTTTGCTCTTTCTCGCCCTGCGCTCTTCTTTCTTTCTTTCATTTTCTTTGCCCAGTCCGAGACCCTTTATCTTCTCCCTCACAGCTCCGTCGACCAAATCAGACAGCCGCGACTGAGAATCCTTCGTCCATGTAATAGCCTCTCCAATCTTAGCATCCTTGCCCTTCTCGCCTGCGTCGACGCCGAGCCACTTGTGTGCGAGGGCAGTAGCAAGCTGCGATTCCCGTCGCAGATAACGCTTGAACGGCGCGATGACTTCGCCCTCGACACTGTCGGGCTCGGAGTCTGCCGTCTTGTCTGCAGACTTGAATAGCCGTCTTGAGGCCGGGGGATCTGAAGGAACTTTGAACGCCGTGCGTGCCGAAGCGTATAACATGGATATGTGAAGGAAGAGTTTGGCGAGTAGTGATGGCGAAGGATGGTTGACCGGGAGTGGGGGACCAGGCGGCGCGAAGAGGGTATGCGAGAGGGCTGGAAGGAGTAATCTACGGATCGCTGTGATGTGCGCATCCGCTAGCAGTGTCCTGGTTGGTCTGTCAACAGGGAAATCGATCAGCTTGCTAGGACTTACATCGCTAAGCCCCTGAAGGCCTCTGATCCAGCCTCGACAGGCCACCGGTGCTTGCCCGCTCTTCCGCCCGCAGCAACCCTAACCGGCTCGACGAGGGGCATGATGTTCTCTGCTGCCCATTGAGCGATCCCGGCCGCTTGGCACAGCAGGTCCACTGCACGTGCGAGTCCTGCCGAAGTCTTCTTCTCATCCTCAGGGGAGATGCTCGTACGGGTGTCCTGAGCTGCCTCGAACGTAGGTAGAGAGACGATGATGGTGCGGGCGTAATTGGATAGTGCCAGGACGTAGGTAAGGATGACGAAGAGGTATTCCGAGTGGATCGAAGGGAGGGAAAGTAGCGGCGTCCCCGACGAATAGTGAGTGAGCGGTGAGCGCCACGAGAATGCTGAGGAGGTCAGTATTCACATACTCGATACTGATGTGCAGGACACGTACTGGGGTCTCCTTTGAGAAGGAGCTCGTCCGCGTCGAGGCAGTCGATTATCCCCCGCAAGAAGGGCAGGTAACCTTGCACAGCCTATCCGCTCAGCTTAGAAATGTTACAGAAGGTCAGGCGCGATGACCACGTCTACGCACATCTACGACCGACAAGGCACTGGCTCCTGGCTCGTCGCTGGCTGTAGCTTTGAGAGCTAGAAAGAGACTGGTTCGCGCAGCGGTAGCATCAGCGAGGGCGACGGTATGTGCGGACGACGGGTCAATGAGGATGTTTGAAAATGTCAACAGGCTGGTCGTCGGGAGGGGAAAGAGCAGTGGGGGCATCGAGCACCAAGAGAGGACGATAAATAGGAAGCAAAGGTCGGGATGGTGAAGCATGATCGCGCCAAGCCGAAAGCCGGAGGCCCAAACCCAAATAATCTTGGCGCCGAGGATGAGCTCGAGCAAACGAATACAGATAGAGATAGTTCAACTGTATGATGCATGCATGCGATGAGGATTATGCTATATGTGGGAACCGTGATGGCAGCAGTGCTCGATACGAAATCACCGGGGACCTTGTCCTTGGACGGCCCTCTGACCTGTTCCAAAATCCTTCCTCGCATCGTCGAATCGCCTCACGACAAGTTGGCATTGCGTGACCGCGCAAAGCTGCCTGGACCGACCTTTCAGCTCAGGGTTGAACAGCTGCAGGCCTGCTGTCCGCTCGACCATCTCCACTACTGTATGTCAGCATACTGTAATGCGACGCCCTAAGAGCCTGGCTGTAGCAGCGCAGCGGCCGACTGACCAGGAACGATGAAGCTTCTCAGGTCGGCTTCGTCCGGGATCGGTTTGTTTGGCAGCACGAAAGCGCCCATGGCGAGCTCCTTGATGGTACTGGGGGAGGAGATGGCTTTATCGTTGGCAGACGGGCGCTGGGGGTAGGAAAAGTCCGGCCGAGAGGCGAGGATGACTTTGGCAAAGTGTGTTGGGACGGAGACGGACGGCGGGTTGCCGATGACTTCGTATGTCACGCGATGCTTGCCATCAGGATGCAGCGTCGGGACATATAGAGGCACTCTATGGCGGGATCGTCAGCCAATTGCGTGGGAGGTAGTTACCCAGGCTTGTAGCCACGCTAGACTGACGTGAAGATGTAGACGTCTTCGAAGTTTGAAGTCAGCCTCCGGCAAAAGTCCTCGAGGTATGCCCAGTCTTGCGTCGTCAGTCATAACGTGTCTTGTATGTTTGGAATATGGCACAAGGACTCACAGTGACGATTGAAACCGTCGCCTACTTGCGGTGCAATGTTGGTCAGGAAGAAGGTCTCGTCCATAGCTTGCTGCGAAATCTTGGCATCTGCCGCCGGCACCCTACGAATCACATCTCAGCGGATGCCCGCCCCTTGACAAGGAACCACATACATATGTCCTCGGTCGTACCCACTCTTGAAGTCTGACGCCTTCAGCACATATTCTTCACCATCCAACGCTCGGAATGGCAGGTGAATTCAATGCTCGGGGACCGAAGGTGAGATCGGCAGTCGGTAACGCCGGAGGGTAGAAGTGGAGAAGGGGAAGAGAAGGAAAGGTTGACGCACAGTCAGACAGCTTCGCCCTAAAGAACTCCGGAATCCCCTCATCCTCCATAAACACGCTCCTCGACCGGTCACCCTTGACAATCGGCACATCAGGAGTGGTATCTGCCGCTCTTGCGGCATCGAGAGGCACAGGCTGCGCATCGGGTGACGAAGCAGCTGGGGTCCGAGCGAGTGACGCTGCGGTGAGGTGTTCCGCCGTCTGCGCACGTCAGCATGCCAAGTGCACATATACCCCTGGTCCAACACCGAGAGAAGAGCGCTATCTCCCATCGCATCCTCGAGCAAGAGCCCGATACAATGTGCAGGGAACGAATAGTAACGCCCAAGGCTGCAAGGGGAGGATATGAGCTGCAGCATACCCAGGCAGGATGCCGCAATCTTCGATCGTAAGCAGCAGTATAAGCTGTACGCTTCACCACATCCGCAATGGGTCCTTTCCAGAGTCAGCTTAAGCTTGCTGCAAACATACCTGGGAAGCCGCCCTGCACAACAGCTCCTCCCGACGCAGTGACTACCGGCAACTTGGCCACATCACGTCCACCTTCTGGCGGAGGCGGGGGAACCTGGACATCGCTTGGAGGGATTCTCCGGGGGTAGAACACGCCAGCTCCAATACCAAGGGTCAAGCCTGCTGCAAAGAGCAAAGAAGGACCAAGCGTCGGCATGGTCGACAGCACGGAATATCCACCACCAGAATGCCAGGTCAAAAAAAGTCGAAGCGTCTTTGCTGTTAACTGACGCGTTTCCGTATTCAAAACGGATACAAAAAGAATAACCCACGGCGGTATTCGAAACCGCGACTTCTACATGCCACAGAATGAATATTTCGTAGTGTAACACCATACCACTAGGTCACGCGGGCATTTTTTGGTTTCAGGCACCATGAGTGGCGGCCCGAGCGCATGCTCAAACCAACTAAGCAACCTTATTAAGATCACGCGGGCTTATATTTTTGCTCTTACCACCACTATAACGTACTAAGAATCTCAGGTCTTCTCTGGGTGACGTCCTGCGATCCGGCCTGGATGATGCTCGACTGTTGCCTTTACAGAGATTTGTGATGAGGTCATCCAATGTAATGAGTCGTGGCCATTCGAACTGATTGACGCCTTGAAGCTGAGTTCTAAATTTGTTGGCAGCTGGTCCAGAGAGCCAGGGTTTTTGGTCCTGTTGGTGGCGCTGGTGTGTCGCTCAGCAGGCTTTTGAAATCCGCTGTCCAAGCTTCGAGACGTGTCGACCTCGTCGCTGCCACTTGGCTTGAGTGGCGCCTTCCAACTTGCCCAAATGGACTCAATCGACAGCCCCTCCAGGTCGTAGTGGTTCTAGACGGCGGTGCGGGCGACCTCGTTTTCTGTGGCTGCCCGCATGTTAAATTGTCACAATAACTCCTAATTGAATCAGCTACCAACGCATCAGGACCCACCTTCGTTTCTAACAGCTTGATGGTACCGTCCGCCGCCTGTTTGAAGGTCGACAACGCAGTCCGCTGAATGAGCATGGTTGACCGGCACGACGCATCTGGACATGCAACTCGATCTACGGAAGGTTACCCATGGACATCGGACTGCACACCATGACACAACCTACCTTCTCTAGACATCCAGTCTCCGGGGGGTATCATCCGCTGTTTGGCAGGCAAGAGAGGCAGTAATGCCGCGAGTGAGTAGATTGAGAAACCTTCAGCGTTCTTGCCTCAGTACTCTGTGCGTGGGGATCGTCACTGCCCTCACCTTGTTTTGGGGGGAGGCTGAGCACTTCTCCTTTGAGCTCTAGATAGTCGCCCGGCCTGCTAGAGCAGAGCATGGGAGAGCCGTCGGCTGGTGCTGCACAGCATAAGCTTGCGAAATGAGCAGATCGCAAGTCAGGTTGCATCTCACCCTCTACTACGACTTTGAGATCGAAGAGCTGGTATGTCCTCTCGCGGTCTGACATGGAGCATAATCCGCGGTGATACCGGTATGCTGTATGGGTCTATGAGTCTATGGTTGCGCCAGTCCTGGTACGCTGGACGCTGGACACCAACCGCCAGGATCCCAAAGGAAGGTCGATTTCCGTCCGGTCTACGTCGGCGTCCCAAAGTCTGTATCGGGGTCCTTTCACGCCTGCGCCGATCCTGGCGACATACCTGCGTGAGAGACGTGTCAGTAGTGGTATTGTCCAAGATCCACAAGATTCGGGTTCAAAGAGGACAAAAGAAGCAGTGGCAGTGAACGGTGAGGAGATTACGGCGCTTTCCGGCTATGTAACCGTTGTCCTCTCCGACGTCGTCTTGATTCCAATCCCGTCTTCCCCTCGAGGTTTGTCTTGACAAGTATTATATGCTCTTTCAGCGGGGTCATTGATCCATACCACGCCAGGATGCCTCACTCGTCCTCGTCATCTAGCGCTGCGAAAGCCGGCCATGTATCGATGATGAACGATGTGCTCATATCTCAACGTAAGTTTACCCGGTCGACGCCCTGTCAGCCAGTCAGCCAGTGGCGACTGATGGCTTCATAGTGTCCCCCGACCTTCTTCGCACGACACTACGGACCCTGCTGGCTGCATCACACGAGAACGCTACCCTCTTGTCCTCGACGATCCGCGATCATCTCAAAGCGAACCCGCCGCATGCACCGGACCCGGCGACTCTCCTTGCTGATCCTTCGGATACAGCCGCCCTCGACCGGCTGCTTGTGGACGCACGCTTATGCTTTGCGTCCCATCGCCTCACGCCGGCGCTGTACCTGCTCTCCCTCGTGCCCGATGCGATCGTCAAGTGCCGTCCCCGCCTGGTCGCCGGACAGGGTCTGTACCCTGCATTGGTACAGGCCGGCGGGGATATGCTGCAGGCCGCTCAGGCACTCAAAGAGAGCGATGACGACTCGTTTGGTACACAGCGAACACTCGAGCGCCTCCTGGGCACACTTTACCATGCCAAGGATTACTGTGAGGATGCAGACATGCCCTATCCATTCACCAGGGCGCTCGTGCAGTTTGTGGATGCGGCCCACGCGCTCTTCCCGGATGATCCGGGCCTCACTTCATTTCCCCTTCCAGAGCCAGCAAGCACATTCAGCCCGAAGAAGCCGGCCAAGCGTCTCCCTAAGGTCAAGCTCGGTCGGCTCGAGGTCCCCCGCCTCTTCGCCGGTCTCTGGCAGCTGTCGAGCCCGTCCTGGGGAACGGCGAGCCAAGAACAGTGCGAGGATGCTCTCATGCAACTCCTCAGCCACGGCTTCACAGCAGCGGACATGGCCGGTGAGTCGTTCATTCAGCCATGTTACTGGGAACTGACGAGGCAGACCACTATGCCGATGCGGAATTGTTGTTTGGCCGTTTCCGCTCTCGGATCCTGTTCCCCGCTCAGGGAGAGCCGATCATATGCGCAACCAAGTACTGCCAGTTTGGCCCGGTCCCCACTGACCAAGTGGTCGACCGCGACTGGGCGATGGAGCGTGTCCTTGAGCGCTCGAATCGCGTTGGCGGAACCATTGATCTCCTTCAAGTCCACTGGCAGCAGGTCAGTGTCTGTACTCTTCTGGTGCCCCGTATCAGCGTAACCACCATCCACTACAAATGGTGCCAATGGTGCCACCTGTGCGATTCCAAGTCTGTGGCTGACTCAGCGGTAGCTCGAGGACGAGCGATATCTCGACCTGTTTGCGCACCTCGTGGACATCACCTCGAAGCAGCCACAGCTGGTCACAGCAATCGGGCTGTGCAACTTTGATGCTCGGACGACCGCTAAAATCTGCGAGCACCTCCTCAAAGTGCGAGGCGAGGTTGGAGTCGTCTCGAACCAGGTGCAGTATAGCCTCGTCGACCAGCGGCCGCGTTTCGCAATGGCCGACGTGTGCCAAAAGTATGGTCTCAAGCTTCTGACTTATGGAACGTTTGTGAGTCTCAGCCCTGCTGCACTGGTTGCCGCTTGTCTATATAGTCTTGCTCTCGAGCCCTCTGCTCTGCCAGGGTTTCTTGCAACAGGCGTGCTGATATCGTAGTGCGGGGGATTCCTGTCCGCGAAATGGATCGGCAAGCCAGTACCCAGCCTTTACGGCAGTGATCTGAACACCTCTCAGAGAAAAGTAGGTGCGAATGTATGAACAGTCCTGACGAGCAGTACTACGACATGATTCGTGCGTGGGGCGGATGGGGCCTGTTCCAGTCGCTCTTACGGGCACTGAAACCCATTGCGGACAAGTACGACGTGGATGTCTCAAACGTCGCGGCGCGCTGGGTGCTCGATCAGCCCGAGACTGGCGTGGTTATCATCGGTGCGTCTCCTCATGTCAAACACCCTCACACTCCTTGATCGCGGAAACTTGATGACTCGCAATCTCCTCACACAGTATCAGCAATGATAAGCAGTACTGACACGAATCAGGCTTGCGCCTTGGCCTGGCAGAGCATATCGAGTCGTCCTTGAAGACGTTTGATTTCGACTTGACAGACGAGGATAAGGAACAGATTGAGAAGGTCTTGCAGAAGAGTCGTGCAAGGGAGATGTTTGAGCAGATTGGCGATTGCGGAGCAGAGTACCGGTGACCGCTTGTCGGGTACCAATGACGGTATCTGGGTCAAGTGTCTGATCAGAGCGGACACGACGGGATCTTGTGAAAAGGATAGTAGCAGTATCGCACGTCAGAAGAGGACATTGTACATGTGGATACTGTCGCTGGCAGCTCGACACTGAGCCTGGAACGTCAGAGGGACGAGCTAGCTCGCCAGATTAGTCACAAGAGATGGCGCGATACCTAGTGCAAACTGGCACGATTGGGGACGGAGGCGAGACCGCTGGATCAGTCGCATGCTATGCATTTTGATATTGGGTAATCACACGAGCCTCCTCTGCCCGCTTCTGACCTGCCTCGTAAACGGATCCCCCTCCTCCTCCTCGTCAAGCGGTCCCGAAACGGGCGTCACAACGAGTGGGTCCAGCGCACTACTTCCAATCTGCTGCACCTCGACAACCTGTACCTGCTCGTGCTCGTGCTCATGCTCGTGCTCCGGGTCCGGAGATGGGTGCTCGATCAGCGGCGCTTGGTTTGCTGTGGCTTGTGGGATTTGTTGGATCGCCGCTTCGATCAACTGGTCGACGAGCTGCTCCTGCGTGATTTGCTGGTCCTGCTCTGCAGACGCGGGAGCGGGAGCGGGAGCAGTCGCAGCGGCAGTATCTCTCCATCCACCTGCCAGGGCCCTCTGGGCCTCCTGGACGAGGCGGTCCATGTCCCGACTCTCATTGAGCTCGTTCAGGAGATCGCTGAGGCCCTGAGCTTCGCGCTTGATCGCCTCGCTATCCCGCCTCAAGCGGTCCTCGCTCCATCCCATACTCCCGCCAGACCACTCGCTACCGATCTGCGACGCCCAGTTTGCGCCCGGTCCAGACCCTGCCTCCGACACCGGAGCTGCGCTGCGTAGCTCGGCGGAGATCTCGTCTTTCAGCAGCCGGGGCGCACCGACGCCGCGGTATCCGAACGACGTGTAAATCTGGATGATCGAGGCGCCGGCGCGGGCCATCTCAAGCGCATCGGCGCCGGTGGTTATCCCGCCTGCGCCGATGATGGGGATGGAAGGGGGTAGAAGCGATCGAAGCGTCCGCAGCGCATGTAGAGCTAATGGGAACAGCGGTCGTCCTGACAATCCCCCGGTCTCTGATTGCTTGGCTAAATCATGTCAGGTACGTCTAGAAGCTACCGACGAGGAAACGCACACGATGTTAATCCGAGACCGTCGCGCCTGACTGTCGTATTTGATACGATGACGCCGTCGACTCCGCTCTGCCGCACAGCCGACGCTACGTCCCCGAGCTCCTCTTCGCTGAGATCACAGGTGACCTTGACAGCGATTTTCGGAAGCGCGCCCTGCTTGTTGCGCTCCTGCACCACGTCCCTCAACAGCTTCTCCAGCACATCTTTGCCCTGCAAAGCCCGAAGACCCGGCGTGTTCGGAGACGACACATTGATGACGACCATGTCGGCATAAGGCCCAAGCGTCCGTACCCCGCGAATATAATCTTCGTTCGAGTCGGCGGGTGAAGTCTTGTTCTTCCCCAGGTTGACAGCGAGAAGCTGGCCGGGCCGGAGAGAGCGGGGTAGCGACGGAGGTGGTAATGGGCTCGCAGGGAGTGGAGAAGGAAATAGCCAAGGGTGGGAGTGGGAGAAGTGAACAAGTCGAGCTCTCAGTCGGGTAAGGGCCTGGCCGTGTCCCAGAGAGTTGAAGCCGTAGCGATTGATAGCTGCGCCGTCCTCCTCTAGCCGAAAGAATCGAGGCCTAGGATTCCCAGGCTACCACATCGTCAGCCGGCTGCTAGTTCTACGACTCTACGGGGCATAGCCTACCTGAGGTTCCGGAGTCACGCTGCCAATCTCAACGTATCCAAACCCAAGGTCAAACAGCCCGTCGATCGCTTCTCCGTCCTTATCAAACCCCGCAGCGATCCCTACCGGATTGTTCAGGTGCATGCCGAAGATCTTACAACCAGTCAGCACTACAACTTATGCACGATTAGGGGTGTCTAACCTCAGCGCCTAGCTCCTCACCATCGACGCTCATATCCCTAGGTCTGGCCCATTTCGGCAGGCTCAGCATGCGGATAGCCCATTTATGGCCCGTCTCCGCATCTGCAGCGAGCCGTATTATCGGCATGGCAATGTGCTCGTGGAACAGCGATTGGCTATCGTAGTAGTACGCAAGGAAGAGGCCGGTCGTCCCGAGCAAAAGGGTGGTAGACAGGAATCGGCGAGGCAGCGACCGGGAGGAAGAGGCATGGCGCCGCGCGATCGCGAAAGGGGCTTCTCGGGTGCGTAGAGCTACCAGCCGTACCGGGCTCATCAGTGGGAGACGCGATGTCATCTTGGACGTCGAGGGCGGCCTCCACTGGTCCCACGGCTCGTCAAAGATCGCAGGATGAGTTGCAGCAGTATTCCTCGGACATTTGGGTCTTCAAAACCCAATTACGTAATCTTGTTCTCGTTGGCCGCTCTTGCTTGAACATTCTGCTCGGACAATCTTCCATCCCAAAAGTCGGCTCAAGACGCAAAAGTGGCCATGTCGAGGTCACCCGAAGGCTCGGCCTCACCACTGGATGATGGGCGGTATCGCCGTATGAGTGTTGACTCTGGACACGATCGTCCGGAGGTCGATGAGGCGCCTGCAAAGTTTGTGTCCTGCGTCTCGCACCGAGGTCAAGCTGATGGTAGTAGACGGATGCGTACAGATGCGAAAATAGAGGACAAAGCGCGGTCAAGGAGATTATTTGGGAACCTGCTTGGGACGTTGCAGCAGTTCAAGAAGGACGACAGCAAACTTCGTAATTCAGACAGCGTGAGTGTGGACTCCTTCCACTCTTTCCTTCCGTCCCGTTTCCTGTCGTCCTGGTTTCTCTTCTTTATCGGATCATGAAGATGGTCGCGGCGCTTACATATGCTTCATAGGCCAAGAGGAGGGAACAAGTATCCGAACGGATCGCCAACAAGATCAGGAGCGAGACGAACCTGCATCACGAGATTCTTGGTGCGGAAAAGGAGTTGAAGACGCTGCGGATCGGCACCGACTCTGCAGAAACGGTGTTGAAGCATAAGGAAACAGCAGTGCGTGAGACGCCTCCGTGTTACTTCATTGCTGAATTGAGGGATCGCAGTTGATCGCACGGCATTCGACTCTACGGCCGATTTCTAGGTTCTTGCATACAGCTGCATCCAGTCTACCGTTAATCTTCGATACGACGCTCGTGGCGCCCTCGCCTATCCCCCTTAATCGCGGCCCATCTCGCGTCCCACCACCACCAGAACAGGCCAAGCCGCTATATTTCGTATGTAATTATCCAAGAAGATATGGGATTTCACTGATATGCGATAGCTCCCGAAAATCCTTCTTCCCGAACAAGAGCAGTTGCTCACCCGCCAAACATCTGATATTGATCAGCTCATCGCAGACGAGGCATCTGCGTTGGAGAAGGAAAAGGCAGAGACGGTAGAGATGGTGAAACAGAATCGAGCGAGGATCGAGGAATTGGTAGCCAAGCTGAGCGAGCTGAAGAAGCAGGTCCGGCCAGACACTGCCGTTCCGCCGCAATCATCAGCTAGAGATGCTTTTGCGCGGAATGCTAGGCGAGAGAGGCAGGACGAGGAACAGAAGAGTATGGAGGTGGATCGCGAGGCCGCCGTCGAGATCAGAGGAGAGGACGGGGATATCGAGGTTGAGTACTGAGAGTTTGCGAAGCTTGCGGTCAGAGTGTCTGAGGGCGGCACACAGCAAGCTGTAAGAGACGCATATGTGGCTATCATGAAAGTACGAGATCGATGCATGTGCTTCGTGCCCTGAATGTCTAGTAGATCTGCACAGAATCAGCCTTGGCTCGACCCAAACAGACGCAGCATGTACCTCGTCGAACGGTCTGGTATCTTTCCAACAAGATTCCCATACCTCGTTCACGGCTCGCTCTGCAGCTTCTACGTTCTCGCACGAGGTGGATGATACAATTGACAACACTGCTCTTCGTCTGACACATGCCTGAGCCAACCATCAGCAGGATGTACCAAGACAGCTTGGGTGCTCACTTGGTGTTGCTTGCTGAATTTGTGGAATCCTCTTGACCACTCCCTAAAAAACCCGCAATCTCCGGAGAGGTTTGCTGCTCTGATCTGCCTCGTCGTCAGCATAGGCTCCATGGCTCGAGCACATTATAAAGCAGTACCTCACCTCTGTACATGCTTGATGGCGAAGATTGTGAAAATCCGCCTTGAACTTGCAGTAATCGAACGCATGGATCAGCTCGTGCGCTAGCGTGTCTTCCATGTGCTTCTTCGAGTATAGCTTGTCCTGGCACATCAAGATGCCAAGATCGGGATGGAAGCCACCTGCGACCTCGGTGGCACATGGAAAACATTGCATAACAGATGGGGGAAAGGCGCATCCAGACAGCTTGAGATGCTTGAGCATGAAGACGATTATCGGGCCTAACGAGAGTCAGCCTCCGCTAGACCGTCCGGCCGGCCTTGCGTGTACGTGCTTCTCGCGGTCAAGACGTACTGTGATTAACGAGCTCGGTCTTCCATTTCTCGCATGTCGCATACTGCTTGGACTCTAAGCGCTCCTCCTGGATCCGGGACCTCTCGGCTTTTTCTTCCTCGCTCAGACCTAGGCCAGTGAATTGCGCCAAGGATGATCGCCAGCGCTTGAACTCTGCGGAAATCCGGTCTGCCTCCGAGGTAGAAGGCGAGGTGCTCGACGGTTCTCGAGGCGTCGAGGGGCCCGCTTCTGCCATTTCACGGTCGTCCAGGGTCAAGGGGCTGAAGACGGGATGCAAGATGCAAAGCGTCGAGAGCCGTACGCAGACGAAATTCGCGTTGCCACCCAAAATCCATGCCACTGAACAACCGCGCTCGGAAACAAAACCTAGAACACAAGCCTCCATCTCTCTCTCTCTCTCTCTTACGTCTCCTTTCATCTCCCTTGACATTGATCGCTCCCTCCCTCTGCTTCCCGGGTGTCCCCAGGCATCGCACGATCTTTTTACTTGCATACTTTGATACCTAACTCAACACACACGCTTCATACCCCAGCGGCAGACTGCCCTTTGTGCAGTTCCTTCACGACTCGATTGGTCGATTTCTCAACTTGTGGCCATACTTGCACTCTCGTCTTGCATACACTTCCAATACAGCAACGCCTTTATACAAATAAGAACTTGTCATTATGGGTGTGTCTCCTCGCTGTCTCTGATTGAGTTGCAGCTGACATCACGATAGGCATTCCAAAGGCTTGTTGTCCTTTGGTGACTGTACATTCCATACTGACTTCTCCCAGTTCTTCCGATGGATTTCCGAGAGGTATCCCCTGACCTCGCAGCTCATCACCCCAAACTCTATACCCACGTTTGACAATCTCTAGTGAGCAATCTCCTGGTAGGAACCCTCCATTGACTGACGATATATCAGTCTCGACATGAACGGGATCATCCACAACTGTTCCCACCCCGCTTCGACTGAGAACGACGTTCATTTTCGTATAACGGAAGAACAGATCATACTGGCAATATTCGCCTATATCGATCACTTGTTCACTAAAATCAAGCCTCAGAAGGTGTTCTTCATGGCTATTGATGGCGTGGCCCCGCGGGCCAAGATGAACCAACAGCGGAGTCGGAGGTTCAGAACCGCGAGAGACACCAGAGAGAAGCGAGAGGAGGCCGAAAGAAAGGGAGAGACGCTCCCAGAAGAGAAAGCGTTCGATTCGAACTGTATCACTCCAGGTCAGTTATGATCCATGATCCACACCTACCTCCTCTTGCTGACGATACAATAGGAACGCCATTCATGGCGAGACTATCCGCTCATCTGAAATACTATGTGACTAAAAGAATCTCGGAAGATGCAGAGTGGAGGAATGTAAAGGTCATTCTCAGCGGCCATGATGTGAGCCTAACTGATCTTAAAATACGGACTTGAACTGACCATCCAGGTGCCGGGAGAAGGCGAACATAAGATCCAGGAATTCATCCGTTTGTCGAAAGCGCAACCCGACTAGTACTTGCCCATCATGTATTGCGAGAAACACACTGACTTCTGAACAGTAATCCTAATACCCGACACTGTCTATACGGCCTCGATGCCGACCTGATCATGCTAGGGTTATTAAGTCATGATCCACACTTCTGTCTCCTCAGAGAAGAAGTCACATTTGGTAGAAAGACCAAAAAGAACACAGGGTAAGCTCTTCAGCTGTCTCATTTTGACCACAGCTTATGTATAGTCTCGCTCATGCCAACTTTTTCCTCCTCCATGTTTCACTCCTCCGGGAGTACCTGGATCTGGAATTTGGCTCTTTGGCCTCACAAATCCCGTTCAAGTACGATCTCGAACGCATAATTGACGATTTCATCCTAATGGGGATATTCGTCGGCAACGATTTTTTGCCCCATTTGCCGGATCTTCATATCAATGAAGGCGCATTGGAGCGTATCTGGAATATTTATAAACAGATACTGCCTTCTGCAGGTGCATCGAGGTTATTCACAACAAAGTAAGGCTGACAATATTAGGTGGTTATCTCAATGAACATGGCACCATCTCCCTGCCAAGGCTGCAGCTCATGTTGGACGAGCTCGCAAAGTTTGAAGTGGAGAACTTCGAAGCGGAGTATGCCGATCAGAACTGGTACAAGGGGAAGCAACAAAAGGAGATTGAGGCGATGGAGAAGGCCCGCAAACGCGGCAAACTTAGTGTGTATTTGATATAGTTACTCATCACTGACAACGCAGTCATTACGAAGGACCAGAAGACATTGTTAGAGCGCATCAAGAAGTTTGTCATTCAGCATCAATCCCAGCCCACCGCCAAGGATCGTTGCGCCATTGTCAATGACCTATCTGCGCGTGACAGACGTTTTGCCCAGGAGCTCGTTGACGACCTCCACCTTCATGCTACCTGGGACGAGGTGGACGATTACGGCCAGCCGCTTGTAGTCCTCACATTCAACATGGAGGGCGTGAGTGAGGACGAGACTGCCGATGATGAACAAAACGAAGAAGAGGAAGCGGCTTGGCAATCTGAGGAGGAGGATGAGGGCGATGTCGCTCTCGAGCGTGTCTTGCGAAAGTACGAGAAAGCGAAGGTTGTGGAAAACGTTGTGGAGGACTTTGAGGAATCATACGAGGAGAAGCTTAAGGAAAAGATGGGCGAATGGAAGAAAGGATATTACAAGGTAGGGGTCGGTAGCCAGGTCCAGCTAACACGTGCAGGAAAAATTTGAGATCGACTTTGCTAAGCCCGAGGAGTTGAGACAGGTTACTTTCCGCTACATTGAAGGATTGCAATGGGTCTTGAACTACTATTACAAGGGTTGTTCCAGCTGGGCCTGGTTTTACAATTACCATTATTCCCCAAGAATCTCTGGTGAGCTTTGGATTCGCCGACGTCGGCTGATAGGTAGATCTCAAGGGGATCGCCAATTATAAATTCAATTTCCAGCTCGGAAAGCCATTCTTGCCCTTCCAGCAACTGATGGGCGTCCTACCGGCCGACAGCGGAGAGCATGTCCCGTTGGCATACAGGGTGGGCTTTCGCCTATGGACAGCTGGGCTGTTGCTTATCCTGTACAGGATATGATGACAGATGAGACTTCGCCCATCATCGACTTCTACCCTAGGGATTTCGCACTTGATATGAACGGCAAAAAGCAAGACTGGGAGGCTGTTGTGAAGATTCCCTTCATCGACGAAGAGCGACTCCTTCGCGCTATGGCGGTGCGAGAGAATCGGCTCACTCCCGAGGAGAAGAGTCGCAACACTTCTGGTATCCCCAGCACACAGTTCGTCTACGACGAGACCAAGGAGGACACATACCCTTCATCATTATCGGGATTTTTCCCAGACATAGTCAGATCGCATTGCGCAATATCACCCTACGATCTTCCTACTTTAGGTGATGGTATTGACCTTGTCCTTGGCTTGCTCGATGGAGTCCATCTCGGCACCTCTGCTCTTGCCGGTTTCCCGTCGCTCGAGACGCTCCCGCATCAAGGCGCACTCGGCTACCAAGGCGTCAACGTTTTCCAATCGGATTCTCGAAATCAGTCGATGATTATCACCCTGACTGCCAAGCACGATCGAGGAAATACATCAGATATCGCAAAGCAGATGCTCGGCAAGCGTTCTTTCCACAGCTGGCCGTACCTGCACGAGGGTATGGTCGTCGGTGTATCCGATGACATGTTCCGATACGAATTGCAGCAGCTTGGTGGAGCGACCAAAGTTGTCTCGAATCCCCATAATCCGTTCCAAGCGATTGCGTGGAAAAAGGCAGCAGACAATGCAGAACACCATAACGCTAAACGATTTGCCATCATCACTGGAAATGTTGATGTGGTCTTACACATTCGGCCGCTGAAAGGTATGGTTGTCTGTGTAAGCTAGCTGACACCAGGCTTGAAACGTCTCGATGACGGTGCTCTTGTCAAGGATTATGAAGGACCAGACAAGGAAATTGTGCAACCTCTCCAATTGGCTGTCCACCAAGTCACATTTGAGGATGAGCGGTATCTTGAGAAGGACGCCCCACCTATGGCTTCGGAATTTCCCTTGGGCGAGCGTGTCATTTTCTTGGGCGGCATGGCCTACGGCACTGCAGCACAAGTGTCCTCAACCACTGACACGACCCTCGATATTTCCATCGCATATTTCCCGTCGGAGTCCAAGGAGAACGCCGAGTTCACCCGCATTGTCGCCCGGCGTCCTGCGGGCTCATATCTCCCGTCGCATGTCCTGAGCCGGCGATTGCACATGTCTGCTTTGGCGCTTTCTCGCATCACATCAACTCTTTTGGTACAGCTTGAGGACGGGAGCAAATCAAATATCGGTCTGTCGCTCAAGTTTGAGGGCAAGGGGCTCAAGGTCCTTGGCTACTCGAGACGGAATGATCGAGGGTGGGAGTTTTCCGAGAAAGCTGCGAGGGCTATAGAGAAATACAAGACGGCCTTCCCAGAGCCCTTCGCACATCTCGATAACCGTGGCGGAGGTGGGTGCATGACTTGGGTAATGGGGGCTGGAGACGCTGATCAATGTGTAGATATTGTGACGTCGGCTGAACTTTGCCCCACTGCAGAGAACCCTGACAAGGTCATCAAGGACATGAAGCGATGGCTGAAGGAAGAGGATCTACTCGATCTAGAGACCGTTTCTCTCTTTGCTGAGCAGCTTGAGAAGGTGCGCTCCAAGGTCCTGGTTGCATTTTCCATTGAAGCTGCTGACTCCCCGGTCTCAGGAATCGGTATCAGTTATCGAACAAACGGCCGAGAAATTCAGAGAAAACAAGAAACTCGAGAACCTGAAGCGTGCCACTATACGTGGAATTCCGCGGCAGGCAGTGTTGAAACCCGCACATGCCATCTATCGGTTGCAGGGACAGACGTTCTCACTTGGCGACCGAGTGATCATGGTGCAAGATGCCGCGGCTGGTGGCGTTCCGCTTGCTATGAAAGGCGTTGTCGTCGGTATCGGTATGAGAGATATCGACGTGGTCTGGGATGTGCCGTTTATGGGTGGAGAGACGCTGCAGGGAAGGTGAGCACACAAAGCACAGCACTTGGCTGACATGCAGATGTTCGCCTTATCGCGGATCTACAGTACCTTTCACCTCGTGTGTTAACCTGACCCGACCGCAATTCGCAGTAGGAGTCGCCACTCCCGCTGCGCCCGTTGGTCAGAAAGCCCCATTTCAACCTCGACTTGGGCCTCAGCCCGTCGTCCCCATGCAGAACTACCAGCCTGCTCGAGCTGCCGCACGACCACCGCAGCAAGACGCAAGTAACATTCATATCCTGCAGAACCCTCGTCGCGGACCTCCAGCCGCCAACATCAATGGAAATGGACAGATGCAGTATGGCAACGCTGCCAAGGGAATTCGACCTCCGCCGAAGCAGACTGCACAGCAGCCTACCGAGCCGCATCAGCAGAGATTACAATCGCTATTGACGGGTCAGCAGAGGCTACTGGCGGCACAACAAGCTATTCGGGCGCCGCCGCGACCTGGTTCTCTGCATACCGCTACGAGCCCGATTAAGCACCACGTGCAGCTTCCTAGCACTACGGGGCCACATTCCCCCGCCCGTGCGCACGGAGGCGGGAATGTGAACGGCCAGGCGACGGGAGGTAGTACGAGGGGTGGGGGTGGACGAGGGCGTGGAGGGAGAGGAAGGGGCAGGGGGGTCATCGCGGCGCCTACTGCTTGATTGCAGCGGTATAGCGCAAATGCGGTGTCATAAGACGATGAGGGAGGCCGTGTGATGTTGTTTTGAGGAGTTTGATGCACTTGATGCTTCTCCTCTACTTGGCACCCTGCAGCAAAGCGGGGATTGTTCGGGAGAAAATCGGAAAATTCACGCTGAAGAAATTCGTTGATATTTTGAATTGCCGCTTGGAACTTTTGCAGCGTATATAGATCTCCTTCGACTGGAGACAGAGACGAGAGCTGTCAGTTGTGAGATCGCAACAGTCAGCGTACTACACCGACAAGGATACAGCGAGAAAGCGGGCGTCAACATGTCTGGGTCGCTCACGCACGTGCTGTTCGAAGGCTCTTCGGGGTATGCGTTGTTCACCGTGTCGCTCCAAGAGGAGGTGGCAGCCAAGTCGAAGCAGCTTCAAGATGCGATATCCGACTACAACGTGTTTTCGCGGATGGTGCAGCTGGCGTCCTTCCTTCCATTCACGTCGGCGGCTCAGGCGCTGGAGAATGCCAACGACGTCTCCGAGGGGATCCTGAACCCGCACCTGCGGAACTTGCTGGCCCTGATCGTGCCGGGGGATAAGGGGAAGAGCAACAAGAAGGCCAGTGGGATCCTGCTTGGTGTGTCGGAGCGCGGGCTGGGCGGGGCGATCATGAGCGAGCTGGGGATCCCGTGCGATACGGGCGAGCGCGCGCTGGAACTCATCAGAGGGGTCCGACTGCACCAGGAGAAGATGCTCGTCAAAGGCGGGATGCAGAAGGGCGATGTCTTTGTCGCCCAGCTCGGCTTGGGCCACTCGTACTCGCGCGGTAAAGTGAAGGTGAGTCGACGTCTCAGACTGGTTTTAGGCGGGACTGCGGGAGATGTCCCTCTGTGTGAGGCATTGGCGGGGGTTCATGAGGGATGAGGAAGGAGCGGAGCATGAATGGGATGGGATGAGGAAAGTGCGGAGCATGGTGGGCGGATGGGACGGGGAGATGGAGGGGCGCTGGGATACTATACTGGCTATCGGTGGACAGCTTGCTGACTGCCCTAGTTCAACGTCAACCGATCGGACAACATGATCATCCAGGCCATCTCGCTGTCCGACCAGCTGGACAAGGACCTGAACACATTCTCGATGCGCTGCCGGGAATGGTACGGCTGGCACTTTCCCGAGCTGTACAAGCTCGTGCCCGACGCACACCAGTACGCGCAGCTCGCGGTCCTCATTGGCGACCGCACGACGCTGGAAGAGTCGGCGCTCGAGGACATGCAGGCCGTCCTCGACGACGACGAGACCCGCGCGCGCAACGTGCTCGACGCAGCGCGCGCGAGCATGGGCAGCGATATCTCGGAAATCGACCTCATCAACATCAGCAACTTTGCAGAGCGCGTGGTCAAGCTCGCCGAGTACAGAAAGAGTCTGAGGAATTACCTCGTCGAGAAGATGAATGTCGTCGCGCCAAACTTGTCGGCCCTGATCGGAGAGACCATTGCCGCCAGGCTCATCTCACATGCGTCAGTCTAGCATCCGCCGCTTCGTGATCTCATCCACCATCACCATCCATCATCACCGTCCATCTCCATGGCCAACCTTCAGAATCGTAATCTGGACAGAACTAATATATCCTTCAGTGGATCATTGACCAACCTGGCGAAATACCCAGCATCGACTGTCCAGATCCTCGGCGCCGAAAAGGCCCTCTTCCGAGCCCTCAAGACAAAAGGCAACACACCTAAAGTCCGTCGCCAGTCCTTTGCTCTCTCCCTGGACAACATGGCTGATGACCGCAGTACGGTCTCATTTTCCACTCGACGTTCATTGGTCGAGCCGGCCCCAAGCACAAGGGCCGCATCTCGCGTTTCCTGGCGAACAAATGCTCTATTGCATGCAGGATCGACTGTTTCTCAGGTTAGTCGGACCTTAGTGTGCACGACGTGTCTGATCAAGGTATCCAGAGGTGCCGACTAAGAAGTTTGGAGAGGCACTGCGGGCACAAGTCGAGGAGCGTCTCGCTTTCTTCGAGGTCAGTCTCGACGTCTCCGTGTACGGTGTATAGGAGGTACTAACGAGCATTTAGACCGGTGCACCCGTCTCGAAGAATGCCGATGCGATTCAGAAAGCACTGACGGCTATCGCTGCTGAGCTCGGGGAAGACGAAGACGACGACGACGATGAAGAGGGAGATATCAACGAGGTCGACGTATCAGACGTACGTCGGGCTATGCTCTCGCCGACCGGCGTCGTCGGAAGTAGTGTGGGTGCTGATGATCCAGGCTGTGCGTCAAGTCGCAACTGACCAAGCGGCGATTCCTAAGATGTCGGAAATACATCCCGAGCTCGCGGCGCTCGCTGCGGGGGCAGGGAAGAAGGAGAAGACAGACAAGAAAGAGAAGAAGGAGAAAAAGGAGAAAAAGGACAAGAAGGAGAAGCGCAAAGCAGATGCCATGGACGTCGACACGCCTGTTGCAGCCGAGGAGACGGAGGAGGAGAGGAAGCGGAGAAAGGCGGAGAAGAAGGCGAAGAAGGCGGCCAAGGAGGGCAAGGAGGCGGGCGAGGGCAAGAAGGACAAGGAGGGCAAGGAGGGGAAGAAGGACACGAAGGACAAGAAGCGGAAGCTGCAGGCCGCTGCATAGAGCAGGGAGAGTGTGGTTGGTGGTGGTGGTGGTGGTGGTGGTATTGGATGGGGTCTGGCGATGGTGGGTGGTCGGCGGTCTGGGGTGCGTAAGACCCAATACACTGGGATGCAGTCGGAGCAGATCGATCTTGGCGTTGAACGGGAGGCTCGGGTCCATTGGTCCATTGGTTCATTGGTCCATTTGTAGGCATTTTCGTTCTGCTTGTTCATGCGATGCCCTATTTCACGATTGCAGTGCTCGATTTCGTCCCAGATCGTCGGGTGCTAGTCCGGTGCAGCTAGTGTTATATGCTCGTCGGGTGCAGAGGCGTTGTCTCGCTGGCATTGCGGTACAGTGACATGAACCAGTGTTCTACACGTCCATAGTGATACATGCTGTGAATGCTAATGCAGGTAGTTTGGAGATACATTGGGCTAGAACTGAGTAGACGATGGTACCCTGCCACGACTTTACTCCCGCCACGATAGTGTCGGATTATACTAGGGATGTGAGAGTGTAGGGCTGTGGTAGCGTAAGATGTGAGCGTGTAGGGCTGTGATAGTGAGTTCGTCATAATGAGGTCGTGATACGAGTTGTGACCGACCCCGCCCGCTCCGCTACTCGCCGTCAATCTCGATATCCCCGTCCGCGCCGATCCGGCCCTTGCGCACTTTCTCCCCTTTGGCTCGCAGCAGGTCCTCGACAGTCTTGAGGGTACCTTGTTCCGTGCTCTCCTGTACGCTATCAGCTGTGTTTCGCCGTAGGTGCTGCAGACTGAACGGAGCGGCCAACGACGCCAACGCTGCCAACGCCGACGTCAAGACGCCAAGACGAAACCGACGAGCCGCGGCAGAACTGGCACACAGACATACGACATACAACATACCTTGAACCACCCGATATGATCAGCGATCAGGTGCCGCGCCTTGCACTCTGGGCACTGCACGATCACGAGGCCTTTTGTATATGCCCGCTTGGAGAATTCGTGCGTCGAGCGGTGGTTGCATTCGTCGTGCGTGCATGTAAATGTCAGGGATCTGATGGTTAGCGATTTGCAAGATAGAGAGTTCAAGAGACAGGTGGTGCAGGCGCCAGACAGTATAGAAGCCTGACAGTGTAGGAGACAGATGGTGCGGAAGATGGACATAGAGTACTTTGAGCCTGACACCAAAGCGAGAAATGACACAGGCGAGGAATTTCACGGAGGGAAACAACACAGGTACAGAGGGGTCGTTTGTACACAGTAGCGAATTGCACAACAGACATCAAGACATGAGGAGCGAAGGACGGAGAGCGAGACACCCACAATCTAGGTTCTATTTGAGCGAATGATTGAGGTTTGGAATCGGTCGACGGAGCCTCTATAGCAAGACTTTCCGGTTCTAGAGGCGCTGCCTGTGCTTGTAAGGCAGGAGTAGACGGAGCAGAGGACGAAGAGGACGAAGATGACCGCGACCAAGCGATGGATGATGGCGCAAGGCTGGACGACGAAGCTCGTGTTGCGCGTGGTAGCAGGCGCAGCGTGGCTGGTACTTGTGGCCGAAGTACAGGCAGTGCCGAAGCTCTGCTTCGCAGTAGTGAGTTCCGAAGGGCTGCCATTGTCTTCGTCGTATCGAAGTCTGTTGCGGACTTGCTCTGGAGAGATGACTACGTCTGAAAAATCAGGTGGCAAATGCCTTGACACGTGGCCTGTATCATGGGGACCAAATAAACATCTGCCGTCGCGTGGGGGTCGACGCGGGGGATTGCTATAGGTCAAAGCGCTGATGAAGGAGCTCGACACATCGTTCAACCTTTGCATCAACCGTTTGCTATCCCCCCCCCCTGTCCTCCTCGATCTCTCTCCAACAAGGCATAGAATCACACCGAGGACATTGTCAGACGCGTAGAACCCCTACAGAGTCCGACGTCTCGCCGTGGACTTGACTCGCAGCAGCGCTTTTTCCGAATCTCACCACCCTCCCCTTTGCCCGTCGTTGATACCCATTGCAGCGGCGTCACCATGGCATCTAGGGCGTCGCGAGGCCGCAAGCAGGCCAAGAAGGGCGTTCAGCTCACTCTCATGGTCGTTGGTGAGTGTTTGCTGGGGCTGTGTTTCGCTGCACGGGAAGAGGAGCGCAAAAACACTGGTGGTCTGTGCACCGCCCAGCTTTAGCGACAGTGTTGAAGGTTGAGTCACGAGTGACCCTCCATGGGTCTGCTTTTCCCGTACAGCTCCCATGAAGCGATAGAGGTGGCAAGCGCACAAACTGGGTCGGCGAGCTGGTCGTTCACACCTGCTGTAGACGGGCGTCCCCGTGGCTGACCGACTTAGGCGCATCGGGCACGGGCCGCACCACTTTCATCAACACGCTGGTCGATCAGCCACTCCTTCCTCACCGCTCCCAGTCTCTGCTTACCGACCCGTCAAACCCCCACTCTCAACTGGACATATCGCTTGTCCGACAGGCCGCGCAGACAGCACACGAGGAAGAGCCCATCAAGATCAAGCCGGTCAATGTCGAGCTGGAAGAAGACGGCGTGCGCATCGCGTTGACCGTCGTTGACACGCCCGGCTTTGGCGACGGAATTGATAACGAATATGCGTGAGTCGCTGCTACCCTGCCTCCTACTGTGCTTTGATCCGGCCACGCCACCGGCACTTGAACCACATGGACAATGTACTGATGGGGACGCAGGTTTCAGGAAATCTCAAACTACCTTGAAAGGCAGTATGACGACATCCTCGCCGAGGAGAACAGGATCAAGCGAAATCCACGGTTTCGGGACAACCGAGTACACGCGCTGCTGTACTTTATCCCGCCAACCGGTCATGCGTGCGTCGTCTCGCTGCATACCGCTACGATGAAGCGCTAACCATGTACCAGGCTGCGAGAGATGGACATTCAGCTCATGAGGAGACTCTCGCCTCGCGTCAACGTCATCCCGGTGATTGGCAAGGCGGACAGTCTGAACTCGCTGGAGCTCAAAGCATTCAAAAAGCGGGTAAGTCTGGGACTCTAGCCCTAGTCGCTAGATGCAGAATTCCCCCCCTTTGACTCATCATTACATCGCCTCGCTCCTTTCGTGCCGCAGGTCCCAGCTGACACGTCCAGATCATGGAAGACATCGAATACTACGGCATCCCAGTGTACAATTTTCCGTACGACGTGGAAGAGGACGACGAAGAGACCATCAACGACAACTCTGAGCTTCGTGCCCTGCTGCCGTTTGCAATCGTCGGGAGCGAAGAAGAAATCATGATTAATGGGGAGGGCGTGCGGGGGCGCAGGTACCCGTGGGGCGTGGTCGAAGTGGACAACCCGCTTCATTCGGACTTTGCGAGGTTGAGGGCCGCGCTCTTCATGTGAGTCTTGCAGTGTGAGAGTGTCCGACGTGCATGATCTGAGGTCATGGCGCCAAAGGATCTAGCATCTCGGGCAAAGGTGACGGGGAGGGAGTGGGCTCCTCTGCTTTCCGAATTACCGGATCTCTGGAAGAGTTGGGCTAACTCGTGCAGGACCCACATGACCGACTTGAAAGAGATCACTCACGACTACCTGTACGAGAACTACCGGACTGAGAAACTGTCGCGGTCCGTGGGTGGCGGTGACCCGTGCGTGACATTCCCCTATGTCATGCTGAGCGCAGCTGATACGAGACGTGATCAGAGACCAGTCGATCTTGCCTGAAGATATGGCGAACCAGTCGGTCCGGCTGAAAGAGGACCAACTGAGGCGCGAAGAAGAAAAGCTGCGCGAGGTCGAGCTCAAGGTTCAGCGGGAGATACAGATCAAGAAGCAGGAATTGATGGCAAAGGAAGACAGTCTCAAGGTGCTGGAAGCGCGGTTGGGTGAGTGTGTCTGGGCTGTGGTTGTGGCTGCGTCGGTGTGGTGGCTGTGTAGTGTCGGTGTGGTGTCGGTGTGGTGTCGGTGTCGGTGTCGAGTGGACCGGGTTGTGGTCGATGCCTCATTGTCGGCACTCGGTCACCGGTGGGCTGACGGGATGCAGCTGCGCAGACGCCAAACCATATGCGAGAAGGTACCATGTCGAGCATGTGAGCGTGGGGAGGATGAGAGGCAATGCCTGGGTAGATGTGAGGTAGTGGGTGGGAAGGGTGTGAGGTAGTGAGTGGGGAGGGTGTGAGACAACGGTCGAAAGGATGTGAGGAGACAACGCGTCAGGCGAATGCAGAACGAAGGGATGAATGTGGAGGGAAGGGATGGATGTAGAGGAAAGGGAGGAATGTAGAGGAGGGGATGAGGAAACTAGGAGCATGGACGAGCGAAGGGCGGGGTCGCCGTTTCGACATTTGCTGGTCAAAATTCACGTTCTTACGCCTTTGCCTATACCGATGCCTATAGATACCCGTGGCCGTGCTGCCCGTGCTCTGCGTGTTTCTGCGTGTGCTCTGCGTGTGTTTTGCGTGTGCCCTATCTGTGCTCTGCGTGTGCCCTGTCTGGGCCCTTGGGAGCACTGCTCAGCCAAGGCCAAGACCAGTGACTGTTGATGCCGCTGTGACTGCCACGCTTGATGTCACTGTCGTTGATACTGTCAAATCGCTGTCGCTGTGGCTTCTTCCGACGGGCATGCGTCTCGTGCAGAGACGGTCGTCATCTCAAGCAAGTTAGATTGTCCCAGTCAATGGCAAGGAAGAAAGGCTATCGAGTCGCGCCGGAGATGCAGCAGATCGACTTTAACACTGCATCGTCCTGCGTACTGTATGGAAATTGCCTAGTCATAGGGGTACAAATCCGCCAAGGCGGCAGAAAAGCAGTACAACGACGTCAACATGTACAAAGAGGCAAGCTGTACAAACGAGAGATGAACAAGCACAGCAACAACCTGACCAGTCGTACACGTACATTCCCACATACACCTCCTTCCTCCGGAATCCATTCTCTCCGACAGCACGGTGTCAGTGCCACACGGGTGGACGCCCGAGCGATCCATCGCACGCCGTTTCCCGCAGACTCGTCGCCTTCATGTAACACAACCTCGAGGTGCCTCAGCGGCAACTCCGCTTCCACTCTGCTCCCTTAAGCTGTCCGTCTGGTGTTTTCGCCAACTCCCTCGCATCGAGACGACGCTCCCGGCGTCCTGCGTGGCGGCCTTCTTCTCTCGTCGCCTCGCCGGCATGGTCCGGGGAAATTTTCTCGTATTGTACATGTAGATATCGACTTGGAAGCCCCCTGATCCGTCACTGGCACGCCAAATCAAGGCTGACGCTGCTCGGTGTCGATGCGTTGAGCTACTGGTCCTTTGCTGCCTGTGCAGCGTGCGGGGTACTTCGGCCCTGTGGGATCATGCGCCCCTTCCTGAGGCCACACGCCAAGCGGCATCGCGCCAATACAACGCGTCGATGCTGGGAATAGACGGCGGAAATTGATGTACAAGTGGAATGATGGTGTGCGGCCGTATGGCGTTCGTGGCGAGCATGAATGTGGTTGTTGATTTCCTGGCAAGTTCATTTTCTGTGATTCATTTGATTTGACCACTGTCCTTCTTTCTTCATTCCGAATTCGTGTCATGCGGGATCATATCCCGAGACATGGAAGCATATGCCCAGTCGCTCAAAAGTGCCCGTGCTCTCGCAAGATCCTCTCCCCCATCTGAACGTCATGTCAGCCAACAGGCCCGACGGAATGGCCAAAAATCAGAACAGGGGAAGAGAAGGCAGGAGACTCACGGGGGAGACGCCACGCTTCTTGCTCGCCTCGGAGTATCGTCGTCCACGAACTCCGCTGACCGTATTCGCACGCTGCAGGACCGGGTCGGCGGTGGGAGGCTCGACGGGGCCGGCCATGACGGGCGTGGTGTCTGCGGCGGGAAGTGGGGCGGGAAGTGGGGCTGCAGTGCTGGGCGGGGACAGGAATGTTGGCTGTGTGAGTTTAGCTTGAGCTCTTGTTGGCAGTGACCAAACGACAGCCTACAAGCGCAGGGGAACGAGGAGAGTATCGGATCTGGGGAGAAGAATGAAGACGGGCCGAGGAATATACACTCACTCGGACAAAGCCCACGCCTGACATGCTGAGTCGTCGAAGAACACCTTGACCCTTGGCCACCTTGTCCGCCATGACGCCCTGCCCTGGCGCCGGAGCACTGCACGGCACGGCCTCTCCCGCCGGGGTAGTACCCATCGTCGGCGCTGGGACGGAGGGCGAGGTCGCCCCAAAGCCCTTGAGGAGGCTCGAGATCCCGCTCGGTCCAGTGACACTCACGGCCCTTCTGTTCCACGACCGGCTGCGGAGGTCGTTCATATCCCCAAACTCAAAAGAGTCGTGCCGTTCATGCTCGTCGTGTTCGTGGTCTTCGGGCCTGAACACCTCGGGCATTGGCATCGCCATTGGCGCAGTCGACGATGTGCCGTTGGCGTTGGCGTGGGCGTTGGGCGGCGACTTGCCAAAGCTAGATGCCCATTTGAACATCCCTTGCTGGGCCTGCAGGGACGGGGAAGTAGCGAGACCCGGCGGGGGAAAGAATGGGGTCTGCGGCGAGATGGAGAGCGTGGAGGAAGAGGAAGGCGTGGTCATGGTGCCGTAGGCGACGTGCGAGTGAGGCGGCGTGGACGAGATGGGAATGGGCAAGGACATGAGCGGGTAGTCGAATGCTGGGTTGCAGTTGCTACAAGGCAAAGAGGCTGGAAAGGCAGGAGTGAAAGCTGAGGGAAGAAGAGTGGTGGATTGAAAAAGAGTGATGGATTGAAAAAGAGTGATGGATTGAAGAAGAGTGATGGATTGAAGAAGAGAGACGAGGTCGCGCGGGCAAAGGACCACTGCAGCTGGAGCTGGAGCTGCGAGCTGCGGGTATCGCACGTGTCTCGACGAGGTGATGGTTGTCGAGTGGGTTTGAGCTGGTTGGTACTTTTGAGACGATGCGAGAATGGTGAGAGACCAGTGCTGCGTGATATTTGCTGCCAGAGACGGTTTTGAATCAGAAAGGAGGAGAAAGAAGGAAGGAAGGAAAGAAGGAAAGGAAAAGCGACTATATACCAAATCCCTCTCAACTCAGCCACGGGCTCCCTGACCGAGGCGACTAGGCAGGGGAGTCGTCATCTCCCCAAACTGTCCCTTTCCCCGTGCGGCATCGACGCGGGGCCCGGCGAGCAACCCCCCCATCCTCTCGGCAGGATATTGCCGTAACGCCGCGTGTGGCACAGGGATACAAGGGTAATCTGATAATCAGAGGATATCTGCAGGCAGTGCCAATTTGTGTCTCGAGACAAACTCTGCCAGGTCGTCGAGAGGTCCACAGAGGTCGATGTCGTGTGCCAAACGCTCATCTCTACAAAAGTCAATATATCGGCCGCCATGACCAGTCGCCTGTTCGCGCGCGCAGGCCTCCTGCTCGTCTTTGTTGGGTTGGGTCTAGTCCCGCCGACCGTGGGCTACGGGACATGGTGTGGCAAGTACTACGAAGTCGGCGCACCGCGCACCCCTCCCCCGCCGGAGAGCAAGTTTGCGCACCCTCCCCAAGGCGACGTGCAGCTCCTAGACTTCCGATGCATACCCGCGAGCTCGATCTACCTCGAGGGAGATATCACCGAAGACCCGCCGAGGCTTGTGGTGGATGCCAATCTCACTTTCGACCTCGGCGAGCCTTGTGAGTGGCAAGCTTCTACCTACTTGACCATTGCAAATTCCATTACTGACCCGTATGTGTAGGCTCTGCGGCGGCAGGAGCGCAGGTGCTGGTTACAGTCGAGCTGGACGGGCAGTACCTCACCTCGTCTTCAGTAATCCTCGGGGCTACCGCCACTGTCCTGCCGCTTCCCCTGACGCATCTCCCACCCTCACTAGACGCTCATGCAATCAAGTGCAAGGCAGAGGTCGGCGGCACGACGTACGTAGCCACGAGCGAGCTGTTCTACCTTCCTCCCAATCCGTGGGGCGGGTCCGCGGTCAAGCTCGACAGGCTGACCGGAGGGATGCGGGTGAAGCGGCGCCCCTCTGAGTCGGGCTGGGAGGAGATTCTTCCATTTGGATGGTACGATGTGAGTCCGCTTGCTTCCTCCAAGCAGGTGAAGCGACACCTACCACCTCCACACTGGCACTGTGACCATCTTTGTTACGCACAGGATGCATGATCGCTTTCAGTGCATCTCCAAGGATACACGATCACCGACCATCATGGCCTCCCCAGCTGACCAGTCCAGTCGATCGACGTCAACGAACGCACCCAACAGTCTCCATCACATCCCGCTCCCGTCGTCCCACCTGGCGATTTGCAGCATTGGTTTACAAGCTCGGGACGCGCGGAATCGGGTGTCAACGTGATGACCAACATGCAGCGGCTGGACATGGCCGCTGAACTGGGGTTCAATCTCATCCACCCTGTGCCGCCGTCGACATCGTATGCGCCTGACGGGGACGACTCGGCCATCTCGGCGTACTTTGCGCATGCGGAGAAGCGCGGGGTTGGGGTCATGTATGACATGCGGCACTGTGAGTGGCTTCTGGGCCCCTGCTCCCCATGCGGTTCGCATGAAACTACTTGCGGTAGATTGGGTCGTAGGGTCTGGGTCTGGGTAGGGGTCCAAGTATGAAGCTGACTGGCGTCGGGGTCGTCTGCTTGTTGTCACTTGTCATCCGACTATACTGACTGCGGCTCAGCATTCACGGACATGGAGCTGGTGCGGCAGCAGGTGGCGGAACACCGGCACCACCCCTCCCTCCTGGTATGGTACACCTCTGATGAGCCCGACGGGCCTGCGCTGCCGCTCTCGTCGACAGCCGACGCACGCGCCCTTATCCGCCAGCTGGACCCGTACCACCCTGTATCTCTGGTGCTCAATTGCGCCGACTACCATTTCGCCGCGTACGCCGCTGGCGCCGACATCCTGCTTGCCGACCCGTACCCGGTCGCTCTGAACCCGCTCTGGTCGAAGAAATGGGGCACGCCCGTGACGCGCGACTTTGGGTGTTCGGGATGCGACGGATGCCGGGGGAACCTGTACGACGTCGCGGGCCGGCTGGACGAGTGGAGGGCGCGGCTGAGGGCGGTGCGGAGGGACAGGGAGGTGCAGATGTGGATCGTGCCGCAGGCGTTTGATGATGCCATGGACGAGTTCTGGTGGCGCGTCCCGAGTGGCGACGAGGGCGCGGCCCAGATCGTCATGGCGTTCAACCATGGGGCCGTGGGGCACTGCGCGTGGCTGGCGAGTTCGTCGACGCCTGAATTGCTGGGTGTGAGTGCGGTTTGAATGAGGCATGCTCCACTTTCTTTGTGCATCGTCCCTTCCTCTATCGTCGCTTGCCAATTCGTTCTTCACGTAGCCGTGTCTTCTCCATTCTTCTTTGCGTCTTCGTTCTCGCTTTCCTCCTCTTCCTTGCCGTGTCGCTGTGTTTATTCCTTCCTCCTCTTTGCCTGTGCTCTTTCCCCAACGTGCTTCTCTGTCTTTCACATGCCCGTGGCTAATCCTTCAGAACGCCTCGTTCATCTTCCACCACCTCTCGCGCCACCTGCCCTTCCTGATTGCCAACTCGCACACGCGGCACCCTCTTTCCACGTCTGTCCCTCACGACGGCCAGAATGGTCTCGACGTTGCTTGCTGGACACGTGTTGTTGCAGACGAAGAGGACGTTGACTACGTTGACTACGATCACTACGAGAACGATCACGGCGACGACGACGACGACGCCGGCTTCGATCACAGTCACTCCCAGACCAACGATTATGATCGCGATCATCACCGCGATCACGACAACCCACTCATGGCACACACCGACGACGACGTCCTTATGCACCCACAACACCACGCAGGAATCGGCATCGGCATTGTGAATCCCGCCGCCGACTCCGGCGGGACGACGGAACAGGCGCTGGTGCTCGCGGTGAACGGCTTCTACGGCCCTCACACCGTGGCATTCACGCTTCCCAGCATGTCCGGCTGGACAGTCCGCCGCGTGCTCTTTGGGCAAGTGACGGGCGGACACGGTGGGGAGGTGGGGTTCGTGTTGGGCCGGATGGGCGTGGGCGGGGTCGTCCTGGAGCGGCGGAGGCGGCGGCGGCGGGAGGCGGCGAGGCGGGAGAGGGTGGGGCTCGTGCTGCCTGTGCGGAGTTCTGAGCTGTGATTTCTGAGATGTGCAGAGTTCTGAGCTGTGATCGGGTGAGCATAGATAGCAGGCTCAGGTATGAGGTAGAGTGGATATTGGACATTGCTCGTGTGTAAGGATCACGTACGAGACAGAGTGTGGTCGAGTACCTGCCGTTGTACAGAATGGGAGAGTGCATTGCGCATACGAGTATGTAGACATCACGTACGAGCCAGAGTGTGGTTGAGCACCTGCTGTTGCGTAGAATTGGAGATTCGGCTTGCCTTTTTGGTATTTGGATAAATATCTTGCACATGGATGGGAGTACGTATATACGGATGTCTGACAGCGAACGCAAGCAACAACCGGAGCGAGAGCATGCCGTGGAGAGGAGTGGCAACGGCATGCCAACGCGTTCCGTCAAGCGTCGACTCACGAGCATGCTCCAAGGACGATTTGTAGCCGCAGAGCCATCACTTGTTCAAAGAACCGCCATCGCGTAGAGTGTCAACTGTCCTGAAGAAGCTCACAGAAGAAGCTCACAGACCGACGACGATACCGAGGCCAAGGACGACTACACTGCGTGTGCAAGCAAACGGCGCACGGACCAGTCGTCAGACGTCATCGGACGTATCCGATGTTCCGCAGCTACATCCCCTCGCCCATCAACACTGCGTCGTGCAGCGTGCAGCACCTCGACTACCCAAGTGACAAGTGACAAGTGCCCATTTGTCTGTCTCTGCTGGTAAGCGGTCCGGTCTGCTGGTGGCGACCGTCTCCCACGACCGCACTGGTAGGCGACCGTCTCTCACGACTGCACTGGTAGGCGACCGTCTCTCCACGACCGCACTGTAGGCACCACAATGGCGAGAGGCGGCGCCGACTCCTCGGCGATCACGCCCGCCGCTGGCCTGTCGTATCCGCCTGCGCCCGGCACCTCGGCTCTGTCGTCCACCGCTGAAGACGACTCTGGTACTGGCGAGACAAGCACCCCCGACACCCAGCCTCGTCCTGACTCTGCCGATCCCGCCGACTCCACCCCCGACCCCGCCGACTCCACCCCCGACCCCGCCGACGCCACCCCCGACCCCTCCGCCGCCGCCGACGTCGACCCCACCTCCGTCCCCGCCGACGCCTACCCCTACATCCTGTTCTACGACTACACGCCGTCGGCGTCGAATCCGGTGTCGCTCGCGTGCTTCTCGCAGTGGTACGCTGCGGCGTTTCTGGACCCCAACTACCCTGGGGTGCCGTTCCGCACTGCCGAGCACTACATGATGTACGCCAAGGCGCTGCTGTTCGAGCCGTGCGCGGCGCGGGGGATCGTCGATGCGCCGACGCCGGCCGAGGCGAAGCGGCTGGGCCGCGCGGTGCAGGGCTTCGACCGGGCGGTGTGGGCGGAGCATGCGGACAAGGTGGTCGAGCGGGGGAACTACCTCAAGTTCTCGCAGGACGAGCGGCTCAAGCGCTGGCTGGTGGAGACCAAGGGCAGCGTGCTGGTCGAGGCGAGCGAGGATGATAGGGTGTGGGGGATCGGTTTTGGCATGGACACGGCCCGGGGGAACGAGGATAAGTGGGGCCAGAATCGGTGAGTGTGGGAGAAGAGAGGGGAGATGAGGCGAAAAGGGGCGACGGAAGAGCGGAGAGGGGAGAAGAGGGGAGAGCAGGTGATCAGGGAGGATTCTAAGAACGCCGACGCTGACGCTGCGTAGGATGGGCTTGGCCTTGACGAGAGCCAGAGACCAGATCATCGCAGAGGCAGAGGGCGCCCATGTCATGTGACGTGTCGTCCTCGACTCTGGATGGCGCCTCCTTCCTTATGACTCCCTTGTGGCTTCTCCCAATAGTCTCCTCCTTATGACATCGCTCCTGGCTCCTCCTTATGACCTCGCTCCTATCTCCTCCTTATGACCTCCCTAACGGCCATCCCTACTGGCTCCGTACCGGCGGCAGGATCTGTAGAACTGCTTGACCTTGACGATCTCTCGACGATAGACTCATGTGGATGCTATAGACTATGATTGAAGACAATGATCGTTCACTCGACGTATTCTCTCGCATAATATTTCCTCGCGCGACGGTACTGATGGTGACGGTGCTCGTTGCAACCCCAAACTCCCACGTCCCCGGACCCACTGCGACTACTGATGCTCTGCGTACCTTCCATACATGCCCGCTCGTACAACGCTGTGCATACACGCGTACATGCCTGCTCGTACAACGCTGTGCATACACGCGTACATGCCTGCTCGTACAACGCCGAACGCCGTACATACCCGTACCCAAAGACCCGAGACCCAATGCGATGCGTGATGAGAAAACACCGGAAGAACCGAGCAAGATGGCGCATGTTACTGCGCACTATATACGAACTAGTTATCTGTCACCACTGGGCCATATAGAAGATAGATACCAGTCGACCGCCGACCATGACAACGGATGGTATCGCAGCTGCAGTACCGTGTCGCGGAGATGTGTCACGGCCTGTGGAGATATCCATCACACTGTCGAGGACACATGTCGCGACCACCCATCGAGCGCCTGCCACGGTTGCCTGTCGAGGACGCCTGTCGTGGTCGCCTGTCGAAGAAACCTGTCAAGATCACCTGTGGCTGACCGACCCTGTCGAGCCGCTACCTGTCTACGGCAAACGCAAAGCTCGGCTCGGGCGTCGGTGGCGCGTCCAAGCGTTGTGGCTGTGGTAGTACATGTGTTTGGGGTTGTGTCTGTGTCTGTGTCTGTGAATGCGAGTGTGATGTTGAATTTGAATTTGAATTTGAATGCGAATGCGAATGCGAGTGTGAATGTGTTTGTGGTTGACATGTGTGCGAGTACGAGTGTAATGGCGGGTGTGAATGTACCGCGTGTGGATGCGGGTGTGAAGGCGGAGGTATCCGGGGCGCAGACTGCTCCTGCTGCTGATGATGAGGATGAGGATGCGGATGCGGTTGAGGTTGAGCGTGCAGAGCCACAGCCGGCTCATCGTGCTGCAACGCCACCGACATGCCAGCGAGCCCCCGACTCCCGCCCCAGGAAGTCACCGGCCGCGCCGCGGGGAAGGGCGCAAAGCCGCCCTGGTCCAACGGCTGGTACTGCGAGAAGGCGCCGACCAACGCCGGCGCTGTACTGGGTCTCGACTGGCGGGGCCTGGCGGGGACGTGCGGCAGACCCAGTCCCAGCGCCGACAGCGACGGCAGCGACGGCCGGAAGTCGCCGCCCTGGCCGGTGCCGGTGGGGGGATCCGGCCCCTGGGTGCCGTTCCCACCTTGGTCTTGGGGCCGGCCGAGGATGTGATGCTGACCTTGACCTTGGGGCTGGCCGAGGATGTGGTGACCTTGACCTGCCGAGGATGTGTGGCCGAGGTGGTGCCCTGGACCATGCGATTGGCCGAGGAACTCGTCTTGACCTGGTATCTGGCGGAGGTGCTGGACCTCGTCCTCGAAAGACAACGACAACCGCTGTCTACTCCTCGACGGCTGCTGCGCGTCGTCCTCGGTACTCGTCGTGGATATCCGCCTGCCGGTCTGCTGGAACCGCTCGAGCGCCGGCGCAGCTGCCGGCGGAGAAGGACACGTCGAATCGAGATCCACGACGAGGTCCCCGCCCCCGCTTGGCGGGGAGAGTAGTAGGGATGGCCCTGATACGCTTGGCGACAGGGTGCCTTGTGTCAGGCATGGCGTGGGCGGCGTCACGCCCGGTACGGCCAGTGGCAGAGAAGACGATGACGACGCAGACGGAGAAGAGGACGACGATGCTTCGAGCGGCGTCGACATCGGGGTTGGCATCGCCGTCGCCGTCGCCGTCGCCGTCGATATCGGGATTGGCATCGGCATCGGTGTGGGCGTTGGCGTTGGCGTCGGCGACGGGGAAGGAAAGTAAAACGAGATAGACTGCTCGACAGGCGGGTGGTCGGCGTCCGCCTTGCGCAAAATGGGCTTGACGTTCGTGGCGACGCCCGTGACCGGCAAGAGCGGACCGCGAGATCGCGTGCGCATCGCCGGAGCCGGAGCCGCAGCTGGATGGTCGATGTCGGTGGTGCCTTCGTGCATGTACAGCCCGCGGCGTGTGCTACGCCGTTTACGCTGCACGACCTTGGCCGCGAGCGCCTCGTAGCCCACTGCCGCTGCGCGCTCCGCCGACGACGTCGTGACAATGACGACGGGCACGCCGATCGCCGCAAAGTCCCGCTCCGCCATGCGGGGTTTGGACGGCCGGATGTGCAGCTTGATCTTGAGCTCGTACGACACGCAAACGAGCTTGGTGCGCTGCGTCTCACCCATGTCCCAGCCTCGACCGCGCGGCGGCAGCTGGATCGCCGTCGTGCACCAGTAAGTCCCGCCCGAGCCGGGCTCAAAGCGGTCCGTCGTCACCTCCGCCATGACGGCCGATATGGTCCTTGCAGGCTCTGTGGTGTCGCCCACAGCAGTGTCCGGAGGGATTCGCACCAGTCGCGGTTGCGGCGACGTCGACTTGCGGAACAGGGCAAAGCGGCTCGAAGCTTCGGGCGAAACCTCGCGAGCCGAGCGTTTGGGAGATTTGTCCAGAAACTCGAGCTGCCGGATGAGGGTGATGGTCGCTTTCCGGATGGCCGTGGACGGGTCCTCTGGCCGGACGTGAAAGGCGATCGGGAGGATGTCGCTGGGCCCGAATGCCCGCGGCGGGGCAGTGACGTGCAATTGAGTCGTGTAGACGTCGTGACCGAGGATGATGGCAGCGGGCGGAGAGAGGGGCGGAATGTCCGGCACACGGTGATTGTAGAGGTTGAGCATGAACGCTTTGGTGAGTATGTGGCCGACGTGCGGGATAGGCCGGTGATGGATGGCTGCTTCGAGACGCCACACGACCCTCCACTCGCCCGTGTACAGTGCGCTCGCCGCCTGGTCCATCGCCTCGGGCGGGATGGTGATCTCGAACGGATGTTGCCAGTCACCGACGGGGGCCGTGTCCTCTGGCGCCGTCCATATTCGGTCCGTCTTCTCCCACAAGACATTCTCGACGCCATCAAACGGCCCGGATTGGCGGGTCTCGTAGCAGCGGACGGTGACGGTGACCTTGCTGGCGTCGAGCGGTCTGGCGAGCTTGGGCATCATGGTGACGATCCTGCCTCGGCAGACGACATCGCTCAGTCCGAGGTAGCCTGTCTAGTCAGCTTTGTGCTCGAGCTCTGTATGGTGCATAGCTTGCCTTCATGAGGGTAGAACCTGCCGCTGACATTGCCTCGGTCGGGGATCAAGGTGAGCTCGGTCACTGAGGGTCAGCTCAGCCTGGTCTGTCTTGACGAATGCACGCAGCACTCACTGTCGAGGTCACCTGGAAAGCTAGCGTGTCATTGGAGAAGAAGAGAGAGAGGAGACGAGTGGAGCACGAGTAAATCAACAGGTTGCGGCTCGACGTGGTCGATGGCAGCGGTATGCTGGTCGATCGCCGAACAGATACTCTCTCACCCACGGAGAGAGGGCGCGGTGGCAGGCGAATAGCTGGCGGTGTTTTTGGTGCTGATCCAAAGGCCCCAACTGAGTCACCCAGCCCTAATGAAAGAGGCTCCCCTAAGGGTTCTTCTTTTGGCCTTGTGTTTGGAATGTGTCGAAAAGAATTAGCGTCGGAGCGAGAAAAGCGCCGCGCTAGCCCCTAGCCCCGAGCGCCGGGGTTTCTTTCTTTCCTCGCAGATGCTGCTTGCTGAGGGGGGCTTGTATGATGGCCAGTGGTGGTCGATGGCCGTGGGATGGTTGCGGGGGACTGTGGACTGAGGGTGAGCGTCGCCGAGAGCGTCCCCGGTGCTGTGACCCGACCGACCGGTGCAAAAGCCGAAAACCGAGCTAAAGGTGGTCGCGTCGATCAAGGTCTTTGCTCGAGACGCTAGCCTTGCCACTGCGGTGCTGGTGTTGGGGTATTGGGGTGTTGGGCGGCGTGTGGGGAGTGTTGTGAGGGAGGCGGGAGTAGGACGTTTGGATGTGGTGGTGAGATGGGTTGGTGGGATGGATGGAGGATGGACGAGTAGGTGAAAGAGTGGTGGAGACAAGCTCTGTGGAGACCAAGCCCATGGTTGCGTCGGCGGAGAATTGGCACGAGGAAACAAGGGGGAGCGTACTCCGAGGCAAGGGGGAAACCACAGGGACCACAGGGACCACAGGGAAAAATCGGTGCTGAATCGAGGACGACGAGGCGTTTAGGACGACTAGCGTAAACTCTATTTCGATCATCAAGATCAGGCACAGCGGCGCGCCGCGCGGGTCGCTACTCGCTCTGGACCGCCCCCACCGCCCTCGTTTCTCGTTTGCTGCTTCCTTTCATGCTGTTTCTTCCGATTGCGAGTTTCGCCAGAGGGAGAGCGAGTGGGCGGAAAAGGGCCGATTTGTTCAGCCCATGTGACCCCCCATCTGTTTTAGCTTTTCTGCATTCTGTTGGGGGGTTCTAGCCTGGAAACACCATTTTTCATAGCTTGGAGTCCGGCTCGGCGGCTGCCGGAATTACCCGCTCTGAGCAGTGTGGCGCGAGAAATCACTCCGACTATGGCTAGCGCAGGGCGAGGGATAGTCTCCCTGATTTCCTTCCCTGGCCATGATTCCCATCGGCGGCTGCCAAGCCCACAAGGCATGCATTCGAGGCGATCACTGGCCCGAGTGGTTCTACGATGAGCGCTAGTCTGCATGATCGCTAGTACCGAGTACCGAGAAATCCAGTAGTCTCGATGGGACGCGGCCAGGCGGGAAGCTGGCAGATCGGTTCCCTGCAGCGCCTCGTAAACGCAGCGGCACAGCGAGGATTCTAGCATCGATTTATAGTACGAGGGTGCCGGGGATCAAACGACAGCGGGCGCCCTTGGACGAGGCGAGGATCGGACAAGCAACACTCGTAGCCGCGCGGCGCGCTTCTCTCTCGGATGTCCCAGCGACGTCGACCATCAGGCGACCTTGACAGTCCGCCACACCAAGCGGATTCAAGACATGCACACCAACCATCAAGGGAGCATCAGCCAGGCAGACGCTCATCAGACATCGGCATCCAGACACTGCAGCAAATTGGGTCTGAAACAACGGGAAATGAGCGACACATGGCTCGCTGCTGCGGGCAGCGGATCCAATTACGTAACTGGACACTGGGACGCTCGCACGCACTCACGCAAAGCTGCCCGTGAAACCATGCGTGTGGCGCCGCTTTGCTCAGCGGCGTCTGTTTCTGGCGTGGATCGAATGAGGATGCGAAGAGGAGGATGATTGCGGCTCGTTTGCCTGGCTGGCTGGCGTGCGTGGCCGCTATACGTCCAGCCATTCCGGTGCGGTGCTCGTTACTCGTGCATGGGCTGTCGTGCGTGTCGTGGCTGTCTGTGGCGTGAGTCGTCTGTCATGGGGCTATCTGCTTGTCTGTGCGTGCGCTGCAAATTGCCTACTAAACAATACCGAATGGCACATGTGCGACAGCGCACTCGACATTGTACGGCAGCGTGCATTGCACATGGTAAATTGGACGTTACAGTGAACAGTGAACAGTGCACATCCCGCATCGCCCCAGCCAGTACAACCGCAGACTCGCAGACAGCTCGCCAGGCAAGTCGTCATCGTCGTGCTCGCCGGGGTCGGGGTCGTCGTCGCCGGGGTCGCAGTCGCAGTCGTCGGCGCCATCGTCATCGCGAAACCGAGCCGGGGGTCCCGGGTCCCGGGAGCCGGGAACCGGGTGGCGTTCCCTGATTTGCCCTGGCGTCGAGACCGGACCAGCCAACTCTAAAGCCTGCGACGCTCGTGTCGTCGTGTCGTCGTATCGTATGATCGGATAGCATCGTACCGTGAGTGTCGTATCGTGCGTGTCGTATCGTATCGTGCGTATTCTATCGTGCGTATCGTTACCGCATGGAACGTAAACGGGGCCGTCGTTGGCTGGCGCTTTTCTGTATCGGTCTGTGAGCTGAGACTGAGCTCGTGAGCTGGCGTGAGTAGAGCGAGCATGAGTATCCATCATCAGGAGCAGAGCGTGAGCGAGCATGAGCGTCTAGAGTCTAGAGCCTCAGCCTCAGCTTCAGCCAGAGCCTCAGAATCAGAATCGAATCTGAATCCGAATCAGCGCCGGAAACTACGGAGCTCGAGCTCGTGGCAAGTATTAGAGTAATAGAGTATTAGAGTTGGGTGTCTAGACTACGTCGAGTAGGTGTCCGCGACTGCGTTTCAGCGTCCGCAGACTAGTCGAGTACTTCCAGCCCTCGCTAGGCATCGAGCCGCGTATCGCGAGGCGACGGGACGGGGAGGGAGAACTGAACTGAACTGAAAGTGAAACTTGCTGTACTCGAGCCTGCGTCGCTCAAGTGGCAGGCAGCTGCGTGGCGCCAGCGGGCCAGATAACGCAGGCTGGGCGTGTGGGCGGCGGCGTGCGTCCATCGCTGCGAGATGAGCGCGAAGAGGGCAGATACGAGATGGCAGAGCGCATATCGCGGAGGGCAGATCGCAGAGTGCAGACCACAGAGAGCAGATGGCAGAGGGCACATGACAGGTGCCAGATGCGATGCGCGATGCGCAATGCAATGCAATGCGATGCAATGCAATGCAATGCAATAATGCAACGCACATGTGCGGGGACGGCACAGCAGACGCCTGAGCAAGGTGGCAATACCCAGATGGGATCGTTGCACCGACTTTCCGTGCTCGGCGTCCATGCTTCTGATCTGCACCTGCGCCGCGCGCCGTCCCCCCGAGCACAAGAGACACATGCATGCCAAGATGACGATAACAGCTCCGTCGAGACACATGGCAAGTCGATAGCAACCAATGCCAGACGACAAAATGGTCGTTTTTTGTTCCCAGCCCCATCCCATCCCATCCCCATCCCCCATCCCACCCACCCTACCTCCCGCTCACTCGAGACGGGCGCGCACCCTTATTTCTCCAGTCACCGACAGACGGCGAGCGAAACTCTGGCTACCCCACGCGATCACACACTAACGCACACTATCACTCCCCCGCCCCGATCCTCCTCGCAGCCCACGTAGTCGCAGCCAAGCGCCCGGCGAGCCCGCTCTCTACTGCCGATGCCGTGCTGTCCAGTCGCACCTGCACCGTCATCATCAGCCCACCTCCTGTGGCTCCGACGGTAGGTTGATCGATGATTGATGTTAGACGAGAGAAAGAAGCAGACGAACCTTGCTGCCTCCCTTGACACCCTCCACAGGCGCAGGTGCTGGCGCTTTCACCGCGAGGCCAACCTCAATGTCCATCTCGCTTGTGGCACTGCTCTGATCAGCGGCGTCCGACCCCCGCCTTGAGGAGGGAAGGAAGAAGGAAGAAGGCGAAGGGTAAAGACGCACTTTGGCAACGCTTCCTCGCGCACGTCGTCCAGCTCGATCCGCATCACGCCCTCTTCATCGAGATCCAGCGCTAGGTCTTCTGGCTCGACCACTTCTTGCTCCTTCACACCCCTCGGCTCCTTATCGCCCCTCACAATACTGCCTTCTCTCTCCAGCTTCCTGCCCCTCTCCGCCTCATTCACATTCACATCGTCCACATCTATCTCGACTTGCATCTCCTTCATGCCCTCACTCGAACCCCCACCTTCCTCTCCGCATTCAGCCTCCTCCCCTTCGTCGCTATCACTCCCCGTCCCACTCCCCCCGGGATGGACCGCTCCTCTCCACCCACCCATCATGTACGCCTCAAACGCCTCGCGCACTCGATCACAGTACGCCTGTAGCCGTTCGATCCCGATCCGCTCGCACGCGACTCTGCGCACACGAGACGCATGACGGTGGATGCGGTCTGCCTGCCCCGGCGGCGCCGCATTAGGGACATTTAGGGGGTTCGCGAGGCACAAAATCTCAGATTCGACCAAGAGTTCCAAGAAATGCCGGTCCTGCAGAGCATCGCGTCAGCAACCACCGCACAATGTGCAAGGGCAGCAGCTGCGTACCAAAGCAGGATACCAGCCTCGCCCTTTCCGCAGGGGAGCTTCCGTTAATTCCCATATCCGCCACCTGATCGCTCAGTCAGCTTGCTACCGCCAACCGACTACCCAGCGATCCTAGTCAGGACAGAATCGCCTTCACTCACATCTCAGGATCCGGGAGCACCTCCTACATGTGGAAGAACGGATCAGCATTCATTGCCTTCTCCCCTCGGAAGGAGGGGCTTTCGGGAGACAGCCTTTGAGACTCACGTTCATCACTGCCTGCTTCCTCATTTCCTCCTCGTACTCAATATCGTACATCTTTCTTGACAATCCAAAAAGACAGATGGCTAATCCGTCGTCCAAAGACGGCGAACCCTCGTCCGGCTGCTCGAGCGTAAGCGCTGCGAGTGGCTGAGGTGGTGCTTGGACAGCGGGAGGTGGCGGAGCCGAGACTTGTCGCAAGAGTGGACTAGGAGAAGGGCGAACGGTGCGCTGACGCGCTGCCTTCATTCGCCTTTTGTTTTGGTATGCACCAAGCTTGTCTCGCGTTGGCCGATGCCCACGGTGAGGCAACCAGAATCCTGTGGGAAGCGAACGCCCTCGATAGATGTAAGCCGAGGCGATCTGCCAAGTGTCTTCTCTTCGTTTGAAACTGGTCGCGCGAGATGGAAGGCGCCCGACCAGAACGTCAGACACGTATAGAGGATGAGTAAGTCACGTCAAATCAGTACCCTCGGATATCGTTCTAGCTGTTTCGACAAACGAGCGGCGTTGTGCCGATGGTATCGTGACTGAACTCTCACACCGAGGCGAATCATCAGACTGAATGGACTGGTGTATAAGAGATTGGCCGTCTCTGCTCCAGGAGAAGGCCACCAGAGACGACGAGGGAGTGCAGCGTCAAAGGTCGAGGTATGGTTAAGGAGAATCACGAAAGGAGGCCGCGGGCCTTTTGCTGTGAACGAGGAGGTGATTCTCAAAGGATGCATGGGAGTTGAGGTTGTAAGGATTGACTTACGGCTCTAAGTGGCAGGTAGCAAGGGAATGACGTGATGGGAGGAAGGCTAATTAGTAAGTAATTCATACCATCTAATGCCACTTGCGAGGTCGCGTATCAGTGGACATGAGGGATCATCTGAGAGCGACCAGAGATACGACTGGCTGTGTTAGTGCCAAGCAGCGCAGCGTCAGTGGGTCCTCGTTAGTTCTCCGGCCGTTATCGGTCAATCGCTTTGCGCAGACCATCGTTCGCCCGTCATCACGCCTTCTGAGCACCACGCCTCCATGATGGCAAGATGGCGCAAGTCTTCGTACACGTACAGGTATTCATACAACATATTGCCGCCGTTGCTGGCACACTGAAGCCACCCAAAAGCAGCCTAGTGGCCTGGTCCAGACATATCGTCAAACTTGCTCGACGTCGGCTGAGGTGTCACCAGCCCCCGAAAGGCCTTCCGCGCTGAGAGTGCATCAGAACACATTATATGAAAGCTACCAAGCTTACCTCGTTTGATGAAACCGTAAAGGTCTCGATCAGTGTTAAGCTGCCGTAACAGCTCTGCTAATTGGGTCAGAGGCGGTTCACAGCGCGGTACTGCGTCGTGATCAGCGAGATTTCTCCCGAGTTCCGCCAGACTATTATTCACCTGAATAGTCTTGCTTGGACACATCAATGACGAGAGAAAACTCCCTATCCGGGTCGCTGGGGTCGATCAAGGTGAAACGCATCAACAGAATATTTTCTGCGCCGATCAGTCCTGTCCGGTAGGCATGCTGAGAACTTACCCCGAATACCCTCGACCCGCCAGCCAAGGATGTCCTCGAGGCTGCCTAGCTCAATCTCGTCCCGCTCCCGCATCTCCTCCAGCTTACGTCGCTGACGTTCCTTCTCGGCGCGCTCGGTGCTCACTTCCTTCTTCACAAAGTTGAGTTCGGCTTCTAGGGCGGTTGACTGCTCTTTGACCTTAGACAATGTTGTCTGCAAGTGCGATAGGGACGAGGTGAGATCTTGTAGAGCGTGTCTTTCTTGCTCCAGAGCTTTCGCATCGTCAGCTTTGACCACAGGTGGGAAGAAGGAAAGTGAGAAAACTGACTGGCTAGCATCTCGCCTTCCTTCTCTCGCTCCAGCTGGATCCGCCGTTCCGTCTCATCCTTTTCTGCCTTCATATCCCGCACGACGGCCGTATGATCAGATGCTCTAGCTGCAATCTCGGTCTTGGCATCAAGGGTGTATTTGTCGATCTACAACATGTTTTAGTGCATCACGAAGGTACAGAGAAGGGAAACCTAGCCTTACAGCATTGAGAAACGCTTCGACGTGCGCTTGGAAAGGTTCCCATTCCAGGTCGATGCTGGGCGAGGGCGATTGAAAGTGATTCGCGTCGAGGATAGCGTGCAGGGACACTGGCTTTGGAGCCGCTAGAAAGGTCGATGGAGGCATAGTGATCGTCTACTTGGAGGTATTGAAAAGTAACCATGTTTATATTTGTGTGGCCAGAAAAGACACACGCGCCCACTGAATGTCGAGTGCCACAATGCGAATTTCCCGAAAATCCCCGCAGTGAGGCGCGTTCCATTGCCCCGCTTCGACTGCTACTTGGGAGCAAAGCGTCAACTCTTCAACTCTAATCCTTTCCTCAACCCCAGCAACATCACATCTCAACACCAGACTTAGAGGCAAGTCATTCAAAGACGCTGTGGCTATAGCGACGCCAATATCAACTGCAAAGCCTGGTGGAACCTGTGGTGCGATATCCTGGTTCGAAAGAGCCAGAATCATAGAGAAAGAAGATCTATCCCTCTCTTTTGACCATAATGTCCTTTAACGATGAGGTGGATGGATGGGTAGCACAGCTCATGCAGTGCAAACCGCTGAGCGAGGCTGAGGTCAAGAAACTATGCGATAAGGTCAGTGAATCCGTCATAATCTCCCATCTTGCGTGGGCCCAGTTTGTGGGAGAAGGATCTCGTGGAGCTCGGCCCTTTGTTCGTTTGGGTTTGGAGATTGTGTAGCCTGAAGCTGGTAGGGGAGTAGATGAAGAGGCGCACCGAGGGAAGATGGATGTAGGCATCCGGAGGTCATTTGGAGATCGAGAGGCTGGTTCCAGTTGCAAGACAGGCGGGTTGATAAGCATCCTTTCTTCGCACCGGTCTCCGCGGAACCCTGTGGATACCACTGACACTTGCGATAGGCTCGGGAAGTTTTAATGGAGGAGTCCAACGTCCAGCCGGTCAGGTGCCCTGTGACGGTCTGCGGTGACATTCACGGTCAATTTGTGGGTCTCCTCCCCGCCTTTTACCCTCTTGTCCACTGACGTGTCGCAGCACGACCTGTCTGAGCTGTTCCGCATTGGGGGCAATTCACCAGATACCAACTACCTCTTCATGGGCGACTACGTTGATCGAGGTTACTACTCGGTCGAGACTGTCACCCTCCTGGTCGCTCTCAAACTGCGGTACCGCGACCGAGTGACTATCTTGCGAGGCAATCACGAGTCGCGCCAGATCACTCAGGTGTACGGATTCTACGACGAGTGTCTGAGGAAATACGGCAACGCCAATGTGTGGAAATTCTTTACCGACCTCTTTGACTACCTGCCTTTGACTGCTTTGATCGACAACCAGGTCAGTTCCTCTTACTCGCGTGCGCGACCGACCTGACCTGTCCAGATCTTCTGTTTGCATGGGGGCCTGTCACCATCAATCGACACTCTGGATCACATTCGTTCAATTGACCGAATTCAAGAAGTTCCTCACGAGGGGCCGATGTGTGATTTGCTATGGTCCGACCCAGATGACCGGTGTGGTTGGGGTATCAGCCCCCGCGGAGCTGGATACACTTTTGGGCAAGACATCTCTGAGGCATTTAGTGAGCCTGCAACGTTACTTCCACGACTCGTATGCTGATGTAGCAGATCACAACAATGGCTTGACGCTGGTCGCACGAGCACATCAGCTGGTCATGGAGGGCTTCTCGTAAGCCCCTTTACAAATGCTAGAACTGCGCTGACGATACACTTAGATGGTCACAAGAGCGCAATGTCGTGACAATCTTCTCTGCACCAAATTACTGCTATCGATGCGGCAACCAAGCAGCAATACTCGAGGTTGACGATGCCCTCAAATATACTTTGTTAGTCTTGTAAACAACTTATTCAGGGATTTACTGACCCAATCCGAAGCCTTCAGTTCGACCCCGCTCCTCGTGCTGGGGAGCCGCTTGTATCTCGCCGGCCGCCTGATTACGTGAGTACCGAGACCTTCTACTTCGGATCAAGTTTCACATCTGACGCTACACCAGTTCTTGTAATCCCAGAGAGGACAATGGATATCCCAGCGCTGGGCCTCGTGTTTGTCAAGATTGCTCAGTAGAAAGTAGCAGAGAAGATGGGTACCGCACAAAGCTAGATCATCTGCTGGCATGGATACCCTTTACGGTCTCATAAGATGGCATGTACATGACTAGTAGATTTTTTTGAACGCGGCACGCGATGTGGAGGTTTTCAGTCGCGTTGACGACGCACATCTGATTCATCGCCAGACTATTCATTCATTTCCTTTCCTGTTCGCCTCGTTGTGCATGGACTTCTGCCCAGAGCACGATGACCGTAGCAGTGACACCCCGTCGCTCTACGCGAGGAGCGATCTTCACTCCCACGATACAGCCGTCACCGTCCCTGATACCCGGTAACACCACCTTTGCCTGGACATCTTACCCCGTTGCTCCTCCGGTTGGCGTCGCATCGGCCTCTACAGCGCGACACTACACGTCCTTTACACGCATCGTCTCCCACACTGGTCTTACGCCACGGAAAAAGCCCAAGTCTGGCAGACCACACGCAGCCAACGGCGACGATGAGAGCAGGTTCGCCGTCGGAGATGGCGTCTTAGTCGCTGTCGAGGGTAATGGGGAGGGAGTCGGGATCCTAGTGAGGCTCTGGGAGGATGAGAAACGAGAAGACGATGAGCAGGATGAGGGAGATGGAGACGATCATGACGATGACGACAATGAGCAGGAGGAGGAGGACAAGGAAGATCTACCAGAGGCGAGGATGATGGCTGAGGTGCATTGGTGTTTTCGTCGTCAGGACCTGCCTGGAGTCATGAAGAACCTCTCGGTACAAGACGTGAGCGCTTGTCATCCATTCACGGTTCTCCACCGTCAGCAGTAGATGTCTCTGCTGACCACGGTGGACGTTGCTCATATCGTATCGTGTAGAACGAGGTCCTGCTGGCCGCTTCGCCCTCTCACCGCGCCACTACGACAATCCCGCTACCTCTACTGCTACGTACAGTGCCTATCTATTCTCGCGAGTTCTTCCGAGACCAGTTTGGGGAGACCAAGTCGAGCGTCAAGGGATGGACGTATATCCGGCAGGGGGTGTACTGGTGCAATCGGGCCTTTGACAAGTGGGCCAAGGGCGGCAAGGTCTGGCGAGTGGATGTCGACGAGTGGAGAGAAGGGGGGAAGAGGGGGGGAGGATGGGATGTGCCGCTTGTCCAAGAAGCTCTTGACGATGAAAATGACCAGGACGTCCGGACAGAAAGTACGACGGAGGACGAGGCGAGTGACGCCGACGATGCTGAGAACCAAGGCTGTTCTGCAGACGAAGCAGCGGTGGGCAAGGAATCTCGACCAGCTAAACGGAAACGAGCATTAAAGGCAGCAGCTACACCAAGAGGCAATAAACGTGCGAAAGCTAGTCATGGGCTTGGGCAGCTTGCCAGCGCCCCTCGGAAGAAACGTGTTCCACATCCCAAGTCAAGCGTGACTCGTTTGCCGGCATCTGTACCGGCGCTCGAGGATCTGCCGGTCGACCCGTACCAGCGCGCTCTGAGACTCCTGCACGTCGGTGCCACTCCGGAAAGCCTTCCATGTCGCGAAGAGGAGTTTGTCGATGTGCTGAGCCGCGTTGAAGAGGGCGTCGAGGGCGGCGGTGGCGGCTGTTTATGCAAGTATTGGTCTGCTGTGTATCGTTGGAACCCAGCTCATGTGGTGTAGATATCGCTGGAGTGCCAGGGACCGGCAAGACGGCTACGGTGCACGCTGTGGTCAAAGAGCTCATGCGCAAGGCTGAAGACGGAGTACGTCCATCTTCCCCGCCCGTCTTCTTTCCCTTCGGGCCCTCTGCGTTCCTCCCCTCCCCCCCTCCACGTCCAGTTGATGTCGCATGATCCGCTGACTCAGAACAGGAACTCCCGCCATTTTCCTATGTCGAGATCAACGGACTCAAGATTCCATCGCCTCAGCATGCCTATACTGTTCTCTGGGAGGCGATTTCTGGTCAGAAGGGCACCAGCACCAAGACGGCGTTGCGCGGTCTCGAAGCGCACTTTGGGCGCAAGACCATGGGCGCCAGAGGTCCTAGGGGACACACGTTGTGCGTCGCTCTTGGTATATCCATCAAATCTCGCCGGGCTAAAAAGTACAGCGTCGTGTTGATGGACGAGCTGGACCAGCTCTTGACCACCAAGCAGGACGTCGTGTACAACTTTTTCAACTGGCCGACTATGCGAGACAGTCAGCTGTTCGTCATTGCAGTGGCGAATCGCATGGACCTCCCTCAACACCTCGCTGCGAAAATCAAATCGCGTCTGGGTGAGCCCCATCCCAGCAGCCTCGTCTGATGTGCTGAACGTGGAACTGGGGGTATACTGATGCGTGCCGACTCGCAGGATTGCAGACTGTCCTGTTCCAGCCGTATGACAGGACGAACCTCGTTGAGATTGTCCAGTCCCGTCTGGTGGCGCATCCTCGATCGAAAGAGGAGCACAAGGTCCTGGCTCTCGATGCGATCACCCTAGCAGCCACCAAAATGGCAGGCACCAACGGAGACGCGCGTCGTGTGCTCGACGCTTGCCGGTGAGCTCTTACCTTCAAGCGACCGTCTCCACCTCCTACCGCGCTTTCCCTGTCGGCTGGCGGCACAGACATGAATTCAGGCTGACGAGTTACGGTCGTCAGGCGTGCCGTTGAAGTGGCACTCGAAGCGTCTCCGCCACATCCCGTCACGCCTAAAGAGATGATGGCGGTGTTGAATGCAATGTCGAGCTCGCCTGTGGCGCTGTTTGTCAAGCAGTGCAGCGTGCAGCAGAAGATGATGATGGCTGCCGTGGTGCGTTGTGTGAGGCGTGAGGGCGTGCCGGAGATACCCTGGCGATCGGCAAGTCTCTCTTCGTGTTCTTCTTTTCGCATCCCCGGTAGTGTCTATCACCGCTTCGACTCCTACCGCCGCTTCGCCTTCCTTAGGTGTAGCGTCTGCTCTCCCTCTAAGGGGCCTCTCTCCGATCTCGTCTCGCTCTGAGAGTGTTGCAGTCAACCGACGGAGCAGGCGAGCCGAGAGACGAGCCCGCTGACTCGACACAGGTAAGAACAGACCACGACAACCTCACCCGCTCCCTGCTCGACAACAACGACCTCCTCTCTTCGTCTGAACTCGCACTGGTCCTCTCGAGCCTGCTCGCGACACACGCGTTGACGTGCGCGTGGGACGTGCACCGAGCGCTGGACGATCGGAGGGTGGCGCTGGGGATGGAGATAGGTGAGGTCGGGAGGGTGTTGATGGGCGAGGGTGAGGGGTGGAGGCGGGCTCTGGCGGGGACCTAGTTGCCTAGACGACGGCAGGTCAAGTAGACAGATGCGAAGTGGCCAAGTAGCCAAGTCGCCAAGTCGCCCAGTAGCCAACTGCCGGACTTCAAAATTATCAACTAGCTATTAGCCACCAGCAGGCAGCGACTCGGCGGCTGAGAGATGCCTCGCTGCGCTGCGACATGCATGGTGCATCTCGTAATGAAGATGCACCGTATCGTACGGGTTCTATTTGACGTCTGTACGGTATCATCGTCACAAACTGAGAACATTGCGGCCGGTGCCATCTTAAACTGAGAGAATGCGCAGCGTTAAGTCATCAAGCTGCTGCTCTTAGACCGCATACCGTATACCGTGGGCCGTGGACGTGGACGGTGGACGGTGTTTCGGCGAGTGGGTCAACAGGGAGGCTACTTGATGGCGGATTGATGAGTTTGCTAGATGACCATGCGGAAGACCAAGCAGATACCGTCCTGGACACGCATAACCGAGACGCAACAAGGCTATGGGCACAACACACGGCTACGGGCACAACGTAGCATATCGTATCATGTTTGCAGATGGAGACAGAACGAGGGCGAGTACAGCGAGCGAGTGACGATCGAGTGAGAGCCTTGCGACACCGTTGACCGTGGCTGCGGACCAAGTGAGGAAACCGTGCACGAAGATGGTGGCCGGAACGAAGGACGGCGGACGGAAGACGGAAGGCGGAAGACGGAAGACGAAGGAGAGACAGAGGAAAGACACGGAGGAGAGACGGAGGAAGACAGGGAGGTACGGACGGAAAAGTACAGATGTTGTAGCGACTACTGGTTATACTTGTCTTCTCGTATCCCCGTGGCAAGTCGGCTCGCTGTACGGCCACAAGCCTAGATGCCTAGAAGCCTAGAAGCCTAGAAGCCTAGAATCCCAGATGCCTAGAAGCCTAGATGCCCAAACACCTAGAACATGGTCTGCAGAGCCTCGCCCTCGGCCTTGCCGGTCTTTGGCGGAGGCACGACCTGCACCGTCAGCATACAGTGATTCTCAAATACGCCGCGTAGAGAAACCGCCCAAGTGAACAATGAGAGAAGGATGTCGATATCTTTGTATTCCGCGAGTGGCGGCACTTGCGCGCACCTAGTGAAAACAGCGCAGAACCAAGAGAAAACAAAGAGAGCAGAGAGGTAGAGAGGGAGAGGGAGAGAGAAGAAGGGAGATGAGGGAGAAGAAAGGAGAAGAAGGGAAGGAGTAGAAGAAGGCGGCCAAGGAGAAGGAGGAGACGAAGCAGGAGCGGGGGGAGGACAACGACAACGACACGGCCAAAGAGAAGAGAACCCACCACGGCATTCCGGCCAAACGTGAACCCGACCCAGTTATTCCTCGCACCGCTACCCCTCTCCTCGACAGCCTCCACATCCTTCTGCTTCTTGAACACCTCGGCGTACTTTGCCATATCCTCAGGACTCTCAAACGAGTCAAAGTAGCCCACGTCCGTGTCCCCGTCTAGCACGGGCACGAACGGCGCATCAATCTGTCGCAGAGAACCGAACGGGAAGCGGCGTGAAGAACGGCAGAGACTGCACGTCTTGTAGTGTCGCAACGCGGTCTTTAGGGTGCGCGATCAAGCTATGACGGACGAGTCAGTGAACACTCGGTACTCGGTCATAGCCTCGCCTCGATGACACCCTGGACCCGGCCGACGTTGAAGACTTCAAAACCCCAAGGCCGCATGGATATGACTCGGGCGGCCGAGCCTCGAGGACTCAAGGATGCGACGGCCAACAATCGACTTACCGAGTGAACAGCGTCCCATGCCGTGTCGGACAGGTTGAAGATCAAGTCTTCTGGACGGTCATAGACCGGTCGGCGAAGCACGCGTGACCAGTTTTTCAAATTCGCCCAAGTCTCTTCAGGCGTCGAACCGGAGAATGGCGGGAAGCCCTGAAGGGGGTCAGTACTAATCTGCCAGGACGCCACGCCGCCAGAATGCAGGAATGCCATTTTGGGCAGAGAGCACGCACACAAAGAAACTCGAACAGGATGCAACCCAGAGACCAGTAGTCTGCCGAATAGGTGTATGTCTTGCCTCGAAGCACTTCGGGCGGCATGTAGTCGGGCGAACCGACCACCGAGTCGGCCTGCAACGTCAGCCACAACGAACGCCGTACGCGTTAGCTCACATATCGTGGCTCGGCCATGCGCATACTCCGGTACAGAGTCCTGCGCTCGAGCGTCGACCTGAACACGAGGTTCTCGTCCTTTACTTGATCGAGCTGGCCTCTGTCAGCGGAGAGCGTGTTGGAAACAGGCTTGCTGACCTTGTGCTTCATGTCTTCGATTTTCTGCGGGTTCAACGCACCAGTAGCCAAGCCAAAGTCAGTCAGCTTGACGTGGCCCGTCCCGTCGACCAAAAAGTTCTGCACGGGTGAGCGTGTATCCTGATATTGCCGCTTACCTCTGGCTTGAGATCTCGGTGGATATATCCCAGCTTGTGCAACTCGTTGACACCGGCAAACATCTCGGCCGCGTAGAATCGCGCATGTTCCTCTTTGAGGACGCCCGAGTTGTTGAGCAGCGTGCGGAAATCTCCACCGGGCACGTATTCCTGGCCATCAGCCTGGATCTCGACGGAGCAACACACCATCGCGAGATAGACATGATCTTTGTCCTGGAAGGCATAGAGGAGCCGGACAAGCCACGGGGTCTTGACGGCCGTCAAGATGTCCCTCTCCACCAAGACGTGCTTGACTTCGTCCATCTTTGCGAGCGTGCCCTTGCGCATCTTCTTGAGCGCGCAAACCTCGTTGGTATCTGCCTTGCGCGCGAGATACACCGAGCCATACCCTCCCTGACCGACCTGGGCGATGATGCGGAACTGGTCTACGCGGAGCTTGGTGCGACGCTTGCGCAACAGCACACGCTCGCGACCATTGTAGCTCTGGACTTCACGCGCATAAGCCTCTCCAGTAACCTGAAAGCGGTCAGCTTGGCTTCAACGGGTGTCAAGGATGAATACATTTCGCTCAGCCGTGTCTGCTTTGAACGTCTCGAGACGCCGCTTTCGCGCAGCGATGTAGCCCAGGAGGTCGACTGGAGGTTAGCATTGCATGGGCGTGACGAGCGTACAATAGTAGTCCAGGAAGTCTGGCGTCAGCGAGGCTCTCCATGCGTGCTACTTACAGATTTGCGCAACGGTAGCTTTGCGCTTGATCTCTGGCTTCTCGAGTAATGCCATCTCCTCGAGAGTGAGTGGCCTGGCCTTGGTGGTCTCGTGCCGGGCGACAGTCTTCATATGCACATCCTCACTGTACTGCGGCGCTCCCCGTTGGATGGCGTACGGGTTGGCCGGCTGGTGGTGCTTGGCTGGCGGGATCGCAGCGAGGGATTTCAGCATCGCAGGGTTGATGGTGTTCTTTATCGTCTGCATATGGACGTCCTCGGTCTCCGGGGCAGCAGCAGTCTGGGCGCGCTCTTGGCCATGCCGGCCTTGCGGGATGGAAGACTGAGCCTTGGGGTTGACCTTGACGGGTGTGGTAGGTGCGCCGGCTTGGGACTGTGCGAACAGGAAAGAGAGGTAATTCGACCGCTCGGTCGGTGGAGCGGCAGGCTGGGGGAGGTTCTCCTTGGTATTTGACGCGAATGTGGATCGCGACGACGGGGTCGTCGGCACCGGGATCTTGGAGGGAGAGGGGGCAGCAGACGCAGACTTGGTGTGGGCGCTGTTGGTTGCGCTCGATCGAGACGACTTGGACGGCGACGCCGGAGGCTGCTGTGCAGGCGCAGCCTGTTGCGTGTTGTTCTTCAGCACGCGGGAGAACATGGCGGCCTGAGGAGTCGCGCTGACAACAGGTGTAAGGTGAGAGCAGTGCTGTACGGCACGGTACGAGTACTCTATGCGCTGCCCGGTGATGGCTGTTGCTAGACGAGCGACGGTGTGGATGTTGTTGTGGAAACAAGGTTGAGCCAGCCTCTACGCGCCTGACTTTCCGTTGAGACATATTCTACCGAGAGGGATGGGGGTCACCGTGGGAGAGTTGGGCGAAGCGCACCGTCTTGTCATGGGTGCTCTATGCAGAGTATGCTGGCAAAGCATCGGGGTGTCCTTGCACCTCCAAGCTAGGCTGAAGTTTCTAGGATACATCATGAAGTGACATGAGGATGTGGGCATCGTCGCTCGCTTGTTGGTCGTGTGCCTCGAGTCCTAGTCGCTGAACGGAAGAGATGAACAGAAACGAGCTCAATGCCGCATGCCACAAAGGAACTTGAACCGCCTTCTTCCCTTCTACCCTCTCGCTTCATCTCCTCTGACCCCGTGGTCATCTCGCCTCCCCCCGTTGCCATCTCCCCTCACCTCGTTGTTGCCTCTCTCGCGGACAACGGCCTTAATTAGGCCACACTCTCCGACCAGAGAAATTGCTCCCGCTCTCCTTGGTGTCGATCGAGGCTGCCTCCACTTGCAGTGTCCAGCATCTCTTTGAATCGAGGGATTCAACATTGGTCCTTGTCTGACAACTTCTTGTCATCATCGCTTCTCGCTCCTGCCTGGTATCCGCTCGCACTGCCTCGGCGGTGGCGGCAGCCATGGTGAAACCTTTGCCACCGGTAGTGGTACACTTTGTGAGCTTCCCTCACGATCCATCCTCTCGTGACTAACTCATCGCAGCTGGGTACATGCAGTGGTCAGTTGCCACTGTCGACCTTCATCATGTCGCTGACGAGGCTATCAGGAGGAGGACCGATCGTCAGCCGAAACTGCTCATCCCTAGCCGTCGATTTCGGCAACGATGTCTGGCGTTAGTACCTGGCGAACAGCGGTCTAGAAAGATGCTGAAACTGACGATTCCCCGGCAGTGTTCGACGCAGCCGACGGTACTCTTCCGCGGCTCCACCAGTCTTCCGTCAGATTATCCCATATCTCGAGGATATTTGTCACCCATATGCATGCCGATCATGTGTTGGGTATCGTGTCGATCTTGACGACGATCATGAGCGGCGTTGGCGCGACCGACGAGGACAGAGAATGATTGTGCGAACTGGGGACTGAGAAACGAGTGGGTCCCGATTGTCAGTGGCATGAGTGCTTGCTCATTGGCAGGCAAACGTAAATCTCTACGGTCCAGTGGGCCTGCGGAAGCTCATTCGGATGACTCTGCAAATCACAGCAGTTACCCTGTCTGGAGCGTATGCCGTACATGAGCTCGTGCCTACAGGCGAAAAGGCTTCAGTGGGCTGCAGCGAAAACGAGCTCCATCTCAATGAAGCGGTCGGTATGGATATGAACCCGGGCCAAGAGGGTGTTTGGGAGACGGTTCTGCAGGAAGGAAGTGGGAAGAACGGCAGGGGATGGGCTGTAGGGGCAGGGCCGATCTTACATCGAGGTGAGCAGGCTTCTGATGGAGCTTACATCAGTCCCCGCCGTCGGCTATGTCTTGCAAGAGCCAATACCTCGACTGCCAGTCGATGCAGCGGCTCTGCGGCCTTTACTAGACGCCAACGCTGCGGCGCTGGCCCAGCTCGACCCCCCAATTACCGATCCTCGTTCCCTTCTCTCGATGTTCAAGAAGCTTCCCACACCTCCACCATATACCCTTCCCTCGGGCGATGTATTATACCCTCCCCCTCCCACCGGACAGACGCCACGCAAGCTGGTCATCTTTGGCGACTGCAGCGGGGGAACGCCGAATCAACGGTTCCTCGAGATGTGCAAAAATGCCAGTTTACTTGTTCACGAGTGCACAAACGCCGCGATACCTGAACGAATCCAGCGGGGCGAGAAGGGGCGGAAAGCACGTATGACGGGGATGGACCAAGGTCTAGTGGAGAGGAGCGAGGAACAGACCGGGAGCAAGGTGGGAGCGGCGGACGTCAGGGTGCCTAGCGTAAACGGTGGCGGCGACGTTGAGGAAGCACGAATGGATAGAGACCAAGCGAAGAGACTGGCAACGAGGAAGAAGGCACAGAGCAGGGGCCATTCGACGCCGACCGAGGTTGGAGAGTTTGCACGCGCCATCGGGGCGCAGCGCGTCGTCGTGAACCATTTTTCCGCCATGTGAGATTACTTGCACAGACTTTGGCTGATGGACAGGTTCCCCTCGCCCCGGTACCCGTCATCAGAAGCGTTGCCGTCCTTGTTATCTGGGGTCTCTCCGTTCCCGTACCCCGCACCATTTCCACCCGCCCACCCCCACGAACAACAGATACCGCCACTGCCCCTCAATGCTAGAGAGCTGCACCTGCGCCTCATTATGCAAAGCCTCGCGGACGAGATCAACGAGGTATGGAACCGCGATAACGCTCCAAACGCGCACTTTAGGATGGCTGTGCCTTCTCGAGACCTGATGGTCCTGCGGGTACCTGCGCATGAGCTGAGCGAGGCTGAAGTGGCAGAAGTTGTTGGGGCGAGAATGGAGGCCGAGAAAGTAGCGGCCAGTTGGGCGGAATCAGGCGGGGTGTGGGTACAGCCGGGGGAGGGGGAGCAGGCGAAACGCTGGGTTGGCGTCGAGGCTGCCCCAGGCGAGCCAAGCTGAGCCAGCGTCAGATTTTTGATGCATCATTTGCGCTGTCACTCGCTTGGTAACCACAAGGCTACCACGAGAGGCCAAGCTGCAAACAGCCCACCTGCAGGATGATTCCACATCGCCAGAGATCCTAGTCTTGACTCACCATGCTGACCTTATCCTCCACATCCGCCACTGACGCCTCCACTTTTTTGTCTCTCCGGCGACGGAAGGTGTGATCCGCTCGTCCTTTTATTAAGGATCACTGGATCAGAGTGTTCACTCGAGACCGTCGGTCTTGGACAACCCGCGGCTTCACCAGAGAGAGGGGGGGGGGGTATAAGAACGGCGTGATTTACTCGGCATGCCCTCTTCTTTCATCTACCGGTAGTAGCACAACTGTGAATTCTTGTGCCATCCCCATAGCCAAAGACAGTAAACTATCTCTGGTGTGTCCTTGCCATCTGCATTAAGCGCAGTGGCTGATCGCGGTACTGGGTAGGGTTGACGAAAATGGCACCTCGGGTACTTGAGAAGAGCTCGACGGCCTTCAAGCCGACAGGACACGATGATCGCAAATGTGGGTTTGTGGGTCCTCTGCCGTCTGTTTTACGAGGGACACTGCGGCTCTGTCTTCTCTGGACTGTATCCCGTTCTCGACGCTGTATTATCGGGCAACTTGGCGAACTGTGCCGCGTCCCTCCTGTGACTGTATGGCGAGCGCACTGACGGGCCATAGCGCCGGCTGACTTGTTCCCGCCCGCGCCGCAACCGGACACTGAGCTCAGGCGATACCGCATCCTCGGGCCTCGCGCTGGCGGTAAGTCGCGCCTCTGCCTCCACCGTCTCATCGTCTCCATCACCTCCACTACCTCATGATCCCTACTACCTCATTAGCTCCACTACCTCCACCATCCCCACCACCTCATTATCTCCACTACCGTTCTCACCATCACCATCAAGTCCACTCCCGCCACCCCTCACCCTCCTCTCATGGCAGCCTACTTTCAAGCGCTGAAACTCGCCGTTCTTAGTGCGCGTCTCCCCGCTGTGTCTCGGGGCCATGTCCTTGGGCAACCAATGGACAGGATACATGGGCAACTCGCTCGTGGGTGACGAAGCCTTTGAGTACCTCGATGCGTTCTACGAGGCAGGTGGGAACTTTATCGATACCTCCAACAATTACCAGGGTGAGTCTCGGTGCATGGTCGGATCAGTGAACCGTACTCCATTGCGTTGGATCACGTCGTGGCGGACTTGATGTATCGGTCCGCGAGTCAAGGAGCTTGCGAGGGCCCCTGGTAGCGGTTGCGAAGGAGCCATGTAGCGTCGCAGGAGCCATGTAGCGACGGCGAGCTGACAACACCAGACGAGCAGAGCGAAATGATCATTGGCGAATGGATGGAGAAGCGCGATATCCGAGACCAGATCGTCCTCGCTACGTGAGTGCCCTTGGTGTGATTGGGAAGGGGGCGAAATGCTGATATCATGCGCGGGCAGCAAGTACACGACTTTCCCTCTTGACAGGAGCGGCAACAGGTTTGGAGGTATCGGCATCAACTACGCCGGAAACAGCGCAAAATCCCTCAAATTATCGGTGAGTCGTCGATCTTGTGCTCCCACCTGCCCGCTCACTCTCCTTGTCACTTATTTCCCCCTCCACCACCCCATATCTCCTGACATCTCCTTATTCTGTCTCGCCTGCCCGACTTTGCTGGGCTGCAAGTTGTCATTACTCGCCACTTCATGTTATCCTCACGCGCTCCTTTCCGCGTCGTTTCATCCTGACGCCCTGGAAACCATGCTAACAACTATCATTCTCCCAGGTCGAAGCGTCTCTCAAGAAGCTCAGGACCGACTACATCGACCTCCTCTACATCCACTGGTGGGACTACGCCTCCTCGTTCCAGGAGGTCTTGGAGGCGCTGAACGCCCTTGTCAAGGCGGGCAAGGTGCTTTACCTCGGCGTGTCTGACACTCCTGGTAAGCCCTTCCCTCCCGCCAATCAATGGCCATCCGTCCGCGCTTGCTACCAGCACTGACAAGACCAGCCTGGATTGTAGCGCAGGCGAACCAGTGGGCCAACGACCATGGCCTCACGCCGTTCTCGGTCTAGTAAGTTGAGCTGCCCGTTGAGCGAGACTGTGGCTGAGCCTTGCAGCCAAGGCGCATGGAGTCTGAACGAGAGGGACATTGAGCGGGACATCATCCCGATGTGTCGTTCTAACGGCCTCGGCCTCGGTGCGTGATCGCTTTCGAACCGGGTTGCGGTCCCCTCTTCTCAGTCCACATCACCCACCGCCTTCTCAGTCCATATCACCTACTCCGCCTGGGTATGTCAGCGACGCTGACACGTCGTTCTGTGCAGCCGCGTATGGCGTCCTGGGCCGCGGCCTATTCAAGACGCCCGAGGAACTCGAGAAGCGCGCGGCCACGCTCCGCGGGAGCGCCAAGCCCACGGAGAAACAGCTGAAAATCGCCCAGGTGTTGATGGAGATCGCAGCGGAGGTCGGGGACGGCGCGACCCTGACTGGAGGTGCGGGCTCAGCGTTTCGGCCACATAGACATAGTGCGTGTGATCGCTGATCACGTTCTGCTAGTCGCTCTCGCCTGGGCTCGACAGACGATGGCGTACTGCGTCCCGATTGTTGGCGGAGTGAACCTCGAGCAGCTCAAGCAGAACATCGCGGTACGTGATGACGCCACTGGCAATGCTGGGTATGGGGCTGATCGGCTGCATGTATGTAGGCTCTGAAAATCAGTTTGACGCAGGAACAAATGCAGAGACTGTCTGCCGCGGCGCCGTTGGATTTCGGGTTCCCGTACAATGTGTTCGGCATCGACCCGCACTACCAGCCAGGCGGCGAAACGTCCTGCGCCCTCTTGAAAACGGTGAGTGGCGTCGCGCGGGTTAGCAGGACAGAGCTGAGCATGACATGCAGCCCGGGCACATCAAATTCGTCACTGGCCCGTGAGTGGTCATGGTAGCGGACGCGGAAAGCGGGACGTCTGCTGGCCTGCAGGATAGTGTGCTTGTAAATATGGCAGAAGCGAATGCATGGAGTTGATGTTACTTCGATTCTACGTCCCGTTGGACCAGTATGACGAGCCAGTGGCTGCAAGCTGGCTTTGTCTGTCATGGCCCTCGACTGCCGAATGCTGGCCACCCAACTGTCGACACCAACTTTGTGCCGTCAAGGATTGGCTGACGGCAACTCTCAACCCGAGTGTACGTGTCGTCAAATGGAGTGCCTCGTACACCTCGTACACTGGTACACTACACTGGTACACTCGTACAACACTCGTAAACTCGTAGGAGCGAACTCGTACACACATCAAGCAGCGACTGCATCGTTCCCAAAAGCCCCGAGTAGATACTTGGACGCCCGCTTGCCGCTTACCATCGCCCTGGTCGCCCTGGTCGCCCTCGTCGCCCTGGTCAACCTCGTCGCCCTCGTCGCCCTCGTCGTCTTCGTCGCCCGCACATCTTCGTCTCCACCTCCGTCTCGATGTCCCCCTCCCCCTCCGTCTCCGTCTCCGGTGCGGTACGGTGCCGCGCCGACGTCCCCCATACCGGCCGTCACAGGGCTCTGCCGCTCGAGACCCAGTCGTACCCGTTCAGCATGCTGTGTTCGTCCTCCCTCTCCAAGTCACGCAGACACCTCATATGCCACCTGTTCGTCAGCTCTACGCGCTCACAGCACTCCCCAGCCCAAGCTCTGCAAACACCAGCAAACCACCAACCTCTGCGACACCGCCAGCCTTCCAACTCTATAACAGCAAACCACTGCTCTGCGAACCAACCTCGCACACCAGACTCGCACACCCGACGCCCCAAACTCACTGGTCCGCTCTGAGCCGGAGACTCTGGTAGACAGGCGCGCCGGGGACCCGGCGTTTCAGCTGCACCTCGGCGTCCGCTGCGCCCGGCGCGACCGTCGCTGTGACCTGGCTGATCATGGCCGACAAGCCCTTCTTGACGCCCGGCTCGCCCGGCGCCGTCGACGGCCGTTTCTTGCCGGATGGCGTGACGTTGGCGTTCAGGTGCGCCTCGGGTGTCGGTGTGGGAGCGAGCACTTCTTGGCTGCCGCCAAAGTGTAAGCCTAGGCCTTGGGCTTGGCCTTTTTCCGCCTGCCCCAGGTCCTCGGACGCCCACGTCCCGCCCGACGCTATCCGGCGATGCGCCATCGTGCTGAGTTTTGGACGCCTCTGGACGCCCACGTCCCCTTACCCTCACCACCACCCCTACCCTCACCACCACCCCTACTTTCTCCACCACCCCCGCCACCCCGCTTCTCCTGCTCGACCTCGACGGCCAGGTCATGCGTGACCAGCGGGTACAGGCGTGCCAGTTCGGCACTCATCGACCGGCACATCTCTGCCCAGCCCTTGCCGCGCATGAGGCAGGTCTGCGATTTCGAAAACAGGCTCCAGGGGGTATAGACGAACGGCGGCGGGGGCTTGTCGCCGTCGGCGCGGCCCGTGTTCAAGAACGGCGCCTGGACGCCCGACGCTCTCGACTGGACCGGCGTGAGACGCGCTTCCGGCGCCGGGAGGATACACTGCAGGACGACCATCTGCGCGGGGGGCTCGTCGTCGTGGTTGCTGGACGGGAGCTCGAGGATCTCGGACGAGAGCCGGGCGAGCTGCAGCAGCTGCGGCCACGGCTTGAGCGCCGTGATGAGCGAGTGGATCGCCACGCCGAGGGCCGCCTGGAACTCGTACAGCTGCTCGTCGTCCTGAGACTGGATCGAGCCCGAGCCCGTGTCCGACGTCTCGGCGCGATGCACCGCCTCGCTCGCGGTCGCCTGGAACTCCCCCATGGTCATGTTGCCGCACTCGCGGATCCACGCCCGTATCGACAACGAGAGGGGGAAGTGCATCTCCGGCAGCCGGTACGCCGGGATCTGGTGCCGGGCGAAATTGTACACCATGACGTCGAGGCTCGACGGCGCCGGCCGCACGCCAAACAGGGCGAGGTACGTCCCCTGCGTCTGGACGACCGGCCGGTCGCCCCGCTTGGCGTACGTCTTGCACGCCGACAAGAAGATGTCCATCTCGCCGCGGCCCGTGCCCATGTGGTCCGCCAGTGTGCGCGCGAAGAACCGCGTGTCGGTCAGCCGGTACCCCTTCTCGAGCCACCACTCGACCGTGTCAAAGTTGGCCGGCGTGTCTTGCGGCTTGTCCGGGTAGTCCACGCAGGACGGCCGCGCGCCGCCAACCTCCCGGCACAGGAACAGCAGCACCCCTTCGGACGGCTCGATCCGGAGCGTGATGCCGTGCACAGACTCGTTGTCCGCGGGGACCACGCTCCGTGTGCCCGTGGTCATGACGCGATCAAACAGCACCCCGAGGTCGCCTACCGACAGACCCAGCTGCTGCGCGAGCCCGACGGACGCCTCGATGAACCGCCCGCGAAAGTTGTCGTCCGTCTCCTCTCGTGCTCGCAGGCGCATGTCCTTGACGATCCTCGGCACGAGCGGCTGCACAAGCTGCCAGTTAAACGTCAACTGGTACAGCCAGTGGAAGGTCCGTTGCCGCGGATCAATCTCCGACAGCACGCGCTGCCGTCAGCGCGTCCGCAACCGGCACCCACCCCGAGATCCGCGTCCGTCTCGATGATCTGCATCGGGATGGTCCCGTCGTGCTTGACCAGGATTTTGCCAAAGTCGTCAAAAATAGCCTCGGCAACGACAATGTGCCGCGCCTTTTCGCGCATATTGCGGCGCGTCAGGATATCCACCACGGCCAGCCCGATCGAGATGATGATGATGACCGCACACATGACAGATATGGCTGCCGTCAGCTCGCGCCCCTCTAGGACCCACAGATTGTCAGCCTCGTGCTCTGCCCGCCGCCATTGGCCAGCACGTCAGGGGAGACCGTCTTGGTCATGTACGACGTGCCACCGAGCCCAAGGTAGTGCATTCTGCCCTCAGCGCCTCCTACGCCACGACTCACCCGCACACTGCTGCAGCCAGGAAGAGACTGCACAACGACCGCTTCCAGAATGAGTTTTGCCATTGCGCGCGAAACTTGAAAAACGCAAACAGGGCGAGCGTTGCCGCCACACAGGCGAGAATGAGCGCAAAAATGACCGTCACGGCCTGCGTCAGCCGTGTCCTGGCAGCATCCTCACTGTGTAGGACACGCGCAGATATGGGAGCTGAAACGACGCCGAATAGTGCATGAGACCGACTGTCGTGAGCGCTGCACCAGCCCTTCACTCACTGGTCAGGCCGAGAAACGGGCCAGCGGCAATCACACGCCAGATCTGAAAGACCGCCCCAGCACCGATGAGCCAGAAAGCCAGGAAAGTGGCAATGAGCGGCACGAAGAGCGACAGCGCCGTCATGCCTCGGGAGAACTGTCGGTCAGCCCGAGAAACTGCCCACAACCTACCTGGAGGTACCACGTCACGCTCGGACTGGCGTCGAGTCGAATACTGATCATGCTGACAAAGTGCATGCCCCAGACGGCCACGGCCGCAAAGCACAGTGCGGCGAGCGCGAGCAGGGCATTGTTGTGCCACCCGCGGGACGAGGAGCGGCGGCCGAGCAGCAGCAGGGTCGCATACGACCCCAGGATGGACACCACAATCGACGCGACCAGGACACCCGGCTGCGGATCCAGAGGAATTGGACGCGTATGATAGTAGGCCACAAGCTGGGCGGGGTCTACCGTCAGCAGTGCCAGAGCGGCCGACCCACCTGTCCAAATTTCGCGCGGAGGTAGCATGTCGGGTCAGTGGGCAACATGGCTAACGCAGGAACCATGGTCATATAGCCATTCGAGGCCCGGTCAACACTCCCATGTCGCACCCGTCAACACTCCCATGTCACACGGGGAGATTTCATTATCAGCCAGAATCGGTTGATTCGTTTGATCGAGGGCGGGCAGGTCTCGGCTCTGGCGCAATCTCGGGTCTGAGTATGGCCAGACGCTCCCGAAACGAAACGTCTGATACTCGTGTACTCGTATCCTCGTACCCTCGCGCACTCGTACATCTCAATCGCCATCGGCTATCCACCGCTCGTGCCGGTTGACGAGCTCATGTACGATCAACTCTTCAATCTCCACCTCGCCGTCCGCTCCATTACCTGTCCGCGGGGAGAGATCGGCCAATCTCAACCACGTCTCCTTGACACCGGAGCCGTCGTCCATCCGTTCCACAAACACCACCTCGTACTTTCTCCGATGCAGATCATTGCCAATAACCAGCTGGTGACCGTACCGTGAGAGGGCTGCCCGCGCCTTGGGTATAAGCAGCCGATCTTCTGTCTCCAGCTACACATTCAGCGGGGCAACGCTGGGCCTGCTCACCTTGAAGCTGACAATGTATCCTTCCGGTGTCCACTCTTGAACCAGCGGCCGCAGCACCTTTGGTACCTGATCCATCTCTAGTGAAAGTGTGCCATGGCCCGACTGGATTTTGTGCTCGGCCTGATGTCAGCGCTGGAAAGAAACAGGACCCACCATCTTGTCTTCTGGCAGGAAGAAGTCAGAGACCGCCGCAGCGAGGTAGAACATGCCGAGCCGCCCGAGCGGAGCCATGACGCCCGTCACGCCTTTCAAGAGCCACAAATAGTCGTTGACCGTTTGGAAGTCGACGCTCAGTAGCGTCCCCTTCTTTTGCGCGGCGTGGTATGCTCTGAGCACGGGTAGCAGCTTGGTTGTATGTTCCGGTGAGACGGTTATGGCCCCGTCAGATTCTGTGAGGAGGTCGAGGAAGGGATTGAGAGAATGTGAATAGTGTCGCGAGAACGGCCGGAGCGAGTGCTGGCGGTGCAGAAAGATGACAGCATAGCCCGCAGACAGAAAGTATTCCGCCGAAGTCGCACCGCGAGTCCCTTTCATTAGCTTGATTTCACTTGTCACCCACCTGCAGAAAAGTTGTCGAGAAACCGTACTCTATTCATCAGACTGCTCCCACGTATCGACTCACGTATTGGCTTCCAGAGGCACCGTGGTCCCACCGCTCTTATCGTCAACTATGGCTCACGACTCGGGACTCACCGTCACGAGGACGACCTTCTGCCCCGCGCCGCGCCAGCGCTCAACAAAAGCGCGCATGATCTCCGTCTTCTCGTCGAGTCCATCTGGTGGCTTTTGTGTGTGAAAGTACGATTCAGTGGAGAACGGGGCCGACATGGTGTGCCATGGCAGTCAAAAGACGACAGCAAGAGACAGACAGACGGGCAACAGGCATTTGACCGGAAGCAAATTCGAGGCACACAACGTGGTGATGATGACGATCTTGTCACAAGCAGCCAAAAGTTGTCTGGCGACCTCGTCTTGCATACATCTCTCTACCTCTCTCTCTCTGTCTCTTGTTTCTTCATAGACAGCGTCAGCAGTTGTTCCCTGCTCATCGCCCAGAACGCTTCCTTCGCTGGCGAGTGACCCCTCGCCGACACCCCCGGCGACCGTCCGGGTCCTCTGTCCGTGCGGGCGACCAACCACGTCTGCGGAATTTCAACATCTCTCCTCTTTGGTTCTTCATTCGACATGGGCCTCGTCCTGCTGCTCGCACAGTGCGTCTGCATGTTCCTCGCGAGCTTGCTGTGTGGCAGCCTGCCCCTCATGTTCAAGTCTGCCATGTCAGGTGAGTGCGGTCGGATGATCTGGCTGACGTCAGGCGTCCGCCTCAAGGCGATCTCTGTCTTGGGAATGGGACTGCTGGTCGGCGCAGCGCTCACTATCATCATACCCGAGTACGTCGGCTTCTGTCATGCATGCAAGGCGGCTGACGAGATCTAGGGGCGTGTCGACTCTGTACGCAGCCCTACCGGAAGATAACGGCGGCCACGAGGAAAGCACCGTCCACGCCATGGGCCTCTCGCTTCTCAGCGGGTTTGCCCTGATGCTCATGTAAGCAGATCCAACCGGCGCTGTCTGACAACCAGGATCGAGTCCCTTACACCCCATCAGCCGCACTCTGCACCCTCGACCCCGTCCTCGACCCCGCCCACCAGCCATACCCCACTGACGGCTGCAGCAGCCGATCGGAGATCGTTCGACGCTCCACGGCCGTCGCCCCATCATATCGACTCTTCCACGCCCATCATCCCTAAACGCATGCATATCCGCGACGGCGAGGACCAGGGACACAAGAACCCCCATCCCCAAGGCGGGGTGCAGGGTCTCAACGCCACGCTGGGTCTAGTCATACACGGCGCAGCCGATGGCATCGCACTGGGCGCCAGCAGTCTCTCTGACAATGGCAGTCTCGGTCTCGTCGTCTTTCTTGCAGTTCTGGTCCACAAGGGTGAGTCGACAACACCGTCTGCGTCTCTACTGACATTTCAGGCCCCACGGCGCTAGGCCTGACCACGACACTGTTGAGCCTGTCGCTCTCACCACCCCAGATTCGCCGCCGCCTACTCATCTTCTCGTTCGCAGCACCACTCGGGGCGATAATCACCTTTCTTCTGGTGCGCGCATTTGGCGTAAACTCCAGCGGTAGGGCCGATGGTCTCGGGTGGTGGACAGGCATTGCACTGCTGTTTTCGGTGAGTGACATCCCTTGTGTTATGCTGACGACCAGGGCGGCTCCTTTTTGTACGTTGCTACAGTCATCCAGCCACTGTCGGCCCCGTCACCCCATTCCCATATGCACACGCATCACACCAGTGCCGACCTGGGCCCGGAGAATGATCCACCGCTGGGCAAGTACCTGCGCACAGCGCTGTTGGTAGGCGGCATGGTGGCGCCGATGGTACTCGGGGCTCTTGTAGGGGATCATCATCATTAGATGCTGCTGCGTATGCAAAAACCTGGGTTGTAGTAAATTTGATTCCGTGCGGCGAACGCAACGTCGAGGCAGTGTGACGATTGGGATCCTACGTTTGTTGTTTTTATCCTTGTTGTCGTGTCCATCCTCTGCAGAACCAGGACAGAGCCATGGCAGCGTCTCTATCACATCTGTAAGCCAACTCCAGAGGTGTGCAAGAGACGATGCTGACGTGTCAGGGGGCGAGGAGGTATGCAGTTGTTCCCAGCCCGCACTGACGTCCAGCGCTCCGAGTCGCCAAGAACTACACCAAAGGCTACACCGAGACGCAGGTGGGCTGGCGCGCCATGGTCCCGCTGACAGACAGACCAAAGTCCGCGATGCGACGTCCAACGATCCATGGGGGCCGTCCGGCACGCAGATGAACCATATCGCCCAACTGACCTACAACCAGTGCGTCGCCTCGTCGGTCTGTCCTGATGTTTCCCAGGAGCGATTTCGTCGAAATCATGGAGATGATGGACAAGCGTCTGAATGACAAGGGCAAGAACTGGCGCCATGTGTTCAAAGTGAGTCGACACACCCACTCCGTGTCGGTGCTGACGACAAGGCGCTCACCGTGCTGGACTACTGCCTGCACGCGGGCTCGGAAAACGTCGTCATCTACTTCAAAGACAACATCTACGTGGTCAAGTACGTGCCGCGCTACGTGCTGTGTGGGACATGCATCGCTGACGGGCGAGCAGGACGCTGAAGGAGTTTGTCTATGTGGATGAGGCTGGTAAGGATGTAGGCGCGAATGTGCGGCAAAAGGCCAAGGATATTACGAATCTGTTGCAAGACGAGGAGCGCTTACGGGCCGAGCGGCGCTCGCGCGGGGCGATGCGGGATCGGATGCTGGGGACCATCGAGGCGAGTGGGCTCAAGGGCGAGGGCGACTACGGCGAGCCTCCGAGCTCGTCGGAGCGGCGCCAGGAGTCTCCGAGGTGCGTAGCGTCGCGTAGCGAGCGTGTCTGCCGCCGAGCTGACAGCGCGGCAGGCGGCCGCCCCACCGCGCGCGCGACGAGGACGAGGACCTGCAGCGGGCGATCGCCGCGAGCATGTCGTCGTCGGAAGACGAGGCGCGGCGCCGCAGCCGGCTGCACCAGGAGGAGGACGAGCTGGCGCGCGCGCTGCGGCTGTCGCAGGAGGAAGACGAGCGCCGGAAGCGCGAGCAGGAGGCCGCGACGAGCACCGCGCTCTTCGACGAGAACCTCAACCTCGCCTCCAACAACCAGTACGCGCAGCAGCCGATGCAGACCGGCTACCCGCTCGTCGACGTCGGCTACGGCCAGATGCAGCCCCAGTACACGTCGTACAACGTAAGCCCGTGCTCCGTCCACGCGCTGACGCGGCAGCCGTTCCAGGCGCAGATGCTCCAGCAGCAGCAGCAGGAAGAGTACATGCGCCAACAGATGATGCTGCAAGAGCAGCAGCGCCAGCAAGAGGAGTACCAGCGCCAGCAGGAAGAGTACATGCGCCAGCAGTTTTTGCAGCAGCAGCAGCAGCACCAACAACAATCGCTCCTCTCCCAGCAGACAGGCTACGGCTCCAACAACCCCTTCGCGCCTGCCGGCCAGATGCAGCAGCCGCCCCAGCAGCTCCAGCCACAGCAAACCTCCTTCCTTCCCGTTCCCGTCGTGTCGTCGCCCCAGCCCCAGCAGCAGCCCAGACCGGTCGAGCCACAACCGACCGCGCGTCCCGCGTTCCAGCCCCCGCCGCCAAAGGACGACGGACAGCACTCTCAGCTCGCGTCGCTCCTCGCCAGGGGACGAGAGGACGGCATGGACACGTTTGGCAATGTCGGAAACCTGCGTGAGTCCTGTCCCTGTGCCTCCTTCCGCGACCGGCCAGGTGGCGCTCAACTAGCTGATCTGATCCGATCGCGCAGGTATCCCCGTCGGCGCCAACTTTTCACAATCTAATCGGCTGGCCATCCAGCAGACCGGCGCACAGGGACTGGGGGGGAACAACCCGTTCGGGCAGGCGCAACAAAAGCAGAGCGACCAGCCGTTCTTTTCCGTCTAGGCGCGGCGACTGTTCGTCTAGGCGGGGCGACTTGTCGTCTAGCCGAGGCGACTTTTCGTCTAGCCGTGGCCGCAGGGCGAGATTGTATAGTGTACATGCTGGCGAAATTATATATGCAACAATACCCGATACCGCGCCGTCTCCGCCTGTGTCGTGCTCTGCCGAGCATGCCCTCGTATTCTATTCCAGTAATCTGGGATTAGACCTAGTACAGTACCTAGTACCTAGTACCTGGTGGTCTGGCAGCCTTGGCCTAGCCTGTCAAGACCCAGCCTGTCCTCTGGGCCAGAGCCAGCGCGAGGACAAGGACAAATAGGGCAATCACGACGTCGAGCCATACGGGGGCCGAGCGCTCCCGCTTGGCCGTTGCGAGCAGTGCGCCGTCGGGCGCCTTGCCGTCGGGGACGTACTCGGCCCATATTCTGCCATCGCGGGCGACGGCAAATACCCTGCCTCGAGCGGGGTACGGCCCCAGAGGGGGATACTGCGCTTCAAACGAGGGGGTTGGGGCGAGGGTGTGGGCGTGATGCCTGGTGTTGCCGCTGTGGTTGTTGTTGCCGTTGTTGTTGCCGTTGTTGTTGCCGTTGTTGTCGATGTTGTTGTCGTTGTTGTCGTCGTCGTCGACGTTGCCGCTGCCGTTGACAGTGCTGGTATCGACGCCGACCTGCTGGCGGATGATCAAGCCGCGTTCGGGCGGCGCTTCATCGGCCGGAACAAACACGCACCGCCCGTCGTGCGTCGCGGCTGTAGGCAGAGTGTAGTAGTGCGTTCCAGGGCAGGGCGGGTAGATTCCCTCGGCGATACGCACCGCGTTGGACGGGGCCAGGGCGGGCGCGAACCGCTGCACGGTGAATGCTGGTGTGGGCGATGTAGACAGCACGGATGGAGGGGAGGTTGTAGAGGATGTGGACGATGTGGAGGTTGTGGAGACGTTGCCTGGCGTGGAGGTTGCGGACGACGTAGATGACGTGGAGGTTGTGGACGATGTGGACGACGTACTTGACGTGGATGCTACGGGGACGGGGAGGACATACCACCGCTCGTTGGCGGGTGTGAACGGCGGTGTAGTAGTAGGCAGGGGAGGGAGGGGGACGAGGCCGGGCAGAGGGGCGGTGTTGGGAAAGAGGCGGACCAGGCGAGCAGGCGGGCTGACGGACGGGTCGTAGCGCACCCAAAGCCCGCTTGGAGATACGTTCACGGGCGGGCTTGGCTCGTTGACGCTGTTCACGCCGTTGACAGAGTTCACGCCGTTCAAGCTGTTCACGCTGTTCACACCGTTCACGGGTCGTCTGGACCCAGGCGGTCTGGCCTCTACGCGTATCGGATCAGCGAGCGGGTCCGTCGGCAGTCGCTCATTTGAAGAGGCCGTAGAATCTGGCTGTCCGAGCTCGTTCGAGAGCAGGAGCACTGATCGCCCTGCCTCGTTCGAGTCGGTGGGTCTCGACACGGTCAGAGGGGGCGTGTCTTGTGGCTCGGTGGGCTGTGGTTGGGTGGGCTGTGGTTGTGGACAGGGTCGCTGTGGCTCCGTCGGCTGTGGCGCGACTGGCGCCGGCCGCTCCGTCGATGACAACGACAACCACGACTGCGACGACGACGCCAGAGCAGGGGCAGGGCCAGAAGATGCTCCTGCCCCATCGACCATACTCGCGTCTCCTGGACTCGTCGCCTTCTCTTCCAACTTGTCGGGCAGCAGCTCGACGTTCTTCACTTTGCACGTCGGACACACCCACTCCCTAGACCTACTCGCGTCAGCAGTCCGTAAGAGCCCTCGCTCTTTCCCCAACGCATGCAACGCACAGTCTGGCCAATCGCTGTCGTTCGGCCTTGGAGTAGTCTAGCGCTCCGATCGCCGACAGCGCTTCGCCCGTCTGCATCCAAAAGCTCCTCAGGCCGGTGATGGCTAACGTCGTCAGCGTTGATCTCATGTCTTACCGCGCATCGCACACCAAAGATGGACGACAGGGGACCCAGCTCACCTGTCCGGACGCCCCACGCAGGCTGCCATGAGCCGGCATGGAAGGATGTGAGACCATCTATGCAGATCTGCCTATCAGCGCCCCGACTCGTCCTGGTCCACACCTTCTTGCCCAGCTCGAAACGCCCATTGGGGGTCATGAGGATGATATCCGGTGCTGACATTGGATAACTCGGCGGCAGCAGGATCCGCAGGTGGTACAGCCCTGCCAGCATCAGCATGCTTCCCTTTCCCAATATCTCTCGTTGATCGTCCTGTTCCCTCCCCCCTCGTTATTCGCCCCCGTTGTTCGCCCGCAACCCCACAGGCATAGACGATGCAGACTCACCCCCGTCGTACTCGCTGTCTGCGACTCCACGCAGCGTGCAGTGCCATTCAAAGATATCGCTCTGCCGTCAACCCCGTCCTTTCTGCTGCACCCACCTCGAGGGGACCGGCGACAAAGTCGTCCTCTTCCGGCTTGGACAGCTCGCTGGCCTCTTGCATGATGCGCTTCACGGCTGTCGAGCGGAGGTTGACCTTTGGCCGTGCTGAGCTGCTCGATGCTGCCGACATCTTGCCTCTTTGTCTCTGAGAGAATGCAGCACTGCTCCACTACTCCCCTTGGATTGTCTCGGTGGCAACGAGTGACTGTCATCTAGGGGTCATCTCATCGGGTAAATGCCGAAGTTTTCCCGGCAGCATTGACTTTCCAACTCCCATCTGCTGGTTTCTGTTTACAATAATACCTCCATCGCTCCATATACCGCTCTTTTGGTCTCATCCACGGCTCGCAGTGCAGTAGCACGACACTTACCGGCCCTCGGGCCTACCATGTCCCTCTCTCCCCCGATTGGCACATCGACCGCCCTCCCTCCGCCGCAGCAGCAGATCACGCTTCCCAGCCTCGCGCCGGTCGGGACATCTGGGAAACCGCTTTCGGCCCCTCCCGCAGCGCCAGATCTCCCGTTCACCGATGCCCAGGTCGAGGAGTTCCGCGAGCAGGACCGATGGCTGCCGGTGAGTGGAGGGCGGCTCTGTTCTTCATCTTGTTCTGTTTCTCTTGCTGTTTCCATTTCTCTTCCTGTTTCTGTTTCTCTTGCAGTTCTTTTTCTTGCCGTTCTGTTTCCTTGCTGTTTCTGTTTCTCTTGCTGTTGTTTCCTTGCTGTTTCTGCTCCCTTGCTGTTCTGTCTCCCTTACTCTCCTGCTACCGTCTCAGAATCAACCAATTACTCTTGAACTGACGCGAGCAGATTGCAAATGTCGCGCGGATCATGAAAAATGCTCTGCCGGGCTCGGCAAAGGTCTCGAAGGAGGCCAAGGAGTGTGTCCAGGAATGCGTGTCCGAGTTCATCAGCTTCATCGTGCGTCTTTACTTATTCGGGTCGTTGGGGTGTCTGAGTCGTCGAATATCCGGATGCTTTGGACCATCTGGATTTGTCTGGACGGAACAATCAGCCAGTGTTGGAACAATCAGCCTCAGCCAGCGATGGTAACATGGGCTGACCGGCAGACATCCGAGGCGGCGGAAAAGTGTTTAAACGAGAAACGGAAAACCATCAACGGGGAAGACATACTCACCTCGATGCGGGCGCTCGGATTCGACAACTACGAGGGCGTGCTGAAAGTCTACCTAGCGAAATTCAGAGAGGTAAGTTGCTCGGTCGGACTGTTGGATCGGGACTACTTGGAGACAGAGAGACACACACAGGGAGAGAGAGAGAGAGAGAGAGAGAGGGAGAGAGAGGGAGAGGAAGTGAGAGAGGCGAGGGGAGTCGAGTCGTGTTGACGGACCTAGCATCAGATCAACCAAGCAAGACAGCGGGTGGACGACGATTCCCTCGAAGACGATCACGATAGCAAACGCAAGCGGAAGAAGGGTGTGGACGCACGGACAAAGCGCAGCAAGCAGGAGGAATAGTGTCAACGGGGATCACATTGTATCAGAACATGCATTGTACGAGGACATGCATTGTAGCAGGACATGCATTGTAGCAGGACATGCATTGTAATGTCTAGAATTCGGGGTTCGAATATCTAGGATGACCGCGAAAAATGCTCGACGGTGAAGTCTAGTACGACCTCCAAACAATGCTCGACGGTGTTGTGCATACTGACGTTGGAAGCATAATGACTTTGGAATCATGCTAGAACAACGCTCGACACAGTGGACAGCTGGAAGAATGCGACGAGTTGAACCATTTGAACAGACACGACGCGTGGAACCGGTTCTTGCACGTCCGACACGGCTTGGTCGGCAACGTCCGGTCCGTGAGCGATATGATCCTGTCATTTCAGCACGGCCCTCGTCCCCGTCCTCGTCCTGCAACTCACGAATAACAAATGGCACACTCTACCACGCCTTCAAAGTGCAGCGCCACGTTCTTCTTGAACACCGTCAGCGCCTCGAGGATCAGGCCATTCTGCACTGGTCAGTCTTTCCCCCCGTCGCCAAATGGCCAGCGCCTACCCTAGACGTAATGGTCTGTTGCACCGACATCAACCACCCTCTCCACTTGTTCTCCGGTACCCCTACCCGCCGCAGATCCCGCACTTCCACGCCTCGTAAGGGAAACTCCGCTGGGAGGCGGATCCCGATCTCCATCGGCTGCTCATCCACCACGTAGCTCGCAATCGCCTCGGATCCCCCCGATGTTCCCGCAGCGACGGTCGCACCCCCGCCTTGCGCGATCCGGACATTCAACCCCTCTTCTGTGAGCTGCGCCATGGCGCGCGGTTCGCGCAGCGCCGAAAACTCGAGCGCGATGATGGTGGGCGAGTAGTGACGCGCGGTGAATGCCAGCAACGACATGGACAGCTGACGATCCTTGAGCGACTCGTAGTATGTACGCATTGCCGAGGGGATCGTGACTAGTGCACGGTAGAACACATGCGACGCTAGAGGGACAAGATCCGCATGCTCGTCCAGTTGCAACACTGTCATCAGCATTTACGACTAGAGCGACTTACGATCAGGATAAAACTCTTCCACCGCATACGAGCTTGCGGGGAAATTCCATGCGCCCACTTCCGATACACCCAGCATAGCGAACAGCATCGGCAAGAGGCAGTCGGTGATCAGTTTCGATGAGTTGAGCTGATCCAGATATGCCCATCGCAACGTGCGAGACTAGATATCAGCCATCGTTCATTGCTAAAACTAACAGCATCTTCAAAGTGGTCCAATATAGCCATCCACGCCAGTAATTGTCCCAGGATCTGAATGTCAGCACAGCATATGACAAAAACATACAGTCTCAATCTTCGCCTCATACCAGTCCACCGCGGCCCCCTTTTCCACTATCCCAACCAGTTGTTCTGGCAGAGTGATGGCCTTTTCATGCTTGCCTTCGTCATCCACGATCGCAGTCTCGACCTCCAGAACGAGTGCCAACGTCCTGCGACGGACAACTTGGTTGAGTATCCGATAGGCTGTACACTGTACTGCAGTCGATGAAGACAGGCGCAAGAGATCGCACAGCTCTGACATACCAATATCACCGATGGCATCTTCGGTGATATCATTTATCAGGTCCAAGATCAGAGCTTGAATGAGCTGAAGAGGCACAGAGTGTGCTAAACATCAGCTAGGCTCCACACAGCACTCACCATCCCGGCACTGAAGGAAGAGCTTGAGCACCAGAGACAAGTGTGTCTGCTTCCCGGTCCAAAGCGCCCGTAGCGACTTGTTTGTCACACAGAGATCGCGAATCTGCTGCAGTAACAGCAGCGATTGGTACAACAGGCAGTAAGTCTCCGGCTCGTCTAACGATGATCCCTATCGTCAGAGCCGCTGGGACGCATCAACTCACCTCCAAGCCGCTTTCTACCAGATCAAAGATCGAGTCCCAATGGGCCCCGCTCAGATCTTGTACGATGGGTGCGAGAGAGGTGTAGATCTCAGCGATTCTGTATTCGATCTCCTCCGCTAGGTCATCGGCGTCGTCCGAGGTGAGCCATCCGCTGACATGACGCAGCACAAATACCGCTCGCTGTTGGGGTAGAAAGACCGAGGCGGCATCGGCTGGCGGCGAGGAGGCCACCAGCAGACGCAGTGCAGGAATACCCTTGGTGTTCGCTTGAGCAGCAGGGATCCCGGTCAACGAATTCGCCAGGCGATTTTGAGCTGTTTCAAAGGGCTTGGTATCGAGCAGTAAAGACTTGATGGCAAGGAAGATCGCTTGCGCCAATGCCGGGACTGCACCAATCAGCAGTACTCATCCAGCCACTCACGTTTGTCCGATTGGCGCATTGCATAATTCAACCACACCTCGGCTTCAGTCTCGCTTGCTCCACTCTGTCTCAGATGCCTACTCAGAACGTCTCGGAAGGTTCGCGCCGCCACATCGTGTTCAATGTCGCGTTGTAGCGTGGCCAGCAATGACTGCAAAAAGTCTGCGTCGTTTGCTGGTGGACCACGCAGATGCTGGATGGTGGCGGTATGCCATGCAGTAGGAACTTCATCTAGCGGGGACAGGGCAAACGACAGCGATCCCTCGACTTCGCGTACCAGGTCGGCAAGATGCGACAATGAAACCTCCGCCGAGTATAGGCCGCGAGAAGCACCGGGCACAGCCTGTGCATCTAATGCCAGAGCTCGGGCGATCAGGGCTGTACGCAAAAGCTCAGCATCTTGTGCCAGTCGTCGATCGGCCTGGAAGAGCGCCAAGATTGCCTCGACATATCGGGCTGCGATGGATCGTCCTGCCGAGTCGAAATTCGATGAGCGAGAGATAGCCTCCTCAGGATGTTCATTGAATGGGATCAGAGGATCAACGATTGGCAGCGAGACATGCGGTTGGCGTTGTGCGATGGAGAAGATATTCTCGGAAATGGTCTCGACAGAAGGCAAGAGGCGATGAGCGGCTTCTTTCGCGGTCAAGCGCGTTTCGTCGCCCACAGTCGTCACCAACGCAACATCGACCAAGACACCAGGGCTAAGGGTCAGTTTGATCGAGCGCCCCACTCACCTGACACGACAAGACAGCTGACCGAGCAAACTTGCTAAGTCCTCAAAGACTCTGCTGGAAAGAATCGCCTGATCTGGCGGAGACAGTGTCCTAGTTGACATCCAGATATCCGTGGCTGCCAATGGAGGGTGAATCCCGGATGACCGTGGTAAGACCACCACTAAATGATGTACGGCGACCAATGCTTGAATGTAAACATCTGAGGTAATGATGTCGTGTAATGCCTCCTTTGCATATACTGCAAACACTTGCAGCGAAGCGTCCGGTATCTCACCGCCACCGATCGTCAACAGGTCGACCACAGAATCATGCAAGCTAGTTGCGGCCAGTGCCAAAACGGTGTGCAGAGCGTCGGTGGACAGATATGCTAAATGGTCAGTCTCGCTTCAAATGATACTTACTCTTCTTGCCCATACATGCCGAAGCCACAGATATGGCGGCGGTATCACCCGCAAGAGCAGCCTGAACGGCTTCCTCGGCTACGGCGTCCAGCGATCCCTCTGTAAGAAGGGGCGAAGACTCCAGGTTCATGACTGATGTTGCAAGGTCAAAACGAGTCTGGCGAAGCACAGATGGGGAATCGATCAGAGCCCAGATTGTGTTGCTTGCCTGTGGGCTTGATGCAGAGGTAGCAACAGCGTGACAAAATGAAACGGCGAGTTCCGCTGGTAGACTCAAGAGGGAATTCGCTTGGGACTGCAAATATGAGGCGATTTCCTGGCCTGTCAGCGCATGCGAAGATGAAGACTTACCGAGTGAGTCTCCTCCTTCACCAACGATGCATGACTCGATAGTATGCGCGTCAAAACTTCCACATGTATCGCCTGGGTACTGCAGCTCAAGTGAGTCGCGCAAGATTTTGCGAGATCCGAGATGACCTCATCGACGCCGCGACCTATCGAATCGATTGCGTTGGACGCCTTGACGGTCTCCAGGATAGGCAAGGCTCTGGGCAGGATCTGCTCGACAGATGGCCCTTCTGGAGGGAAGCACTCTTTCAGAAGGACTTCTCCAACGATGGACAACAGGCCCTCTGCAAGACTCGAGTCGATTGCAGTGATTCGTGCGAGCGCTTCTCCAAAGATTCCAGCCTCCGTTTCTGAGCCTGAGACGCCTCTTCTTCTGCCGGCTTTGCCGCCCCACTGCAGTACACCTTCTTTCCAGGCCCGCTCTCCAAGCTGATCGTTGACCAGCCATCGTGCTGTATCGTGACCATTCCTCCTCCAAGACTTGCCGACGAGGTAGACTATACAGTCGACCGCATCCCGAAAGAATGCTTGAAATGCAGAGAAAACCCCGGGTAGGGAGTGCGTGGAGAGAAGCCTCGCATCGACAGGTGCCCACAAGTGCGAGAAGAGGTTTTGCAGCGCAAGAGACGGCGCTGAGTCTAGGGGGAGGAGGGTATCGGGCAAGGTGGAGATGATCACAACAAGAAGCGGGTAAGTGAGGTGAGGGACAGCGGGACATGTGGTCGAGATGAAATCGAGCAAGGCCTCGAAGTAAGGGGACGAGGTCAGCGTGACAGCTGGCTGGCGATGTGAATCATCAGCCTCCGGTCCATCTTCCTCGTCGGCTTCTTCCGCGTCGGTATCGTCTTCCTGCCCGTTGTCATCTCCTTCATCTTCAGCTTCTTCAATCAGGACCTCTTCTTCCAGTGCAGCGATGGTCCATGCTTCGCGGTTTTCTGAAATGATCAACAGAAGTCGAAACATCAGCTCACTGCTCAGAAATTTGACGACTGCTGATCCAGCCGTCTCCCAGACAGCTGGCTCCTGTTCAGCCCAACAGGCCCCCAAAACAGCACTCGATAATGTCCTTAGTAATGCAGGCTTTTCAACTTCGTGTGGGCGATGATCGACGATGACAGACAGTAAAGAGTAGGCCGCTCGCCTGACAGGGGGCTGCCCGGCGCCGAGATTCGAGCCTCCAGGGTCGGACGATAATGCTGACCATAAAAGAGGATTCTCCAAGAGAGCGCGTAGCTCGTCGGTCCAATGTGTCCCATTGGCATCGAGCTGCTGTTCAAGCCATGAGAGCCCGACGAGCCCGCTCACGCGATACCGAGCCCACCGCTCCTCGGCCCGCTCTTCATCCTCAGCACTGGGCGTCGAAGGTGCTACTGGTTCAACCCTTGCCTTGCCCTTGGCGGCCTTGGACGGCGCTTGAGGAGTGGAAGCGACTGGTGCTGGGTAGATCTCGTCATGTAGCGAGACCGGATCCAGAATGGAGAGGGACAGGAACCCGACAAGCGTAGAGAGCTGAGAAGTCAAATCAATTTTGCCGCCTGCTGGCGTCCATGAGGTGGACTCTGCCCAGCTCCGAAGCCCGGCACCTCCGGCTCGTTTCCCCTCTTCCAAGGCAGCCTGAAGCCATGAGCCAATGACATCGCGGTTCTGAGTGCCAGGGAGCAAACCCAGTGCGAGGGTATCGATGATCGCGGCGCGTATCGATGGGATACACAGGAGGTCGGCATGTAGCTGTAGAGCGGCGCTGCGATGAAAGGGTGACTGCAAGAGGCTCGCCAGGTTGTGCATCTGCAATCAGCGGCCTCCTCGCCAGAGGGCTCACCCAGACAGGAACAGCACTCAGCAGTGCCGACTCCTTGACGTCTAGCTCTATCTCGTCTCCTGTCTTGGCCAGAATCACCGACACCCAACCTTCCTTGAGGTCTTCCAACCCTTTCCGCCTAGTCACATCGTCCTTCTTCCCCAATCTCCGTAACACCACCACCAGCTCTGGAGGCAGCGTTCTCGCCAGTCCCTGCCCATCGAGGGGATCAGGGATAGGCGGTGCCGGTGGTTTGGGTGGAGGAATGTACTGCTTGATCTTTGGCAGAGCTTTGCGCTGGGCCTTGCTCAGCTTCTTGCCCTTGGGCTGATGCTGAGCTGTTTCCGGGTCGTCGCCATCGGGTGTCGTCGACTTTTTGGCGTGTTTCTGGCGAGTCGCTTTGGATGCTGATGACTTTGAGGGCTTGGGCATCGTTGTGCTCCCCCCGCCGCCTAGCAAGTGAGTGACGGGAAGATGTGATTCGTAACACAAGACTCTACAAGGCGAGAATGATCCTTTTATTTTCGGTGACGTCTGGTTTGCAAGACCGCCTCCACTTTGCAGTCCACTCAACCAACAGTGGGTGACAGCGACAGCCTCGGCGTTGGCAGATGGTCTCTACACGTCGTGCTCAACGAACCTAGTCATGGCTGCGGAGGACAGGTACTTTTGGGCTCCTGGCGGCTCGACGACCCTCCGCGAATTCATAAAAAAGGTAGGACACTACAAGGACTGGTCAGGACTGACTGTGCTTTCAGAACCGCCCAGCGTTGGTAAACGAGGACGAGACTCCCGTGGGCGTCTTTGCGGCACTGTAGAGCAAGGCTGATCGGTATCCAGTGGATCTGGGTCCAGGGTGTCAAGCGGGAGAAGAAGGATCCTGAGCAGGACAGCTCGGCGGATACAGCGGCAGCGCTGGGCGAGGCACAGAAGCAGTGTAGGCTCACTCTCAGACTTACGGCCGCTGCTCTGTTGACCGGCACAGTGACGAAACTTCAAGACCGCCTTCATTCGATCGAGGTACTTGTGTCTCCCCCTGGCTGTTCCGCCGAGACTGACAGAGACTCAGCACGACGACAAGATCCCCGTGCGGGCGAAGAAGGGGGACAAAAACAAGAAGGCACATCGCGACGAGGTGAGCATCCGGCACTTGGGGCAGCTGTGTCTCGGCTCATTTTCATGACCCGCAGGCACACAAAGAGACTACGGAAATCCTCCAAGCCATATCTGTAGCTCACGGGTGTACGACGGGGAAATGGTGTGTTTGGCACTTGGTCCTGCGCGGCTTCCCAGCCGACGTCGTCTTAGGCTGCTCTTCCCTCGCCATGCCGACGTCAATCGTACGTGGGCTACCATTGCGGAATCGGTCGCAGAGGGGCCGTTGCGAGAAGCGGGCGTGTACCTTGCCAAAGTGGCCCCTTCCTCAACTGGCGCTACCGAGGGATACGATGTACGCACTTGCTCATGTCTTGTCTTTGGAGACTAAACTACGAGCAGCCTACCCATCTTATATGCTGTTACATGGAAAACGTGTGCGACGAACGCAGCGTTAAAAAGGTAATCTCCCGAGGGAGTAGAGCTCATCGACAAGGTGCTTGAGACACTACTGAGATCTCATGGACTCGAACCTTCAGCCTGCAAGTCGGATCTTTACACGCTGGCGGGGATCGACTCAAATCACCCGACCAAGTTGCGATCGTCTCTGTACCGCCCATCAGAGATGTTTACAAAAGACGAGATTGTCGTGAGGCTCCGGAACCGTCCGCTCGTCCGCTCACTGACTACTCGCAGGCTATGAAGGAAGAGTACAATGCCAACAAGAAGGACCAGGCCGCCAAAGGCCACAACGGCGAGGGCGTCAAGGGGGATAACAACGACAACGGCGAGAGCGAGGATGTCGAGGACGAGAAAGGCGCCAAGAAGAAAGCGGCGTATATCATCCTGGAATCCGATTCAGATACCGAGCAGCCCATCCGAGAAGGGAAGCGTAAAGCCCACGCCGACGACTCTGAGACGCCCATAAACAAGGCGAAGAAGGCGGCGCCACTGAAAACGGCCCATGCCGCAGCATCCTCAGCAGCGTAAGGCTGGCCGTTACCAAGATTGCGTGGTGCGCTGTGCTGACACGGGTAGTCTGCGGTACGCGGAAAACGATATCTTTGCGGGACCAGAAGGCGATGATGCCTCCGACTAGCAACCACTATCAACCGACTCGCACTACGCCGTCCTCACGTTGCTTCCATTGTACATGGTACTCTATATTGTCCATGGTACTGTATATTATTCATTCCGGAAGCCAGATTCAGTCTAGATCCCAAATTCATCAAGATACCAGACCCATTCGACCCATATACCCACATGCAAACCTGTATTTAATCGTCGTCATAAGGCGAGGTGTGGACAGATCGCTGGCGTCTCTAGTCACGCACGACCCAGCCATGTATGGAAATGCATTTTCTGAAACAGTCGTGTTGATCCGCCCTGCCGTCTCCGGCCCTCCCATCACTCGTCCTCATACGTCGCCAGTATCTCCGCTGATACACCACTCAGCAAACGGACTATTGGGTCGTCGATGGACAGAGAACTCACCATCGTCATCCAGCGGTACTTGGCGATACGGCATTCTCGTCGCAAACAGGTCCTCCAAGAACGGCACTTTCCTGACCACCCATGCCCATCCCGCCTGCGTGACGCCAATGAGGAAATATGGCACTGACGCAAGTGTCGACAACGCCCCAGCTGACGCATCACTACCGAACGCTCGATGATCACCGAGTCGGATAGACCTGAACCAAATTCAGCCACTTGCCCACTTTCCCATTCGAAGGCGGTTCAAGAAAGCCACTCACCCGCCTCGACTGCCTTTGGCGAACCACCACCAGCCGGCCAGGCCAGCGACGACGAAGGGCAAGACTGCAATGGATCCCCAGAAGAGTCCACCAAGCCCTGGCCGTCCAATGAGGCCAGGACATGAATGTTGTTTACCCCGGTCCGGTCGATCGCCCCCTTCACAAGAGCTGTATGGGATCTTGCGATACGCTGTGCGCTCGTACCAGAATGCAGAGGTTCCATCGCATTGCTCGTACTCTGTGTCGACCGACAAGGCGGTAGCTCCTTCCACGAGCACGCACTTGCCCGACGAGTCGCGATAATAGTTGAATTCGCTGAATAGGACGTCAGACAGGGCCAAGGCGGTTGCAAACGACTCGGAAATGTAACAGTTCACGAGTGCAAACAACTCAGGACAGACGACTCACCACTCAAAGTCGGACTCGGTACAAGTGCAATTACGGACGATCGACCTTGGCTGCTCGACCGTCTCGCCAATATAGCAGTTCTTGTCCCGGATACGGCGATGGTACAGTGTCTGACGTCCAAACAGGCAAGTCTCGTCTCGTCCCTCACTCGGACTCCACAATTCAAAGTCGTCGTGATTGGGATCCTCAATCTTCAATTGACCTGTCTCCCGGTCAGTATACCAAGGTTCGGTAGGAGACAGCACTGACACTTCTGCTGCGTGATGGCTGAAAAGTCCAAATGTATCAGAACGCTCTTGGTTGGATCGCTGGGTCGCTCGCCAAGGAGGAAGAAACGCCTCGACGTATCTTGAGGGACTGTCTGGATCGTTCTTACGCGGATTGGGTACTCGAACGAGTATTCGTTCCAGGTTAAGCCCTCGTCGAGTGAGTAAATGACATGGTCCGTGGCTTCCTCATCGTTGACGAGAACAAGGATGGATCCCGAATCACCAAACTCCCACATGTGGGCGTCTTTGTGGACCTCTTCCCACGTGAATCCGCCATCCCGCGTGAGGAAGATATCCGAGTCGGTGTACGGCGCCAGCTCCTCTCCCACATTACCCACCGCCAGCATCAGCTACATAGGTCAGAGTTGGTCATTACCCCTCTTGGCAACTCACGCCAACCGCAGACGGGCTGCTGTAAGTTGCCTTGGGATCCCGCCGTTCAGTGTAGCCGTGAATTTGCAACGAGCATGCCTAATCATATCAGCGGCGACAGACTTCATAACTTACTGTAGAGCGGCAATCATAGTCCACTCCAAGTGAATCTCTTGCAGGTGGGTTCAGTGGCTTCCAGGACCCGCCTGAGACGATCAGCCAAGGGACGCGGGGAAGAAGAGGACTCGCCATCATTGTGCGTGATTCTCGACTGGATCCTCTTGCTGCCCGAGATATCGGCTTCAGAGGGATTGGTAACAACGTTGATGACGGCGATTCCGTCCAGGCCAATCATCTTTTCAAAATCGACATAGCCCGCCGTATTTCGATTGACGTGCTCAACCGACAGGCCATAGTACGTCCCGTTGGAGTTGGATCTGCCATGTCAGTGTCATCTGAGATGCTGAGAGTGCTCACTTGAAGATACTACCCCATTCCTTGTTGGTCGCAGAATTCATCGTCACGTGGAGGAAGACAGAATCTGTGCTGCTTTCCAGAATGGTGTATGCCCGATTCTCAATCCTCATGGAGGGAGGGAACTGGCCTTCGGAGAAGTGGTAGCCGTCGAGCGAAACTTGCAAAGTCAATGTTCCCGCTTGCTCGTTGAGCTGCGGATATCAGCTATACACCTCTTTCGAGTGCTAGAACTGACCTGAGCGACCAAGAGGTACTCCGAGAAGCTCGCGAAACCGACCACCGCATCAAAGAGCTTGATCTTCTTCGAATAGTAATTAGCACCGGCGATAAGCTCCATAGGGTTGTAGTCGCCGTTCTTCTGACTGCCCTTCTTGTTTTTGTAGCTCTCGCAGATGATTTCCCTCTCGTCAATCTTCAGTCGTGAATCCCGCGCCCACGCGCAAGTCCGCACATACTCGTCAATCTTCTTCCATCGGCGTCCGTGGTCGGTCGAGTAGTACGCCACCGCACGGCAGTCGCTAGAAAGGGTGGCGGTACAGTCTGTCGAGCCCGTGTAAATCAGCCAGTCGGATTTCGTTGGATGGAAGTCAAGAATCGGGATTCCAAGATTGTTTGGCTCCATGGGAGTGGTGAAAGTATTCCATGAGCGGCCAGTGTCGGTGGTGTAGAAGATCTTGCGTTGGTTGGTTATCAGATACGCCCTTTCTGGGGCATAGCTGTGCATAGTGACGCCCAGGAACGAATTGCCCGCAGCAAGTTGCTTCCAAGAGAATGCCTCATTCGAAGACTGCCAAATGGTTCCATCCGCCAGCTGGAGCAAGATGGTCTGGGAATATGGAAAGTAGCTGTATTGGCTGATGATGGTGTCGAATTCATGCTGTGCAGGTCAGCGGCACTTCGTGGCTAGCTGGAAAAAAACATACCGAAACGTGGGAGGCCTTGCCATTCTCCGGCCTGGCGGACGAACATGGCTTCTCGATTTTCTCGTCTTTGCGGATTCCGGAGGACTGGTCGCAAGTATTGCCTGGGATCTTGCGATAGCCGGATGAGCCGAGGTATCTGTCATCCGGCTTGGCGCAGGTTGCCGCCGGCACGGTCTCGGGACCCACGGCCACGCATTCACCATCTTGGCGTACATAGTTGAAGTCGCTGTGACGATCAGCTGGACGACCTCGCAGCACAAAAATCTCTTACCATTCGTAATCGTCATCAGTGCACGGGCAGTCCTCTTCGTGGCCGACGGGATCCTCGAACTTATTACCAACATAGCAAAGGGCATCGAGCTTGCGTCTCTGATACCATTGCTGCGGATGTCAGCAACCGCCATAAGGAGTCCGTACCTTGTGCCCCATGAGGCATTCTTTGCCCTCCCCGTCCCTGGCATACCATTTTTCGAAATCGTTATCGGTGCACTGCCGATGCTGCAACGGAGCAAAGTCTAGGAAGATCATCGCGTGTCGTCCTTCGCCAGAGTCTTTTCTGTTTGCTGTCCCGAGCAACACGAACCTGGGATTGTCAGCTCAGGTTAAGCAATATCCGCACTTTTGTGAAGTCGAGTCTGGGATAGTAGTCAGAACCAGTGTCCTGACGGTTATACCGAGGCTGAGTTCCTGCCTAATCACTGTTAGCTCTAGCCCTTTCACTAAGCTTCAATATGTACCAAGTCACTCCTCCATCATACGAGTAATGCACATGGTCTGTGGCTTCTTCATCATCCGCAATAACCAGGATGCTTCCCTGGTCGCCAAACTCATACTTGTGAGCGCCCTCTTGTACCACACGCCAGGTCAACCCAGCATCGGTGGACAAGAAAGTATCGCAGTCCTCTATTCTTGTCAGTCCGAGGCCGTGCAGTTCAACTCACCATACGCCAGCAAGCGGTCTCCGACCGAGCCGACAGCCATGACATAACCCGGCGCATTTGACGAGAATACCCGGCCGTAGTTGTGAGGCACCGTCACCGAGTGAACGTGCAACGAGCAAACAGAAGTATCGTCTCGGTCACATGACCAGTCGTCGCCGTCTAGGTTCTTCTCGGGTGCTTTCAGTGGTCGCCAACTTGAGCCTGGACAGGTCAGCACCCTGCTAAGCAACAGCCGAGAGGCGACTGACCGTCATCATAGGTGATGACGCTCTTGAGCTTTTTCGATTCACCCCAACCGACTACTTCCTCTCGATTGGCCACGACATTAGCGATACCGACGCCCTGCGGGATGAGCTGGGGCACACTCGTGTAACTCACCTCCAGTCCAACGAGCTGTTCAAAGTCGACAATGCCATACTCATTACGGTTGGTATCTTGCAGTGCCTGGACGAAGTACGTGCCTTCGCCTGACGAGACAAAGAGTGTGCCGATATTGGCGGAAGGAGAGGTGAGGATATCGACCGCGATTGAATGCGTCGTCGACTCGACGATGGTGTATGCACTAGGGAATGGTTAGAATGCAAACAACGCCGTCCACTTACTTCTCGCGAAGGTCGGGCAATGCAGAATGGGGGAATCTAGTTTGCCGCCATTCGAGCCCATCAGTCGATACGTACAGATGCCTATGGTGAGTCAGCTGTGAGCTGGACCTCAATGGGTACCCACATAGGGTCGCCGCCCGAGGCGCGCTTCAAGTCGGCATCGGCTGCTCGTAGCGCGGCAACCATGAATTTACTGACGACCCCCAGGCCGACAACGCCCTTTGCCTTCTTCCCGATGCCCAAATCGACAAACTTCTTGCTGGTTTGAAACCAGTCCTCTGACGAGTACAGCCTGCTGTCCTTGTAGCTGTGCATTCCGCCTTGCCCAGGATTGGTGTTAGGGTCAAAGGCGACGCAGAAGATGAGATTCTCTGGAGCGCCGGCCGTATCGGGTGTCGAGCGAGCAAAGATGCACTGAGAGGTTTGAGCGAGTAGGAGGGAGGGTGCGGTTCGAAACGCGTCCTGGGTGTAGAACGTCTCGTCCCAACATGTCCTGCCACCACCCCACTTTCCGTCCCCGGTGTCATCGCAGGCGACTCCCTGGAACAGGATCCATTCTGGCTTCTCGGCGTGAAAGCTGAGGGTGTTGCCCACCAGGCTCGCCTCCCGCGGCGTTTCGAAAGACTGCCACGAGTCGCCACGGTTGTACGTGACCCAGTGTGTCGTACTTCGGCCAATAATGAATGCCATCTCGTTGTTATGAGGATGAGGGACGAGGCGTATAGCAGATTCGACTCCGCTGATGGGGGTCCACGTCTTGCCTTCATCCGCAGACCGCAGCACCGTCAGAGTGACCGGGTCGTGGATGAGGATGACCTAGACGGTCAGGGAACTCTCTGGATGATTGTGGTCAAGCTCACGGGTGTGTCATCAAAGTAGAACAGTCGGTTAGGCAAGTTGTCTAACCGTGTTATCGTTACTTCTGGGTCATCCGCGAGCACAACAGCGGGCGCTAGAAGCAGTCCCAACAACAGCGTAAAAACGAACGCCACCATATTGCGGTACTGTCGATTGACAAACCGGCATCCGGCCATCGGAGCGACTTCCATACGGGTGGCTTTGATGATATCGATGTCTCGGTGCGCCTTGAGCAGCGGTCAAGCGTCGACAAATATATCCTCGCGTCCTTCTCTTTATAGGTTACCGCAGATCGGGTGACATGAAAGGAGCGGCCAAGTGTACTGCGCAATTCGCAAGCCGGTCCGCCCGCCCTGTCGGGTATCAGCGAGTCCTGTGAGACCGTTGGACGATGCTGTCCCTACTTGACAGACTGGACAGATTGGACAAGGCGTAGAGAGGAGTTAAGAGCCATCTTGCTGGAGAACGCGCAGCACGGTCCCAAGTCACGTGATCGCCACCAGCCTGAGAGTTCCAGGCCGGACAGGCTGCTTTGCTGTGACTTTGGTCTGGTGTCTTAACGTCTACGACAGCTGCATATCACAAGTCAGGAGGACCATCATGTCAAAGAAGTCGTAAGGATGCGCCGTAAACTTTGAGGCCGAGCTGACAAGGGACTAGGAAGCTCGATCTGCTGGTGCGGGTGCGGTATCTCAATCCACTGCCGCCTCCTCCCTTCCCTCCAAAGTTGTTCAAGGTCCCCACCGACATTGAGCGGCTGGGCGAGCCGAGCTACTTGAACCACTTGGCAGCGAGCACACCGCTGCCTATGCTTGTGGATTCGGAGATGGGGATGCCCTTGGACCTGAATGCATACCCGAGCGTCTGGGATGGAGACGACTCTGGTGAGTCTGCGCAACGGGGAGGCGGCGAGACGACGCTGAGGTCGTAGCTTTGAATCCAGTCATGCGAGACGATACAAAATACGACCCGAAGGACCTGGAGCTGCTCGCGCCACTTCGAACATCTCTGACGGCCAACGGCGCGCCGAAACCGCCAAGTACCTCTGAAGTCTCATGGATGCGAAACTCGAATCTCTTCTCGCGGAAGACGGCCGCACGCCGGCGGGAGGCTGCCGAGGTCGACAGGTGAGGCGGTCTACATGTACGCGTGCTGATCGAGAAGGAAGGATGCAGTGGTGGATGCGTCCGAGGCGGCACAGATCATGGCGATCGAACAGACGTTTCGCGACGTGCGAGAGCTTGATCTCTCGGAGCTTCGGCATCCTGACAGCAAGAAACGGAATCTGCGGGTCATCGAGGTGCGTCGTCGGGTATGAACTTGATCTGACGTCAGAGTTATGAAGTGCTTCCAGATGACGAGTCTTGGTCAAATTCGTACATTATGATCCGGTTCCCAGAACGGCCGTCTGCAGCTACAGCCTCGGTGAGTTGTCCACTCACTATCAAGGTGGTCAACTTACCTGGTAGAACCCTTCGGCCGGCGCTTCGGACGGTCGATTGGCGCGGTCCATTATCCGGCCTATCGTGGACGAGGACCTACAGGTCATGGAGTTTTTCTTGCCCAAGGAAGAAGACGTGGAAAAACTGCAAGAGGTGTACGATAAAGCCGTCCCGGACGAGGTCATGGAACAGGTCCGGGATTTGGCGGAAGAGGACGGATCGGATCCGCGAATCGACGATCTCCTTCCTGTGAGTCAGGGTCTAAGGCAACGGCTGATGGCAGAATGTCCATTACGACCGCATACGGACGTACGAGGTTGTCTCGCAGACGTTTCCTTCGCAAGAGGGCAAGGAGGTGCTGTTGACGTTTGTCGAGGAGGAGGGGGACCAGCAGCACGAGGCGGAGCATCCGAAGAAGAAACGCAAGGGAGTGTACTTTGCCGATATCAACGGGCGGACGTTGCTGCGAAAGACACGAGCCAAGGTTAGTGTGCCGGCGGGACGACAGCTGATCAATAGCGGCGAGACGAGGCGGAAGATCGGCAAGATATGTGGGATATCACTCGGTTGGGATACCGCCTGCCGCGCGCAGATGAGCAAGAGGCGCGACAAAAGCAGGTGGCGCAGGTGACGGATCCTGGGTGGATCGACGAGCAAATGAGAGTGCTGCAGGGGCCAGAGAACACTGCTGAGGGATTGGGAGAGGCTATCAATGACGAGTCGGATGGAGGTGAAGAGTTGCAGAATTAGATATGGGACTGAAGCTTGGGAGAAGCCGTCATTGACGAGTTGGATGGAGGTGAACACTTGCAGGATTAGACATGTGGGCTGAAGGATCGGGAGAGGCCATTAATAGCGAGTCTGATGGCGGCGAGACGTGCGGGATGAGGCCGGTCAGGCGAGGTACTGTGTTACATGCATACAACAATTTCTAGACTCCCTTCTACTCGTCTCCCAGGATCTCCCGGATGCGCTGTACGATATCTAGATATGCGGCGGTTGCTGGACTGTCGGGGTACTCGTCGAGGAAGCTCATGCCCTGATCGCACGTCATGCCTATCCGCGGATCGAGCGGGATCCTCCCTAGCAGTTCTATGCCCAGCTCCTTTCCCATGGCCTCGGCGCCGCCCGTCGTCGGGGCGAAGATCTCGCTCTCGGTCTTGCATTTCGGGCAGACAAAGCCCGCCATGTTCTCCACCATGCCGAGGATGGGGATCCCGACTTTGCGGCAAAAGTCAATCTCCTTCCTGACATCCTGCAGCGCGACCTCCTGCGGTGTGGTGACGAGGACGGCGCCGTCTATGCCCGCTTCCTGCAGGTACTGCACTATACTGAGGTGTTCGTCAGACGTGCCGGGCGGGGTATCGACGACGAGGTAGTCGAGTGGGCCCCATTCCACGTCTTTGAGAAACTGCTTGATGAGCCCGTTCTTCTTGGGTCCGCGCCAGATGACCGCATCGGATGCCGAGGGGAGCAGAAACCCGATCGACATGACGGCGAGGTTATCGAGCGCGTAGGCGGGTGACCAGCCGGACGCAGAGGTGTGGATCGTCGACTTTTCAAGGCCCATGAGGAGGGGGATGGAGGGCCCGCAGATATCCACGTCCATGATCCCGGTCTGGGATGTCAGCTAATGTCCTGACGCTCTCACTCCGATTTGAAACGGGCCCATTGCCACAAGCGACTCCCACCGCCAGACCACAACAGACACAAGACCTAGTGCAAGATGACGACGGCTACGCAACCGCCAGACCACGACAACACACGGACCCAGACGCGACGCCAGCCGACAACTCACCTGACAATCCTCGTCGGCCGCCAACGCCCAGCTCAATCCCGCCGAAAACGTACTCTTCCCAACCCCGCCTTTGCCAGACAAGACCAGCACTTTTCTCCGCACCTCCTTCATCCGTTCTCGAATCAGCGGGAGGTCTGGGTCTGGGCCCTTGGGGCCTTCAGCGCATACAGACTGGTTTGGACATCCTTCGCATGCGTCGGCCTTGCCTGCTTGCGACGATTCGACGCCCTGGAGTTGTCAGCAACGGCACGAGTCTTTGACCGGTGTTATCACGCAGCACCCAAGTGCAACATGGGCAATCAAGACCGCGATGATCAACCCCGATAGCCCACAGCAATAGACAGGGTCGATTGTCAAGATCTGGACAGCCAAGCCTCGACGGTAAAGACCTCCAAGTCATACAGTCAAGATGTCGACAGTCGAGACCTCGACACTCGGTACCGCTTTACACGCGCGCCAGAGCCTGATGGAAAGCGGCGAGACTGAGAAGTCAGACGTACCGGACAATGTTCCGGTGCGTTCTCCGGCACCGAGCTAGGCAACAGCGTAGACGACGATGCGACGGGCACCGGCGACGGCGACGGCAGGGGAGAGCGTGATGGTGACGCTAGGGAAGAGCGCGACGGCGACGCCAGCGGCGATGGAGGTGGAAACGCTCTTTGGACTGCTATCATGACGTTCCAGCAGACATACAATCTACGACTGACAAGGAAACGAGGGCGAAGAAAATCCTGTGGTGCTGACTGATCGACGGAATCAGATTCGCCACCCGCTTCGGCCCTCGCCGCTTTCCGACGAGTGGCAAAAAGTGGCAAAAGTGGCGGATCCGTTGTGCTTGCACTGAGGGTCATCTGAGTATGCATCACACCCGTCGACAAGTATATACGCTACAGGCGATTCAACAGCCATCCCCCCGGTACATAACCCGAGTCTCCACACAGCTCGGAATAGTCTCAGGTGGCCCCCTCTGTGAGCTCTGGAATCTCACCACACCATTTCGGGTCTTCGCCTTCCTCGATCGTGTATTTCTCATGCAGCACCAACTGGTGTTTCCAGAAACTGCTCAGCTCGTGAGCCCTGATACCGATATGGTGGTTCGGCTGGTCTCGGATGATCCTCTGGATCGCTATATCGGCAAGTGTGTAGCGCGAGACACTGTTCAGCCGAAGCATCGACCAAGGTGTCGTTGTCGTGCCTTGCTCGATGTATCCAAGAACGTCAAACTGATCATGTTAGCGAGCCCGAATGACACGGGCTTGCAGTGGCGCTGCACTAGTGCTCACCCTCGATCGGCCAACGTGGGCTTTTCGACTGAACAGCAGACCGCTAATGTCCTTGGGATACCCGTGGAAGTTGACAATCACCGGCTTGTCAGTAGTGAACAAGCTATCAAACGAGTCCTGCGTCAAGGCGTGAGGGTGGTCACCCTTCTCTCCCAGTATTAGGAGATCGTTGATGTTGACCACGCGCACACGGATCCCTTCGTTCCGGAGTAGAGCTGCTGCTGCGATAACCTCAAATGTCACTTCTACACCGACACCGACGAGAACTACATCGGGATTGACGCCTTGATCCGTGGAGAAGCGAGTCCAGACCGAGGCCCCGGCAATGCAGTGCCTCTCGGCCTCTTCAACAGACAGCCATCTGACGTAAGCTCGGTCGACCTACAGACTCACGTCCTGGTGGGATTTTTGGATCCAACGACAAGATTGACATCTGGATCAGTAGGCGCTGTAACGCGAACTCACTGTTCTTTGAGCGCAGGCAGTGGTCCATGGTGCTGACACTGGTGTTTGCATCTGCCGGCAGATAGACACGAGCGAGATGTCTGGGTAATGAAATGAATGAGCCGATAAGCTATTGAAATCAGCGTCCACTTCGGCGTTCATAACTTCAACAGGGACTCACACCAGGATTCTGGTGGGAGTAGCCTGCACTAGTCAGCAGCTGCACCACGATCCTGACTTAAGCCTACCATTGTGCTCCTGGCGCCAGAGGGTCCTTTATCTTTCAGCCTCTGCCTTGCTCAAGTGGATGGCACTGACGAGGTCTCAATATACGTCAAACCTGCAACATCACCCCGCCACTTGGTCTCGAGAGCCATTTTGACGAACTTGCCGTATTGCTGTCACAGGTCAGGGAGGCTCACACGTTAAGTTTAACGGTTCAACGCACCTCGATCATTGTCTGAACGATGCCCAAGAAGCTCTCATAAGATGGGAAGAGGGCGTGTCGGCCTGTCAAGGTGTATCCCTGCATCCAGCCTTGAAGAGTATGCTCGGAAAGCATCTCAATCACACGACCACCGTTGTTGGCCGTCTGTAAGTGGTCAGGGAGGCACAATGGACACAATTTACCTCTGGATCCCACTGGAAGTTGCGGTGGGTGATTTTGAGACATTCATCTAGTTTGTTGCTCGACAGCTCGTCTGGTGAGAAGATTCGGAAAGTGGTAGGATTGAGTTCGATGACTTTGGTTACATACGAGCCGACACTATGTTTGGTCAGTTGACGTTCTTCCCTCGGCAAGGACGTACGCCTTCATATTCGAGATCTCCTCGTCTACGGGATGGGAGAAGTCTTTCCAGTCAGGAACTTTGAGAGGGATGAAGCCCCGATACGTTGCCTAATGCCGGTCAAAGAAGCCTACTGGCGTACTATTAGGACTTACATCGACCATACCCATGCGCCGCAGCTGGTCATGAGGTATGATGCGAAGTGCCACATCATTGATTACCCCAGAAGCCTTATTGGATGGAGTGTGTGCTCCTGAGCTGGATGAGGTGACGTCGGTGTTGAAAAGCTCCTTGGGGTGGTACGATTCGAGCCATTTGATCAAAAGGTCGAATTCCTCCGGACTCTTAGTTGCCGCGGGTAGCGGGACTGAAAAGGTCTGGTCAGTCGGATGATATTGCGATGCAGGGAAACCACGTACCTTGATGTGCCCTCCAACTACCCTCGATTGGATTCCCACCAGACGTGACGGGTCCCGACCAGCCCTTTGGCGTCCTCATGACGATCATAGGCCACCTTGGTTTGGTGATAGGCTTGCCGGATCTGGCCGCTTGCTGGATCTTCCTGATTTCTTGGTATGCCCACTCCATCGACACAGCCATGTCGTAATTCACGACAATGTCGTGGTCATGATCTGAAGAGTTCTTTCCATACTCAACAATTCGCACCTGATAGCCGTAACCGGTGTACAAGCAGGCAAGCTGGCCGATCAGTGGTCCACTCTGATGGGGCATAAGAAGCATACCTCGAGGTCGTCCATCGTACCTGGAATGGTCCTTTCGCCAATCTGGACGCGTCAGGGATGTCCAGACTCATCAGCTCACCTTGTAGCCATTGACATGCAAGATAGGAAGCACAGCACCACTCTCGGCTGGATCAATATACTGTGCAAGGTTAGCGCATACTCCAGAAGACAATGTGACGCACTTTGTGGGCATGCCAAGCCGTAGCAGTAGGTCCAGTTTCGCTCTCTCCATCCCCGATGACCGCTACCGTGATATGGTCGGGCTTGTCCATGATACTGCCGTATGCCACCGCCAGGCAATAGCCAAGCTCTCCTCCCTCGTGTATGGCCCCGGGGGTCTCTGACCGGCGAGTCAGCGTATAACCTTGAAGGAGAGCAACACGTGACGTACCGGCATTTACATGAGAAGGGAAACCCCCCGGTACAGAGAACTTGCTGATGAATGCCTCTATGCCCTCGACAGACATGGGATATTCAGGGTAAAAGCGGGTGATAGCGCCTTCCATCAATAAGGTGGACAGTAGGGCCGGAGCCCCGTGGCCCGGCTGTGTGTGAGGTCAGCGTTCTTTATTCCTTGGCTGCAAACGTCTCCTATGGAATGGAGTGGAGAGGGAGGTCTGAGTCGTAGGAAACTTTGACTGACCCCTGTGAGGAAGATGAATTGTGGGAAGTATTCTTCAGTCTGGTGAGCCGATATGAGGTAGTTGGTATGTGCATAAGCAAAGTTGAGACCCGGGCATGTTCCCTGTTCAAATCAGCTGCAGGCATTGGATGAGAACCGGAAACTCACCCAATGACCGAGGAGGCGTCGCTTGATATCATCATGTTCGAGCTTTCGTGTGAGCAAGCCGTTGTTTCTCAAGAATATCTAGCAAGTATGTCAGAGAACTCTAACCATCCGTGAGAGGGCGATTTACTTGTGCCGCAGCACTATAGATGTCAGCTGGAAGTGTACTGCCTCTCCACGACAGCCCAGCTCACAGATAGTTTGCGACCCGCTGGAAAGCAAGCAGCCCTTCTAGGTCCAGTCCACCTTCCTCTTTCCCCTTCAAAGCTGAGATGTTCTCGTCGAGATTGACGAGAAGCTGGTTGACAATGTCTGGGGGAAGGGAGGATGGTTTGGGTGGAGTGACACCGTCAAACTTTGAGTCTCCGGAGGATGCGAGTCCCGTCGTGGCCATTGTAGGTTTACAATGGGATTTGAGCCTTCGCAGCGTCTCTCCACTGAGAGTCGGTCAAGGCGATAAGACTGTGTACACGGTAGAGGACCCAAAAGAGATGTGGACCACAATTGCCGTCTCCAAAGATGACCCTACTTTCTTTCCTTGACATCATGACGTCAAACACGAAACGTGTGCCCACGTGCAAGCCACGTGGTTGATCCATTTGAAACACACGAACGCTTCGCATTGTCGTCGAGTCAATTGTCCTTACCAAGTCCTACGTTTGGACTCGGACTTGGTCAGCTTGAGAGGTGTTTAGCACTGATCGATTCCTACAGTCATCGTGGAAAGGTGACTGAATCGCTGCCGAGTTAGCCTTCGATATGGTGAGCACCATCGGTCTCTCGTCATCTGTCATGCTAATATTTCAGTCCACTTCTTATATCCCCCTTGCTCAGCGAGACGTATGGGCGGGAACGGAACCAATCGCTCAAGATGACGGACCCAGTCCTCTGTGTGCCATCATGTATGCTGAAGAATGTACGTTGATCCCCTTTGGTCAATCCCAAACTGGTCCGCCGAGCTCATGGCCGCCAGACCGGGACGCTATGGACTATTTTCGCGCTGTTCGAGCCTCGGGAGAGCAATCTGAGCGCGCCTTGGAACTCACAGAAACGATCATACGCAGCAATCCCGCACACTATACCGTGTGGTAGGTCTGCAAGCCCGCATTCGTACATCCTGTTGATCTCTGTATGATCAGGCAATACCGGCTATCAACTCTCCTGGCGTTGGGGAAGGACCTGCAGGAAGAACTCGAGTTGATGAATGAGTTTTCTCGGATCAACCTGAAAAGCTATCAAGTCTGGTAAGTTCCTTTGCTTAGAATGACCAGAGGGACATCAGGCTGAAAGAACCAGGCATCACCGGCTGTTACTCTTGTCGCACATCTCACCCACGCATCCGCACACTGAGATCGACTTTATCCACGACTCGTTGATCCCTGACCCGAAAAACTACCATACCTGGGCGTACCTGCATTGGCTGTATTCGCACTTTAGTAACCTAGGCCGCATAACCGAGAAAGATTGGGCGGAAGAACTGCGATGGTGCGAAGAGCTGCTTCGGGTCGATGGGCGAAACAACAGTGCGTGGGGATGGCGGTGGTTTTTGCGGATCTCTCGGCCTGGTGCACAAGGCGAAAAAGACGGTGGCAAGGACGAGATCTCGTGAGCGTATAGGCAGCGACAAAGCTGACGATAAGATATACTCTGAAAGCGATCCATCGTATACCGCACAACGTGTCTGCCTGGAACTACCTGCGAGGGTGAGCTTCCCAGTCTAGATACAGCTCTGACATCAGGCTTCTAAAACACCTCAATCAACCTCTAGCGCCCCTATTACCGGCGATTCACACCTACGCAGGGCTTCAGACCACACCCAACGACGACTTTACATTTCCCCTCCCGTCAGATCCGCTTCCCCGGAACACTCCTCTCCCGATATCCCATGCGCTCGAGTACCTTGCCGACGCTCTTGTAGAGCAGGGGCACCTCGATGAAGCTCGTGCGTTGTTGGATCAGCTCGGTCAGGAGGTTGATCGGATGCGCGCGGGTTACTGGGATTATCGGAAGCAGCAGCTTGCCTAGAGGAACGTTTTTGGCATCGGCTGAAGGTTATGGGGAATGACAAGTCGTCAGATTCGGTTGTATAGTGACTAGCTTTGTTCAGGGAGTGTGCACCTCGACGTACTCATGGAGGAGGAATGTTGCTCGGGCAAATACTTGCCATTAGAAGACTGGAACACACTGGCGAGACTGCCTTGATCGGTCAAATGCTCGCGCTTCGAAACTCTCAGGCATCTCTTGCCCCATTTCTCAATTCCCGGTTGATGATCTGCTTGACAACGCAGCGACCGCTCTTCCACTCGACGCTGATGGACACCCCCTGACAACTGGGCACACGGGCCTTGTAACGCTGTCCCAGACCGGGGATGCGCAAGGGGCAGAGGTAACGACTGAACCACGCGATCTCATACTGATCGGTGACAAGTCGCGGTGGGATGGGCACCGAGGTGATGCGCGCTGACCCGTCGTCCAGTACTTTGGATGAAACGGTGGTGGTCCGTTTCATGAAACTCATCCTCCAGCCTCTTGGCCCGATGTGACCCATGCGTAACGGTCATATATATCGAGATACTGACCGGGACAATGTGTCATGTATCGATCGTTGGACTGCGGATGGTGGATCGCTGGTTTGTCGTGCACCATTTGTCATTGGCCATTTGTCGTACAGTCGTTTGCGGTGTTCGCTGTCCTTGTGGTGCAGCTTGCGGAAACTGATCCTCGCCTCGGACTGGGTATATCAAGCAGAGTCCTGGAAGAGCGAGACGCGGCCGCTCCAAAGCGACAGCGACATCGACATCGAGCGCAAGGAAGCGGGGAAGCGAGTCTTGCCGTGCGACGAGGATCTGCCAGTGATTATGCCGTTCCTACCGTTCATCTTCCGCAATGGAAGAGCGACCCCTGCCTCTGCGCCATCGCAGACCCAGACGCCGACCACAACAGACCAACCAACGACGACACTCGGCTCGACTTTGACGTCGGCGTCAAACTCAGCCCCGCCCTCGTCGTTTCGCATGGTAAGCGAGCTGAGCCGACCAACTCTACCCAAGCGCTCAGAAAGCACGTCCACTATCAAAAGGTCGTCAGGAGCAGCCGGACACAGTAGGACCGCCTCTTCGCCATTCCGACCATCTCGTTCTCGCGTAACCCCGAGTCCAACCGAGACGGCTCCCCCGCCAGCTTCAAATTTGACGGTGTTCACCGTCTCGCCGCCGGCGCTGACGTCCGCAACCACGCCTCACCCTGTCAAGCCGCTGCCGCCGCCTACTGTACGTCCCCCAACATCTTGGGAGACGGCGATCCATCCTCAGTCCCTATCAACCTCGCGAGACGGTAGTCAGGCAAGTTCCCGTGTCACCTTGTACAACAGCACGGACTGATAAAGACAGCGTTCGATCTGCATGTCAGCCCGTCCATCGGCTCAGCTTCCCATCTTGCCCTTGCCGACCGCTAGCGTGGTGGACCGGTCCAGTCATTCCCGCACCGCCAGCAATCCCGCTCCACGCGCTCCCACCCTCCCCTTACACAGCCATCATAGCCGTTCCAACACTGTAGACAACGTGAACACATCGGCATGGGCGGGCTCACCACTGTCTGTCTCAACCTTTGCTGCGAAACGTCGTCCTGTCCGTCTCAAGCTGCAGACATCAAATCTCGGCGCGGTCTCTACCCCTCTATCCGTCGCAAAACCATTGAAGGCGACAATATCCGCCACTCAGTCGCCCTTTCAAGACACTGCGCCAGTGTCGGCCCTTGAACCGGTGGAGACGCTGCTGCTTTCCCAACACCAGGCGTCACCCCAGGCTATGCTTCGCCGAGCAGAGTCCGCTGATGAGATCCCTGCCCGATCGAATGTACGGCCTGCCGAACTCCGTCTGGATCGACGGCGGTCTCGTTCGGTGGGTGCGAACGATCGCTTACCACCTCCTGTCAATTACCAGCCTCGTCGAACCACCCATGCCTCGAGCGCGACTCGACCGTCCGCTGTGACTGAATCCGCAAACAGTGTTGCTTCCATCACGTCTGGCCAGTGTCCCGATGCCCCTGGTGCGAGGCTCGCTTCCCAGGCCATCCCGGTATCCCGCGCATTCATCTCTGTCCCGCTTCCGTGGGCGCCGGTCTCGGCAAGTTCGTTGCAATGTTCGTTGTCGCCACTCGACTACGCGACGTACATTCGCGCTCAAGCCAGGTCTCAGCCGAGCAGGGACACCTGGCTGCTATCCCCTTCGATCCTGCACAACGCTTTGGCCGAATCGGCACGCTTAGCGGCCGAATTGGCCCGTCTTCGAGAGAAATCCGAGCACCTCACCCGTGCACGCGACGCGCTCTCTCGGCAACTCGAGCGCTCCCTTGTCAAGGGGGAGCTCCAGGAGGAGATCAGGGGCGAGGCCAAAGCTGAGCCGGGTCTGGCGCTGGTGCATTCTTTACAGGGATTAAGCAAGCTCACGGCGAAGTGTGATCGCGTCGCACGGCAGGTGTATATCTGCAATGATCAGGTCAGGCAGATTGAAATCCAACTAGCCGAACATCGGGCATGCTGCCTCCGTGTGGCCCTGGATCGTAACCTGAGTGAGCGGCAGGAACAGCAGGAGCGGTGCAGCCAGAGCTCTAGGTCTGAGCCGAGAGTCAAGCATGAGCAATACGAGACGAACGCTGCGCAGAGGACGATTAATGAACAGCGGGACACAGAGTCGTCTGAACAGAGCGAGAATGGCCAGAAGGTGGCGGAGCTCAAGCAGCAGGAAGAGAAAAGGCTTGCACACGTCCCCAGAACCAAGCAAGCCCCGAGCATTCTCGGCGACGAAGAGAAGAGGGAGATTGTCGACGAAGAGAAGAGACAGAGGACGCCCTCGACCTCCAGCAACGCCACCGGTCAAAGCGACGGCAGCGCGTTCGACCATCACGACGATGACGACAATGACGACGACGACGACGACGACGACGACGACGACGACGAATATTCCTCCTCACGACCAAGTATCGTCGTTCTGCGCCCGCTATCGCCTGGTCCACCTGGTCCAAGTGGCCTGGGTCGCTCAGTCCTCGTGGATGGAGTCGATGGGCGCCGAACGTCTACGGCAACTATCATCAGCATGGACCGCCTTGGGTTCCCAGTCCCTCCTAACCGGCATTCGTCCTTCCTAGGCGTATCCGTCCTTTGCACTCGCCCTTGCGCTTCCTCGTCCTCGGCCACAGGTACATCCACATCCACATCCATCGCGACGGTACGAGACAGAGACAGCACTGCGACCGACCGAGAGCGAGACAATGCAGAGCCAAAAACTCGTTGCGGACCAAGCACCCGCTGTTCGCGGTCTTTCTCAACGGGGTCGAGCCTGGAGACGGGTTTCGGCGGAGGCGTGCGTCAGTATACACCTGGGTTGCTGCAGGTCTCGATTGAGAGCGCGGCCAGCACCTCACCAGGATCTGCTCGAACCGCCATAAGCAGCGGGCACGACGAGATCCTCATTTACCCTCCTGAGCATCGGCGATCTTGGTCCTTGCCCATTCTGAATTTTTCTGATAGTCTTCCGCATAGTCCGTGGAAGACCTACCATGCCCCGAGCGGTTACTCGACGATGGTAACAGCAACGACAACCACGGCGATCAATTCGACCGTACAGCAAACCGGCCATGCTTCTGATCGTTCGGGAACCAGGACAGAGGATATGCCTGGGTCGCTCTTATCCCCCATCGACCTAGGTGGACAAGGCAAGACTGCACCGCTAGCAATTCGCTACACACAGCCGCTCAAGACGCAGTCCATGGCGGTCCATAGGCGCAAGTCGACGCAAACGACACGCCGTGCCAAGCGGGGAAGGGAGAGTCAGTTGGAAACGGTGAGTCGGGCTCTAAGCCATGTCATCAGTGAGGCGAGAAGCGGTGAGCAAAGGCAAACGGAGAGAGATAATGAGCTGCAATGCAGGGGGAGCCAGGCAGTGAGCTGTACAACTGGCAGAGACAGCGGAGGCTAGAGAGAGGCAACTGATCATTGTGTCCAAGCCAGTATCAATATTGATCCTTCTCGCAGCCTGAATCGATCTTGCTCAGCCTGGCAACGGCAGAAATCTGGACCAAGATCGCGCCCGTCACGCGACACGTTGACCAGGCCGAATGTCAAGGTGATCAAGGCGATCAAGGCGATCAAGGTGAGGCAGAGGAAGCTCGAGTCTGCCTCTAGCCACACACTCAACTGCAGGTGGGTTTCGTCGTTTTAGGTTCAGTGGCGTGCAGTGTGTAGTGCGTATCGCGGTTCAGTAAATAGTCCGATTCAGTATACGTCGTAGGCGTGCTTCCAGTGCATGTTGTCTGATGCGATTCTGTTTACGTCGTGTGAGTCGTGTGGCGCGATTCAGTATACGTCGAGATGTGATCCAGTGCTCATCGCCGTCGTGAACGTATACTATGCATATAATGTTACAACTCTCCCTCAGTCGAGATCGTCCACCCTGGCCCCATCAGCCTGACGTTACAGCACACGAAGAAAGAAACCTACTCTGGCTCGGGATTCCGCGCCCGCTGTCGTTCCCGCTCCCGCTCTTGCTCTTCCCGCTGCCGATGGCGATCGCGATAGTCCGGCGGAATGGCAGAAGACAGCATCGGTCCTTCCAGAACGGGACTTGCGGGATCTAGACTTGTTTCCGATTGACCTCCCGCGCCAGACTGAGACGGACTTGCCGCGGCCGGGGCTGCGGCCGGGGCTGACGCTCCTAGTGAACTGGCACTACGAGGCTCTGTGCTACGGGATGGCTCGGGCTGGGACTGCGCGGGCTGGGGCGGTGCGGACTGGGGTGGTGCAGAAGCTGCGGCAGCAAGCTGGGAAGCAAGATTCGCAGGAGGAGCTTGTTCCGCCGACGGTGAGGTGGCGTTGCTGGGTGTTCCAGCTTGCCCCCACAGCCGCTGGAGGATATCTGTCACGCTGGTGAGGCCGCCAGAAGGCGCTTGAGCCTGAGTACCTGCTGTCGCCTGTGGGTTTTCCCGGTTCGCCTCTTCGGGGACCAGTGAGAATCGGCTACATACCATGAGCGTGATGACCGATGAGGAGGGCATGAGACTTGACAACGCACCAGACAGGACATGAGCCGTTCACCTTGAGCCATGGCTGAAGGCAGTCGGGATGGAATATGTGGCTTGACAAATCAGCGCCGAGCGCACTTGACAAGACGACAGGGCGGGGGGCGGCCAGCTCACGCGCAAGGTATCCGCATGACCTCTTCTCCAACGGCAAAGTCATCTTTGCACACTGGACAGTCCTTGTACACGCTTTTGTCTGTCACTTGGTCAGGCCAAGTTGTAGCAGGACGGGATAGGCGAATGCGCACCAAGACTCTCTTCGGTAAATGTAAATCTCGGCAAACCCTCAACCACCACATCCGACGCTGGGATGGGGCCCTGCGGACCCGCCGCCTGCATGAGTTGTTCAAGTACTTGGTCAAAGCCCTCTTCGCTACATCAGCTTGGACCTTGCCACACTGGCCACCGACGGAAGCGGGACTGACGCTGCGTCATCACGTAGTCGCCCGTGTTCATCCGGCCTTGAGGTCCGCCCGTCATGAATGGTGGCATCAATCCTGTCTCGCCAGACATGATCTCCATGAGCCCTCTGAGCTGTGTGCCAGTCAGCAATCGCAATGAACATCAGAACGGCGGTCGTGGCTGGTACGTAAGGACTAACCAGATCATCGCCTGCCATTGGTTCGGTCGGTCCACCTCCGCCTCCACCTGCTCGTGGAGCAGCGCCAAACCCTGAGAGGAAGCTACACGGCTCAGTGCCTCTCCTCGGGATGCCGAGTCATGGGGAAAAGGACGCACGTTCCGAGATCATCGTTTCCACCCGCACCGAACGGTCCGCCCATCTGACCCATCCCACCCATCTGCCCACCCATAGTCCCAAAGACAACTCGCCCCTGTCCACCACCGGGAAAGTTCCACGTAAACGTCCTGCCTGTAGCTCCTTGGTTCTGGCCCAGTCCGCTCACCCCCGTGCGCGCCGCAGAGGATCCACCAGGGGATGATGTTGTCCGAGCTCGTTCTTGTCCCACATCAGAAGCCGCAGCGCCGAATAGACTGCCAAAGAGGTGCTGCATGAATCCTCCTTCGGCCGCATGCTGTTCCTCCTCTAATGACGATCGTGGTTGTCCGGGTGGTGGCGATGTCTGCGGGCGGACCGGTGGCGGAGGAGGGAGTTCGTGGTAAGGATCTGGGTTGACTTCGGCATCAAGCTACGTATCTCATTGAGCCATGGCCGTCTCTTTAGCAAAAGGCTCGTACGATTTCAAGGAATTCGCCGTTGCATGATGCGCAGTGCTGGACGCCATCCACCTGCACGATATCAGCGGGTCTCCTTGAGCTAAGCCGACATGCTACTCACCTCTAGCGGACGCATCTGAGCACCACACTATCGCAAGTCAGCACAGAAGGCAAGGTCGGGTCATGGGCGGTAGACCGACGGGCGGTCGGCAGATGCCCACCTCATGACAAAGCCAAAATGGAGAAGGTCGGGACGACATGATTGCTGTGTGCGACTCGAGTCCTCTCAAGTGTGTACCGCCACTATATCCGAGCGAGTTATGCAAGCATCCGGTGCCAGCCAGTCGACGTTAGAATGATACTCTGTTTACAGAAGCTGTATTGACCGAGCATATGAATCGAGAGGGACATGATGGAGTGCTTCGGCGATGTCCCGAAAGATAGGCTCGCAGAGAACGGTGGCGCCTGTCAACCTGTCTCTCTGCCCTCGGGTTGCATTCTGCAATCATGCATTCATGCATTCCATCTCGACCCATTGCGACTCAGAAGGGATGGCGTGGATGGTGGTGGATCCTTTTGTGCGCAAGCACCAATGCTGCTTCCTGCGAAAGAAGCTCAGCGGCCCATCCCTCATTTCGCTGGGTGTTTGCGGCTGCCCTTCATTATACTCTTGTACACTACCCTGCCCCCGCTGGATTGACAGCGCCCTTTACTGCTCACCGCCATTTATACTTGGTCTCTGTCTCTCTGTGAATAACCATTTTCGAACCGGCACAGACGCAGGGTGCTCGGGCCGTCGAAGCTGAGATCAGATGGCTTTCGGATTGAGTACGCTGAACGAAATTGTACAATGTATTTGACATCTCGCAGTTCCACTACGGGAGTGGAATATCGTGACAGAACTCAGACGTCTGTTGCCGCGTAATAATATCTGAATGTCAAGGGCCGAGCATCCCAGGTGTTGAAGACGAGTCGATCCATGATCTCCCTTGAGACCAGCTTGATCGACACCCCGTGAAGCAATTGAATGAACTCCGCGATATCGTATTCTTTGTTGACGGCGTCTGTGGGGCCTAAGTCGTCCTCATCTCGGTCCATGGACTCCGCCCTGTCTACTGCCTCGAACATTCTTTTCCCCTCGTCGACCTCCACCTCTTCCTTCGCCTCCTCCTCCTGCTTCATCTCCTCCTCCTTCACCGCGGTCCTGCCCGATCCTCCACCTTGCCCTCCTCCGTTCCCAGAGTCTCGAGCTTGTCGCTCCCTCCTGCGCGTTAGAGCCTTCTTGAAGGCTGGCCTGACGAGACTGACAACGCGCAAAAGTTCGTCGTCAGTGGAAAGATCTAGGCGCTTCAATCCCGTTAAAATGTGCGGGGCGCTCCAGGGGCTGTAGAGGCCGATCAATTGGGAGATTTCGCAAGATTTCGATCGACCTCGCAGCTGTATCCCATAGGACTTTGAAGTGGGCGACGTTGGGCACACTGACGGTTCCAAGGTGCCAGGGATACAGCTCGCGTCTCCCACGCAGCAGAGTCCCGACAGGGACATCCTCGACTGACCAAGGATTACTTGCACTCTCGATGGCCACGGTCTGATTGTCGTAAGCGACCATACAGGTGAACCGTTTGGCATGGAAAGCCATGCCCAACCAACAGCCACACCATTCACAGGACGTCAATAGATACATTATGTTCTGCTGGGCGATTGCCATTCGACCCTTCTCCAACGACTCAGGATCGGGCTTGATTTCAATCAAGAGGGATGTCAGGCGATACACGTCATGTTCCAGCTTTAGTGTCAGGATTTTTGAGAGATCCGGCGCCCGAATCCCCCAAGTCGATGCCATGCTCGTGGTAGAGGAGTCATCTGACTCATGAACGAACTGTCTCAACCGCTGGTGCAGGTCGGTTTCAGCCAACTCAACGCCATTCACGACGTGGATGCGTCCAAATCCAGCGCCTGAGTCAACCATAGTGTCGCCGGGCGGGTGTCGTTGGCTGAGTTGTAGAGTGGTAAAAGGAAATTGTAAAGTTGTTCCCGCAGTCACAACTCGCGTTTCGGCATGGTGCTGACGATATCTAGGAACCTTGTCATTTCGTTGATCTTCGTGAGCGCATCGAACGCGCTGCAGGGTCCAATTACGGAGGAGAGCAAGACATTGGAAGTTGACGGCGGAGGGGACAATGTCGACTGAGATCGGTACGACGGATCTCCGGGGTAGCTAGGCGATGGTTGGATTGAGAGGGTGATGAGGGAGGAGAGGAGAGTGGGCTTGACGTGAAATGGTTTATGTTGGCGCCGTCTCGCTGCTGAAGCGCTCTGATAAATCGAGCGCAGTCTAGATGAAGGGAAAGAAGACAAACGTATAGAAACAGTACACCCCGTGTCAGAAAGTTAGTCACCGGGTTGGCAATAGGCTTGCAGAGGCTTTAACCGCATGCCTATTGGAACAGCATGCCTATCCCGAACTCTATCCCATCTGCTGTCATTGCGTCTGCATTTCCTAATCGTATGCAGTCCGACCTTTGGTCATGCCGAGCACAAAAAGGATATGGCCAGGCCTTGCCCTGTACACAGCTGTGAAACCGATTGATGGCCGGCTGCCCGCAGGCTCTGAGGACGGGTGGCTGGTGCTGGTCGCTGTGCCAACGGGGCCAACGGCCAACGGCCGGGTATTGATGGGTGCATCCCTTTCTGCGATCCCCGGGGCACTCGAAAGGCGGTGTGACAGGATCGTCCAAGCACTCTACCTCTATATTTAAGCAGGCTCTGGCGACCTATATACTCCGTTCCCCAGAACCAAGAAAGCTGGACCAACTGACTGAATCATGAGCTACGACCCCTTTGTGGACAGCAATCAGGCGGCGCAACAGGAGCCTGACAGAGAGCGGGTGCAGAGGACTCGATTCTCGTCTCCAAGCCCGACACCATCGTACCTTTCGCCTATATATCCACCCCAGCCTTCTCCTCGTCCATACTCTGTCGTCAACTACGAGGATGGTTCGGGCGATATGGGGTATGGCGGCCCAACCGGAGGAGTAGATATCAATGGGCAGCTCGTGCCCTGGTCGGGAGCAGACGAGGATGAAGAGACCAAACCGCTGACCTCCTCGGGGTGAGGCGTCACCGCTGCGTGCCAGGCAGTCTAGCTGATGAACTCGGCCCAGCTCTGCCAGCCCGTTCCTCTCGACTGACCCGTATGCCACGCGATCGCCTTCTGTTCTCTCCTCGGGAACCTCAGGGACAGACTTCATTCGACGCCAGACTATCCCAAAGCGCGGAGCCACGACCAGGCGGGTCAAGCTCACCAACGAGGGTAATTGGGTCAACGAATATCCCGTGCCACGGCCCATCCTCACGGCTGTCGAGCCAAAGTGGCTGTCAGGTAAGTTGACACTGATCCCATGCACTCTAGCTCACAAGATACAGACAAGTCAACCGAGTTCTCGTAAGTCTCGACCCGTTGACTTGGCACCCACTGCTCACCTTGTTAGTCACATGCGCTACACTGCAGCTACCTGTGATCCAGATGATTTTACGCCCGAAAACGGGTGGACGCTCAGGACCGCACAGACTGGGCGAGAGACTGAATTGCTCATCGCTATTACAAGCTGTATGTGCACGCATCATACGCAAAAGCTCAACGGCAGACAACGAGGACAAGATCCTCTATGCTAGGACACTGCACAACGTCATGCTCAATATCCGGGACATCTGCAACACCAAGGCGCACGTCTGTTCTTCACCGTAGTTGCGCCAGGTCCTGATATCTGCAGCTCGAAGTTCTGGCGCCGTACAGCCGAAGAGGGGCGACCAGGATGGCAGCGTATCGTCGTGACCATGGTTGCGGATGGTCTGGGTGCCATGGACACGTCTGTCCTGGATGTTTTGGCCACCATTGGCGTGTATCAGGATGGTGTCCTGCGGAAAGCTGTGGATGGCAAGCCGACCGTTGCACACATCTTCGAGGTCGGCCTTCTGTAGTTCGGAGCTCAGATGACAATTGACGTTCGCAGTACACAACCCAACTATCTATCGATGCAACTCCGCAGCTCGTGCAGCCTCATCCTGGAGACCCCAACAACCTCGTCCCGGTGCAAATGATCTTCGTGCTCAAGCAGGAGAACTCGAAGAAGATCAACTCGCATCGCTGGCTCTTCAATGCAGTTGGCAAGCAACTCAATCCCGAGATCTGCGTATTACTGGATGCCGGGACTAAGCCAGGTCACAAGGCGATCTACCACCGTACGTGCAACCGGGCGATTCATCTTGCTCGCCCTTGCTGACTGTTTCACTAGTATGGGAGGCGTTTTACGTGCATTTTTCTTCACCCCTGGCGACCAAACAGCTCATAGATGCTATAGAACAATCCGCATCTCGGTGGAGCGTGCGGGGAGATTCACGCAATGATCAAGAAAGGGAAGAAGCTCTTCAATCCGCTTGGTCAGTTGGGTGACTTTCTAATGATGCTCGGGCTAACGTCACATTCCACAGTGGCTGCGCAGAACTTTGAATACAAAATGTCAAACATCCTTGACAAACCGCTGGAGAGCAGTTTCGGCTAGTGCGTAATCAGACTCTTCAGCACGGAGGACTGACTGTCCCCCCAAAGCGTGAGCGTGTTACCGGGTGCCTTTTCTGCGTACCGCTATCGAGCGATTCAAGGGAGGCCCCTGGAGCAGTATTTCCACGGAGACCATACCAGTTCGTCGCTTTTTGAGGTAGCGAGACGCTCTGACATACCCAGTGGCGGCTCGATTGGGCAAGAAGGGGGTGTACGGAATGAACATCTTTACCAAGAACATGTTCCTTGCCGAAGACCGGTATGACCCCCCTCCAATGACCAAAGTTGGGTTGCTAAATGCGGTGGTGCTTCAGTATCCTATGCTTCGAGCTCGTTGCGAAAGCAAAGGACCGCTGGGTTCTATCCTATGTCAAACCTAGCAAAGCTGAGACGGATGTTCCCGAGGCAGCAGCCGAGTTGATCAGTCAACGACGTCGTTGGCTCAATGGCTCGTTTGCTGCCTCCGTGGTAAGCCACTGCTTCTAGCAAGGGACATGGGCACTGAGCAGGTATAGTACGCTCTGATCCACTTTTTTGAACTGTATAAATCTGGACATGGCCCTATCCGAATGTTCTTCCTCCACGTTCAAGGCTTGGTGAGTCGTTCTTCGGGCCGGAGACAACGCTAACACGTGCAAGTACAACCTCTTCAACCTCGTCTTCTCCTGGTTTGCGCTTGCCAATCTATGGCTCACGTTCTCGATCATCATCGACCTGGTGCCCGATTCGGTGGGCATCAACCTCTTCGTGACGGCCGACATCGTGAGAATTTAGCTTCTAGTGCGAGCTTGGTAACGTGGCTAACAATCTTAGACGCACTGGGTGAACATGGTCCTCATGTGGATCTATTTAGTTTTCTTGATGCTCCAGGTGCGACCTAATCCCCACAGTACACGGTTTCCTCGGCTGATCGCAGCCTTCAGTTCGTCCTGGCACTGGGCAATCGACCAAAGGGGGAACGAGGGTTATACCTTGCTACTCTTGCGTACGATACCTTGCAGTGAAGACGCTGATGCTCAGGGTCTATGCGGTTCTGGCTGCCTACCTCATTGTCTGCTCCCTGATCCTCTCCGTCAAAGCCTTCGAAGTAAGAGACAACTCGTTGCCTGATCCGTCACCATTACTCATCTCTTCTAGGAAGTGTTGGGTGGCGGCGGCACTATCGGGGAAAAGCTCTCGACGTTGTTCAACAAAACGAACGGTGTGCTGGTAGCTGCCGTCATGTCGACGATCGGTAGGGCCAATTTCTCCTTCAGAAAATAAAATGCTCAAGTTCATAGGCATCTATCTCTTCGCCTCTATCTTATACGTAAGTCTAGAAGGGCTGACCGACGGGATTGGACTGACTTCAGTAGGCCGACCCTTGGCATATGTTCAGCTCCTTCCCTCAGTACATGGTACGCTGTGCTGTATCATTCGGGATGGAAACGCTAAATGGCCTAGCTGCTGGCACCATCTTTCACCAATGTGCTGAACGTGTATGCGTTCTGCAACCTGCACGATGTTTCCTGGGGCACCAAGGGTTAGCTGCACGTCTGTTCTCCTACCGCCCAGAACATTGATGTCATCTTGTAGGGTCTGACAAGGCTGAGACGCTGCCCACAGTCTCTTCTACCAAGGAGAAGGGTGGAGAGGCTGGTGTTGTGGAAGATATTCAAAGGGTAAGGCGAACAGCGAGGACTCGTAAGCTGATTAAATCAGGCTCAAGAAGAGCTAGACGCATCGTTCCAGCAGACTGTCAAGCGAGCCGTCGCTCCCCTCAAGCCAGATACGACACCAGAGGCACCTAGCATGGATGTGAGTCGACGAAAGACATTAGTTTGTGGGATTTGACGCGACGTAGGACCAAAATCGGACATTCAGGACCCGACTCGTTGGCGTTTGGTTACTCTCCAACGCGGCGCTCGCCGTCTCGATCCAAACAATCAACGGTCTCTCCAAAACGACAAAGCTAGTCGACCAATGCTTGACGGCGGCGGGGATCGACATCAAGACCGGCGTTGCGTCCAATGGGACTTCAACGGTCGTGATGAATGCCACCTGTATCGAGAATGCGTTGGACGCGGATGCAAACGCATTGCATGGGAAACAACAGGTCAGTCCTGACTTTTGAAGCGTCTGAAGCTGGTAATGGCTAGAGCTCATGAGCGCAGGTTTACTTCAAGTACCTCTTATGGGCGACGTTCGGCCTCTCGGCAGTTAGATTCGTAGGCGTGAGTGGCGGAGAGTACAAGGGTAGCCGACTTGCTAATGCGTGCATTCAGTGTGTCTACTACTTTTTGAAGAGGCAGATGGGCAGGTGCTGCCGCAGGAACTGATGTGTTCTCGATGAGGGTGGTGTGCAGTGTGCAGCGAAGAGGGGTGTCTTGGCTGGCAAGATGCAGCAAACGAGGGAATCATTGTGTAGTGGACTTGGTTGAACGAACAGATGCATCAAATGTGCCATACTCCGGAGTTTCGGGAATATAACGGTCGACGACGAGGCAGCGCGTTGCCCATGAACTTTTTGGTTTCCTGGGTGCAGTTCAACCCTCTTGATTCGTCTTGGAAATCCCGGCAACTAGGTCGATAAATCTCGTTCGAATCCAGAGCGGGAGGAAGATCGTAGTCTGCTTTGCGAGGACGACTCTGGCGTACCGACTCGCTTGGAAGCGCTGGACTGGCACAAATTATATCGCCCAACATGCCTCCCTCTTATGTCAAGCCGGAAAATGCGCTCAAGGTGCGTCCTGCTTTGTCTCGCGTCGCGTTGCTCGTGCAAATTCAGAGAGATCGAGAGGGGATCATTATGTGAGAGGTGCAAAGTGATGTGCGAGGAGTTCGGAGTGATATAATCAGAGGTGCAGAGCGATACGTGAGAGGTGCAGAGTGGTTGACTGGGAAGGTGCAAAGTGGTGGCTGGGAGGTGCAAAGTGATGTGAAGCGAAGAGGAACCGTGCTTGATGAAACGCCGAGGCGCAGCGATCGAAAATCTGCAAGGGGAGAACCCAGCGCTGATGCCACACAGCGCTCCGAGGAGCTGCTCGCTCTCGGCACAGCCCAGTCCAAGCAACAAGCCTTTGAAAACCTAGTCGAAGTGTTCCAATCGTGAGTCCGCCAACTGGATACAGGCGACTGGAGCTGAGCTAGCAGAAAACGCTTCAAGCACACTGCAGTTAGCGTCCTCGAGCCGATTATGCTCAAGTATGTAGAGCTCTGTGTGGCGATGAACCGCAAGACCCACGCCAAGCTGGGTTTGATCAACTACAAGAACGCAGTGCAGACGACGTCTGTGCAGTCGATCGAGACGGTGCTGAACCATTTCATCGCGCAGGCCGAGCAGCGTCTGACGGACGCCGAGGCGCAAGCGAAAAAGGAGGTCGAGGCCCTGCCGGAAACGCCCGTGGTGGATGACGAGCTCCCCTTGCAACCCTCTGCCATGCTCCTCGATACTTTTATCGAGAGTGCTGGTGACCGCGAGAGAATCGAGCGGCGGCTCATCGCGCCCGCCCAGAAATTCTGCTGGGACGCATACGACATCTCGCTGGACGTCGCCAAGGGCAATGACCGGCTCGAGATCATCTACCAGTCGATCGCGCATCGGGCGTTCCAGTTCTGCAAGGTGCACCAACGCAAGAACGACTTTAGGCGACTGTGCGAGCAGCGTCTGCGCAAGGATTTAGCGAATGCCGCCAAGTACGCACATCAACAGCACTCTGTCAACCTTGCCGACCCCGAGACTCTTTCGCGCCACCTCGACACCCGCTTCCTTCAGCTCGAGACCGCTGTCGAGCTCGAGCTGTGGCAGGAGGCATTCCGATCCGTCGAGGACGTACACGGTCTCGTCGCAGGCAAGAAGTCTGCCAAGCCCTCAATGATGGCCAACTACTACGAGAAGTTGACCCAGATCTTCAAGGCCGAGGGTGGCAAGCAGACTGCCGTGTTCCATGCAGCTGCATGGGCTCGATACCTACAATATGCTGAGCGAGCTGGGTCGGTACCCGAGAAGGCTCCGGGCTGTGTCGTTCTGAGTGCGCTGGCGGTGCCTCTCGGTGAAGTCGAGAGCAAGCAGCGACTCGTGGCCTTGCTCAACCTTCCCAAGATGCCCACAAGGGAAGCACTCGTCAAAGACGCCACTGACAAACACCTGCGCCGAGTGTCACCCGACATTCGACAGCTCTATACTACCCTCGAAGTGGACTTCCAGCCGCTCCGTGCTGCCCAAATCCTCGCCCCGCTCATCACCTCGCTTGCTCCAGAGTATCAGCCATACCTCCCGGCGTTACGCGAGGTCGTGCTGTCCCGAGTTCTGCAGGGCCTGTCCGAGGTCTACGACACCGTCTCTCTCACCCACATCCTCGGCCTCATCAGGCCCTTTGACAATACACCTTGGGCAACTGACATGCCTGCGCTCGAGAAGTTCTTGATGACTGCCTGCCGACGAGGTGACATCTCCGCCAGCGTCGACCATGTGGCTAAGACTATCAGCTTCACGGTCCCGCCCTCCGACCTGAACCGACTCTCCAACCTGGCAGTGTGCTTGTACAACACTGTTCAATATTTGAACCCCACCCCGTCTACCTCTCGCGCCGATGCGTTCGCTGCTGCCATTGCCGAGGCTGAGGAGGAGCGCAAGGCCGTCGCGCATCGCCGACAAATTGTGCAGAAGCGCCGAGAGTTGCTCGAGGAGGCCAACCTTCGCCGTGAACGAGAGGAGACCACTGCAAAGGCCGAATTGGCGCGGGCCCGAGCCGAAGACCAAGCGCGTCGTGAGAAGGAGAACGCTCGTCAAGCCGAGATTGACCGCATTCAGAGGCAGATGGAGCAGACTCGACGCGAGGAAGCCAAGAAACTCGCGGAAAGTCTCGCAGCGACCAGCGGTCTTAAAGTGGATCTCAATAGTATCGAGGATTTGGACACGAACAAGGTTGTTGCGCTGCAGGTAGAGCAGCTCGCCAAGGAGAAGCGCGAGATGGCTGAACGATCGAGAGTCGTCGCCAAGCGTGTGGACCACTTTGAGCGAGCGCTGCGTAAAGAGGAGCGCCCGCTGCTGGCTGAGGACTATGAGAGGCAAAAGGAGGAAGACCGAAAGACGCACGAGCGTGTTAATGCGCAAGCGCGAGAGCAAGCCATTGCCAACCAGAAAGCCACGGTGCAGACCAAGACGCGCTTGTCGAGGATGATGTCCGACTACCTGGTCGCGCGTCAAGAAGTGGCATCGCAGCAGGAGGCCGAGTTCCAGGCTGCTCGTGATGCGGCGCAAAAGAAGATTGCCGAGGAAAAGGCAAAATTCAAAGCAAAGGTTTTGGCGAGGCGAAAGGCCGAGAAAGAGGAGAGGGAACGCTTGCGTGCCCAGGAAGAAGAGGAAGAGAGGCAGCGTCTGGGTGAGTGTGGTCTGCTTTGTCACGGAAACGACGGAGAAGACGCTGACTTGGGCCCAGCCGAAGAAGAGGAACGAGCACAACTGCTTGCGGAGCGAGAAGAGGAGGAGCGCAAAGCGGCCGAAGAGGCGGAGAAGCGCCGACTCGAGAACGAGGCGCGCATTGCCGAGGCAAAGGCGCAACGAGCTGCCGAGCGGGCCGAGGCTGAGGCCGCCGCAAAACGTCAACGGGAGCGCGAAGAGGCGGCCGAACGCCGTCGACTCGAACAGCGATCAGGAGGCCCGCTCAATCGCGCGCCTGTATCGGCTGCGCCTGCACCTGCTGGTGTCAGACACACCGTGTTGCCTGGAGGGTCTTGGCGAGAGAAGGAGGCAGCGAGAAAGGCTGCTGAAGCCTCAGGCACTGCCACGCCACCCGCTTCCACTGGATCACCAGCCCCTACGCATACGCCTGCAGCTGCGCCTATCCCCGCTTCAGCTCCTATCGCTGCCCCAGTAGCTGGCGGTGCTATGCCCTCATGGCGAGAGCGCGAGGCAGCGAGGAAAGCCGCCGAGGCGTCGGGCGTGGCCACCCCGCCGTCAGCGAGTGCTTCACCTGCTCCCGATGGTCAGCCGGAACGGGGAGGCGCGTACAGGCGCGGCATGGGGACGAGGGGACGTGGCGGCGCCACGCCGCCTGCCTCTGGTCGAGGCGGGTCCGCGACCGGTGGTCGGTGGTAGTGCATCACAGTCCACGCATATAGGCATATAGGCATAATAGGTCTGTCTCAGTCTTCACGCAGAGTCAAGTGCCATTTTGGCATGCATGCATGTGCGGTCTATCCTCCCTTGTGTAGCAAGCGTTGCCCTGTGACTGGTGACTGTAAGATGCTGGTCAACAGCGGGGACTCGCACGAAGCTCATGTCATTGGATTGCCCAAGTGACAGTGGCGCCTGGGACCGTGCATATCGTCGAATCCTGTACGAATCCATCTTCGCTGTATCCCAAGAAGCCGTCGACGACCCGAGGCGTCTCTGGTAGTGCAGTTCTGCCGCCGCCGCCGTTGTTGTTGTTGTTGTCGTCGTCCACAGTGTCGGATTTCTTGAGCGCGGTGAATACGACTTGTCCGCTCGTAGGGCTGGGCTGTGGGACCGCCAAAGGGCGATGCATAAACTGGTTCACACGTCAGCAGATGCAGGCTCCATGGGCTTCCGGCGGCGTATTCGGGCCGCCAGGTTTGGATTGGGAGAGCTCAATGAGGGGTCGAGGAGAGGTAGAGGAGAGGTAGAGGAGAGATAGAGGAGAGATAGAGGAAAGGTAAATGAAGGACGCAGGGGCTGAGGAGGAGGAGAAGGAGAGGGGAGGAAGAGGGGAGGAAGAGGAGAATGCGAGGAGGAGAAAAGAGATAGGAAGATGAGAGAGGCGACACGGGGAAACTTGCCTGGACGCGCTGGCCGACCTGCAGCGGTTCTTCCATCTCGAGCGAGATGGCGCCTCGGCTCGGATCGCCACTGAGGATCTTGACTGCTCTTTGGATGTGCTACGGGCATCAGCAGAGGCTGGCATGCAAGCAGTGGGCGGTCGTGACGGGACACTGAGACGGATGGACAGATGGGGGACCGCGCAAGGCAGGCACCTACCACGTCGTCAGGGGTCAGAAGGGCGAGGAAGAAATCCTCTTCCTTGGTCAGTGACCTGCCGGTGCGCCGTTGAATGGCGGCGATGAGGTTTTGAGCGGGATTGGGGTTGGTCGTAGACAGTTTGAGAAGCATGTTGCCCTGAGCGCTGTAGCCCATCACATCAGCATCTTGATCTCCAGCAGAGCAGACTGGGAGGGCACTTCTGGCGTGCGCAGGATGTTTGGCTGCTCTCTACTCTTAGAATGGCACGGAGACAGCAGGAGTAGGATGTTGGATCTAGGATCGGAAAGGTAACGGTCAGAGTCGGGATGAGAGGAGAGGGGACTGGGAAGGGAGGGGGACATACGAAGCGATGGAGCACGGCTCGTCCAGCGTCTCGAGGCCATACGAGGTCTGAAGCGTCAAGGGGAATGGGAGCGCGATGCCCATGGATCCCGACGAGGCAATATCGGTGTGGTGGATGAGGGTGTGCGGTCGACCGGTCAGGAACGGCGTTGGAGCAGTCATGAGGCCTAGCTACCAGAGTCAGCCTATCCATGCCAGTCCCGGCTGGGCAGGGAAGGGGGAAGGAGGTTGCATGGTTGGACTTGACATGGGGAGGAGTGCAGGGGGAGTGCAGGGGGAGTGCACAGGCAGTGCACAGGGAGGAGTGCATAGGGATAGAGGGATAGACCAGGGACGGGATAATCACCGACGAAACGCCCGGATACATCGCCTGGAGCGAGTTGAGCACCGGTCGTGGGGTACCGTCACACAAGAGCAGGAAACCTTTAGCGCTGGCAGGATCAGCGTCTTCGCCGTTTGGTGCAGACATGTGCAATGTAACGCACTTGACGCCCTCGAGTTCGCGTATCCGCTCCACTCCCCTCTCAGGTCTCCAGAACGCCTCCCACCCCTGTCCATTTGCACTTCCACCTCCAGCTCCGGCCGCAGCTCCAGCGCCAGCTCCTGCCTTAGTTCCAGCTCTCCCGCGCCTCAAACTGATCCCCTCGCCTTCCGCGCTCCCCTTCTTATCCTCCTCCTTCACCGATCCCCCTCGGCCACCGCCTCCGCCTCCTTCTGGTCCAGATCGAGGGACCTGTCCCACCTCTGCGCGCTGCCACCGCCCGACCTGCGCACCGGGCCGCCCTGACATTCCCGTCCGAAACACCTTGCCCTCTGATACCGACACGATTGCCAGGCTCGGCTCGCTCCCGGCAGGCGGGTGGTGGAACGAGCCAATGGAGTTTGGGTAGTAGGCTTGCAGGACGGACAGGAGTGCAGGGAGGGTCGAGCGCGGGATAGACGTGGAGAGGAGATAGATCGTGGGCCACCGAGACGGCTGCGGTGGTGGTTCGGGCGTAGATCCTGGAATTGGTGGTGCTGCTGGGACTGACGGCGTTGATGCTGCTGAGGTTGATGTGGCGGCCGACGACGACGGCGACGATAATGATGATGGTGATGATGATGATGATGACGACGGCGACGACGACGACGACGACGATGATGATGATGCTAATGATGATGATGATAGTGATGATGATGATGATGATAGTGATGATGATGATGATAACGACGAGGTTGATGACGATGACGAGGTTGATGGCATGCCTGATGCCAAAACTGGGCTAGATACTGACGAGTCAGGCGATGAAGACTCCGCTGCGGTACCGCCAGCCGCCTGGGCAGCCAAGAAAGCTCTGAGCGACTCGGCCGTCGGCGAGTACAGCGTGTGCGCTCTGACAAGAGCAGTTGCTGACGTCCGCCTGGCAGCGCTGGAGAACGCTCTCTCAGAAAGACGCATTGCGAGGTATGGCAAGTAAATCAGACACAGAGCAAAACTGAACGCAGCTGGACTGAAAAAGTGGAGGCATACAGCGCCCGGACCCATGAAATCTGTCTAGACATGTAGATTAACCAACATATAGTCCCTCTTTATACAATATTATCGCTATGCACCTTGATCTGTATGCCTTCGGGCCCCTCCTTGGCCACATCATTATACTAGCCGCAAACGCTCTGAATCGAGTATTTGTGGTTGGTGGGGTCACTAGGGATCCACCCACCCGCCAGGCCGGCCGAGTACGACCAGTCCGCCGCCGATTCAGTCTTCCACGTCCAATGGCTGCGAAGAAGTCAGCGCACGGCAATGAAAGTCAGATCAACTTACATCCACCCTTGCCCGTTGTTCTCGTATGTCTGCACCTGAGTATCATAAAACTCGCGCATAAACTCCTTGTACTCCCTGCGAGAGACTTAGTGGCGAATCAAGACATAGAATAAGATAGGACATACTGGGAGAATGACGACCCATCGCCTGTCTTGGTGGAACAATCACCAATATAATACGACCCGGGATAGCTACCGTCGTACCGGGCGCCGATGCCCCGCCCGTTGAGGCTGGACGCGCAGTCGGTGCTGGCGAGAGTCCACTCGCCGACCATGAGCCACAGCGGCGCAGAAGCATAGCTGCTCGCCTTGTCGCAGATGCCCTGCAGGTGCTGGGGCCAGTCCCACGCATTGAAGTCGTTGCTGAACACCTGGTAGTTGTGGGTGTCGATGAACACGTCTTCCCAGTTGGGCTCGGGCATGTAGTTGTTAAACGTCGACAGTGCCTGGAAACCGTCATGGATGATGAGTGCGAGACCCGACTTGGAAGCGGAGCCCTGTGGAGCCCACGGGTATCGAGCCGCACCATACGCATCGTACCAATATTGTCGTGTTGTGCTAAGCAGCTGGCTGGAGAGGTAGGTGGCAGGTTCGTTGAGCAGCCCAAGCATAGTGACGACCTGCCAGTACGACGGATCCGAGTACTTCAGCGACAAAGTCTGGATGACTGCCTTGGTGCGCGCCACATTCGAGGCATTGTCCGACCAGTGAGCATCGCCACGGTGGCCAGAGTTGTCGTACCCGTTTTGCGAGCCGGGTGCACCATGTAGGTCCACGATCACTTTGATGCCGTAAGTCCGCGCCCAGCCAATCGCACGGTCGAGATAGTCTGCCTGGCCCTGGATGTATGGTTCTCCGCCAGACACATCGTACGCCCAAAACCCGATGGGTATCCGCACGTGGTTGAGCCCCGCCGCTATGGGCATTTAGCTTCTTCAAATGGTAGAGCCCAAGACTTGGAACCCACCGGCAATCTGCCTAAAGTCGTCCTCGGTATACCAAGTGTTCCAGTGATTGACCAGTGCGCTGTGTGCAGTATCGTAGTCCTGGTATTGGCTAAAGGTCCATTCGTCGACGATCCCGTCGTTGCCGGTGTTCTGAAACAATGAAGGGGTGATGAAAGGTTCTAGCACTAGCCACTGCGCAGGTCAGCAAGAGCTAGTAGAAGGACGGATGTGTCGACGGGGTATGATCATGAGGCCGGAATTGGGGGATTCGGTGGCAGGGTCAAGCCAGGTGGCAAAGTATACGAAAGAGGCAGCCGCACGGAACGGCTACCGGGCAAGGTGGCGAGTGGCATGGAGGCCACAGAGTGCATAACCCGGATTGGGTGAGGACAGTCGAGATGATGCCCAAGACTGAAAGATATAGTGGCGTTGGAAACCTGTACGCACCCCGCCAATGTTGACTCCCCGAATCTTTTCCGAGCCGTATGGCCAGCCGACATTGACGCCGCGAGCCTCGATGGCTCTAGCAGCTGCCGGGAGGGAGAGGGTGAGGGGGAACAGCAGCGAAGCGAGGGCAAACAGGCTCGAAGCGACCACTGCACTGTCAGCTGAGATTGGGTCCCGGAAGAGGAGACGGCTCACTGGTGAGGAAGTCTCAGGTCGCTGCTGGTCGTCTCAGGATCGAGCCGACGACGAGTCCGATAGGGGAATGGAGGGTCGGTGGTGGTGTAGTAGGAGCAGGCAGTGACGCTGGGTAGTGTCAGTGAGGATGGGGGGAAGAAGAGAGTGTGGCAAGGGACGGGGGGGAAGAAGGGGGCGAAGACGAGGTTGATATACAGTCAGCGACCGACCCGAGTGAATCGTATGGATCGTATGGTACCGTCGTCGGTGTTTGGGGCCCACAAAGGACGGAGAGGCAGAGTAAAGACAGGCGGGCAGGAGGCAGCCCTAGCCGAGGTTATTTCCAGCAACGTCCGCGAGGGCGAGTATGACGAGCGAGGTGAGGGTCAGGTGAGCGACGAGGTCCCCGTCAGTGACTTGTATGACTTTGGGCACGAGCCACCTGTCGATGCGGTTCTATTTATCTATCTTCTAATACTTGTCTTGTTGTTTACCGGCAGCTGGGCACGTACGACGGCGACGAAGCGTATGACTGCGGCAGCCGGCTAGACACAGGTGGTCGGTCTGTCGGATGCTCAGGCACGGCTCTGTGCAGTATGTCCCAGTGAACAAGGCGAAGGACCAGTGGGAGGAACAAGAAGGAGGAGGCGAAGAAGAGGAGGAGAAGAAGGAGAAGCAGGCGAAAGAGGCGACTGTGGTCGTATGGATGGGGGAATGTAAAGGAAAGAAGGAAAGAAGGAGATTGCAGTGAATATCACACGTTTAACATGACGCTGTGGGTGTTATTTCAGGGGAAAACAAGATACGGACACAGGATAACGCCTCGTCCCGCTTCCCTTGTTGGTTCCCATGGCTTGCCTGTCTTGCACGGCTTGTCCATATGGCTGCTGGCTGTCACCCACCGAGGACATGTCATATATCAGTTCAGACTGTCTTGCAAGCCGGCCACAACCATAACAACAACCACCACCACCACCACAAACAACAGAAGGACGGAGAGCAAATGCAAAGCGACGGCAAAAATCCCATGGATTGGGTCAAGGGTGTCTCTGCCAGGCACGGCGCCGCGCGGATCACGAGCCTACCACGGGTGATATCAGATTCCCGCTCAACTTTGTTCTGGTGTCTTGCCGCCGTCGGCCTTCTTATCCCTTCTTCTGCTTCTTCCTCGTCTTCTTCTTCTTCTTCGTCTTCTTCTCCTTCTACGTTGTGGTTTATCATGCTCTGCAAGTCTCGTGCAGTCTCGTGCTCTGCAAGCCTCGTGCTGCAAGTCAAGGGCGTCAGCAGTCAAGCATGCAGCACCAGGACAACCAAATTGACAAAGGCATCGCTCGCTCGCTAGAGATCGTCTAGAAGCACCACCAAGGCTCCGGTGACCCGACCCGGTGTTCCGGGTGTCCCAAAGGACCAGAAGCACATGCAGCCCGCGTCATCCTGCCCATCGCTTGCTCAGCAAGCACCTCATGTATCACCTCATCTGACATTTCAAAACTACGAGCACGTTTCTCAAGCAGTCAAGGCACCACGTGACAGGCTGCCCGAGTAGAGAACCGTATTAGTGCACATGATACATGAGGACGTGAAGCCAAACGACGCAAAGGCAAAGCACGCGTATAACCAGGCAGTCCTGCTCAACTTCTTCTGGCTTCACGCAGGTGACCTTGCATCCTTTATACGTCGTCCAGCGTGCAGTCTGCACCACCGAATGACGAGTCGCCGTACTGCATGCTTTGCATCTTTGCGCGCTCCACACATCGAGCCTCTTCTTCTATGACCACATGTATCGATCGATCTTTGCCCCACAGCACGCTCCTTACCAGTTCTTCAGCCAATACGCCACTTTGTCCTTCAACGGCATGCCCTTGAAGCTGATGGGCTCGTCCTCATCCTCGCCGTCAATGTCGGCGAATTCGCGTGCGCCGGAAGAGAGGTCCATCTCCTTCATCCGCACATACCTCGTGCGCCGGATGACTGCGTGTGTCAGTCGATGAACTGTGAGGCAGAGGACGAATATGGATCATCCGCCCGACTCACTCTTGTATCCTGCATATCCGACAACGTAGACCGGAATCCCAATGTAATGGGTGATGAAACTACCAGATCAGCTTTCATCCGGAATCACGTAGTAGTGGACATACGACTTGTAGTCAAACGGCATGAACGCGTCGAATCCCTTGAAGAATGACAGGAGACAAGTGAAGAAGAGCGCAACGTAGGTCAGGTACGGCTGGAAAGGCGCCTTGTACGGCAAGGTGTCGCGGCTGATGCCTTGCGCTTTCATGCCGCGCATAAATGCAACGTGGCTGGAGAGGATTGAGATCCATGTGAGTGAGCCAAAGATGGTCACAGTCGAGACGAGGTAGTTGAAGATGACCAGTGCGTCGGCAGATGCTACCAGGTAGGCCAGGCCCATGAACCTACAAGGTGACGTGAGCACGAACAATATTGGCCGGAAAAAGGCGCAAGAGGCACGCATGAGCGTGGTGAGCTTGAAATTTATAAACGAGTCGGTGGGGAGGAGACCGGGAGGATGACGGTAACCCACGCGCCAGTAAACATGAACGCCACCCAAGGAACACCGCGGGAAGTGCAGCGCGTGAAGATGCGCGGAGCGTTTCCATCCTTTGCCATACCGTACAACGTCCGCGTGGCAATGTACTGGTCAGAGTTGGCCGCTGAGAGGGTGAAAACTAGGATGCTGGGGATGTCAGCATTCAAACAAGTGGCGAATCTGACTAGCGCCGTGAAAGGCAAGGCAATGACTCAATTGCCATCATTGCAAAGCAATGACATAATCACCCGAGAACTGGGAAAGCTTCGGGGAAGACAGGGCTTCTGGAGGCGTAGTAAGACTCACCAGGCATTGATGATCTGAGGCAGGACCGGGATTGATGCCGCTTGAATCGCAACCACAAATGGCGATGCCGATGCGCCGCCACTCGTCCCTTTCTTGGCCGCTTGAGCCAGCAGGGTAGAACTCGAATCGACAATCATCCCGACGACTGCGAGCGACGGTCAGCGGAATGTAGAGTACCCTGGACCCAAGGGATTAGGCTCACTGAGGACACCGATGATGTAGAAGAAGAGAATCCGGAAGAATGTCTTCTTGATCGCCGCCGGTACCGTCTTGCGTGGGTTCTGCGAAGCAAGACGTGTCAACACGGACGCACATACAGATCAGACGCGCATCAAGAATGACAGACAGCATGATGGCACGCGGCAAACAGGAGACACACCTTGGCCTCGCCAACAGTAACACCAATGAGCTCAGTGCCCATGTACGCAAACAACGCAAGGACGAGCGCATTCACGAATCCACAGAATTGGCCAGTCGCCCCAGTCGTCTTGTAAGCCTTGAACGCCCGGCCATCGTGCCAGTACCGGAAGCCGATGCGCTCCTGCCCTGGCACGCCTCCTAGATCGATGATCAGGCCCAGGAGGATCAGGCCCGTGAGGGTGATAATCTTGATCATTGATAGCCAGAATCTGCAAAGTCAGCGAGTGGATCTCCAACTCAACACCTGCTGGCGACAATAAAACTGAATCGCGTTGGACGAGGAGGTCGCAAGGCAGAATCGGAAGAAAGGGCCTGACTAGCTTGATTGGATTGAAATAAACGACTCACTCAACCTCGCCGAACCACTTGATGCCGAGGCAGTTGATGGCGATGACAAAGGTGATAAAGATCGTAACCCAGGCGGCTCCGTTGATCGACGAGTTCCAGAATCGAATCTAGAGCAAATCGTCAGCCACAGCACGATACTTGTCTGGTCTTGGAATGTGGCTGGGCCCCTATGGTACAGACTCTGTTGGGCTTGGGTCAGACCTAATGAAACTCACCACAAGAGACCCTGCAACTATTTGATTCGGCGAGATGATGAGATACTTGCACAGGTACACGAGCGCAGTGGCGAAACCGTACGCCCCGTCAACGCATCGCGTAGCGTGACCTGGAAATCCGCGCTTGCTGGGATACCGGGTCGACATCTCTCCCAAAGCCAGCATGACCGCGAAGCACCTGTCAACGAGGCTGATCAGCTTCTTTGGCCTTGCGCGCCGTATATCATCGAGTGAATTTGTATATGATCGGGGTCACGTGTATGAGGGGGTGATGTGGATGGACGAAGACTTACACGATGCCCATGATGATGTATGCGATGAGCAGAGAACCGGGACCCGACCTGGCCAGCGAGCTTCCAGAGCCGATGACGAGGCCAGTACCTGCAGACTTGTCAGCTTCTCGGCGTTCTTCTTTCAGCCTCTTCTTGTGCTTCTTCCTCAGCCAGTTGGCTCTCCTCGCTCTTCGTTCGGTCGCTCTTTCATTCATTCTCTCTGTCCTTCCCGACATCCTCTCTCATTCTCCTCTTCACAATGCGGGAGATCCCTTGGTCGCCTCATATCCTCTCTCGAAGCAACACAGCCAGCAAAGACAAACATACCGATAGCTCCACCAATCGCAATCATACTTATCTGCCTCGGCTTCAAGGACCGGTGTGTCTCCTCCTCGCGCGGCTCTGGCTCGCCAACATACACCCCCTCCGTGGCCTGGTACGCCGCATTGTCCTTCTCTTTATCGTTTGCGTTGAGGTTGCGGTCGTTGGCGGCCGGGTAGTTGTCCGTCTGCCCGTCGGTTTGCCCGGGGTAGACGATACCGTCAGGACGAGCGGGGGACTGGTCGTGGTCGTTGACGTGGAAGGGCGACATGAGAGCGTCACTTGGTGGCCGTCTATCCCAAGGTTGAGGGTATGAGGTGTGAGGTGAGGGTCGGTGTCTAGTGAGGGAGTGAGAACAAGACGTCGAGAGGGAAAGACGATGGACGAGTTACAGAAGGAGGAGAGTATAGTAGAGAGATAACAACGAAGAAGGGCCGACAGGAGCACCACTGAGCATGCGCTGCCAGGTCACTCGACTGGAGCTTCGTACGTTCTGTCAGCTAAATTTTCCCTTGGTGTATCTCCTTGCTGCATGCCTCCTTGCTGCTTCTGCCCTCGCTCCTCCCCGGAGCTCTTTCGCCGGAAGCATCTCTCACCTCTTGTCCTTCCCTCCTCCTCCCTCTCCTTCTTGGCGCTCTGTCCCATCTAACCCCCCCCTCTCTCTTTCCTCTCCCCTCCCATGCTCTCAGATCGCTTGGAGTGCCAAGATCCTCTCGAAGAGTGAATAATGAGTTTAGCGAGGTGTAGTGTAAAAGCCTCGTGTGGCGGTGGGACACGGGGGAAATAGCTTGGCGTCTCAGGCACCAAGTGCGTGCGTCTGAACTGCATGACGCTGATGCTTGGCCAAAGCGCAGCTTTGTTGAGAAACGTCAAAGCAGACGACATGACGACCGGTGAGGTGCAATGTTTCTACTCATACACCGACATCCAGGGCTCAGCTGCGAGAGTGACAGCTTCCAAATTCACCCGCTGCGCTTGGCGCCGTGGCTCCAACTCTCTATCATCACCAATGCAACTAGAGATGTGCTACAGGTAAGCCAAGAAATCATGCGCTCATCCTTATCGAGCCAGGTAGTTGCGGGGCGCGATATCCAAGCACCAACCAGACTCGACAAAGTCAGACGCAGATAAGCAAAGAGCAGCGACGTGCTCGCGCCATGGTTGCACCGGCCTCGTTGGCGTCTGGCTGCATCGGCTCATGCAGCTATCTACTCTGCTCCTGCCAAGCCTCATATACCTCGTCATCGTTCGGCCCAATAAATCTGACTCGTAAGCTTTGCCCCAATATGCGCTCACCGACACTCACGGCCTGACCATTCGGTTGAAGCTGTTATTTTCCTCGCGTATTGATTTTGGACTCAGCTTTGACAGATACTTCATCGCCAAGCTCTCCCAGGCGTGATACCTGCGACGCGTCAGACTCGACCATGCAGAGGCCAGTAAATTGCCAGTCACAAGATCCTGAAGCAAACAAAAGGCATGGCGATAAAGCACTCACGCATACTGCCCCGTGCCGTGAAAGTCATGGTCATCCCGCTCATGGGTATATTGAATTTCCTCCCCGTGCCACATGGGCCAGAAGAACGCCCGTTCTGACAAGACCTGCACTTCGTCCGGATGGCGCCGTGCAATCTCCTATTCACGCGAGCATATCAGCTCGGTCGCACCTGCCTCACGAGTGGCAGGGCCGACGAACCCAGGGGACGACAACACTGTGGTGTGCCCATACATGCTCGTCAAAGGTGGCGTACGATTCGATCCACCTGTCGATGAAGGTCGAATTCGGCGCGGAGATGATGATTGCGTTCTACGTAGGTGAGCCACGGGCGTCACGAGAACATGAGGATGAAGGAAGGGAGCGCATAGCTTGAGGAGAGGGCAGAACTCACGCATAGGCCTTCGGGGTCTAAGGCATGTCGTCGTGAGTCAGGGGACGCCTCCATGCCCAGTGTTGTCTCGTAATACAACAGGTCATCGAAGCTTTTGATCCTGAGTGGATATTAGGTGAGTTCTGCGATGTATCTCCAAGACCGTCAAAGCTTCCCCACCGCTCCGGCTTAGACTCAAGGTCTGAAGTCCCAGATACCATCGAGTCCAGCCCGTTCGGATCTCTGACCACTGACAGCGACAAGAGCAACGAGCGATCCGACAATCTCTCGCTTCCCAAGAAGGGAACCAACAATCTCTCCTGTCACTTGTCCTTTGCTGTTGCTTCTGGGGACTTACACGAATACATCTATATCGAGATATATCCCGCCGGACCACTTCATCGCCAAAAGCCGCAGCACGTCAGCCTTGTGCGCGAAATGCGAGATTTTGCGCCCGTGCACCTCGTCGGGGGCTTGGGTCTTGATGAGCTCCAGATTGGGTGCGATGAGGTCCCACCACGGTCCGGAGGGGAGGTATTGGTAGTGACTGTGGCGTCAGCCAAGAACAGGGGAGGGGGGGGTACATGCATGTCGGTGCCTCTATATGACAGGGGTCGTAAGAGACATAGACATACAAGTAGATCTTCTCCGGCTTGAGGTTGAGAATCGCGCTCCTCATCGCCAGATAGGCGAAATAGGGCAACTCGTCGCCTCTATCTCCTCCGTCCTTCGGCGGCTTGAGACCATACACGTAGTGTACCGCGTTGGGGACTTTCATGCCTTTCTTCTTCGGCTTGCTCGGCGGGGGAAGGTAATCTGGCCTTGTGGGCTCCGGGGGAGGGGGGAGGAATTGGAACGTTGGGATACGGAAGGGAGAAGGCGTGTAGGTGCCTCGTGGATTTTCGGCGAAGAGGGACATGCCTGAGAAGGGTGGACGGAGGTAGAGGCAGAGGAGGAGCAGGGTGAGGAGGAGAAACGAGGGCGAGGGGAGCTGTAGCCTTGTGCCTCGGGAGATGGGGACGGACTGTTCAAGTGGCAGGAGCGTCAGTATGGGCTTGGAACTCGGCCTCGAGCAGGGAACAGGAGGACAAGCAACCAGCTGAAACGTGAAGACGTAGCGAGCAACAGAGGTAAGAACGTACCAGCGGCCGATTACCCCTGTTCCACATCGGAAGCACCGTCATCGTCCACTCCTTCCCTTGTCGACCAGCCCTTTGACTCGTACGCCGACCCGCCCGGCTTCCAGGAGTATTATAGAGAATGATGGTCGGACGACTGCCTCAAGCTGGCAGAAGGGTGGGATATTTCGGAGCGGAACAGTGCACTCAGCGCATACTGGAGACCTGTCGAAGCTTGCCGTGCGCACAACGACCGTTCTCAAGGTCAACCAAGCCGAGGCAACGCCGAAATGTCGAAGACAAAGCTACAGTACAGACATGGAAATTGACAAAAGGTCAGTCGCGGAGAGGCCGCCGGCCAAACTCCGGCACTCGCTGCGCATTCAACTTCGTCGCGGTATCTTTCAGTACGACACGTCTGTGAAGCTTTTGCCGATAGGATGCGCTGATTGTTCCAGTCAGGTCACCAGTAGGTTCACTCGAGTACATCGAGACATCGGGTCACAATGCATGCATCGAGCTCGCGCACGGTTACAATTAGCTATGGAAAGCTCTAGGCTATGCGCCCCCCCCAAGTCAACCCCACTTCAGGCAGTCCACCTTCCCTGCTTCATAGTGAATAGAAATGGCTTGCCACCCACGATCCACAAGAATGAGACACGGATCTAAATCCTCGACAACACCAGATCGCGAGCCACGATGACGCTGGTCTCACCGCCGCCCAACCTCGACTCATTCTTCCCCCACCCACCGCTCCGCAACCTCGCCGATCAGAGGTAACCAGAACCGCCCCAGCCCGTCTTGCGCGTCTCTCCACGCGCGAAACGATGTGTACAGCGTCACTCCAACGGATCCGATGATGAGGATCACGCGGAGGAACTTGGGAAAGGGGATGAGGAGGTTGAACAGCAGGATCAAGCCCAACAGTGGTGTTGTAAGCAGTGCAGATTGGTATGCTATCGCAATGTCAGTATTTGCCTTGTATAGCGCATCTACGTTTGGCAGCTGAGGAGACGAGGCGCCAAGAGGCGAGGGAGAACAGAGACCCACCGTGGAATCGAACGTAGTCATTCTGTGTCTCTAAGATGAGGAAGAACAATGCTGCTCTCGTCAGTGCCTGCCGGCTCAACCTTTCCCTCTCATATTCTAACAACGACCTCTCTCCCTCCCGAAACCCTTCACTCCTATTCAATGTAATCAAGACTCACCGGTCACCGGGCCCCCCAGATACGCAGCAGCCGCGATCAAGTCGACTCTCCACCCAAACCTGCTCTCCCACGCGTTGGCCCTATCTGCCTCCCCTCCTGCGCCCACACCGCTGCCATTTCCAGAGTATCCTCCCGAAAACTCCGGGTCATTCGTATACGACTGCGGGACGGAGGTGGGATCTGACAGGGTCCCGCCAGCCTGGTACGATGCGCCGTAGGAAGATTGGTCACTGGCGAGTCAGCCTGTACGATAGCGGTGACAAGACATAGGGCTGGGTGTCGGATAACAACTCAAGCATCGCATGCCTGAAATTCAATACAGAACAAGGGAGAGAAGGAAAGAGAGAGGGACCTGTGTATGCAGGGGAACAGGTATGGTGGCAGCTGGGCGGAGAAGGAAGAAGACAAGGGACATACCGAGTGAACCATGGACGTTTAGGCTTAGACTTGCCTCGCCCGCCAAGCAGAGATCTCGAAGACTCGGATGGTGGGTCAGTAGAGGGGACGTCGGGTGGTGGTTGGTCTGGCCGAGTATCATCAGCTCGACAAGCTCACGCATCCTCGCGCTGCGGGCGGCCGCGACTGGCATGACGTACAAGGTGAGAAGTTCATTGTCGTCTGCCTGATCTCGCCGCCTCTTCCGATCGTTCAGCGAGTTGTGTGAACCGCAGATGCCCAGATGCTGATGCTTTTGCCCGTCAATGTGCGAGTAGACGAGTGAGAAGACTGTGACTGTATTACAACGTTGCAACAAACCGAATTCGGCCAACACGGCCGCCGAGAGACGCAGACATCGTTATTCGGTCCCCCATTTCTGGGGGAGGCGACACTTGGTAGAAGGAACGTCGTCGTGCCGAGCATCGTTTTGAACAAATCCAAACGTCGACTACGACTCTACTGTGTACGCTGCAGCGGCATTCTTGGTCTTGCTCGAAGCAAAACACCCAACCCGGGGGAACCGTGCACTGATACGCACTGAGCAGCCACCAAGATGGACGCTGCTCTTCTCAAGCAGATCCAGTGTCAGTCTCTTCGCCTCATAAGCGGTGCTACAATCAGCAACATTAGACTGATACCTCGCAGCTGGCAAGGGCCTGAAAAAGGTCCAGACAGTCGACAAGTCTGCGCCTCTGATAGAAGGTGCTAGCCGAGGTGGGGGAGGGGGCGGAGGAGGAGGCGGTGGCGGCGGAGGACGAGCGCCTGCAGCTCCTGCTGCACCCATGAGCGGCTCTGATGGTCCAGCGCAACAACTCGCCGGCCTCTTCGCTGGAGGCATGCCGTCTCTAAAAAAGACTGGTGCTCGTGGGTCACTCACACTATGATAGCAGAGCCTTGCTGATGGAGCGTAGCTGGAGCCTCGACGCTCGCCAAAGCACCGCCTGTCCCCGGGGCGCCTCCTCGACCGGCTGCGGCGCCGCCTGCTCCACCTGCCCCTGCACCCCCACGACCGAGTGCCGCGCCTCCACGTCCGATTGCTGCACCTCCACGACCAGGTGCTGCACCTCCACCCCCTCCACCCCCTCCACCCCCACCTCCTGGAGGTCCACCAAAGCGAGGACCGCCAGCACCGCCAGCTCCGCCTGGACGAAGGTGAGTTGAAGGTAATTGATCAGCAGCTGACCATTTCAGTGCCCCTCCTCCACCAGCCCCACCACCACCACCTTCTGCACCACCCCGAGCCCCTCCCGCACCGCCAGCGCCCAGCCGGAGTGCTCGAGTTCCTGTTCCTGCGCCACCCGCACCTCCCCGGGCCCCTCCCGCACCGCCGGCACCACCAGGGAGGGCTGCACCCACTCCTCCAGCTCGCAATGGACAGCCTGAATTGCCAACGAGGAGCTCGCCAGCACCTCCATTGCCCGGGAGGTCGCCAGCCGTACCCAGCAGGCCAGGCGGTGCAGCTTCCGGAGTAAGACTGTCACACGCCTTGCCGTTGATCCGTACTGATGGCAGCAGAGAAGCGTACCTCCTCCGCCGCCACCACCACCAGCGTCGCACGCTCCAGTGAGTCGGACTCCAAGGATAAGAGAGTATAGTCTGACGTGACCGACAGAGAGCACCGCCTCCGCCACCTCGTCCCACCGGCCCGCCAGCTCTTCCCTCCAGAACACCATCAACAACCGGCCCGTCGCGGACGCTTCCGCCACCGCTCCCATCAAGCAGTGCTCTGGCTGCGCCTACTCCTCCACGACGACCATCTTCCGCGTCCTTCTCCTCGATGTCAGCTCCTCCACCCCTAGCGCCACCGGCTCCGCCCCCAGCGCCACCTGCCCCGCCAGCAGCAAGGGCATTACCACCTGCGCGAGTTCCGCCCCTGCCTCGTGCTCCAGTCGAGTCCGAAGAGGAAGCGGATGAGGAGGAAGACGATGCACCTCCGCCTCTACCGTCTGGTCGCCACGCGCCGTCGGCTCCTGCTGCCGCTCGTGCTTTGCCGCCCCGGCTACTCCCTGCCGCTCCGAGCCCACCTCCTCTAGCGGCACGTCCTCCGCCAGCGATTCCAGCCTCGCCAACGCCTGAGCGGAGCAGGCCTCATCCACAGGGGACGGCATTTCCGCCGCCTCCCCCTCCGCCGGGCGTCTCGCCGGCGGCTGCCAAGCGGTCCAGCCTTGCCCCGCCCATCATGTCGTATTCTTCTTCAAACGATAATTTGCCAAACGGACACTCTAACGGAAATGGTGTCGAGGACGACGTGCCTGAGCCGCCAGCGGTGGTTGGGAGCTGGACTTTCCCTATGAAGGGCATGTTTCCTGCTCCCCGGCCGTGGATCGGGGGGAAAAAGTGAGTTATAATGTCTGCGTGGTCGTGGGGCAAGTGCTGACATGGGCAGGACATACGCGTCTGGGAACGCTACTGGCGGAGGCATAGGGTTCCACCCATAGGTGCTTGGGTGGATGCAGAGCAAAATCCATGTATGCTGAGAATGGTGAGGACTGGACGATGGGAGTAGATGTGTGCCCTGGGAGTGTCAGGTGGAAATCTGGAATGTCACGATGGTGATTGCGTGACTGTTTTCGAGATGCTATTTTTTCAATCCAGATGCGTGTATACGATGATGCATGTATGATCAATTGTTCATTGTGACAAGATAGTCTTGACGCTAGACACGGCAGTAGGCGATACAGCGAATAGCTAGCAGCATGGCAACCAATATCACTTTTCACCCTGGTGAGTTGGCCTGCAACTGGCCAAGACGAGCCATTACCCATCGTCTGTGATTTCGGGAACGGTCATGGGTATGGATTCACCCATGTAAGCATGGAGTTATGGAAGGGGAATTGAAGTGGAAATGGAGATGAACATGGAAGAGGCTATGCACGCACGTTGGGATTGACACAGACGACACGGATGACACGGATGACACGGATGACACGGATGACGGATGGCTGATCCGGGAACAGGCGCCGTAGGACAGGACGAGCGGGCGCAACTGCTAGGGCAACGAGGAGCGACCATCTGGCTCACTGGTCTTTCCGCCAGCGGCAAGGTATGTTACTCGGACTCATCAACAAGTCTTCCTTGCGCGCCAAGCTACAAGAAAGATGAGCTGATCCGGGGTTCCCTTCCGGTAGTCTACCATCGCTACCGCGCTCGAACAGCACCTGCTGCACAAGGGGCTGCATGCGTACCGGCTCGACGGAGATAACATTCGTTTCGGCCTGAACAAGGACCTGGGCTTTGATCCGGCCTCGCGCGTGGAGAATGTGAGTGGGCTACGTCGTGCATCCAGTCCATCGTTCTTGAATCATTCATGCGCCATGGGCCACCTGCCCCCTCCCATCCCGATTGCCCTCCCGTCCTTCCCCACGCTTCGTCTGCCGTTTTGTGTGCCGTCGCCGCCTCCTCCGACTCACATCAGTCTCAACGACTCGGCGTCTTTCTCCAGCTCGGGTCGGGTGGCTGGAATGCGGACAAACGGCTGACCACTCAGATCCGCCGGATAGGCGAGGTCTCGCTCCTCTTCTCCCTCTCCTGCTCCCTGACGATCACCGCCTTCATCTCGCCCTACATCTCCGACCGCGACCTTGCGCGCTCGCTGCACGCCGCGCACAATCCGCCTATTCCATTTGTCGAAGTCTACGTCGATGCGCCGCTCAGCGTCGTCGAGGGCCGCGATCCCAAAGGCCTGTACAAGAAGGCTCGGGCCGGAGAGATCAAGGGTAGGTGTTGGGCCTTTTCGGTGTCGAGCATTATAGATGTCGAGCCTTGCCGGCAGCTTGACTGCATTGAGGAGCCTGACTGCATCGGGTCTGCCCCTCCTCACCTCCTGCGTCTCCTAGGTCAAACGACAGTCTCTTCTGCATCATTGTATATTCTGCCCTCTCCCCACTCTACCGCGACCTCACACTTCTCTCCACTCCACCATAACAGAAGCCCATCACGTCCACAACCACAGGCTGACCGCTGTTGCAGAGTTCACAGGCATCTCGGCGCCGTACGAAGCGCCCGTTGCCCCAGAGATCCATATCCGCACCGACGAGCTCGACGTCGCGGGTGCCGTCGCCAGAATTGTCCAGTACCTCGAGGAGAAGGGGCTGATTGGCAAGCAATAGACCGACCGACCTTGCATTCTGGGACAGCAATGGAGGACCCATATAGCTAGTCGATCAGGCCCTGCATTACTGAGGACCTCGCACAGCGAGGCCAGGACTCAATATGCTATATGCCTGCGTATATGAGACGAGTGATGCCTGCTTGCTTGCGATCCTGGAATCTGAAGGCCACAAGACACTATTATACATTCGTTGCAGGCCTCATGCATCATGAGCCCCCAAGGCAGAGCACATCACCCGCTGCACCACCCTACCGGTCTCCGCGCCGTATCATCCCTGGGCAGCGCGGCCTGTGCAACCTGCCTCAACACGCCACTGAGCTCCTGCACCCCCCTTGAGACGGCATGGTCCACGCCATTGGCATCACCCACCCTGCCAAGGACTTTATCGATCGTCTTGAGCATGCGGCTCTCCTCGTCCTCTTCTTCATAATAAAGCTCACGATCCGCGTCGTCCATTTGGTCGTGAGCCAGCCGATTAAGACGTTCCCGCCGCCGTGCAAGGAGGCTAACGAGCAGCGAAGAAATGGCTTGCAGGAGCCGCCGTGTCGTCTCGCCCGTCAGTGAGATATGGAACGCCCGCAAACAGTCGAGGATCGCATCGAAGCTGCAGTACCACACAAGTCAGTCAATCTACAATCTCCGCTGGTACTCTCTTGAATCGCACGTACATCTTCCAGATGGAATACGGCTCGTCCTCGAGCGAGGCCCGGCGGATGAGCGCTTGCATGATCGGGTCAGTATCGCTTGACGCAGTGAATCTGCCTAACGCAGTCCCGGCAGGCACAAGCTTGGCCAACAAACTGATTGCACAGTCAGAGAGAGGCAAGCGTTTATCGGCTTTTGAGCTGTTGCAACTTACTGAGCAGATACCTGCAAATCATCAACAATCGAACTCCACCACACCTTGACCAGGGACCTACCCGACGTATACCGGCTGTGGCGACACCTGTTGCCTTGAGACCTTCGAAGGCGATCGTCAAGATACTGTCGTAGTACTGCTCGATATCCGAGGGCAAGACGGAAACAAATGCGGCAAGATGATCAAGAGCGACATGCTTGTCGCGGATCTCCTCTGAGTCGTCGTCAAGCTCATCCGATGATTGCTCATCGGCAGAGAGTAGACTGGACCCGAAGACTACCCAGAGTCAGTATACTCTGCAGGAGTGATGGCCAGTTGCGATCCTCACTGGGATTCCGAGTGACAACTTTGCGTGAAGCCGCTTGCATCACCTGCGGGAGCACATGCGGCAGAAACGGCTTAAAGTCTGACCCTAATACTTGGCACATGCTCTCCCATCCTGGACAACCATCAGCAGAAACCAGACACTCGCGGATGACTCACCATCCGTGACGTATCTCTCCCGTACATCAGCATCACTCAATTCACCCTGCATCTTCAACAGGATCTGGGCAAGGCTTAAAGCGTCCGAAGAGAATGCCTAGCCAGGTGAGTTACTGGACTAACACTCGCTCAACATTGACTTACGGCTTTACCGACTGCCCTGCCTGTGCATGTTTAGCCATACTTGACTTCAAAGTAACGCCACAAACCGCACGTACCGCAATGCATTGCAGCCTCGATTGCTCGACCGCTCAGCTCTCGGCCCTCAGTCGGCATCGGCGACTGCAAAATCCTCAGGAGCAAATCCATCACGTCTCCTGCACAGGCTCAGGATCGACATCGCCAGCTACATAAGATGGAAGCCTGAGCTTACTATAACAGGAGGAGAAGGCCGCTTGAGTACCAGCAGCGATTAAGCCTAAGAACACGGTCAACTTCGCCAAGCCGACACCTTCGGCAAACGTACCTAAAGTGTCTACTATCTGTTCTTGCACGTAAAGCGGCGCGCCACCGAAAGTCTGCAAAAGTCCTCGAACGATACTTTCAACGTGCGGCAGAACCTGGTTCTGCTCCTCTAGGTTATCGAAGAACGCCGATATTGCCTGTGCGGCGTGCGCGCGGACCCTGCGAGCATGAGCTTGGCCCTCTTCGCAACGTAAGCCACTGACCGAGACTCGCTGTCCTGGAGCATCTCGAGCAGTATGTCGAATGACCTCTGCGCGTACTGCGCTTTCATTTGAGGCTACAACAAGGTTAATGCCATGCACGAGGCACGGAGGCTGGGGGCACCGTGAAGGGACGAGACAAGAAGTACAAGGAGACATGGCGCTCAACACTTGTGGACCTTTGCAACGCACTTTGGCAGAAGTGGTACGAGCCAGGCACTCGAGAAAGGCGTATCGTACCCTCGGATGTGGATCTCGAGCAGTCGGTGCGATAAGTCTTCTCAGTCAGCGATTTTAGGCATCCACTGCAAGGGGACGGAACTCACGGCAAGATGACTTCTAAGCCGGCCTGTTCGTCCTGAATTGTCTTTAACTGAGGATACACGGTAGGAGCTTAAAGCGACTGACATCCTCGCCGTATTCTACTAACATCCAAATCGCTGCTAGACCGGCGTACCGACATCGCCAGTCCGCCTGCTGCAACAGTGCCTGGGCATGAGCGAGGGCGCTGGCCATCATGGGGTGTCGGCCGTTCTCGTCTTCCCATGATCCTTCTGAGAGAGCAAAGACAATCCGGTAGAGAGTCTCCTCTGCTTGATCAGGATAGCTTGGGTCCGTGTCGTCTACCTAACACCGCTCATGAGCCACGATCTGAGGTAGGCAAAGCGGAAGACGCCTTGCAGTGAGAAGAGAGAGCCTATACAGACAACTGTCACTTACCCTGGTCTCGGATAACCAGGCACTGCAGTCTTCTCCTTCCGATGCGAGGCCGGCCACCAACCAGCCCAACAGGAGCCCTACAACTTCATTGCAGAACTTGCCATTTTGCCAGTATGACAGGTCATCTGGGCGCAGTTCAGCGAGAGACGCGAGGATCTCAGTAGCTGGAGCAGCGACCTCTTCCCAGTCGTCATATGTCATCGAGGACAGCGGATAAGGCGAGAAATTGTACGACGGGACTAGAGCGGCTGGGGCAGACACAAGGGAAAGAAGATGAGGAACGATAGCGTCAAGGGAGGGCATGAACAGGTTCGGGTGGTATTCTGCGAGGTCGACGAAAGGTCGGAGGACATGGTTGACGATACCAGCAGGCAAGGTGGGCAGAACCTATGCTGATTAGCATGAGGTTTCGCAAGAGGGTACGAAAAGCGGGCGCGGTTCGTGGAGTTGCGACTGGGGACAGGAGTAAGAGCAGAGCGCGGCCCTACCTTGAAAGCCTCGTACACCAGGCCAGCGCCTACCTGCCTCCTCTCGGTGTCGGTCAACGCTTCTGTGATGAGACTTCGCATCGCCTTGATGGCTTCGACACGCACGTCGACGCTGGGATCGTTGATGCCCGCTAGGATGAGGTGGGCGAGCTGTTCGATGGGGATTGGCTCTGATACAGAGTCGATGAGCAGGGATGGGACGCGATTAATCAGTTGGAACGGGGTGAAGCGATGAAAAGGGTGTGGGGAGGTCGTCAGGGAGAGCAAGACGGGTGGCAACGCCATGAACGGTCCTGCATGTGTTTGCATGTCAGCTTCGGTCGGACTCGGGCGTGGCGTCTAATGCATGCCTTGCGTTCTGGTGCTCAACAGCGCCAGCATATAGCGGTGGTGCATGGGAACCGGAACTGACGTTTGCGGACCCCACTCTTCTCGGCCCAACCGGCGCAGCAATCCCCCAACGCTTTGCGCATGCGAATATCCATCTCGTCGCTGAGGCCCGCACACAGCACCGTCTCGATACGCTGCCGTGTGAGCTCGCGAATCACGTCGAACGGAGCCGACGCAATACGGGCTTGTTGATTCAGGAACAAGCCCGGCAGCGGGCGGAATGCCAGGTTCAGCAGCAACAATGTCGCCATGAACCGTCGCTGTTCAGTTGGTGCAGTAGTGGTCGAGGCGACGAAATAGAGCCACACATCAAGAGCAAGGAAGGTCAGACCACATCAGCCATGGTCCCGCCGACAGCGTCCTTCGTTACCTGACTTACGTCCACCTGAAAGCCACCGACTCCCTGTGCTCCAATCTGTGCAAGGAGCAGCAACACCTCGGCCGGCTGCTGAGCTGTGAAACGCCGGAGGTGTGCTTCAGCCCTATGGTACACAAGTTAGCCTACTCGCGCCATGTATTCCGTCTGCTTCCTCTGCCGGCTGGCAGGTGAACCCCAAGCCCGGAAGTTCACCGAGAAGAGTACGGAACGCAAGAGTACCCGCGGGGAAGAGGGGGGGGGATTTGGGATCTTCGACGTTCGTCCAGTATCATGATCCACAATGCTGTCTCCTGCAACCATCCACCGATGAGTAGATATGTCTAGGTATCCTACCAGCACGGGACTCGCCCTAGCGAGTCTCAGGAGACCCTTCGACCAGGCAGATATGTTTCCGATGGGTGGGACGGCCCCGGCAGGAGTCTAGACAGCCCGAGTCCCAAACAGGCCCCATACCCATGGTTCTATCTAATCAAGGCAACAGAGACACTTACATTCTCCTCGGCTCATCTTCATTAGCCATCACCGCTTCCAGGATGAGCGCGATATCGCCCAACAGGTGTTCGGTCGACATCGCGGCGAGGTCATGCGCCTGGTTCGTAACGTCCTGCTTTTGACACTTCCCTTGCTCTCGTAGCTTTACAATCGTCAAACGGGGGATCAAGGAGCGAGCAGTAGCCTCTCCGTAGATACGTAAATAGGACAAAGCGACTGGCTACCCGAGCTCTGCAAAGAGTTAAGAGAGTCGAACGCGTAAGCCGGAGCCCCATCCGCCCTTTGGATACGCAATAGATATTCATGGTCCGTCCAAGTTAAAACATGCTGGCTACAACAATGCAAGACTCTATACAGCTGCTATTCCGCTCACCGCTCATCCAGAGCACATGACACAGGCATCCTTGTTGTCGATGCTGCATTGCAGCGCTGCAGCAGCACGCTCGTCGGCGCGACGCTTCGCCTCCTCGTACGAGATCTCTTCTTCCTCAGATGGGTTGGGCGATTCGGGGCGCATCTTGGCATCAGACGCAGCGGTCACCGCAGCCGGAACAGGTGCAGACTTCGTGGCGATGGTCACCTGGCGCATGGGGGTAACCAGAGATTCGGTACTTGCAGGCGCGGGAGTGTGCGCCGCCGCCGCGTTAGCTTTTGCCTCTACACAGAAGTCAGTACCGTCTCCTCAGCACCTAGAAATGCAACGCACGTTTCAAAGTGCCAGCGTCAATGGTGAATTGAATCGCCTGTGCCGAAGGCTTTGTACGAAGATAGTAGCAGCCAGTTTTGAGACCTCGTTTCCATCCGTAGAAGTGCATCGAGGTCAGTTGGGAGAAGGATGGGTTGGCAAGGTGAATGTTGAGGGACTGAGATTGGTCGATAAACGCGCCTCGGTCGGCGGCGAGGTCGATGACAGCCTTTTGGGAAATCTCCCAGACAGTCTTGTAAATAGCCTTGAGCTCAGCAGGGATCGCCGGGATGTTCTGAATGGAACCGCCAGCAGCAATGATGAGGTTTTTCATGTTGTCGTCCCACAAGCCGAGGTTGATCAAATCGCGTAGTAACCAGGGGCAAACAACTTGGAAGTCACCGGAAAGGACACGGCGGGCGTATAGCATCGACGTGTACGGCTCAAAGCTAAGCGGATTAGGAATGATTTCCTAGTACAGAGGGAGACTTACCACTCATTCCAGCCAAGGATCTGCGATGTCGAGGCGGTTGGCATCGGAGCGACAAGCAGGGAGTTTCGCACACCGTGCTTAGCAATTTTGGCGCGAAGCTCCGACCAGTCCCAGAGATCGGTGGGCACGCGGCCCCACAGGTCGAATTGGAGTTTGCCCTGAGAGATTGGCGAGCCTTCGTAGCTCTCGTACTTTCCAAACTCCTGAGCGAGTTCGCAGGAAGACTCCAGAGCAGCGTGATAGATGGTTTCAAAGATCTGGATGTTGAGCTCCCTGGCAGCAGGCGAGTCGAAGGGCATGCGCAGAGCCATGAAAGCGTCGGCAAGACCCTGGACTCCGAGACCAATAGGACGGTGACGCATGTTGGAGTTGCGTGCCTCAACGACGGGGTAGTAGTTGCGATTGATCACCTGAAGGTAATTTAGCACGGTCAATGCTAGGACAATGCTGGCTCACAGTGTCTAGGTTCTTGGTGACCACCTTGGCAATCTCATGAAGCTTCTTGAAGTCGTAGACGCGTCGCTCCATGTCGACGAAAGCAGGGAGCGCAAGCGAAGCCAAGTTACACACGGCTACCTCGTCGGGAGCAGAGTACTCGATGATCTCCGTGCACAAGTTGGACGACTTGATGGTGCCTAGGTGTTGCTGGTTGGATTTGCTATTGGCAGCATCCTTGTAGAGCATGAAGGGGGTACCCGTCTCAGTCTGAGCTTCGAGAATGGCGAACCAAAGCTTTTGAGCTTTGATTGTCTTGCGACCTTTGCCGGCTTGCTCGTAGCTCTCATAGAGGCGCTCAAACTCCTCACTGTGACAATCCGCAAGGCCGGGGCATTCGGCGGGACACATCAGGGTCCAGTCACCATCAGACTCGACTCGCTTCATGAACAGGTCGGAAATCCAAAGTGCGTAGAAGAGGTCACGAGCACGAACTTCTTCTTTGCCGTGGTTCTTGCGCAGGTCAAGGAAATCAAAGATATCTGCGTGCCATGGCTCGAGGTAGATGGCGAAAGCACCTGGTCTCTTGTTACCACCCTGGTCTACGTATCGAGCAGTAGCATCGTATGCTCGAAGCATGGGGACGATACCGTTCGAGTAACCGTTGGTACCCGCAATGTACGAGCCCTTGGCCCGGATGTTGTGGATGTGGAGACCGATGCCACCTGCAGTCTTGGAGATCTTGGCGCAAGTCTTCAGCGTCTCGTAGATGCCATCGATGGAGTCGTCTTGCATGGCGACGAGGAAGCAAGAAGACATTTGGGCGTGGGGGGTTCCAGCATTGAAGAGCTGACGTCAGATGCATTCGTATATTAGAGACTTACAGTAGGTGAAGCATGAGTGAAATATCGCTCAGACATCAAGGTGTATGTCTCAATGGCCTTTTCAATGTTAGAGCCATGAATGCCGATTGCCACACGCATGATCATGTGTTGTGGGCGCTCAACAATCTTGCCGTTGATGCGCAGGAGGTAAGATCGCTCAAGAGTCTTGAAACCAAAATAGTTGTACGCAAAGTCTCGGTCGTAGATGATGGCTGAGTCGAGCTGCTCCTTGTTCTCCATGACGACCTTGAAAACGTCGTCGGCGATCATGGGTGCGTGCTTGCCAGTCTTGGGGTTGACCCAATGGTACAAGTCCGACACAACAGAGGAGAAGGACTTCTTGGTTTCCTTGTGGAGGTTGGAGATGGCGATACGGGCGGCGAGAATAGCGTAATCTGGGTGTTTGGTGGTGAGGTATGCGGCAGTTTCCGCGGCAAGGTTATCAAGTTCAACAGTGGTGATTCCGGCCTAATAACGCTTCAGCCGTGTCACACATCAAATATTGCTAGTCACACTTACGTGTACGCCTGCGACCACTTTCATCGTGATCTCTGCGGGTTCCACAAAGTTGGGGTCAAGACCGTAAGAGAGCTTGTTGATCTGGGTTGGTCAGCACAATTGCGTCCCAGTCGGCACAGTGGGGAGTACCCCGTCGTGGAAACACGAAAGTGATACTTACTCGTGCAGTGACCTGATGGAGGCACAGAGAGAGACATGATCAGCTATCACCCCTTGAGGATCTACAATCGCGCATACCTTGTCGAACGCCACTGAGCTCCGTAAGCTATATTGCCACGATGAGACTAAGAATGCAGCTTACCTGGCTCCTTGCGCCCATCGCGCTTGTAGATCCACATCACCATCGTGAGGAATTCCTGACTGGAGGGAAGGAAGGATGTAACGAGAAGGCCAGGTCAAACGAGCGTTGCTTGCAAGACTGTCCGGATTAGCTCAGGCAATCCAGGCGCGCATCGCAGCTTGATCTGGGTGGTATGGCTACCATGGTAGAGGAGGAGCGTCAGGTAACTCACGTCGAGAGCGGATCCGGAGCAGGTCAGTGGAGAAAGCAAAGGAGGAAAAGCTACGGGTTAATGGAGGAGGAAAGACGAAAGTGAAATAGGAATTTTATAAATCGTCTTGGGTCGCGTCAACTCTGCACGGAAGCAAAACTTTTGGTCGCGTTGGTGATTTCATGATAAATCAGATGGGCACGCGTCGCGTCTCTTTCTCTTTCTTTCTTTCCCCGTCGCGTCGCGTCCTCTACGCGTCTCTTACGCGTCTCGGTGTTATGCTGCGGCTCATCGTGACTACTAGAGCTCGGGGTGTCTTGGTCATATCTAGTTATTCGTCTATCCAGACCCTGGAGCACGCCTTTGTTGACACTCTGGACATGAACCTGAGTCGACATGAGCAACTGACAGCCAGTATGTCTAAGCAACAAGGCGGCCATGGCAGTCTGCGTATCGACGTAGAGCTCGGGTCCTTTGGGGACCGTATGGCGCTGTCATGACTCTCCCCATGCCCGGCAATGTCCAAAGCGCTTGCTGACAAGCGTGAATCGCTCATTCGGAACCAGTTTCAAAGTGTCCTGCAGAACATGCAAAGCCCTGGACGGACACCACACGCTGTGGTGGTCCGATCCAGTCGCCTCGTCGATGCCTCGCATAGCCATATTCCGCTTGTGCTAGACCCAGAAGCCGACGCTCACTGCCATCTGACATGCTGTGGCCCTGTCCCGCTATATATAGCCCCTTCCCTCGTTGGATATCACTCGACGTGGAGATCACTCGGCGAGGGAGAGAGTGCCTCTGCTGGGGCATCACTCAACGCGGTAATCATTAAACACGCTCGTCCCCTCCAATGGCAGACCGTGCCCTCATACCATGCTGTGCATCACTTACCTGTTTGATCCCCAATCTCTAACCAAGTAACATCGAGCCTCTGTGCCAAGGATGTCGGATGCCTGATTGTTCATCTGGATCGATCAAGTCTGATCGCTGATAGGTGCTCGTCGCATCCAGTAAGAGTCATTTAGGGGTGGACGAGCGATGCGTAGTGCGCCGCATAGCACGATCCCTCGCGTATCACACCTGATCCTCACGGCCCTTGGTTTCTTGCAGTTCGGACACTGTGCCAACTGCACTTCATCAGGCCTCGCATGGGCGAATGGGAACTATGTCCCCATGTCTTCCTTCTCCGGCCCCAACACACGTATATCGGCCTACTATACATGGTCCCCGACACCCGTTTCCCCTGGTACAACCGACACCACCGTCAATGCCTCTTCTACAGACTCCGGCATCGATTCTTCTCCCACCACCACCGGTGACAGCGTCGCGTCTTCGGCCGTTCCCTTCCCATTCGTCCCAATGCTATGGGGCTGCAATGCAACCTACACTGTCCCATTTGATCTTGCCGTCCAATCCAACTTTGACGGCGCGATTCTCACTCCCGACCGCGCTATACTGGGGTTCAATGAGCCAGATCTCGTTGGGCAGGCACAATGTACGCCCGCCGAAGCAGCCGACGCATGGAAGACGCATTTGGAGCCCCTTGGGCGGGGAGGAGAAGGCGGCTATAAGCTGGGGAGTCCGGCAGTGACAAGTGGGCCGGGTGGGAAGCAGTGGATGATAGAATGGTTCCAGGAATGTAATGGAGGATGCAGTCCGGATTTCATTGCTCTGCACTGGGTGAGCATTGCGTCCGAGTTTCTTCCCTCTCTCTTCTCTCTTCTCTCCTCTCTCCCGTCTCCCTTCCTAACCCCATTCCACAACGCCGCACCACTTTTATATTTGTTTTCGATCAAGCTCATGTCCTGTGCATCTCCGAGACATTTAATGGCGTCTGGTGCCCGTCAGAGCCCAGTGCGGACCAACTGTTCGCGCCGCTCGTACCGGCATCGAGGGCTGACGCTGTTGGCCATGTGGCAGTACGACACATCGTCCCAAGCATTCATCGAATACATCCTCGACTTTTACGAAACATTTCAGTTCCCAATATGGATCACCGAATACGCCGTGCAGAACTTTTCTGCTGCCAGCGACGCTCAACAGACGAATTTGCAGGAGATCGTGACGTTTATGGATGTTACGAGAGAGTACATGCAGAGCGTTGATTGGGTCGAGCGCGATTTCTGGTTTGGAGCAATGTACGATATGGTGCGTTGTTGAGGGCTTCTAGCACCTCTGTCCTTTCTTCCACGTCATCTTTTGATCATTTCCTCAAGCTTCAGAGCAAGAGCACAACTGCCACGATGAGAGCTGGCTGTTCGTTCCCGTGTTGGCTGTGAGGCCAAGGCCGCATGGCAAAAACTGACTCTAGGGCTAGCAAGGTGTCAATGACCTCGACTGCCTCTTCGATCTCTCGCCCCAGGACGTCGAGCGTCGTACAGGGACACTAAGCCCTCTCGGGGTGCGATACGCGGGAGTCAACGGGTCTGGGTGTGCAGATCTGAGTAGCGGTGGCGCGTCGAATAGTGCTGTCGCCACCCGCCACGCAGATCATCATCCCTGCAGAAACCGTCGAAAGACGACCATCGTCTTTGCATCGCTTCTTCTCCTATGGGTATTATGATGCATAAAGCATACAACATACAGCATACATCATACAAAACAGTGATTATAATTGCAGGTGCGATCCACCATTAGATCTTAGCTTACGGAAACACCCTGCCCAGGCCGCGACATTCCCAACACCGACCGTCGTCGAATCCAAAAAAACTGACTTCCCGACCATCACCTCCGCACCGCCAACAGAGCCTACAGCCGAATCGTCAGCACAGCAATCCAGACTCATAAGTCGGCCCAAGGCCGGACTCCCGGCATTGCTCCCCCTCTCTACTCAGACTTTGCGCCTGTCCCGTTCTGCATTCCTTCGCTGGCCGCCCCCAATTACTTGGTGGCGGTAAAACTCACCGGCCACCGATCCTCGGATCTCCAGGACCAACCACTAGAGCGCCCTGAGGTATGCCGCTGGTATGCTGCACGTACACGCCCTGATTGCCATACGGCATGGCCTGAGGTGGGGGCGGAGGCGGTCTGTAATGCCCCGGATACGAGTTCCATCCACCTTGCTGCGGAACTGGTGGGAGTGACTGCCCGTACTGCGGACTTGGGGAGAAAGCTGGGAGAGGACGCTGGAAATTGGACGCCGAAGCCGTGCTTGCGTTGGCGCCGGGGTCTGAGGACACCTTGTACGAGTTGGCAAGCGCAGAAGTATACGGCTTCCCGTACTTGCGCCAGTCCTGCAATGCGATAGCAGATTAGCAAGCCTTTCAGAACGACACACCATGTGTCGAGGGGTGCAGGCGGAAGTTCTGCATTCAAAGAGAGGAGTCGATTGACAGCGAGGTGCAGAAGATAGTTGCAGCATGAATGGATAGAGTGGTTGGGACGGCTGAGGGTAGCCGTGCAAGGAGAGAGGGACACACCGATTCGTGTGGGTTGGAAGGATCATTCGCTTTGTATCCCGTGTTTCCACCTGCGCAGCATCAGCACCGCGTCTTCCATGTCGTTTCACTCGTGCGAGTATGGTCGAGAACAGGACCCTGTTATCAACCGAATCCACTGACATTTATGGCAAAAATGTCCTTTGGGATACACGAGCAGCTGGCCACGGTGGAGAAGTGGCCGGCCAGGTGTAGGTACTTCGGTAGGCGACGAGTCCTGTAGCCGAGGCGGAGGCGGCCGAACCTGGCCTGCTTGCCCTTGCTCCATAACCATGTTGCCGATTGGCGTGCCGGGTTCACTCTGTTCGCCCGTCCCTTTGCCATACGACCCAGAGCTGTAATGGCTGCCCGTCCGATCAGGATGCACAGGTGGTGGCGGGGGACGACCCATGGCTTGCCCCGCCGAGGGACCTCCACCTCCCCCGGTCGGACCATAGGGTCCGGTATGTTGTGGTCGTGGGCCATACCCCACGCCTACACCCGTAATGTTGTTCTCAAGGCGGGAGGGTAGTGGAGGCGGACCGGAAAAATCGACATGCGCAGGCCCCGACTGGAGGCTCATCTGTCCCGTACTCGCGGATGGAGTATAGGCGGGTGGCGGCTCATCGGTGATCTGCGTTTCGGCGCGCTCGTTGCCGCTGGGCGAGGTTGACTCTGCAGGTCGGGAGGTTGGTGGAGGGTGTGGAGGGGGAGCATACTGTGACATGATGGTCCGAGATATGAGAATGAAACACTCGAGGTCCTCAGGAGCCGTCGTCCCTTCAAAGAGTCGAGTCCTGGAATCGATGTGCTCCAGGAGAGTCGAGGCCGTCTGAAGCCGTTAAAGATGCGGGAGCAGAGGCTTCCAGAGGACGAATAGTTACGAGAACGATGAGACTGGGCACAGCAGTTCGCCACGTGGACTGGAGCCCCGCAGCACGAGAGGGGATGAATACATGTCGCCAGTTTGTAATCAATAAACAAGGATGATTAGCAAAGTGATTAGGAGTAATCCTACTGCGGGGGATGACGGAGCCGCGGTGAAACGCGTCGCAGACAGGCTAAACGCTTACCTCGTCCTGAATTCAGGGTATTGCAAGCGGCTGTTGACACCGAGGCCTTTGCTCCAGACCACCTCCCCCCTCCCTCCCTCCCTCCCTCCCTCCCTGCCTCCCTGCCTCCCTCCCTCCCTCCCTCCCTCCCTCCCCCCCCCTCCCCCCCCTCCCCCCCCCCCCCAAAACACACACTGACCCTGACGCCCCCCCCTGAAAATAGAAACAGTTGACAACATGTTCGCTGCGGGGAAATCGGGACGCCAAAACTAAAGAGCTGTGCGATAAAAAGTGTGTGTACACACACCTGGCTCTACTACAAGACACTCGTCGTTCGTTTTCTGTCTTTCTGGCAGCACCATCCTCTTGTCCTGCACATCTGTCTGTCTCTTCTCGAGAGCTTCTGGCGTTCCCCGGTCATACACATCCCCCGTCAACCAGCCGTCCTCCGTCAAGAGTACCCGCTAGCTTCCTTTGCACAGTCTCTTGCTTCTGCTATCCTTTGCTACGCCCCGTTCATTGCCCACGCTCACCAAACCCCGCTCGATCATCGCCAGACCTGCTCAATAGCCTGAGAGACATCTTCATACTCTCTCGCCACAATTCAACGGCTCTCCTCAACACCACGCCTTCAACATGCGCCTGATCGCCTTGCTGCCCCTGCTGCTGCTGCCAGCTTCGCTGGGGCTTGATACCTCGTCGATGCGCGCTCGCACCGTCTATCAGCTCGTGACGGACCGCTTCGCACGCGATTCTTCCGACACATCGACGTGTGACACAGCCGCCCGCGAGTACTGCGGCGGCACCTGGTCAAAGATCTCATCCTACCTCTCGTACATTCGAGGTATGGGCTTTGATACCATCTGGATCTCCCCCGTCGTTTCCAACATTGGCGGTACGACAGGCGAGGGAGAATCGTATCACGGTTATTGGACGCTTGACCCCAGTACAGTCAACACCAACTTTGGCACCACGACCGACCTGGAAGACTTGGCCTCTGCGGTACACGATGCAGGCATGTATCTCATGGTCGACGTCGTCATCAATCACGTCGCAGCCACATCGTCTAGCACATTTGCACCCTCTGACTCCTATGGCCCCTTCTCCACCTCGGACGACTACCACCCATTCTGCTGGATTGACGATTACTCCAATCAGACCGACGTCGAGCAATGCTGGCTCGGAGACACGTCTGTTGCTCTTCCCGACCTCAACACCGAGTCCTCTACAGTCACCACCTACTGGAACGACTGGATCACCAGTCTCGTCAGCAATTATTCGATTGACGCGATCCGCATCGACACGGTCAAGCATATTCGCCACTCTTTCTGGCCCGACTTTGCCAGTGCCGCGGGTGTCTTCTGTGTGGGCGAGGTCCTCGATGGTGATGCCACATACGTGGCAGCGTACCAAAACACCAGCGTCAATCCGTTCAATTATCCCATTTATTACCCGCTCGTTCGTGCATTCAATTCCACCAGCGGCGACCTCGACGATCTCGTCGACATGGTCGCCACAGCGAAGAGCGTCTTTTCGGATGTTACCCTTCTTGGAACCTTCCTCAACAACCACGACAATGCAAGATTCGAGAATTACACTAGTGACGAGGCGGTAAGTCATGCAATGATCTTGGCTGATGTTAGCTCATTATGAATGCACACGCGTATCCGTTGGTCACCGACGGCATCCCCTTTGTGTATTGTGAGTCTCCCCTCCAATCCCACTGACGTTAGACGGAAGCGAGGCCGGCTTTAGCGGTGGTGATGACCCCTACAATCGCGAGCCTTTGTGGACCTCAAACTACGACACTAACTCTGTAAGTGTTCCTATGACTTGGCTTACGCAGACCATGTACCAATTCTTCACCAAACTCAACGCGGCGCGTTCCGCAGCCGGCAACGCATCCAGCTCTTTCTACTCTACTCAGGTGGGTCTCCAACACTGCACGACTAACGTCAGATGACCTTGTCACAACCATCCGATACTGAGCTCCTAATCGTAAAGAACCCCTTGATCTCGGTGCTCACCACGGTTGGCTCTTCTGGATCTGCTAGCGCTGTGTCGATCTCCTCATCCACTTCGTCGTGGTCTGCCAACACAGTTATTATCGACGCCGTATCGTGTACCACCTTCACGACAGACAGCAGCGGCAATTTGAGCGTCACGTTCGATAGCGGAAAGCCACGGGTGCTTATTGCGGAGTCGCAAAAGGGCAGCCTCTGTGCGAACACAAGCACCAACTCGACCACTACGTCTTCTTCTTCTTCTCCTTCTTCTTCTTCTACCTCGTCCGCGGGCAGAAACGAAGCGAGATGGGCACTGGGCCTACTTGGGGTCGTCTTCAGCCTTGTGTTATAGATTATAGACGGTCATGCACATGGACCTTTGATCGTGCGGCGCATTACTTCATGCTCGATAAAGTATACATATGCTGGAAGAGTAATGCTGTACCAATCAACCGAACGGTTCATCTTCTTCCTTCCGCCTCTGCCTTCTCGTGATCATATCGGGCGAGAGCCTCACGACTCTTTCGATTCCTCTCCTTGGCGTGCTCTCTATTCCGGGTGGTCCTCTCGATCCTCTGTGCTCATGAGCTGTCTCTCCCCCCTGTTTCCCCAGCGTCTCGCCTCACCTCTTGCTTAAGACACAAGCCCAACGCATGTTTGTGATTGTTACATGCCCCCGAGAGTCTATGCAGCAGGCCCTTTGCGTGGCATGCCTCGAGTGCCATTATCAGCTCCCTGCATGCTACCCCTCAGCTGCTGATGCTCTCCTGAGTAAACGCACCAATCTGCTTTTCCGGGACCTCCAAGTGTGAGTGCATGGTGGAATAATGTACAAACACAAAAGACAAAATTCATCCACGTTGCCTATTTCGTTCACGACGTCCATGTCGCGCTCGTCGACCCCCAGCTACAATATCCGCCGTGTTCCCATTGGGAATGGTAACCCTGCGCAGCCATCCCGTAGTGGGACACCTACGCTAGGGCGGAGCATCATCTCCTTGGAGGAATGGGAGAGCAAGGCGCCGTTGAGCGACGGGCAGTTGGGCAGCATCGCAATAGTCAAGGACAAGCTGGGCGAAAGGCTTCCCAGGGTTGGGCCCTTGATTGCTGATGTTCACGTCAATGCTCGTGCTGGCCCCTCGTCGCCTCATCGCCCACAGTCACCTCTCGTCTCACATCCCTCGCCATCCCTACACCCCGCCGCGCTCGTGACCCCACAGCAATTCCATGAACACTTCACCGCTCTCACCTTGTCTACCGAGCACGAGCAAGATAGCCTGTACCGCGACCATCTCGCAGAAATTGTCGGATTGAGAGAGAGATGCGACAACCTCGTGTCTCTCCTCAAAGAGGGCGATGCGGAAGTAGGCGAGATGCTGCGCTGCTTGGAGTATGTTGAGGAGAGGAGCGAGAGTCTCCGGGGTGCTTGCGAGGATCTCCTGGAAGAACAAGTGGGTCTCATCGTCTATCGGCACTTACGACAGACCCATCTTCTCACCCATACTTCGCAAATCGCACACCGCTTGACCTTCTTCACCTTTCTCGAGCGAGCTCAGCGCATGCTCAACAACCCATCCAGTACCCTAGTGCTCAGCGACGAGTTTTTGCCCATGGTCAAACGTCTGGATGAGTGTCTGGAATACCTTACAGAGCATGTGAGCCGCACGCGAGACGTCGACTAATGCAAGAACGACTTTAAAGATGCAGAACTTTTCCTCATCCGATACCAACAGTGCATGACCAGAAGTATGACTCTTATCAAGATCTACTTTGTGAACACGATCCGAGCACTCGGTACCGAGGTTGCCAAACGTCTGGAGGTAGGGTCTTCCCTCGAGCTCAGCTGACGACAGTCCCTATCCGAGACCGCCGCTTTGGCTCTATTATACACCAAGTTCAATTCACTGGGCTCAACCATCCGTCCGCTCCTCGCAGAACTCGAACAACGAGTGGCCTCGACACCCGACGAACTCACCAGTCTGCTGAACGAGTGTCATGTGGCGTGGATGAGCACACGACAGAGTCTCATGGGCGGCCGAGTAGCTGAAGAGATTGCACGGATGGACCCAGCGGCTAGCGATCTGGTCGACCTGGTGCGGAGACATTTCCGGACATCGCTGATCGTAGACCCGTACAGGTTGCAGCTACCTCAAACAGACATGCCTCGACGAGTTCAATCTTTACAAGAGCTTCTTCCTTTCCGGGGAGTCTCAGTTATAGTCAGTCTTTACTTCGACGTGGCTGACCTGCAGCGGCTTCCTCGAAACGCTGTGCGACTACCTATACGATCACCTTCGCCCTCGCATTTTGCACGAGCCTTCGCTTGAAGTGTTGTGCAGTGTTTGTACTGTGCTGCAGGCCTTGATGGTTCAGGACGTCGATTCCGATGAGCAAATCTTGGATAGCCCGACTTCCAGCCCAGGATTCTCGCCTTACGATGGAGCCGACTACTTCTCTCTGAATGGCAGACGGCCGTCAATGCGTCGCAAGGCAAGCGACTCGTCAACAATCATGACTCGTCAAGAGAGTCGGCGGAACCGTCGGACACCGCTCACTCGCCTACATACAGAGGTGCTTCTCAATATGGTGCTTCAGGATGCGCAGACGAGGTTGGTGTTCAGAGCGCAAGCCTTACTTCGCGCCGACGTCGAGTATTATGCACCTCGCAAGGGTGACCTCGACTACCCAGCAAAGCTGTCACACGGCGTGGCTGCTCGAACGCGGCAACTGTCTGTCAGCCTGGACGAGGAAGATGACGATGCCCCGGCCTTTTCCCTCCCATCTGCTGAGGCGCAAGAATCGTGGTACCCGACTCTTCGGGTCTCACTCTGGGTCCTGAGCTGTCTTTACAATCATGTGAAAGTGAGAGACACCGCGAAAGGTAATGGCTGACAAAAGTCGTCGGTGTTTGAAGATCTCGCTCAGGAAGCTATCAGCGTCTGCCGAGCGTCGCTCTCATCGGCCGCGCAATTACTCTCTCCGGAAGAAGGCAGCTTATTCCTTGTCCGACATTTGTTGCTGCTCAAAGAGATGACCGCCGGTCTGGAAATTGGACAGCGCAGAGGTGAGAGGGGCTGGTCAGGCGTTACCGACTTTCTGCGCTCGCTCCTGGATAACGCCGGGACGATGCTGGGCTATGCCCGAGGCACCGTCTTCAAATCCAATGAACCGATCTCCGATGCCAAAGCTGTGAGTCAACTTGTCCGTCAACGATCTAATTTTAAGGAAGTGGACCGCTCCCTCAAGGCGGCTTGCGAGAGCCTCATCTCGCTTTGCACCCAAGCTGCCATGTCACCGCTACAACCCTTCCTCGACAATCACAATCTGTTTGCGCCACACCAGGTTATGGATATCCATGATGCCTTCAAGAAGGGTGTCAGGCGTGCAGTGGAGCAATGGGAGGCAAAATTGATGTTGTACCTACAGGACCAAGACACTGTCAAAGTCCTCGTACCCCCAGCACATGTGAGCGACGATCAGGACAAAGCTGATCCTCCAGAATAGCATAGTCGATGCCTACCGGCGATTCCACGATCTGGTCCGCGTGGAGTACGACTTTAGCACCGCCGCGGCCATCTTGACTCCCTCAGCAGTACAATCATTGCTGACGAATGCATGATCATCCCCTACCCATCATCTTCATCAAGGATCCCATGTCTGACTTTAGCGACATCTCGTCTTTGACTTACCTGGCATCCCGCCGCCCATGCCTTTCATCATATCTAAACATCAGTCCTGACCACCCCTGGTGCATACCTTGCATTTGGGACATGTCCGGCATGCCTCCGCCACCCATGCCCCTAAGCATACTTCCGAAATCCATTCCGCCTTCAAATCCTCCCATCATATCCTGCATCATCTTTTGCGCACCCTGCGGACCAGCAGCCCGCAGCTTTCGCACCAGTTCGGGAGGCATTGCTTTCTACCAATCAGAATGGCTCACGGTTTCAACTCACCCTCATGGCCTCTATCTGAGCAGGACTCGGCTGGCCGTTTGCCCCTAATGGTTTACCCCCCGCTGCAGCCTGCATCTTCTGCATCGCACTCATCCTGTGAGGTTAGCACTCGCCACGGCTAAACGCACAGTCCTGATTGGCCTCCCGCCTGACGCGCCATGCCTGCCATCATCCTTGCCTGTGCCAGGAGCTCTTCTACCTCTCTCACGCTCGTCCCACTTCCTTTTGCGACTCTTCTTGCCCTTCTGTTCAAACCTGTCGGATTACCATTTTTGTCGAAGCTCACCTGTCGTTAGTGAAACTGTGCAGCATACAACTCACAAAAATGAGACCATCCGAATCGAGCTCATCTTGCCGCATTGCATCCGTTATGAAGATCATCCGCTTGAGCTTGGCTGATGCCTCCTCCTCGCCACCATCCATCATACCTGCGGGCATACCGGGGATCATCGAGGCAATCTTTGACAGCGAACCCCTGGAAATTAGCCATAATCTCCACGATTTCCTCACATTCCCATAATATTACCGAGCTGCTCTCGCCAGTCTCGAATTGAGAACTTGCCCTGTTCAAGCTTCTTGGCCATCTCTTTTTGCCGTTCTGGGTTTGCTCGTGCCATGTCTTGCCTGACGCTGTCAGTACAACATCCAGTCAAGGCACGTACATGTGTTCCACCAGCCCTTGCATGTCTCCCATTCCAAGCAATTTTGATATGAAAGGCTGCGGCGCAAAGCGCTCGAGATCGTGCAAATGCTCTCCCGTGCCGAGAAAGATTATTGGCGTCTTCGTTACGGCGACACTGTGGTCTTCAGCCGCCGGAACTCTCTGGCTGCGGTGACTGAAAATCACTCACGCCGATATTGCTCCTCCGCCTTTGGCATGACCGTCCAATTTGGTCACGATGATTGCTCCAAAATCTGCGCTGTCCTTGAATGCACGACTTTGAGCCTCCGCGGCTTGACCTATGGAGGCATCAAGCACCATGATGGTCATGTCCTGATATCAGTCGTGTTAGGTATTTGACTCACAGGTTTGACGGCTGCACTGATGGCGACCATCTCCTCAAATAGCTCGCTCTCTTGCTTGTGCCGACCCGAGGTATCCACGATGATAACGTCGAATCGTTCTGAGGGGTCAGCTCGTCGACTCGTGGAGCCTACCTTTTCTAAATTTCTCCACACCCAACGCAGCTATTGCGACCGGATCCGTTTCAGTATAGCTACCATAAAACGGTATCCTCGCCTTCGTCGCATTCCTGACAGTTAGTTTCGGGACATCTCACGCACAAACTGTTTTAGTTGATCGAAAGCGCCAGCCCTGAATGTGTCCGCGCAGACCAGACACGTCCGAAGACCTCGTCGTTGGTAATGTACCGCCAGCTGTCAATCAGACATGCACTCTCAATGAGCTCACTTTTGTACATGTCGTGGTCTTTCCTGCACCCTGTACATTGTCAGCAACCCGCACAACATCTTTCAAGCTCACCTGAATCCCAACGGCCATAAGCACATTGGTTCTTCCCTTGACTGGCTTGTACGGCTCAGTCCCAGGATCCACCAGGGCGACGAGCTCATCAAAAACCGCCTAAAATGAGCTAGGCATGCTAATGGAACACACCTTTTGAACGACATGCTTCCTGTTCGCTTCTCTCCCGCCAGCCTTCTCCGACTCTTCGAGATTCTTCTTCACCTACCCATTCAGCGCCTGCCATCAAATGCACCAACCTTGGCCTTGACCTTTGCGCGGAGCTGTGAGACCAGCTTGACATTGACATCGGATTCGAGGAGCGCCGCGCACAGCTCTTTGAGCAGGGCATCGACGACCTTGGGATTCAGCAACGCCACTCAGGATAGTACCCACCTTATCATCCACAACAGGAGCTCGCGAGAGCTGATTAAGTGCTCCATGCAGCCGGGCTCCGAGATCAGCCAAGACCATGTTGGTTGTACAAAGCCCAACAGCATTTGCTGTCGAGTTTGACGATAATGGGATTAAACGCTTGGTATACGCGGGATCAAACATTGTTCGCCTCTTCTCATCCTGACCATCATGTCGTCCCAGCAATACATGTGCGTGGATGCTCATCCGATTCCAGCTCACCCTCTGTAGCCAAGCAGACGACGAAGATCTCGACTCGCTGTCATTCGCAGGGCCCAAGGCTGCCGCACCGGGTCCGTCCACGAATCCGCTCTCGGGTCGAATAGGCTCTGGTAGCTCCCCGACAACCTCGCGAACGGGATGGGGCGGCGTCAAAATGGAGACGAGATACACTGGTGACCCCACCTTGGACGAGCCAGTATCCAAGACTATTGTGAGTCACGACATCGTTCTTGCTCATGTCAGATGAGAGATCTCAGTTCAATCTACGCCAAACTACTGCAGGTGCTTTACCCGCCCATGGGAAGCGGCAGCAATCAATTACTCAGGTGAGCTCTCCCGTCTGTTTCGCTCACGACAGGGATTGGGATCTGTGGGGACCACTTATTATTTGCCTGTCTTTAGCGATTCTACTCTCGATCGACGTAGGTGCTCGGTCGAAACACGCCTGACCCACAGGCGCCCCCCGAGCAGTCTATGCAAGTCTTCTCGCTGGTCATTTCTCTTATCACCATTGGATCGGTGGTCGTCACTGTCAACTCGAAGCTCTTGGGAGGGAAAGTGTGAGTGTTTCATGCTGGCAGAGCTGACTTCAGATCGTTCTTTCAAAGCATGGTGAGTCTATACATACCAAGCACATACTAATCCCAGTGCGTGCTCGGATACGCCCTTGCTCCCATCCTCCTGGCTTCCACTATCTCGACCGTGGTGCACAACATCTTCGTCCGCATACCAATTTCGCTCGCATGCTTTGCCTGGTCGGTCTGGGGTGAGTGTCAGGTGATCCTTTTGTGCTGACATTGTAGCATCTATGAATTTCTTCAACGGCACGCGTCTACCAGAGTCTCGGACCTTCCTCGCAGTCTATCCCATGTGCCTTTTCTTCTTCGTCTTGGCTTGGATGATCATGATACAGTAGACATGCATCGCGCTTTGAGAGCTTTCAACAAATCGCTTCCCTCGGCGTAGCTATGACGGCAATTTCCGCTGACCCCCTACGCGACGGCGGATTGATGATCTCGTCCATGCAGATCGGGCAATGGTGATCATAAATGTGATTTTTCAAGTCTAGGATCTGATACGAATCGCGATCCTACCCATCAGCTGTGTCACACTTTATGCGTGCCTACCTTGGCCACACATGAAGGACAACTGAAGGCCAAGCAGTTGGCATGACACTCGACAACCGCAGGAGCTTGCTGACCGTGCCGAGAGGCAGTCGCTTGAAGTGCGGGAGAGGTCGCCACTGGCGACGCAAGAGGACCATGACAGAGCTTCCGGTTTCAGCAGCCTCGTGGTGAGCGACTTACCTTGCAGACTTTGGAGATCATGGTGAAAGAGGGCTTGGCTATACTTGTCTAAGTGACCAAACGCGGGGAAGAACTAGAGAGTGCGACCCGTCCAAAGCCTTCTATATATCGTTACACTATCCTTTCTGATTGTGACCTCCGCATAATCGAGGTGTCGCAAACTGCAGTCTAGGACTGAAGGGTTGCATATAGCTATTTGAGACGCGATATATATGAAAGGGTCCGGTCCGAGACATTACAAAGGATACTAAGTCTATCAGGTAGCCACTTTCCGTCGTTTCTTTTGCGCCTGCTTTTTCCGTCTCAACCGTTCCGTCTGAGCTGCAGTTTTGACTTTGCTTGCGTGTTCTTCATATGCGGCACGGTCTCGTTTCTTCGAGGGCTCGCGGACAAAGCACGCAACGAAAAACCCGTTGGTGTGGTCCTCAGGCAAGCATCGGACGACAGACCCCGCTATGACATGAGCTATGTCAACCATGTACCTCACCGTCTTTCTCTCCCATTTCGCTGATTCTTCCTCTTCGCGGCCAAGCGGGCAGAACTTCTGATCGGGATGCCAAAGTCCAGCCTCTATCCTGAGCTGAAGGGGACGCAAGAGCCTTGATGACGACCTGCTCATCTTCCTCGGCATAAATTGAACACGTCGAATACACAATCCGCTCCGCAGCAGGGACTGGCGTCAGGCGATAGCGCAAACATCACCCACATGCAAAGGCGTGCAAAATCATCTGCAGCTGGAAAGCTGCCAACTTCTCCAGGCGCTCTCCGACTTCTTCACTTTCCTGAACAGCTAGTTGGTCAGCGAGACTAGCCAATAAACCCACCTTGATCTACAAGATAGTCCAACCGGTTTACGATACCTGAGCCCGAGCAACTCGGATCCAACAATCTGTCAGGTCAGAAACGACGCTAGGTGTTGTCTCACATATGTGTGACGCCGGCGAATTGTTGTGACTGAGGATCGGCCTCGGTGAAATCAGCTTGCCTAGTATACACGTTGTGACACTCTGCTTTGGCCAGCATCCTTTCTAAGGTCTTGTATCGTACAGCTGACCGCTCAAATGCGTGTATTTTGGAGGCCCTGTTGCCTGCATTAACCATGAATGCAGAAATATGGCTAGTCTTGTTGCCTGGAGCGGCCCTAAGCGTCAGTCTGACATTCGCGGATACTCACGTGGCATCAAGACAGTCTCCTTCGGTCCATTTTTCCATCAAAACGTGAGCAGGAAAGCAGCTCGCCTTGTCTTGGAGGATAATGGCTCCCGAGATGTACCAATCGTCCGCACTCCACCAGCTCATTGTCGTCGAAAAGCACAAAAGAAACTCAATGTGAGGGTCGATAAAGTAGCCCTGCTTGGGGATGGGGAAGACTGGTTCGACCTTGCTGAACCCCGAATCGTCCAAGTGACGCAGCAGTGCTTTGAAGGACCAATCTCCTGCACGATGGAGATCGACATTTGGGTTCCATCGGACATATCTGACGATATTGACATCTCCCGTCTTGCTGAGGTCTTGTTTGCAAATGGCGCCTTCTTTGATCTGGATGCGGACCAGCTCGGCCTTCAGTCGCGCCTGATGCCGCAAGACAGCCTCTTTCGGCGGCCACTTGTCTGACGCCTCGATCCGACCTTTCGAGGAGAAGAGAAGGTCGTGTAAGAGCACCAAAAGAAGAGCTGTGGATGAAGGTGATGCTTTGCGGGGGAAGACCAGCCGTTCGAGCGACTGTATGGGCACGGTTTCGAGAAGCCGGAGGAGAACTGGTTTATCTAAATGTCAGTGAGACCAAGAACAGCTGCGCACACTTGAGCGTCTCTATGACCACTAACGATCAGCGAGGCTCTCCGGTCTACCTCACGAGCTAAGATCCGTTTCGTTTCGCCAGCAGAGGCAACCTTGATGCCAGCCGCTGCGACGGAGCCTTTGACAGACCCTTGCTGGGTTTCGAGGTGATCTAGAGCATGGGCGGCAGCTTTGTAAAAATTCATACTGATATATCATGCAGCCTCGTCTAGCTCATGCTATGAATCGATTGCTACAAGTTTGCCAAAGAAGGAATGACACGATATCCTGTGTAAACCCGCGCGTCAGCTGGCGGCTCACGAAATACTGGGGCGGGCGCTGGAGGAACAAGATAAAAATCAGAAGGTTGAAGATAGGTTCGACACTGTGGTTTCAGACAATGTAGATAAGATGAAGGCATCATGCTGCCGTGATTCATGTATACGAGGAAGTTCAAATTTGGAGAACTGACTGACCTGTTGAAGCTGAATAGAGGACGAGAGAGAGAGTGAGAGAGAGAGAGACTGAGACTGAGAGAAAGCGTAATTTGCCTTCTCAAAAGTCCTCATTGATCACGTGACTCTTTGGGAGACAGACGCGCCTGGCATCTGGGGACTCCACAGCCGACCCAGCGCAAGAGACCTCGTCTTCTGTCCGTCTACTCATCCATCGGACCAGCAAGCAAGTGCTAGCCGTCGATGCGGCGATATGACCCAGGTGCCGCAGACGATAACAACGTCTAGTGCGGCTGGCAATGAGCTCCTGCAACGTCTACTGCAGGAGGGTGTCCTCACCCGAGACTCGACCAAGGACGACCTCTTGCGATACCGCCAGTTACTGCAAGTCCTCTTCACAAACTGCGTTCTCATCCCATGTCGACATCAGCTCTCTGCGGCTGCGATTGAGCAAGCTGGCTACATATTTGCCATTATCAATCGTCAAATCAAGGCTCGGCCGGATCTTCTCACGTGTTGTGCAGCTGACGGCTCGACGAATTCCCAGCTGTTCAAGTGGCTCCTACCCAGGCTCATATCAGTGGCAAGTCAACTCGTCCAACATGCCGAGACCGAAAGTCTCGCTGAAGATACGTGCCAAACGGCTGCGGGAACACTGGCGGCACTCAGCAGAGATGTTCCGGAACAGCCCGGCACCTCGATCAAAGGGCAAAGATCGGGCTTGGTTGCGCTAGATCAGCTTGTTCAGTTCTGTCTCGCATCCGGCGACACTAGCGAGCATGCACTCTTCTCATTCCACCTACCGTCATCTTCGCTTGTCCGCTTGCTGCTGCTCGAGATTGTTTGTCGCGCCGGCGTTCCGTTTGCCGACAGTGTGTATGCACAAGCTGCTCGAGCGCTGTCGAATATCCATCCAGATGGCACTTTAGTCGAGGTTCGCTACACTCACACCTTGATCGCTGCTATCGACACCCCTCTTTCAGTCTTAGCCCTTCATAGAACGTCAAGTTGGACGATCCGCCCCGAATATAGTTGGCGCGAAATCGTCCGCAGAGTGGTACGGACGAGTGCCTCGAGAACCAACCAGACCATGCAACTGGAGCTGTGGTGGACGATACAGTCTCGGATTCACACGCTGCACTTCGACGATGATTTCGATTTAATAGGAATCCTCTTCACACCGATCATGCCTCGGATCTCTGCTTCTATCATACTTATGCTGCTCGCCGATGAAATTTCAAGATGGAAGAGTGAGAGCCACATGTCGACGGTGTCGCGCCAAGAACGCTTTTTCGTCCTGCTACACGATCTGGAGACCAGTGACTGTAGTATGTTTGGCAACACTATACCTTCTCCTTCTACGGTGATTTCGCGTCTATCCCCGTCATTACCGTTCTCGCACGACGAGCTGGCGAATCTCATGGTGTCACTCAAACAGGCGAGGTGAGTTTCTTTCGAGGAGAGTGCTCATAGAAGTATCCCTGGACAAGATCTCGGCACAATCGTCTGTGAAATGGCTTCTTGCGCCAGTCGCTTGTCCCATAGAAAGGTTCTACCAGTGACAGCGATTGACGTGTACGTTGCGTCGAAGGAACAGGTATCCGACGCCGAAGGTCTTAAACATCTTGCTTGCATTTGCAAACACATGTCTTCCGCTGCTCTAGCCGAGGCGTTGCAGCTCCCTAGCGGTCGAGATGTTATGACTCGAGTTCGTCGCGGTTTGCGTTCCCAGTATCGTAAAATGAGACTAGTGGCTGGGTGAGTGACAACCTAAGCAATGCTAAAGAAAGCCATGTACTGGCGTTATTTTATGCGGCTCAGTCACACGCGACCGATCATCGCATTGGTTTGAAGAACCGCTCGGAAGCACGACAGCTACTGGTCAGCCTGCTGCCACGAAGTATCGGCTACTGCGAGACTGCAATCCTCACTATCGGTGCGACGTGCAGGCTGGCCCCTGAAGGTGACTTGGGACCCTTGCTCGAGATATTGCTGGGCCAACTGGGAGTGAAGAACTCTCCGATTCGTAGTCTGGCCTACACTGAGGTGAGAAATATTGGATAACAGTCGCCTGATGTCAGCTGTCCAATATCGCCAAGCATTTTGGCAAGAGTCCATACACCCTACTTTCCCCGCATCTAGAGCGAGTGAGCGTGCTTTTGGCGATCAGTCAGAATCTCAGACCGGAGATTGTGACAGAGACCATGCACTTTATCGGATACAGCCGGCAAAACTTCTTCGATCTCACCATGCAGTATTCGACACCAGCTCTTGTGCTGTCGCGCAACCAAGCGGCTCTTGACGCCCTCGCCAATGTCGTCAAGAAGCCTCTAGGCCAGATATTGCTCGACAATGTCCCATATATCCTTACCAAGGCGTTTCTAGATCCGTCAAGATCAGACTCAAGTCTCGTCTTCCTCGTCAATACTCTGCGCCACATAACTGCAGGCACGGTCGACGTCTCGGTCACAGACCTTATGAACACGTGCATCGTACCCTTCCTTGTTTCGCTAATCGTCGAGTTGGGCGACGATTGTGAACAGGTTCGGGCGAATGCTGCTGATGCCTTGTTAAGAGCCAAGCAATACCATCACGCATCGACTGATCTGGGCGATTTCGTCACTCCCCACATGTTGGGGGTCATCTCTCACCTGAATGATACCCTGCACGATGTTCGAGGCAAGAAGTCCGTCCAAGAAAAACGCAAAATCATCCGCAGTCTGGGCGAGTTGATTGACCTTGTGGGCCAGTCAATGTCTGCATTCTCACCACAGGCAAGTTCGTGTCTGCCTGGCACTTAGCTGATGGGACAGATCATGGCTAGCCTGCAGAGTACCCTCCGGGTAGCCCCGCTTCGCGCGGAGACTCTACAAACCTGGCGGCGTTTCATCAAGACATTGAAATTTGCTGATATCGGCCCATTTGTTGGCCGTACCATGGGCGCCCTGGTCAACGCCTGGCGAGATCTCGGCGCTTTGGAACGACCTATTGCAATAGACACCCTCAACTTCATTGCCGACAACGTCGATCACCTCACTACATACATTGACGAGATGGTTAGCCTCGACCATATTCCCGAACTTAAGGCTGCTGCAGCCCGCCTCAATACCTCTCGTCGCAGTTGGGATACTCGACAACATCTGTCCAAGCTCCTCGACAGGGTCGCAAGCAAGAATGTTGCAATTGCCTCGACATCGATGGGGGAGCTACGAACGCTACTTAAGCGTCATGATGTCGTCAAGCTGTCTCAAGGTGACACATTCGACCCTATCATCTCTCGCCTCCTCCGGAACCTCCTCGAAGCCGTCACCCGAGATATAGATGCCGAACATCTGAAGGCCACCGCTTGCGAATGCCTCGGAATGCTGGGTGCGCTTGATCCCGATCGCATGGTGCCCTTAGAGGAGCCTCCTTCAATGACAATCATGAAAAACTTCTCGGACCCAGACGAGGCTGTCGAGTTCGCTATGGCCTTGATTCGTGATCACCTCGTCGACGCCTTTAGAGCAACTACCGATACCAAGCATCAGAATCACCTCGCTTTCGCCATTCAAGAACTCCTCAAATTCTGCGGCTTTACAACCAAAGTGCTCGATGGCGGCGCAGCTCTCCGGATCCGTAGCAAGTGGATGACCTTGCCCAAGGATCAGATCGACACGCTGGCGCCCTTGCTGGGTTCCAGGTTTTCCCTCACCGATTCGCTTTTCAAGTCGTATGATCATCCAATTTTCGGTTCTGCTCCAACATACCGCGAATGGCTGCAATGGTGGACTTCGGATCTCATTCACGAAGTTATGTCCATGCCAGGCGAAGATCGGGCAACGCGAGATAGCCAGGCCATTTTTGGAGTCTTTCGAGGTGTCCTCAGGATTCAGGATGTTTCTGTGGCGCACCACGTGTTGCCTCACCTAGTCCTTCATGTTCTGCTATCTGGAACACCCGAAGCAAGAGCTGAGATCTGCGACGAGATCCACGCAGTTCTACAAGCTCAGGTCAACCCGTCGGGATCGCCCGATAAGCGGATGCTCAGCGCGAGAGTCATCTTTGATTTGATGGATCACCTCAGTCGATATCTCCGCCTCGCTCGCCGAGACAGAAAGACGGATCATCCGAAGATTGTCGAATCCGTCTTGAGCAATATCGAGACTGAGCTCATGGCGAATGCGGCCCTTCAAAGCAAGGCATATGCCAGAGCTCTCCGGAGCTTCGAGCAACGCATCGTGACTCTAGAACGACAACGTTCAACCCTTGATCTACAGGCGTACTTCGAAAGACTACATCAGATATACGCCGAGCTCGACGAGCCAGATGGGATGGAGGGCGTATCGGCTTTCGTCATTTCTCCCTCCTTAGAACATCAGATTCGAGAGCACGAGATGACAGGCCGATGGACCGCAGCTCAGAGCTGCTGGGAAGTTAGGCTTCAGCAGCAACCCGACGATATAGTGTCGCACGTCGGTCTGTTGAAATGTCTGAAAAGTCTGGGGCATTATGGTAAGCCACCGAACAGATTGGGCTCATTGTAGATACATTACGTACTCACATCCGTGGCGTTCTGAGCAGACGTCCCGCTTGGAGAAAGGAACTCGCACCCTTTGAAGCAGAAGCAGCCTGGATATCTGGTGACTGGGCGACAATCACCGATGTCGGAGAAGCAGTACCTCCTGTTGCGAAGACACTCTTTGCAGCGCACGCCGAGTCTCGCAACCTAGATTCAGTGCTCCTCGAAGCCCGTCATCAGATAAGTAAAGGGATCACAACGGTCGACTACAATCAAGCATATGAGTCCGTCCTACAATTACATCACCTTTATGAGATTGAGTCAATCGTCAAGACAAATGCCGACATTGAAGCGCTTCCCGAGTCACCTAATCGGGAGATCATCGCTCGGCGCAAAAGTCATGATTTACATGTCGGTCTCGACCAGAGATTCGACACGATATTGCCAGCGTTCCGCGTACGAGAGGCAACGCTGACGGTCAGGCGAGCTGCATACCGCCTGGTCGGTCAGTTGTCCCTGACCTCGCGCATCGGGCCGACATGGATCACGAGCTCTAAGATCGCCCGCAAAGCGGGATACAGCCAGACGGCCTATAGTGCCATCCTGCAAGCACATGAAGCAGAAGCCCCGTTCGCGTATGTTCAACAGGCGAAGCTCTTGCACGATCAAGGCGATATTCTCAAGGCTTTCACCCTCCTGCGGAACATGAGGGACTCGATCCTAAAGCATTCGGTAATCGACTTAACTACCGATGGCTTTGAACAGGACCTGAGTCGCTCCAAGGTATTCACCGGTGCGATGTCTACCGCTAACAGTAGGCCGTCTTGCTTGAAGCCAGGTGGGCAATTGAGACGGATCGCTTTGATCCAAACGAAATCATCTCCCTACATCAATCTGCGGCAACCTTGGCCCACAAGTAAGCACCACGTATGAACTCGTGCTGAAAATCAGCTTTGAGTCTCCGTACTACTATCTTGGCCGCTATTATGACGGCCTTGCCGGGACCCCTGATCAGATGTAAGCGAACGACATGAAGGATCTGACAATTGTAGCGCGACGTTCAACCATCAGACTTGCCACTACTTTGCACAGGCCTTGCGCTATGGTGTCAAATTCATTTACCGTACGATGCCCAGAATGCTCACTATCTGGCTTGACCTGGGAGAAACGAAAGATCTGAAAAAGCAGGTGGATTGCTAGAGCAGGCTAACGAAAGGCACGAATCAATCTTGAAAGAGCTGGGAAAGATTACCGCGGTCTTGGACAAAGCAAGATCAGATCTTCCGGCTTATCAGGCATGCTGTCCAAATGAGCTAGGCTAACCTCTAGTTTTATACTGCCTTCCCGCAGATCATATCAAGAATCGTTCACCCAAATAAGGATGTGCAGACAGTGCTGGTAAAACTCATTGGCTTGGTGATCGAAACGTTTCCCCATCAGGCGCTTTGGCCTTTCGTCGGACTCATGCAGTCCAATCGCAGCGAGCGACAAGTCGCTTGCAAGAGGGTTTTGAACAGGATACAGGTGTGTGCCAATTAGTGTAAGGTTAACGTTAGACTCGGGGATCGAGTGCGATGCACATGATACGGGAGGCAGAACGCCTATCAAGCATCTTACTGCGGCTAGCGGATGACCAAGGCGAAGACAAGAAGCGCGAATTGACAACATCAGTTGACTTTCCTTACGTCAAAGGGGCTTTTCCTTCCGCCATGATCATGCCATTGCAAGATGCTCTCACATGTGGTCTCCCAACAGGACCGGTGCTGATTCACGCGCATAACCCGTTCCTCGCAACTCGCGTAGAGATCATCAGTACGTTGCCAATAGATGACTTCAGCTGACCCTAGACCTTGAGGACAAGATTGAGGTCATGCCGTCTATGCAAAAGCCAAAAAAATTGGTATTCATTGGATCAGATGGCAAACGTTACCCCTTCCTATGCAAACCGCACGATGATCTACGCAAGGACGCCCGATTGATGGATTTCAACTCAATGATCAACAAGTTATTGAAAGGCGCCTCTGAGTCCAGGCGGCGTCGACTCTGTGAGTTTATCCTTAGTGTTCCCTTGTTGAGACCCAGACATTCGAACGTATGCCGTCATGCCTCTCAACGAGGAATGTGGTCTCTTGGAGTGGGTAAGCAACACCAACGCTCTTAAGAGCATCTTGGAAAAGGGTTACGCCAGCAAAGGACAACGGATATATGTGAGCCATTCTCTGGAGACGAGAGTCCGAGTTGAGCCGGAGAAGACAAGCGAGCTCCATAAGATGCTCGAGACGAGCCGAGCCCAAGGACCCGCTATGCAAATTCGAGTTTTCAAAGAGAAAGTCATCCCAATGTGAGAGCGGAAGCAAGCGCCGTGCTTATGATAGGTACACACCTACGGTATTCTACGAGTGGTTCCTGACGACATGGCCAGAACCTTCGGCGTGGCTAACCAGTCGAATGGCATATGCCCGAACTTTGGCCGTCATGTCAATGATCGGCTTTGTATTGGGGCAAGTGTTGTTGAACTGCAGAGAACTGATGACCAGTCTCGGCGATCGACATGGGGAGAACATCTTGTTCGACGGTCTTACCGGTGACACGGTACACGTTGATCTGAATTGCCTGTTCGATAAGGTATGCAAGGTGTAGACGCCATTCTGACATCAGGGCAAAACGTTCCAGATACCGGAGCGTGTACCTTTCCGGTTGACGCACAACATGGTAAACGCATTGGGCGTAACGGGCGTCGAAGGTGTATTTCGCAAGGCGGCAGAGATCACCCTCAATCTTTTGCGCACCCATCACGAATCTCTGATGAGTGTTCTTGAAGCCTTCGTCCATGATCCCCTGGTGGAGTGGGCGAAATCAGTACGCCACGCGAAATTTCTACATGCTGACATCTCAGAGTCGTGCCAAGACCGACAAGGATATCAGGCTATCGGCCGACCGCAACCTCCGACCGATAAAGGCCAAGCTAACTGGCGTCGTCGATGAACGCGTCGTCTCTGTCGCCAACCAAGTCGACCGTCTTATCAAACAAGCCACGGATCCCGCTAATCTGGTAAGCTGAACTGCCCCAGCTTCACTGATGCCAGGCTCTCATGTACCAGGGGTGGGCGCCGTGGTTGTAGAGTCAGGTCATAATACATGCATCACCCATAGTCCTAAAACTTGAGCAGGTGGAACCGATCACCTTTAGAAAGACCCCATGAGGTCTTCAGGTACTTGGCAAGATTCTCAACCTTCTTGACAGCCTCAATCACTGGAGCATCGACAGTCTATTGTCAGGAAATCATCAGAACAATAAACATACCTTTTGAGCAGACTTCTTCTCCTCTGGGAACTCTGACTTCTCGTTGCCTTCGCCAAAGAATTCTCCCTCCTTGGTCGTCTTACCAGCATTGGACTTGGCAAAGTATGCGTCGTTGATGTTCTCGGGCACAGATACAGTCGAGAGTTCGACCTTGGTCGAAGTGGCGATCACGTACGCCTGGCTGACTCGTCGAAGAGGAACACCGTTGAATCTGTTGGTCAGTGACGCGTTCACAGTTCTGCCTCTTAAGACGACTAACTTGAATGGACCGGTGACCAAGAGCAGGCCACTCTCAAGCTGCTTCAAGAAGACCACACGTTTGCCGCTGAACTGACCGGCGAGAAGGATCAAGACCGTTCCTGGAGTGATGCTGGATCGAAGAGCTGTCTTGCCAGCGGTCTTGCGGGAAACCTTTGGCCGACGAACATCTTCAGCCGGGTAGTATTTGGACGCCTTGGCGGTAGGGATCAGTCGCTTTCCTCCGTTCGCCTTTCCTCCAACAGCCTTCTCGGTGTGTGCTGGTGCCTCGGATTTTGCAGCAGCGGATCCAGTCTTCTTGCCTGAGGGGTGTCAGGCTTCTGACATTATTGTTTCTAAGCCGATGCTCACCTTTGTGCAAACCACGCTTGGCAGCGACCTGGGATCGAGACAAACGTCCAACGTGCGCCGAGATGGGCTTTGATCTAGCCATCTGGAAATCCGGTCAGTATTCCGCAGATGATGATATATAACGCGAAGATGACTGACTTTGTCTCTCGGGAGGTAGGTAGCCTTGAAGGATAGAGAGACTGAATTTGCCTCGCAAATGACAGCCAGAACAGCAGCTCGTCTCGGAGCCTTCGGGAATTCTGAAATGGGCAGGGCTTCCCCGTTGTGTGGCAAGAACTGCCCCTCGTGGCTCGGATTTAAGCAAAAATATTATCTCCGATGCTGTCGGCTGTACTTGTTATCTTACTTGGTCACTACAGTGTTGGCCTGCGTAGGGTGTGCAGATCGTCTTCGAGATTATGCAGGATCCAAACTTCCCGCCCAATTTATCGATCGAGCCATACTCAATCGGAAGTTCCGGATCAGGCAGGACAGCACAAGCTGAAGCAATTAGACGATATGGCATAGCTGGCCGAGTCTGGTGAGCGGGTTAGTCCATATGTAGCTCATAACGAAGGGAGGCAGTCGAACCGCTTCTCGATTACTTGAGACCTGACAGCGACTATGATCCTCCATGCTCGTTGTTCTCTAGGGGCCCGCATTCTGTCTTGGAGCTGGGATCCGGTCAAGCTGTCCCTTCGCTGCAACTCGCTACCAGCCTGACCCCAGCGGATCTAGTCGTCTTGACCGATCTGCCCAATGTTATCCCCCTCTGCCGACAAGCTTTGGAAGCTCATTCGGACGCCTTGCGTGCCAGAGTTCTCGTTGAGCCGCTGGCATGGGGTAGCGACACATCTAGAATCAAATCCCTGGGTCCCTTTACTCACATCTTATGCTGTGATCTAGTGAGGTCATTTGGCACCCTATTGCTGACTGCGTCAAGGTTTACTTCCCCCATCTGTACCCATCACTGCTTCTGACTCTGCTCCAGATGACAGAGAGCGAAACATCTAGTGAGGACACCTTCGGTCCTGAGATCATTCTGGCATGTACGTCGATCGCGCCGTGGGAGATTGACGCTAGATAAATCGCGATCTCTCTCTCTCGAGCACTCTTTCTTCGATGCTTTCGCGTTGTATTTCAATATACAGCCAGTTCTCGGCAGGAATTGGGACGCCAAAATCTACATATGCAAAAGATGGAAGGTGAGCTCGGAATGGGTCATACCCGACATTACAACAGTGATGAACGGAGTCAACGGGGTGAAGCGCGGCCGAAGTTTTGGCCTCATCGACGAGTTGCTTGGGTCCATAGACATCTAGGATATAATGATGCAGGATTATAGGAAATACTCAATCGCCTGCGTATCAGCGTTTCAAACCGCATCTAATCACCTTGGATTGTTGTTGCTGGTTCGGCCCATCCCGCTGCTCGTTAGCAACAGCCCTTCCTGACACTCACTTCGTTCTCTGGGGCCGCTTCGAACACATTGAAGAACCTCCGTCCTCCAGGCGACACCTCTAATATACTCGCCATGTTACCACATCTGTCTGCTCAGCACTGTAGGACCATTCCTCACCTGTAGCAGTAGTTTGGTGCACTCCAGACCGTGCTGAGCTGATCTCCATATAGTACCGAGTATCCTTCCATGCATAGCTGGTGTGCTCGCAAAACGTGATTCATACCATTCAATGAGAGAAATTTCTTCACGATCGATGCGCCAAATGTGTATCCTGCTCCTCTGCTGATCAGCGATTCGTCTCACTCACCCGCTCACCGAGGACTGATAGCGAAGTCTTCCTTTTCTGGATCGGGGTCTGACCAGACAAGATCGGCCATGGGTCCTTCGTGGGGAATCTCCCTAAAACGATCAATGATTTTGATCTGGTCGATGTGATGGATGGAGGGGCTGAGACCTCCATGTACGCAAAAAATCGCATCGTCTATCACCACGCTCAAGGTGAGAAAGTCGAACATGTCTGTAAAGTACTGCCAAACGTTGGGTGATCCATACTTGCGCGTACACTCCAGGTAGAATCCATAAGTCTGGCCATCAGCACTGCTCGTCGTGTGTTCTATTATGGCATCAGATTTCCGTTCTCTCGAGCCCTTGCTCGGGACGGGTTCCTCGCCCGAGTGTACCTCTATCCCCAAGTGAAGGGCCAACCTCATTGGCGACCGCCTCTTAAGCCTCTTTTGAGGGTCTCATCACACGCACAGGAACGACTCACCTGCGTGACCGCCCTCGATTCATGATTGCCTCTGATGAGCTGTACTCGTTCCGGGTATCTGAGCTTGAGACACGTGAGAAGCGATATTGTCTCCACCGAGTGCAAGCCACGATCGACATAGTCTCCTGTGCCACTCTTAGTGACGTTGAGCAGAGAGGGCGGTAGACGGACCGAGAAAGAGGTAATTTGTATGGGGCGCAGAGCCTCCGATGCGGAAGATTTCGATAAGATCATGGAACTGTCCGTGTATGTCACCGACCACCGTGACGGGCGAGGCGACATGAACGACGTTGCTCTCCCGCATCAAGACCTCTTTGGTCTTTTCACATATCTCTCGGAGCAAAGCCTCGCCTAGGAGCTGCTTATCGCGCAATCGATCGATACATGCGTCGAGATCGAACGGCGCCATTCGCAGACTGTCTTGGGAAGTAGGCGTTGATGAGCAAACAATAATGCTACTGGCGGGCGCTGGACGGTGGAGAATGGGAAATCTGCATGCCTAAATTAAGCACACCTATTGGCATGTGGCAAACCTACAGATAGGCGCGTGACAAGTCCCCCTGTGACGACGTCTCTTTGAGAACCCTGTGTTCCCCGCCCCGGGGCTTGTGTTCAACTCAGTCTTTGATCTCTCCCTCTTTCAGTTTTGTCAGTGTCTATCACCACCATGTGAGTCGCAGTGGTCCTTCGGAGGATGAAATGCTCATGCCTGCTGCAGGTTCTCTCGACATGGTGCCGACTATGACGACTATCCATCTGTCAGGGCCGCTGCTAGCGGGTCGGCGCATCAACCTACCCGACCTGTGGACAAGGACAAGACCGAGGCGGAGCTGAGTGTAAACATCAAGAAGGCTACAAGTCCAGAGGAGACTGCCCCTAGTATGCTTTCCACCGCTCCTGCGAGTGTCAACTGAACAAGAATAGAGCAGAAGCATGTTAGGAGTAAGGCGCATTTGTTCCAGCTCAGCTGACATTAGAATGCATCGTCTACACTTGGGATTACCACTCGTCTCTGTCAGTGTGGAATGGTCTGAGAACCCAACCCATCCTTGCGGATGAAGTGCAAACCTTTAAGAGCCTTATTGTTGTCCACAAACTGCTTCAGGAAGGACACCCAGTGGTGAGTCCCAGGAATCGACATTCGACTGACGGACAGACGCTCAAGGAAGCTCATGCGCAAACCGGCTGGCTGGAGACCTGTGGACGTACCGTTGGCGATGGAGGAAAGGGCTATGGACCACTGATCAAGGCATATGTGTCGTTCCTCTTAGCCAAGTTGAGATTCCATCGCCATCACCCGGAATTTAATGGCTTGTTTGAATACGAGGAGTACATCAGTCTCAAGGAGATTGATGATCCCAACGAAGGGTAAGCATAGTAGAAATCAGCCCTGCTGACCAATGTAGATACGAGACGATCGGTGATCTGATGACACTGCAAGATCAGATCGAATCCTTTCAAAAGCTCATTTTCGCCAGCTTCCGGGGCTCTGCCAATAATGAATGCCGGATCTCGGCGCTTGTTCCGCTTGTCAAAGAGAGCTTTGGGATCTACAAATTCATCACTAGCATGCTGCGAGCTATGCACCGACGTGAGCCAAAAGTTGACGAGCATTCTGACGAGCAGGAACCGATGCCATGGACGCTCTGGTACCCTTGCGTGAGCGATACAACGCTCAGCATTATAATCTGCGACGTTTCTATTATGAGTGCTCCAACCTCAAGTATCTGACTGGGTTAATCAATGTGCCCAAGTTGGGACAGGTGAGACCTCCATGACGAACTCCACTAACTAGGAGGAACCCCCCAACTTGATCGACAGCGGTGTCGCCCCCGAGCTGCCCGAGAGACCGGCTCCAGAAGTCAAGCGCGAGGAAACCAAGCGCGATGTTCCTCGTGCAGAATCGCCGACGGCCACACAAGCTGAGATTGACGAGCAGAGGCGGATGTTGGAGGAATATGAGCGCAAACAGGCGGCACTGGTAAACCAAAGAGAAACCGAGCAACGTCGTCAAGAGGAGAACAAGCGACGCCAGGAAGCCGAGTACGCCGAACAGCAGCGCCAGCAACAGGAGCGCGAACGACTCGCTCAAGAACAGCTGCAACGAGATCAGATGAACCAGCAATGGAATCAGCAGCAGAATGGCCAGGTTACGCAGCTGCAGCAGGAAATGTTGGCAATGAGAGGGCAATATGAGCGCGACCAGATGCTACTGGAACAATACGATCGTCGCGTCAAGTCTCTCGAGAGCGAGTTGGGGCTCATTGGCGCAAATGTTGGCGCTCAGATGTCGGCCAAGGACGATCTCATCAATCAGCTCCAGAGACAGATCGAGATATGGAAGAACAAGTACGAGGCTTTGGCGAAGTTGTACACCCAACTACGCAGCGAGCATCTTGACCTGCTCAACAAGAGCAAGGGCTTCCAGCTGCAAGCCAACTCCGCCCAGGAAGCTATAGACAAGATGGAGAGAATGGAGCGTGATGTCAAAGCCAAGAATCTAGAGCTTGCAGACATGATCCGAGAGCGTGACCGCGCACGTTATGATCTGGATCGCATAAAATCAGTGAGTTGTCGCCTCAACAGGATCTGATATCAGGGTCACAAAGAAGAACTGGAGCGCCTCAAACGCGATCTTGCATTTGCTCTCGAACGAGCCGATGACGCGTCCCGGAACAAGAGCTCTGAGGTTTCTGGTATCATGTCCAAATACAACAGACAACTTACCGAGCTGGAAGATTCACTAAGGGTGAGATCAAGAGACAAGAGCCCGGCTGATTGCGCAGAGTAAACAAATGCAGATTGACGACCTGCTTGCCAAACTGGATGCCAAGGACGGCGAGATTTCTCGGGCCCTGGAAGAAAAGGAACAGGAGCTCCTGATCATGCAGGAGGGCATGGACTCTACGCTGAAGGAGTTAAGCGACATGCGCATTGTCAGTATAAAAGACTGCCCACAAGCTTACCCTTAGACTTCTGGTGACACCAGTCAAGCGTTTGATGCTCAAGTCGATACACTTATTCTCGATCATCGGAAGGAATTGAACGCCATCATCGACTCCATCTTACAAGCTTGCATCCAGAAAGTCGACGATGCTATGTACGAGCTAGAGGCACCGATGCAGACCGGCAACACCACCGCCACACCAGAATATACCTTGTCCATGATCGAAAAAGCCATGACAAATGCCAACGAATTCGCCACAACCTTCATTCTTTACCTCGGCAAGAAGAGCGGCGGCGGGTATGTGGATGTCATCAAGGTGGCCAATGAGTTTGCTCAATCCCTCTCGGAGACTCTAGTCAGCGCGAAGGGGATCACCCGATTCTCCGACTCCGACGAGGTGATTGATAAGCTCATTCGTGTTGCTAAAACCGCCGGCGAGAATGGACAACGTTTCTTCATCAACCTTCAATCCTTCCGTCTCACCGGAGGCACCAAGAATGAGGACATTGCCATGCGGAGTAGCAATGTTGCACGGGAAGCTCTGAGCAATCTATCGCAGGCGGTGGAGCGGCTTATCCCAAAGACCAAGTCCGCTGTCAATACTGCGAACGGCGATATTGCAGACGTTGTTACGCAAGAGATGCAGAACGCAGCTCGTGCCATCGAGGAAGCCACTCAGCGACTGCAGTCGCTAATGGCGCGTCCAAAGGATTCCAAATACAACGCCCTCGACGTCCACGTACATGATGCCATTCTCGAGGCAACGCTGGCCATAACGAACGCCATCGGAAGACTCATCCATGCCGCCACCGAAAGTCAGGAGGAGATCGTCCGCGAGGGCCGAGGCAGCATGAATATCAAGCAATTCTACAAGAAGAACAATCGGTGGACTGAAGGCCTGATATCGGCAGCCAAGGCTGTGGCCTACGCCACTGGTCTTCTCATTGAAAGTGCAGATGGTGTGATATCTGGCACCCATTCGTTGGAGCAACTCATCGTCGCCTCCAACGAGGTTTCGGCTGCGACTGCTCAGCTGGTCGCCGCTTCTCGAGTCAAGGCTTCTCTGATGTCTCAAACTCAACAGCGACTAGAAGCCGCCGCAAAGGCGGTGACGGATGCTTGCAAGGCTCTGGTAAAGCAGGTGAAGCTCATCTCCAATCAGCACGCCGAAGACGATTCGGTCGACTACAAGTCGATGCCGTCGCATGAATTCAAAGTGCGCGAGATGGAGCAGCAAGTTGAGATTTTAAAGCTGGAGAAGGAGCTGGGCGCCGCTCGTAGGAGGTTGGGCGAGATGCGTCGTGCAGGATATCATCAGGAAGCCGACTAGATGTATTTGCGTAGAATCTATATACCCAAAAGACCTTTGACCTGCTCGCGCACCTGCCTCTCGAATTCAGGTCGATTATCGCGATACAACTTGCAGCACTATTGCGAATCAGTATTCTGACTCATGCCGTACAGCTAGGCTGACCTCGATGTCTGCCCCACTTTCGATGTTAGGCTCGGCAAGCATGCTCAGGACGCTCAACAGCACACTTCGAACGCCTTGAACAGGAGACCACCGTTCAGAGGCCGATTCATAACGGAGTGGGTCGTCCCCTGGTGGGTGGAGAATTGAAATGCACACAACACCGTTGGGATATACTGATGTTAGTGACAGCTTAGGATGAGTCACTCACTGTTGGGGTGCAAGAGAGGGGGATCGAAGGTCATGGTGAAAGGATTCAAGGGGTAATCGTGAGGCTGGCGGACAGTCAGCAGTTGGGACAGTGTCCTAGTTATGTAGACACTTGCGAATGTGAGTCTTGCCGCAAAGACGCCACCCTCCTGTCATCAGCACGATGCCTTCGCCCAGCCCTCACATATGGGGTTCCTTCGGGTCCCTGTATGAGCGCCTCCCACTCTAATAGATTGTCCTCGGACAGCGGACCAGCGGTGATGGTATCCTGAAGAGGGTCCGCGATAAGGTCGCGATACTCCTTCATCAATCTTGCGTCAGAGATGACTCAGTCTTGATAACCCACCTCCTTGCAGCGGTAGACGTCTGCGCGCGTGTATTGCTGTTGCCAAACATCATTCATCCACCCGATTGTGTTTCTGAAACGATTGAAATCCATGCACATCGAACGAAGCAGACGTTCGGCGGCGCTCGCCGCAGGGCAAACCACCGAATGCGTTAGAGGCGCAGCCATTCCGTGTCACAGCAGCCGCCGTTCACTGTGAGGTTGGGTACAATTGCATCCAGTCATCAACGGACAAGTCACATCACGATGACCATCTACAAATACAGTCCTGCCGGCTGCCACAGAGTCAGTGAGGAAGAGATATACGCCTGCTCGACGTACGGTGTTCTCATCTTTACGGTACAAGACTTTCTCCCGCGCGCTAGTGAAATCCTGGGTCTCAGCATAATCGGACACTGTCGACTGCTCACTGCTTTCGTGACACGCATTCGCCTTTCTCGCAAAGCCAAAAGTCCTGCTTCCGCTTCCCAGCGCTCAGCTTGAAGTCCGAAAATGAGCCCTTGGCTTTCACTCACTACACACCGCCTTGATATCCGCACCGGATAGATCGTCTTTCGTCATGACAAGCTCTTCCAGATCCACATCATCGGCTAAGGACATGCGGGACGTGTGTAGTTTGAAGATGTGCCGTTTGGTCTTCGTGTCAGGGAGGGGGAATTCTGCTGTTTAGAACGGAATCACCTAACGACTCACCGATCTTCCGGTCTATACGACCCGGGCGTATCAGAGCGGGATCCAGCGACTCGATCTATATGACAGATTCAGCCAAATTCAGAAATCTGAGAACGCACTCACTCGATTGGTCGCCATGATTACCTTCACGTCACCTCGAGTGTCGAATCCATCAAGCTGATTGAGCAATTCTAGCATTGTCCGCTGAATTTCTCGCTCGCCACCCGAAGTCGAGTCGTACCGTTTGGTGCCGATGGCATCGATTTCGTCAATGAATACGATACTCGGAGCATGCTCCTCTGCAACGCGAAATAGTTCGCGCACTAGTTTCGGTCCATCGCCAAGATACTTTTGAATAAGCTCGGACCCGACTATACGCAAAAAAGTTGCTGAAGTTTGGTTTGCAACAGCCTTGGCAAGGAGCGTTTTGCCCGTTCCTGGAACACCATACAGGATGACGCCTTTGGGTGGACGGATACCCATCTCCTCGTATAACTCGGGGTGCGTCAAGGGTAATTCGACAGATTCTTTGATTTCCTGAATTTGCGTCTCCAACCCGCCGATGTCGGCATAGCTTTCTGTCGGCGCCTTGTCCAGCTTCATAACAGAGACCATCGGATCAGTATCATCCGCCAGTACCCCAACAACGGCATGTGTCTTGTGATGTAAGAGGACGGAACATCCTGGCTCAAGCATGTCCTTGTCGACAAACGACATGATACCAACGTAATACTCTGGCCCGTTGCCCACGGATACGATAGCGTGGTCATCGTCGATGATCTCTTCAAGCGAACCAACACCCATCGGCGAACCCCGTAACTCATCGACCTTCGTTCGATCCGCCGCTGTCTTGTCCTCGCCCGACTGTGCAGCTTGATTGGCAACAAACTCCTCCTCCATTAAAAGGTAATCTTTGATTCGCTCCATTTTGAGCATCTTCAGCTTGCACCTTGTTGTTGGATAGACAGGCGGCAGACGGGATGATGCGTCGGGACCCCGTTTCTTCCTCTTTCCAACTCGTGTAGGGATCGGAGGCTCCCATTTGGACTGCCGGTGAACTGTTAGCAACAGCGAGGGTCTCACTTCAAAACCTGCCTTGTCCTTGTTATCCTTGGAACCCTTGCCGGGGGAGTCACCACCTGAGGCGCCGCTCGAAGGTGCTTGGCCCTGTCACTGCCGTCAGTAGATTCGCGACCAGCTACAAGCGAAGGACTGACCATACTGGCAATAGATTACCCACGCAGTTGAGAAGACTTCAGTCCACAGAGACGCGCGTTGATGCGCTTTCAAGGTGATACAATAGCTTCCGCGCTCCTACGTCATCCTGGGTGGTTTGCTTGTTGTTTGCCACCCGTCTAATCAGTCCCTTTTCAACACAGCTGCTCAAACGACGGCCTAAGCATCGAATATAAACAGTACGATAGCCACAGCATGTTCGTCCTAAAGTCCTGTGAGTCCAACCTTGACACTAACAATTGACGTTTCTGACCACCTTTAGTGCTTGGCAAGATGTGGGGTATGTCTACACTACCTACACTTGAGCTCATATCCCAGGCAATCCTGCCAACCCCGAAATCATCCAGATCCCGATGGGGCAGCTATATCTAGTCAGACCAAACAGTATAAAAGGGTCTCGAGAGTGCATGTAAGTCTTGCAATTCGATACCAACTGACGCGCAAGCTTTAAAGACGCAGTCGCGACCATACGTCGTGCCGGCGTCGACTTCCAGTACCAGCTTGTTGTGACCAAGGCCTATGAAGAAGGCGAAGATCAGCTATTGGAGGAGGACTCTGAAAGTGAGCAACACCGTTCCGGGAGCACTGACTCTTTCCTAGCGGATGATGAGAGAGTTTTTCTTATCGACGAGAGTTTGGGTTTTCACTTCAGCGTCATTGATGGAGCCGCAACCTTTTCTTGGAACGATCTGAGCGGCGACGAAGATGACTTATGGGAATTCGTCAGTGGCAAGGTGAGCTGAATGATCGTCTGGAGCTCACTGTAGCGAGTTTCCAAACCAACCAACGATTTGTTTGAAATGACTCTGCTCCATTGCATGTACGAGAGGGCAAGTTTTGTCTTGGTTGTCTAATCTGATTAATTTCAGAAATTTCAACGGCCTCATGAGGAAGCCTCTGAAGCCGATCTTAACAAATTGCGGACAGGAGTCGAGGCATCTGGCTCTTCCATAAGTTTGCCAGAAAACTCGAAGTCGCCAACGGAAGCTGAAGATCCGTTCAAGGATGTCCCCGTCCTCTCGCGCGACAAAGCTGAGTTATATCTATTCGACACAGAGGCGGATGTTTTTGTCGTGCAAGAGAAAAATGTAGATGTGGATGTAGCCTTAAACGGCGAGTACGACAGTGAGGAAATGTCAATGATCTCTGTTGACGCTAGATTGGATCATCGTGCGGCATGAACAAACGCCGTTCATCTCACTGCCAATCGACGCCGAGATGAATCCGCGTTTCGACATGGTAAATCCTCATGACTATCTCAGCTAACGGCAGTCCAATCATGCGTTCATGTTTACGTTCAAGGAGACCGAGGGCCTTCCTGGCATAACCTGGTGCCTTAAATTTGAGCCAGAGATCTTCGCCGACTGGAAGGACCGGTTCACCATCCATCTCTGGGAGGGGAAGAATAGGCAAAGCTACGCAAAGGCGAAGGCAGATGAGCAGCGCTATATCCAGGATGCGTATGGGGATATCGAAATGGCCAGCACAGACACTGATAGTGTCGAGGAGGATGACGAGGGCAGTCTTAAGGATGAGGGTGAATCACAGGAGAGCGATGTCGATCCGGTTGAGGGAGACTCCTTCTATGAGAACAACCCAGCAGAGGCGGTATTCAGCGCAGGGTCAAAAAATGAGCAGCTCGCTGTCGGCTACAAAGACGATCTGTCTTTCGTCGCTCGTGGTGACATGATCGGCGTTTTCGCTCCAAAGGACAATCAGATGCGCTTTCGCACAACAATCGATCGAGTGAAGGATCTGAAAGGGAAAAACTTCTCTCCAAATAGGGTATGGTCTCGTCACCTGGTGAAGCTAACGTCCTCCTAGATGATGCTGCATAATCAAGATAGTGACATGTTGCTACTTGATCCATCCAATCGCAGCTCCGTGTTCCGTATGGACCTCGAGTACGGCAAAGTTGTCGATGAATGGAAAATATCGGACGCGATCTCAGTAGATAATATCATTCCTGAGTGAGTCTATCTTAGGAGTGTAACATCACTGTGACTGATTTCTTCATAGCTCCAAATATGCGCAAATGAATCCCCAGCAGACCCTGGTGGGGCACTGTCAGCGGATCATCGTACGAAGTGATCTACGCTGACTATTCCCCAGCTCACAATGGCTTGTTTCGTATTGACCCACGAATTGCTGGGAATAAATTGGTGGAGACCCAATTCAAGCAATACGCTACTAAGAATGACTTCTCCGCCGCGGTCACCACAGAAAGCGGAAAGCTTGCTGTTGCCAGTAACAAGGGAGACATAAGGTTGTTCGACCAGATTGGAAAGAACGCAAAGGTCCGTCGTATAAAGAACACAATTGACCATTCCAGACGGCTCTACCTGCCTTGGGAGATCCTATCATTGGCGTTGATGTATCAGCCGACGGACGCTGGCTAGTTGCAACTTGCAAGACTTATCTGTTGCTACTTGATCTGCTTATCGGAGATGGTCGCTTCAAAGGTGCCCTGGGTTTCGACCGCAGTTTCCCGGCGGATAGCAAGCCAATTCCTAGGCGATTGCAATTGAAACCAGAGCATGTGGCTTACATGGTGGACCCCGTTTCCTTTACGCCAGCTCGGTAAGTCATGAAGAAGTGCTGGCGATCGCGTCTTGACGACATCAGCTTCAATACCGGTATGAACGAGGCCGAAAAGACGATTGTAACTTCCACTGGAAGATATGTTGTCACCTGTACGTGGCTCGATTTTATGAGTGCTCATACTGTAGGGAACTTTCGACGCCTGAAACAAGGCAGATTTGACGATTACCAGATCAAGGCGAGCTCGCTGGCATTCCATATTGTCCTTCGAAACTGATCATGCGGTCTAGCAATACGATTCAAGAGTAGTTGCTGATAACTTTAAATTCGGAGCGGATAAGAACATCATTGTTGCTTTGGAGCATAATGTCCTGATGGCAGAGAAGAAAGACTTAACAAAGGTGAGATATGTTGGTTGCACTGGTCGCAGTGGCCACGAATGATTGGCTGACGATCCTTGGACTAGCCGTCTCGCGCTTCACTAGCTCCCAGACCGTCTGCCGCCACGCCTGTCAAGAAGGTCAGAGATTCGCACAGCGCCATTGTACATAGTCCATATTGATGCAGCCCGTCTCTTGACGGAGTAATTACTATATCGACGTGTGTTCCTCCACGTCGACTTTTCGCTTAGGCCCCGACACAGTACATACATAGAATGCGCTCCCGATCCGCCGAAGCCTGTGTCCTCTTAGACATCTCCCTCAAACCGGTCTCTTATCTGACTGACAGTTGTTACCCGATCTTATACCTGTGTCACGAACCTGTCCCAAGCAGTGATGGCTTGAGACAGGATGGGCCACTGTCATGACGGACACGTCGTCGAGTCGTCACGTGACTAACCACGCGACCGGGACGTCTGCATGGTACGTGGGGCTCGAGGAACTCGTCTAGGTTGAACAAGTATCTACTCTTTCTCGACGAGAGTATTAGAATTTACCAGTTTGTAGTGAGGTGCCTCAGCAAACCTCGATTGAGTCCCATAGTCCAAGACCCAACAATCCCGTTCTAACTTCGACAGGTCTGCAACCACTCATCTGAGTTCTTCTAGATCGCCCAAGTCCAAATCCACGTCTCCATGCCCAGGTCCCACTCCCAAGTCAAGTCATTCCTCATTCTCTCAACGAGTTCTCATGGAACTCGTCCAAGTCCAAGCCAGTCGTTGTGCAGCGGGCCCAGGTCGCCGAAGTTAGACCGGAGCATCGTGACAACCACAAAGGTTTACTAAGCTTGGCCTACGTCTGACGGGTGTAGGCCATGAAGCTTGTGGATTGGCTGGACGACAAGCACTGACCAGCCTGGTCGAGGAGGTAGCATCGACCAGGAGTTCGAGATGAGTGCGAGGAAAGCGTTAGATAAATAAAAGACTGGAGAACTACAAGACTACAAAATGTGCACCCGTTTATACCTCTGGCATCGTGGCTCCACCACGCATAGGTTTAGCCATGATACGGGCTTCTGTTACGTCCCGTAACCCAGTGGTATATTCAGATTAGTAATCATTCCCACACATTAGTAATCTTTCTCGCAGATTTATAAGCAAGGACCATAGGAACCAGCTGATTGATAAGTAGCTTAGTAAGCGCTTATTCAGCAAAGCCCTAATCCTCGGTATATGCTCAAGGTATATAAGACACGAGTTAGATAACACTTTCCTTTCTTCTCTGTCAATGAAATATCATAAGTTACTCATCTAAAAGTGACACTTGCCATCGTCCATTCGTCTCCAGCTTGCTTTCTTCGCCAGTCGCCATCGTCCCCTGAGACTAGAGTTCGTCACTCTCTAGTTTCCCAGGCGTAACAGCTTCCACGATGGTACTTCCCACTGCTCGCTACTATAAGGACTTCCACAATGATACTTGCCACTATTTGCTACTATGAGCTTTTCCATGATGGGTCAAGCCACGGTGCTGTGGGTCATGACAATCCAGACCGGGTCATGGCAACCTGTAATTGCCCCCAACATCACAATCTGCACACTATGTCACGGGGAGATGACAAGAGTACGGGGACTGTGGGCTAATTAATGTCTCTGGCTTGTCTTGCAGAGTGTTACGACCCGTCCTTGATTGACCTCAAGCTAATTAAAGACGAGTGGAAAGCTGTCATTTACTCAAGTTGAGCGGAGTGCTCGGGTTCTTGTGAATTGATTGACAGATGGGTAGGCATAATGAGCTTGGTAGGATCCAGCAAGCTTGGGGAGGTGGTGTAGGTGGTCAGGCAGTGTTGAGGTCTAGCGAGGTAAACCTATGATATTTTGATCCTTAGGGAAGAAGTCAGACTCCCTCCCCAAGGTGCAACTTATATACCTTGTGGGTGTCTCATCCGGCGAGGTTACTGAGCTCTTCTAGAGACAGCTCTTGAGACTCTCACAGGACACCTCTTGAGACTCTTCTAGAGAGTCTCTCCGATACGTCTCTCCAATATCTCCGATATGTCTCTATAATTGTTATGGCCGGGTCATAACAAAGTGGGAGAAGGATGTGAGAGGACTGAGATAAAATAAAAGACTGAAGAACTACAAGACTTGTTACGACCCTGTCAGGACACTGCCATCAACCAATTGGTTACGTAACAGGCTCGTAACACCTAGCATCCATGTCCATGCCACCTGGCAACATACGGTGCCACCCTCGACCATATGGCACCACCCCCACCATGTGGGACCACCTGGCATGGCCTTTTTATTACTTATTGGAGTAACTGCCATACGGATGGGTGGAGTGCCAGCTGGTGCCAGATGGCAGGAAGTGTGCCATATGGCAGGGACCTCCGAGTATATAAGATGCAGCATACCAATCCCTCCTGTCTTCTTCCCCAAGGATCAAATTATCATAGGTTACATAGTCACAGGCTCTCCCCTGCGTTCATAGACTAGACCATATATTTCGTGCTCGCCCCCTCCAACTCTCTATGGGGAATCCTTCTGAGCTCTTGGGGTTGCCGCCTCCTTGCCACTCGTCCTGCTTTGACCCAACAGCCGTCGGCCAAGTCACAAGTTTACGGATCACTAGGCGTAATCCCAGTCCTCGAGTTTACAACTCTCCCACCGTTGCTTTCCACGTCGTCTCCGGTTTTCAGCCTGCCGGGTACGAGTTGTAACAAGACTCTAAAATGTGCACCCTTTTATACGTCTGGCATTCTGGCTCTGCCACGCTGTCATGACCTGTTACGACCCGTCCTTGATTGACCTCAAGCTAATCAAAGACGTGTGGAAAGCTGTCGTTTACAAGGGGTGAGCTAAGTGCTCGGGTTCTTGTGACTTGGTCGACAGTAGGGTAGACGTGATGAGCTAGGAAGGATCCGGCAAGCTCAAGGGGGAAGTGAAGATGTGACTAGAGTGCTTGGGCAGCGATGAGGTCTAGCGATGTAACTTATGATATTTTGATCCTTAGGGAAGAAGTCAGACTCCCTCCCCAAGGTGCAACTTATATACCTTGTGGGTGTCTCATCCCGCGAGGTATCCGAGCCCTTCTAGAGACGTCTCTAGAGCAGAGCTCTAGAGACTGTTTCTAGAGACAGCTCTTGAGACTCTCACGGGACACCTCTTGAGACTCTTCTAGAGAGTCTCTCCGATACGTCTCTCCGATAACTCCGATATGTCTCTATAAGGGTTATGACCGGGTCATAACATGACCCGGTCCGGATTGTCATGACCCACGTTGTGGTTTGACCCATCGTGGAAAAGCTCATAGTAGCAAACCGTGGAAAGTATCATCGTGGAAAAGCTCATAGTAGCAAACCGTGGAAAGTATTATCGTGGAAAAGCTCATAGTAGCAAATAGTGGAAAGTCTTATCGTGGAGGTACTTATCGTGGTTGAACCATGCGTGGAAGAGCCACAATGAGCGTGGAAGAGCCACGATGCCAGAGGTATAAAAGGATGCGCATTTTGTAGTTTGTAGTTCTCCAGTCTTTTATTTATCTCACATTCTTTCCTCACGTTCTTCCCTCACATTCTTTCCTCACGTTCTTCCCTCACATTCTTCCCTCACATTCTTCTCACACTCATCTCGCACTCCTGGTCGACGCTACCTCGTCAACCAGGCTGGTCACCGCTTGCTGTCCGATCAATCCACAAGCTTCACGGTCTACACCCGTCAGATGTAGGCCAAGCTTAGTAAACCTTTGCGGTCCATCCTGTCTCAAGCCATCACTACTTGGGACAGGTTCGTGACAGTATAAATAAAAGACTCCCGCTTGTGATTGGTTATCACCATGCCCCCTAAGCGGTCCGAACCCATCTTGGAACCCTCCTCGCCATTCAACTCACCATCTGTGATGGCTACGACTACCGACAACCGGTTACAGGCTCTAGAGGGATCCCTCCAAACCCTCATTGCTCAACAAACACAACTTCAACAAGAGAACATGTTACTACGTCAACAACTTGATACTGCTCTTGCAGAAGTTCGTCATCACGACTTGCCGGAAGATCCTTCAACTGGTCATAATGGCGAAGATGCTGTGGCTCATGGAGTGGAGACAACACCTCGACCGGAGCGAGGCTTGTCTCTTGCCCCAAGTGCAGCCATTGCATCATCGGTTACCACTGGCAAACCATCGGAACCCAAGGTTGCTAGTCCCGAGTTCTTCAATGGTCAACGCAACAGACTGTCAACATTCATTACTCAAGTAATGATGGTCATCAGCCTCCAGCCTACTCGCTTCCCCAGCGAGACTTCCAAGATCTTCTACATGGGTTCTTTCCTCCGTGATGTGGCCTTCCTCTGGTTCCAGCCCTACGTGGTAGCTTCCCCTCAACCAGACTTCATGAAGAGCTTTGAAAGCTTCTGTCATGAGCTGAGGACCACGTTTGGCGACCCAGATGAGGTTGGCACTGCGGAGCGACAACTGTATGCCCTTCGACAACGCACTTCTGTTTCCGCCTACCTTGCGGAATTCATGCGTTATGCTGTGCTCATCAAGTGGAATGATGAAGCAAAGGCAGCACAATTCTACCGGGGTCTTAAAGATCCTATCAAGGATGAGCTCTCACGAAGTGGTAAACCTCGGAAGCTCAAGGATCTACAAGATGCTGCAGTCCGCATTGATACTCGTCTATTTGAAAGACAAGTCGAACGGACTGACAGAGGTACAAGTCGAGCCCTACTTCGACAATTAGTAGGCCACAGACAAACCTGCATGCTGCGTTCCAGCCGAGTTCTACCACAACTCGACGAGGTAGACTCACCCCGGCCGAGTATCAACATCGCAAGGATAATAACCTCTGTCTTTACTGTGGTGATAAAGGGCATGTGGTCCTAAAATGCCCAGTAGCTCCACCTGCAAGACAGAGGGTCTCGTCCACACAATCGGCTCAGGCGACTTCAAAGAACACAAACGTAGGCAATTCTGGGACGGGAAAAGCCTAGACCTCCAACCTTTACCCAAGAGGAATCTGGGGTTGGAGTGTCCCTCCTCACAGATTCCTACGCAGTTGGTTTCTAGTATTGAACAGTTGGACCCCCTCTCAGTAGACCATAATCCCCATCAACAATTGACTTTGAAGTTCGGACTTGCTGGCTCAAGTCCAACTTATGAAGCCCTTGTTGATAGCGGTGCTACTAACAATTTCTTAGACAAAGGCTTTGCTCAAGAACAAAACATCAAGCTCGTTAAAATTCGACCGATCCCAATCTCTCTGATCAATGGTGCTGGACAACGCTCTGTCATTCACCACGAAGCAATGGTCCATCTGGAACTCGAAAAACCTTTCCAGCCCAGTTGGGTACGCTTCCTTGTTATGAACATGCCATCATACCCCATCGTATTAGGCATGCCATGGCTCGGAGAGCACAACCCTCACATTAGCTGGGCCCAGCGCACCATTACTCCCAGCCATACCCACCTGGAACAACCTGCAACAGGAACGCTACCACAATTGATGACGGTGACAAGTTCAAGTTCCAGCGATAAACAGATGGTCCCAGTGGAGTATCACGATTTCCTGGATGTCTTCAGCAAACAGAAGGCAGACACTCTTCCCGAGCATCGACCATTTGACCACACCATTCCCCTGGAAGAAGGCAAGTCACCACCCTGGGGACCAATTTACTCCGCCTCGGAGAAGGAGCTTGGCACATTAAAGGAATACTTGGATGAGAACCTCAAGAAAGGTTTCATCATACATTCGGAGTCACCTGCAGGAGCCCCCATCCTCTTTGTGAAAAAGAAGGATGGCTCCTTACGCCTCTGTGTCGACTACCGAGGACTCAACCGAATCACCATCAAGAATCGCTACCCTCTCCCTCTAATCCCGGAAATGCTAGACCGGTTACGCAGTGCCAAGATCTTCACAAAGATTGATCTACGAGGTGCATACAACCTTCTACGCATTGCTAAGGGAGATGAGTGGAAGACGGCATTCCGCACTCGGTATGGCCTCTACGAGTATTTAGTCATGCCGTTTGGCTTGACTAATGCTCCTGCCTCATTTCAACACCTCATGAACCACAACTTCCGCGACATGCTGGATCAGTATGTCATTTGCTACTTGGACGACATCTTAGTGTTCAGTCAAAATCTCGAAGATCATCACAGACATGTCCGTGCAGTTCTACAGCGTTTGCGTGAAACAGCCCTTTATGCGAAGGCAGAAAAGTGCGAGTTTCACCAAACCAGTATAGAATTCCTCGGCTTTGTGATAAGTGATCAAGGGATTTCGATGGATACCAAGAAGGTTCAAACGATTTTGGATTGGCCCGAGCCAACCAACTTGAACGAAGTTAGATCCTTCCTTGGATTCTGTAACTTCTACCGACGCTTCATCAAGGACTATTCGACAATTGTCCAACCCATCGTCAAGCTTACCAAAAGGGACGTACCCTATGAATGGGGCCCTCAACAGCAAGAAGCTAGTCGACAGCTACGACAAGCTTTTACTTCGGCTGACTTACTTCGCCACTTCGACCCAGAGAAGCAACTGGTTTTGGAAACCGATGCTTCTGATTATGCGCTGGCAGGTATCCTATCACATGAAGAGGACGGAAAATTATTCCCGATTGCCTTCATGTCTCGAAAGATGGTACCAGCCGAGCTCAACTATGAGATCCACGACAAAGAAATGCTGGCCATCGTTAGCTCTTTCAAAGAGTGGCGGCATTACCTCGAAGGAGCCCAACACCCCATCAAGGTTTATACCGATCATCGTAGCCTGGAGTATTTTACGACATCCAAGCAACTGAATCGACGACAAGCCAGATGGTCGGAGTTCTTGGCAGACTTCCATTTCAGTATACATTACCGACCTGGCGTGCAGGGAACGAAGCCTGACGCACTTACTCGACGCAGGGATTATCACCCTCTACAACGTGGATCGAGTTTGACAATCGAGTCAAACCCGCAGAACTACCAGCAGCTCCTTAAGCCTGGTCAGTACTTAGCGGTTGCCAGTACTACAATGGACATTTCTTCCCAACTGGAACCCTTTCGAGACAGTCTCAGGAGAGACTCTACAGTGACAGACTACCTGGAGAAAGCAGGTACTCCCTCGGATCAGCATCCCTTCTGGATCGACGATCAACAGCTACTTCGACATAATCAGCAGTATTATGTGCCTCCCGATTTGCAATTATCGGTGACGAAATCCCGACATGATGCCCTTACAGCAGGACATCCTGGACGACGCAAAACATTGCAATTGATCCAACGAAATTATTGGTGGCCCTCAATGAAGGCTTACATCAATCACTACGTGGATAGTTGTGACCTTTGCTGCCGTACCAAGACTCGACGACACCTCCCATACAGTGCTCTCAAGTCTTTGCCTGTTCCACCTTACCCATGGACCTCGATTTCAATGGATTTGATAGAGTGGCTACCTGCCTCTTCTAAATTCAATTCCATTCTGGTCATTGTCGATCGGTTAACCAAAATGGCGATCTTCATCCCTACAACAACCGATCTGACTTCTGAGGAGCTTGCAAAATTATACGTTCATCACGTATTTGCTAAACACGGAATCCCGACAAGCATTGTCTCCGACCGCGGGTCGGAATTTACCTCTCGATTCTGGCGGGCATTCACCCAACTCCTCCGAATGGAGTCTCACCTCAGTACCGCTTTCCATCCCGAGACAGATGGACAGACTGAGCGCGTCAATCAAGTATTGGAACAGTACTTGTGTTACGACCCGTCCTTGATTGACCTCAAGCTAATCAAAGACGTGGGGAAAGCTGTCGTTTACAAGGGGTGAGCTAAGTGCTCGGGTTCTTGTGACTTGGTCGACAGTAGGGTAGACATAATGAGCTAGGAAGGATCCGGCAAGCTCAAGGGGGAAGTGAAGATGTGACTAGAGTGCTTGGGCAGCGATGAGGTCTAGCGATGTAACTTATGATATTTTGATCCTTAGGGAAGAAGTCAGACTCCCTCCCCAAGGTGCAACTTATATACCTTGTGGGTGTCTCATCCCGCGAGGTATCCGAGCCCTTCTAGAGACGTCTCTAGAGCAGAGCTCTAGAGACTGTTTCTAGAGACAGCTCTTGAGACTCTCACGGGACACCTCTTGAGACTCTTCTAGAGAGTCTCTCCGATACGTCTCTCCGATAACTCCGATATGTCTCTATAAGGGTTATGACCGGGTCATAACAACTTGCGACTATACACGGCATACCATCAGCAAGATTGGGCCGATTTGTTACCCTTGGCAGAGTTTGCATATAATAATACACCACACTCGTCGACAACTGTGTCACCCTTCTTTGCCAACAAAGGGTATAATCCACGTGCAGACTTTACGCCAGCCGACTCGAGTGTTATTGCGCCTACTGCAGTGGTATACTCTGCAAAATTAGAGGAGCTCCATAGCTTCCTTCGAACCGAACTCGAAAAGGCAAACGAAACAGCTGCGACACACTTTAACCGTAAACGAAGCAACATCCCACAGTACAATGTTGGCGATAAAGTATGGTTGTCATCTCAATTCATCAAGACAACGCGTCCTGCAAAGAAACTGGATCACCGGTTCTTAGGACCCTTCAAGATCTCAGCAAAATTATCCACACATGCGTACCGCCTGGAGTTACCAGCAAACATGCGAATACATAATGTATTCCATGTACAACTCTTGGAACCATATGTCGATAACAAAATACCATCTCGTATTCAACCTCCTCCACCACCAATCGAAATAGAAGGAGAAGAGGAATACGAAGTCGAAGCGATACTCGACACAAAACTTGACAAGCGTTACGCTTCACCAAGACGCTACCTTGTTAAATGGCTCGGATACAACGAGACTACTTGGCAGAGTGCAGAGGACTTAGTGCACTCCATCGACCTACTCAACGACTTCAACCAACGACATGGCATCACAGACAAGTAGAGCAACTACTTTCAAACTACTACAAGTCAAAAGATTCCTTGGCTGCCTGGACAGCGCTCTCCTCTGGAATGTTGGGCGACTCCTGGTGGGACACCATGCCTTGAACACCATAGGCATCCACATCAAGATGGAACGCAGTGTCATTGTCGTTGTTGTTGGTGTTGACATCGAGGTAATCACCAACATCCAACCCATTCTCTTCTCTAGGGAATCACCCACAAAACTGGGGCATGTAGCCCACTTTCAATAATGGATGACCACAACAATCACGGAAGGGACACCAGAATGGCTCTTTTTATTCGCCCTTCCCAGGGGGGGATACTGTCATGACCCGGTCCGGATTGTCATGACCCACACCGTGGTTTGGCCCATCGTGGAAAAGCTCATAGTAGCAAACCGTGGAAAGTATTATCGTGGGAAAGCTCATAGTAGCAAATAGTGGAAAGTCTTATCGTGGAAGTACTTATCGTGGTTGAACCATGCGTGGAAGAGCCACAATGAGCGTGGAAGAGCCATGATGCCAGAGGTATAAAAGGATGCGCATTTTGTAGTTTGTAGTTCTCCAGTCTTTTATTTATCTCACATTCTTCTTCTCTCACATTCTTTCCTCACATTCTTCTCTCACATTCTTTCCTCACATTCTTCCCTCACATTCTTTTGACACTGTCTTTACTCTTGCCTCACATTCTTCCCTCACACTCATCTCGCACTCCTGGTCGACGCTACCTCGTCAACCAGGCTGGTCACCGCTTGCTGTCCGACCAATCCACAAGCTTCACGGTCTACACCCGTCAGACGTAGGCCAAGCTTAGTAAACCTTTGCGGTCCATCCTGTCTCAAGCCATCACTACTTGGGACAGGTTCGTGACAATGAGCGTGGAAGAGCCACGATGCCAGAGGTATAAAAGGATGTGCATTTTGTAGTTTGTAGTTCTCCAGTCTTTTATTTATCTCACATTCTTCCCTCACGTTCTTCTCACACTCATCTCGCACTCCTGGTCGACGCTACCTCGTCAACCAGGCTGGTCACCGCTTGTCGTCCAACCAATCCACAAGCTTCACGGTCTACACCCGTCAGACGTAGGCCAAGCTTAGTAAACCTTTGCGGTCCATCCTGTCTCAAGCCATCACTACTTGGGACAGGTTCGTGACAAGTTGCATCAGTATCCGGTGCTAGTTTGACTAATCTGAAGTTTGGTTAGTTGATTGGTACAAGCACAGATAGAGAAGAAGAACGAGCACGTACGCTGTAGCTTGTGAGAGTTGTACAGTTTTTATTCCTATAAGCTTCAAAAAGTATCAGCGATGGGAACACTCTGGAACCAATATGAGAGCAGACTCATAAAGGGTGCACTCGAGTGGTGGCAAGTAGTTGTGATGTACGTCGTCCGATTCATGATCTCCCACTTCAGTCGACAATACATTTACTACCAGCCAATGACAGCGGTGTCCAATGGATATTTGCCTACGTGAACGCTCCGTGCGGAGCCAGAAAGTTTCCCGTATTCCGTTTACGTGGGCTTCGTGGTGGAATCTAACTGACCGTGAAGAGTCTGCGCAGTTCTGACGAGCGATCAGAAGTCTTGACTCGTAAAGTCATGCTGCTGATCATTCTAGGACACGCCGGACGTCCAAGGTCTTCCGATTCTTCACTGCGAAGCTGCTGTGATATTATCGAAAGGAGCGCATTTGAGTACGCCTCTGGATAGGCCATCGGAAAGCAACCCTTGAAGGCTCTGAAGGACGTCTGGAGAAGCTGACAGTATGGAATTGGACCAGGGGTGGAGGGCACAACATTTCGTTGTTTCCCAGGCATAGATAGGTTGGGGAGAGCTGGTGTATCTGAATGTGGTCGACGTATCATGGACCGTCTTCCACGAAGAATTCTGAGCCCCGTCATGTAGGACTGAGTTAGATGATGGGAGAGAAACAACTACCAGACTTAGTGTTCGAAGGGCAACCTGGCGGGGCTCGGCAAGTGCTTCCTTTTGGTCATGACTATTGTGGCCGTCTTCCGTAGTTTCTATTGCCTCAGTCGGCTGGACTTGCGTTGATTACTCATACGTGCCAGATTGACCAGCGTGAGACACCGTTCGCAGGAGCCGATGGGGGTGACGAACAGTTCACTTACACGATCCAAGTCCGTCGAGAACGCTGCGGTGGTGGGAGGGTGGCCGGTGCAAGTGGTTGAGAACACTGGCAAGGAGTCCGTCTAGATGGCTCGATCCTCAGCTTGGTGCCGTCAAAGTATCCACGCAGAACAGCATATCCCAGATCGGGTTTGCACAAATCCCCAGAGTCCATCGTGCTTCGCTCGGCAAGGCACGCTCATCAGGGTGACAAAACTAAACGCGCCAGTATCACCGCGCAGAAGTAATTCAAGAGCTACAATGTGGACCACCGAGGAGCGAAGCAATAAGATGGCACAACCCTTGCTGTTGGTCCGCTCGGAACAGATCAACGGCAGATACTGGAGCCAGCTCGAGTCAGAGAAAAGAATGGCGAGGGTTAACAGCGACACGCGCTGGCTTCTCAGTGTTGCTGCACTACGCAATTTTCTATGACTGGTTCGCGCCTCGTTACAGCGCCTGGAGGAGTCTGCACCGAGCTGCCGTCAGGCTCAGGGTGTTGTGCATCTCCGGATAATGAGCGGATATCTATTTATGTGCGGCGTGGGTTCAGATCAAAGCGTATTATGCGAGGTAGAGATTCATTTCAACCGGAGTCACACAAAAGGGTAAAAAGGCTGACGTGAATGCGGGAGGGAATTACGGGCCACGGGTCTTCAAGTTGGAGGAGAGCTGGTCCAGGTCAGATTGTTGTATAGCGTAAAGAAGATCCTCTGCTCACCCATTCCAGGCCTTCGTACAGCCCATCGCCCGAAGTTGCACAAGCCGCTTGAATGTACCAGGCACGCTGACGCAGAGAGTGTAGACCCAGCTTGTCAGTGATCTCGGCGGCGTTCATCGCATTAGGCAAGTCCTATAGCACGATCAGTGATGCTGCGGCCTGATCACAGCCCACCTGTTTATTGGCAAAGACCAGGAGTAGCGCATCCCTGAGTTCGTCCTCGCTGAGCATCCGTTGGACTGACCGCATTAGCAAGCAAATCACTGTTCCACTGACGTTCTTCGCGAGCTTCTGTGATACGCTCCCGATCATTGGAATCGACGACGAAGATGATACCCTGAGTGTTCTGGAAGTCTGTGGAAGTTAGGCTTTGTGAGGCAAGTCAACGCGAAGAGCTCCTACAGTGTCGCCAGAGAGGACGAATCTTATCCTGGCCTCCCACATCCCATACAGTGAACGATATGTTCTTATACTCAACAGTCTCGACATTGAATCCTGTAAAGTCTCAGCGCACGCTAAGAGTTCACCAATGCAACTGACCGATTGTGGGGATGGTCGTAACGATTTCGCCAAGCTTGAGCTTGTACAAGATAGTTGTCTTTCCAGCGGCATCGAGACCGACCATGAGGATTCCTGACACGACACGTCAGATGTGAGCCGCAACCATGCACGCGACGTGGAACCAACTGACGCATCTCTTTCTTGCCGAACAGGCCGGACAGAAGTCTGCTGACGGAGAGACCCATGATGGAGCAAGAGACTAGAAGGAGTTTTTGGAAGAGTTAAGGAGACTTGTGATAGAGAAGCTGTCGAGTGGATGAGAATGAGGTCAAACGACCAAGATTTGGAGGAGCGAAGGTCAATGACAAGGCCGGGGTGGGCAAAGCAACGCGCCTGGGAACGCTCTCCACCTCGGAGAAAAGTGGATGTAATAACGCCGATATGTGGCACAATCTTTGAGCCACCACGTGGCGGTGACTCCCGCCTGCTCTCAGTTACTGTCGACGCACGTGCAAGAAGGGGAGACGTCTCGGCCAAAAAGCATGCACACCTCCCCCCTTGCAGTCGTTATTTCCATCCAGGCAAATAACTCAGCATCCGACACAGGAAGAGCGGTCAATGTCATCCAGTTACAATGAGGTGAGACAACCTTCTATAAAGACATGGTGCTTCAGCCGGCTGAAATCCCTAGCGGACAACTTTGAGATCCAACGGTGACTCGAGCGGCCAAGCCGAAGCGTCCGGCATGAGAAAGGGATGGAAGCAGCTTGCCGACGCTTTTTATCATCCGTGAATACCTTTTGGGGGATGACGTCTCTGACCTACAGTTTCTCCTCTGGTGCTCTGCAAGGTCTCCCTGCTCGGGGCGAGGGAATGAGAGTCAAGAGCAAGCGCGCCGATCGGATCCCTGACGAGTGAGTCCCCCCGCTCGACTGTTGAATGATGAATAGTGGCGTTCAATACTACCATGCGGTGGACGATTCCAGTATCCGGCTTCGAGTGCCTCGTAGGTAACTAGCACTGAAAAGCTGATCTCCGCAGACAAAAAACCGACTGCAGTGAAAGTCGAGCCCAAGGTGTGGTTCGCAAATGAACGTACGCACAATGCCTACCTTTCATTAGGAGTCATGGTGTCGACCATTGCCTCTGGGCTGCTCTTTGGAGCCAAAGATTCACTGGCAAGATGGTTTGCTCTTGCCTATGCCCTCATGTGAGCCACCTAAGATAGGAGACGCGTTGACAGCAGATCTGCGGGCATTCTCGTCTACGGCCTTGCCGTCTTCCAGCGTCGTCTTACAATGATATCCGCGAGGGACCCAGGAAGTTTTGGTGCGTGTGATCAGGAGACAATACTGACGAAAGATCACTTTTGGGGCCCAATGATCATCTGTGTCGCGTTGTTCGTCGCAATCCTGGCGAATTCTATCCTCCGCTTCATAGAGGCAAAGGAGCATAGTGGAGTACATCCACTTTCACTCCGTGCAGCCTGGCAAACAGCGGGCTTGAAAGGCAGACCTTAAAATGAATGGCTCATTTCTCGATCATGCATTGTCATGATATAAGATAGCTGGTACAACTTTTATGCCGAGCCGTTGGTTTTATACGCCTATGCGCATCAGCGATCATGCCGGCATAGGTGAGCTCACCGCCATCTCGGCGTCCAGCTCGTCCGCTGTTTTCTTCGCTGGGCGAGGGGGTCGCGTCCGAGGAGCACTTCGACCGCGTCTGGCGGGAGCACCTCGAGATGAAGGTGCAGGAGCAACTCGCGATGCGAGGGGAACCATCTGAGTGGGATCCAGAGCAAGTTCGACTTTCATCGGTCGCTCTGATAGGAGGGAATGAGTGACGGCAAGTCAGTTGAACGTTCGATTTTTGACGCGGACCAGAGCAACGGATATTCTAGAGCGCGTCATGCAACGCGCTTTCGCAAACCATCTTGGCGTCGCAATGGCCCAATATAGAAAAACAAAGACACTAACGATTGTCGATCATCCTGTTGTTATCTGTTGGTCAGCAATATGCATCGTTGGCGCGCTCACACGCTGCATAGGCCTTGTTGCCATCTCCCTTGTTCCTAAACAAGATGGTTGCATTACCGGTGCTCTTGCCGTTTGCAGTATAGGTGAGTTGAACAGATTTTGTGGGTCCAACAGTCGACTGCATGAGGTCCTAGGTGTGAGCTTAGCTTCGTTTAGAGCCGCTCACTCTAACAGCAGCCTCGGTGACATCTGTAGGAAGATTGCTGATGATGATCTTCGAAGCCTCCGCTGCGATTGGCTTGGCAGCCGAGGGAGTAGCAATGACTTTTGGGACAGCAGTAGCATATCGCGCACGAGCCGAGGTCGAAGTGGCGCCTGCACCACCACTGCCTCGGGTGCCCCGTCCTCCACGACCTCCACGACGTCCCTTGGGCTTGGCCGCAATCATCTTGGAGCGTAAGCTCGCAGCCAGAAAAGAGCTGGATGACAAACCTCGTCAAGTGGTTTATCGATGTCCATGGCCGACATGCTGACGAGGAAGGATGGTAGCAAACTGACAGAGGGTGAAGATGAGGAATACAGGACGAAGGGCAATCAGGGGAGACGATGAGCCCCGGCTGCCAGGAGCTTTCGGCATTTGGTGAATGTGGCGGTAGATCAAAGGCGCGCTGTGGGGGCTCCAGCGCGTTCCGGACGTTTGATCACCTTCACTGCCTCGCTCGCGGCAGTCTCGTTACATCGGCGGCGCGTCCTCATACTTCACATGGATGGATCACAAGTCCCCCAGTCAACCGATTCGACAGCGGAAGCTGATGCGCTTGCCACTCCGGCGTCACGGGCTCGCCCGATGATCCCTACGGCACCCCCTCCAAATCCGCCCGGGCTCACGCAAGGCTCTCCAGCTTGCACACCTTCCAGAACCGACATTGCGGAATTTGACCCCCTCGCAACACCACCCGCACACAATGCTGGTGAATCATCGCTCAGTGGTGTGGCGAGAGCTCGCACAGAGGTCCCAATGAGTACTGAACCCACTGAGGTTCCGTTCAATTTTGCCGGTTTCCTAAAAGATCTCAGAGCGAAGAGCGCCGAGCCCATCGCCAAGTATCTGAAAAGGTCAGTGCTGAATATGCAATTGCTGAAAAAGGGACAGCTTTCTGTCCAATTTTTCCAAGAAGCCATTCACGGTCAACGAGCAGATCAAATTAATTCACGACTTCCTGGACGTATGTTGTATGCCCAGGTCGCGCTGACCATAGTTCATATCCGGCAAAATGAGAACGGTGGAGCCGTGGCAGTCTCAGTCTGCTGGAGAGTTGGAGAATGCATTAGAAGCTATGGAGAAACTGGTCATGAACCGCCTATACAACTAGTTCGCTCCAAAGCCAAGCGAGCTGACATTCAGTACCTTCACCCCACAGCTTGTCCCTTCACAACCAATAACGACTGATGATCTGGAGCGAGATGCTGTTTTTGCGCAGCGAGTCCGGCTGTTTGGGTGGATTCGCGAACGGCACCTTGATGTGCCAGAGGGAGAGGCGAGTCAGGGATTCCTGGGGTTTGCTGAGCAAGGTTTGCTTTATTAATGCAAGAGTGAACTGACGTGTAGAGTTGCTCAAGATCAACCATTACAAGGCACCTCGCGATAAGATGATTTGCATCTTAAATTGCTGCAAAGTGATCTTTGGTGGGTATTCTCTAGGAGTATGACTAAATGCAGGTCTGATTCGGCATGCTCATGGCGCGGAAGCGGCTTCTGCGGACACTTTTGTGCCTATCCTTATCTTTGTGGTCCTTCAGGCAAATCCCGAAAACCTATTGTCAAATATCGAGTGAGTTAAAGAAAGATTTACGCCAACATGCAGGTACATCAACAGATTTCGAAGTACATCAAAGCTGCAGGGCGAAGCGGGTTACTATCTTTCCAGTTTGGCAAGTCTGACTATGGGTCAAATCTAATATTAATCAGAGCGGGGCCATCTCCTTCATCGAAACCATGGATTCTTCGAGTCTGAGCAACATTTCTCGAGCAGAATTCGAGCGAAATGTTGAAGATGCTATTCAATCGCTACCGCCGTCTCCTTCTGCCAGCAAGGGCCCAATACTGTCATCTGAAATTTCTCCATTCGCTGCTACAGCATCTGGGGAGGAGCCCGCACGGCCTCTGTCTTTTCCCTCACTGGATCACACCAGGCGATTCTTCCAACGAACTGGAACGCAGGTCTCAGACGTTGTCAGTCGTCCTCTGGGAGCTATCGGCAAGATTTTCGATGGTATACAGAAAGAAGCGACAGACCGGTTGCCCATCACACCTGGATCACCTTCACAGACGTTCGAGCAGCTTGGGATCGATGATTCGAGATACTCTGCTGGGAGCGACGACTTGGACAGCGGTGGCATTTCCGATGTACCAATTCCAGATTTTCAATCCACTTTGGAGCAATCGCAAGAGAGTTTCACCCAGACACGACATGCCAATGTACAGACGTTGCATCAAATGTTTCCAGACCTGGACGAGGACATCGCTGAGGCCGTTCTAGAAGGATGCGGAGATGATTTAGGGTTAGCCATTGATAAACTCTTAGAGATGTAATTATAGCAAGACTTGGTTGGCGGAACTGCGTGAGAGTGATTTCTATTCTATATTAGCTTTGCGTCCTGTTCAAAAACCCACGTTGGGAAGGACAATACAGCTCCTAACGAGTGTTTCGGGAGCCAAGGTGACTTCCGTTGCTAGTAGCTATCAGTGCGGGATGGATGACGAACTCACCTAACACCGTGACACTAATTTGGCCTTTGGCGTCCGTTTCAGGTTCGGGCGAGCCGTCCACTCTAGCCCACGAGCCGATATGGCAATCCATGCCAACAATAGAGTTCAGAACGCAGGAATGCTGCTCGAGCACGGACCCCTCCATGATGATTGCATCTTTGACCCGAGCGCCCTTATCGATCCTGACACCAGGCCCAATTGCAACATTTGGTCCGATTTTAGCTGTGGGGTCGATCGATGCTGTGGGGTGAATGAATGTAGGGGCAATTATGGACGTTGACGGTTTGGCAAGCAATTCGGGAGCAGTCTTGGCGAAGTTGTTCAGATAGAGCGAAGAAGCGGTGACAGCAGATCTATGGTAAGTTGTGCATAGTTGGGAAACTCACGCCGCAGTCTTCATCTGCCTCCAGAACGCCTTTGTCTCGTAGACATACATCTTCTTGGCTGCCGCAAGCGGCACAATGACATCCTGTTCAAGACGAAGGATTTCGTCGGGCTTGACCAGAGGGTCCTCGCTACGAATGAGCCACGTATTGACAGATCACTAACGCTGCACGGGCCGTTTTATCGTCCATGGCTAGCTTGATCTCATCGAAGAGAGTTTTATCGAAAACTTGATGTTAGATAGATTACGAGCGAGACTCACGATAGACTCCTCCGTTGACCATGTTTGATATCCAACTATCCGGCTTTTCGACATAGTGCACCATCTGCTGAGTTTCGGGATCGTGAACGATGCAACCGTACTGAGTCGCCACCTCCTTCTTCACCGTAACGCTGAGGATTGTACCAACACCTCGATGTTTCGAGTGCAACGTCATCATCTCGGCCAGAGGAAATGAGCAGGCGACATCAATATTGCATATGAAGATGTGTTGCGGCGTGGGAGCCCGAAGGATCGAATCGCGGACTGATTAAGCTAGATTGCACGTGTGCTACTTACAGTGGTAGAGGCCGCCCGCTGTGCCGAGTGGGCGGTATTCTCGTAGATAACTACTTTTAGCGACGATAATGTGAAGCAACAAACCTGATGGTAATGTTCGGGAACTCTCGCTTGGCATCTTTGATGAATCCACTCATGACAGAGTCCTCGTAAAAACCGATGATAATTATTTCCACCAGCCCGGACACTTGTGCTAGAGCTGCGAGTGGATGCCAGATCATGGGCTTGTAAAATGAGCGTTGTGCCTGCACGATGGCTTACCTTGCCTGCGATGGGAAGGAGAGGTTTAGGACCTGGAGATTCAGCCTTGCAATGGTTGTCACTCACAGTCCAAAGACAGAGGTCGCATGCGAGTTCCCTTGGAGGGTCCTCCTACGAGGATGACGCCCTTCGTGACGGCCATATCTGATACGTTGGAGTGAGCCGAGGTTGCGGTTGTATTGGATTTGTTGGAGCGCAGAGAGGGACAGCAAGTGGGGAACGAACGTCAAGAGTCGACGGAGAGAGGGACGTGAGAATAAAATCCCAGTGGGAACAGCGAGCAAAGCAGGTTAGTGGAAACCGCTCTTGCCACGTGGGCATCTTCGCCGGATTCAGGAGTCACGGGAACTTGGGAAATAAATTGCTTCCGTCTCCACCCACTGGTGCTCCATCTCTATCTCTCTTCCTCTCTCCCTCTCTCTCTCTTTCTCTCCACATATTCAGCAGGATCTCTAGACTCAAGGCGCCTCGGCTCTTTAGTGTGAGCAACACAGCACCACGGACAAGACTAAAGTCCGACTTGTCCTCTGGTACGTTCGGTTCGGACAGACCACCATGTGTGTCAATGACGTCGCCTGCAGTTGTTTACCAGACGCGAACGTCCGCTGTAGTTTGCTCGTTGATGCGTTCATACATACCTACATAACAGCTTCTACAAACGATGTTCAAAGTCCGAGCGGTTCATACCTTTGTGGCAGAACACGGGGATGAGCTAGAATTCCAAGCCGGAGAAGAGATCGAAGTGTTGGAAAGGGATGAAGCTTTCGGGGATGGCTGGTGGAGGGTGAGTCAGCTATATATTGATAGCTAAGCATTAGGGGCGGAACCTCAAGGGAGAGGAGGGTCTGTTTCCTGCGACGTATATCACCGAGCAAGCCCCTGCCGAAGAAGCAGCGTTTCGCGTCACCAGCGCACCATCCTCATCACCCAAAGCCGTTGCGGAAGATTCGATTGCGCCCAACAGTCCAACACAGACCCAGCTCGGCACTTCCCATGGCGAGCTCCCATCAAATACAACGCCATCAACCTCCCGCGGGGTGATGAACGCTGTTGCCGCGACTGCCGGTGCAGCGGCCGTTGGAGTTGGGAATATGATGGGTAAGACAATTGGCGATATTCAGGATGCAATCGAATCCATAGCCAAGCCTGAAAGTGACGATGAGGAAGAACTTGGCATTCGGCAAGATGCGAGAGCTCGCCTCGCAGAACAGGCCAAACTCGCGAACGAGCAGCGAGAAAAACAGCGCGTTAGCGGAGGGATTACGGGCCTCGTGTACTCAGATGAGAGCGAAGATGATGACGATCACCCGGCAAACGGTCATTTCGAGACACAACCGACCACGACCTCCCGACCTCAGGATGCTGCGCATGTGACGACCCTGGCCCCCATAGTGCCCCTCCACTCCGAAGATCCTCAGTCTATGGCAAGGTCGTCGTCCACTCCTCCTTCCGAGACCCTGGCGCCAGCGCTTCCTCTTCCCTCTACTCCACCTGTGACTGGACCCAAGAGGGCGCCCATGACAGCGCCAGCGACGTGGAGTGTAGAGGAGGTGGTAAGCTGGGCTGCGGCAAGGGGATTTGACGAGGTCATATGTTCAAAGTTTCAAGGTGGGCAAATTGATTTCGCCGAGCTGAAGGCAGAGCATGAGATCACTGGCGATCTACTTCTCGAGCTCGACGCAAATTTGCTGAAGGAGCTTGATATCCCTCAATTCGGCAAGCGTCTCCGCATAGCTCAGGCAATTTCCGAACTGCGGCGACCTTCTTCGGTCGCCTCGTCGCAGATGTCTCCTGGACTCAATGGATCAATGCGCGGATTCAACTCGGCGCCAAACACCCTCGTAGCACCACCTGCTGTCACACCGCCGATATCTTCCTCGCCCAGTCCTCTGGAGAACGGGGCTCATTCGGCTTGGTCACATGGGAGGAAATCAAGTGGCACCCCCTCTGTGGTTCCAGCAATGGCAGCAATTAGAGAAGGGCCTTCATCAGAGCGACCTCTCACTTCCGCTACCCCATCGATCACCGCCACGTCACTCAGCATGCCTTCTAGTCCCGTCACTCCAGGCACATCGACAACCAAACGAGAATCTACGGGTTCAATAGGACACAAAAAGGGCAAGACCAGTCTGGATCAGAAAGATCGCTTGAGCTTCTTTGCGCGCAATCGCAAGCCAGCTCCTCCGTGAGTGTATCTTGTTACGTGTCTGACAGCAGTTCTATGTCGCCGAGCACCACCACAGCTCGCGTTGCTACACCCAGCAAACAGATGCAGACTGTGAACGTTGATCAGCCTTCAACCGCAGGATCCAACGCCCGTGCACTCAAACAGATCGGCAAGCCAGACTATGCGGGGTATATGAAGAAGAAGGGTGAGAGGTATGGAACATGGAAGACGCGCTACTTTGTCCTCAAAGGGTCTCATCTTTATTATATGAAGAGTGAAGAGGTAGGTCCTTACGTCCCACTTGTTCTCACAATCAGGAGGACCGAGTAAAGGGTCATATCGACTTGCGCGGCCACCGAGTCATCGTGGACGAGAATACCAATCCGGGATCATATGGGTTCCGTCTTATCGGGGCCGATAAGCCTCATTCCTTCTCTTCTTCTGAGCAGATGGCTATTCGAGAGTGGATGAAGGCATTAATGAAGGCCACCATCGCTCGCGATTATTCGGTACCAGTCACATCGTCCTGCAATATACCCACGATTCCTCTCGCTGAAGCTCAAGCTTTGAGCCCGCGACCGCCGTCGCCTGCCACTCGCGATGCTACTCAAAGAGCAACTAGACGGGAAAACGTCAATCAGTTGACCGCGCATGATGCGAGTGTGCTGGTGCGTTCCGATCCTCTGCCTGACTGACGGAAGATGTCTCTGGACACCACTCGCAGGGCTAGTCAAAATCTCACCTTGCCGTCCCGGCCTTCCCGGGATGGTCGTCGGCCGGCGTCTGCCCCGCCACCACAACCAATGGTGAGATACTCCACTTGATCCTACTGATCATAGGCGGCTGAGCCTCCCGTACCTGACGACAGAAAGACCGAGCTCATTGAATGGGTCAATGAGGCACTTCCGCTTCCTTATCCGAAGGCTTCCAGCTTCCCAGACTCGTTCACGTCTGGCGAGGTCATCTTTCTGCTAGTCCGTTCTCTCTCCGGGGTAGAGCCGAATCCCCCCGTGCCTCCGAACGCCTTTGCCCCCGTGAATGGCCAAATCAACCTGGAAGGACTCTTCGCCATGATGGACATCCTAATCGATTCCGGCATCGACACTGTAGGTGTGAGCATCAATGATGTACGATCCGGAGAATCTCAGGCTATCGCACGTCTGCTGGAAAGTATCCGAGGATGGACGAACGGGGTCGCACGATAGCTTTGAGAGCTCGAAGGGGTTTTGGAATGGTGGATAGCGGATATACTTGCCTGCTTGCTTCTTGCTGTTTACGACCATTTGGCACTATTATATCGTAATGAATGGAGATTTCCAGCTTTGGATACATCATCATTTGGTGATAACGAAACATTGAAAGGAGGGGAAACCTCTGTTCCGACGGGAACGGGGAGCGGCGGGTGGCGGCGTCATCGTCATTATCGCCCCTTCTAGTACTTCCCGGACGGGGGGAATATCATCCTCGAACCGTTCTCTTTCATACCAGCTTCACGAGTGAAGAATCCTCGCCATCCTTATTCTCGGGACACTGCATCCCTCCTCTGTGAGAGTAACCATGGTGTCAACTCGTCCCTCTCCCAATCCTGCCCGAGGGAGGATAGCCTATCCTTCAGCCGCTACCTACGTCCCAGGCGATGCCGACAACTCACCCACGTATTTGGACTCGGAGCCGATTGCCAAAGTGCGTTCCAGCGACTCGGAGCGCGAAGGAGTGCAGGGTCTGAAGACGTGGTGGCGAGGCTTTGGCCAGACAAATCAAGCAAAGCACCAGGGTGCGTTTGTTCCGGACGTCGAGTGCTCAGATGTGCAGACGACCGAACAGTTTTTGGCGAGCCTCTGTCAGAATCAATGCAATACGCATCTGTACAAATCTCAACGTCAGGGCCGGACGGCTCACTCTACGTATGGGGGTAAGGCTAACGCTATTCCATATGGCTGATGGTAGGGCCATACCCGTGGTTGTTGCGAAATGTGGTCTATATCTGAAGGAAAACGCAACCGAGATCGAGGGGACATTCCGCATATCTGGTTCGGCCAAGCGTATGCGGGATCTTCAAGCTATTTTTGATACGGGACCCAAGGTGACATGGATGCCGAGGACGTGCTGATAACAGTTTGGAAAGAATGTCGATTGGAAGACGCTCTCTTACAATACTCACGATGTTGCAACCATCTTCAGGAGGTGAGTGGAACGACCATTGGTCTGGCTGACCGTAGATTTCTCACCCAGATGCCCGTAAGTCATGGGTGGAAGCGAGCTCACTCCAGGAACCTATCGTGCCATTCGATTTCTATGACGATTTTCGCAACGTTTTGGTCGAGGAACGTTCACTCGAAGAATCCATCGAGAGATATAAAGAACTCATTCGTGCATTACCGCCCATCAATCAATATCTCCTCCTCTATGTACTTGATCTCCTGAGCGTTTTTGATCGCAAATCCGACAAAAATCTAATGACTGCACCCAGTAGGTTTGAATATCTCTCTGTGCCTGATGTTAGATCTCGCTTTGATTTTCCAACCTGGCGTTCTATCGCATCCAGCACATTCCTTGCGGCCTCGCGAGCATGTGCTTTCGCAACAGGTGCTCGAATTCTTGATAGCTCAGCAGGACAACTTTTTGCTAGGCATGGAACTGGTGAGCGTCAACTGTGAGATTGGTCTGATTGTAGAAACCCAATAAGCAGAAATTCGCTACTCGCGCAGCTTCCCCGCCAAGATCCACATCTCCAACAAAGCCTGGCTCTCCGCAAAGGTCTCCTTCATCACCGAAGCCGACTTACACCAAGGTTGATCCCGACTTCATGATTCCCTCCGACTCCGACGATGAGCCGCCTTCAAACGGGTATTACGTGGTTGAGGCACCCCCGAAAATTTCAGCTGTTGCTACACTGCCCCCTTCACCGGCCAAATCCAGCTTGACGACGTTGGGAATCGTGCCGGCCCGACCTCTGAAAGGCCATTCTCCCACTCGCCCGGCTCGGGCTCCGCCAATCATCGAGATGATGGAACCGTCGGATTCAGACGAGGACGTTCCTGCCTCTGGGTATGAGGTGCGGACGGCTGATCCAGCCGAGCGACGTGCTGCCCTATTGGCGAAGCAGAAAACTGTTTTTCGCCCTCCTACAAGCAGCATCACCAGGAGAAAGACGGCCCCGACTCGGCGGTCCGGAACAGCATCCGCCCGGTCACGAAATAGAGTCAAGGAGGCACCATGATATCAGAAACGGAAGGACACTTCGAGTATTTATGAAGTATGAGCTATGTTATGAAATATGAGACATGTGACTGGTTGCGGATTTGGGCCTGTGACGGCTAGAGTAGGGTAAGGACTGACAACAGATACGGCTCTTTACGCCGGCCAATCCCTCCTCACTTGGGAGATGATGTGAGCCTGCTGCTACCTCAAAAGTAGTCGCCTCAGAGCGGCACGATGGGGGGCATATTTCAGAGGAGGGCTTATTATTTCAGAGGCACTCGACCAGGTGAACGACTGATGCAACGGGTCTCAACCACACATAAGATGCGCTTTCTAAGACGTGACTCCAACGGGAGAAGCATGCGATGACCCTGGGGCTGACTAGTGTGTAAGCGGCCCACGCAGTGACGCCCAAAGCTGATGAGATATACATGTCTTAGTCAAATCGGTGCAATGTCTAAACCGAAGCCGATGCGCCGCATAGCCATATCGAGAGCTGCGAAGACCCGGGCTACATCCACAGCAGACTGCATTGCTCCTCCACCACCACGAGTGGCTCGGCTTTGTTCCAGAATAGTAAAACAAGCTTTGTAGCGGTCTATTTGCATCCTCTGCCACGCATTAATGCTGAACTTGACGACGGTTGGCGCCCTAACTGGTCCGCGAGAAGTCTCGGCCAAGGAGTACAAATCGCACTCTGACCGCTTCCACTCTCCTGCCATTGTATCCAACTCAGGTGAGTTGCAGGTCGCTGGGTCAATGATTCCGGTATACAGCAGTGGGCCGATGGGAAGGGGTAAGACCGAGAGATTGGCCAGCTTGACAGGCTGTGGAAGAAGCTCGAGATTGACATCGCCATCTTCGGCCTGACGCACGGCCAGGTCTTGTAAGAGTCGCACCGGGACGGATGGCAATGCTTCTACACTCAATATGACTTGATTACTCGACCCACTGCGACTCACCATATTCAGGTACAGGGGCAGGTTCAGCAAGAAGGGGAAGAGAGTTGACTGCCTGCTGGCAGTTGGCACTGTTTCGAGGGGTTGCTTGCATCGCTCACCTGTGTGCACCAATCACGCGCCCTAGTTTCGATATCTCCATCGCGACTGAATGCTCGCTCTAGCTGGGCCTTGAGCATCTCACCCAGACACCTGCCTGTGACCTTCTCTCCAAGCTCTCTGAATAAGCCGACCAATCCCTGGGCGACCTGGACACCTTCGGCCCACCTCTCTCCAACGCGTACCGGCATGCTCTCATGTTGGTGCTCCCGCATGACCTCAATTACGAAGAACTCCACGACCTTCACTTCGTCCATCCCGCCCGCACCGAAGAAAGCCGTTGAGAGCTGATTGTGCACATTCCATTCTTCAGCGGAGGTCAAATATAGACCCATCAGGCCGCGGATCGCAAGGTCCAGCGGTGTCGTCGGAGCACTTGTCAAAGCGAAGTATGGGAGGTACGATGTGTCTGATAGGTGATGGATGAGGATATGGAGTAGAGCGAGTATATTGAGCGAATGCAACGCAGTAGGAAATGTAAGAGGAAGGCGGACTGGAAAGTGGGTGCGGGGAGTTGAGGGGAGGAGGGAAGGAGGCAGCTCGTCTAATAGCATGTCTACTGCCGTGGTCTGCACAGTCATGCTGGACGTCGTCGGCTCGCGAGACGAGCCAGGAGAGTTACAATGACAGCAGTTCCAGAGAGACCTCTTTCGTTTACTTTTTGCCTCCACCTGCTGTCCCGTGGCTCCTGGTCATGTATCAATCAAACGAGTTCTCAGTCGCCCTATCGAAAGCTGTAAGTCGCCATGGTCATCGTCATTGGCGTCACGTTCTATGTATACACTGGAAGAAATGCTACAATTGGACCTGCTTTCATTACCCCTTGGCTCTTTCTGCGGTCCACTGTTCCGGCGTGAGTGTCTTCTGCTGCGCGTCAGTCGAATTCGCCTAGCCTATAAAATGAGGCCAATGTAATGCGATGGCAAGGAAGCTGATGAGAGTATGGCCGAGCTCACTTGTGAGAAAGCATGTAATTGAGCTATCTCTTCGGCCAGGATCTGATTGACTTTTGGCTTTGTCAGCAACACAATTCTCACGACTAGACGATCATTATAGAGCGAAATAGCGGACAATAGCCAAGGCAAATAGCAAGCAACCTATGTACGTCGCTGAAGCTAACGGGTAAGATTGAATGTACACAAAGACGGACCTAGCTTATGCCGTGCAAGAGTCATCTTTTTTGCGAAGTCTGGCGAGACGATGGTGACAGCATAGGATGATCCGCAATTACCAGAGGTATCGACAATATCCTACAACGTGGGGAATCAGCCCGGAATGACCCTGCTGATACACGGGGTATGAATGGTGTCATCTGGACACATGGGCAACTCACGAGATGTTGGATTCTCAATGATGATCGGAGTCTGTCCTCAATGGCTCGTTGTATACGCAGACTCTCTGGCATTTTCGTGCGCTCTCTCTCTCTCTCTCTCTCTCTTTCTCTCTCTCTCTCTCTCTCTCTCTTTCTCTCTGTCTCTCTCTCTCTGTCTCTCTCTCTGTCTCTCTCTCGCTCTTTCTGTGACTCAGCAGGAACGAGTTCCTGAGACCGCGACGCTTCGAATTCTGTGCTCCAGTCGAACAAGTGGATATACCGAACTGGATGTTGAGTGTGAGCCAGGTGACTTCCCGCAGGAAGAGAAGAATGCAAAATGCGGGCTTGAATAAATAATCTTGGACGCGTCGCGCTTATGACTTGGCTCACTTTTTGATTCTCTTTCCCTTTCATTCGTCCTCCTCTTCCTCATTGCGAGTCTATTTGTTATCCCAAAGATGTCTACCGAGACCGCCGCTCCCCCAGCCGCAACTATTGATGCATCCAAGCAGGCGGAGGTGAAGGAATCCGCTCCCACGCCTGCCAACAAAGAGCCTGAAGTCGGCGAGAAGCGAAAGCCTGAGGACGATCCAGTCCCTGAGGACAAGAGGTATGCCAGTTAGCAGGAATCCTCGGAATTTGAGCTTACAGATAGATAGGGCCAAGATCGAGGACAAGGACAAGGGCAAGGGAAAGGGCAAGAGTACCGCCACCGAAGATGAAGAAACACCTCCGTACTATGAACAACAGGTCAACTCGCTGGATGACGAGATCGGGGAAATCTTGACTGGACGCAGAAGAGCACCCAGGGTAGACTACACTTCGGTAGGTCACACACTTGCCTGTGAAGATGTGGCTGATAACGTCTGGCAACAGGAAGCCGCGCTAAAAACTGCTGGACTGGATGGGTCAGAGTCTGATGTCGATGAGAGCGATGACGAGGTCAAATCCGACGACCTTGAAGGCGATGACGAGGGTAGTATCTCGTTTGTTTGCATCACTGATGATTGTAGAAGCTGCCGAGGGCGACGGCGAAAACGAGAATAGCGGCGCGGACGAGGATGACGACGAGGACGAGGAAAAGTGATTCATGATGTTCCTGTTGAGATCTCCCAACCATATCCCGCAGGCGCCAGGATCTATACATCGCTGTACATGATCACTGTACACGATGCATAATGTAGTCAGATTACCAGAATCGTCGCCTACGCCGTCATGCGTCTCCTCGCTTCCTCCTCCCGAGTACGGAAAAAGGACAGCTCGCTCTGGAGCCTTGGATGTGTGGTCTGACCTGAACCAGAGACAAGTTCGTGGAGGATGAGTTCGTAGACGGACGAGAGGTACGAGTGGCGCTCTCGCACTGTTTTGATTTTGCTTGATTGTGCGACTATTAGCCGCACCAACTCCACTCGGAGTCGGGTCATGCTACCGTAAGCGTCTTCATTCCCTGGAAGCTCACCTGGAGAAGATCATGGCCTCTTCGGCCTCGTCACTGAGGGCCACAACGCAGCTGAAGAGAGCCGCATAACGCACCGCTACCTGCCGTATTGCCCCGTCTTTGACTCCCTTTCCCATGAATCCCGCCAGCCCTTTGCCCTCTGCGTCGTCCGCTAGACGCTTTAGGCTAGTCACATGTTGATCCATCTCTCGACGGTACACTGGCCACATGCCCATCTTCCATGCTTGGAGATAAGGAATCAACGGAAGCATCCCTCGCGCATGGCACGTAGCAAGCAAGCGGTCATTCAATCGGATGATTGTTAACAGAGGTATGGCAGGAGGAGGAGGCTGGATGAGACCATCGAAGAAGATAGAACAGGACTCGAGAGCAGTGTCGAACACCTCGTGCCATATTCGTTCGGCGTCACGGAGAGGCTCATTCACCTCAGTCAAGCCAAGGCCACGAGCTGATCTTCGGCCAGCGTCAGACATCGCGTCTATGTGCGATGTCCCGGGTGACTCCATTGGCGTGCCCTCGCGAGATCGCATTGGCGTTACAGAAGGTGCGGAAGGGCGAGAAAAGAATCGGACAATGAAGGTGAACTCGGCGGAAGCATTGTCAATCAAAACCAAACCCAGTGATCGGAACAGAGCTTCGACGGGCGTTCGCTGCTGTTAGCTGACGTTCGATTGTCAAATTCTCACAAATTCCTTGTCATCGAGCATGTACGACAAGACCACAGAGCCCGCTTCGCCATCCACATCAAGCTCAGAGAACCTTAGGCGGTCATACGCCTGCCGTACTCCCGCCGGAGTGCTATTGATATCGGCTTTGGCGTCTTCCACGGACACCACTCCGATGAGGTCTGACCTTTCAGACGTCCTCGCTTTGATTTGTCCCAGTGCCCGAGCATATCGCCGCATGCCAGTTTCGTAGTACGCTCTGACCGCATTGACATACCCTCGCTCGACCTGCTTGGCCAGTCGAGGGTTCTGTCTCGCGAGGAAGCCGTAGAATGGCTGATATTTCAGCAAAAGTGATGTCTGCAGGACTGCGAGATTGGTGGAAAGCCCCTTCGATGCGGATCTTAGGGGCCTGATGAGGGAGAGAAGAAAGGGTGGCAACTGCGTGAGAGCTTTGAGTCGGAGAGCGTCTATCACAGGAAGCAATTGCTTTGTCGCGGCGAGCTTTGGGCGTGAAGCGACAGCGGACAACTTGGCCTCCAGTTGAGGGATGCATATCAACCAGAGTTCCGGATTCTGAGCGGGTGAAGTATCGCGCAGTGTGAGAACCAGGGATGGTGGGAGGGTGATATCAGCCAAAAGGGCAATGAGAGGGGGCTGTATGGTCTAAAAGTTTCCTGATCAGTAGTGGCCAGAGAGCATCGACGTACGCGTCGACCTCTTAATTGGGACTCGATCTCGGCGCTTTTAGCTTGCAGGTCTGAGATCTGACCAGAAACATCGGACAAGTCATGCTGGAAGGTCGACAGGTAAGACGCTAGGGAGCATAGCAGCTCGGTGCTCGACTTTTCGGATGTCAGGAGCGGGCAGAGCTGAATGAGGATTCGCACCTCGACAGATTGTTCCAGCTCAACAAAGTCTTTCTGGTGTTTCAAAACTGCAATTAGCGGATGGTTATGTCGGTCGACTTGCAAAGATCCCTGTCTCTCTCTTCGTCGGCTTCCTCCTGTTCGTCATTACAAACGTCTAGAAGATCAGTCATTCCGCAAATAATGACGAACGCACCAAGGGAGAGGCCCGAAGGGCCGGCTCCCGGCGATCGGTCCGGTCGATCCTGAGGTCAGTCTGAGGTCTTGGAATTTGGAGCTTACGTCCATACGCCAATTTGGTCCGTCTGTTATCACTGCGGCCATTTGCAAGTGGTGGGTGAACGAGCCAGGTCGAGGGGGGGGTGCGTGAGCAAAAACGGGTGGCCGACGGACCGACAATTCATCGTCGCGTGTCGCGTCTTACCAAAAATCCCCCTTTAGTTTGTTCTCTCTTAAACATCACTCGCTCTCTGTCTGCATCGTCCCGAGTCTTCTCATGTCCGAGCTGTTCAAGGACATACCCGAGTTCATCGAGGTCAGCCAACTACCCCTCACCGTATCCTCTTGGCTAGCCCTGACGCGTTGCAGACCAACATCGGGGAGTCGGTGACCGCTCGTACCGAGACCTTGGCGACGTTTCGAGAGTTGGGTCCCCCAGACCTTTGTCATGTCGTCAAGAGTATAGGCAGCAAGGGTGCCCAAAAAGATGTCAGTGTATTTCCACGGCACTTTCACAAGTCAAGGGTCCCACAAGTCAAGGGTCCCACAAGTCAAGGGTCCCACAAGTCAAGGGTCCCACAAGTCAAGGGGTCCGCGCTACCTGTTAGCTAAAAGAACACAATAGGTTGGATCCTACCACTACACCTCCGGCGTGGAGGCATCCTCATCAGCATCTCTGGCTGCCTACCTCAACTCTCTGCAGTTCTCTATTGAGGATCCCCCTGGATGGTTCGGCGTCGGTCCGAAGACCAGCGGATGGAAAGTCAGGAGCGGGACATACTGCTGTTTCAACGCGTTTTCGCGGGTCGACATCCGAGTCGAGGTAATGATCCCTGGAGGCGTTCATGCCTACGTGGTGGACTTACGAGGGGAGAAGTGAGTTGATATCATTCAATGCAGTTAGCTGAGGATGCCGCAGGCATGAAGCAACACAAGAGTTGTGGACCGAGACATACATGTCGGCAATCCTTCGAGCGATCCGCTATGCCGACGATGCTTCGTACAGATTAGCGGGGTACCGGAAGCTGGACCCTTTGACCACGCTGGAGGCGGAGATCCGCTTCCTGCGCACGGCCGAGGAACTCTTCTTCAAGGGTGAGCTGAAACAGCTCATCCCACTGGCTGAAGCGTGCAGGTTGGCAGCTGGGGTCGGATCCCGAAATCCAGGTAGCCACGGTCGTGACGAATCATCTTACTGCGGCTGTCATGAAATACTTTTCTGACTCATTTCGGTTGCACCGTGCTGCGAATCTGTTCGAGCGGGTGGCTGCCCAGGAACCTGAGGTTGCTGCTCTGCTTGCGCGAGCGTATATCGGAATGAGTTAGTGCTTGTGCTTGATCATTACTTCTTGCGTGAACTCGTTATATGCCTCTCCAACAAAAGATCCGCCACTGACAATCTCTAGATGAAGAAATCAAAGCCGTCAAAATCGTGCATCAGTCACTGATTGACAATCCGCAATCCTACACCATACTCCATGCCCAATGCGATTTCCTCCTGTCGAAGACCAGGCCCGACTGGGCGCAGCGAATAGCACAGCAAGCCGTCAACTCAGCTCCTTCAGAGTTCGTTACATGGGCCAAATTAACGGAAACGTACATTGAGCTCGGACAGTACGACTCTGCACTACTCACGCTCAACTCTTGCCCCATGTTCACCTTTAACGAGCGGGACTTGCACAGAATGCCCGCGCCGCTTCGAACGCATCTGCCTGTGAAGAAGTTCATAGCAGATTCAAATATTCTAGATGAGGAGTCGGCCAGAGATAACGAGGTACGTGATTGCTGTCGCACAGGCAAGCAGTTGTGCAAGCCGACAATGGGCTCACAAGGTTTCAGGCCGACGTGGCTCTGCTCAGGCTTCCCGCTCCTGGACTTCGTGGAACTTTTGCGAAAGCGTATGCCTTGCTCACTCTCCTTGTGTCCAAGATCGGATGGGATGAGCTCCTCAAGACGCGGTCGCAAGTCTTCGTCATGGAGGAAGAATATCGGATGCACAAGACCACGGCCAGTCTCGATCTGAATGCCGGAGCCAATGGTGGCGAGGATGATCGCGCGTCTATTCGTGGTGTGCGCTCCCCGGTGGACCCCGGTACACCGAGCGACATTCCCACCATCCGGATCTCATCAGAGTCGATGAGAGAGCCAAATGGACATCCAACGACAGGTGAACGTCACGGAGTTCAAGTGCCGGAAGTGGAAAAGCCAGAGACGGCACAAGCGCCAGAAGACCCCAACTCTCCCAACAATCCAGGAGACGGGGAAACGAATGTTTCGGCATTTTCAAACAAGCGATTATGCGAGCGTTGGCTTGGTGAGTGTTATCTAGCGAGATGAACTGACGGCGTGGTAGACAATCTCTTCTTGGTTTTGTACGAGGATCTGCGAGTGTACACCATCTGGAGAGCGGAGATCTCGCATTTCAAAACTCAACATATGTCGTATCGTAAAACGGGCACTGAGGTAGGCGCCCACTGCATACAAGAATCATACTAATTCCTCTGGAAGTGGGAGATCCTGGGCGAGCTGGCCTTGCGTCTGCATCACAAAGAAGAAGCCAAAGACGCTTTCTCCCGATGCCTCGACTCAAAGTTCTCCGCCAAGGCGCTCTTGAAACTCCTGGAAATGTATGCCTTAGAGGGGGATCTGCAACGGACTTTGAATGCTGCCATACGCTTGACGACATATCATCATCGGTGCTCTTGTCTTCAGCTGTATTCGGGATCTCAGCTGACCCACTACAGGTGGTATATGGATGCGGCATACCCGTCTATGGTGGCGCACTACTTGTATAAACTCGGACTGGTGCATGGGCATGCCAAAATCCAATACACGCTTCTCAGCATGGTCACTTCTCCTTCATCTCTCCAGATTCAGGCTGATCCTTCTAGAATCTACCAGTCGGTATCTTTGAAATCATGCAGGGGTACATGAAGTATGCAGCAACGTTCAATGTGAGTTCAATGTACTGCTCGTCTGATCTGGGGCTGATAAACCCAGGTGGAAGGATCGGAATTCTAACATAGCTCCGTCAACCCGCTTCCAGATGGCCATGTACTGTCCTCCAATATTTAGCCATTGGAAGGGAAGCAGGGTGCTCCCTTGAGTGCGCGCGTGGCACCTTGGAATTGACGAATGGGATGCGCAATGACTTCGACATATGCAATGAACAGGCTTAAAATATCAACAAATCGTTCTCATGAAAGGCTCTGGCCGTCTTCGGTTTACCTCGGGCAAGATCTTAGGGTCTACTTCACCATTCCTTTCCGAGCTTGAAGCCTTGCCTGATCAGTTGTTGGTCGCGGCCTGACTCACCCCACTCAAAGTCAAGCCAGACATGGTTGTCATCATCGACGACCCTCGACCTGACATTGTAAGACCCGGACCTGGCAAGCATGCCGGACGGCGATTCCTCGGAGGCAAACTGCGAACATCAGGATCTCCATGTAGTGCCTGACGATACAATGACTAACGATTTTGGTGTATGGCTCCTTCTGAGGTCCGTATGATCCCAGCATGGCTTCGGTCTTGTCGACTTTGAGTCCAGAACGCTTGACTACTTGAAGGTACTTGAGTCCCGAGATGATCTCGTTTTCCACTCTATCGTGGCTTTAGCGATTGATCAAAGCAGAGGAGCTTACACAAATGTGATCCCGACAGAATACTCGACTCCCTCTTTGATCATTACTGCTCTTCAGTCATGTGTTGAACGTTCTTCACCCACCGGGCTCTTTCTTGAGCTTTGCGAGTTCGGCCGGTGATTGAGTGAGGTCGATGGAGATGGTTGTACTCAGTGTTGGCGAGGATAAGAAGAGGGTCTTCAAAATGACCTGGAGTCAGTAACCGTGTGGTTGGGAACAACAAACCTTCTTTTCGCCTTCGCCTGTCGAAGCGCCGACGCCCAAGGACTGCTTCCACCGCTGAAGGGACTCATCTTCCTGCCGCCAACAACAAGTCAGTGCGTCCTCGTCAACGGGTTGATTAATCCTTTCTTCTCCTCACCTTGTCCAGTTCCGCAATCTGAGCCATCGTCATTTCCGGAGCGACCTGTTTACCGGTGAGGGACATCCCAATTATGAGTACGTACATTGTATCCTTCCGTCTGTGAGGGGATGAGGTCTTCCTCGGTAGCCTGTGATGAGATCAGTTCTCTATTGATATGTACATGAGACCATACTTCTGGCGCGTGAGACATATCGACGGGGTATCGCAGTGAATTCCCAACTGTACGAGGGAGCAAAATGCGGTCTGAAGAGTCCACGATGGACGGTGGATTAATCCAATAGATACAACATAAAGAGTCGCGAGTCCCTCTGTTCGAAAAGTCAGCCACGATGAACATAAGGACGGGCTCGAATAAAGGCTGTCGCGTTGCTGAACGAGGTGCGGGTGTGTGCTTGTGGTCATAACAATCACTACTGTGTGCTCTCGTCGGGGCTGCTGCAGACACCACAGGGCCAAAGCTGTTGACCACTCTTCAGATAATTAGGGAGCTTGCCGATTCAGAATCGTTGTGCTCACAGTGCGAGATAAAAGCTTAGCTCAGTATGGCCAGTTTGGGTAAGTGTGAATTTATCCTTGGAGGCATATCTCACCTTCTTAGTCGCCATACTGGACGTCAAGGGCAAGGTGAGCACTGAATGTCATTCCAATGGATGGACGTAGCTTATAGTCATAGTCCCTCATAACACGCTCATACCGTGACGATGTTTCGCCTTCTTACATCGAACGCTTCCTCCCTTTGGTGCTTGACATGGAAGAGGAGAATATTCAGGTCACACCTTGTTTCTCCGACGAGGGCATCAACTATATGCACATTCGTCATAACAACCTGTACCGTAAGGTTGCCTATCAATCTGTCCAAACTGACACCTAGTCCTTGCCATGTCAAAGCGCAATTCTAATGCCGCCGAGATCATCTTTTTCCTTCACCGATTGTGCTCCGTTCGTCATATCTAATCTTCGTGCTCTATGAGGCGCTGATAACAACTAGGTCTTGACGGAATACTTCAAAGAGCTTGAGGAGGAGTCAATTCGAGACAACTTTGTCATTATTTATGAACTGCTCGACGAGATGATGGATTTCGGATACCCTCAAACCACCGAGAGCAAGATACTCCAGGAGTGAGGCAGCGTTGGAAACCGTGCTGACGAAAGGTACATTACCCAAGAAAGTCACAAGCTCGAAGTACAGGCTAGACCACCGATGGCAGTCACAAATGCGGTCTCGTGGCGATCAGAGGGTATTCGGTACCGGAAGAATGAAGTCTTTCTGGATGTGGTCGAAAGTGTCAACCTTTTGGTAGGTTGCCTAGACTGGCTAAACTGACCCCTAGGTCAACGCTGCAGGCAATGTCATCCGATCGGAAATTCTTGGTGCTGTGAAAATGAAGTGCTACCTGTCAGGAATGCCCGAGCTAAGACTCGGTCTGAATGACAAGGTCATGTTCGAGTCAACGGGACGTGGTAAGTAATTCAAGAGCTGTCAGTGCACCATCTGAAAGTTCAGCTGCTCGTGGAAAATCAATCGAGATGGAAGACGTGAAATTTCATCAATGCGTGCGACTATCTCGATTCGAAAATGACCGGACGATCTCCTTCATTCCTCCCGATGGCGAGTTTGAGCTGATGTCATATCGCCTGTCGACACCGGTCAAACCGTTGGTTTGGGTCGAAGCATCTGTTGAGAGTCACCGTGGGTCAAGAGTCGAGTACATGGTCAAAGTACGCGGACAATTCAAGCGCAAGTCGACCGCAAATAATGTGGAGATATACGTACCGGTGCCAGACGATGCCGATAGTCCGAAGTTTCGGGTGAGTTCTCGACGAGTCGTTGTAATTGACCATCTAGACATCGGTGGGCTCAGTCGTGTATGCGCCGGAGAAATCCGCCTTCGTGTGGAAGATCAAGCAACTAGGAGGAGGGAGAGACTACCTGATGCGTGCCCACTTTGGCCTTCCGAGCGTCAGAAATGGTGCGTCTTCTCTGCAGAGTACCACTGATGCGTGCAGAGGAACTTGACAAGCGGGCACCCATCAGCGTCAAGTTTGAGATCCCCTATTTCACCGTTTCTGGCATTCAGGTGCGCTACCTCAAGATCGTTGAGAAGTCCGGATACCAGGCTTTGCCGTGGGTCAGATATATAACCCAGGTGAGTGACAGCGTTCGTTGAGATCTGCGCTGAGATATTGTAGAATGGCGATGACTACGTTCTGAGGACCATAACCGACGCCAAGTCATCTTCCATTATTGCCCCATTGTAGTTTTCGAGTCATCTCGAGGGAGTGTGTGCGTGTGTAGACTAGCATGGTATAGCGGCCATGCCAAATCTCCCACGGTGTCACCAAAGGGAAAAGCCATGCCCCAGTGCCTGGTGCCTGATTGCCTCATCCAGGGTTCCTGGGTATTTTCAAAAAAACGCTCGGCGGTGGTGTGATCGATTGTCTTGGACCGTCTTCTCGTCTCCTCGTTGTTTTATTCTCTCTCTCGCTCTCTCTTGCTGTTCCTATCTTGCAGCACTGGCTCTGTACGTCTTACAGTCAACTCGTAGACTATCCATAAAGAGACTGTCAGTCAAGATTGGGTCGGCCACGGAAAGATTCTACACGCGAGCAAGCCTTTCACTCTTTTCAACTGCCCTCTACTCGACTCATCCTCCGCACCAAAAATGGCTCCCATTGCCACGACGACTCTGACAAACTTTACACAAGCGGCCTCTGACCGCCTTGGCAAGCTCAAGCTCAATGTGACTAACGGCGAATCGAGCGGGGAAAAAAATTGCTCCAGCTTGGTAGACCCGTACAATTATGTCGTGCGTACGGATTTCAACCGCGTTGCTGACCGATCAGGGAGAGGTATTGGGCGCTGGACCTGGTCCCGACTACCCACACAATGATTTGCTCCCCCACAATCCCAAGCGCACGCATCCGGATCCCCCTCTTCCGTTGTACGAGATTACCGATCGCGGGCTGTTGGCCGATGGCAATCATTCCCGACTCCGAGCCGCTGTCGAGGCTCAGGGCGGGCGTATTAAAGACCTCGGCATCTGTGTAGGAACAGTCATTGAGGGAGACGTCAAGTTGGAGCTTCTGAGCAAAGAAGCGCGTGACGACCTTGCTCTACTGGTTGCTCAGCGAGGCGTCGTCTTCTTCCGCAAACAGCACACATTAACGATCGAAGCGCAACGAGAGCTCGGAGAGCACTTTGGCCCCCTGCACACACACTCCACCTACGCTGTCCCTCGTCGAGGCGATCTTGACGATGTGGTTGTCGTGTACTCTGATCGCGACTCCAGGCCAGATCTTTACGCCTTCTCTCGAGCCGAGCTCTTTCATTCAGATGTCACGTACGAAGTCCAGCCTCCTGGGACCACCATCCTCCGTCTATTGACGACTCCTGAGGTTGGTAACGACACTCTATGGTCATCTGGGTGAGTATAACCTGGCTAAAACACTCACCAGCTGACTCATCATAGATACAACGTCTATTCCCAACTTTCTCGGCCTTACCAATTGTATCTCGAGTCGTTGTCCGCGGTGCACTCTGGATTCAACCAAGCCGCTTCGCGCATGGCGGTGACTCACATACCTAGGCGAGAGCCCATTGAAACAATTCACCCTGTCGTCCGCGTACACCCTGTCACCGGTCTCAAATCCGTTTTTGTCAACCCTGGTTTTGTCACCCGTCTTGTCGGGGTTCCTAAAGCTGAGAGCGACGCCACGCTAGAGTTCCTGAAGCAATGCTTTGCTCAGCAGACAGACGCGACATGTCGTTGGAGATGGGAGACTGGGGACGTTGCCATCTGGGACAACAGGGTGGTGAATCATTCTGCGACGTTTGACGCCTACCCATCTCTACGCCACGGTTTACGCGTTACTCCTCATGCAGAGAAGCCGCTCTCGGTGGAAGATTATGAGCGATTGACGGGCAAGGAGGCAAAGGACTGGATCAAGGAGCGTTTTAGGTCTCTTGGCATTGACGGGCCGGCGGGCGATGACGGTAAGACCAAGTCTCGAGGATTCCGCGATTGAGCGCGTCTCGCAGTGGTTGGTCACGTCGTGTGAAGTTGTGCATATTGTCTATTTCCTGAGTCTCTACGGGGGGGGGGGGGGGATGTATGTTGTGCACCGAAAAGTCAAGCGCCTAGGCGGAAAAGCCTCTCGACTGACCTCCACCTTGTTGCATCTCTATACGTCCCAGCTACATCTTTGTATCTTTTGATCCCCCTTGAACGCATCATGATCGCCATTATTTGACCATGGGCGACCATAATATCCAGCTCGGTACGCTGAAACTGGAGCTCGCCTCTCCTGTGCCATCGTCGTCGGCCTCCTCATGGGTTCCTCTTGATGAGGCTTTCCTTCAATCCGGCGCCTTCGTCCATGGGTCGGAGCAGGTTTCCATACTCCTTCAAGCGCTGACGGATCCCGGGTTATCTCTTAAACTATTTTGGAAGTTGTCAGATGGCTCTATGCTCGTCAGAGTATCACTCCTGCCGTCGGACGCCCTAGGCTCACTCTGGCGTCGGGTGAAGGACAGGAAGGGGGAGAGGTCAAGGACATTGCGAAGACTGTTCTGGCATTTGCGAAAGAGCTGGGATGGCGGGGATGAATTCCTCATGGGCCTCAATGTACTGTATCCTGTATCCTGTGCCAAGGATAGGCGAACCAGTTGACCAGTGTAGCCGACAGAAGAGCAGCGAATGGCCGAGTTGTACGCCTCGATACCCTCACCAGCAATTCCAGACTTTGAAGCCAGCTATTGGGCAGCCGACAACGAAGCGAAGCGAAGACTCATGGACCTGGAAGAGCCAGAAGGTGTCTTGACTAGACTCTATCGGTATCAATTTGTACGTTAGAGATCATTGCGTTGCTGATCATCAGCGCTCGGTCGCCAAGATGTTGCAGATGGAATGGCGGCCGGAGCGCTTAATCGACCCGACTTTCACCCCCTTCAGCGAAGCCGGAAGAGATGGAGTATACCATGTGAATCTGGCGACCTGGGACATTCAGAGACACCCCGGCTGGTATGATCTGCCAAGGGGCGGGATCTTGTGAGTGGGGGGTTTGACTAAACTGATGCCAGATGCGAGCAGATGGGGACTGGCAAGACACTCATGTGTATCTCCTTGATTCTATCGACATTGCATGAGCCCTGTGCATTACCGCCTGATTTGCTCAACACCTCGGAAATCGTCACCGATCACGCGTTGCGCACTTATCCTTTCGAGAAATACAACCGGCTCCGCGACCGTGTGTGCGAGGTTCCCGGCTCGGTCAGACTTCCGTCCCTGGTAGACCTCTGCGCGGACATTGCAGTCAAAGCGGATCAGTCGTACCGACGGAATGCTGTACCATCTCATATCGATGGCCTTCTTCAACGACGAGGCATCTTTTATGAGTTTCCCTCATATGACGATTCCATACGAGAGGCGAAACGCAAAACTTTATCACTGTCCATCAGGAAGACATTTCTCGCTAATACTACTCTGGTAGTTGTTCCAAGTATCTTGGTCCCGCAGTGGAAGACCGAGCTGGAGAAGCACGTAAGGGGGGGCCTTCTGAAGGTGTACGAATCCGGAGAGGAGTCCTTACCAGAGATAGAAATATTGATGCACTACGATGTGAGTTCTTGAAGGAAACTGTGCTGACTCCAGATCATTCTTTTCGATGTTGCTCGTAAGTCGCCGAGGAGGAGCGAGCTCCTACCTGACGTCTTCCAGGTTTTGCCCAAGAAGAGACTATGTATCGTATGCAGCACGACTGGGAGCAGTCTGTCCTTCTTCACGCCCGATGGAAGCGAATAATTCTAGGTGAGATATTCATACCTCTCACAGGCTGATCGTAGATGAGGGCCATGTAGCTGGCAGCAAGACTTCGAATGCTATGCGCCTGGCGATCGTTTTAAGCGTAGAAAGGCGATGGATAGTTAGCGGAAGTGAGTAACTAGAAGCCTACTTGGCTGACGTGCAAGCTCCGACAAAGCATCTGCAACAGGGTGGCGAAGTCGGGAGCGCCCTGGCGAGCTTACCTCTGCTGGACCCGGCGTTAAGATCTCGAGCTTGGCCAAGACGCGACCTTGAGGATGCCACGAGATTGGGTGTCATGATCGGCGGCTTCCTTGCCGCTGAACCCTTCAGATCAGAGGCCACCTTTCAAGAGAAAGTGACGAATCTGCTCCGCGGCCGAGATGGACCAAGATTCGGAGCGGTCGGGCGTCTGCAATATATAATGAGTAGGACCATGGTGAAGCATGAGTAAGTCACCTCGTAATCCTCGCCTGACGCCTAGACCAGGAATCATCGACCAAGAAGCTTTTCTGCCTCCTGCTACTCTATCGACGCAGATGCTGCGATTCGAGCCAATGCAACGTATTACCTACAATGTGCTCGCTGCCCTGATAGCCAGTAACGTGCATACCAGTGAGTCGAAATAGCCAGGATCTGGCTGAGACTTAGGTAACTTCGAAGACCAAGACTACTTTTTGCATCCACGAAACACAGAAGCCTTCAACCAAGTCATCAGGAACCTCCATTTAGCGTGCTTCTGGTATTCTGCACACGAGATGGGGGCTCGGGACTGCCTGGAGCGCACTAAGCATCATCTCGTGAATAACAGCTCCATTACTGCTCAAGGTCGTGAAACACTCGAGGAAGCCGTCCAGCACCTCGAAGCCGCGCTGCAAGCTCCGGGATGGGAAGAATGGATGAAGAACGGTGTATCGATTCCCTACGATGCCGGAGACCTTCCACAAACCGTCCGATGGGCGTGGTCGGACAGTATGGACACCAATCCCGATGCAATTGATGGGAAGAGTCTGCAGCTTCTCCGAGATCTCAATCAAAGTGGCATGGATGAGCAACAACTGCACATCGAGGGCTGGACGGCTAGAGCGGACAAGTGTCAAGATTTCTTCAAGACCATGGCGCTGGAAGAGAAGCGCGGACAAAGGGAAACACAGCCGCTTTCCTCGGCAGTCACGGCCGCTCAAAAACCTCTCTCCGCCACGAGAAAGAAAGTTCCAAACAAGAAGGCCACACTCGAGATACATCTTGAACAAGCGGGTGTCAATGCTGAGCGGGTTGCGAAGCCGACCATTTCGGACACGCGTCGACCACTACCACTCATAATCAAGACCAAAAGCCGCTCATCCAAGGTCAATTACGTCATTCGAACGATCCTAGCTTCCGATGCAACCGACAAGTTTGTCATTTTTGGTGACACTTACGAGCTGGGTCATCTTACCGAGGCGCTTGACTTGTTTGACGTCAAATCGTCCGTGTATATCGTCGGAATGATGAGCTGATGGCAGGGTGTTTGCGGGACACTCGGTTTCGAGCGCCAAGCGGGTCGACGCCTTACGCAAATTTGAACGGCCTGGCATGCAAGTCTGCCTGTTGGATCTGAAGCTTGGAGCACGAGGCTTGTGAGCTTTTGGAGAGCGTACACCCGGCTGAGTGCAGAAATCTGGTGTGCGCAAACCGCATGATTTTCCTCTCGCCCGTGTGGAATTTGGACGTCCAAGCGCAGGCCATCAAAGTGAAGTGGAATCGTGACAACAGCTGATTTCGAAGCGTATTCATCGAATCGGTCAGACACGACCCACCCGTATCGAGATTTTGGTTACTGAGGGTACCTTCGAAGAGGATATTGCAAGGCGTTCTGCAAGCGCACGCTCAGAGCAAGACGAGATACTCTACTCGCGAGCGTTGATCGAGGTGAGTGAGAACATCATACCTCGGAGCTAACAAGAGAATCCCCGTTTTGTGCGGTCTCATCAAGAGGATGCTCAGCTGTTTTCCGTGCGATTTACACCCAACAGCGAGATCGATGCCGGGACACCGGAAGAAGACGTCCCTGCTTGGACTGAGTCAGACTCAGCCACCGAAACATCCCCGACCACGCCGATACATCGTCGAGTAGACGTCGAACCCGACATTGTCACCCCAACCTCATCCTTCGTTCACGAAAATGATATACCGGCCGTATCCATCTTGAAGCGCAAGGCTGATCAGTCTGTGACTAAGCCTAAGCGTGTCAAAGTAACATTTGTGTAATGTTTAAGAGATAAGTGCATCGTCATCCATCCTGAGCTATCATCCGGACAATCTTCTCAAGTCGGCTTCAAACTGTAGCTTGACGTCCCGGGGGATGTCTTCGGTGCCACGATCCCCCTGGCGAAGCCTAGACAGAGCAAAATAACCGGCATTCACCACGCTATCAGACTTGGGTGCCACCTCCCATGCTTGCAGCAGAGCTGGCCACTGCCTCCATCGAGTAGCGACGATGATGATAACCGCCCAAGTGCTATCGGACAATGAAGCATCTAGTGCACATCGGAGAGCCAGGTCGACTCTGCCTCTGCGTAGATTCTTCAGAACGACGATATCGGCTCTATTCTTCTCGGGTAGCTCTGACAACCGGACATGGGTGAGGAAAGCCCAGCGTGCATTGGTGCACGAGTGCGCGATAACATCAATGGGGGGTGCCGGCATCGTCCCGCTCATTTCCAGAATGTCAAACGCGGTGGGCAGATCAGTGTACACCAGTCGTTGGTAAGCCAAGCGGAGCGCCGGATCGGAAAAGTCGAGCTGCTCGATGACGGATTTTGCCAGTTCACGGTCGTGGACCATGAGATAAGCTTGAGCCAAAGCCAAACCCTCGTCTTGTTGCAGCTGCCTGGCGGCAAATGTGGCAATGATGCGCCGAGCAAGAATGATGGCGTCGGAAGAGGCGTTCTCATCCGAGGCAGTAAGTCCAGCAACGATGTCTAGCATGGCTTGCCCGGTAAGCGACGTCGCAGGGTCCCATGAATCGATAAAGCTGCTATTATGGTCCAGTAGACTGTGTTTCGCAAGAAGACCGAGGAAGCGAGACGTTTGGGCGACAAAGGCAGAAGGTGGATGTCGATCCATGTCACGCAGGAGTTTCTGCAAGACAGTTTTATCGCGGCACCGCGCAGCGAGTCGTATGATGCTGATAGGTGATGGTGGAGCCCTCCTCTCGAGAGGTATAGAATCATAGACTGCTAAACGCTCACGCCAAGGAGCCTCTGAGATGTACGCATCTAGAATGTAGCCCGGAAGCACATCATGCCTGGCGAGGCGCGGCAGCATTTCCCCAACCCATCGTATCTCCTCGGGCAATCTTCCGGCAAGGGCCACGCGGCAAGACTCGAGAAGTAGCTGATACGTAGCGCTTGACACTGTAGAGCGATCCATCGTTTCAAACAGCGCTTCCGAAGCCTGTCGTGCCCTGTAAAACATCTTGTAATGTAGGCAGCATCGCAATACGATTGACTGAATGAGAAGAGTTCGGGTTTCGGCCAGTGAGGACTCCATCGAGTCAATGGCTTCCTCGGGTATCAGGTCGTGTTCGACCATCTGCCGGACGAAATGGAAGGCTGTCTCGCTATCGCCTTGCTTGGTCAGTTGCAAGATCGTTTCAAACATGTCCCATGTCCTCTCGATGTTGCGAGACGTGTCGAAGATCGACTGCCATAAAGAGGGGAGTAGCTCGGTGTCATTCTCGACAACGAGGGCGCGGTAGACAAGCATGCTCGCCGAATGACTCAGCGGACCGGCGCGCCCAGCTTGAATAGCTGGTTGCAGCTGTGAATAGGTGGATACCACGAGTGATGGGCGAAGCGGAGACATGCTCTTCGTGTCCTGTTCCAGCACCTCCCGAAGTAGCCGAGGATCCGGGTTACGCAGTAACAGATCGGAGACCAACAACTGGTGTAGTCCGGACGGCTGTAGCGTCCTGTAGGCTTGTCGAACATGGAAGGGCTGTTGCGTGAAGTGATGGAAGCTGGGTCGAGTTCGTAGACAGAGAAAAGCTGTCGCTGGATCCACACCTGCAGTCCAGCTACTCGGCCGCGCTTCGGCGAGAATTGCATTGACGAGCTCGGCATCCGAAGCATATTGCAGGGTCGAGGCGATCGGATCCTCGGGGAAGATGTCTAGCGTGATTTTCGACGAGGTGGCGAGGGATGACGGGGAAGCTGGGAGCGGGGCCAGACGCCAGAGATCGGTTGGAAGGGTAGACAGAGCAGTCGCGAAGCGTCGAGGTGGTGTATGAACCCTGCGCGTTAGGCTGGCAAGAACCTTTGAGCTGAGAGGGATCAGCTTGTGGACTAGGAAGGAGCAGACGTACCCTGGCATGGTATAGACGACCAAAACTGCGGGTGATGCACAGCGGCCAGCCTACTCTTGAGTTGGTGCCGACCGCTTCGAGTACATTACGCGCCAGAAGTCGACTTGATATGCTGAACAGCAACTTATTGGCCTTCAACAACAGGATGGAGAGATGCAATCGCGAAGATCGGGGGAAAAAAAAATCTGTCGACTGTGTTTTGACTTTTGAACATACAGAGAGTATCTGATCTCCGCCAATGGCACGTCGTCTGGTCTCTCACAATGTTCTCATGCTAACCATAGCAGCCTCGAGCTAGTCGGGCCAAAGCAGTGCGACATGCAGCAGCTGTCCGTCTTCCTATAAAGCTAACCGACACCGAAAACGACCACGGGATCCTTGCCCTCCCGCTACCCGAGAGCTCGGTCAGCCTAGATCTTTCAGATATCGGAAAGCTGACTTCAAAGGCGCCTGCGGTCGTAGCATCAGAGTCCTCGACATCGCATGGTCGCAGACGCATGCTACCTCTGCCTGGTGAGCAGCTAATTTCTCCTTGTGACCCCTTCTTGGAGTTGATCAGCAGACATCACATCTCCATCGCATCCATACTCTCGATCCCATCTTCGGAGAGAGAAACGAAAAGCCAAGCAACAGCTTCATGGAGGAGAAATGCATGCAGTTACTGCTGCTCTATCTGTAGCATTCGGAGAGGAACCACCTTCGCTACCAACAAGCAGACACTCGAGGCAAGAGGCTCGGCGAGCGACGGAGGAAAAACGTCACGAAGAGGCAAAGATATCCGAAGGCAAGGGACGGACACTGAGTGAGAAGGTGCGAAGGGCTCAGATGTAAGGCTTTGCTTGCAAGGACTGTATTGATACGAGTCAGCAAGCTGGAATCCAAGCGGATACCGGCGGTGATGAAACATCCCGAGTTCCAAAAGAACCCTTGGGCTGCCATACGGATGCACGCTGGGAACAGTGTGGCGGTAGTGGATCAGGCATCTCGAGTCTAGTCGTCCAGATGAGCTGGGAGCGAGGCTCGTCAGCTGAGGCTGCTGAAGCTTCTGTCATATCTTGATGGGCACCTCTTAGTAGACTGCCACACTGCATGTATTCGCCGCGCTCTGATCTTTTCTTCTTTCCCCCCTTTCATCGCCTCGCCATCCTCTCTCTCCCTCTTTCTCTCTCTCTCTCGCTCTCTCTCTCTCTGTATACTTTACGACTTTCAGACACTCTGGCTTCTTGCACGTTCCCCAGTACTCCTCCTCCTTCTCTTGTCGACGTCGAGTTGCAGCAGAGTCTCTCACACACTCATGATCCGCTTGTGAATCCAGATTGCCATCAAACGACGCTGTCCGACGATCTTTGACGACATATTCATCCTTACGTCTCGTATCCTCTAGACCTCTCTGCGCAGTTCAAACTCACACACCATGGCGACTACTCCGCTCGCAGCTCCTATTCGTCAACCACGCGGTCCATCAACCAACTCGTTTGGCGCCACGCCCCAACCATCTGGTCCACCCGAAGCCGACAGCGAGTCACTTCTGAGACGAAACAACACCGTCGGCTCACACAAGGCGTCGGTTTCCATCTCGTCTCCGGCCGCGTCCTCTGCCTTTCATGGATCGAGGTTTCCGGGCGGCGCAAGCAGATTTCGGAGCGGCAGCTTGTCTTCGAGTGCACCGGGGGATGCAGGTCTCATCCGTCGCCCAAGCGGACGTGCAGTCCAGACTGAAGAAGCAGTGATCGAAAGTGGCGAGGAAGCGTCAGGAGAGACTGCTCAATGGGCAAAGAGTTTGAGCCGCCAGAGCTCTCTGCCATCTCGAAGAGGTAGGCCGTCATGCAGTCACCATGTTGACCTTCAGGCGTCAACCCGGTGACATCGGCTAACATGCCCCCACCCCCTCGACCGCCCCGCCGTATCTCGTCACAGTCACCGGCTTCGCCACCTCCCCCTCTACCTTCGTCTCACGTCCCCTCTCACTCGCTGTCTTCGCTGGTAATGTCGAATCGCCCTGCATTCACGACGCCAGAAGAGCCTCACGGGGCAAACGTGTCTCGGACGCAAAGCCTTCGCGCACAAGCCAAGGCGGCACACTCCAGCCCACTGGGGCGGAGTTCCAGTCTTCGTACAGCGGGCGAGGTGAGTTCACTTGTGCGATCCCGCTGACGACAGACCCACCGTCAGGTGATATCGCCCTCGGCGGAGCAATCTAGCCCTCACCATCCCTTTACCCCTCCCACACCGCCGCCCGTCTCATCGTCTGCGGCTCTGCCACCTCTTCAGTATCCCGAGAAGGCTGGCCAAGATGTCAAGCGACACCAGTCTCTCAACTATGGTTCATCGAGCCGCGTTCGCGAGAGGCTGGAGCGCAGTCCGGCATTGTTGAGTCTTGATCAGCGAGATGACCTTCGCCGACGCGACTTGGGGCCGCGATCGAACGATCCCCCACTCAGCCCTCTCGGCAACAGCATGTGGTCCCCGTCTCATGCAGTGGATGACGGATGGAATCGTCCACTGGTCACCAATATGCAGCCAATCACGGACGCTCTTGAGGCGATGAATCTAGGTAGACGGATGATGAACGACAAGCTTCCAGCTGCACATCCTGGCGAGGAGCCTAGCTGGGTTGCCAATATGGTTGGACTGCCCAATGGCCATTCCCCCCAGCCGCTTCGAACTGCTCCATGGGACCCCTCACGACAGTATGGATACCCTCAAGCCGTCAAACCAATCTCGTTTCAGCAGCCATTTCCGTCCTATCTCGCGTCACCGTTTACGCCAATCTTCCCGACGCCACCTGCTACTGCATCTTTGCAGCCTAATGATCTCGACGTAATCTCTTTGGCTCGGGATAAAGGATTGAACCCCGCTACGTTTGACTGTCGACCACCTGCTGCTCGGTTCTTTGTGATCAAATCGTATACCGAAGACGATGTGCAGAAATCTCTTAAACACGAGATTTGGTCATCTACCGTGCTGGGCAATAAGCGCCTTGACGGAGCTTTCCGGGAATCCGCGAGCCAAATGCCAATTTACCTGTTCTTCTCTGTGAACGGTAGTCGACACTTCTGCGGCGTTGCGCGGATGTTGACTCCGTAAGTACTTCATTCCGGCGTTGCTGATGTCAGTGTGGATGAAAGTCAGTCCAGCAACGTCTGGGCCCAAGACAAGTGGAAGGGTATCTTCAAAGTCAAGTGGATTTTTGTGCGAGACGTGCCCACTGCGTGAGTCATTCATACGCTCTTCCGCTAATCTCAGTGCCCTCCGTCACATCCGCCTGATCAATACACCTGAGCAAAAGCCCATTACAAATTCACGCGATACCCAAGAACTGCACTATGAAGCTGGCTGCGAGGTCTTGCAAATCTTCCTGGACCATCAGACAAAAAGCAAGACCAGCCTCTTGCAGGACTTTGCGTACTACGAGGTGAGTCGCATAGTGTAGTATGAGCTGAGAGTAGCGCCTCTCTGCCTCGCGGTCCGGAGACAACTCGCCTGCACCTATGCTACCGCCCGTCGCTGCACCTGCCTTGGTTTCTTCTGTGGTTCCACCTGTGCCTCCCATCCCGTCACGATTTCGATGATCCGAACACCGATTTAATGATAATGTCACAATGATGTTGATCTTCTCCCAATGATTGTTTATCATGTAGGTATTTTGTAGCTATTCTAGAATGCAGGTACGGGTATGTGCTTGATGATTCTGTGCGTCGGAGCACGGTCATCTGGAAGCAGATTCCTCCTATTCAGATTTCCTTTGCGATCTATATTTCCTGGATGACAGCCCTGATGGAAGATTATATCATACAACTGTTGTATCAATCTACTAGGGGGACCCTGTGCACTATTCGAGACTAGGCAGCATCCATTCGACCGCATTCGTTACAACTTGCTCTCGCGTTGCAATTCATTCATCCGCCGAATGTTATCTATGGCTTCCTGCCCTATACGCGCTACGAGCGTTTGGCAGGTGGGGATATCGTCAATGAGTCCTACAGTGATTCCGGCGCTGTCCTTAGCGATGCCCACAAATGACACTCACCTCCATATGCCGGCGTCGACATCTCCCGTCTCGTAGACCTTCCGCCCTCTAGCGCCAGCAACGAGCTCGCGAAGCTCTTCAAACTTTGCTCCGCCAGGCCGTCTCTCCAAACGTACCACCTCCATCGACACTGCATTCTTGAAGACACGCGCGGTATTATGCAGGGTGCTGACGTCAGAGCTGCATCAGATTTACTTGATGCTCACCGAAAAATGTGCACCGTATCTTTCTCAGTCGAGGCGACAATCTTCTCCTTGATGGATTGGTGAATGGGGGACTCGACAGTACACATAAAGCGTGTTCCCATATTTATGCCCTTGCTGTCAATAGCACAACAGACGAACACTCACTGAGGCTCCAAGCGCTAAGGCTGCGGTCAATCCTCTTCCGTCTGCGAATCCTCCCGACGCGACATAGGGTATCGTGAGCTCCTTGGCGGCTCGAGCAAGCTTCCTTCAGCTTGGGCGGAATCACCACACTCACCAAGACGAGACCACCAATGTCATCCTCACCAGGATGACCCGCACATTCAAACCCATCAATGCTCAGGCAGTCAACGCCCATCTTCTGGCCCGAAAGAGCATGCCGAATCGTCACACACTTGTGAATGATGTATCGTTTTGGTGCTGGCAAGTTATTTGGCTGGTATGTTTGTATGAGTTTTATGAGAGCTCCGGGAGCATTGCCAGCAGTCTCAAAAGTGGTCACGCCCTCGTCCATAGCTGCCCGAGCGTAGCCAGCGCTGAAGTAAGCTCATGCAGCGTGTGTATTACACTTACTAGTCTGGGGGATTTATGGAAGGTAAGATTGTGATGTTGACCCCCTGCGGTCAGCAAAGTACGTATTGTGACCTACAAATATGCCGGGTCTGCCGTTCATTAGACGACGGGTTTCGCGGATGGCTTCTCGGAGAGCTTCCGAATTAGGCTGAGTCAGCGCGGTGAGCATGCCGAGGGCTCCGGCCATGGCGACGGCGGCTGCCAGCTGAGGAACTCCGACCCATTGCATACCTGGAGGAAGAAGAAAGCATGAGCGTCTTGTTGACCTGAAGACAGGGAACAAGCCCTACCGCCCTGTACGATGGGGTACTACATCTCAGCGTGTATCAAGCTCAGCCACGACCTCACCTGTAGTCCGAGATCCGTGGTGAGCCGAGTGACGAGGGGCATATTGCTGATGGTGTTGTTCAAGCAGAGCGTTTGTCCCAAGTTTTAGAGAGTGGAATTAGAGTGAGGAAGCAACTTTCAGTCCCGGCTATTCATGTTTAACCGAAGGCAAAGGCTGAAACAGCCACACACACACGGCTGCTGGATGACGGGACCGGTGTTTTCACATAACGCCGGCCCATTCGCCACGTGTCTCTCTTGCCCTTTTCGTTTTCCAGCAAAGAGGGGAAAACTGAAAAAAAGGTTCCGCTCCACGAAGGACGCGTGTGAGTGCGAACCCCCCCCATTTCCGGACCAGTACTACCCAATTCTCTCGTTCCCACGTTATATATTACAGATATATATACTCTCTCTCTCTCCACAACCCCCCCCCTTCTCTCCCACTACTACTTATCCCACCACTACGCATCTAATATCGCAACTCCGATCATGGCCAGCCAAAAGGTAAGCCTCCTGCGCCGAGCACCACCCCAGTCGCAGCTGATCATCGCTCCAGAACGAGTCCATCACATCTGTTGGTCACAACAAGTTTGGCTTCGACTCCACCGTCGACATCGACACGCTAAGGAGTCTCTACCTGGTGAGCTGTTTGGCGAGTCCAGCATTGTACAGCGCTAATGTTGCAGAAACCCGCTTATGTCAAGGATGGCTCCAAGATTGCCAACATCTCGGGAACACCAGCCAAAGACTATGGCTCGGAGTCTACCTACGACAAGGCTACCAATGCTATCCAGTACACTACCGTAGCCAAATTTCCTCCCGTCAGACTCCTGCCAAATGCTGAGCGCAAGAGGATCTTGGGTAGGTCGAAGGCGGTGACCAGCGCTGATAACATTTCAGTGACTGGTGGAGCCGGTTTCGTCGGGTCGCACTTGGTCGATCGTCTCATGCTCCTCGGCCACGAGGTCACCGTGCTAGACAACTTCTTCACCGGAAGCAGGACTACCGTGAGTGTCATGCACAATGTGGGCTGACGGAATCAGGTCTCGCACTGGGTCGGTCACCCCAACTTCGAAATGGTCAGGCACGATGTGGTCGAGCCCTTCCTGATTGAAGTCGACCGTGAGTGCTTCTGGCTTGCCCAAGCTCACGTCAGAAATCTACCACCTGGCCTGCCCTGCCTCTCCCCCTCACTATCAGTACAACGCGGTCAAGACCATCAAGACCTCGTTCATGGGCACTCTTAACATGCTTGGTCTTGCCAAGCGAACCAAGGCCCGCTTCCTCATCACCTCAACCTCCGAGGTTTACGGAGACCCTGAGGAGCACCCACAGCGCGAGGACTACTGGGGTCACGTGAACTGCATCGGTATCCGTGCTTGCTACGACGAGGGCAAGCGAGTCGCCGAGACTCTCACCTATGGTTACCAGCGTCAGGATGGCGTGGATGTACGAGTGGCTCGTATCTTCAACACTTTTGGCCCTCGCATGAACCCCTACGACGGTCGAGTAGTGTCCAACTTTATCATCCAGGCGCTCAAGGGCGAAGACATGACCGTTTACGGTGATGGCTCGCAGACGCGTTCTTTCCAATACGTCCACGACTTGGTCGACGGTCTCATCCTTCTCATGAACGGAGACGAATCCAGGCCAGTCAACATCGGCAACGGTGACGAGTTTACTATTCTTGAATTTGCCGAGGCTGTCAGGGTGAGCATTTTGCGTTGACATCCTGCTGACAGGTAGGATCTTGTCGAGGAAGTCCAGAAGGAGGAAGGCAACCCGCTTGCCAAGAGGGTCAACATCATCCACAAGGACTTGCCGAGCGACGACCCTCAGCGACGAAGGCCCGATACCACTAGGGCGAAGGAAAGCTTGGGATGGGCACCTCAGTGGTCTGTCAGGCAGGGTGTAAGTGGTCGTCTAGACCTGTTATCACCCCTTTATCGTCGCTGACCATCCTCAGATCAAGGAGATGATCTACTACTACTCGGCCAAGCTCCGCGAGGGGTCTATCTAGATCAGGCAGTATACTATGGGTTCAGTTCATAGCATTGCGTTTAGAACATGGGAGTTTTGCACAACCTGCTTGCAACTAGAGTGATGCACGAGGCGAATGCCACGTGCAGTGTCTGCTTGGCCCCCCGGGAAGGGAATAATTAAACAAACGCACAGCGGGATCAGATGTATCACATTCTCTCTCTGTGGCCCACAAACCCCCCGTTTTTGGCATCTCCGAGACGGGGTTTTTACGTTGTCAACTCTGCCAATCTCGTTCAAGACCCACAAGGTCGCATACGCAGGGCTAAGGCTAGACCGTGGCGAACAACGCTCAAGCACACGCATTGTCCTATAGCAGGCGGGCGGCCAAGTGAAGAGACATCGCGATGTCGTTCAAGTGCGGAGAATATCAGTAACATCCGGAGCATCCTTCCGGCAGGACCTGTCGTCGTCTTCAACACGACCTACACTGCGCCACGATTGTTGAAGAGCACGTACTTGTCGTCCTGGCTGGGGATAACATTGTGATCTACCGCTCCTGATCTGGTTGCCGCTACCGTTCCTTGTTCGGGCTGTCTGTCAGCATGGTCCTGATCAATGACAAGAAGTTCGCATGTGGTACATGCATCAAGGGCCATCGCGTCTCGGGGTGCACCCATACCGATCGACCATTGTTTGAGGTCAAGAAAAAGGGGCGCCCAGCGACACAATGTCAATATTGCAGGGAGAAGCGCAAAGGCTCTGGCGCTGCAGTACATACCAAAGTCCGTATATGTGTCCCCTCGTGATGATTAATCCCCTCTGACCATCTACACAGTGTCAATGTGGCGATCCAAAAGCGCCAGCGATGCTCATGCCCAGTGAAGTCAATGACGCCATACCGGGTCACGCAACGTCGCCATCCGAGACACCCACTCCGCCAGTAACCCAGATTTCGAATGATAACACAGAGACGAGGAAGGGCATGCCCGGTTCGACACCTACTTTTCCTAACGGTCTGAGGGATGTTCATGACATGGCAGCCGCTGCCGATGTACTCTCCACTCTCGGAGGCGAAGAGTCGCAGAGAGTTGCGGAACGATCAGGTAAAGTTGCTGTCTTGTGCCATGCTGATAGTCGCAGTGGCAAACCTTCTCAATCCGTGTACGTGTAGGAGTAACGGGATCTGCAAATGCTGTCAGCCAAAGCGAGAACGCGTCGACTCATCTCCCACTCCCGGTAGCTCTTTCGCGCAGAATCGAGGAAAGAGCGGTCATGCCCAAATTACCGACAGTGTCATCGAAATGTTCCAAGCAAAAGCGACGACTTCTACGGCCCCTCCAGAGTCTGAAGCCAGTTGCTCCTCCTCCAGTTCGACACCTTCCGCTCCGCCTTTGGCCATCTCTACGGCATTGCATCCCTCATGGCCTAGCTCCACAATGCCCTTTCCGAGTCTCCTATCACCAGACAACATGCGGCATCCCGCTCACACATCCCCCCATGTTCACAAGACCAAGCTGTACTCGCCATATTCTGCAAGCGGTCATGCTTCCCCCCGTCATTCACGGAGACCCTCGGGAGCTCCGGTCACATTGAAGCAGGCTGGCTGGGCTAGTTCCTCCACTGCGACGATCAGGCCTCCGCCACCAAAGATCCGCCCCCTTGCTGATATGAACACCCTGCTTGGGGCTGTCTTCAAGGACGATGGCTCGGTGGCGTCGGAGATACCTCGCTCGGCTCTGGGCTTGCCGGGAATCAAAACGTTCGATGCGATGGCAGAGAGCGGGGGTGTGAAGGTAGAGCCGATGGACATGGAAGTGGACGAGCCGGTTGCATTTCCGACGTCCGAAGATGTGGTTATCGGCGCCTGTACGTGTGGCGAGGACTGCGAATGTGCTGGATGTGCCACCCATGGAAATCCCGCGTCCGATGCTCCTCATACACACGACGGTACATGTGGGGATGGGTGCAAGAGCAATTTTAACTGCGCAGACCATTTATCCTTGCCCTCGGGAATCACTTCGATCGACCACCTCTTGTCCATCGCGGCGGCAAATGTACCACAGCCCGTCCGCATGCGTTCGGTTGAACTGGATGGCCACAATACTCGAGTTCTGCCTCCTGCTGTGCTGGTCAGTGAAGATGCCGCGAGGTCGCACGGCGTCATCTCGCTCAAACCTCTGGAATGCTGCAACGGACGATGCCAGTGCCCGCCGGGCAATTGCACCTGTGAAGAGGAATGTTGCGGGTGCTGCATCCGATGCAGTTGTGAAGAGGACGGCGATCAACACATGGATGCGGACCGGGAGGAAGCACCGGCATCTTGTTGCGGCGGAACTCAACCCACTTTACAACAAGAACATCTCATCTCTCCCACTCATCTTACACCTCCCAGTCTCTCCCCTGGCGTTCCTAGCTTCCTTTCTGGTCAATCTGGCCCGTCAGGTCTCGGTTCCACGGCAAGTTTGACCCCACCCCGACCCGCGTCCTCCAGCGGACGGTCGCGAGCAAGCTCGATTTCTCGACAACCTTCACCGGGCCCGTCTGTGCAGCTCGGTACAAGTGTTCGGCGCGCATCCTCCACGTCGCAGAAGTACCCGAACAGAGACGGAAGTGTGTCCTCTGTCGGCCGGCGAGCTACAATCACCTCGCAAAACTCATCTGGCTCTGCATCGCGTCACACGTCTCTCGGGACTGGCAAGTCTGCTAGCAAGGCTCTTGCTCTGCATGCTACGCCAAATCATCCCCACTCCCATGCTCAGCCACGATCAATCCTGCCGAAACCGCCCAGCCAGCAGACTGTGGGAGGTCAAACACCACGTCTTGCACCACCACGTCACTCGGACACCGGTAACGCTGCTAGAGTCCCATCGCCTGCAGGCAGAACCAACTCTTCAGGCTCCTCACGTGCTGCCAGCCCGTCGCGTATGGTACGCCAAGGTATTCCTCAAATTCAGACGACGGACACTTCCACCGAACTTGGCCCCTTCAATCTCGATTTGTCCACCGTGACTGACGATACCGACATCATGTCCTATATCGGTGGACTTCCAGAATCCATGGACTTCACTCAGATGTATATTTCTGGATCGTCGGTGAACGGTACTGGACAGGATCAGGTAGCGGCGACGGCAGCGGAAAATCAACCACAGGATGCCACGACACTTAAGATGCCCGACATTCCCGTCGACTTTGAGGGTCTTTTGGCTCAATTATTGGGTCAACAACAGCCAACCTTGCCGTCAAGCCAGCCTGTCAACGCCGATTTTGGCGATCACCCGTACGCGCAATTCCTCGCTCAATTGCAGCCGCAGCCTTCACCACAGACGCAAGGCGGCGGTACCAGTGCTGCGGGCGATGTCGAGTCCGACGCAGATCCTAGTAAATCTTTGTTCGAGTCGTTTGGTTTTGCCTCCAATCAACCACCATTGGATGATCGGCAACTTTCAGCTTTCGCCCCTTCAGTTGGGATGAATTCATCGATCGGTTACGGTCACAACCAGACGGACTCGTATGACCTCATGATGTGGACCGATGAGCGGGTCTCACAATTTGTCTCACAGATGGCCGCGAGGTCGACGCCTTCTACTGCCACGACAGCGGGCACTGTAGCCTCGCGACCACCACCGCCGCCTGCAGCTGTTCCCGCGTCTGTGAATCCGGACTTGATTGATTTGTCAAAACCCCTGGACGGTAGCGCTTTGGAACGAATCATGAAGGCACTGGATGAGCAAAACCGCCGCTCAGAGACCGTCCTACAAGCTCCTGCTCCTGCTCCTGCCCCGACTCAGCTGCAAATCCCACCACGGACCCACTTGCCATCGCGGCAAGCGTCTCCGTTGTCCTCGCTTCCTCACACGCTTGCTCAGCAACTCGACCTGTCGGTGACTGCCAGGCAGCCATACCCTGCTTCCATCCATTCGACCTCTTCTGGAAACACCTCGTTCGAATCCTCCAACCCCGAAGATCTCTTTGATCAGTTTGTATACGACCCTCCACCAGAAAGGAATGACCCAATTGGGGGTATGGCGCAAGCGGAACTAGCTTCTGATGCGCGCAATGGAGTGGCAGGGTCCAATTTAGACGTAGTTGACAGCCCATGGGTGCAGCACCAGCTGCGAGAATGGCAAATGTAATAGATGTCTAGCCTTGGTTGTAGCAATCACTTGGTAGAGAGACACCCGATGTAAATTGTATTCTCTGCAGGTGGGATTTTCCGTCGGGAGTTGAAATTTCAAGTGGACTGGACAACAAAAATAAAAAGACAATGTTCGCGATAGGTTCGTGCAGTCTGTCGGGTCTTCGACGCTTTCGCCCAAGTGCCAAACATGTCGGAGCTGCTGTCTCCACCACCGGATACGCCTGGCCTGAGGCTCACTCGGACGCAGAAGGATCTCGTCGGAGGGTCCATCGGCGGTATTGCCCAGGTGCTCGTTGGCCAGGTTTGCATCCTCTCGTCTGTCGCTCGCTTGCGCACTGTGCTCATGGAGGGTGCCTGTGTAGCCTTTCGATATCGTCAAAGTGCGAATACAGACTGCTGCTCCTGGGACATTTGCCTCGCCCTTGGACTGCGCGGCTCAGCTGCTTCGGAACGACGGCCCAACAGGCTTCTACAAGGTCCGTCTGCCATGTCTTTCTGCCCTTGTCGCCTCCTGCGCGCTTGGACCGGTGTAGGCCAGACTGTGTGTGCTGATGCTCGATGGCAGGGCACACTGACGCCGTTGTTGGGCATTGGTACGTCGTTCTTGCTTGTGCAGCGAGTGACACGGCCCCGAGTGCTGAGAGCAACAAGGTGCCTGTGTTTCCATCCAGTTTGGAGCTCTCGAGTGGTCTAAACGGACATTTGGCGCTCGCCATCCCGGCCGTGCACTCAGTCTAGGTCAGTCCCCCGGTCCTGTGCTTCTCCCCTCTTACTTGCCGTGTCGCCGTCCCCGTGTCGTCGTCACGCTGTGTCGTCCCCGCACCCCTTCACCGACTCGACGTGATCTGCGTCGTCTTGCCGTTTGTGTAGGAATTGCGACGACGGCATGGCTGAGACGGTGGTGTAGGCGAGCTGTACGCTTCTGGAGCCATCGCAGGCGTAGCCAACACGATCGTCGCGACGCCCGTGGAACACATCCGTATTCGTCTGCAGACACAGACGGCCAACGCGTTTGCCGGCCCGCTCGACTGCGCCAGAAAGCTGTACGCCTCGGCCGGGGTCGCGGGGATCATGAAAGGGCAGGTCGCGACCATGTGGCGCGATGGCCTGGGGTATGGGTGAGTCCCCGCGCATCTCGTTCCCCACGTCGTCTTTCGGTCTCGTTCTTGGAGTCTCGCTCGTGGGTGTTGGTGGCCAACTCGTCGTTCATCCACTGGCACGACAACGTCCGCCGCCGCCGGCGGCTGGAGCGAGCTGACAGGCGGCGCAGGTCGTATTTTCTTGTGTACGAGTGGCTGGTCCAGCGGCACGGAGGGGACCGCAAGGACATCTCCCCAGTTTGGTCCGTCACATACGGCGCTGCGGCAGGTTACGGTCTGTGGGCAACGTGAGTTTCACAACGAAACCGATCCAAAGGCATCACCCCTGGCGGTCACTGTAGCCACTGTACCTCAAACAACATCTTACTTTATACATCCGGCGTCCTGATCAGCGGAGAATACTAATACAGTCCCCCGGTACAGAATATATCCTGTCGACGTGATCAAGTCAAAATTGCAGACGGACAGCCTTGACCCCGCCAAGCGGCAGTACCGCGGCATGCTCGACTGCGCCGCCCAGGTCTGGCGTGCTCAAGGCTGGCGAGGATTCACCGGTGGCCTGTTACCTACGCTTATCCGGTATGTCAATATCAATCTCAGCAATACCTGCGCACGGGCACTTGCTCTCTAGGAAGATCGAGATGGCCAAACGCTGATCGGCACAGTTCACCATTTGCGAATGGCGCCACATTTGTCGCGTTTGAGCTCGCCATGCGAGCGTTAGCATAGCACGAGCAAGGGCCATGCTTGTTGTATTATAATACGAGGCTTTACAACATCTAGACGGATGTAGAGCACCTTGACAAAAATGCAGATACATAGATGTCTGATTGACACAGTACAATGAATTTGCTCGTCCATGGCGCGATCGTGTTCGACCGACGGCATAATGAAAATTGCATGCGCTTTGCCCTTGTCTCTGGGATCGACAGTAACACGGGCATCAAGCAGCACCGTCATGACCATTGACGTTGGCAGGCCGGGATAACCTGAGCATGATGCGTGGCGTCGGTGGGCCAGAGTCATTCGATACC